>OY759214.1:39631226-42031226 GCA_963662175.1 Aradus depressus
TTAACGTCCGGTGTGCTCAAGGTTTTTCCACCTCACATAATTATTCTTATAATAATAATTTATCACAGCTCTATATTCCTTCCATTTTTTTTTTTTTTTTTATAACTAAGCAAGTAGACTTTTCGGAAAGCTCTCCCATCATGAGCGTCTATAATTTATTTGCTGTTCTTTATATTAATAACTTTTCTCGTGTCAATCAAAATATTCATTTTACATAACATATTTATTGGTTGGCACCATAAATGGTTGTAACAATCAATAAATAAATGATAGATAGTCCTCACATCCCAAAAATGTTACTTATTCTTCTCAATTGAACATCTGGTTCCATTTGTCATTTTTTTTAAACCCCCTCCTCCTTAACTAATATAGAATATATAAAAAAAGTAAATAGTTCCGGAAGCAAACTAACCAGCCTGAAATAGGCGTTTAAGGGCTAAAGGTTGGGTGATTGGGAAGAGGGCTGACACTTAACGTTGAAAGCTATTAGGAGGAGAGAGGATTTGCTGTTTAATGAAGGATGAACAGTTGGCAAGTGTAGTGAGTGTGTGGGAGGGCCATGATGAGTTACTTCAAGTAGGAGATGCTCTGTAACAGAAGTCACAGGTGTCTGTCAGGTGCCGCCACTGGAGTAACGGCTTCTTGATAGAGTCTCTAGCTGCACTTGAACCCTTCTCATCAATAACAGACTAAGTCTCTCTTACTTCATTTATCAGAATATTACGATTTCTTACAGAAAAATGTATTTTTTGAACTTACCAGGTATACTGTGTCCTTCGCAGCAGTCTTCCAAACACTCGAAATTCTTCTAAACATGTTGCAGAAATTTGAATCTGGGAAGTATTTTTCTTTCTCTATTTATCCCGGTCCCATATCCATGACTCTCCTTCTTATGCCGCGTTTACACTATATAGCAAAACAGCTACATAGTCCGGCTATGGTCGGGCTGGAAGCGCGTTTTTTGTTGAAGCACAGCTATATAGCTGTCGCCCGAACACGCTCGTCAGTTGTGTGCTTGCTCTCAAGCAGTGAAGTAGATGTAGAATCTTAAACAAATAACTTAAGCTTCTGTAACTATCGCCAGTGACCAAAAATTTCAGGGTGAGGGCAAGTTCTTCACGAGCAGATATATCTTCTATAGAGTTAGTATCTTTCTTTTTAATTTTGTGTCTAATTGTGCCGAGTAGATATTCGAAATCAGCACTAGACTAGACTCGTGGTCACCGTTCTTTACGTAATGGTCAGTATTTAAAAGTGATTCAGATCCTCTATAGGATATTCTATTATAAATACATCAATTTACTCCATAAAATGATTTACATTTTATGCGAAGTAGCTCAGTGGTATGCGTGCTTGCTTACTGCGTCACAGGATGTAAGACATTTGAAAGGAATATATGAAGGAACTTTATACCTTTGTAACTCACTGAAGTGAACGCCAATTTTGCAAACAAAGATGTAGAAGACGCTGAATGCGTTAAATTAACCGCAGAAGTTTTGTTTTTATTATTTTTTGTACAACTCTATTCAACATGTTGTTTGAATAACCCCTTCTTGATGTTTATATACACAACCGACCGCCATCTGATAAAGAAAGTTCTGATTGAGATCTAACAGAGGATGTAAACAATAATTAAACAGTGGAGCCCCATTATCCTCCAATCATGATAAACTTACCTATACAATTTGAGTAATGTAATTTGACTTTTGAAGTATAATGTTTTGTGTTTGTAGTTTTAATATACAAAGTTTGTGTTATGGGAGGTCTGATTCTCCAGTGACAATAGACATGTTAATAGTTCTCAAAGGAAGAACCAGCAGGACAACTTTTCAGTCTATGATACGAAGAACAAGTGATTTTTCCACTGGGTTGACCTGAAGGAAGTAAGGCGGAGTCTTGGGGGTTACCCTCCCAGCTGCCCCTGGACCAAACCTGTCATTAGCCCAAGAACCGCACGAGACGCAGATCGGGTTACTGCCCCTTTTGGCCCCCCCGCAACATTTCAATAGGCTCGGGGCCTTTCTTTTTTCTCTCTTCTAAGAAGGCATGTAAACCCCAAAGCCAACCCCTTTGAGGAAATATTATAATTCAACCCTTCCGGAAGTTTAGCTGACTTTTTTTTCCCCCGGGGATCTTACAGTCAAAGAATCAACATGACTGCAGCCAGAAAACTTGGTCTCTATGAATAGATGGTCTTAGAAGAAATGGTCTATGGTGTAATAGATATCCTTCATTTTATTTCTCCAGCTATAAGGAGTATGGGGGAAGTTATAAAATCGGTCAGAAATTTGATGTTATCACCGAAAATACATGTTTTCCGACCCCTTGATTACGATAACTCCCAATAAAATAAATATATCGACACGAAATTTTCTATGTGTATCCAAAATCCTATATAGACCTTTTTTTTTAACTATTGCGCCGATCGCTCATCTTACATTGCCTGTTTCTGCTCCCGCCAGGAGCCGACGAATCGGCAGAACATGAACAACGGCAGCAGACTACCCGCTGTTTCCATCACCATCTGCCGTAAATCCAGTCCCAAATACGATCTTGTCCCACGAATCAACTCCACCCTAGCTTGGTCGTACAGCGGATATTCGAGGACCACATGTTCTGCAGTCTCGATACCGCCGCACGAACAGTTCGGGGGTGTTCTTCCTGTGAAAGAAGAACAGCTTGGAGTTGAAATCACCATGACCTGATATTATTTGGGACGTCCAGTGATTAGGCTGTACACATGATGACAAGGACGACACCTATAAATTTTCAGCGGAACCGATAGAAGGAAAGGGGAGAAGAAATTTTCGATAGACATGTCGATGGTCCCATTTAAAATTTTACTACAACGAGAAATAATTAAAGGCAATCAACCTGCAATGTTTTTTGAAAAACTTTTTTGTGGAAAAGAGCACATTTTAGCCTAAAATCTAGCATGACAAAAAATATTTCCGCTCAACAAAATACAGTTAATGTTTATAATCAACTGAATTAAATGATTGTTTTTGGATGTCATGTCTTGTGTAGACGTCATTGTGTGTACAATGTCTCCAGGTTGTGACCTACAGATGCGTGACCTCCCCTGTACTTATCAAACTTGGATCAGATACCACTTTTCTTGCGACTCCTTCCTCCTCCATTGACTGAGGACAGTTTCTTAAGTCAGTTTTTCTCACGGCTCCTCTCACTCGCTCTAATTTCATCGGAAATACACAATTTTGTAACCGACTTTTTTTTTTTTACCGAATTCGAATAAAACTGACCATTTTATGAAGTATTCGTACTCATAAAATTTCTAATGGTTATAGGCAGAGAATTTCTTCATTATTGGTGCAATTTCCTCTCCATTTAAGTATAGTCAAGGTCAGGGGCGTAGACTCCCGGGGACACAATCCACAGTTTCCGTAGTTAGCCCTGCAGACTTTTTTTTATTAATTTGGGAGACTCGGACCTCTAGAAGCTCCCCCTGATGAAACCACTGACTGTAATACTTGCTGACTTTACATGAGCAGCAAAAATGCAAAGTGAAGCAGCAGCTAATGCACGCTGTGGTTTCTGTGCTTTTAGAATTAAATGACTCACATCCAATAGCGTGCATTTGCTGCTGCTGCGCTTTGCATTTTTACTGCGCATGTAAAATCAGCTTTAAGAGTATAAAGTACAACATAAATGAAGATTTTGAACGAGGAAATGAAATGATCGAATTCATGTATATTTAAATAAACGTAATATGACTTGTTTTGTACATGTACATTTAAGTAAAGCACAATTTTCGTAATCTTGGTTTTTGCTCTGGCCAGGGGTGGGCACGTGCTACGCTACCCCTGGCTACGCCCCTAGTCAAGGTATTCGTGAAAAGAGGCTTTTGAATCCTCATACTAAATTTCATGTCGATATATTCATTACATCGGCAGTTATTAGGGTTTTTGCATTGAACCCCCTCTGATCCCCCTTTCCATCGGCTGATTCAGCTCTAAATTAATAGGTGTCGTTCACACAGGAGTTTTGAATTTATGCATGAAATTTTGTGTCGATACATTATTTACATCGGCAGTTATTTGTATTAAGCCAACCCCCCTAATCCTTATTTTTTCTTTTTTGGCTGAAAATCGATAGGTGTCGTCCTTATGGGTTTCAGGATACACATATAAAAAGTTTTGTGTTGATATATTGATTATATCGGAAGTTATCGTGCTCTCAGACACACACCCAGCATTTGTTTTTAAATTTTAGAATCAGGTGGTCGGAAAACATTAATTTCCGTAAAAAAAAAAACAGGATCGAATTTCTGACCGATTACATAACTTCCCCTATACTTCGTATAAGTGGTGATGTGAAAAGTGAACTGCCGATTAGGCTTTTTTGTTAAAATAATAGGTGCTGCATGGGGTTCTGAATTTAAATATAAAATTATATGTCGATAGTTTTTGGGATTTTTGAGTTGTGCCCCCCTCCGTGGTTCTGGATACACATATAAAATTTCGTGTCGATACTTTCATTCTATTGGGACAAATGAAAAAGTAAAATAGAATGAAGAGATAAGTGTGAATGAACGTGGGCAGTGGGAACTGCAATCTGCATAACACAAATCACTTCTTAAATGTGTGGCTTTATAATTTCTCGATTCAACAAATGACCTTCGCGGCGTGCAGAGACTATAGCAATATATTAAGAAATATTTACTGAAAAAAATAGAATTCTCTTTACGAGTTGTGTACAAATCCTGAGAATACTGGTCTGAACATGGATTCGAATAACAGGATCATCGATTACTTATGAGGGTAAACAAGTCCTCCCTTGGCCAAACCATTACATAATACTGCGAAACATTCATAGTTAGTCATGTAGTGGAACATGAGAGTTATGTACCTAATACTTGATGAGGACGCCGGTAGCTCACAGGTAGCTTGCTAGTCTCCTGAGCTAAAGATCGTGGGTTCGAAGAGGCCCTTAGGTTTTTACTTCCATAGCTATACGAAGTATAGGGGAAGTTATGTGATCGGTCAGAAATTCGATTTGGATTTTTCAATGGAATTTCATGTTTTCCAATTTCCTGATTTCAAAAATGTACAAAATATTTGCCTGTCTCTGTGTTTCTGTTACTCCCGATAGACTGAACGGGACAAGATTTACACGCGTATCCAGAACCCTATAAAAACGACATATATATATATATTTTTTTTTTTTTCATTTTTGGCCTTATGTACGATGCATATTAGCCATATCTCTTGTAAAGTTGTATAGTTTTTAGATAATTTACGACATCCATGGCCCCGGGAGGGAGTTCTATCTACGAAATAAAACTCACTCCCGCACGGGATTCGAACCCGCAAACCATGGTGAGACCTACGCTCTAGCCCGCACTGCCACCATGGCTCCCTAACGACATCTATTGATTTTCAGCCAACTCGGTCAGAGAGGAGGGGGATTAGGAGGAGACTTGACACAAAAACTCTTATAACTGCCGTTATAATAAATTTATTGACATGGAATTTCATATGTAAATTTAAAACTCTCTAAGGACGACATCTATGGATTTTAAGCAATATCAGGCAAAAGGAAAGTAAGGATTAGGAGGGAGGCTTAACACAAAATTTAGTATTAGGATTCAGAAGCCACTATGTAAGTCAAATATTCAGTTTTAGCTCAAACTGTCGATTGGCTTTGGAGGGAGAGCAACAACTTAGTTGATTAATTCGTGCTGAGGACATCGCGATTGACCTCTATCTATACACGGCCAGTTTGGTGTGTCAGTTCGATTTGACCAGTTTTAACTGATCAAATCGAACTGATAGGTGGTGTGGTGTCTACACACAGTTAAGTGTGTCACATCATCTTGTTTTTTTTGGAATAAAAGTTTATTTCGAGCTTTGGTTTGTTTGTTTAAATAATTTATAATAAATTAAATTAAAAATGTCAAGTAGTGAGGAAAAGGTTGTTATATGGTGCTGTGGCTATTTACATTGTTGCATTCAAAAAAAGAAATCGAAGAAAAATTTGGGTTAAAGACTGGCTTTCAAAAAGGGCGAAATATTCACATATAAATATTTTGGAGGAGCTCAGTTTTCATCCAAAAGATTGGAATAATTATTTGAGAATGACAAAGAAACTTATCTTCAACTATATTCATTAGTTTTCCCTTTAATAAAAAAACAAGACACAAATATGAGAAATGCAATAACCACTCATGAAAGACTGACAGCAACTCAAACTATTAATTTTTTTTGTTACAGTCTCCTTACATGCTTCGGCATCAATTCCTTTAACTTTATTTACAAGCAGCCCCTAGGAAGCGTCCTTTTTTAATGTATTGTGGTAACCTTTTGATATAACCCCTTCCATAAACATTTGTCTCGCCTCAATAAATCTATAAACTCAATTAGAAAGTCTTTACTCCAAGTAGACATAATCAATTCGTCGTTTTATTTTTTTTAAACAATAAAAAACAATACACACTAAACAATAATTATTAATAAACTTTTAAAACTTAATTTTATTTATTGAAAACAAAGAAATCAAAATATACATAAAATAATTATTTTAACTTTTGATAATTGATAACGCCGGAGCATGCGCAGAATGGCTAGTTTAAAGAACTGAACTGATTCAAACCCCACACACAGTCAAATAGGCTTGTCGTCAGTCGATGTGTCACACCATTTGATGAAATTTCATCAAACCATCAGTTCATTTTTTTGGCATGATGTCATGCTATTTCTACCCCATACACGTCAGTTCGATGTGTTCAAGCCAAACTGACACACCAAACTGACCGTGTATGACCCCCTTTAGAGTATTACAAATTTAGGGTTCATGTCCACCAGAGCGAGAAAAGAGCGCTTGCGTAGTAAGCGATATGACATCGTAGTTAAAGCCCGGGCATGAATCACAATAACTAACTAATAATAATTGAAAATTTGATAATTTTGCTAATAAGTAAACCATATGCCATTATAATAAAGGCGTACCATATAAGAATACTGAGGTAAATGGCCCAATTAGGCTTCTTCAAGAAGAGCCACCTGGGGCAGATGTCCGGATTCAGAACCTACAATATTCTTGCAACAAATATCTGCAACAAATGTTGACATATGATCCTCCATCCCCAGGTTTGTGAAAGCATAGGACGGTCTAATGTATCTTGTTCCCTTCTTCTGCTTCGCTAGACAGTTTCGGATCAACTCAGTTATATTGCCAATAACCTTGTGTTGGCCCTCTATACATGATCCCATCTGCCTTATGTAAGCATTTTTCTAATGAAATCTCTGTTTTCAGCAAATCTTTTATTTTTTATTGTTTTGTTTATCTATGTTGTGTGATATTTGAGGTGGTTATTGGATGAAGGAGCTTGCAGATTAAAAATTTACAATTTTTAGTCTAATTCCTGAGTGGGAAAAGAAGCCTAACGGTCTGCTATAGGAGAATACCAGAAAGCCGTGACTTTCTTCGGTCAGAAATTCGATGCGGAATTTCATGTTTTCTGACCCCTTGATTCCAAAAATGAAAAAAAAAAAATTCTTGTATACTTGTGAAAACGATTTCCTCCCAGATAAAAATCTTAAGGGCCTCGGCTGGGTTTCGAACCCGCGATCTTTAGCTCAGTAGGCCAGCGCGCTGCTTCTGATCTACCGATATCCTCTATACTCTTTTTCGATACTTTTGATACTAAGATCTGAAGAAGTTCACCTCATTGCCAATTGAAATAAAATACTTTATTTATTTATTGTTTATTTATTTATTACTACATTGAAGCCTATTAAGGCTTATTGTAGAGAGTTGGGATACAATTTGAATATACATCCGATATAATAATAAAGTAAGAATATTACAGCTTAATAAATTTCTAAATATCTAAATATTATAATAAATGCGCACATTTACTTGTATACATACAGCCAAGAGAAATGCAAAACAAAAAAAAATATATATATATACTTTCATATACATACACATATACATATTATAATGACTTTAAATAAAACCAAAGTAATAAACATTAACTCAAACCACTTTGTACTTACAGTAAATAACAAGTATTTAACAAATACTAAATATGAAAATCTCAAACTTAATTCATTTTTCATTATCTTTATTATTTTTTGTCCTCTATTCTTATTTTTTATTATTATTTTTTTTAAATAAAATACTTCTAAAATCACATGTGAAAATATGTTTGTGTTTAGAAATTCTGCAACCTAAACCCAGGATTGGGAGTGAGGCAAACGTTTTAATTATTATTAATTCCTTAATATCTTTTACATCATGTATTTTATTACGCTGCAGTAATAAAGAAATGAAATAAAAAATGAAAATAGCTTGTATTCCCAGTCACCAATCTAGGACAAAGAGGATCTGTTTTAACGACAGAACTAACTTCATGGGTAGTTGGACAGATCCTAACTGAATTACTTACATTAATAGAACTACATTCAAAACTACTAACGGCAATAAAAAATTATTGAACCTGAAAAACTTAATTATTTCTTTACGACCGCAAATCGAGAGGTAAAGTAGAGGAGAGAGGTAAAAAAGTACTTTTTTTTCTATTACTTAATAAGAAGATATAAGAAAAATCGTGGGCGCTGATAGCTCAGAAGTAGGGTGCTTACTTTTATCTTAAAGGTAAAAAAACTTTGAGCATGCCTTGCTGCTAATGGGACGTTAAGCTATGGTCCCGAGCCTGTACGATGTCAGGTACTCGTTAAAGACCCCTACCCTAGGTGAATACATCTGGATAGGCAAAATGTTCGGCATATATATCTCAAAAATAGTATTTCTTATTCTCTATAACTTTTATTTGAAGATATTTTTAATTAGGACATAAATGTAAGCTGTATCATCTAAAATATACGTAAGCCTCGAAGTAAAGTGGTCTACATTTTCATCCGATTTTGTTCAAAATCTAATCAGATCTAAGTTAACACATGTGACACCTTCATCTCAAATTTCGAGTTCATAGCTACAATCTATAGTCAGATACCATCACGAAAATGGTCGATGAACGGTTGAAAGCTCGCACAATTAACAATACTTTCTCATGCTATACGTATAAGAAAGTAAAAATAATATAAATAAATATTTTATTGTAAAATATATATATATAAATCCGGCCGAGGCCCTTAGTTTATTTTATCTGGGAGGTTATATAAAAGTTAAGTAATGATCCCGAGCCTGTAAGATTTCAGGTACTCGTTAAAGAATTTAGGGTAGGCAAAAATTAGGACTCCCATAGTAGAGTCCGGGCTCTTGTCTACCAGAGCGACGAAAGAGCGCACTGGTAGTAGGCGATATATATATATACATAATAACCTCGTAGTTAAAGCCCGGGCATGAGACATAATAACTAACTATAAAAATAAATAAAAATTGATAAGAGGAACGAATGGGGTTTGAAGTGGAAGGGGGAGGGATTAGTTGGTAGGATTATAGTAGGATAGGGTTGGGGTTTGATGACAAATTAGTGCCGGGTCATAAAGAGGTGGACGGGGCCAAATATCCTACTGTATGTGTGGCACTTTTGGCAGCTTTACGATGGCGACCTCTCCACAAACACAATGGCAACCTCAGAGTGGGAGCATGCCGCCGCAGCTAGACCAGTCTTTAGACAAGAGGAAGACATCTTGTTGAGAGTGTTCTGAGGATCTGAGGGGTCCCTCATTGTAGAATATATACCTTTATAAATATATTTTTGAAGTGAAACTTCTTTACGCTCATTGGTCAACTTGGGGACTAAGCTGGTAAATGAGTTACCAAATTAGGTGACGCGCTGTCGAACGAAAATAGAGAGAGAGGGTGAGAGTTAGAAATAGAGAGAAAGGACGTGCGCGCGCACAGGCCGGCTAAGTCTAAGCAACAGAACCAGAGCCTTCCATCCCCACCCCAACACACTACGTCAAACCGATCTGAATAAATCCTTAATGATTTCTTTATTTTATTTTTTTCACGTTGTTTTTTGTATAACACTTTATTATTCAAGTTACACTGAACAGTATTTACTGGATATATAGTTTCTTAAATATCAAATTAATACAGTACATCAAGTATGAATTTCTGGCAACACTGGTCTTGGGAATGGTGGTTACAATTGTGTTACCGAAATTTGTTTATTTATTTCTATAGTATTGGTGGAGGATCAGTGCTATTTTTCAATATGAAACCTGAATATAGTGCAGGTATGTTTAAATATAAGCATAATGTTAAATTAGAACTATACTGCTTTCGTTTTAACCTTTCTTTGTTGTTTCTCAGAACTGTCATTATCAACCTAACCTAACAATATTGTTTATCACAAAATAAGCGAATAAGAATTAATAAAAATAATAATTATTGTTCACATTAATTAATGTGAACTTAGGATAGTTGCATTCTAATCATCCTCATGTTCGGAGGAACATTTTCATATTAATACCCAATCTACTACTGATAATGACTGCTTAGCGTTGCGGGTGTCATTAACAGCGTCTCTTTTTCTTTCTCAATTATTTCGCGTTCAAAAACCTACATTTCTTATTTCTTTTACCATAGGCCTATTGTCTCTACTTTGGAATCAAATGTGATTTCTGATGTTCCTAATAACGAAAATAATGTTGATTTAACAAATGAATAAAAATAAAATAAGCCAATAAATAAATCTGTTTCTTTAACTTAACTGGAAGGTGAAAAAACCTTGACCACGCCATCTTCGGATGGGAGGCGATGGTCCCGAGCCTGTGTGATGTCAGATAATCGTTAATGACCCCTACCCTTAGTGAATAAACGCAGGTAGGCATTATTTAGGACTCCCACAGTGGAGTTAAGCTCATGTCGACCAGAGTGACAAAAGAGCGCTCTGGTAGTAGACGACATGACCTCGTAGTTAAGCCCAGGTACGAAAATAAATAACGAACTGTAGTAGTAAGTCGCCATATAGAGAGATAACTATTTAAGCATTAGTACTGCTTTAAATTCAAATTGGGTTTGGAAGTAATCTTTTGGATAAAGAAGGGAATAGTGGAGAGAGTAGGAAGGATTAAGAGTGAGATAAGTGTGACTAGATAACCTTATCTAGTAGGTAACCTCCAGGTCTATTCCTAGAGAAGAGAGTTTAAGCCCTAGTTAACTAATGGAAGGCTAGGCAAGGAGGGGAGTCTCTAGGTGTGGGAACTAGAACCTTGCCTATTTCCCTGTTCGGCAGCCATCTCTTCTAGCGAGGGTTGGCTAGACATGTCTGGGGGCTACATAGCTGGGAGATCTAGATCAACAAGGTTGGCCATCTGTCCTTTCCTTCCTGCCTAGTTCACGACTAGCAAGATATTGCTGTACTAATGACGTGGAAGGTTTTATGCAATTCATAATATTATAAATTTTTAATGAATGAATAAAAACTCATCGCTGAATTACGGGCAATGTTTTTCCCCAGAACGAATTAATCAATTAAATTTTAATAATTGACTTACATAGGAGCCCCTAAATCGTCATACTAAATTCGTTACATGAGCAGTTATTTCAGATTTTGAGTTGAGCCCTCTCTCCTGAACTCCCCCTCCCCTATGACCGATTTCACAGAGATTTTTTGGCTTCATTGGGTTTTGACAAAAAATATGAAATTTCATGTCAATACATCGGCAGTTATTAAGGTTTTTCAGTTGAGCCCCCTCTGATTCTCCCTTCCCTTCGACCGATTCCACTGTAAATTAATAAGTGTTGTACTTATAGGGTTTTGAATTTACATATGAAATTTTGTGTCGGTTTATTCATTACAACGGCAGTTATTAGAGTTTTTATGTTAAGCCCTTCCCCTCATCCCGTTCTTCCCTTCTGAAGATTTGTTTGAAAATCAATAGGTGTCGCCCTTAAAGAATTCTGGATACACATGTAAAATTTCGTGTCGATATATTTATTCTACCGGGAGTTATCGTTTTCACAGACACATACACACAAAGATAGACAGAAATTTGTTTTTTTCATATTTGGAATCTAGAAATCGGAACACTATTCCGTTGAAAAACCCGCATCGAATTTCTGAACGATCACATAACACTCCCTTTCATGTCCACCAGAATAACGAAAGAGCGCTAATGTAAAGGATAAGAATAAAAGAGTTTATCGACACAAAATTTAGTATAAAGATTTATGAGTCAGTCAACTGTTGAATATTAGCGCAAACCTTAGACTCATTTTGGAAGTGGAGCGAAAAGTTAATTGATTATTTCGTTCTGGGGAAGTACATTGCCGGTGAATCACCGACGACCATTTTTTATTTATTTTTATTAGCTTTTCCCTACATCGACACAGATCCCAAAATGTATTTGGAGGTTCAAGCCTATTCATGTCTATAGAGAAGTAAGTTGGTGCTTAACGTAGGATACGACATATCAGCGTATCTAATGTTCTCATATTTTCTTGTCAGGGGGCAGGAAAAGAAATGGCCCCATATTTTCCGGTGTGTATCTATTTTATTGTCGGTGTTAGATGGAAGGTTTGTGGGCTCTTGCCGTCTTTATAATTGCCCTACAGTTGTATCCAATACACTTTTCACCCCTCACCGTATATATTGAAATACCCTTCTCAAAGAGGGGAATTTTTTTTTTGCTTGCCTTCCAAAACCTCTTTGCCTGGATTCTACCTGGGGGAGGGGGAAAGCTAACGTACAGCGACCTTTCCCAGCAACCCTCCATAGGAGCATCGGTAGGGGAAAAGTGTATCAGAAGAGGGGTCTTTCCAAAACCACTACTTATAACCTGTCTGGTCGACCAGACAGCGGCTTTTTGTAGACGTGAGACATGGGACGCGTGCTACAAATCAACCGCAAACACTCCACGCCTTCTTCAATGGCCGTTCAGAGCAAGTGTCACTGCGCACGGATCTCAAGCCATGGGCCAGCAAATCACCGATATTATTTTTTTAATATGCTCATTTTTATTTTTGTTGCTCTGTGTTACTTAGTTAAAGTGACCTTTTCATGCGAAGTTTTTCTAATTGGTATTTTATTGGGTTCCTAATTCCTCGCAAAGTTCATCGTTTCTGCTCTTTTCATTTTATGTAGCAGCATTATTTTTTCATGATTTTTGAACCGACATCAAATTATATGACCAATGTTCCTCCGGACCTGCCCACTCCAATCTTTGATTGAACTTTGCATTTATTGTGATGTAAAAAAAAAAATACACACAAGTGTTAAAGTATTCCAAAATTAATTAGTAGTATTTAGTAATTAGTGTTGATTTTTTAAAATAAAAACAGCTAAAAAGTAAAAGTTTATGAAAACTATTTTATGCATTGTTAAATAAATTAGTGAATATATATTATATAATATACAAAGATTGGACTATTTGCTTTTGTTTAGAAATGAATGGAGTACAAATGCCGGCGATCAGCTGTTTGAATAGACAGTCACAGTGGAAGGTGAGTGGTTTAGGCTTAACGAGTTGAAGTATGAAGATGAGTCAAGGACAAAAAGAGTAAGATACAAAATAAGGTACTTTTTTTTCATTAATATACATATATGCCTAATATAGAAAATTAAAGAGTGGTCACCGAAAAGAGACTAAAGTAATTTTAGAAAATAGTTCGTAAGAATTTTCGAATTTTGTATATAATTTAATTTTTTTTATTTTCCAAAGTTTAAATAAACCCAATTTTTGTTTTTAATTCTATGCTATTCATTTTCTCTGTCAACCTAGTAAGATAATACCTTTGGATTAGATTGAAATTTTTTGCAAATTTAGATAAATTTGATGGCATCTCAGATTATATATATATATTATAGAAGAAATCCAAATGAAATAATTATTAATTGGATTTTTTTTTAATACTCGCACTTTCTTCAAAATGAACTTCATAAACTTTCGTTATTTTTGTTAGGGACCAGCAAACAATTTCTTCAGGAAGTGTGATAATTTTATTATTTTTATTATTATTTAATTATTTTAGTTATTTTTTAAATTACATTTTTTTATTATCACAATACATATTATTGATTTATTTCTTTAAGAAGATTCACCTTATTTACTTCCACACACCTATACGAAGTCCTACAGGAAGTTACGTACTCGGTCAGAAATTCGATGTTGAATTTTCACCTGAATTTTATGTTTTCCGACCCTCTGATTCCTTATGATAAGGAATGCACATATTGATTTTCAGCAACATCGGCAAATGGAGGGTAAAAAGAGGGGGGCTTAACACAAAAACTTTGCCTACTAACTGCCGTTGTAATAAATGACACTATACAAAATTTTTATAAGTGAATTCAAAACTTATAAGGACGATATCTATTAATTTTCAGCGGAATCTGGCGAATAGAAGGGGAATCAGAGGAGGAGTGGAGAGGGCTCAACGCAAAAAAGCCAATAACTGCCAATGTTATGATTGTATTGATACAAAATATGGTATGAAGGATTCAGAAGCACGTATTTAAGGCAACTATTGATTTTGGAGGGAGAGCGAAAACTTAATTTATTATATGCTGGGGAAGTACATTGCCGGTTACTCACCGATGCTTTTTTTTTTTTTTTTTTTCTGCATTTAAGTAGATACAAAAATCGGCGCGGGGTTTTCAGAAGCGATTTATTTCCAGACAATATAATTTATATGTCATGTTATGAAAACATTCAACCTTTACGACGGTTAAAGATGAAATTTTTCAAACGGCCACCCCCCAGAGAATAGAGGAAGGGGGAATTGCGCCCTTGGTCACCCTGAAGTGGTCTATCCACCTGCGACCTTAATTAGTCAGAGAGGGGGGAGTCATTTAGGGGAAGGACAGGAGGAGAGAGGGGGGATGACTCCCTTAATAGCGTCTCTGACCTTAAAGGACAGAGCAACAGCCGTCCTTCACCGCTAGTCATTAGTTAAACATTATGTTAATCACATTTAACATTATTTAAAGTTTCTAGTCTAGACAGTAGCTCCTAGCTTGCTAACGATCCTCATTGATAACCGATAGTAGGCTCCATTCATGAGTACTTCCCCAGCTCTACCAAGTATAGGGGAAGTTAAGAGAAATTCCATGATCGATAGAGTTTTCACAAAAATTTCATGTTTTCCGACCCTCTAGTTTCAAAAATGAAAAAAGAAATTTATGTCTGTGAACATGATAACTCCCGATAGAATGAATAAATACGTGTATCCATAACCCCAGAAGGACCTAATGATTTTCAAGAAAATCAGCCGTAGAGAAGGGTGGGATTAGGGGGGGGGGAACTTAATTCCCAAATAATGCTAAAATAATGAATTAATAAAAAACTTGTTCAAATAAAAGTTTTTTATTTTTTTTTGTCTTATGTTTGACGTATATTAGCCATGTCACTGTGTTATCTAGTTATTTACGACATCCATGGCCCCGGGAGGGAGTTATATCTACGAAATAAAACTCACTCCCGGACGTGAGTCGAACCCGCAAACCATGGTGAGACCATGCAACCATAGCCCTACGCTCTAGCCCTCATGGCCGCTATGGCCCCGAAATTAATGAATGTAATGACACGAAATTTCATATGTAAAGTCAGAGTCCAATAAGGATGACACCTATTAATTTTCAGCGGGATCAGCCAAAGAGGAGGGTGGGTCAAAATGCGGGCTCAACTCAAAAATCCCAATAACTGCCGATGTATTGATACAAAATTTAATTTGATTCAGAAGCCACTATGAAGTCAAATATGTGTTTTAGCCGAAACGGTCGATTGGATTTAGAGGGAGAGCGAAAACATAATTGATTAATCGGTGCTGGGGAAGTACATTGCCGGTGATCCACCGACAACTTTTTTTTTCTAAATTATATATATATATTTTTTTTTTTTTCAGATATCTGTCCCAAGTGTCAGGCGGTAAGTTTTTAGTGTCCATCGCAGAGAACTCCGTCTCTGCCAAGATCGGAGTGGAGGGGACAGATGACACATGTAAGGTTGTTCTGGACTAAGGTGAACTTCACCGGACAGATAAAAGTTGTAGGGTATAATTAACAATTAACATTGACCAATTTCATTTATTTAGTTTTTTAATTACAAACAATAATAAGTGAGAAAACTTAAAAAAAAGTTATCGGTAGATCACCAGTAATGTACTTGATCAGAACGAATTAATCAATTATTTCGCTCTTCCTCCAATAACCAGGCTAAAAATCTATAGTTCCTAGGGACTTCTGATTCCTCATAGTAAATTTTGTGTCGATAAATTCATAATATCGGTAGTTATTGGGGTTTTTGAGTTTAACCCTCTGATTCAGCACTCCTTCGGCTGAATCCGCTCGAAATTAATAGGTGTCGTACTTATGTAGTTTTGATTCTACACATGAAATTTTGTGTCAATACATTCCGTTATTCATTATTTGATCGATTAGGTTGAAAATTAATATGTATTGTCTTTAAGGGCTACTGGATACACGTATAAAATTTCGTATCGATATCGGGAATTATTGTGTTCACAGAAAAAAAAAGGAATTTAGAAAACTCCTACTGTAGGAATGCCGCACACTGCCATCCACCACTCTCAGACCAGTGCTGACCTTCCCACCATTCTGCCCAACCATCCACTGTCCAGCAGTGGAGGAAGACCAGAAGGCCGGGCGTCGAAAGGACAGAGAGGCGTGAGGGGAGAATCCGGTCATCACTAGCACTCCCTTAAAAAATGGTGTGTGAAAAAAAAAAAAAAATGAATAAATTAATAAAACAAAAAAAAATTGATAAAAAATAAAAAATAATAGAATTCAAAAAAAATATATAAAATAAAAATTAAAGTATATCGCGGATTGGATTTGCTTGATGTTTGATGACTTGACTGATCGTATGGCTGGGGAAGAAAGAAGTTATTTGTATATAAAATTGAATTAAAAAGTCTGATATCTCCTTTTCAACAATTATAACAAGCTGTTTTACAATAGAAATACAAAATTTTCATTGCCGGATGGTATAACATATCGAGAACCGGTTAAGAACATGGGCAGCTGTGCCAATTTACGACTTCACCTACAAATCATCAATGAGAATTGTACTCCCGGTCATCCTATACCATATTTGACATCTCACCGGTGAACCTAATCACCGAGTGTCCTCACTGAGTGATCAGTGATGGCATTGTCCACTCTGTTAGTAGTCGATTCATGTCAACTAGGCATTACTGTCAGTTCGCCCGCATCCAGCTGCTCTGCAGTATTCCTCCCCCTTCACAGATCACCTTTTTAGATGTATCCTGGTACTGAGCTCGTAAAATTATCGGAAATTTAACTTTCATTTGTGAGTTGAGGATCACTAATGTATATAAAAATGTCGTATAATAAATAATAATATGTTATGTGGCCATAAGACGACTTTCTTATAATAATCATTTTTGTAAGATATCGATAATCAGACAAAAAAATAAGACTTACTTTACTTCGGAGTCTAAGTACATTTTTTATGAAGGTATCTCTTATATACTTATACTTAATCAATAATTTCTTCAAATAAAAGTTGAGATTCCCCAGTTTGCGAAAAAAGTGTCCATGTTTTGATTCTAACCAAAAATGGTCCTTATTAGAATTTCACTCATCACAATGCCCTTAGATTTCCTTAGATTTGAGATAGGACCATTATGAACAGTTTTAGCCTCAAAGAACGAATATCAAATTTCCGAAATGAATAATAATTAATTTCCATTTCCTGTAACGCATAATAACAAATAACAAATTTGAAAATATGTTTTTAATATCGTTTATTATCGCAAATTAGAGCGCTCACAAAGATCTAATCACATAGACCCAAACAAAAATCATCGTGGAAATGACCAAAAAGTATTCACAGAACCTTGAAATGTGAAAATCCGTTGAAAAATTGATCTCAGATTTTTGCACGATTTACAATACTTATACTAAAGTTATAAGAAACCAATGAATATGTGGCATACATTTATTTTAATAATTTCTGAATGATATGTCATTTTAATTATTTGATGTCATTTTAAAGTGAATAGTGCCGGCGAAATCGTATTCTTGTCCCATTCACTTCTATTGGTTTCATCAATAATTGTTAATATGGGTGATATTTCTGAATTATGCCATGATATCTCCCGTTATACCGCATTCAATTGATTGGTGTGGATTCCGCCTCATGCCTCGTTTGTTCACTGTAAGCTCCCTCTCTCTTTATGCCTTATATCTCCATTTCTATATATGCTCTTAATTTTCGTGAGTATCGTCTCCATAATAGGGATGCTTATATTTCCAAGAAAATCAGTGTTAATAGATTACATTTCATTGATTATTCCAAGTTACGAGTCCTCGACCTGGTTAAGTTATTTATACAAACCTCTGCTGGCTACCCAGGATGCTTTTTCTGCTTAAAGAAAACCTTGTCCGACTAGGTAATTTTTCGAATTACTTTTTCTAAAATATTTCTGTCTGTGTAGTTGAACACGATAACTCCTAACATAATTAATGTATCGACACTAAATTTCGTGTACGTTTAAAACCTTATAAGGACGAATGTTGATAATTTTCCGAGAAATCGGCCGAAGGGAAGAAGGGGATCAGAGGGAAGCTCAAAACAAAAACCTCAATAACCACCGATATAATAAATGTATCAGCGAGAAATTTCATATGTAAACTCAAAACCCCATAAGGACGACAGCTATTAATTTTCCGAGAAATCGGCCTAAGGGAAGAGAGAGATCAGAGGAGGGTGGCTCGATTTATAATCCTGAATAACTGTTCATATAATGAATCTATCGACAAAAAATTTAGTATGATTCAGAAGCTCCTATGTAAGTCAACTGTACATTTTTAGCATAGTTTTGAAGAGAGAGCGAAAACTGAATTGATTAATTCATTCTGGGGAAGTACATTGCAGGAGATCCACTGACAATTTTTATTTAATTTTTTTATTTTAAACGCGAAGGGACTGCTAATTCGAGAATGAACATCCTTTATGGGGATTGAAGGAGAATAAGTCACGTATACTGCAATTGCTGGTTCATGACGTTAAAACATAGCATTACTCCTTTAACGGATGCAATTACTGCATCGACTATTACACTATAATTACTGTCTGCACCGAGCCTTAAGGTTTGATCTTCTCTTCCCCAAAACTTCCACAACCCTATGTTATTTTTTGTGTGCGCCACTGCTCTCTCTTTCTTTCTCTCTCGCAGTCTCTCCTTTGCTCTGACCCTCCTCAAAGAAAAACCAGAGCAAAATAGAATAGAAAGGAGGAAGGGGAGTACTGGTTGTGGGGACCGGAACGTTGAGCTGAAGCGAGCCTTTCAGGGGGGATTTCGGAGGGGGCCAACGTACTAACGTTGTTCAACACCTTTATTTCTTCCGGGGAATTTTTTTTTCATGAATAAACCAATAATCTAGAATCTCAGTTTACAAAATTAGTTTATAACAGGGTAAAAGAAACTTTTTATCTTATTTTCACTTGATTTCATGAAAAAATTCCTCAAATCTAAAATTTGTATGTCAAATTGTTGAAACGGTTTAGGTTTTATGATTCATGCCCGGGCTTTAACTACGAGGTCATATCGCCTACTACCAGAGCGCTCTTTCGTCACTCTGGTGGACATGAGCCCGACTCTACTGTGGGAGTCCTAAATTTTGCCTACCCTAAATTTTTATTCACCTAGGGCAGGAGTCTTTAACGAGTACCTGATATCGTACAGGCTCGGGACCATCGCTTAACGTCCCATCCGAAGGACGGCGTGCTTAATTTCCCAAATAAAATAACTAAGGGCCTCGGTCGGGTTTCGAACCCACATTCTCCAGACAAGCACGCATACCACTGAGCTACCGGCGCCCTCAATTGTTGAAACTTATAGTATCTACCTACTTCGTAGCAAGTCGGAAATAGAATCACCGGCGATGTACTTCCCCAGCACGAAATAAACCAATAACATTTTCGCTCTCCCTCCAAAACCAATTATTAGGGCTTTTGAATCGATACTACTTTCTATGATCCTCCCCTTCTCTTCGGCAGGTTCCGCGGAAAATTAATAAGTACCATCCATATTAATTTAAATATAAATTTTCATGAATGGATAAATTTTAATTGAAACATTCATTAGATCGGCAGTTATTGGGATGTTTGATTTGAGCCCTTCCCTTCGGCCGATTCTGGTAACAATTAATAGAAGTCTTTACAAGGATTTCAATTTCAATCAGCCTTAAAGGATGCTACATATGAAATTTTATGAAAATTCGATCAGCCATAATTGAGCGAACACTAATTTTTTCTCCGCCCCCAAGTCCCCATCTAGTACACAATTTTGAGGCGCCACATAGTCTATTTTTTAATCTAAATAAAAAAAAATAAAAGGATGTTTAGGCGTGATGTTGGAATAAACAACTTCCCTTTTCAACTTTATTAATATAGATAGGATGAATAAATACGGAAGTTGGAACATTTGTATTGTTAATTGAGCACAAAATATTACATCTCGAGATCTGAAGTAGAAAGGAGAGAGAGCTGCTGGGGGAGGGGGGGGGGGGGGAGTGAGAGAGACAAAAGAGGCCATCATAACTAACACCTGATAAACTAGAAAATAATAGAATAATTCAGCTCCACTTCCGACTAAAAAAATGGGTTTACATTTACATTTACAGCAACTTCTTTTCCAAAAAAAAAAAAAAAAAAACTCAGTGGTGAATTGGGGCAATGTACTTCCCCAGCGCGAATTCATCAACTACGTTTCCGCTCTCTCTCTCTCTGAAACCAATTTATTGATTTGATTGAAAATTAATTGGTGTCTTACTCAGAACTTCTGAATCATCATAATCAATTTCTTGTTGATAGACTCCTATCGAAAGATAGTAGGGGCTTTGAGCTATGCCCTACACTCATAGGATCTCCCTACACTCGGCCGACTTCATTAAAAATCGACAAATATCATCCTTATTGGGTTCTTCTGGATTCTTATGGGGTTCTGTATACACATACAATTTTGAGTCGATGTATTCATTCTATCGGTGGGTCAGGACTTATTTTTTTTCGTTTTTGGAATCAGAGAGTCGTAAAATTTTGAAATTCCTTTGAAAACTGAACATCGAATTTTTGACCGATTACATAACAAGTTTCAACTTTTTTATTTTTTTGTTGTAGTCTAGAGTCGGGGATGAGATGGACTTCCCAGCGAGTCTTTCATCAGCCAGATGTTACCTACCACGGGTCCACACTTCCTGTACGATTTACTGAAACCTCACAAGCACATCTTCAGTGTAAGTCAATAACACATTACAACTTTATTTAACTACTTTTGCTAAGTTGAGTAAGGAGATATATTTTGAATTCACAAAAGTATACTTTTGGGAGTTATATTATTCTCTCATTTATTTTTTTGGGGTTCACAACAGTGACGTTTCGGGAAGTACTCAAATCACCAGTTTCTAAAAATTGAGCACGCCGTTCTTCGAATGGAACTTTAAGCTACGGTCCCGAGTCTGTCAGGTACTTGTTAAAGACACCTACCCCTAGGTGAATAAAAATTTAGGAGTCCCATAGTAGAGTCGGGCACATGTCCACCAGAGCGACGAGAGAGCGCTCTTGTATTAGAAGATATGACTTCATTAAAAAAATTAAATAAATACATTATATATAAAAAATGAAAATATAATATATAAAGTTAGTTTTGGACGACCATAAGTAGCAAAATTTTGAACTGAAACAACAAAAAAATTTACAAAAAGACATCACAAATTAAATTGAGGTCACTTAGCATTTTTGTGAAAATATAACAAAAGTATATTTTGAAATATTTGAATTGTTATATTTCTATATTGAATTATTGGCGAACATTATAATGATGGTTACTGATGAATGTATATAAAAACAATTGTAGTTACTGACGATGGGAGTACTTCCCGAAACGACTGTGATCTGATTTGTTGTGAAACCAAAAAAAAATAAGTAAGAGAATAATATAGTTATCAAAAATATGTAATACAATTAAGACTGAACTACGAGGTCATATCGCCTACTACCAGAGCGCTCATTCGTCCTTATGGTGGACATAGCCCGACTCTACTGTGGGAGTCCTAAATTTAGCCTACCTAGGTTTATTCACCTAAGTTAAGGGTTATGTAACGAGTACCTGACGTCGTAAAGGCTTGGTACGAAGAACGGAGTGCCGGGTTTCGATCCCATAATCTTGAGTTTTGTAGCCAAGCACGCTTTGACCTACCGGCGCCCTCTATAGGTAATCATTTTTTTTATTTTGACTAACACAACTCAAACTGGTTATTCTTCTGAGTGATATTACACTGGGACTGCATGACAAGTGGGTTAAGTATCGGGGTTGTTGCTATTACTTACGATGACTTGTTATTTTTGAAGCCTTCATTATAGAGAAAATAAAAAGTCAAGTTGAACGTGGATTTGAGCGTTGAGGGACTTCTGTTCTAAATGTAGATATTTTTTCCCCTCAAAATTCTTCAATTTCCCACTTATTTACGTGGCTTTACCATTACTGGCCTCCCCAAGTAGTGTCCGCCAGTCTGTTCTGTGTGGCTGCTCTCCAGTTCCTGGCTCTTCGCATCCTTCATTCTATCCCAGTCTCATTCGGCCTACTCTTTTCCTCGGTCGAGCCTCTTTGTTGTCATTTTCTTTGAGATTTCCATGTGTCCTAACCTGGGCACGTGTCCAAGCCCATTTCAACCTTCCCAACTTTATGAACTTAACGAACTTCACATCTTCGAATGGTTGATTCTTCGCCGCTAAATTTGTCTTTCCCATATTTTGTAAAATTAGAGAATATAAAAATTAAAGAAGTTCTTTGTTTTTATTAGTTATATATTATTATGTTATGGGCAACGAAACTATGACGCTTACATCCGTTTTTCACAAATACTATGAATAACTATTTGATCCAGTGAATAAAGTGTTTGACGATTATTAAACTAATAAGAATTAGTTGAATAAAATAGAGCCAGCCTAAATAAACAACCATCAAATATTTTGAAGAAGCATAAAATATTTTGAAGAAGAATAAAATGGAATTGTAGACAAGTTAATTTTTTTCTCATTTCCTCCCCTAAAACCACAAATGATCATGAGTCCCTAAAATTACCATAAAACCAGAGAAAATAATAATTTATTTAATAATAGTGGAAATAGAACACAAGTAATAAATTTTAAATAATGTATAATTAGAAAAAAAAATTAAATAAGACAATCAACCTTCAGTGACCATTCATAGTGGAATAATATAAGTGTGTTGTGGGCTTGTATACTGTTTGCCATTAGGAGCAGGAAAGAGGTGATATATGGAGCAAGTTAGCAAGGAGAAGGAACAACGGAGCTATTCCTATTCATATTCACAATGGGCACTATACCTCAACTTTGTAGAGGCAACACAACACGGCTCAATAATACCAACCCACCCAGTTTAGCTATATTTTCCAAAAGTTATCATATTATCATTATTATTTTATTTTTTGAAAAGAACTTAGGTAACTAAGTTTCTATGTCCGATTTTACCTAATTTTTTAAGGACCTACGTTTACTTTAGCAGTGTGAACAAATATTTTACAAATA
The DNA here is from genome assembly GCA_963662175.1 of Aradus depressus. NCBI lineage: Eukaryota > Metazoa > Arthropoda > Insecta > Hemiptera > Aradidae > Aradus > Aradus depressus. Next base: position 39,654,704 of record OY759214.1, read on the forward strand.
TTGATTTTAATTTTTTTTCTATGTAAGTTTTTACTTACATTGTATCAAAGGGCGCCAGTAGCTCAGAGGTTGATTGAGCTCAAGACCGCGGGTTCAAACCCGATTGAAGCCTTTAGATTTTATTATCTGGGAAGTAACAAAACCTTAAGCTTGTCGTCCTCGCGGTCCCGAGCTTGTGCGATGTCAGCTAACAGGGAAAGGATAAGAGCATTGGATAGTTAGGTCCCTAGGTAAATATACCTAGGTTGGCAAAAAGTAGAGTCGGGCTCATGTCACCCAGAGCAACAAAAAAGCGCTCTAGTAATAGGCAATTTGACCTCATAGTTAAAGGTTGAGTCATAATAACTAACTCTTGTAACAACTGCTATTATAGCTAGGCTAATGTATTGAGGGTCGGCTATCTGACTGATGAAGGGGCTGGCTCTGACCTACATTGTCTCCTACATGGGAGACTGGTCAATAAACTACACACTCCATCGGCTCCAGCTAATTAGATCTGTTAAGAAGTCAATTAATAACAGGAGAGTAAATTTAATCATCCCTAGTTGACTGAATAAAATTTTATAATTTACATTTTTCTACCCTTTGAAAATACGTACAACAGTTAAGGCAATGTTGACTCCAAAAAAAAATTTACGCCATCAGTGTCCAATTGCGGACAGTATACTGTGTTAAGTTTCCAAGCATGGGCCGCATACAAACAAAATAAGATAAGTAGGAGTTGTTGCCCAGAGTGACTGTTTATCCCTACCGGTAAATTATTTTTTGAGAGGAGCGGGTTGCTTATACTATTTTTTTTTTTCAATAGACTTGTATTTTTTTGGAGTTATGAATCGTTAATCGAAAATTTAAATTTCTATTTCTTGTATGATTATTTCACTCTTTCAATAATAATTGTCGAAATATCAGTGGATTTTCGAGAAACTTGTGCGTATTTTTTCCTGCCTACGGGCTACTTTACAATGTTCCTGTGACAAATTTAATGTCTAGGCGGAAAATCGTGCATTCTGGAGTCTCTGCACGCATTTGCACCATTAACTAACACAATTTTGAAAATGTTGGAATTCATATTTTTTACAATCAATTTGATCCCCACACTTACACAATAATTATTGAAACTGTAAAATTATTAAATTAAACATTTCGCGCTTGGAAAAAGAAAAATGTTTTCGGTGAATCACCGGCAATGTACTTCCCCAGAACAAATTAATCAATTTTTATTTATAAACTTTTTGCTCCTCCTTCAAAACGAGCCGACCGTTTGCGCTAATATTCAACAGTTGACATACATAGGGGCTCCTAAACCTTCATACTAAATTTTGTGTCGATAAATTCATTATATCGGCAGTTATTAGGTTTTTTGAATTGAGACCCCTTCCCTGAACGGTGTTATCCTTATGGGGTTTTGGTCACACATATAAAATTTCATTTCGATACATCGTTAAGTCTCTCTCCTAATCCCCCTTCCCTATGGTCGATTTCACTGAAAACAATGTGTCGTCAATAGAGGGTTCTGGATTCACATATAAAATTATTTCTTATCGATACATTCATTCTATCGGAAGTTATCGTGTTCACAGTCAGACAGATTTTTTTTTTCATATTTGGAATCTGGAGGTCGGAAAACTTCGCATAGAATTTTTGACCCATTAAATAACTTTCCCTATACTTCCTATTGCTGGTGAAGTAAAAAAGAAATAGTCGTCATTTTATATAAAAGAGGAATGTAGGTACTTGAAAAACTTTTATTTTTTCCCCCTTATAGAATCAAGTGTTTTTAGTCTTTTGACTTGAGTGGGTGGATTGTAAGGAAGTTGAAAGGACCTAGGTAGGTAAGCGACTCGCTAAAAAAAACGAAGGTGTTATATAGATCCCAGTTTTATACCTGGAGGGCTTTTGAGGTCTATTGGTATACTTCTTTATGTTCAAAGCTATTTCAGCTTAACGTCCCTTTTGTTCTCCAGCTAAGGCAGGAAGGATGGGCTGTCTTCCGATTGCCACCCAAAAAGAAGCTATGGATAGAAAGGGTTAAATTTAAAAAAAAATGTATTTGACTCCAAATGAATATTATAAAAAATGAAAAAGTCGGTGGATCAATTACGTTGACAGTTATTAAGGGTTTTTGAGTTGAGCCTCTCACCTGAACTCCCCTCGTTCCCTTCGTTGATTTAGCTGAAAATTGATAGGTACTGTCCTTATGAAAATTTCAATTTAAATATAAAATGTCATGTGGCCTATTCATTACATGGGGAGTTATTGCGGTATTTGAGCACCACCTCCCCTCTGGTCCCTTTCTTCCTTTCGGCCAATTCCGCTGAAAATCAATATACGTAGTCCTTGTGGGGTTTTGAAGATACATATGAATTTTTGTGTCGATACATTTATTACAAGGGCAGTTATTTTGTGTGAAGCCTTCCCCCTAATTCTCCCTTTTATTTTCCGATTTGCCTGAAAATCAATAGGTGACCTTATAGGGTTCTGGATTTACATATAATACTTCGTGTTGATACATTCATTTTATCATGAGTTATCGTGTTCGGACACATAGTCACACCAAGAAAGAAATTTTTTTTTTCATTTTTGAATTAGAGCGTCATGAAATTTTGGGGAAAACTCAAGTTCAAATTTCTTACCGATTCCAGAACTTTTCCCATAAAAATCACATTGAAGGCTTTGATACCTTAATTTTGATGCCTCTATTGTAAATTTTTTTAAATACAATTTTTGAAGTATCACCTTTTTGCGTATATTTTCGGCCCTGGATTTTTCATGATCAAGTATGTATTCTTCCTGTCTTCGGGAAACATAGATTAATGTTCAGGGCTTCGTTAACTTAAATTTAATACCGATTTGTATTTTTGAAAAATATCATTTTGGAAGTTTACTACTTTTTTTTCGTTTTTTTCTAACGCTGAGGACTGTGATTCCTTCTCATAAATGTAAAGAAAAAGTCACTAAAAATCTGACGAGGATGTACCGAAAAAGTATTCTACGTCAAAAAAAAATAAATAAGTAGAATAGAGAGAAATCGATAAACGGTTTTTGCTTACTGCTGACATGAGATCTATGGTTGAGTGACCTCACTAGTTGTAACATGAATAGTAACGAACACACCCAACCGTACAACTATTTAATTACTCTGACAACCACCCTACTTGTAACACTTTTAACCTTCCATGACTACTACATTTAAAAAAAATAACTGATTTTTATTTTCTCTCAGTCTCATCCTCCTCTATGAGAAAAAAGAAAAAAACTATCAAAAAATAGTATCATTGATATTTGGAAGAATGCATTGGTAACTATTATTGTTTGCTTTGTGCTCAACGTTCTTACTACTCTTAATGCGAAGGAGTCTCTAGTGACAAAATAATCAGCTGATATATCAGGATAGGTGATAGGCTCTTCATTTTGAGAAGTCATGTTCCTATGATATGATATTTTATCACAAGGATTGTATTAGGTTTTAAGTAGATCTATTCGTTGGCCCCAGGCGGTCGATCTCATACTTAGGTTCTCGCACCCCACAACATCTTATATATATATTGTCTTACAAAATTTGGTCGTAACTGTTGCCTTCCTAGAGCAGGGCCATCCAGCAGTAGCTCATCAGAGCGAAATTTAAACAATGATTGGGGGTATTATGAAGGTTTAGGGAGTTGGGGTAGCAATTTGGGATTATAATAGGTCTCGGTTCCACTTCCTCTTCAGTCTCCTGGGGGGATTGTGTGGTGAAGAAAGTGAATGTGTGTGAATGCAGTTTGGTACGGAGCCATCTGTGAAGATCTTAAATTGTGTCGTGTACTGTATTTATCATGAGGTTATAGTGGATAGTTCTGTTACTTACGTATGGTAAGTCATTGTATAATGTGTCTGAGTGTTTTTGATTGGAAAACCTGAATACATTTCAGGTTTTAGTGGAACCGAAAGTTTGTGAACCGTATATCCAGAGTGGTTTGATTAGTGTAGCAGTTACGCTTTTGGGTTAAGCATAATTATGAATGCTTGTGCAGAGGGGAATAAAGGATTTTTAATATATTAGGCGATCCTGGAAAGTGCATTTAGAAGGGAGGTAATGAATAGTGACATGGAGAAGGTGAAAAGCTCCGACAGCCAAGCATCACTCCAAGCATTTGTTAGCGCTGAAATCATATAGAAAGTTAGTAAAGGAGTGCGTAAATACGTTAAACACTTAAAGAAACTACATGGAAGTTGAACTCTACTAGTTCCTCGGACACAAGGGGATTCAGGAAAACGTGGAGGCAGACCGACTAGCCAAGAAAGGTTGAAGTAAACCCTTCATGGGGCCAGATCAAAAATGTGGCTATTGTCGAAGTGTTATACTAAACCTGATGATTGTGTAATGCTGAAATCGGTAGTTTAGGTTTAAATATCTTGTGGAATAGACAATATTTCAAAGAAGTAAGTTTGTTTTATTTATTTGTTATAAAATGTTTACAATATGAAATGAAAAGAAATGTTATTATTCTGGGACCGAGGTCCCCTAAGAATAAATACATACAGAGTATAGAGAAGGAACAGTGAGAAAAAGTATCAGTATTTCGTAAAATGAAATAAATAAAATAGTGCTACATTGGAGAAAACTGGAAATTAATAATATATAGATATACAAAAGAATAACATGAAAAAACATAAAACTGACAGCTTAATTATGAAGAAAAAAGAAAATAAAAGTATCTACTGTATGAATAAAGGAGAATATGTAAAAATAATACAAAAAACGGTATATAGATAAGAAAAAAATACATAGATTAATAAAAACGACAGCATAATACTGTTATGGTTGATTATGAAAGAGAGGGGAGGATGCCCAGATAAGGTTTAAAATAAAATTAATTTTAGACACTAGGGGCTAAAAAGTGTGAGGAGAGAGAAGAAAAATAAAAATACATGATAAAATAAGATAAAATAAAAAATAAATAAATGCTTGATGATCAATATATCCGTGTTTCTGAAACTCAGAAGTTTCACCTAACAACTCAAAAACGGGTGATTGCTCTTTAGCCGTTGATCAGATTTTCATGAAATTGTACATGTAGTATCATTATATGCCCCGTTCAAATATAGGCTATGTGTCATCTCAAAGCGAACGGGAGAAGTGGTTGTCGGTGGAGGGGGAAGAGGAAACATAGAATGAGTGCTATTTAACATTTGATTGGATTTTTATGAACTTCTACATATAGTATTCAAGCCCGGTTTAACATTAAATTGTATTACGTTTCTTTGTAAAGGAGTGGGGATAACATGTTTTTTATTCTTTGTTTGGACTATCTAACTTAAATTTACTATCTAGGGTGATATAACCTGATTACAGTTACTATCCAGACAACACCCGAGATACCTGCTAGTAAACCATATAAAATAAATCTATCCAGTGTCAAACAAATCTATAATTCTATTATATCTAAAAAAGATACGAGTAGAGGGGGTCCCAACAGGATAGCAGTGACATGTGCCATTGTGGAATCTCCCCCCCTTCCCTTTCCACTGTCAATATTGACAGGGACCTTACATTGGGTCTGTCACTCAAATTTGGGGAACCAGCTTCTGAGGGGCGGATTGAATTGGGATGCCAATACCGGGGTAGAACAATTCTCACTACACAACTCACACATTACTTTCCATCTCCAAAGATGAGAAAAAAAAAAAGGTTCTTATCTGGTGGAAAGTCTGATGGATCTTCTTCATATTTAACTAAGTGAATATAAAATTTATATTTCTAAACTTTTTCTATGTGAAAATTCGAAATTCGCAAGACACCAAATTATCTTTTTATAGTTTTTCCTTATAAATTGAGCAGTTATGTATTTCATCTCTATTTAGGAATCCCAATGTTCACGCCCACCAGAGCTACGAAAGAGCGCCCTGATAGTAAGCGATATGACCTCGTAGTTGAAGCCCGGACATAAGTCATAGAAAAAAAAATGTTTTCCAATAAAAAAACATAGGTATTTTAAGAGTTAGTTATTGTGACTGAAGCCCGGGATTTAACTACATGGTCATATCGCTTACTACCAGAGCGCTCTTTCGTCGCTCTAGTGGACATGGGCCCAACTCTGTTATGAAAATCCCAAATGTTGCTTACCTAGAGTTTTTCATCTAGGGTAGGGGGTCTTTTCTCCCATCCGATGGGTGCTTAAGCTTCTTTCACCTCCCAGATATAAAAAAGTTGAGGGTCACGGCCGGGTTACGAACCCGCGATCTTGAGTTCAGAAGGCGAACCCACTAACTCTCAGCTACCATGATTTAAGATGTAATATATTTTATCACAGCTATATTTGTCCTATTTATTTTTTGTTTTTTAAAACCTAGCGATTATATACGTTTTGAGAAGCACTCCCATCATTAGTGTCTATAATTTATTTGTTCATTATGTTAACTTTTTTTTTTTTTTCATAACAATCAAAATCTTTATTTTCACAGAACATATTTATTGAGTCGATCTTTATATTTAAACTCCAAGTCAACACTTTGACCAATTGATGCGCACTTGTTATGTATATATATATATATATATATATATATATATATATATATATATATATATATATATATATATATAATAATAATAATAATAATTATATAATTTATATAACTATAAATTATATAAACGAAGGGCGCGAGTAAACAATAGAAATAAATAAAAAACAGTCTGAGAAGGGAAAAAAGGTAGAAGAAGACAAGAATGCAGGCAGAGATGGTTTAGGTCTTTTTTTCATTGTAAAACTCCAGACTGCCTCCTAATACCTCCCCTCTCGACTCTGTAAAAATATCTTTTGTATCCCTCTCTCATTAATTAAAGAAGAATAGTTATTATACACATTTTTAAATTGATAAACTTTATATTGAAAAAAAAAAATATAACAATTTCAATGTTTACAGATAATAGCGGAATCGTATGGTAGACCATCTCGTTTACAGAGGTCGTGGTTTCACTTCCTCTTCAACCTTCTTGGGGTGTTATGTGGTAAGTGTTGTCAAGATTATGTATGTATTTCTAGGTTTGCATCTGTGTAATGTTTGTTAAAAAAAAACGTATGTAAGTAGTCTGTATTATTTTGGGAACTGTATATCATTTAGATCGTTATAAAGTATTATGTGAGCGGTTGGTAAACTTAAGACCGCTCAGACCCTGGGATGAGACCTTTGAGGCAAGGCGGGAAAGGATGTGGAATTCAAAGGAGGATGCTTAAATCTTTTGTCTGAAGTTGAAGTTAAAGTGTTGAAGAGATGGTCCTTCGAATCCGTAGGTGATATTTTTATTAAATTTGTTTGATTTTTATTTGGAGAAAAGTGGGAGGACGATATTGGATTAAAGTGATGTCGGGTCTCTGGGGGGAGCCATGCTTCCTTGAAGATCACCATCACCTGATAATCCTTCTTCCGCGATGATGTCTTCGTTTTTGCTCCAAGGACGAAGGCCACCACCACCCGCGACACCTTTTCCGATTTAAGTTGGAGTGTAGGGTATTCCACTTTATTTTCATCAAGGAGATGGATAAACCCCCAATCAGTTTCGGGCTTCGCAGGGTAAAGGGTGACTTCTGTTGTGGTGGCTTTCAATGCAAAAGAATCGGACCCAGAAATTTTACCAATTCTTCGATGGTCCTTACAAATAGTCCCTTCCATTTTCCATGAATATAGGAAACATTTATTCAATAGTTCCCTAAATTGTCTCCATACTCTTTCAATGTTAACAATAAATTTCTGTTTTCTGCAGCGGTCCTCTTCTGGAAAACGCATTCTGCCATGGCACTGCATCTAACTCAATATTAATTAACACAACTGACAACCCATTGAATAATAATAAAAATAAATAATGAAATTCTCTACAGTTCTCTTTAAAAAATACAATAACTTTTTAATTAAAGTCTTCAAACAATAAACTTCTGAAACAAAAAAGTCGTAGAGCACAAAAACGTAATAACCATACCATCAAAACATCTATCATTTAAGTTGAAATTAAACTGAGATAAGCATACACAAAGATTTGATATTAAATTTTTTTTTATCTCTTAGAGATGAAATTACTGAGATAAAAAGGAGTATGCTATGAGTATTATTACATTTTTTTATTTGCTGCTATATATATTATAATATTTCATTTACGCTGTCTGTGCGATGGTAAAAGTTTCAATGTTACCTACTTATTATTATTATCCACCTTTCCACTCTGGTCCTCTTGAGGTAGTCCTCCAACCAATCCTCTTTTTCTTTCTCCAGAATGATTCCTCTTTGGGATCCTGCTCGTCTCCATCTTTTCTAAATCATCTGTAAACTATAAACTATTCCCTACGACCCTTGATCTATGGCGATAATATATTCTGTACAAAAAACATACATCGTTTCCCTAAAAATAGATTTTATTTTCACCCATTCCAACGATTTATTTGATGCAAATTATATTTTTTATAAATTTATTTTATTTCGCTATTATTTTGTTTATTCTGTTTGCAGCTACATTCTGAAAAAATATATCGAATATTTTTTAACTCTCTCTTTCTAGTACGTCATACTATGTCGTAATTTTGAGGTTTCCATGTGCTTCAATGTTCAGGAACATTTGAAATATTGATCTTTCCTCCTGAAAAATGGGTATGTTTATTTCAAGTTCACTTTTGAGTTGTGTAAGGAGATCCGAATTTATAATAGGATACATTTTTTTCACAGCTTTATTATTTTCCCAATTTATTTTTGGTCTTTACAACCTAGCCAATAGATTTTTCGGTTAAAACTAACATCATCAGTATCTTTAATTTATTTACTGACCTTTATTGTGATAATTTTTTTCTTATATTGATCATATTCTATGGATATGGACCTCTGTGTTAATCAAGATCAAGGGTTATAATCCTGAGGTCGAATCATATAATATGTTTTGCATAAATTATGTATGCAGAGATGATCAATATAAAATACATTGACCACAATAAAGATTAGAAAATAAATTAAAGATACTAATGATGGGAGTTTTTCCCGAAAAAAATATATATTATTTTAAGTTCATTCTTTTTTTATTTATAATTTTACTCTTGTATAATCGTAAATTGTTTTTCTTGTTATTATTTTTCTATGTAAGCGTTGCAAGAAGGAATTCTAGATTGTGAATCTAATGCAGGTATTATTATATTCTCACTTTTTTTGCGCCAAACAATACAGTTTTGCGTAACATTCAAACCATCTGTCTTTCCATCGCATTGTCATCCACGTATAGTATACGAATTTTTTTTCCCTCTCCTCTGTCCTTTTTATACAGAGACACATGAGGATGACAGGCGTAACAATAAGTGACAAAAATCGTTGTTCCTGTTACACTTTGCTAAATCATAGGCCTCAAATTAGATGGTAAAAGGACCTAACCGAGCGTGAACATGGACAAAGAGGGATGGGGGAGGAAACAGTGGGAAGGACTGTTAAATAGGGAGAGAGAGTGAGACTGGGCTATATTGTTGTCAAGTGACTCGTAACAGTGGGCATTGGGCATTGTGGAACAGTGAATTCAGAGGCATTGGGCTCTGGGCAGGAGAGCTGAGGGAACATACTCTGATGGAAAAATAACATGCTGACAATATGGAACACATCAGTTGTCACTTAGCCACTCATTATACAATCGGCACTAAGCCACACTCCCAGACCATAAATCCAACTTTACCTCCTATGAATAATTATCAACTGTTTTAGTTCAAAAGGTCAACTGACAATCCTGTATTAGAATTGTTTCATCTCGCAAACCGGGTGGCCTTTGTAAAAATTGTATTGTAAAATGTGACATCTTTATCTCATATTTCAAGTTCATTGTTACAGTCGTTAATCGCAACATAAAAAGATTTCTTCGCGAAAATGGTCAAACTTTGTTCAGGGGACCATGAAACCTGAAATTTCGCAAAACAAAAGCCATAGATTGATTGGTAGCTACTCGAGGAACACCTCCATCCTCCAAATCCATGAAGATCTAAATGTTGAGCTCCTACATGACTACATAATAAATTTTAGTAAAAACTTTTTACTTAAGTGTGACACAAATCAAAAAGTTTTGGTATAGAAAATAGGGAAGACTCAGAGAGGGAAACACAAAAATATCAGTTCACGATTTTGAATTATACTCTCTGTTTTTGAATGTTTATTATTTTATTTTCTATTAATTTCAGTTACTTTGCATTTGTTTTGTTTTTTTCTTTAAGAGTTTTTTCAAATGTGGGTTGTATTCAGAGTATAAGGGTAATGGTTAAGGTACCTTATTGTATAATTGTACCTCTAAATGCGGCTGTTATAATAAACTCTTCTTCTTCTTTTATTCGTTTCTATTTTTTTTTTTTTGTTTACTGGCAAATCGCATTGATCATAAGATGTTCTTATGAATGTGAGGAAGGCGCTTTTATTCTGAACAAACCGCTTATTATTTATCATCCTGATACTCTTAATGAATATAAACAAACTTTTACGTCATAAATTAAAGAAAACTCGTATTTAATTTATGCCTCTTACAAAATAGCAGATACCAAAATGTATTGCGAAATTACGAATTAAAAAAAAAAATATCCAAAGGGGGTACAGATTGAAAAATATCGGAATGAGCGTTGAGCTATTGAACGAAGGGACTCATAGTTATATGTCCTATGTAAAGAGGGCGCCGATATCTCAGAGGTAGCGTGCTAGCTGAGCTCAACATTGCGGGTTCGAAACCCTTCGAAGGCCCTTAGGTTTTTATCTGGGAGGTGAAAAACCTTGAGCATGCCTTCCTTTGGATGGGACGTTAAGCTAGTTACTCGTTAAAGATTCCTACCCCATGTGTAGTCAAAGTTTCAGACTCCCAGAGTAGAGTCGGACTCATGTCCAACAGACCGCTTTGGTAGTAGGCGATATAACCTCGTACTTAAAGCCCGGGCATAGGTCACAAGAACTAACTATACTATATAAATACGCAAGAATTTGAACGACAGCTCATTTAGTAGAAATCAGTTTCTACAGAAATGGTGGATCAGAATGGTGATTAAGACTTTGGTTGGTGACAAATAACAGTAAAATATCGAAAGTAAGTCAAACTGAGAATATGAAAGTCGGCTTATATTTGATAAGTTAGAATTAATATTTATATATTCATCAAATTATAACTGATGCTAATACCATATTGAAGGTAGTCTGGTAGGAGCCAGCTCAACAGTGGCAGCCATGTTACCATAACAATGGTTAGTGACGTTGGAAGGGTACTTTATGGTAATTACCCCAGTTAACAGTCTTTATAATAAATGTGACTTTTATCATCATACAGCCAGGGGCGGGGTTTCAAATTTCAAACCTTAAAGTAGCCTTAATTAGGTGACAAAGACAGGACTTAATGACATCCTTGATTATTCTAAAACAGTAATTAATTATTATGATTGATACAGGTACCGGAAAAAATATAATTAAAAATATTGTTAAGAACTGATAATTTATGTTCATTTCTTGTTTTCATTATTGATCTTAGGATGACCCGGAACAATTTCAACCTTTCATAGTAGAACGTAGTTATTTTTCATAAACAATTTTTCTAATAAGTTGAATCAAATCTATTTTTATTGAAATAATCAGTTTCATTTGCTTTTGATATTTAACATTGTTTGCAGAGATATTGTAAAACAACTGTATAAATGCATACAGGAAATGAATCAAAGAAGACCAATAATAAATATTTGAAAGAAAATATACAGTTTTTTGAGAAAGTAAGTACGTCAAATAAACAGAGCACTAAAAAAAGGCAATTGTATGAATAATCATACCAATTGAGATTGGTATGATTATTCATACAATTGCCTTTTTGTAGTGCTCTGTTTATTTGACGTACTTACTTTCTCAAAAAACTGTATATTTTCTTTCATATATTTATTATTGGTCATAATTTATGCCCTATGTAAAGAGGGCGCCGATAGCTCAGAGGTAGCGTGCTAGGTGAGCTCAAGATCGCGGGTTCGAAACCCTTCGAAGGCCCTTAGGTTTTTGGACATATAACTATGAGTCCCTTTAATATTTGAGAATATTCATCCTTTTTATCGCCAATAATATAATCCTCCAGTCTACGGAGATTGGACACAGGTAAGTCCACATAGGTTTGAGTATTGTGTTGTGTATTAGTCGTTCTGTTCTTCCCAGTTAATTTAGATATTTTGTCTACTTAGTAACAGTTTGTAACATCTGTTCATTTCTTGTCTTTTCAGGGTGGTGTGAGGATTCCATGTCGTTCGTTTGTCAAGTATGGGGCCTTGGGAGCGAAATTTTTGAAGGAATAGAATTGCTGTTGAAGAACACAATAGGGCAAGTATGAATTAATATAAACAATAATTTATAATAAACTGCAATATTTCCGTAATGAATCATCATCCATGAGAGTTGTTTTCACTGTTATACTCATGACAAAAAATCTTAATAAACGCATCTCAAGTTTTACGTCATTGTGATGACTCGACCACCGTTCTGAAAAAAAATTTAACAATCCTGGCTCACGTACATTAAATATCATTTATCAAGAAATTTTTTTTGTCAATCGGAAGAACATTCTGAAAATTTGAACCCAAAAAGTTATGGTCCTGCATCTTTCAAGTGGCACTATAAAAATCCCAATGTTGTCTTTCCTCACTAACAAGTCATTTTTTGATATTTTTCGAATATATTTTAGTTTTTTCATAATATTAGTGAGGTGTTAAAACGACGGATGGATCAACTAAAATTCAGATCAAATATTTAAATGTCTTTCCAACGTTATATGGCGAGCAGATCAGAATCATCAATGGACTGAGTCGACCCATGCTACGACCCCTATCGGTTAGTTGACTGTGGCTAATCCGAAAGCGGTGTTCGACCAGCAACCACCGTAGCCATTGTTCATAATTTGTACCGCCCCCACTTCACCCTTTCATTGGAGCTGACCACTCAAAAACCACGGCCATATAAATCACCATTTAACAAATCTAAATAGCCTTTTCCATCGTCACATTTAATCTTTTTAATCGGGTCGCTAGCTTTTGTTCAAACAAAACCAGTTCAGATCTTTTTTAATATTTTTTTTTTGTTACTCATTGTTATATTGACGGAGCAAATTTATGAGTTATAAAAAGTTTTAATACCAGGGAACAGGCAATAAACACGTCGGTAGGCCATTGGAATTTCATTATATGTTCAAACGTCATATTTGTTCAAACAGTTCCTACAACTTTTCTAGAAAAAAAAAAGTCGGTGAATCAAAAATTAATCAATTAAGTTTTTCCTCTCCCTCCAAAACCAATCGACCATTTGGGTTAAAAATCGATAGTGAACTTAAAACCTTCTGAATCCTGATACTAAATTTTATGTAGATATATTCATTACATCGGCAGCCCCCTCATATCGCCGTCTTCTCTTCGGCCGATTCAGCTGAAAATTAATAGCTGTCGTCCTTATGGGGTTTTAAATTTACGTTGGAAATTTCGTGTTAATACATGTATTACAATGGCAGTTATTAGAGTTTTTGTTTTAAGCCAATCCCCCATTCCATTTGGCCGATTTGGTTAAATCAATGTGTGCTTAGGTTTTATTTTTTGTTTTTGTTACAAATATTTTAAATATAAAATATATTTAAATGCTAATTAATTACACTAATTTAAATATTAAGGAAGATAATATAGGCTCCATCACAAAGTTGTTATTTTTTCACAGAAAATAGTAACATAACTTATTATAATTTTACTAGTAAATTTCGAATAAATTTACTAGCCAGTATTCGTATTTTTTTAGCAAATTTAAAGAAAAAATATTGTAGAATAATATTAATTTTAATGAGAACTAGAGCGAAACTATATGTATTAATTGCAGTTAAAATACTCCGTCTTGTAGGAGCCTTGTCACATCATGTTTTCATAAAGAAAGCAGAAAAAATAGTAATGTGTCTTATTTAATTTAAGAAAAGAAAATATAGGGGAAGTTATCTAATCGGTTAAAAATTCGATGCCGAGTTTTCAACAGAATGTCATATATCCCAAACCTCCAGATTCCAAACATGAAAAAAAAAGTAGTGTGTGTAGTAAAAGTAGTGAAAGTCTGTATGTCAGTGAACAAGATATCTCCCGATATAAAGAATGTATCGACACAAAATTTCATATGTGAATTCAAAAACCCACAAGGACAACAGTTAATAATTTTCAGCGGAATCTGCAGAAGGGAAAGGGAGGATCAGAGGCTCAACTCAAAAACCCTAATAACTGCCAATGTAATGAATTTATCAACACAACATTTAATAAGGTTTAGGAGCTCGTATGTAAGTCAACTATTGAATATTAGTCGACTCGTTATGAAAGGGGAGTTTAATTTGTTCTGGGGAAGTATATTGCCGGTGATCTACCGAAAACATTTTTCTTTTTCCAAGAGGGAAATGTTTATTTAATAATTTTACTGTTTCAATAATTATTGTGTGAGTGTGGATCAAGTTGATTGTAAAAAATATGAATTCCAACATTTTCAAAATTGTGTTAGTTAATGGCGCAAATACGTGCAGAGACTTCAGAATGCACGAGTTTTTGCCTAGACATTAAATTTGTCACAGGAACATTGTAAAGTAGCCCGTAGGTAGGAATTTTTTTTCTGAAAAATCCACTGATATTTCGACAATTATTATTGAAAGAGTGAAATAATCATACAAGAAATCCAAATTGAAATTTTCGATTAACGATTCATAACTACAAAATAATACAAGTCCATTGCAAAAAAAAAAAAAAAATAGTATAAGCAAAACCCGCTCCTCTCAAAAAATAATTTACCGGCAAAAAAGGTAGGAATAAACAGTCACGCTGGGCAACAATTCCTACTTAACTTATTTTGTTTTTATGCAACCCATGCTTGGAAACCTAACACATTATGCTGTCCGCAATTGGACACTGATGGCGTAAAATGCATTTATTTATTATTTTTTTTTTTTGGGAGTCAACTTGCATCGACTGTTGTACATATGCTTACTTACGATTCGTTCTGGGGAAGTATATTGCCGTTGATTTTCCAACATCTTTTTATATTATTAGTGACAGTTAAATTTAATAAATTCTAATCTCAGTTTTTAAAGAAATTATACGTTTGATGTAACAATGAAATGAAAACGGTTGAATTTAAATGATATATTGACAGAGTGAAGACAGTGGTTTAGGAGGTTGGAGTTATTCTCTGAAGATTGATAACAGGTTATTCTGAAGATTGATAACAGGTTATATTCAATAATTGGTGCTGAGTGGGAGAGCGGTGGACCGGGAAAGGTGCTACTTATAGCAGATAGTCAAGTGTGAAATTAAGTTAGTCCAGGGTAGGCCTTGGTTGGGTTCCCACACCTCCCTGGGTCTGTAGAGCGCAAGCTTCCCTGCTGGGTCGTCCGATTGTAGTCTGTGCAGCATGGGCTATTCAGAGGGAACCGCAGCGCAGGGTTAAAGAAGTTGCTAGAATGTGATGTGGCCATAACACAACTGTCTTATACCAACCACGCTTTTACATATCACTCACTCTCTCTCTCTTCCTCTC
This sequence comes from Aradus depressus, assembly GCA_963662175.1. NCBI lineage: Eukaryota > Metazoa > Arthropoda > Insecta > Hemiptera > Aradidae > Aradus > Aradus depressus. The sequence goes on from OY759214.1 coordinate 39,670,235, forward strand.
CCCTCTCAAAAACATACTGACGTTACTGGGTATGTGAATGTTATGTCTTTGTTTCATTGTACTGCATAATTCTGAGAGGGGGGAGGGAAGAGCGTGATCAGTAAAAGCGTGGTTGGTAATAACCACCTAACATATATTTTATTTTCATATATTTTCCATGCAATTTAAACATAACATTGAAATATTTTGGGAAATTTATTTTAATTTTTTTGGGTGCTATAACTTTGGTTCTATCTCAAATTTGAAAACACATTAGCGATTGTAAATTTAATAAGGAACATTTTTGGGAAGAGTAGATTTTTCGATAGGTCTAATGCTTTTCGCGTAAATCAAGGAAACGTGTAAAAAAATGAGTTTCAAAAGGACATTTTAGGTCTATTTTCGGCATGTATCTCGCAAACGTAGCAGCCTTCAAAGAAATCTATTCTATATAAAATGTCTTTCAGTTTTTTCTACGACTTTTATTAGAAGAGATTTTTGATTAGATCATAAATATAAGCGGTATCTTGTAAAATGTACTTAGGCCCCCTAATTAATTTTCGTCCGATTTCAGTCAAAATCTAATTAGATCTAAGTTACCACATGTGAGTTCTCCATTCCAAATTTCAAGTTCATAGCTACAATTGTTTCTGCGTTAGAGAGCTCACAAAGTTCCATTCACATACATGACGTGAAAATCCGTTGAAAACTGGATTTCGGATTTCCACCCGATTACAACACTTCTTTATATTGTAGGTATACGAAAGTAATAATACCGTTGGGGGGCAATTAACTTGTTATGATTATTATATTCGGAAGGATGGTGTGTACACCTAGGGACCTAAGCATCCAACGCTTATCCCTCCCCTGTTAGCTCTATTTAGGACCTGAATTTTGCTTATTCAGGTACCACTTAGGGCAGGGGTCTGACATCGCACAGGTTCGGGACATCCGAAGGACGACATGCACAAGGTTTTTTTTCCGTCCAGATAACCAAAATTCCTCGGTCTAAAGCCACAATGAATCGTGAACCATCCCATTAACGTAAATAATTAAATCACCCTCGGTATTCTAGGGTTGTTGAAAACACCCATCCCGTCACGAAACAACTCCAGAACAATAGAGTTAATTCTTTTATGGGAGGGTCATTGAGGTACGGGACCTTCAACCTGTTGAATGGCCGTTTGGCAAGTGTGTGTGTGGTAAAGCTTCATAGCTGGCCATTCTCTATAAATGGGTTTTGAAAATAACTTAAATTGTGTTCCTTAGGATTCTCTGGAATGATCATATTGCTTTCTTCTAGAAGTGTCTTCGGGAGACTATCTCATCCTTTCTTCCGAAAACAGTAATGTGCTAGAAACGAAGAAAGAACTTTGCATAAAAGATTAAATTAGCGAGGTACTCAAGATTAATTTTGTAATTTGTGCAAAATACTTTAATCGCCCGGTGAAAAGGTTTGATGTTTCCACGTGATCTTATCCTGGCTAAGGCTTCTCACGCGGTTCCGGATTAATCCTCTCTACTGTAGGACAGTTTAGGAGTTGTCTAACCATATTTTCCTCTTCCACCCTCTGTACGAAGAATGCTGGAACATTTAAGTTCTAATCAGTTCACGGTTTTTTTGTGGTGCGATTATAAACTAAATATAAACGGATATCATGAGTGAAAAGCAAACAACAAAAGCTTGGCAGAAATTTAATAAGTTTGTTTTATTCAACCACAAGCCTGATCTCTCCTCTTTTTTTTATATTTAAATTCAAAACCGCATAAAAACGGAACATATTAATTTTCCACGAAATTTGCCAAAGGAAAGAGAGGGATGCTCGACTCAAAAAACCTAGTAATTACCGATGTAATGAATATATCGTACATAAGATTGAGAAGTTCTTATGTAAGTCAACTTTTGATTTTTAGGCCAGTTTTGGGGGAATTACATTGGGGATGATGCGCCTTTTCTTTTTTTTTTTGTGTCATATACTTTATAGTATAAGACTAAATTATTTTAGTTGAAAAAACAGGCATTTCTTACTAGAGGGTTTATTCAGTAGAAGTATTATCTTAAAATCAGATCATATGTGGACAGCATTATTTTTCAAAGTTGCTTCCTGCAATGCAGTTTGCTGCAGGTCTGATCATCTTGGCTCTCTTCCTTTTTCAGACTGAGCGGCCCCTAACGAAAGTCAACAATATTTCTTCATGCTCTGGGTCGCCTGCTCGTCTTGCGCAGGTGTAGTCCGTCTTAAACTTCTCATTGTAGTTTGTTTACATGAGAAATATTCAAGGAACCACCGATGCGAGGGAGTGGTCGTTTCGGGAAGAATTTTTAGGAGAGAACACCATATACAGTAACTTATACCCTGGAATTAGTCAGAATATATACATATAGAGTAGGTTAGGACGCAGACAATCCCACATGGCGGTCGGGTATCTGGGGTCTTCATCTTTGTAAATACCAGGTGGCATCAGCTGCTCCTGGTCTCCCCTCCTGGCTTCACCTTTGAAGGAATAGGGGGCGTCGATGGCAACGTCTTAAGACTTTTGTCGGGCACGCGCCCAGCTGTCGACCCGGACAATGGGACCTTTCCTCTCCGGTCTCCATTCAGTAAAAAAGAGCCTCCAAAAGATACAGACGGTTCCTTAAGACTTTTTTAATAGTATAACACTTTAAAAAGTACAATATTTTGATTTAATTCTTTTTCAGAAGGCAACTTCAGGATGAGTTCAGTGGACGTATGGGTTATCTTCCATCTAACAGTCATACTTGGAAAGATGTTTTCAAAATGATCTTTGACTATGAACTTTTGTGTAAGTCTCTGTTGAACTTCTGGTGGGTGTATCCAACATCATTCCAAGTATTAATGAAATGATGCGGTTATATGGGTTGGTAGAGAAAACAAAGCTGTTGAGATACGGAACTACTTCAAAATCCGCGTAGAACGTCAAAATAGTGGTGAATTTTCAAGTCCCCTGGTGTTTGGGTGATTTTAAACTAAAGTGAGGATGCTAAAAACGACCGTCTGCATTAGAGTAGAATACATTTTTATTTTGTTTTATTTGTATTATTTTTTAAAAATTAATTTGCATATCAAAAATGAGGTCATTAGCGTTTTCTTCGTTATGATTTCAAAGTAAATTTTCCCTATAGACATTATATTATTGTTGAATCATTTATGTTTGTCATTAGGTCATTTCTTATATTTTTTGTTGATCTAGTATGGCCCGATTCCAACCTTAATATTCGAACGTCTTTTCTTTTTTCTTTTTTTTCATAATAGATTTCTTTTTATTGAAGTGTGATCCAAATCTGTTTATTTTTGTTCACAACCTGTTTCGTTTGTTTTTCTGTTTAATAGTAGTTTCCCTTATGAGTTTATGATGTAAATAGTTATGATTGCTTCAGTGTTTATGTGATCCAGTTTCTTAAATATTTGGCTGTGAATTGACTTATTTTTAAATGTAAGTAATGATGTTTCATTTTATTTTTGGTCTAGACTGACTTTTATTAGTTGTGTAAACACAGTTAAGTGTTTTCTCCTCACACTTTGAGTTTATCAACCTTTGTATTCAGCTTTGGAAAATAGTAAATAAACACTTACTCACTGTAATGTGGATTATTTATTAAGTTAGTAGGCTCAGAAGTGGGAATTTTGTGTCATGATCATTGAATTTTATAAATGAAATATTTAAACTATTTTAAATGTTTTCATGTCGTATACCTACCTCAATAATAGGAGGAATTCCTGCCTCCTGTTTACAAATTTATATTTTCTTGAGAAGAAAATCCAATTATTATATAAGTAAATTGTAGGAATATTGAGGGTCAGTCAAAGATGGAAGAAAACAGGCAAGACTATTCAAACGCCAACGTTTCGATATATTTTATATCATCATCAGGGCCTGCAAACATGGGGGGTAATCAAGATTAGAATCACAATTAAACAACATTAGTTTGTTGATAAACATTACTGAACGTTAAAATAGACATTGTAACAAGTTAAAAATTGAACCTGACTTACTATGAATACATTACTAAACGTTAAAATTAAATATAGATACAATGTATCTATAACTTGCTACAATGTCTATTTTAACGTAGAGTAATATTTATCAACGCAATAATTTTGTTTAATTGTGATTCTAATCTTGATTCCCCCTTCCCCCCCATGTTTGTAGGTCCTAATGATGATATAAAATATATCGAAACGTTGGCGTTTGAATAGTGTTGCCTGTTCTCTTCCATCTTTGACTGACCATCAATTTTCCTACAATTAGAATCTACAGTCGCTAATCAACATCTATATAAGTAAATGTTATATGAATGTGTCCGGAGAGGTCTGGTTGTAAATATAAAAGTCTTTTGAGGAGGCGACTGGGTTGGCTGGTTGAAGATATTGGCTGAGCTGTTCTAAACCAGTTTTTCCTCCTCTCAAACCAGGGCTTGCGCCCAGCCAATAAAAATTAGGGTCGGGTCAGCCTCCTTACAAGGGGAGCGCAGACAACCTCTCGAAAAACGGCTTACATTCTAACTGCAATACAACCAACATTTTGTTACATCTTGTAAGTGTTTATTTCATGGTTGGTAGGCGGATAAAGTGGACTTAGTTGTTGAATAAGTAAAACAACATATTTTATTTATACTTCCAGTTTCGGCAATTAACTGCCATCCTCAGGTAGTGAATTTGAACATACATAAACCAGATATATATTTTTTTTAATCACTTAAATTTACGAACTGTTATAGATCAAGTCAATAATTAACAATAAATAAGTTATGCAAGAGAAAATGAACAAAACTTGTGTAGAGTTGGGGTTAAAGAAGTTATAGACGCAACTCAGGGTCAAGTTGGATGTTGATTGATTGGCGGCAAAGCAGATCGTCTCCCACTACCCGAAAAACAAAATTCAAGAAGCAGGGTATCGAATTGTGTTACCCTATTCAAATGTAGGTCTCTTTTTGTTTTTAACCATTTTTTTATTTCAAGTTTTATGAACCAGTCGGAGTGTGGGGGCCCTTGTAAAAATTAGACATTTTTTTCGGCCAGAAAACTGTGACTTGTGGCTATCAGGTGGTCCTTGAATTCAGAAATTCTACTAGAACTGGGGAATTGTTCCCTTATTCTGGTAGATATTTTTCATCCTGACTGACCTACGTAGGTCGCCCCGCAATCGCAGGGGATTCGATAGACCCCACTCTTGTCTTTCCGCCTCGAGATGTGGGCCCCTTAAGGGGTGGACAGTTTTGAGTCCGACACAGAGTGCTTCTGCTTCCTTCCTCAAAACTTTTTAAAAAAAAAGTTTTTATCTTATATAACTTATTTGTTGACTTGAACTGTTACAGTTCGTAAATTCTGGTGATTTAAAAAAAAATATTTTTACCTGATGATGATATAGATTAGGTTAGGTTTTATGATTCTTGCCAAGGCTTTAACTACGAGGTCATATCGTCTACTACCAGAGCGGTCTTTCACTCTGGTGGACAAGAGCCCGACTCTACTATGGGAGTCCTAAATTTTGCCTACCCTAAATTTTTATTCACCTAGGGTAGGGGTCTTTAACGAGTACCTGACATCGTGCAGGCTCGGGACCATCGCTTAACGTCCCATCCGAAGGACGGCGTGCTTAAGTTTATTTTACCTCCCAGATAAAACTAACTAAGGATCTCGGTCGGGTTTCGAACCCACGAGCTCAGAAGACAAGCATGCTTACCACTGAGCTACCGGCGCCCTCTAAAAATATATTATATATAAATAAAATAAATTGGACTGATTGAACTCTTTATTGCTTATATAAGTGTCTTGTAGTCTGTAGTCTATCCATTATGTTGTATGAACGTTTTTTTCTGTAAAATATATTAATTGTTTCTTAGCATTGTGGATAAATTTCTTTTTGACTTGATGTAATTTATGGGCATAGAGTGGATTTTATTGTCATTTGATTAATGTTGATTAGATGTGTTATGTCAACAAGAGTCAAGGTCTCCCATAGAGCTTTGCACTGCAAGGTTAAGAGGTTAAACCTTATTGAGATTTCTTCTTGGGATAAGAGCCGAGATACTAATCTTTGAATGAATAGGTCTGTAACGTAAAGACTTTACAATGCATATGCCCCTCCCCTCTCCTTCCATATTAATAGCCAATTAAATCGATGTAATTCCTCCTGCTCCACTGGACGACTTGTAGATTTGAGAAGTGATTCACAATTAATTATGAAAATATATGAATTTAGTTAGATGTGAGTGATGGCCGGGCTTTAATTACGAGGTCATATTGCCTACTACCATGATATTCTGTCTTCATTCTGGTGGGCATGAGTCCGACTCAACTGTGCAATGTTTATTAACTTAGAAGATGAGGTCTAGTATCTGATACCGGGAACATCTAATCGCTTAACTTTCCATCCCAAGGACCACTACCTCTAATGTAAGGGTAAAAATATGTGATTATTAATTGTTTTACCTTGAAAATTTGTATTATCTGGGAGGTTAAATAAACTTAAGCACGCCGTCCTTCGGATGGGACGTTAAGCGATGGTTCCGAGCCTGTACGATGTCAGGTAGGTACTCGTTAAAGACCCCTCCCTACCCTAGGTGAATACAAATTTAGGATAGGAAAAATTTAGGATTCCCATAGTAGAGTCGGGCTCATGTCCACCAGAGTGACGAAAGACACTCTGGTAGTAGGCGATATGACCTCGTAGTTAAAGCCCGGGCATGAGTCATAATAACTAACCTTGAAAAGAGATTAATTCAAGAGTATTGCACTAACATGTAAAATGATTGCGCTTAGAGGTAACATTTCTCCGGTCAACATCTCTATGAGCGGAGTATAGATACTCACCAGTAGGTACATATCTTATATACTAAAGGATCATAGAAACACAGATAACTCAGAAGTAGCATGCTTGCCTACTTTGCTCAGATTGATTTTTTAAATAAAAAAAAAAACGTGAGCACGTTGTCTTTTGATTGGGACGTTAAGTGATGGTCCTGAGCCTGTGCTATGTCTAGAACTCATTAAACACCCTATCCTAGGTAGGCAAAGAGTAGGACTTCCACTATAGAGTCAAGCTCACATTCACCAGAGTGATGAACGAGCGGTCTGTTAGTTGGCGGTTGGCTATTTCACCAAGTAGTTAAAGCCTGATTAAAAAGTCTATTCAATTAGAAAACAATTTTTAAATTTAGTTTCTAGGAACTAGATCAATCTGATTGTGAACATAATCGATAACAATATCTCTTTTCGATTAACACGATTTTCTGAAAAGACAAAGAGAGCCTATAGAGGACAAGGCTCCCCTCCCATCACAAACTGTCACTAAGTTCGACCCCCCCCCCCCCCCCCCCCCCCCCCACTATCAAAAGGGAGAGAAATCTTGGAGAGGCATCAATATCATAATCAACAAGTTGCAGCAAGGCCAAAAAAACCTGCTCATATTGGCAGTATCTTTTTATGCCTCTATGAGTGACACCCATGAAATCTCAAGATTTCTTACAGTAAACCAACTTATCTGAGGTTTTATCAAATACAAATTACAAACAAATGTTTTGTTTCTTGTCTATAGACTGGCATCCTTTATAAAATAACTGTAATAAAAATATTACACTAAAAAAATATAATATATGAGCATTATATTAGTTAATATAATTTAATTGGCCCAACTCAAAAACTACCAAATTTTTGATAAAGGTCAGTAAGAGTTGTATTTAAAAAAAAACAGTAGATTTAATTAATAAAAATCTATTTGTTTCCCATAAAAAAACTTCATGTAACAGTTTGTTTTATTTTATGATTTTAAATTACGCGCATTCGTGGATAACCTTTTTTTTTAATAAGGTAGGAAATTTTATTAGTAGGTAATGAAAAAAAAAAAATACATGATTAGAAACAATAAATTAACTTACAGTGATTTAAAGATAGCGCTTAACGAGATGAGTCTTCCATATATTCCGTGATCTGAGCGAAGGGATACTAGATACTTAACACTACACGCACCACGACCTCTCGTGTTCAGACTGACTGTGACTGCCTACCTGCACCCCTGTTCTAGTCACTGTTCCCCCACTCCACAAGGTCAGGTAGCGCCGTTAGCTCAAGGGAAGGAGGGGGGGGGGGGGGGGGGGAGGGGGTTCTAGAAGGGGATGCCAGGGCTTGGGACCCCCCCTCCTGGGGAGTGGAGGTAAGAGATTCCAAGAGAAGAGGTGGATGATCTGGAAGGGTAAAGGTGGGTCGACTGAAATGTGTCGTCAGGAGTGAGAACAACTCCCGCAATGAAGACAAAATATTCTGAACTTGAAAAAAATAATTTTGGGGGCTCTGCAAGATACAAGATACTCAAATATAAAAAAAACAAACATAGTCTGTGCTTGGAACAGACGCCAGAAGTGAAACTTCTTTCGCCATCTTTTAATTTTTTGATCCATAATTATTACTTTTATGTTGTATGGGATTTCTCAAATAACTCAACACAGCTGCAAACAGTTTTATTTATTGGCTCATTTTATTTTTATTCATTTGTTAAATGAACATTATTTTCGTTGTTAGGAACATCAGAAATCACTACATTTGCTTCCAATAGCCCTATGGTAAGAGAAATAAGAAGTGTAGGTTTGTAAGAGAATAGAGAATAATAGACGCTGTTGATGACGCTAGCAACGCTAAGCAGGCGTACACTCACCATTGATTCATTATCAGTAGATTGGGTATTAATATGAAAATGTTCCTCCAAACATGATGCAACCTTGTAATTTTTTTACTTATTTTTTTCTTTTTGGACGACGGTCCTGAACCATTATTCTCATATTCAGAGCCTGTATACTGCCTGTCATGACTTTAGGGTTCACCAAAAAATTCACAAAATGTGAACTCTGAGATCACGCGCAGGCATGCTCGCTTGCCTCAGAGCCGATATTGCAGCCGGTTCGAAGTCAATATTCACTTTTTCAGGGCTCCAATCAGGCACCTATACTACTGGAACAGTGTTGGTCTCCTGATGTGTACTACACGAAATTGCATAAATGATGTATATCTGCATGATGGCAAGTTTTTTTTTTTCCGTACGCAAGATGGAATGCAGTCAGGTAACAAAAGTTGTCGAACCCTTTTAGTTCAGGTAATTTCCCCCCCAAAAAAACATATACGCATAGTGGGTATACGCAAATAGGGTGGTATCAGTTAAATCTAGGTATCTCACTGAGGAGTCATGCTCAGGTCCGCTAGAGAAACTCTGATAACAGGCTATAAACCTATTTGACTAACTAAAACCTATTTAACTAGTTAACTCTATTATATTTAAGGGCTATTTCTTGAGTGAATGCCAAAACGAATGAAGAGCCAGAATTCGGTCATTCTATGAACGAACATGACAAACAGCAAACTGTTGAAAGAACAATTCAAGAACAACTCAAAGAAAGCACTTCCCCAACTCGAACCGTCTGCATTATATTGTAACAGCCGGTGGCTCTCTCTTACGTACGGCTCATATAAAAGATTAATTTTTTTAAAAGGCCCCATCTCTGTGGGCTCCCCAGTGGAGCCATAGATCCGAAACAATAGCCCGACCACAAAGGACGTCTGACAGTCTATCAATTGTCGGGGCAGATGATGAGCTCAGTGACTTCAACCGACCGTTAAATTAGATCAGAACAATTTAATCTAACAAACAATTTCTTACAGCGGTAAACTTCATAACAGGGGTTGTACCTTCTGGCCAGGTGAGTATTTTTGGTTCAGTAAGTCTTCATTGAATACTATTTCTTTCTAAATTGAAAATTTTGAAAATCAGAGTATCAAAATTACTAAAAAGTACCCTAAATTACATTTGTAAAAGATCATGGAATCTGATAGCAAGAAATCCGAAGGATAACTAGCTCTCTCCTCATCATCCTCCAGGATAAATTGTTTTTCAGTCCCTAAAATATTTAAAGAAAAGCAGTTTATAATGACTATTGTTAGTTAGTTATTATGACCCATTCCTGGGCTTAACTGCGTGGCCATATCGCCTATTACCAGAGCGCTCTTTCATCACTCTGGTGAACATGAGCCCGCCCGACTCTACTATGGGAGTCCTAAATTTTGCCTACTCTAAATTTTTATTCACCTAGGATAGGGTTCTTTAACGAGTACCTGACACCGTACAAGTTCGGGACCATCGCTTCATGTCCCATCCGAAGGACGACGGGCTTAAGTTTATTTTACCTGCCAGATAAAATAAACTAAGTTTCAAACCCGCGAACTTGACTTCAGTAAGCAAGCATGCATACCACTGAGCTACCGGCGCCTTCTTATAATGACTATAGGTAATGAATAAATTGTTTTTTCTTTAGTTGTCCATTATTGATTTATTTGTTTAAGCAAAAAATTATGATTACTTATTTTCGACTCTCCGAAACTAATAAAAGATCTTAGAGACCAGAAAAAAACACTATTGAAATTTAAAAAAGTAGAAAAACCCTGAACACGACCGAACGAACGGAATTGATCGCAAGGGATCGTCTTTATTCGTTTTCGGTCGTATTCCGCCCCTTTTTTATTCATCTAGGGTAGAGGTCTTTAAATGAGTACCTAACAACGTACAGGCTCGGGACCATCGCTTACGCCCTATCCGAAGGACGAGGTGTTCAATGTTTTTTCACCTCCCAGATAAAGAATCCAAGGGTTTTGGCCGTCTTTCGAACTCTCGTGATCTTGAGCTCAGTAGACAATCATGCTACCTCTTTCTAACATATTTTTTTTAAAATCCTTGGACTAATCTAAGGGGTTAGTTCTGCCAGTAACTATAGCATGATGGACTAACTATAGCATGATACGAAGTATAGTCGAAGTTACGTTATCAGTCAGAAATTTGTTTTTGTTAATTAGAGGGGAATTTTTCAAGAACTTGTATACATTTTCAATGGAGAATTATTATAAAGTTTTTCTGAAATATATTTTCTTTATGAAATATTAAGAAAAATTACCCATAAAGTTGGTCCTCTGAAAAATGATTTTTTATCTGCTTTTCTGATTTGACTGAAAATCAATTCGTGGTTCACCAGTTTTCAGAGTCGTATATAAATTATATTTATTCATACTTATCAACTCATTCGGGAGTTTTTGTTTACGATGAATATCAGCTTGCAAAAATGGTCAAAATTAAGTTGTCCCCCCCACCCTCATGTTGCTTATTATTTTTTTTTTGCATGAAACTGTCTGACATATTACAAAAGCTTTTTTTCTGAGTTTCAATGTAGATTTTGTTTGGGGTTCCAGGGCCCTCCCTTCTTCAGTCCCAAATTCATCACTTTTCATATGGCAGTTTTGAAAAACATCTTTTGTTACGAAGAAAGTCCTTTTTCGCCGTTTTACTTCCCCAGCTTTACGAAGTATAGGGGTAGTTATATAATCGGTTTTCATCGGAATTTCATATTTGTTCAATCTGATCCTGTCTGTCTGTTAACACAATAACTTCCGACAGAACGAATATTTCGATACAAAACTTTATATGCGTATTCAGAACCCCATCAGTCGAATCTGCTTAAGGGAAGGATGGGATCAGATGAGAGTCCCAACTCAAAATCTTTAATATCTGTTCAAGTAATGAATCTATCGACACTAAATTTAGTATACACGTAATGATTTTCAACCAAATCAGTTGATTTTGATTTCAGAGGTAGAGAGACAACTTGAATAATTCTTACTGTGGATATATTGCCGGTGATTCGACAACATATTCTCTTTTCAATTCCCTCTCTTCCCCCTCAAAAAAAAACTAGTTCCCTTTTTCTGCCCAGTTTTAACAAGGCTAATCCCTAAGGGAACATAGGGTTGACCAGTTAGACCCTAATGAAGAAGCCGGCCTACGGTGAGAAAGTAGCTAATTAAATATTTGAGATTTGAGAGAAGGGAGGGTTGCTCTACTCTCAGCCATATCGGGTCAGCTCTCGTCTGAGCCCAAAGCCAATCTCATGTAATTTTATTCTTTGCCGAGATGCTCTGTTTGTTCTCTTTTTCGTTCCCCAGCTATACGAAGTATAAGGGAAGTTATGTTCGTTTTCAACGAAATATCATGTTTTCCAACCTTCAGATTCCAACATGCCTCAAACGACGACACCTATTGATTTTTAGAGGAATCAGCAGAAGGGGAGGGCGATCAGAGGGGAGCTAAACTCAAAAACCCTAATAACTGCCGATGTAATGAATACATCGACATGGAATTTCATATGTGAAAACCCAATGAGGACATAACCTGTCAAATTTAAGCGATATTACCCGAAGGAAAGAGAGGGGGTTCAGGGACTGATTATGGAGAAGGAGGGAAACGTTAATTGATTAATTCGTTGTGGGGAAGTACATTCCAGGTGATTCACCAACGAACTCTTGATAACACGGCTGGTCAGCATCACTGTCTCCTCAGGGGTCCTTCTCAGGCAGGTCACGCGGCCAACGACGATTCAGCTGTCAGGGTGGGTTGAACCCACATTGCGTCCATTAATCTGTTCAGGTGGTGTGAACTTTTTGTCCTAATTTGTATATACTTGTGAGATTTCATATTTGATTTCGAAGTATAGTATGTGGAGGTTGCGGTATAATGTCAAGTTTGAAACTTAGTATGGGCATTGTGTTTCATTTCATTGCTCTAATTACCTATAGCAGTTTTTTTTATTCTATAATTTTATAGCTGACCCATCCATAAAGGTATAATTAAGTATAATTTGTAATTGAGCTGTTGTCAATAAAGTGAAAAAAGTTGTCGGTGAATCACCGCCAATGTGATTCTCCAGCCCGAATTAATTAAACATGTTTTTGCTCTCCCTTTGAACCAAATGTACTGATTTAGCTGAAAATCATTAGATGGCTTACTCAGGGACTTCTGACCGATCATACTGAAATTCGTGTTGATACATTCGTTACATCGACAGTTATTAGAGTTTTTGAGTTAGGCCCCTCTTCAGATCTCCCATTTTGATTTGCCCGATTTGGCTGAAAATTGATGAGTATAGTCCTTATTGGTTCTCTTTATTCATTACTTTGGTAATTGTTGGGGTTTTCATGCCCCCCCCTCTTGCCTTTGGCCGATTGGGCGGGGTTCTGGATACACATACAAATTTCGTGTCGATGTATACATTCTACCGAGAATTGTGGACTGTGTTCTCAGAAACATGTACAGGAAATTTTTTTTTTGTTACTTTTTTTGTAATAAGGTATCGAAAAATATGAAATTCCAGGTAAAACTCAACATCACACGTAAAATGTTGTAGAGAGACTTGGGAGCAATTGGCTTGAGCCCAAAGGTCCCAGCGCCAAGTTGGTTTTCTCAGGGGGAACTTTTGCACCGAACTAAGTTGGCCTAATGACTGGAAGCTCGGATAGAGAGATGAGATTTATGAAAAGATCTGACTTGTTGGCTGGAACTTGGGTCAAAGAATGACTCAATGAGAACAACCACACTCCAGGGTTCACCTCACTTCTTTGGAATTCTTCCAACTCGTTATTAATTATTTTTATACTTTTGTCGTCTTTACTCCCATATATTTTCAACCAATAGTTGACTTCCAATTAATTAAAATCGTACAGACTCGAGACCATCGCTTAACCTATCCGAAGGACGGCGTGCCCAAAGTTTTTTCTCATCTCCCACATAAACTTGGAGTGGGAATGCGGTGGACCAGTGCCCCAGGCATTTACACCGTCTGCAGACCTTACATTGGCTGTATCGGGGACGCAGCCGCAGTGGGGTACGTGAATCGTCTTGTGCGTGCTGCAAAGGGTGTATGGGTACAGAAATGACGTAACAAATTAACAACGTGTCGAACGCGGGGACGCCATAGCCGAGCAACCGTCAAATTTCTACAACAAATTACACACTTTAAGAGCACCAGTTTGAGTTCGATGGATTATACCAACTATGCCAGAATGAGATCTCTCAAACTCGACTACTCCCGTTCGGATCGACAAACGCCGCGGGCGAGACTAAATTTAACTCCGATTCCGTCATCCGTGGCGTAACAACGGCGCCTTCTGCGGACGCGACACAAGCGTGATCGTGTAATGGCTTCTACCATCTACACAACAATACCAAGGTATGGCGCGCGGGTAGTACGGTTGCAAAGGTATAAGCGTTATTAGTGTTACATGTTTTCGTTACGTGCGGTGTTAGCAAGCGACCCCCAACTGACCGAAATGAAAGACCTGTCTCGTCAAAAATTATTTATATTACATAGACCTATAAGGGTTTACATAGAATTGTCATCGAATAAATAAGGTTCCTTTGAGCAGAAATATAATAAATGTAGAAAGAACGAAGAAAAAACGTACCTATACAATGAAATAGATGCTGAAAATACAGATACTGAAGAAGACCCGAAACATCTATTTAATTAAAAACATTTTTTATGATGCAAACAATAAAAAAATTGTCGGTGAATCAGCGGCTATTTACATCCCCAGCAAGAATAAATCAATTACATTGTTGCTCTCTCTCCATAGGTATTCGACCGTTTGGGTTAAAACTCAATCTCACTTACTGACTTCTGAATTCTCATACTAAATTTTGTATCGATACATTCATTACATCGAAAGTTTACAGGGTTTTTGAATTGAGCTCCCCTCCTCTTTTTCCCCCTTCTCCTTGGCCGATTTCGTGGGAAATAAATATGTGTCGTCGTAATTGGATTTTGAATTCACATATGAAACTTTTGTGTCAATTCTTTCATTACATCGGCAGTTATTAGATTTGTTGTGTTAAGTCGATCCCTGATTCCCTCTTTTCCTTTAGTTTATTTGGCTTTAAACTAATAGACACAGGACATTAAAGAAAAAAAAAAAAGAAAAGGAGAGAAGGGTGTGCGCGTTGTTATGAGTCTGCATATCTTTTTGAGTGGGGTTAGTGTCACGATCATCAGTCATCATTAGGATGACGCTTATGATGAGTTCACAGTGGAGGGATGTTCTTTATTATGTCATCATATGGCTGACGTCCAGATTCTCTTAAAATCCACCCCTCTACCAGGTTCCGTGTGGAGTAAGGGTGGAGGAAAAATTGAGGGATGTTTTCATACAATACCTTCACAGATAACAATAAAAATCGATAAGTTTCATTAATCAAAGCTGGTAATGATAGCTAGCTGTCCCTTTGATCAGTGTGGTACAATGCACGTTTCTTTATTATTAGTTCATAATAATGAAGAACGAATTTTTAACTCCCCCAGCTATATAAGCTAAGTATAGACGAACTTATGTAATCGGTCAAAAATTCGATGCGTTGATTTCAACGGAATTTCGTGTTTTCCGACCTCTAGATTTCGAATATGACGAAATGGGAGGGGGCGATTAGGGGGGAGGCTTAACATAAAAACTCTAATAACTGTCGATAGAATGAATGTATCGACCCAGACTTTCATATGTACGGCCAAAACCCTATAAGGACCACACATATCGATTTTCAGTCAAATCAGCCAAAGGGAGGGGGATTAGGGAGAGGCTTAACTCAAAAACTCTAATAACTGCCGTTGTAATGAAAGTATCGACGCAAAATTTTATATGTTAATTCAAAGCCACATAAGGACGATACTTATCGACGTAATACATGTACCGACATGAAATTTCATTTTTAAGATCAAAACCCAATGAGGACATTACCTCAAACTTCAGCAATATAGTTTGAAGGGAAGGGGGTTTAATTCAAAAATCCTAATAACTACGGACGTAATGAATTTATCGATTCACAATTTACCATGAGAATTTAGGAGCCCCTTTGTAAGTCAATTGTTGAATATTAGCGCAAGCAGTCGCCTGGTTTTGAAGGGAGAGCGAAAAGTTAATTGATTAATTTTTTCTTGGGGAAGTACATTGCCGGTGATTCACCAACTATTTTTTTTGTTCTGATTTGCCCTGGTCAAAAGGAAGTCATGATCCCAAAAAGCTGTGGAAGCCATTAAGCACAAGATGATACCATATTATTTATATAAGTACCATATACTACAACTTCTAAGTTGACGTAAGCGTAATTGTAGAAACTTGTAATGTTATGTAATCGGTCGAAAATTCGATGTGGAGTTTTGAATAGAATTTTATTTTTTCCAAATTCGAAAAATGAAAAAAATGGGAGGAGGGAGAGTGATCTGTAAAAAAGTGATTGGTATAAAACAGTCTCCTATTAGGGCCACATCAATAATATTTACTTTTTTCTTTATTTTTAATAATAAACTATCAATAATAAAAATACAATGTTTCATACAATTCAAACATAGAAATATGTTTAAAGAATATTTAGACAGTAGGGGGGGGGCTAGATAGAAAAGTGTGAGGAGAAAGATGAAAAATAAAAATAGTCGAAATAAAATAAGCTAAAATAAAAAGTAAATAAATGCATGATAAATATATATGTATATATATATATATATATATATATATATATAAATGTGTAAAATGAACAAAAAATAAATAATATTGATTATGATTCAATAATTGAGGAAATATAATAAAAGAAATATAGTAAAAATAGAGAATAACAACTAAAAAAACCAGTTAATTGATTAATTTTTTCTTGGGGAAGAACATTGCCGGTGATTCACCAACTATTTTTTTTGTTCTGGTTTGCCCTGGTCAAAAGGAAGTCATGACCCCAAAAAGCTGTGGAAGCCATTAAGCACAAGATGATACCATATTATTTATATAAGTACCATATACTACAACTTCTAAGTTGAGGTAAGCGTAATTGTGGAAACTTGTAATGTTATGTAATCGGTCGAAAATTCGATGTGGAGTTTTGAATAGAATTTTATTCTTTCCAAATTCGAAAAATGAAAAAAATGGGAGGAGGGAGAGTGATCTGTAAAAAAGTGATTGGTGTAAAACAGTCTCCTATTAGGGCCACATCATATAATATTTACTTTTTTCTTTATTTTTAATAATAAACTATCAATAATAAAAATACAATGTTTCATACAATTCAAACATAGAAATATGTTTAAAGAATATTTAGACAGTAGGGGGGGGCTAGATAGAAAAGTGTGAGGAGAAAGATGAAAAATAAAAATAGTCGAAATAAAATAAAAAGTAAATAAATTATTTCAAAAGCATGATAAATATATATATATATATATATAAATGTGTAAAATTAACAAAAAATAAATAATATTGATTATGATAGAATAATTTAGGAAATATAATAAAAGAAATATAATAAAAATAGAGAATAACAAAAAAAAAAAGAGAAAAAAAATGGTACAATATTGCACTGTTTATCGAGTAATCAATATTTTGTGCAATAAATTTCTGTATAACATTGAAGCGCCGCTTAAAAGCTATTCTAGTGGATAAGAAGGAGTGTGGAGCCCCCCAGACATGGAGGTTCTGGTCTGATATGACGACGACTGCGGCGCCGGAAAGACGGACCTTTAGGTCGGCTCTTTACACACATATCGACCGAACCTTGTCCCTCAATCCAGAACATTGGCAAGGCCACTACCAGATGTGATTTAACAAAAGCTACAAGTTGGTCAGTCATCTGGAACATGGTATTTTTGGAATTATTTAAGGAACTCTGGAAATCATAAAACGCATACAGAATTTTCATGAATTCTATTTCCGGAAACTTTCATCTTTCCATTTTATGAGTAGTTTAAACAGAGAGAGAGAGAGAGGTCCCAGGGGAAACATTTTATGACGGCGGGATATTTTACATTTCTTTTCATTCTATAAGTGGTACTAACCAAGATATCAAATTTTTATTTTTCAGCTTCCTTGCAGTGAAACAGGACTTCCTTATACCAACCACTTTTGTACAGATCACTTTCCCTCTACTGACATTACTGGGTACAGAGTATTTCTGAGAGTGACTTTCTCATAACCAGTAACGACAGTATGAAATGATTTTGAAAAGGGGAAGGAGGTAGGTAATTTGAACTGAATTGGATGATATAAGAAAAGTTGTTATGTCTTTATCATATACTAGCAGTAATACCCGGCGTTGCCCGGGGAACTTTGACTTTTCTCCCAATATCTCCTATAAGGCTATTCAGTTCCTCGACAGTACATTCATGATGTTATAATTTTCAATTATTCATACAGAATAAGGCTTATAGTCCTTCAACTGTAGTAACGCTAGCTTTGGAGCTAAAACTAATTTATTCAAAAAGATTTCTCATTAATCGTTGCAATGGTTTTCGAGTTACAAAGATTGCGTGAGTGGATGCTGGGATGGATCAGGGGTTGATTAAAAAATAGACCTTAACCTTCCGGTAGATAAAACTTATCTATTCAAAAAGATTCCTCATTAATCATTGCAGTGGTTTTTGAGTTACAAAGATTGCGTGGGTGGATGCTGGGATGGACCAGATATTGAGGTAATAATACGCCTATAACCTTTCACAGACGATGACGAACAATTTAAAAAAAAAATTAATCAAATCCATGAAGCCGTTCGTGAGTTATAGCGGTACAACGCACAGACATTTTCAGCTTTATATATATGATATTTTATTATTCCTTTATTTTTTAATAACAAACTACCAATAATAAAAATTTGCTGCTATGCGATACAATTAAACATTACTTTAGAGGGCGTCGGTAGCTCAGTGGTATGCGTGCTTGTCTTCTGAGCTCAAGAACGTGGGTTGGAAACCCGACCGAGGCCTTTAGTTTATTTTATCTGGGAGGTAAAAAAAACTTAAGCACGCCGTCATCCGGATGGGACATTAAACGATGGTCCCGAGCCTGTATGATGTCAGGTACTCGTTAAAGACCCCTGCCCTAGGTGAATAAAAATTTAGGGTAGGCAAAATTTAGGACTCCCACAGTAGAGTCGAGCTCATGTCCACCAGAGTGACGAAAGAGCGCTCTGGTAGTAGGTAGGCGATATGACCTCGTAGTTAAAGCCCGGGCATGAGTCATAAAACCTAACCTAACCATTACTTAGAAATATTTTCCATGGAGATTGATTGCACTATCATATATCTTTGTTCTCGAATCTTAGAGCATAATGATAGAAATGTAATAAGGAACATATCAGTTTCTTACATATGTTTAAAGTACCGAACGTACCTAACAAGACGTCTGTGTTAGTTCGTCTCAATATGGAGACCCAGGAGTTGTATATTATCTTTAAAGTATATGGAAAGAGTATTAACTGCTAATTGTGGATTTTCATTTGATAATTTATATGTCGTTTTAATATTTTACAAGGTTGTTTTCTACGCATATACAATCAACTCATTGACTAACAGTTTTCAAGAGATTTAGCAATGGATTCAATCTAACTACCCGCACAGCTGCTGCTAGTCAGTGTCGCTATCTAACCACAGAGCTGCTGCTAGTCAGTGTTGCTAACTACCCTCACCGCTGCTGCCAGTCAGGGTCGCTATCTAACCGTAGAGCTGCTGCTAGTCAGTGTCGCTAACTAACCGCACCGCTGCTGCCAATCAGGGTCGCTATCCAACCGCAGAGCTGCTGCTAGTCATCGTCGCTAACTAATCACAGAGCTGCTGCCAGTCAATGTCGCTAACTAACCGCACAGCTGCTGCCACTCAGGGTCGCTAACTAACCGCACAGCTGCTGTCAGTCAGTGTCGCAATCTAACCGCAGAGCTGCTGCTAGTCAGTGTCGCTAACCGCACAGCTGCTGCCAGTCAATGTCGCTAACTACCCGCAAAGCTGCTGCCGGTCAGTGTCGCTAAGTATCCGCACAGCTGCTGGTAGCTAGTGTCGCTAGCCACCCACATAACTGCTACCCTAGGCCGCTAACACTCTCCCTGAAGACAATTGATTGGATATGACTAAATGCTGGCTCTGCAATATAATCTTGTGAGTGGACTACAATTTGTGTGTCAAATTGCACCCGTATCTAGGCCAGAGGCGGACGATGAGAACTTTTCAGCGAAATTGGTTTGACTACTACAATAGACGGTTGACAATATGTTTCAATTGTTATTTTTAATATTTAAATGGTAACCCCCTTAACGTTTTTTTAAAATAAATTTTTCTGATGGGAGAAAAAAAATGACAAAGGTCAGAAACCAGATTTTTTTTTTTCAAAGGGTAAGGGTGAAAAAAAGAATAAATGAAATGAAATCTTAAGTAAGTTTTGTTGGTGGTAGAGAAGGTGGCGAGCGATGCGGAACCGACTGTGACATGTGTCAATCCCAGTTCTCAGAGGGCTGGCCCCTGGCCCCTCCCTACCTTGGCAGGCTGGGCTAACGAGGAGACATGATGTGTCTAACTCACTCCAACCAGGAAATTAGCATTCAAATAAACACATTATATCGGTTGTTACATTTCATTTTAAGGAAATTGTTGTCGAGGTTTTATTACGTCCACAGATATACGAAGTATAGGGGAAGTTATGTAATCGGTCAGAAATTCGATGCTGAGTTCAACGGAATTTCATGTTTTCCGATCTCTAGTTTCCAAATATGAAAAAAAAAATGTCTGTCTGATAACTCCCGATAGAATAAATATATTGACACGAAATTTTTTATGTGAATTCAGAACCCTCTAACGACGACACCTATTGATTTTCAGGCAACTCGACTAAAGGGGAGAAGGCGATTAAGGGGTGACAGGTGATGTCATTAGGGGGTTTTGGCCACACATGTAAAATTTCATGTCGATACATTCATTTTATCGGCAGTTATTAGAGCTTTTATGTTAAGCCTCCCCCGTAATCCCCCCCTCCTCTTCCCTTTGGTCGTTTCAGCTAAAAAAAACAATAGGTGTCGTCGTAAGAGGGTTCTGGATTTTCAAATAAAATTTCGTATTGATACATTCATTCTATCGGGAGTTAACGTGTTCATAGGCACACAGACAGACATTTTTTTTTTTTTTCATATTTGGAATCTAGAGGTCAGAAAACATGAAATTCCGTTGAAATCTCCACATTGAATTTTTACATAACTTCCCCTATACTTTTTATCGATTCATAATATATATATATATATCTATATTAATAAAGCTGAAACGGGGTTTGTTTGTTTGTTTGTTTGTATGTATGTATGTTTGTTCCAGCATCACGCCCAAACCGCTGGACGGATTTTTATGAAACTGCCCATGTAGCATTCTTTTGAGCCCGATTGAATAATAGGCTATGTGGCGTCCCAAAATTTTGATTCGGGAGGGGGGGTTGTGGGGGGGCCTAAGTATAAAAATAGTGCTAACTCATTAACTAATGGGCGAATTGTCATGAAATTTCACAGGTAGTCTTTTTAAAATCCAAACAGGAAAAAAAGGTGTGTGGCGTCCCAAAGTTTTGATCGGGAGGGGGGGTTGTAAGGGGGGCCTAAGTATATAAATAGTTCTAACACATTAACTAATGGTCGAATTGTCATGAAATTTCACACGTAGTCTTTTTAAAAGCCAAACAAGAAAAAAAGGTGTGTGGCGTCCCAAAGTTTTGAACGGGAGGGGGGGTTGTGGGGGGGCCTAAGTATAAATATAGAGCTAACTCATTAACTAATGGGCGAATCGTCATGAAATTTCACATGTAGTATTTTTAAAAGCCAAATAGGAAAAAAAGGTGTGTGGCGTCCCAAAGTTTTGATCGGGAGGGGGGGTTGTAAGGGGGGCCTAAGTATAAATATAGAGCTAACTCATTAACTAATGGGCGAATCGTCATGAAATTTCATATGTAGTATTTTTAAAAGCCAAATAGGAAAAAAAGGTGTGTGGCGTCCCAAAGTTTTGATCGGGAGGGGGGGTTGTAAGGGGGGCCTAAGTATAAATATAGAGCTAGCTCATGAAGGGTTGGTCGGATTGTCACGAAATTTCACATGTAGTATTTTTAAAGGCCAAATAGAAAAATAGGGTGTGTGAAGGCCCAATACTTTGAACGGGAGGGGGGTTGTGGGGGGGCCTAAGTATACATATAGAGTCAGCTCATTAACGGTTGGTCGTATTGTCACGAAATTTCACATGTAGTATTTTTAAAGGCCAAATAGAAAAATAGGGTGTGTGAAGGCCCAATACTTTGAACGGGAGGGGGGGTTGTGGGGGGTATAAATATAGTGCTAACTCTTTAACGATTGGTCGGATTGTCACGAAATTTCACATGTAGTATTTTTAAAAGCCAAATAGGAATATAAGGTGTGTGGCGACACAGCGTTCCTGAAAACGTACTATCTGTGGGGTCCGCTGTTGCAAGGCACTTACTAGCTGTGATGCCCAGCGTTCCTTACTTCGTACTAGCTGTGGGGTCCGCTGTTGCGAGGCACATACTAGCTGTGGTGCCCAGCGTTGCAAGGCACATACTAACTGTGGTCACAAACGTTCTTAAGTACGCACTGGCTAGGACGTCCAGCGAAAGCCAGCCTAAGTATTCCCTAGCTGTGGTTTCCGCCGTTGAAAGGCGCATACTAGCTGTGGTGCCCAGGGGTCCTAAAAACTTACTAGCGTTACTACAGTTGAAGGACTATAAGCCTTATTCCGAATGAATAATTGAAAATTATAACATAATGAATGTACTGTCGAGGAACTGAATAGCCTTATAGGAGATATTGGGAGAAAAGTCAAAGTTCCCCGGGCAACGCCGGGTATTACTGCTAGTATATATATATTATTATAAGCGGTTTATCAAAAATCAAATATTGTCTATTCCTCAAAACATTTAAACAATTTATCGGTTTCGGCATTACACCAATGTCAGCTTTAGTTATGTATTATTTCAAAATAGCTAAATTTGTTTTATTTATTATAAGTTTCCACAATATGACCTCGTTTCTCAACTTAGAATTTGTACCTTAATTCATTTCGTTAAAATATACAATGGAAAAAATACTGTTAATTAGATATTTAAAAGCATAATTTGATTATTCATTAGAGTTGCGTAGCTGGAATATTCATCGAAAAGGAGATAGTGTTGAACGCCTTCCTGAATATGTAATATTTGATGTATGGAATTTATACGTGAGACCATTCTCGAGAACGTGACCCTGTAACGATCATATTTTCAACAAAGACTACAGGAAAGCCAAATCAGACTATAATATATAAATATTGTATTTACATATTTTTATTTCATTTCTAGATGTAGTAGACATGGTTTATTGGTTGATATCAAATCGGGTCCCTAATTTCTCTTGGCGGATTGAGGAAGCAAAGACAAGGATTATGCCTGCTGGGCAGTAGAGACATGGCCGCTTCAGGATTGTGTACGATTGGGCCCCAACACTCGACTGAAACATGTAATTGGGCCCCATTTCTCTCATTAAGACCACTCCTTTTATCTGTCTCTCTTTAAGACACTTTTTCTCTTTTTAATACACTCCTCTTCTTCTCATTAGAACGCTTTAAGACATTTTTCTCGTTTTCCTGGCCATATTCGCCCGTTCTCTCTTTAATAAAATACTTTTCTCTTCTTCTTTCTCTCTTTAAATCACATTTGAGATACATATATATTTCCTCTTTTTAGCGGAAAAACACTTTTGGTTTTCTCTTCAAGAACTTCTCTATTTTTTTTCTTTCTCTCTTATCACTTAAAAACACCTCTCTCGCTCTCTTTAAAGCACTATTCTCGCTCTCTCTTTAATATATGAGATATATAAGATATTGCTGAATATCTTATATATCTATAATATATAATTATACGTTTCTGTTAATAGGAATGTGGGCCCACTTCGCACCGAACCCCTGATCCGATTACTATCTTCATGATCTTGAGCTGCGTTGTGGAGCATTGGGCCCAACCGGCCTATTAGACAACTGCCCAATAGAGAGAATCATTAAAGGAGAGATAATTCCTAATGAACATTAATTTATGTCAAATTTCAAGGCTGATTTAATGAATTATTATCTTTGTATTATTTTCAGACAGAGAATAGAAGCTGAAGGTGGATGCCAAGAAACCCTCATTTACCAATTAACCAAGTTATAGAGATGGATACTATTTGGAGATGCGCCAAGTGGGTTCGGAAAATAGTGTACCAACTGAATCATTCATATTTGGTCATTTCATGAATTCATTGTTGATCCAAATCGACGCCCAAGGACAGGTTCCATTTCTCAACCTTAATATTCGAACATACCATTGTTCATTTCATAATCAATTTATTAAATTTAATCCAATGTTTATTTCATTTTCAATCATATAAATTGTTGAGGTCGTTTTGTGTTTAAAAGAAGTTTTCTTAGTGTCTCAACTGAGAGATTGTTTTATATCAATGTATCACTCGTAAACATTTATCACAGTTTTAGTTCAGTTTTAAATTTGATGAACGATAATTAATGGAAAGCTTTAGACTTTGAAAATTTTAAATATACCTGGGATTGGAGATTCAGACAGACAGGCTGCTGTTTTATGGATTGAAGTAGTGTACAGTCAACATTTTTTGTTAATCCTTCATTTTTATCTCGTCTCTTAATCTCACCTATATATATATATATATTTTGATCTTTCAATAATTACTTTGAGGCAATTAAGGTATATTTATTTTAAAACAATAATTCTTTATTTCATAAGATGTTTCGACTTACTGTCATTTTCAATTCTAAATACAGAATGATCATAATTTATTCATCCAATCATATTATACCACTAGATCGTCGTCACATTTTATACTATTTCACATTTTGTCCAAAATTTACCCTTACATTTTTAATTTATAAAATTGGTTTTGAAAAATGTAAGGGTGAATTTTGGACAAAATGTGAAATATTATAAAATTTGACGACGATCTAGTGGTATAATATGATTGGATGAATAAATTATGATCATTCTGTATTTAGAGATGAAAATGACAGTACGTCGAAACGTCTTATGAAATAAAGAATTATTGTTTTAAAATAAATATACCTTAATTGCCTCAAAGTACTTATTGAAAGATCATAAAAATGTAAGATATAATAAATTCAAATTGATATTACCTATATTTTTTTATTTTTGGATTTGTTCTTTTATTTCTTGGTTGGTTGGCGGATGTAGTGGACTTACTTGTTAAATAAGTAATACAGAAGTATAACTCCAACAATATATTTTATTTATACCAAAGCTAGTTTGGGCAACTTGCCATCCTAAGGTAGTGAATCTGAACATACATAAACATAAGTTTAGGAGCCCTTATGTAAGTCAACTGTTGAATATTAGCGCAAACAGTCGACTGGTTTTATAGGAGGAGCGGAAAGTTAATTGAATAATTTCTTCTGGGGAAGTACATTGCCGGTGATTCTTGTCTTTTATTTCTTAATATGTTTATTTTTTCATAATTTAAAATCTTTGGATTGTCGAATTCGAAATGATATTTGCCTTCTTCAAAACAAAACTGTGAAAATATTAGTCGGTTTTGCTTGACGTACTTAAGAATATTTTGGATAAGGGGACACGGAGCGGTGATTGCCCGTTGGACCGCAACTGGTTCATGGACAATGAGGTGAGGTGTGTCTCGTGACGGAGCCACTGTTGCAGTTTGCGGTTCAGCTGTCACTTCTCAGAGATCTCCTGTGCCATATGCCACGAGCCACTCGACATATATAATTAGCCCCAATTGCCCTCCCATAATGACATAGGACAGTACTGTATTGCGTCCTCAACTGACCAACCTGTAATTTGGGAGCGGTCAGAGGAGGGCGGACTGTTGCACACCTCTCCTTTTATCCAACCATCAAATCTTCACTACGTCCCATGTCAACTCGCCTCAATTGCCAATAATAATTACCTCAGAAGGGCCAGCTGATGAAAACTAATTAGGCAACGGTTCAGTCAGTATGAACACTTGATTATAGGGCTTTCTGCCCTTTCTCGTCTTTCGTATGCAAACCCTCTGCCCTAACATTCCGAATTCCGACGTCTTCATTATCTGTTTTCAATTCAATATCCCATAAGGACGACACTTATTAATTTTCAGCAGAATCAGCAGAAGAAAAAGGAAGGATCAGAGGAGGCTCAACTCAAAAACCCCAATAACTGGGGCAGCGAAAAGTTAATTGATTAATTCCTTCTGGGAAAGTACATTTCCGGTGATTCACTGACGACTTTTTACTTAAATATTATATAAATCAATGTGAATTTAATAAATACCTTACTTAATTTTGATTTTTCAATTTGGTAAAATTAGGCAATTAGGTATATTTATTTTCAATAATACTTTATTTCATTATCCTTAGACGTTTCGACTGAGGAAGTCATTTTCAATTCTAAAACAAATTCCATTTAATAATAACAACATTAAAATTTTTGATTGTCATAACTATTTTTTTACATACAATATTACAAAGAAAGACAGATAAGGACTCACCCTTAATAAATATAAATTATGATCAATCTGTACTTGGGTGAGTCCTTATCTGTCTTTCTTTGTTATATTGTATGCAAAAAAATAGTAATGGCAATCAAAAATTTTAATGTTGTTGTTATTAAATGGAATTTGTTTTAGAATTGAAAATGACTTCCTCAGTCGAAACGTCTAAGGATATTGAAATAAAGTATTATTGAAAATAAATATACCTAATTGCCTAATTTTACCAAATTGCAAAATTAAATATTATTTCTATCAGGGAATAGAAAACCTATGGGTTTGATGTAGTCCTGAAAAGAATGGAGCTGATTGCTTTGTGGGTTAGTATACAGTGCATCAGAAGGCAATTTAAATTTATAGTTCGTTAAATGTTATTTTTTGAACATTTTATTAAAGAATAATGAAACAATTATTATGTACAGGTATATACTACAATAAAAAATAAATATTATATTATAAACTAACTGCCCACAACTCCCTAATATATTATGCCATGAAAAAACAAAGAAATACATAAAAAATCTTTATTTTCTTATTAAAAAAAAACTGTCCAAACTACTCAAATCATATTTTCCTCAGATATTTTTTTGTATTCAGGTAATGACCGAATACATTTTTGCGATCTATGTCGATATAGTGGAACAATTAATAAAAGCAAAGAACTTGTTTAACATTTGTATTGTAAATACTGTAACATTTATACAAAAAAAATAATATACATTTATACAAAAAAATAATATACATTTATACAAAAAAATAATATACATTTATACAAAAAAATAATATACATTTATACAAAAAAATAATATACATTTATACAAAAAAATAATATACATTTATACAAAAAAATAATATACATTTATACAAAAAAATAATATACATTTATACAAAAAAATAATATACATTTATACAAAAAAATAATATACATTTATACAAAAAAATAATATACATTTATACAAAAAAATAATATACATTTATACAAAAAAATAATATACATTTATACAAAAAAATAATATATGTTCAACAGTCTTGAACTTTGAGCTGACAATGGCGCAAGCTTAAATCGGTCCTCCTTAAGTATATATTTTGTGGAGTTGAACAATAAAAATGTTAAACAAATTGTTTGCTTCTCAACCTCTATTTCGGTTTTATTCAAATGAATATAGTTGGAAATAAAAATTCACAGTTAAAAATGTCTCTTATCTGGAATCGAGCTCATTGTAGTAAATATTGTCTATTGCACAAGAAATTTAATCATAAACTACCGCTTTCGGCATTACATTATCGTCACGGTTAGTTATTGACTAACTAAACGTAATGATGTAATTATTTTTAAATTTCCTAGAGAACAGAGAATATTTCAAAAACACAGTCTGTTTTATTTATTAATTATAAGTTTCCTCAATATGTACGCATTTTTTAACGGAATTTATTTGGTAGGCAGACATTGAGAAGAACATAAAATTCTCACATGCAATAATAGATGTTTTATATATAGAATGCATTATTTATCAATAAGTCTAGAATATGTTGATTTTTTCCAGAGGTGTCTGAAATATTGTCAAAAAAGAAGAAAAATTGCCGGAAAAAATCAACATTTCAACATTCCACAGAAGTTATAAGAAACACAAAGTCTAGAATATCAATAGAAAATAAATGTGGGGAAGGATGCCATGTTTTCACATATGCCCAATGATCATAAATAGTGAAGAGTTAGTTGGTGAAATGGAAGGTGCTCCATGTTGAGTGTGTGGTAGCATGAGGCCTGGTCACGGGCTGTGGCATGCAGATTTACCGAGGCCATGTGTTAACTTCTGACATGAGAACATGGCCAATGACTCCCGTATGTATTTATGTTGCTGCAATATTGCCATTATTAGATCGGCTCTGCACTTGCGAATAAGTGTGACATATATTGGATAAGCAACGTTCGCACTAAATCAGAGATGAGCAAACTACGGCTTGCAGGGCGGCTGAATATGGCTCGCTCAAGCAGCTTTGTTTATTATAGTTAGTTGTTGTGAGTCATGCCCGAGGTCATATCGCTCTTCGTCGCTCTGGTTGACATGAACTCGACTATACAGTGGAAGTCCTAAATTTGACCTACCTAGGTTTCTTCACCTAGGAGTCTTTAACGAGTACCTGACATTGTACAGGCTCGGGACCACTGCTCAAGGTTTTTTCACCTCCCAGATAAAAAAACTAAGGGCCTCGGTCAGGATCCAAAGAAGGCAAGCATGCTAACTCTGAGCCAACAGCGCCTTTGTTGCATAGAGTTTATATATAGAGCTACGAATTACTGGCTGCTACGAGGATTGGGATATAAACATGTTCCAAACTATTATTAATTCATTTGGCTGTGGCTAGCTGCTGAACCCATAAAGAAGGAGTAAATTAATTATTTTTGAACAATTAACAATTATTTTTATAATAAACTATATAATATATAGTTTATATATTATATAAAGTGTACTGTTTTCAGGGTACGCCACCGTCTGCACAAAGTTGATAAGTGACATTTATGTTTGCAACCTGAGATTTCCGAAGACCTAGGTATCCTGAGAATTGTATAAATATGACCTAGCAAACTTAAATGTCACTTTTGAACTGAGTACTAACGAAGCCGAAACCGGAACACATTATTTTTGTTGAGTTAGACAATGTAAAAGTTAAAAAAGGTCTTTATTCTTATTTATTTATTTGCTTTCCGCTATATCGATATTAGAGCGCAGAAATGTATTCTGACACCAATTTTACAAATAATTCATAATATATTTTTGATTAATTTCAATTTTGCTATCATTACTAAATCCACTGTTATAATTAGAGTTTTTCATTCAATTCGAAAATTGAAATGTATATTATTTTGCTGATCCCTGCAGCTCTAGTTGATTCCTAAATTAACTTCTTGGAGGCTAGCCTAAAATGTACAGTTTCTCCTGACAAGGAACCATATTGTTAATTTTATCTAAATAACAGCGGTAGTTAGACAGCGTGACCATATATTCGTTAGTTTTGCCCTCATGCCATTTAAGCACTCATCATGGAACGTCTTAAGTAGACGATTAGTCTCTAAATATAGGGGGCAGATAGGGATCTAAAACGTTACAATACCGCAGAGAAGCCTATCTCAAACGGTTAGAATTCATTAGCCAGCCTAGGAACGGTGGAATATGCTCTAGTAACCACACTGAATTAATTTCTCGTTCAACTTTATCACCAACTGTTATTATTCATTAGAATAGAACGTGTTTCCGTTCTGTATATTCAATCAAATAAAATAGTTTTCTGTGCTACCAAAGCTTATATTTTTTTTTGAAACGTGATTATTTAAAAACCGGCATTGTCTTTAGGACAAAAAGCAAAAACGAAAACATTTCAGTCACAATTTTTGGGACGTTATCACTCCTCCCTTACCTACTTAAACTACGTAGAGTTAGCTATTGTGACTCATGCCCGGGCTTTAACTACATTATCGAACCCGAGAGTACCCTACTTTTGAGCTACAGGTGCTCTCGAAACTATGTTGATCTTGTTTTTGTCTGTGACATAGTCTATATATATTATTTTTCATATATTGTTATAGTTACATTGTTTTCTTTCTTGTCTATATCTCGCACATTGGGACCTGATGATGGGACGTAAGAACGTCCCGAAACATCGTTGGGATAAAAACACTTCCGAAGAGTTTTTTTTGAAAAATAATTATCTTAATTTGTATTTCCAATATTTTGTGTAAGGAGACTTATAGAAAATTTGAGTACTTATTTTTTATTAAATTGAAAAATGTGTCTACTTATTATAAACGTATCTTGTATTAATTTTGTTTATGTACTCATACATTTTTAAGTATTTATTTGTTCAGTTTTTATTATTTTTATTTTACTTTTTTTAATAGTTTTGTTATTACTACTAATCATAGATGTGATAGACTCAAGTAGTTATAAATCTAATTTAGAAGCGTCTTAATATATAAACTCTTTTGACGTATCCTATTCCCATGTATTGGTTTAACGGAAGTAAATTTATTATTATTAATGAGCGTTTTTGAGTTGACTCCTTTCCCTCCGGCCGATTTCGTAAAAAATCTCCTCCATTTTGGTGTCTGGATCCACCTATAAAATGTCGTTTCGATAGATCATTACGTAGGCAGTTGATAGGGTTTTTTAGTACAACTCTAAATTAATCAATATTCATTATTCCCTTAGCTATACGAAGTATACAAGAAATAAAGTTAAGTTTTCACTGTAATTTAATAATTTTCGACTCCACGATTCCAAAATTGATTAACAAATATCCAGTCTGTGAACTTAATTGTGTGTTGGTACATTCGTTACATCGACAGTTATAGGGGTTTTTGAGTATAGCCCCTTCTTCTGACCCCTCCATTCCATTAAGACTTTTTGGCTGCAAACTGACAGGTGTCATACTTATTGGGTTTTGGATTAATATTTTGCCGATACATTAATTACTTTGGCAGTTATTGGGGTTTTTGTGTTAAGCTTAAAGTGAGTTGTTTTATTCTGCGTCAACATTACCGGTTTGGACGACTATTTTATTTTATGTTTTTCAAATACAACAATGACCTTCTTACTTGTTACATGCTAAATACATTTTTTTTTAAAATAAATTATTATGGACATTTTTCAGAAACATTTTGGAAGGCCGTTATGTGAAACTTCCATTACTTTACCCCCATGTTCCGAAGCTTCTAGACACTGCCGACCTACATATTCTATTGTTCGCTGCATGTTACATGAACTCTGCCCTCATGTTACATCCTAACGATCTGGTTCCTTGATAGTACTCACACTTATCTTCACCTTACCCCACTCTTCTTGATTCACTTTTCGTGTTATTTATTGACCTTCCCCATACAAATTTTCCGTTATCTCTTTCTTCTTCTCACTCATGTCTGATGGCTCTAAGGCCGTTATTCATGTACACTTCAAGTGAATCCATCTCAAATTGGCTTCACTAAACTTATTTATGTATCCAATGTGTTGGGTATTTATGTGAATACCGTTTTATAGTAAATATATGTGATGTGACTATAACAAGACTTTTTTATAGCAACCACTTTTTCATGTGCGATGTCAGATACTAAAAAACTAGGTAACTAAACCTGGGTAGACAAAATTTAGGACTCTCACAGTAGAGTCGGGCTCATATCCACCAAAACGACGAAAAAGCGCTCTGACCTTGTAATTAAAGCCTGGGCATGACTCACAATAACTATTATTGTTAGGTTTTAGGAAGAATTATAATAGGGGAGCGGCCACTTTGTTCGCGAATAGAAACACATTGCATTAATATACAGCTCTCTTCAACTCTCCTGTCCCTCTCGGTCTGCCTTCACTGCTAGGCAGATCCGGGGTGTATGGGGGACCACCCGCGCATCCGTGACTTTCTCTACCGTCATTTAGTACCATGAAGGGGTGTTCCGGGGGGTCTCTGAGCTGAAGAGTTGTTTTTCTTATGGTTTATCATACTATTTTGTATATAGTTTTCTTTATTTTGTTTTATGATTTCTTTATGTACTTTACTTTTTTCAGGACATTTATTTAGTATTACTTTAATTTGTAATTATTATTTTGTATATACTTTATATTCAAGCGAATCCTTCCAAGTACTTATTTCCGAATCCTCATATCTTACTTGAGTGACCGCAGCTCCATGGTACGTCAGGGATCAGTCCTATCTGGTCTGACACCCATAATGGCTGGGGTCCCTTAAGGAAGTATCCTCGGACCTATCCTGTATACACTATACACTGCTGATATCCCAACCCACCCTAGAACCATTCTCACTACCTACGCTGATGACACAGCCATCCTTGCTCCAGATCCTGATCCCAATAACGCGTTTCTAAGCCTGCAAGAGCATCTAGATGAGATCTCCAGATGGTGTGAGCTATGGAGAATTAAGATCAACAATGTTAAATGTGTTAAAGTTTTACTCTTCTAAGTAAAAACTGTCCACCTGTATCTATGAAGAATGCGAAGAGAAATAAAAATAATTGAGACCAAAGGGAAGGCAACTTTTAATTTCCTGTGCAGGATGACAACTTATTTTTTATTTTTACTGAATTTATTTTATAAATCATATTTATATCTATTAATTTTCTATTTTCATTAATAATTTATTGCTTTACTGGAAGAATTTAGTCATAGCAGTTAATTGTATTCCCTTTCTTAATCGTAGTTCTATCATTTTATTTTATTATTTTTATTTCATTTTAATATTGGTCTATATTTACAGCCTTACAGGTCCTATTAAACTCTACTTATGGTTGATTACAATTTTTATGTAGTATTATTTTTATTTAAAACGGCTAGATTTTTATATTTGGCAGAAAGAGTGTGATCATGGAGGGGGGGGGAATTGGTGCGATTGAGTTTGCTCCCGCAACAAAAATGATCTTTTTACCCCTATATATTCTCTCTCTCTCTCTCTCTCTCTCTCTCTATCTATATTGTGACGTGTAGAATGGGGGGGGGTCACAAAGAATAAAAGAAATTGTTATTCTTTATAAAAAAATAGTAAGTACAAATAAATAAAGATGTACATCTTGGCAAAAGATATTAAAAGTAAGAAAAAAAATTTGATTAACTGTAAAAGAAAAGACAAACCTGATGACATTTGGTGGGGGAAAAGATGGCGAGAAGGGCAGAAGGAGCCGACTCGTGGTAGTAGGGTTTTGTAGGATCTTGGAGGAGGTGTGGTGTGATTTAGAGCATCTTGGAGGAGGTGTAGTCTGATTTTGGAGGAACTGCGAGGAGGTATCGTGTGTTTTGGAAGAGCGTAGAAGGAGGGTGTATGTTTAAGAAGAGCGAGGAAGAAGGTCCTGCGGAGAGTATCCCCGAGAAGATGGAAGATAGTACATTTATATGAAGGAGTGTCGTGGAAGAAGAAGAAAGAAAAATCCCGAAAAGTTAAATTTTATATATGGAAGGAAGAAAAGGCTGAGAAGAAAGTGACGAAGAAGGAAAGATACAAAAGAGGATATAGGATGCCGTGAGTTGCCAGAAATTTTATAATCCATATTTATAACCATATAGTTTGTTGTCATTTGCCAAGAGTACATTTTTTTGTCTAAATTAACTTATAAGAGGTTTATTTCATCTATTGTCAAAAAATTATAATAGTTCACTAACCCATTAACCTTTTTTTTTAAACCATTTAAAAAAAAAAGAAATTAAAAATATATAACTTATAAAACATTGTGATTTAAAAATTTAGTTATCATTTTCCTTTATTTTCACCAAAGCACTCTAAATAAGAAAAGGATGCCACCCCTGTTTTTTTAGATTTATGAATTAAAGAAGGAATAATTTAAATCAAAGTAACTAAGAATCTTCTCAATATATATCATCACGTCTTCAAATTTACTTATGATTTCTTTGACCGAAAAAAAATATACAAAATGTTATACAGTAGGTATTCAACCCACATGCCAAATGAAATGTGCACCTGGATGAGAAGGTCAAAGAACGTGTAGACTACTATGAGCACGTGGTCCTGTAGCCGCCACGTGTTGCTTCTTGGAGTGGTCGTCATCGTGGAGACTCAAGGAAGGAAACGACTTTCTGCACTGATGGTTACATTTGAATTGAAACATACAGCAGTATACGCCAGTTTGTATCTAAGTGTTCCGACCAATTTACATACTACACACGTGAAGCTACTCAAGAAAAAGAAAAATTATGTTTACTCATAACTCAGGTCAGTGACCATGACGCCTTACAGGTATATAGGCATTTGAGTAAAGAGCAAGTTACGTGATCGGTCATGAATTCGAATTAGAGTTTTCACAGGAATTTCATGCTTTTCAAATATCTTTCCAAAAATTATTATAATTATAATAAGAAAGGAAAACAAGAATAATAATATGGAGTATGTATTTACAAGATAATAAATATATACAAAATCGTCGCCAGTAGCTCAGTAGTAGCGAGTTTTTATCTGGGAGCTGAAGAAACTCCGTATAGTTGTTGTTGGAAGGTAACAAAAAAAAGTGTATCTGTTTGTTGATGGGTAACTCTGTGAAGACATGTTGGATTCACACAATGTGGATTCACACATTCGTTTGGGAGTTATCTCTAAATTTCATGACAGTTTGTGACGCAAATATAATTAAATTTTATTTGTGAATATTAAAGACGCGTATTAGTTTTCAGTCAAATCTATCAATGTGAGAGAAACTCGACTTCAAAATCTCATAACTCTCGATATAGTGAACATTTTGATACGAAATTTGATATGTGTAATTAAAGTTGTGAGGAGTGAAAGCTTTATTTTTAATAAATAGAGTTGGGGGAAGTACATTGCCGAAGATTCAACGCCTATATCTTTTTGATTTTTTAATCATAAAGTCATACTTATACTATTGCCGTTTGTTTTTGTGACTCATGCCAGAGGTTTAGCTATGAAATCATATCGTCTAGAGGACTTCGAGGGCGCCGGTAGCGAGGTAGTGTGCTAGCCTACTGAGCTACAGAACGAGGGTTCGGCGAAGGCCCTTAGGTTCTTTTTCTGGGAGGTGAAAAAACCGTGAGTACTTCATCCTTCGGATGGGACGTTAAGCGATGTTCCCGAGCCTGTGCGATGTCAGATACTCGTTAAAGACCCCTATGCTAGGTGAGTAAACCTAGGTAGGCAACAATTTAGTCAAGCTCATGTCCATCAGAGCGACGAAAGACCGCTCTGGTAGTAGGCGATATGACTTCGAAGTTAATGCACGGGCATGAAACACAATACTATCAACTATCAGAGGACTCTCCGCACTCTACTAAGGCATTTCGAAATTCTGCCTACCTTGAAGAATAATTGACATTAAAGAAGCTCAGGACCATCGCTCAACGTCCCATCCGAAGGATGGCGTGCTCAAGGACTCTTATAAATCGGTACACCACAGGTCGGTACACTCTTGGCTAGGACACCTGGATCAACTTCATTAATATTAATGAATCTCACGGTACTTGGTACCAAGCAACACATGTTACAGTAGAGTTCGGTCCAAACAAACAGTTGGTTGCATGTCTGAAACTTATAATTAAAAAAAATTTAACAAAGAGGTCGCAACCAACACATGATATACATTTAATTACCTGTAATGAAAAGAAATTTTATACTGGGACCGAGGACCCCCTAAGAACAAATACATACCGAGTCAAAAATATAAGGAAACCATGAAATAAAGTATCAATATCAGATAAATCAGTATCAAATCAGTATGGGATACAAATAAATAAATTAGTGCTACTGTGGAGAAAAACTAAACTATAATAAATACAGATAAATAAAAAATTAAAATGAACCGATTACATACGAAGAAATAAAAGTATCTATATAAATAGAAGAATGTATTTAATAATAAATTAATAAAAATCGACTGAGCATAATACATTGATGCTTAAGAGTCTCACGTACTCCGTTCTCCCAGTTGTGACTCAGATGGTGGACAGGAATAACTCGTTTGTCCCCATCCAT
Source organism: Aradus depressus (assembly GCA_963662175.1). Taxonomy (NCBI): domain Eukaryota; kingdom Metazoa; phylum Arthropoda; class Insecta; order Hemiptera; family Aradidae; genus Aradus; species Aradus depressus. The sequence goes on from OY759214.1 coordinate 39,705,899, forward strand.
GATATTTTAAATAGATTGTTTTATTTATTTATTTTTATTATAATATTATTTAGTTTCATTCAAAAAAAATTTTATCAGACTGCCTGATGATGAGGGAAACCTCGAAAGCCGGCTAGCTACTCCCAATAAAAATCTGTGAAAGGTCATACTATATATTATTTGACAACCTGTGAAAAAAGTGATGCTTAACTATAAAAGAGAAAGAAGGATGCCCAGACTAGGATTGAAATAAAATTAATTTTATTAAGTAGGGACTAAACCGAAAAAGAGAAAGAAGAATAAAAATAACAATAAAATAAAATATATAAATATGTAAAATAGCTATAATATTTATTATGATAGAATTTAGGAAATATGGGAAAATAAATAAAGTACAAAAAATGGGATAGGTAAATAACTTAAATAATTGATGTTGACGAATCATGACGAATGGGAAAATAGAGAGATGAACTATTCAAAGAGTGGATTGTTTAGTGAAGAGGAATGGGAATAGTGAGTATTTAAAGGAAGCCACGGAAGGAGAGTGACGGATAGGGGGTGGCAGGGAGTTCCAAAGAGAGGACGAGTTGTGGAAGACCAAGGAGTAATGGGAGGGGATGAAGAGGTCCGAAGTACGGGATCTGATGTGTCTTTGTTGGGTCCAGAGGACTGGAATTGAAACATCTGGCAAAGGTAGTAGGGTTCTTTGGATTTAAACATTTGGAAGAGGAAGGAGCCGACGAGGTAATATCGGCGGTAGGGAGGTTTGAGCCATTTCAACTCGGAGTACCAGGGCGAGATATGAGCATCTCTAGGGAGTGTACCTCATTCAAAGATATATATTTTTGCAGAATCCATGAATTATTATTTTAGATGACCCTACCTAGCCTGACCATTTATTCAAGATTAAAACAAAAAAAGTCGGTGAATCAATCATGAATTAATCAAGTGTGTTTTTGCTCTCCCTCCAAAGCCAACCGACCGGTTATACACACGTAAAATTTTGTGTCGATGCATTTATTTTACGATTCTGTGTTCACACATAAAAATTCTTTTTTTCATTTTTGGAATTAGGAGGTCGGAAAACATGAAATTATGGTGAAAACTCAGCATTAAATTAAACGGACTGATTACATAATTTCCTCTATACCTCGTATAGCTGGAACGTGAAATCGAAAACGAATCTAAATAACGCTTCATGCCGCCTATATATTTACTTCTCCAGCAATACGAAGTATATAGGGGAAGTTATGTACCTCGATGCGGAGTTTTCAATAGAATTTCTTGTTTTCCTACCTCTATAATTCAAAGATGAAAATATATTTGAATCCAGAACGCTCTGACAAAGACAACTATTGTTTTTCAGTCAAATCGACCAAAGGAAAAGGGGTATCAGGGAGAGGTTTAACTCAAAAACTCTAATAACTGCCGTTGTAATGAATGTAACGACAGAAAATTTCATATGTGAATTCAAAACTCTTTAAGGACGACACTTAATCATTTCAGCGATATCGGCTAAAGGGAAGATGGGGTTCAGGCGAAGGGGTTCAATTCAAAAACCTTAACAACTGCGATGTAATGAATTTATCGACACAAAATTTAGTATGCGGATTTAGGAGCCCTTATGTAAGTGCAGTTGAATATTAAAAAAGATAATTAATTATTATTTCTGGGGAAGGACTTAGCGACGTCTTTTTTTTCTTTTTATTTAAAAGAATACAAACTTCAATGGTAAAGTTGGTATTAGAATAATTGTACACCTACCATAGATGTATGATGCTAGGTCTAGCTGTTGGAGATGATGTTGTCGAGGAAGCGAGAGGGGAGCGATGAACTGCGGAGATCCTAGCTAGAGATGGTCTCTTCCCCCTTAGGACCGGAACAAAGGCGGAACGTGCCTCTGTTCTGCACATCTTTTGTGCTGTTCTGTCACCATCCATAGATTTATAGTGGGACCAGCCTATAGGTTACCTTGGAAGGACATTCATCAATACCGTCTCTCCACTTTCTGCACCCCACTCATTACAGATGTCAATCCTTATCGATTATCTCACACAATACCATTGGTTTATCTGCTACAAAAATAAAATAATACAATAATTTTTTTTTGTTTGCTGCAGTTAATTTAGTGCCATCATGTGCACTATAGTTTATTGTTATGAGTCGCTCAAATATTCTTTGTACTACGAAAAGAAACTAGCTATTGTGAGACTGCATCCATGAAATTATTTCGCCTTTGTAACTGATCTTCTTTACATTTTCCTTTCATAGCCAACAAAAATTGCTTTCACAATTTTTTTTCTTACTTTCGAGGGCGTCTGTAGCTCAGTGGTATGCGTGGTTCCTTACTAAGCTCAAGACCCGACCGAGATTATTTTAAGCGATGATCCCGAGTCTACATTATTTTCCTTTACTTTTATTATCTCTCTTACTACCCATCCATCAAAATTGTCTTTAAATTTATTTTTTACTTTTTTGTTTTTGTCCTAACAATTAAGATGAATTTTCGCCCCGAAGTTCAACCACTGGGTGGCCTTCCTCTCACACGCCACCACGGGACCAGCTTATAGGTTACCTTGGAAGGACATTCATCAATACCGTCTCTCCACTTTCTGCACTCCACTCATTACAGATGTCAATCCTTATCGATTATCTCACACAATACCATTGGTTTATCTGCTACAAAAATAAAATAATACAATAATTTTTTTTTGTTTGCTGCAGTTAATTTAGTGCCATCATGTGCACTATAGTTTATTGTTATGAGTCGCTCAACTATTCTTTGTACTACGAAAAGAAACTAGCTATTGTGAGACTGCATCCATGAAATTATTTCGCCTTTGTAACTGATCTTCTTTACATTTTCCTTTCATAGCCAACAAAAATTGCTTTCACAATTTTTTTTCTTACTTTCGAGGGCGTCTGTAGCTCAGTGGTATGCGTGCTTCCTTACTAAGCTCAAGACCCGACCGAGATTATTTTAAGCGATGATCCCGAGTCTACATTATTTTCCTTTACTTTTATTATCTCTCTTACTACCCATCCATCAAATTTGTCTTTAAATTTCTTTTTTACTTTTTTGTTTTTGTCCTAACAATTAAGATGAATTTTCGCCCCGAAGTTCAACCACTGGGTGGCTTTCCTCTCACACGCCACCATATCTATACGTACCATCACAGATGCTGGTTGTTGCACCCTAGCTATAGTTGTATATTTATAAATAAAAAAAAAAGAAAAGTTTTCAACGAATGTCATGTTTTTCTATCTCCTGATTCCAAAAATGCAAAAAACAAATGTAACAGAACCCCCCTCTGAAATCTCATTTTTCTCACCCCTCGTTCCCCACTGCTCACTGCGTGCTTCCTATTCGCGGGAAAACAGTATTCTTTGAAGTTGCACATTTCAACACTTGAGAATACTGCAGGGTGGTTTGATTTATTGAACTTTTCCTGATTTGAGAGCAATTACGATTTAGAAGTCTATTGAAACTATCGAATGAGCTACACATGTCCTGATGACACGCATTAAACAGATTATTTGAAAAACGACATCTAATAGAAATGGGATCTATTAGAGATGTCAACTTACCCTGTTTACACTCCTGACTTGAGTCATTTTTCATCGTGAATAGAACATGTCCCCCTTTTTCACTTGATCCCTCCTCAGGACTAATGCTGTTTTACGTCACCAGGATGAAGAAAAACGATCTATTCGATAGATGTGTATAAACCTGAAAGCTCCACATGAGCCTACCTTCTTCTGTATTTGCTGACTGCAAACTTGAAAACCAGGCTTCAAATTCTGTTAGTCCACTGCTGCTCTTACAATCATAAAAAACATAAAATATGGCAATTACAATACTTTTTATACTAATCATGGTTTTACAGATCACAAATTTATATTAAACTGGCATTGCTGGTTACAAAAAAGTAATGTGTTGGCATCAGCGATTTTCTTTGTTTCATCGTACAGCTACTTTATTATATTATGAAATGAATTTGAGAGTGGGAGGGAGAGTGATTTGTAAAAACATAGTAGGTAAGTCCTATTATGGTCATATCATATACTGATTTTATTTGGAAAGTAAAAAACCTTGAGCACTCCGTCCTTCGGATGGGACGTTAAGCTATGTTCCTTAGCCAGGTACACGAAGACTCCTACCAAAGGTGAATATTGACAATATTCAGGATTCCCACAATAGAGTCGGGCTCATGTCCACTAGAGCAACGAAAGAGGGCTCTGATAGTAGGCGATATTACCTCATAGTTAAAGCCCGGGCATGAATCACAATAACTATTTACCGTTGTAGTGAATTGAACTAAAATATCAACATTACAAACTATAAAATGATAGGTAAGAAATTTGTAGGTGAAGTTGCTTCGATAACTTAAATTTGTAACAATAAATAAACTTGTGGTAAAAGAAAATAATATAGCAGTGTAAATCTAAAAAAATATAATATATAATATTTCAATACATTATTGTATGATATTATATAATATTAATATATAATAATAATAAGAACTGCTGAAAATATCGATCAATAAATAATATATTACGAATCGAAGCATTTCAAAACTACCATCGACACGGTAAATATTTAGAGACCTACAATCACAGTTGTATATATCTTCTTTATCTATCACAAACATATAATTTCATGTCTAAAAGAAATTGAAGAACAATACATTTGAAAGTTTAGTTCCTCATACTACTTTTCTTATTGTATCATTATAAAATAAATTTTAATTAAAATCAGTGCACGACAGCAAGTTTTTGAAACTAAAGCAGATGTTTTCACATCAATTTTCGTGAGTACCGCGTCACTCACACATTTGCTTTTTTTTATTTTTAGCCTGCTTTAATAAAAAAAGCACCAATCCCAAAGGGTGCCGGTAGCTCACAGGCAGCGTGTTTGCCTACTGAAACCGATATGACCTAGTAGTTAAAGTCCGGGCATGAGTCACAATAACTAGCTAACTAAACAATAACAAAAACATATTTTAAACTACATTGCCATGTGTTGCTTTACAATTTCGCTTGGGACTACATTCTACAGAAAATTGTACATTCTTTCCACAACAGTTTTTCACCTTTCAGATAAGAAAACCCTAAGGTCTCGGCCGGGTTTTGAATCCGCGATTTTGAGCTCAGTAAGCGATCACGGATTTTTGCACGATTACAATACTTTCTTATACTGCAGGTATCTGCAATTCTGAGGTGTCCGACACAAACTGAGAGGGTTCTCTTTAAGAATTTCTTAGACAAGGGGCTCTCCCGCCTCCCCTCTGTCTACGCAACAACAGCGCATTCTACTTATTATTCTACATCTCCCCTCACCAGCAAACAAAAACAACTCAGAAACATGAATTAATAACAATAATAATAATAAAGCAATTTAAAAAGACCATAACGACAAGGCTACTTATGGTAAATCTTTGAGATAGTTTTTATCATTATTGCTGTAAGGGGAATTGACCAAGTGAAGTAAAGGAGCCGGGTTATTGGTCGAGAAATGTATAAAGAGACGATTAGGAAATCTAGTAAAGACGAAGAATGTTTGGAGAAAAACAAGTTGGACGAAGTGGCTAACTCCAAGACAGGAGGCCATTTGTGGGATTTATAAGGACACTTAGGGTAAATCGTATTGATCTGAAACAATCCTAACTGTTATTGGAGCCTTTATCTCTTTATATTGCCATCGAAATCCTTATTATAAATATATCTTCCCTTATAAATAGTTTTATGAAATAAAAGCAATAAGCGTAGTTATTAAAAATGTATTTATCTGAGATTTCTAAGAATTTTTGGGATTTCCTTACGATCTTATGCAGAGCCGTGCAGACCCGTTTCGTTGTCAAAGCCGAATATGGACAAGAGAACAAAGAAAAACCGAAACCAAGGGGAAAAGCAAGAGAAATTCATTTGAAGGGATGTGGAAAAAATGAAAATATGGGTAAACAAAAGGCACCCTGCTTTTATAGAGACTGACAACCTTTTGTTATTATCCATTGAAAGTGATCTCTTGAATTATATTGACACAAAACGTGCTGTAGAAAATGTTGCTTCCATTAGGGCCAGAAGAGCCGTGCTTTGATTACAATTTACTTTTATTTAATAAATTACTATTTGTGATAAATGTTTCTAATTTTATTTGAAAAAAAAATTGTCTTGTGTTCCTTAAAAAACTACTTTACTAAACTAAAAGTTATGTTCTTGAAAAAATCTATTATTATGTTTTTTATATAAAGTTATAATTTATATAAAGTAAATTTTATTACCTATCATTATTATGTACGTAGGTAATAATTATGTTTAATAGTTCATAATGTAATGTTTGAAAATAAAATATTGTTTTTTTTTTTTTTGTTTTTTTTGTTTTTTTTCTTCTTTTTGGCCTTATTGAACGTGCACATTGGCCATTATTAATTAATATGTTATAAGTCATCAGTGTGTCTTATAAGTCAGTAGTGTGTGTTCTTGTTTGTGTCTGTACGTATGTATGTGTGTTCACAGAGTAATGTTGTTTGTCTTAATGTAGCTGTATAATTCCAAGTATAAGTCGTGTTCGTTATTTGACAGTATTGTTTGTAAGTTAGCCGGTAGTGGGCAGTCAGTCTGTGTTATTGCTCTCCACAGTTGATCCCTACCGTTAGTGTACTTGTTGCAAGCCAAGATGATGTGGTTGGCATCCGCTACCGATTCCAAATCACAAGGACATATGGATTCCATCTGGATTCCAATACGTGCCAGGTGATGAGGGGAGTAATTGTGATTGAATCTCAGTCTGCATATTGTGGTGTAAAACTTTCTGGCTTCTGAGAATTTATCATACCAAGGCTTAATTGGGATAAATCTTTGAATGGAGGCATAGAATTTCCCTTTAACATTCATAGATAACGTATAATCCTCATGCCATATTTTAAAGCACTTCTTTTTATAATGATTTTTTACATCACTACCAGAAATAATCTGTAGGTGTGAATCTTGCAGCCGCGAGGCCTCCCTTGCCCCACGGTCAGCCATTTCATTGCCTCTTAACCCGCAATGGCCCTTCACCCATACTAGGCTTATCGATCTGCCACTTGTTAATAAATCGAGTAATACATTTAAAGTATCGACAATAAGGAAAGAGGGGTCCTTGCCAGGATGTTTCAACCTTTCAAGCACACTTTTGCTATCACTTAGGATGACTGCATTAAGCGTGTCTGATGCATGAATGTCGTGGAGACATTTGTTGATTGCGATCAACTCGGCGGTGAATATGGAAGTCTCTCTATTTAGATTGTATTTGTGGCATACTTCAGACTGTGGGTTATATACAGAGCATCCAACCCCGTCGCTGTTCTTGGAACCATCTGTGTAGAAACTATTATGTCTAGGAAATTTGTTTTTAATTTTCTCTATAAAGTGTATATTGTTAATATGATTAGGTAGGCTGTGGTCATATTTGTATAGATTTGTAAGTATATAGGCGTTATAATTCATAGTTAAGGTTCTATAGTCGAACTGGTATCTAGGAGGAAGTTCTGTTCGGTTAATGAGGGATGAAAAGTATGACAGATCACAGAAGGCATCAACCAATATCGGAGTTTTCTTTTTTGCCCAATATTTTTCCGTTAAAACTCTAGTGGCAACATTGCATATTCTATTTACAATTGGATGGTTATGGATACACAGTCTGTCCACGATGAAGCGAGCTGCCAATAACTTCCTTCTGATATCTAGAGGAAAGTCTCGAGCCTCTACGAGAAGAGCGTTGGTTGGAGTAGAGTTAAGAGCTCCCAGACACGACCTCAGTGCTTTATACTGAATTCTCCCAACCTTTAAGAGGTGTGTGTTAGCTGCATCTCCATACAGAAAACAGCCGTAATCAATCCTAGACAGAATTAACTGTCTGTAAAGCATTAGCGATGTTCTGACATCACTGCCATAGTTCAGACGGTTGATGCATCTCAGCACGTTGAGCGACTGTTCACACTTCCTTATTAACTGCTCAATATGTTGCCTCCACAGCAATTTTTTATCTAATACCATGCCTAAGGTCTTCATGACATTCTCTACACGCAGGTAGTATCCACCCAGTGTAAGAGAAGATGGTAGTGTATACTTTCTATGTCTGGTGAACAATATGATACTGCTTTTGTTTTCAGACAAGGAGAATCCCAGGTCGGAGCACCATCTACTGAATGAAAACATTGCTGAATTTATCTTATTTTTTGCTTCTTGCAGTGTTGGCTCTTGACTGAAAAGAATTATGTCGTCAGCGTACTGAGAAACAGAAGCATCCGAACCTATGGCAGTTTTAAGATCGGCAGTATAGATGTTGAATAACAAGGGGCTCAGAACTGCTCCTTGTGGCAAGCCTACATGAGTTCGTCGTGGCCCATATAGTATGCCGTTATAGCGGATTTTGATGGAACGGAAGGAAAGGAGATTATAGATATGATGGATGAATCTGACTGGCATGTCCATGGCGATCATTTTGTTGACCAATATGTCTATGTTGACGTGGTTGTAAGCATTGGATAAGTCAATATTGGCAACAAGCATATATTGGTTATCTGAGAAACATTTTAAAATGTCAGACACAAAGCCAGATAACGCATCTAGAGTGCTACGCTTCTTTCTAAATCCATTTTGGTATTGTGGGACTTTCATGTTGGCCTCGACCCACCACTCCAGTCTGGCTTTAATAAGACGTTCAAACGTCTTGCCGATACATGCAGACAGGGCTATCGGACGATAGGATTCAGGTAGGGAAGGATCTTTTTTGGGTTTTAATAACGGCACAACTACTTGACTACTCCATTCATCTATACGCGTCTCCTGTGTCCAGACATCGTTTAATACTCTTAATAGAACTGTTTTACTGTTATCTGATAGTTTTGTAAGCATTGGATAATGGATACAATCTTCACCTGGAGAAGTATTTGAGGTAGTTTTAAGTGCAAGAACTAGTTCATTAAAGGAGTAAGGTTCATCTAGATTATTTTTACATGGATGGCTATTAGGGATGTTGATATGATTTGGTACTATTTCCGGTGTGAAGGAGTTGAGAAATTCAGATACCCAATCTCCTGATGATTTTTTGCAACTATTGTGACCGTCACTGAGAGCCCTTATTCCACTCCAGATCTCCTTAATTGGAGTATTTCTGTTAAATGTGTTACAGAATTCAATCCACTTTTCTTTCTTTTTCTCCTTATATAATTTTTTGCAAAATGCAGAAGCCTGTTTGCAAGCAACAAAAGTGGACGGACTGGGCGTCAGTTTATATTGTTTAAAAGCCGCTATGTTCCTCCTTCTGGCCCTGTCACACTCCCCATCCCACCAAGGTTTGGGTGGATATCTAGGTTTGCGACCGAGGTAAGGTTTGAATTTAGGAATAGATAGTTCAGCCGCCTTGTTAACGCAATCAACAAAATGTTTATAATTTTTGTAAGGGTCGTTTGATGTGGTCATATTAGAAATGAAATTGTCTGACAGTAGGGCATAGTGATCCCACTGAGCTGCTTTAAGATTCCACTTTTTATTATGATGGATAAGATTCTGACTAGCACGGACACATTTGTCCAGAGATATAAGTAAGCCCATGTGATCAGAACCGAAGGGTTCATCCAACACACCCCATTCAAGCCTTGGTACCAGAGTTGGAGTACAGAGAGAGAGATCAACTGCCGAAGGGCGTCGGTCATGTCTCTGTAAAAGTGTCGGCGATCCGTCATTTAGTATGCAGAGACCCTCTGTGTGCAGTGCATCTATGAGATTTCTACCCTCTACATTGTCATAAGAGCAGCCGAAACTTGTATGGTATGAATTTAAGTCGCCACAAATCAGCATTGGAGGACTTATTGATCTTATTAAAGCAGTCCAGAAATCGGTACTCAGTTTATGTCCGGGTGCGCAGTATACTGATAGCATACTGATATCTGAATTTACTATTTTACAGATAACTCCGCATACTTGAATTCTATCGGTATTAAAACGAGCTTGTAAGTTTATGGGTTTATGATAAATATTATTTCTTATTAAAATCGCAGAACCACCGTAACCGTCGTATCTATCTGATCTAATTACGTCATAATTAGAGACAGATATTGTTTGTGATTTATCAAACCAGGTTTCCGACAAAAATGTTATGTCGATTTTATTTAATTTTAGAAAAGTTTCTAGATAATTTCTATTTGATTGAAACGATCTTATATTTAGCTGTAACATTTTAATCATCTTGATCATTAATATTAGTAAATTTTAGTCAGATAGTAATAATAAAATAAAATAATATAATAAAACAAAATAGACAAAGTAAATAAAATAGACAGAAATTAAGATAGTCATTTTCTAGAACTATCAGCAAAAAAAAAAAAAAAAAAAAAATATATATGTAGATATAACTTCCTATTGCAGATATAGGTATTCTTATTCACTTATATTATTAAAGAAGATGGAGAGTAAGTTGAACCACGTCAATGTACAAGTATGATATAATGTAGATGTAGATAGGTCACCATTAGTATTATTACTGTTGAGGTTTATTTTGAATAGTATCAACAGTATTAGATGTATTATTTGAATCAGTTATTTGTTTTGTTTCTGAGTTAATTTTAGAATCATTGTTAGTACTTGAAATTATTTCTTCAAGATTGTAAGTTATACATTTTAATATTTCTTTTTTATTGTTAGGAGTGTTGTTAATTTTATTAATTAAGTGTAATATATACTGTAGATCTTTATCAGAAGTATTTTGGCTCAGTTTGTCTGTCTGTGTATTGTGTTGTGTTGTAGTTTGTCTGTCAGTCTGTTGGTTTTGTGTTTCAGATTTATTTAAATTAATTTTATTTTCTGAACTATTTTGTTCATTATTTTCATAGCTGAATGTTTTATATCTCAAAGAATCTTGAAACTGTTTAGACAAAGGTTCTTTGTTTAATTTAGGTTTTGTTAATTTTTTTACGTGTTTATTTCTTATTAAATGTGAAGAATTAGGTGTAATTTCTGGTAATTCGGGAAATTCTTCGCCTCTAAGTACCTCAAATCTGTTTTTAGTGATGGTGGCAAATGAGCTATTATTGATTATTTTATGTTTTATATTTTTATTGTGGGTAATTTTAACTGGGCAATCTCTGTAGGTTGAACGATGTTCACCACCACAGTGCACACAGGTAGGTAGTGTAGCTTCTGCTACCGTACATTCTTTGATATTGTGATTTCCTAGACAGTGTTCGCACCTCACTTCACTACGACACTGGTCCTCGGCATGCCTAAAGCGTAGACATTTCCTACATTGCCTAACAGATGGTATGTAAGGATCAACTTTACATCTTGCACCGTATAAAGTTACGTATTGAGGTAAAATTTGACTCTCAAAATCAACAAAGCAAACTGGTAATTTTTCTACAGCTAGTTGGTTGTTAATATACTTTTTCCTAGTCAAACGTCTAACGCTGCTCGGAGCGAATGGAGAAACAAGTTCAGTTAGTATTTCGTTATCTTCCAGCTCTACATCGACATCTCTAATAACTTCAGTACATTGTACCCGGAAGTTAGGGATATAAGCTGTAATTTCCCTCTGTTTAAGAATTTCCAAATTTAATAAATCGTTTGCCGCTTGTGGGGTACTGGTTATTATTTTTATTCGGTTCAGACCTGTTACTGCAATGTCAACAATAACATTTTTATGCCCAGCTGATGATTGAAACAACCATTTACCTAGGGCCATTCTATGTATTTTTCCTAGATTCCCTCTGTTACCCTCTAAATTTACAACGTAGGGGCCTTTATCAGAGTTACGGTATCTATTTTTTAAAGCTTTTTTAATATATTCAGACTTGTTATTAAACAACTGACTGGGATTAGTGTTAGACTCATAAACATGAACCTTGCTTGAGTTATTAGAAACGGTATCCGCAGATCTTTTTTGACCACGAACAGATTCATTTGAATAAGTTTGAGTTATATTCGTCATAGTTGGTGGTTGCTCCACCTCCATGTTATTCACAATTTCACATTTATTAGGATCTATGTTAGTAGGGTTATCATTCCCTCCAATACCACACAACTTATCTGTCTGTAGAATTGTTGACGGGGGCCCAGGGCCCCCGCTGCTTGTTGACATTTCTAACCACAAACTATAATTTTCTGCAACACAGCAGAAGAATTTATCACAATCAAAGAAACAAAAAAAAAAAAAAATTTTAAATTAAACTAAAAAAATAAATTAATTGAAAATAACAATAAAACTAATTAATATGAAAATAATATAAAATAAAAGACGAAAAAAGAATGAAAATAATATAAAAACAAAAAAGAAAGAAAAAAAAAAACTAGAGTAAAGAGCAGAGACACTTTTTATATTGATGTGAACAGTTTGGAGTCCAAACAACAACTCAAAAATATTGTTGTTACACATATTATTAAATTCCTTGATCAAGTATTTATTTACAAAATACAAATCATTAACATAATTAAATAAAACAAACTTATTTTTTGAAATATTGTCTATTCCACTAAAGATATTTATAAAAATAAAACTACCGGTTTCGGCCTCACACCATCGTCAGGTCTAGTTATGAACTAAGTGAACACTAGACCTGACGATGGTTTGAGGCCGAAAGCGGTAGTTTTATTTTTATAAATATCTTTAGTGGAATAGACAATATTTCAAAAAATAAGTTTGTTTTATTTATTTATTACAAATTCCACAATATGTCCGCGTTCCTCTACTTAGAAGTCATTAACATAATATGTTAAAAATTCTTAACGGGATTATTATTGATATTGATATCGTGCTAGAAAGTTAGCCGTGTTGATCTCAAGGGTCGCACTTAGTTACAAATGCCACCTTTGTAGAGTCCTAAGACACGGCCCAGTAATTTCCTCTGATTTAGGGTGCAAAGAGACGAAACACACATCTCCGAGAACCTGCTTGTATAAAATAATTTCAGAACTCATATAGTAGTAGTTTTATGGTCGTGTTAATATCTACACAGTCATAATCTCATTAACAATTTTTTTCTTTATTAAAAATTAACATTTGAAGTAAAAAAAAAAAACAGGTTGGGTATAAACTAAGGGTTCGGTTGACATATCTTTTATTTCTGTCTGAATGTTAAGAAAATGGAGTCGGACAGCTCTTTAGGTTGGAGCTAAATGCAGGAGACAGCAGAGGAACGGCTTCGTAGCTAATTAGAGACCAAATGAAGGGTACGCCACCAACTGCTCACCACCAAGACTAGGGGAAATAACAATTATTAACATTTTAAAAATAATTATAAAATAATATAAAGATTACTAAAAAATATATTTCAAACAGATTTAATTAGAAGAGAAATAAGTGCGTACATTCACAAATATAGTTGCTTGGAAATGTGCCGTAGATGAGCCGTTGAACTTCTTTTGGCTGTCTCCTAGAATTTGTTATTACATTCTCATAGGTTTAGTACCATCTTAGTATCTGATTGTGCGATAAGTGTTATGGTATCAGTGGGTTTCTTTTTTTTTTTTGTAAGTTTGGTGTAATTCTGAGAGTGACTTTCTAATACCCAGTAATGAAATCGGGGGAAATGAATTTGAGAGAGAGAAGGGGAGGGGGGGGGGGGGGGGGGGGGGGGAGGAATGCTCCTAATAATGTAGTTTGTATAAGAAAGTGCGATGTAAAATATTTATATCTTATGTTTCATTTTATTCGTATATTTGACAAGACTGTATTATGTATACATTTGTAGTGTATTATGTATACAAAAGTAACTAACCTGATGTTAACACGATAACCATTTAAATAAATATATCGATGCGAAAGATGTGCAGAACCAAATAAGGCCGACGCCTATTGACGGGAGGAGGAGGTTTATGGAGGGTGAGGGCTAAATTCAAAAAACCCAATAACTGCGGTTGTAATGAATGTATCAACATGAAATGTTATATTTGGATCCGAAGTCTCGTAAGAACAACAGTTGTTAATTTTCAGCCGAATAGGCCAAAAGATAGGGGGAGGGGGGATGAACTCATAAACTCTGTCATATGGGAATGAATCAGTATATAGTGAATATTCGTTTGCGTCTCCTATATTCCATATTTGGAACTATTAATGAAACTTTAAAAATTTGCTGCCATTCGTTACACAACTTAAACGTCGAACTATTTTTACAGAAATTTATTGTACATTCTTATGTACTATAACATTGTTCGTACAGGTCCTATCCGAAATCCTTAATAAGGAACATTTTTCGATGGGGTTAATTCTTTTATCGAGCAAATTTATAAAAAAAAAGGGTTTCATGACATCAATTCAGGACGGTTTTCGGTACATACTTATCTCGCAAACCGTATTACCGAAAATTGTCACAAAATCAAGGAAAATGTTGCAAAATAATTAATAATAAGACTTCTTAATGGCCACATGGTGTGTAAATTTTAGCCATTTTTAATATAAAGAAAATATATTTGTAAAAAGTAATATTGGATATTTATTATGTTCGACATAATAAAATTCCCGAATGGCTAAATTGTTAAACTGTGTATGAAAAATTAATACATTTTTATCGGCCAAGGCTCATTTTTTATCTGAAATGTGAAAAAAACCTTGGATGGGACATTAAGCGGTGGTTTCGAGCCTTAACGATGCCATACTTGTTAAAGATGAATAAATGTGAATAAACCTGGGTAGGCAAAATGTAGGAATCCCACAGTAGAGTGGGGCTTATGTCCTCTAGAGCTTCTGAAAGAGCATTCTGTTAGTAGGCGATATGACCTCATAGTTGGTGCCCGGGCATGAGTCACAGTAACTAACTAAGAAGTAACTTGGCAACATATCTCAAAGCAACTAATGTAACAAGCCCCTCCTAAGAATGGGAATAAATGTCACTTGTGTGAAATTCAACAAACATAAAAGCTGATAGGTTTTACTGTATACTACGCTAGTATATAGACACGTAAATATATAATTTTTTGCGTCAAATCTAGGTAAGGTTGGGTAAGGTGACCCTAACAAGGAGGCCCGATTAAGAACCCGGGCAGACAGACAAAGGGGACTGAGGCACCCCTCTGGGAACTCATAGGGTGCACTCACTAGGGGGTGGGAACTGCATTTAGTGAGAAGGCCACGGACAATGCACTCGAATTAATTTATCATTCTCAGAATTAATTCAGGAATTGTTTCTCTAGGCTAGTTCAAGTCCCGGCCTCCTCCGGTATATTCACTAATCTATGTCCACTTTTAACTGTGAAGCCTCTGATTCTTATTACTATTCCTTCCAAAAAAACCTGAACATTATCATAGCTCCGTTGTGGTGGCTTTCGCAATACATTCGGTGAATCACCGACATTGTACTTCCCCAGCATGCATTAATCAACTAATTTTTCGCTTTCCCAGTAACAACAACTGTGTTCGCTAAAAATCAATAGTTGACTTACACAGAGACTACTGAATCCTCATATTAAATATGTCGATATATTCATTACATAGACAGTTAATAGAGTTTTTGAGTTCATCCCCCCCCCTCCCCCTATCTTTTGGCCTATTTGGCTGAAAATTAATAACTGTTGTTTTTCCAAGGCTTTGGATCAAATATAAAATTTCATGTCGATACATTCATTACAACCTTTGGGTTTTTTGTATTAAGCCCCCCCCCCCCCCCCCCCTCCCCCCACTAAACCTCCTCCTCTCATCAATAGATGTCCTTATGTGGTTCTGCACATCAAATTTCGCATCGATATATTCATTTTAATGGTTATCGTTAACATAAGGTTGGTTACTTTTTATGGCATTTCTTCCAAAGGTGTCTTCATCTTGGTTTCACGATATTTTCTTCACAATATATCTTACATCTAGTAGAGGCGTTATCGGACAAATGTGTCGAAGCGCCTCTACCGACATCTGATTGAAGTTACATTATCTGATCGATAAGGAAGGAAACCTTCATTTAATAAAAGGCTGGGTGTCCCCATTCTTTTGATATTCATAATATATTTCCAAAACAAACTTTTTATTATTTAAATTTCATTTTACTAGTGCAGCATATGCTCGTAGCTATAAATATAGACATGGAATGAATAACATTTAAAATAACAGATTGGCGTCGTCTCATCATGAGAACCATCTAGGGACTGCTTATAGAAGTGAAAAAATAGATAAAAATGAAAGATGAAAGTAAAAGATAATTCCGAGAATGGCTAAAAATTATGAAAATAAAATATGAGAAAAGTAAACTTGAACATTTGGTCTCTAAGGGAGGATGTCTTGAGGGAGCTGTTGTGGCTTCAGTCTTGAGGTGGGGTGGACTTCCCTAGTTCGTAATACGCTGCTTGTTTTAGAGAATCTTGGTAACTTTCTATACGAAGTCTTCAACATAGAACATGCCAAGTCCTTAGTGAAGCTGCTTGTTCCTCACGAACCATGGCGCATTTACTGCCGTGCGTAAAACTTTATTTTGAAACTTCTGGAACCCTTCAAGTTTTTGGTAGCCCTCAGACCGGGCATGCATAGGTGCATAGAGACCGATCTATACGAGAAGCTACATCCGCTACCTCAATGTCACTCGAAGTTCTAGATTCCAGTATATCCTGTCATATTCTTCGTACAGATTCTTATATCTTCTAGATAATAGAACCTTCGGATGGAGTTCTAGTTTAGTGAAAGATTCGAAGTTATAACAAAAGCGCTAACTGGTCAACAGTCAACAGACATATCTCAGGCAGTGGACAGGATCGCATAGTTTCTTTCTCCTGTTGTATAAGATGTTTGTCTGTTCCTCTTCCTGTTCCTGGTCCACGTGCCCTCCCATAAATCGAATTAGCCCCGATTCTGCACCACAATGCCAATGCCCCGAAGAAGGTAGCAAAGAAGGGTCTGCCCTATTTTTGGCCAGCTGTTCCATCCCAGGGCAGGCAGATGTCTTGTTAGTTCGACCTTGTCTTCTATACGACAATGCTGCAACGATCCCCCCCCCCCCCCCCCCTTCCTTCAGGCTATCTGCCAATCAGATTGTAAGGAGTGGGGGACATCAGCCGCCTCTTGATGAAGATGACAGCTCGTCTTTCTCCAAAAACCACCAACCCTCCTTTCTTGTTCACTTCGATAACTTGAACAATATCCTCTGGGTTCCGAAAGAGAGTGTTCCCCTCCAATCATGGGTATGACGTCCGGAGATGTTTGGACGGGTGAATAAAATAGAGGGGATTTTCGAGGACTCTATGAAGTTTGACAGATGTCAGCAACAGGTATTGTCAATATTTATCATACCGTATGTAACAAGATTACTTATTAATCTGGATCAAGAGTCGGTTTGCGGTAAGTATTGTACTAATCGGAGTTGAGAAATAATTGATATTTTTGCGTAACACTTTCTTTTATAGAGATCTTGAAAAACATTTTGGGAGAGTAGGTAGTAATTATATGGTGATTATATTGTGTAAATTTTGCAAATACAATAAAATGTATGCCACCGAAAATGAGAAATTTACTTAAAAAATTTCATGTCAATATATTTGTTTTATTGAAAGTTATTAGTAATTTCTAAGTTTAGAAACGCGGACATATTGTGGAAATTTATAATAAAAATTATGTGATTCTAATCAATTCTCTCATATGTTAGTCAGTTATTTTCACTCATACCTGGGCTTTAACTACGAGGTCATATCGCCTATACCAGAGCGCTCTATCGTAGCTCTGGTGGACATGGGCCCAACTGTAGAGTTGGGTAGTATGGGAGTCCTAAATTTTGCCTACTCAGGTTTTGTTAACTAGGGTTCTTTAATGAGTAACTGGAATAGTACAGGCTCGGAACCATAGGTTAATGTCCCATCCAAAAGGACGGCGTGCTCAAGGTTTTATTACCTCCCAGGTAAAAAACATAAGGGCCTCGTTTCGAACCCACTATCTAGCAATTTTTACAATGTAACAATATTGATGGTCGTTCCATATCAGTTGGTCTTAGTAATGTAACACGTCAACGAAGTAATGACGCCATCAGACCTAGAGTCATGACCACTCTTAGAATAATTTGAATTCATGAATTCGCTTTTTCATCACAGTTACTTGAGATTACTACAATATGATATTTTTTGGGGATGCAACCTTAGATGTTTACACAACAATAAATAAAACAAACTTCTTTTTGAAATATTATCTATTCCACAAACATATGAAACATATACTACCAGTTTCGAAGTTACACCATCGTAAGGTTTAATTGTAAACTAACTCAGAGCATTTTTATAGGTTAGGTAAGAAAGAAATATATTTTATAATCTCCTTTTCAATAACAATGGTAAAATTAAAATGAAACATGAAGTTATTAAATTCTAACTAGATGAACTTATGTGTGAAATTATGTATAACTCATAAAGGAATTAATTTATTTAATGCCCTTTCACACTTCTTGAAGTCAATAGATACAATAAAAAAATTTAAATTTCAACTAAAAATGTTTATGTTCGAGGAAACCCTTTACACGGAAACGTAATTTTATTCTCACTGTTCAAAAAGAATAAAATAACCACAATAAAAAAATTAAAAAAAAAAAAAATCGTGTTTCATATCCAAAAAACATTATTTCATACAATTCATTTATAATTGATTAATCTATATATATATTTTTTTTCATATATTGTTATAGTTACATTGTTTTCTTTCTTTTCTATATCTCGCACATAGGGACCTGATGATGGGACGTAAGAACGTCCAGAAACATCGTTGGGATAAACACACTTCCGAAGAGTTTTTTTGAAAAATAGTAATTTTTCAATTAATTCCTCTTAATTTTTATTAAATTGAAAAATGTCTCTACTTATTGTAAACGTATCTTGTATTAATTTATACACTCATATTTTTTTAAGTATTTATTTGTTCAGTTTTAATTAATTTCATTTTACTTTTTTTTTAAATAGTTTTGTTATTACTACTAATCATAGGTGTGTTAGACTCAAATAGTTATAAATCTATAACTTAATGTATAAATTCATTTAACTAAATAAGTTTGTTTTATTTATTTATTACAAGTTTCCACAATATGTCCGCGTTCCTCAACTTAGAAGTTAATAAATTAATTTGACGTATCCTATTACCATGTATTGCTCTAACGGAAATAAATTCATTATTATTATGTTTGTGTATTTAACATGATGATTACTAGGTTTTTCTACCTTCTAAATATATAAAATGAAATTATTATAATAATATAAATAAAGAAAATGTCCATCTAGTGATAATATTGGCAACGATCTACATATGTATGAAATGAAAGTTCTTTAGGTTTTTGGATTTCTAAACTCTCCTTTTCATTGACCGATATAGCTGAAAATCAATATATAAAATCAATCAATATATATAAATCAATATCTGCATTCTGAACTTACGAATCTACAAATAACATTTCGTGCCGATATGTTCTTCCCACCGAATGTTAACATGGCAAATCCAAGGACATAACGATATTGTTTTCAGAGGGTAGAAAAAAAGAAAAAATTCTGTAAAAACAATATCGATTTTTTGACTAATTACGTAGCTACCTTTACACCCATTTTATATAGTTGAGAAAGTAAAAATTGATTCGTAAATGTCTTTTGATATAACTTCCTAAGAATGAATATTGAAAGATTTTCCTTACTCCTTAACTTTTTTTGATCGTCAAATTATTATTATTATTTTATTATTTAAATGATAATTTTTCACAAAAAAAAAATAAATAAGCCAGCATTTTCGTGTTCTTGTTCCCCTGAATTTCGGGAGTTGAAATTTAGCAGTAATTCTGGTATTGCAAAACGGAGATAGCGAAATCTTCTTTCTCATAAGTTAGGTTCATCTAATGGTCTTAAAGTCTCCCCTTTTTTAAATTAAGGCTTGCATAGTGTCTATATACAGTGTAAAAAGAAGGCGCCGGTAGCTCAGTGGTATGCATGCTTGTCTTCTGAGCTCAAGATTGTGGGTTCGACACACGATCGAGGCCCTTAGCTTATTTTATCTGGGAGGTAAAATAAACTTAACCATGCCGTCCTACGGATGGGACGTTAAGCGATGGTGCCGAGCCTGTACGATGTCCGGTACTCGTTAAAGACCCCTACCCTAGGTGACTAAAAATTTAGAGTAGGCAAAGTTTAGGACTCTCACAGTGGAGTCGGACTCATGTCCACCAGAGTGATGAAAGAGCGCTCTGGTAGTAGGCGATATGACCTTGCAGTTAAAGCCCGGGCATGAGTCATAAAACCTAACCTAACCTACAGTGCATAAATGTATTATTAAGATTGTATTATTAAAACAATGGCTACTATAGATTATTGGGGAGCTACTCCTTGCAAAGCCTATCTGAGACATATTCTAAAGAAGACGGATATTGATTTGACCTCTATGCTTGAGTCAACTTCCTTATCTGTTATGACCTCGAAAGTTGCCCAGTCAGTCGGCCTCCCTCAGACAACTATTTACGATTCAAACCCTCTTCCAAACTACTTTTCCAAGTTCTTTTATTGCCACTCATTATCATACTCAAACAAATTTCCTGCAGTCAGCTCCTCGGAGGAAACATCACAACTTTTTATTGCTTTTAGACCCCCGGAGGGGGGGGGGGGGGGGGGGGGGGGGGGGGTACCAATAAATAAATCAATGCTCGTTCAGAGCTTGGCCTTGTTTTGCAGAAGATAAATATTTAGAAAAATTACTGTTTTTCTTTTTTTTCACTACGATGACCTCGAATATAAAGAGAGAAGGAAGGATGAGACTTATGATTATGTCAAATAATTTCAGCCAAGCTTTCGGGCTTAAGTATGCCATCTTCAGGGCCTTTATAACGTACATACAAATAGTGATAAGCTTATATAGATTAAAATCAACTAAAAATAAATTATAACAAAAAATAAATATTATATATTTGTTATTGTTACGTTGTTTTCTTTCCCTTTTCTATATCTCGCACGTTGGGACCTGATGAGGGACAAAAGAAGCTTAAGAAAAACGTTATCAGTAGTTACTTGTTAACAGTCGTTGTTTGTCATTAGTTCATTCTTCAAGATCATGTAATGCCTTTTATGCCTTTCATAGGTTCTGAACCGCGCCTTGATATTTTTATAAGATAATTATAATCTTATTGTATACATTCTTATGACATATCCTATTACCATTTATTGGTTTAATGGAAATAAATTTATTATTATTATTTGTCTTGCTTACAAACCTTGTAAAGAGCGTTTCAAAAACAGCATCACCTATACCTTGTAATACAAGGTATAGATGATGCTGTTTTTGAAACGCTCTTCCAACTTGCTCAGCCATATAATTGGTTAATTCTGGCATTTCTTCCAGAGGTGTCTTCTTATTCTTTTTTCCGACAATATTTCGGGACTCTTACAAGTCCCTTCTTCCGGTCACTAATAGTTATATATAACATCCCAGAGAAGTTTGAGAAACACATCAGCCATATTATTCCTTTTTTTAACACTTTAGAAATTCGCTGAACTTCCGAACACAGATGTATAATGCAATTTTTTTGGTTTTTTGACCATAACTTTATAAGGAAGTTTTTGCGAACCCTAGTTATATATATATGTATGTATGTATTTCCATTCTGGTCTTTAGAATAAACGCACGAAATATTACGAAAAATTTTGGATACTGTTCATTAAAAACTCAAATATAACCATCGTCGATTTAAGCACCTAAAATGATTTATTTTGCCGAAACCATGGAGCGTATCTAATTGGGGAAGGATGTTCGGGGGGGGGGGGGGGGGGGGGGGGGATGCCAACGTAGACTCACATAAATCGGGAAGCTCCAACCTCGGACAATGAAGGTTCTCACGGTGCTTCTGTTTCGGAAAACCAAAAACGGAGGGGAGAAATGTGTCTTTTATTTGTGACTGAATCTCTCTTCTCCCCCTCTAGGAGATACATCATCTGGTTTCTGACTCAGGTTTCGGCGTTAAATAGGTCACTTATCATCGCTTCCTTGCGTTTCAAACAGAAACAATTCAAACCTTAACAAAAATCCTATAATAAATCTTGTACAAATTTTCCTCCTTAGTGAACTTCAATCATGAGAGTATTACAGTTCACAAATTTCCACTCTGTTCTCATTCGTTTTTAGGAAATCTGAAAATATTTTGAATAAGAAGGTAAAACTTTTTATACAAGGTACCAACATTTTTTGAAATAATTCATGAGTATATCCTCGAGAGGGAAAAAGTTTCTGTAAACATAGGTCGACAAATGCTTCCTTAAAAAGTTATAATAAAAAAACTCCAAAAAAATCACGATTTTGCGGGAAAAATAAATTAGAATATTTTTTAATTTAATAGCTCTTAGCTAAATGTTGTAGAGGACTAAGGTTTAAATAATATGAGAGCACAAACGTTATGTTTGACAAACTTAAGAAATTACAATAAAGGACCAAATTTTAAATAAAATGAGAGCACAAACATTATGTTTAACAAACTTGAGAAATTACAATAAACACTTTTTATTTTTACATTTTATAATTTTTTTCAAATACATACAATTAAACTTGTATTTCTTAACAATGAAAGAAAAATATTATTATATATATATATATATCCCAGTAAGAGGTTAGAGGTTAACATAATCGGAAATATATTAAATAAATAATTTAACTTGAAATACATTTGTTTCGCTTCAATGCAATTATGGTGGAGTCGTAGGTACAGAATGGTTACCGCTCAATTAACTCCTCCCTATTGTACCTTATATCATCACAGAAAATTGCAATTTTTCTCACGAATGACACTCTTGTTGCAACTGCAGTTGTATAAACTTCTGCATTCAAGGTTCTCCATAACCAACATATTTATTTTTAAAGTACATTGAGCTCTGCATGGAAAGTAGTTGAAATGCTTTACATTGATTTCCCTGAGAGAAGTCGTCACACTAAGAACCCTTGACTGTCGGCCTTTTATACCTCTTTGTGAAGAACAGCTTACTAGCAATAATATCCAACCGATAGCTTGATTGGTTTCTGAATTTTTTGGCACCAAAACTAAAAATTTGAAGATTACGACTTACCTGGTCTCATGTTGAGAGTCGATATTTTACTAGAAAGTGTAAGGAATCGATCTATAAGATGTGAAAGTCTCATACGAAGAACTTTTTTTCCAAAAGAGTTAATGGGAATTTTTTTCATCTTATTTTGGTCTCTAGGCTATATGTCCACCTCTTGTTTCTACCACTGCATAGAACGTTCATATAATGAGAAAAGCTACCCTGAAGAGCTACCGCTGGCTGGCCTTCCTATCTCATGTCACCCAAGACGACATCTATCCACCACGTTCTCTTGGTAGCTGGCTGTTGTGTGGGAGCGAAAATTTCGTATAAACTGCCAAGACAAGAAAACGAAATGTTAAAATAAAACCATAACTTGGCTTCCCACTAACTATTTAAATAGTGGGTTGTTCCCTCCATTACTATATTACTATTCCATATCCCACGTATTACTACTTTATAAATTTTGCCAAAAGCAACACTTTGTTCAGACAAAAAAACTATTGACTCTCTCGGGAACGAACATTTAAGGAGGTACGGTTTTTTAGTTCCTTGGAGCATTATTTCAATCCCTGACAGCAAACTTTCTCATAAGCTTCCTCTTTTTTTTATTTTTTTAGACGTAGATTAAAAGTAGAAGTAGATTAAAAACAGATAGGAAAATAATTCTAACTCTTATATTTAACTTACTTGATATATGGTAAACTTTTGATTGCTCTAATTTCACACTTATTGATCCACTCCTTGGCGAATAATGCAATGGACGACCAACCCTCTGTCTCTTCATACCTTCAATTTTTCTGTTTCTGAAACGCATTAGAATAATAGTTAGATAAAAGAAAGGGTTCATAGAAGTGATAATTATAATTGTCTCTGGAAACTAATAGTTTAGCGGCAATTAACATTACTTAAAGTAAATATGCTATTTCATATTTAATACAATGTCCTTTGAGGTTGTTCAATATTCATATCGAAATTATAGTTATTGATTCATATAAAACAACTACTTGGATTGTAAACAGAAGTGTTAAATCGCTGTTGAGGATGGACGCTTTCAGAAGACATAGACGTCTGATGCGATTTGTGGGAATTGTACTTCCTGGAGATTTGAGGTATGATGACCAAACTATGGCCAGTCGAACGGCTCAATGCGGCCCGCGCAAGGTTTCAAAAATATGGATACCTACAATATTTTTTTTCCTTCGAATAGTGGATCTTAAAGAGAATCAAAAGTCAGCGATAAATTGTATATGTATAAAGTAAAGATTCTATCCTAAGAAAGATAAAGGTGCCATGTCTTTAAATTAGTTGCGAGTTGTTAAGAATTTATACAATATGTTCTCATATTAAATCTCAATCCTTGATTTCTTTTATTAGGCTGTTTATAGCGAAAAATTGCATTTATCTTCTATTTATTTCTCTCACATTTCGTTTTTTTTAGAGCAAAAATCCTATTTTTACTCAATTTTTGTCAAGATTTCTCAGACAAAACTAGTACATGTGAAGTAATGTATTTCTTCCCCAGCTATACAAAGTATACGGGAAGTTATATAATCAGGCAAATATTCGATTGGGAGTTTTCAACGGAATTTCATGTTCTAAGATAATTTTGACTTTGATCCGAGTAGTCGTGTTGAAAGACCATATCGTCTGTTGAGTTCTTGTCGTTTGAGTCTTGTGTGGGGATTCTACGTTAGTCTGCTGTCTAAGTAAAACCCAAGGTACCGTACAAGATTTCAATATGAAAAAAAAAAAAAAAAATTGCTTGTGTGAGTGTCTGTGAACACTATAATTCCTAATAGAATGAATCTATCAACACAGAATTTTATATGTGAATCCAGAACCTTTCACTGACGGCACCTATTGATTTCAGCCAAATCGACCAAAGGATTAGGGGGAAGGCTTAACACAAAAGCTCTAAAACTGCCGGTAGAATTAATACATAGACACGAACTTTTGTACGTGCGACCAAAACTCCATAAGGACATTAGCTGTCAATTTTCAGCGATATCAGCCGAAGGGAAGAGGTGTTCAGTGAAGGGCCTCAATTCAAAAACTCTAATAATTGTCGATGTAATGAATTTATCTAGACAATTTAGTATGAGAATTTAGGAGCCCTTTTGTAAGTCAACTATTGAATATTAGCGCAAATGGTTGACTGGATTTGGAGGGGGAGCAAATATAATAGATGAATAATAATAGATTAATTCGTGTTGTGGAAGTACATTGCCAATGAATCACCGACGACTTTTTTTTGTCGAAATTATATTCAAATAACTTTTGAACATTAATTCCAATACACTGCAATCCACCATTGTCAAGATAATATAAAGAAATATAACAATATTCATGTGAAAGTCATGTTGCAGCACTCGAGGAAGACTGCTCGTCCGACTTCAGTTCTTATTCAACTCCTCTCTTTTCATCTACTACATCATCTGCTTCTTCCTGGGTACCCTCTGGCTGGCTAAGGACTATCCCCTGGTACCTCAGATGATCGTCGCTGTCAGTCTCTTCATCGGATCCACATGCTATGCTAAACTTATCCTCATCATCAGATACAGATATGAAATTAGAGATCTCATCGAACAGTTGAAAGGGTAAAGTGCTGATATTTTTTTGTTTTTTTTAATTTTTTTTTTACATACCAAGTAATATTCCAAAATAATGTGTTATTTGAAGAGAGAAACAAAAATATGAATGAGCAAATTTTCGAATAATACATTTACCAATACCGGAAGAAACATGAGAATAATTATAATAGTTCGTTAGTTCTTGTGACTCATGCCCGGGCTATAAATACGAGGCCATATCGCCTACCACCAGAGCGCTCTTTCGTCTCTCTGGTGGACATGAGCCCTATTCTACTGCTAGAGTCCTAGACCACTCCAGTCCCTTTCTCCAAAAACCACCAACCCTCCTTTCTTGTTCCCTTCGTTAACTTGAACAATATCCTCTGGGTTCCGAAAGAAAGTGTTCCTCTCCAATCATGGGTATGACGTCCAGAGATGTTTGGACGGGTGAATAAAATAGGGGGGATTTTCGAGGACTCAATGTAGTTTGACAGATGTCAGCAACAGGTATTGTCAATATTTATCATACCGTATGTAACAAGATTAGTTATTAATCTGGCCATTGTGTTATCTGCCTGTATGGTTTTTGATTGAAACTCCTGAATTTTTTTTCATGTTTGATATTTTTGTTGAACCGTTTATCGCTGATCTGTACGTCCATAATGGTCTCAGTAAGTGTAACAGTTCCGTTTTTGTGTCATATTTAATTTAATAGCCCTATTATTATTTAAAAGCCTTTTTATTATAGTTAATGTTTTAATTTATTATATTCTTTACAATTTCGCTTAGCCTAGTGATAATAATAATTAGACAAACTGCACAAAAATTAATTTTCATCCATTATATTTAGTCGACCAAACTTAACCTTAATGATCCAAAGTTAAAGTGTTATTTGAAATTATTATAAATGTTTCCAGATTCAAACCTGAATCGTACGTTGGTAGAGTCACAAGTAAAACAATCATAGCTTACGAGACGGCTGGTGTTTCATATATCATTACTCAAGCCCTTATCAACTTTATATACTGCCCAGATTTTTGTAAGTAGTATATGTGTTTACACGCTCTTAGGTGAAGTTATAATATATTTTTGTAATGTTATTAGAGAGAAAAATAAATAAATCATTTTTTTGTGATCACAATAAGATTATGAAATAACAAAAAATTATATATACATATATATTTTTTTTTTTCTAATGTATAATTAGGTATATATAGACCAGGGACAAACAAACAAACAGGGTTTGTAAACCCACCAATGAACCATAAGAGAACATGTAGGTATAACGGCCAAGAAGTCGAACACCTTAATACATCAACGAACCACAATAAGATTACATTTTATGAAAGTGTCTGCAAGTGCGTGGATGATTTCGAGCAATTATCCGTGCTATATATTTTAATTCTGAAACTACCTGGTTGAATTTTGTATAGCTTTAGTTCATAGTAAATTATATTTCTGATAGAAACTGTTGTGACATGCCTTTTTTCTTTAAGATAGAATTTATTTAATCAAAACATACCACATAGTTCGTAAGAGTTAGTGTAATGTTATTTTATCCTGGATTCTACCTATGAATGCAACCATACAGTTTCAAAAGACGTATTTTCTGCCCCCATTAAGGATTTTTCTTGAATATCTTGGTGCAAATAGTTTTCCTCTTGTGAAGGGTGATATCGATCCATTTGTTTCCGGCAAACGTTAGAAAATAGTCTCATCGTGATACTGATATCCTAAAATATAAAAATATATATATTTTTTTTCTAACCGAATAATTTTCTATATGGTGGAAAAAAATATATAAAAACTTGTGTGAGTTGAGTGAAGAAGTGAAGTTTTTGTTGTAGGTTTACCATTTCCCGTCTGGAAGCCCTACAGCACTGAGAACTCTTTACTGGCGAGGATGGTCTTCTTCTTCAGTGTCTACTACATAGCAGGACTTTGTTGGCTTATCACAGTCATCACAGACACACTATTTCTGAACATATCCAACCAGATTTGTCACAAATTGGATATTATAACTAAAATTTTAAATACAATAGGTCTACCGTCAAATGAAATTGAGGCTTCTATAGCGATAGAGAGAAAAACTAATGAAAATATATTGAAGTATTGTATCAAGGAGCACATCAAATACATTAAGTAAGGTTAAAAATACTTTTTAAAATAGGACTGAATACTCTATTAATAACCGTGAATTAAATGTATAATTAATTGTTAGATAATTATCATAGTCATATATTTTCCTAATTTTTTTTCACTTTTGTTCTAAGATCTAAATTAATGCGCTATATGAACTTACACTGCACTTATGTAAAAAGTAAGGAAGGTATTTGTATGAAAATAAAAATCTCCCAAATTCGCTCCAAAAAAGTGAAACATTCACACATCATCTTAAAATTACTTACTATCAAGAGAGTAAAAACTCGATGAGCGCCTCATTGTAGTTTTGTAGAGTAGAATTTTTCTGTATATCTTACGAGTTTTGGAGCAGCAAATTACTGAAATCAATTTTATAATATAATTAGTTAATTATTTATAAAAAAAATATTATTATCAATTTATGTTTTTAGAATGGTGCACACTATTTCAAAAATTATGAACGAAGCTTTTGTTTATCAAGGAATTAATTCATTCATAGTTATCCTAGTGGGATTGACAATTTTTGCTAAGGTAAGAAAAACTTTATTTTTTTTTTGTAAAATCATCTCAGCGAAGATATTCAAGTATTCTCTCCAGTTATCTCTTTAATAAAGCTAACTAATCCTTCGGGAATTATAGGTATAAACTTTGTTGATACAAATGTAAACTATCAAAGGTGAAAAAAAAAAGTTTTTCATTTTGATACCTTTCCGTTGATGCGTGATGAAGATGCGTATTGTGGTAAATCGTCGAGTGTGCTTTTTTGTTTATTAAAAATAAAATGGTAATAACAACACCAACAAATGAAGTTACCACAAGAAATGTTTGCTTTATTCAGTCAATGTTTCAGCACTAAAATGCGGCCTTAAGGACCTTTTAACAGAATTATGTAAAAGAAAAAAACATAAAGATAAATGATAGTTGCTATTAAACCCAGCAACATTCACAACTATGATACACTATTACCCATAAAATTAATAGTAGATTATAGTAACAGGTATGATTTAATTTCTTACGAAAATAATAATATTCATCAAACATTTAGAGATCCATGAATATTTTCTGGAGATCAGTCAGACGTTTTGATATTTAAATGATGAAGAAAACATTGGTAGCAATTTATTTTAAAATTCAAATTTCATATAATGAGTGATGAATCAAATTACATATAATGAGTGATTTGCGCCGGTAGCTCAGAGATTGCGTGCTTGCTTACTGAGCTCAAGATCGCGGGTTCAAAACGCGGTCGAGGCCCCTAGGTTTTTTATCTGAGAGAGCAATGGTCCCGAGCTGTTACAATGCCAGGTACTCGTTAAAGACCCCCAATCTAGCTGAATAGAAATTTAGAAGGGTGATGTAAAAATTCTACAGACTATCAACTGTACCAATAAGTTACGACATACACTCGGGCATTAACTACGAGGTTATATCGCCTACTAACAGAGCGCTCTTTCGTCGTTCTGGTGAACATGAGCCCGGCTAGGGGTCTTTAACAAGTACCTGACATCACACAGCGCTAGACCATCCTTTAACGTCCCATCCAAAAGACGGCTTGCTTAAGTTTTTTTTTTTTTTAAATCTCCCAGATAAAATAAATAAATGGCCTCAGCCGGGTTACGAACCCACGATCTTGAGCTATGTAGTAAAGTTTCTTATAAACTAATTATAATAATTAAATATAGTATCGTAGAATTTAGTAGTAACTTTAAATTTGCAGAGCCCTGACTTGCTCCACGACGTTATAAACTACGTGGGAGCTATGTTCGTCGTTCTCGTTCAAGTACTTTTGGCCTGTTGGGCGGGAGAACTCATCAAAAGCAAGGTAAATCCATTATTAAACAAATTAAAGATTTTTTTTTTTTGGCTTCATATACGTTGCATATTAGCCATGTCACTGTGTTATCTAATTATTTACGACATCCATGGCACTGGGAGGGAGTTCTACCTACGAAATAAAACTTACTCCCGGACGGGATTCGAACCCACAAACCAAGGTGAGACCATGCGACCGGGGGAGAAAGAAAAATATAAAAATTAGGTAGGCCTGAAATCTTTCTACGCCCACTTGCATTTTCCTGAACAGAAAGTTCAGTTTCGTACCGGTTCTTTAGTAGTCTGCACAGTACTGACTGGGAAATTTCAAGACGTTCTGCAGCCTCTCATTGCGTCATTTTAGGCAGGGCATCATACGATTTTAAAATGTCAATTTTTTCCGACAAGGAAAGATCGCGTCGTTTGTGACTCATCGCACCTTTTTAACAAAAACACGCACTCCACAATGACCCGAGTACAACTGAATAGCTTACTGTTTAAAACTCGCGGGGGTTCGGTTCAAAAATCAAAGTCTTCCGAGAATTATGTAATTATGGCTTTACTCCTTTCCGTTTTTCAGAGAATAGTCAGAAACTAAAACTGTTTACACAAGTGTTATTTTTCCCCGAATACCGACCTTCCGAGAAACATCTTATTTTCTTATCTCGAAACCTCATTCTGCGTTCATAATTGAACCCTTAAACCGGACATTCATTGCTAATAAGCGGACAAAACTCACTGTATATTGCCGATTCGGTCCGTTCCAGCGTGTTTTGATGCTAATGTGCGGATATTCCTATTAAGCGAATTTCTAATAAGCGGATTCCACTGTATTACCCAGGTATTTTCCACTAGATAGCATTACTGGTACGAACAATCTTTCAGATCATTAGCCAGAAGTCAGGGTAGGTGTCAAGGAAGATGTTAACACACATATCTCAATTTCAGCCGAATTGTCACTTACATCCCTTTGCTTCTAACCCCCTCAATTATGGTAGAAGCGACAGTTTAACATCTGTTATGAAGAATTTTTGAGTTTCTTACAGAAGATATCGAGGATGAAAAAATAAAATTTTCTGGAAATGGCCAACATATAATATAATATAATATTAGGTTAGGTTTTATGACTCATGCATGGGCTTTAACTACGAGGTCATAATCGCCTACTACCACAGCGCTCTTTCGTCACTCTGGTGGACATGAGCCCGACTCTACTGTGGGAGTCCTAAATTTTGCCTACCCTAAATTTTCATTCACCTAGGGCAGGGGTCTTTAACGAGTACCTGACATCGTACAGGCTCGGGACCATCGCTTAACGTCCCATCATAAGGACGGCGTGCGTAAGTTTATTTAATAAAATAATATAATATATTATGTGTTGGCAATTTCCAGAAATTTTTATTTTTTCATCCTCGATATCTTCTATAAGAAACTCAAAAATTCTTCATACAGATGTTAAACTGGTCGCTTCTACCATAATTATAAATATTTTTTACATTTGATTTGAAAATACATGTAATGACGCAATCACAGAACATTTTTATAACATCCATTTTTTTACAGATCATTCTTCTTCTCTCTCCCTCCTCTCGAATTCATTTCATAATGAAATTACTGCATATAAGAAAGTCAAGTGCTGGCGTCAGCTGTTTCAGAATGATTCTAAGAGTGACTTTCTTATACCCAGTATGAAACGAATTGGGAGAGTAGAGTGGGAAAGGTAAAGTGACCTGTAAAAAAGTGGTAAAAATACAATCCCGATATGACCCAATCACATATATTTTATTTTATTCTTTATTTTCATCCCTTTCAATAAAAAAACTAATAATAATAAAAAGGTATATTAAAATTCGTTGATATACGTTTCAATTTAAACATTACTCAGAAATATTTCCTAAGAAAATTCATTGTTTGTTTTTTGAGGCGCTATAGCTTCGTTCGTATTAATCTTATCTGAAATCTGAAAGAATTTTGCGAGATGAAATTTCACAAAGAATATTTTTGATAGGAGAAACCAATTTCGCATAAATTAAGGAAACGACAAGTAATTGTATATAAAATGTGTCTTTCAGTTTTCTCTACTTTTATTTGGGACATCAAAATATGTGGTATTTTGTAAAATGAAATTATTATTTAAGTCCATAAATTTAATCAGTTCAAATTTAGCTCATGTGATATTTTCATTTCAAATTTCAAGTTCATATTGTTTCTGCTTTAGAGAGCTCACAAATTTCTAATCGCATACATACACACAAACTGACATCATTGCGTGGTCGATTGAAACGTGAAAATTCGTTGAAAACTCGGATTTTTTCACGATTACAATACCTACTTCCTTATACTATATGTATAAAAAAGAAAAAATATCAAATTTATACAATAATATAACCCAAACAAAATTAATCTCCATAACTCTTACTATGTGTGAAATTATTCTATTTTAATTATGAACCATTAAGTACAAATTTTATTAATTATGTTTAATAGTTTTTATTTTGTTTAGTTTGAATCAATCCACTTGGCTCTTTACAACAACCACTGGTACGAGTGTGAACAGAAACTCAAAACTACGCTTTTAATTATGGAAACATTTTGTTCAAAACCCGTCGTTCTCCGGGGTGCCTTCGTTTTCGATTTGTCACTTGCTACATACGAAAATGTATAAAATATTTGTATTCCAATTCATGAGACTGTAGCATAAATTTACTTGAAGTAACTTAACATTATACTAAAATCTTATACTATTTTTTTTGTGTATTTTTCAGTTCATAAAGCAGACGTTTTCTTGTCTAACATTGATGTACCAAGTACTGGGAATCAATTGAAAAGTAAAGAACAATGATTGATGAAATTAAGTATAATTGAAGACAAGAATTATAAGGAAAATGAAAAGTTTTTACAAAAAAAGGAAGAAAATCAACACGATTGCTATCAGTATAATGAATATTAAATAACTTTAATTATTTAACCCTTTTTGTTTATGTTTTGAATTTTATGTGCAACGTCCCCTACTTTATTTACTGCAATGGCAATTATACTATATTTTATTAAATGCACTTCCTTCATTGTTTTTGGATATATTACATTTTTTTCCTGATGTTTTAAATATTCCTTAAAAGGATGTCCTATGTGTTGATATTACCACCTGTTAATGTTTTTCATTCCAATAAAGAGATATATAATAGAAAACGAATAAACATTCACAATAAATAATTATAATATTAAAATAACCCTAAAATGATGTAATTCAATGTTAAGATGCCTTAGTGTTTAATAATCAATAGAAATGTAACACTTCGATTTCAATTATCTAATAATGATGCGGTAAAAGTTTCCGTTAAATAATAAATGATCAGAAAATGATAAAAGTACAAATTACTTTTCATTAAAATATCTTTAATTAATGTATTGATGATTACATATTTCAGAGTGAGAATAATTGCTGCTAATGTCTTGGTAGTTAAAATTCATAATCATTAAGTCTTTCTGATTCTTAATAAGAATCAATATTACTTGGACTGCATCTTTAATTAATTAGGAAAGGTTAAATTTTCTAAATAATCAGGAAAATATATTACGAGAAAATCCTGACTTAAATAGAAAGATTATATTCAATTGAAATATCTGTTAGTTTCTATTTAATATAAAGGCATGCATACAGTAATAATAGTAACAGCATAAAAAGAAATCTTTTAGATGTGGTCAGCCTACGCACTCTATGAAGGGAACACAGAACTACCTGGATTATTAGTTCATCTTTTGGCCGCATGATGAAGTACACGGAGGGTGGTCCGCATAAATGTTTCATATTCAGAAAAACCATAGATTCATTGGAAATTTTCAGAATAGTACTGAGGTCCCTGATGGATCTACGTGATATTTTCAAATCATAAAGTCTATATTATTTTGTAAGAAATAGTTCTCATAAAATGAGAAATTGAGAGAGTTCATGTAACTTACTAATGAATAACAATATATTAAATAAATAACAGCAAATATAACATAATAAGATAAAATTCTCATATTTTTCAAAATAGTTGTGGTTTTTCAGTGAGCACAGCCAACATAATTTTATATGAAAACAATTATTTGGAAAAAAACAACTGCAATGTATTAAAATAAATTAAATTATTTAAGTTTTATCCACAATAAGAATACTGGAAATAACTAATTTTTTCAAATTGCTCATGAAACCTAGAATATCAGCTTCAAGAATTTGTCCTTTTCCTTATATCTCAACTCCTATTCCACCTTTATTCCGGAAAGAAAAACAGGCTTGTTCAAAATTGTGTGCAGAATCTATCTGTAGTATTAAGTTCCATATGGGTACCTACTTAAAATCAAAAGTAAGAGAAAATGGGAGCTGACATGGCATTTATTTTTTATATTATTATATTTATTTATTAAGGTCAAATTGTTATTCTTTCGAATAGATATTATCTGATTAATTAAACAACTAATCATAATAATGAATATAATGTTTTGTTATAATAATACAAATATAAAATAATTTAGAAATTGTAGGTAGGTACAAAGATCATGAGAAGTTATTTAGTTATTGTGAGGGGCTATTTCGAGGTCATATCGCCTATTACTAGAGCGCTCTTTCACCACTCGTGGATATGAGCCCAACTCTGCTGTAAGAGTCCTAAATTTTGCCTACACTAAATGAGCTCAGTAAGCAAGCACGCATACCACTGAGCTACCGGCGCCCTCATCATGAGGCGTTATTATTGCCACAAATCGCCAAGGCGACTAATTGACAGGTTAGAAAGATTAAGTGGGAAACTGGGAAATGGAAAATCACTAATACAAAACAGAGTACTTTTCTATCGATAACGAACTGGGACATCATGTCTTTAAGATCGAGTGTTAAGACTGCTGGGAGTTGTGGAGGTCCGATGTGTCCCAGTGTCATGAGTTGTGGAGGTCCAATGTGTCCCAGTGTCATGAAGAATTTATCGAATGTATCTCACCTTTCTCCCCCGTATTTTTCCATTAGTCAACATAAATTATATAATTATTTGGATTATCCCATCTTTTTTATTCTTTATTTTTATTATATTTTCTTTTCTCATATTTCTTAAATTATTCTATCATAATAAATATTATTTGTTCATTTTACATATTTATATATTTTATTGTTCATTCATATATTTTTTATTTTATTATTATTTTAAT
This sequence comes from Aradus depressus, assembly GCA_963662175.1. Taxonomy (NCBI): domain Eukaryota; kingdom Metazoa; phylum Arthropoda; class Insecta; order Hemiptera; family Aradidae; genus Aradus; species Aradus depressus. The sequence goes on from OY759214.1 coordinate 39,740,569, forward strand.
TTTTTTTTTCTTCTTTCTCTTCACACTTTTTCTATCTACTTTTAAAATTAATTTTATTTCAAGCCATGTCTGGGCATCCTTCCTTCTCTTTTATAGTTAACCATCATTGTATTATGCTCTGTCTATTTTTATTAATTTATTTTATTTTATTCATATTTATACAGATTCTTCTTTACACACTTTCTTCTATTTATATAGATACTTTTTTTTCATAATGAAGCTGTTAATTCTTTGTTTTTTCTTGTTAATTTATCTATATGTACTCACAATTGTCTAGTTTTTCTCTAATGAGGTACTAATTTATTTATTCTTTGTAAGTCGCACTGATACTTTTTTTCATTGTTTCAATTTCTTTTTGAGTTATGTATTTATTCTTAGAGGACCTTGATCTCAGAGTAATAACAATTTGTATTTCATTCCATTCAATTCACTAACGATATAGTCTTCAATTATAACAATGTGTTGGAAGTTGGGAGATAGTTTCAGTTGGCAGTGAGAAGAATGATATGAGGGCATAATAGTTTTAAATGGTCTCATATGAAATGCACATATTCTTCCCAAGCACGAATAATTAAATTAAATTTTAGCTCTGTCTCCAAAACCTAAAAACTAGATCCAAGACTAAAAATCAATAGCTGACTTACATAAAGGGTTTTGAATCATATTACATTTTGATACATTCATAATACCGACAGTTATATTAGGGTTTTTCAGTTGAGACCCTCCTTTCCCTACGGCCTATTCCGCTGAAAATTAATAATTGTCGTCCTTATGGGGTTTTGAAATAACATATGAAATCTTGTGTCCATATTTTCATTTTTTGGGAAACATAGAGTCACAGAAACTTTCATTTTTGGAATCAGAAAACATAAAATTCCAATGAAAAAACAAAAATTTGGACACCAAGAAATCTATATTTTACTAAAAAATATCGATATCATTGATATATTGTCTATTGAAACGTATCCCTAATAGGATGTGGTTTGTTTTGACAGTGTCCTATCCCTGTCCTCTTCTGTGTGCTTATTTATAACCATAGAGAAGGTTATTTAGGATGGCTGTCAGAGGCACGTTGAGTCCTCCTCAAAACCTCCTCTTCTAACTCTCTGGGGGATTTATCTAAGAGCCCCAAGATATATTGTGGTGGGGACCTGTTGGCGCCAGAATAAACCTTAAAATATTTAATAGTTTTACATTGTAGATTGTTAACATGAAGGTGAATGAAAATATTTCACTTTGAAGGAAATCTTTTAACCCTAAACCTGTCTTTGGCTTTATATTCTGGGGATTATATCCTGAGCTTTCCCCCAGTAACGGCACCTGGAGGCCTGGAGTAAATGTCTCAGTTACAGAGAGAACGACCTTCATTAAAGATGGTGGTCAGTGTTAGGCATTATCTCACACTTCCCCAGTAATCTTATGAAACTATGACGAAAAAACGAACGGATATACATCATGCGCAGCAAAGTCAGTGCGCACCCGAGCTAAGTTGTGGAGAAAAAGTGTGAGTTACTTCATAGAGGTATCGTGACTGTCTCTATTATAGTTATATTACTGGTTATACTCTCTGTTATATTACTGGTGCCACATGAGGTTACACTCTTTAACTATTCTAGCAAGTGTTGTGTAAATTCCTTCGGAATTATTGTCAACAATTTTCAAGTAATGAGCCGTAAAAAAATGTAATGCTTTAAAAATTATTTCAGATTTTTTAATTGTAAATTACAAGACTATTCTAAGTATTGAGAGAAAATTACTTGTAACAAATGAATGATAAATTAATAAATCTTCGATTTGTTGGCATATTCATATTTAACAGAACAAAAAATTACACCTGATATCATTAGATTATAGATATGTGAATACACAGAGTGTACATGACATTAGTTACTTACATTGATTAATATATATGTACAGAGGGCGCCGGTAGCTCAATGGTATGCATGCTTGCTTTCTGAGCTCAAGATCCCTGATTCGAAACCGGCCGAGACCCTTAGTATATTTTATACGGGAGGTAAAATAAACTTAAGCACACCGTCCTTCTTATGGGACGTTAAAGCGATGGTCCCGAGTCTGTACGATGACAGGTACTCTTTAAAGACCCCTATCCTGAGTGAATAAAAATTTAGGGTAGGCAAAATTTAAGACTCTCATAGTCATAGAGAGAGTCGGGGTTATGTCCACCAGAGTGACGAAAGTGGCGAAAGATATGACCTTGTAGTTTTAGACCCCGGCAAGAAGATATATGTAATTTGAATGCATTTCAACCCCTCGTTGACGGAACCCCTCCATACCGGGCGCGGTACCCATCAAAGGAAATCACCCCTTAAGAACGGACAAAATTATAAGTTCATAAAAAAAAATTCATCACTGTTTTTATATAAAATAAATAAATAAGTTTTAGTAAGGTAGGCATAGTAGTATGGTTTGTACATATTTTTCCACAGAGAAACAACAGAAATACCGCGAACCTTGCTCCTCTTTTCAAATTGCTTCCTTTTTTCGCGGAAGTTCCCTTTCTCTCCCCTCTCAAACATCCCTTCCACTTGGTTTGAATCTTTTTTTTCTTTTGAGTTTAGTGCTTTATCATCTTTTACGTCGAAATGTCGCACCCAAAAAACCGAAGGTTCCTTCCTTTGAAGGAAAAATTGGAACTTATTCAATGTCATGATAAAGGCAGTTCGGTTCGGGCTTCAGCCGAAAAATTTAAGAAGATGTTTCAAGACAATCGTTCTAAGTTTTTCAACTTGTATCATTTTTTTTTTTTTTTTTTCACAAAAAAGGTAGATCGTAAGGTTATTATTTTTTGTCTGGACAAAGATTTCTAAAAATACAAATTGAAAGTAAGAAGTAAATCATACGGAGCGAATGGGATTTATATGATGCTTCAAAGGAGACTAAAAATAACCAGAGAAGAAAAGTAAAAGAATTACCTACCGAATCTAATTTGTTGTTGCTCTTGTAATTTACAGTTGGATGACATTTCAGATTATATTTTTATATTATTAGAAAAATAGGTTAAAGAACTACTGAGAGGTCAGGTTATATTTAATAGTAAATTTCAGTTTGGTTACAGTCTGGAGGTACAGGCATACAATTGTATTCACATATACAACAATGAAATGTTTATTTCATTTTTATCAGTAGGCATAACTAACCCAAATTATCTCTCACCCCAACCGTATATGAATTTTGAAAATGTCCGTAATACATTTATGCAATCTGTCGATATAGTCGAAAGCTAATAAAAATGAATAAAAACAAAGAACTTGTTCAACTTTTATAAAGTCTAATTCCACCAAAAAAGAAAAAATATATACTTAAGTGTACTTTCATCGTCAGCACGAAGTTCAAAAGTGATAAGTATGTTGTTAGATTGTCATATTTAATCCTCAGGTTATCTGAGGAGATTATCTGAGCTAATCACATTAATGAATATAATGTTTTGTTATAATAATACAAATATAAAATCATTGATAATGAAAGATGAACATTATCAAGAAACAAAAATAAATTAGAAATTGTAGACAGGTACCAAGATCATGTGAAGTTAGTTATTATGACTCATATGGCGGGCTTTAACTTCGGGGTCATATCGCCTACTACCAGAGATCTCTATTGTCACTCTGGTGGACATGAGCTCAACTCTGCTGTGAGAGTCATAAATTTTGCCTACACTAAATGAGCTCAGTAAGCAAGCACGCATACCACTGAGCTACCGGCGCCCTTATCATGAGGCGTTATTATTGCCACAAATAGCCTTGGTGACTGGTTGAATTGTTAGGAAAGTTAAGTGGGAAACTGGGAAATGGAAAATCACTAATATATCGCACCCTTGCTTCAAAAGTGCCACAACTCAAAAAACCGAGATTTATAGTTGAAAACTTGGAAAATCTGCAGGACCACAATCTATCGTAAATTATACGCATAGTTTTGCTTGGGACGTCACTAGATCAACTAAAATTCACCTAACCCAGCTGGAAGCTGTTTTTTGCATTTCCTGAAAAACAGAGTTTTTTGAGTTGTGGCACTTTTGAAGCAAGGATGTGATATGACAGACTACCTTTCTATCGATATCGAACTGGGAAATCGTGTCTTTAAGAAGATCGAGTGTTGAGACTGCTGGAAGTTGAGAGATAGTTTTAGTTGGCAGTGAGAAGAATGGTATGAGGGCAACCTTTGCTCAACTTTTAGATTGTCTAGTTCCACCGAAATATATATACATAAAGTGTTCCGGTTCAAAAGTGATACTTAAGTTGTTAAATTGTCATATTTAACCCTCAGATTATCTGAGGAGATTATCTCAGGCCTTGATTAGGGCTTAACCATAAATATGAACAAAAAATAATAGTCAGATATTTAAAAAAGACTAAAGAATGGAGTTCATAGTAGAGTACTTAAGATATATAAGTAACAATATGTTCTTCGATATGATGTCAAATAGCCATTATTTTATTTAGTTCTAGTACATTCTATGAACCCCATTATTTATTTATTTTTTAAAATTCCTTACTATTATATTTTCTTGATGTTTATTTCTAAACTCGAATAGTTGTAACAGAATGTTCCTCCTCAAAGACTTCCCTAGGAAACAGGGAGTCACAGCCTTAGGTAATCACAGGTAACCTAAAGATTGTATTAAACATATATGAAAATATGACAACTTAGCTAACTTAAAAGTAATTTTCAAACTTTGTGCTGACGATGACATAATCCGAAACCCGTACACCATATGTATATATTTTGTGAAATTAGTCAATTTAAAATTTAAACAAATTTTGAAAAGTTTACTAAAGTTAACATTAAAAAAACATTTTTTTGTGTGGTATTAGCGCCGGGCATCCAATTCTAAATCGCGCTGCGCGCTGAAGCATACTTTATATGAGGAATGGCTCATACTGCTATCGGTGGGATTTGAGCCTATGAACTGTCAGATGACAGTGAAACATGCTGTCCACCCCACCCTGAACCCCGACACACATTCAGTTAGATGGAGGAATCTAACTCCTAACTGGCGATGACAAGGAACTTCTGTCAGTCACTAGCGTCTTCAGATCCTCTGCCGACATCACTCACATCACATAATTGCCCCCTTATAGTCAACTAGACCTTAACTCTACTGTTTTTTTAGGGGCTTTATGTTTTTCTTATTTTATATATATATATATATATATATATATATATATATATATATATATTTTTTTTTTTTTTTTTTTTGGATAAATAATTGAGAAAACATTTTGTATCCTAAACAATATTATAATAATATATTAATCAAAGAACAAGCTGCAGAGAATTATTTAAAATAAATAATTTTAAATCCTATCATTGCTTGCGCTGTTTATTTTTAAAACATTAATGGTTAGAAAGAAGATTTTCGAATAACTAAAACTCCTCCTCTCTTTTTGAAAAAGTATAGATCATAAAAGAATTGTTTTTTTTTATATCAAAAAAACACAATACATTTTTATTTTCTTGGCAGAGTTCCTCCACACATTTCACTTTTAAGGTCTGTCGAATTTGTTTTCTTTAATAATTATTTATTTTTATTTATATTATTATTTTATTTTTTCTATATTTGCACAAAACCTGTGTGACCTGATGGAGGGACATAAGAACGTCGTGAAAAAGACACATCCGGAAGAATTATAAACAATAATCTTAATTTAAATTAAAAAGTTTATCTACTGTCTTTTTTATTATTATTATTTTTGGACTAATGTATTTTCAAATATTTAATCATTAATTTTATTTCATTTTTGACTAGTCTTATGATTACTAATCTAATTTATAAGCTATGTAAATATATACATTTTTATGACGAATCCTATAACCATATTTTGGTTGAACGGATATAAATATTACTTTTATTATAAATAGCAGTAGTTAAATTCAGCTTTAAATATTATATTTCTATTAATGTTACTTCTATGTTATTTATGTTAGTTCTGGACCAGAAATGTTCGAACACATTTCTAGTGATGCTGTCCAAAATAGTTCACTCTTTGGAACAATGACAATAATAATAATTATTATTATGTATTATATTTATTAGGAATATGAAAACATATAAAAGTAGAGAGAAGGCTAAAGTAGAACACGCCTGAGAGAAGCAAAGTAAAATAAAACAGGAAGGTACTCTTCTTGTAGTTAAAATAGAATACGAAGTACATTAAAAAAAAATATATCATTATTTTGAAAGAGAGATATGTATCTTAAGTCTTCGAATTTGACAACTGATATTACAAAATCACAAATACTTTTGAACTGGTAGGTATAGGTTAGGTTAGGTTTTACGACTCATGCCCGGGCTTTGACTACGAGGTCATATCGCCTACTACCCGAGCGCTCTTTCGTCGTTCTGGTGAACATGAGCCCGACTCTACTGTGGGGGTCCCAAATGTTGCGTACCCTAAATTTGTATTCACCTAGGGAGGGGTCTTTAACGAGTACCTGACATCGTACAGGCTCGAGACCATCGCTTAACGTCCCATCCGAAGAACGGGGTGCTTAAGTTCATTTTACCTCCCAGATAAAATAAACTAAGGGTTTCGGCTGGGTTTTGAATTCGCGATCTTGAGCTCAGTAAGCAAGTACGCATAGCACTGAGCTACCGGCACCCATCCTATTCTGTAGATTAAGTCACAGTTTCATAAGATATGAATTCCTCAAAAGTAGCTGTTATTTATCTGATACTGCTATTTGTATTTAGAAGTAGCCTGTATCAGATGGCAACAGCTATAAAGAAATAGAGCTTTCGTCCATCACCAGGGGCGTAGCCAGCATTTTGAGCAGGGAGGGGCAAAGTTAGATTACAGGAGGCGGGGAGGGGGGGGGGGGGGGGGGGGGGGGGTATAGACTGCCGGGGGCACAGCCCGCTGTTTCCATGGTTAGCGCGGCAGACTTTTTGTTATTAATTTTGGAGACTCGGACCCCTAGAAGCTCCCCCTGAGGTAACCACTGACTGTAATACTTAAGCTGACTTTACATGAGCAGCAAAAATGCAATGCGCAGCAACTACAAATACAAGCTGCGGCATTTTTACTGCGCATGTAAAATCAGCTTTAAGAGTATAAAGTGTAACATAAATGAAGATTTTGAACGAGGAAATGAAATAATCGAATTCATGTATATTTAAATAAATATAATATGACTTGTTTTGTACATGTACATTTAAGCACAAAACACAATTTTTGTTATCTTGGTTTTTGCTCTGGCCAGGAGGGGCACGCCCCCCCCCCCCCCGCCCCCCCCCCCCTGGCTACGTCCCTGTTCATCACTAGTACATGTTCTTTGTGACTATCAGAGGATCGGTAAACATGAAATTACAGTAAAATCTCAACATAAAATTTCTGATCCTTGACATAACCTCCTTGCGGAGAAAGTAAAGAGACAGGGACTGTAGTCTAGTGAGGGCGCCAACGGAAGGACGGCCACTCATGTTATTGTTGGTGGGTATAGTGGTCATCGGAATGTTTAGTTAGGCCGGGTCTCTGAGAGAGAGAAGTACCGCTGTGTGGAGCATATGGCAGCGGGACAGAGGGCTGCCATTCAGGACAGACAAGGAACAAGGCTCAGTATTGATATCACATCAGTCGGACATCAGTCGGCGCCCGCTTCTTCCTAGCTGGCTGGCTGCAGCAACACACATCCCAGACAACTAATTGGAAAAATACCACCAGTTTACCACTACATTTAGGCATAATCCAAAATATTAGTTATTGTGACTCATACTCGGGCTTTAACTGCATTTCGCCTTCTACCAGAGCGCAGTTCTTTTTTTTTATAATAATAATATTTATTTCCGTTAAACCATAACATGGTAATAAGATACGTCGTAAGAATGTTTACATTAGATGGCTTGTAATTTAGATACTTAAACAGATATTAACTCTTACAGTCTGACACACATGGATTAGAGTTAACAATACAACTAAAAAATAAAATGAAATGGATAAATAAATACTCAAAAATATGAGTACAAAAATAATAATATTATACAGTAGTACGTAAGACTTCATAGTCTTCATGCCTTCTCCTCAACCATCTATATTCATAGCCCTGATGATGATATGAAATATATCGAAACGTTGGCATTTGAATAGTGTTTTCATCATTGACTGACCCTCAATACCCCCAGAATTTTGAATTCTACAGTCGCTAGCAAACATCTACTTATACAGTAGATTAAGTATAAATATAGTAGATACATTTTTAATTTAATTTAAATTAAGAAAATAATAACTTTTCCTTAACAATAATTGTATAATAAATAAGTACAAAAACAACAACAACATTTATTTGGACCAGCAAGATGATGCTTTACACAAATATATAATACAATGAAGGGTCTAAAATAGGAAGCCCCTGCCTCATTGAGATGTTAAAATGAAGATAATGCTGTACAAAAACAGGGAAGGGGGGAGAACCTCAAGAAAAAAAAATATAGAAAGAAATAGATGTGACTATAAAAATAATGTATGAGACGGAAGAGGTGAGGTATATATAGAGATCTAGCTAGACCAGAGAAGTATAGGGCAAGGAGAAGGCGTCGTACTAGCTCAGAACATCACTGGCAACACTGCGCACCTGTCGCAACGGATACATGTCGCCGTGGATATAGCGACATTGTCGCAGCCAGTTAGGGAACACGCAAAGCACCCCATATGACATCTCAAACCTACAATAAAGTGACAATTTTTTTAAACTGCACCAACATATAAACCCTTGGCAACTTGTTCCCTTTCAGAATTAATTTAACTAATTTAGATTAGTTGTACAAATGCTTATATTACTAGGAGCCAGTGGTTTTCTAAAGATAAACAGTCTTTTTAATTCAGTGCCATATATATATATTTCTTTTTTTTTCAGATAAAAACACTAATTTGCCCAACAAGATTACACAAATATTTAATTCCTATATATTTTCTTATAAATCAGATCTTCCTTTCCATCTGTTGATGAATCTACAATTAAGGCATTTATGTATTGCATTGATTTTTGTTATTTTTCAAGAAATATTCACATTTTTTGGATTCAAAAAAATTTTAATAGCGTTAAATTTTGTTAGATGCAGTTAAAAAAAAGTCGTCGGTAAATCACCGGCAATGTACTTCCCCAGAACTAATCAATCAATTAACTCATACTAAATTTTGTCGATAAATGCATACGGGAGTTATTCGAGTTATTGAAATGAGCCCCCCTCCCCTGAACCTCCCTTTCCTTGAGCTGATATCGCTAAAATTTGACAGGTTATGTCTGCATTGAGTTTTGACTTTAAATAAGAAATTTCATGTCGACATATTCATTACATCGACAGTTATTGGCGTTTTTGAGTTGTGCCCCCCTCTGATTCCCCTTCTCTTTTGTCGACTCCACTGAAAGTTAATGAGTGTCGTCCTTACGGGTTTTGAATTCACATATGAAGTTTTTATTTTTTTCATATTTGGAATCTAGAGGTCGGAAATCATGAAATTCCATTTAAAATTTGGCATCGAATTTTTAACCGATTACATAACTTTCGTATAGAAGTAAAAGTACCGTGTTTCTTGACCTAACGAAAGGCGACCAAACCGGTGATATTTTAATCTAACGAAAGGTGGTCAAACATGTTAGTTATTGTGACTCATGCCCGGGATTTAACGACGAGGTTATATCGCCTACTACCAACGCTCTTTTTCGTATCTTTGGTGGACACGAGCCCGACTCTACTGTATATTCCCCCTCTCCCCTTTCCAATTCAATTCATATTGTCACTACTCTGATGGGTAGATATATAATAATATATATATATTTTTTATTCAATGCCTTTAGATCATTACAAAATAAAACAAATGATAAATAGGCTACCTCCCAGAAGACGGAGTCTGAGTGTGGGAGGGGGAGCAGTCAGCTAGGACTGTACAAACACTGTTAATAATTAAACATATTATAGAGAGAAGAAATACAAAAAAAGAGAAATAAAAAAATAAAAAATAGTATATTTAGTAAAAATAAAATAAATAAATAAATGAGAAAAGAAAAATTGACTAAAATAAGAAATATTCTCGTAATGTAGAAGAAAAGTAAAATAAAAATTGATGAATAATGAAGTGCTGATGGAATGAACCTGACAACCCGGAGACCTGGCATTGAATTTTAACCGAGTGAGAGTAATTTGTTGTCGTCAGCGATTCTCTTTGTTTCATTGTACACTGTAATTCTGAAAATAATTATTTAATATTTTATTATTACAAGATTTTATGGATTTTAAAGAATAGAACTTTATAATTGTTTCTTTGTTTAGTAATGATGGGTTTTTTGTAGACTGCCTGATGGTGAGGGAACATCGAAAGCCAGCTAGCAAAAATTAATAAAATTTGTGAGAGGTCAGATTATATTTTTAATTTGCAACCTGTGAAAAAAGTTATCGTAATCTCGTCGTCACCAGAGCCAACCAGAATGTTTGCGGCACAGCTTTTCCACCTCCCACCTGGAAAATACAAGAAGACAATGAGTAGAACTTGAGAGAGGAAACAGAAGCGATGTCAAATGGCTTGTCTGCAAATTGGCTGGGAGTGGAAAAGAAGGAAGCGCTATAAATACAGAAGACCGGATGAGATGGTGACAGGAGCCCCTAAATCTGAGAGCCACCCCCCGCACCCCTCAACTAGAACTTGGTAATTATAGTAAGCAGAACCCACGTGACGACGGACCACCCCTTATACTACCCCATCCAGCATCGTTAGGATAATTCACTTAATTACCAACCCCTCCACACCCAGACAGTCGTCAACCAACGGAAAAGTGGAAAAAGACATCATTACATCAATCTTTGTTTAGCAATCAATGTTCATTTAAGAAAAAAAAAGTAATAGGTCAATCACCGGCTATGTACTTGCCCAGCACGAATTAATCAATTACGTTTTCGTTTTTTCTACAATGCCAATCGACCGTTTGGGCTAAAACTCAACATTTGGCTTCTGAATCATCGTATAAAATGGTGTATCGATATATTTATTACATCGGCAGTTAGACACTTTTCCACGAAGTAATTTGAAAAAAGAAGCCAAAATATGTCAGGAAGAAATTTAAAGACCAGAAAAGGAAAATAGAATCAACAAATGGAAAGTAAACAAGAACAAAATTTAGAAAATAAAACACAATGGAACACAAGGAAAGAAATATAACCTCTTATCAGTAAAAACTTTGAACATTAATAACGAACTTAAAATAGTAGATCAAGAAATAAAGACAACGAGAAGAAAGGAAATCTTATAAGCTTGAAGATGAAAATAAGAGAAATACAAAATTTATTAGTTAAATGAATCAATTTTACAACGCAACTGGAGAAAAAGGAAGTTGACAGGTTGAAGGCTCTTTTGAGATAGAAATCCTAACAAGTTATGGATAAAATGTAACCAAATTCAGTGAAAATATAAAAGAAACATCAAAGCATAAAATAGAATCAAGAAAAGGTGGATTATTAAAGAAAAACCAGAGAAATAAAATATATAAGAAAAATTATGTAGTAGAAAAACCATTCGGTAGACGTCGTTAAAAATTTTCAAGAAAAAACAAATAATTATTTAAAGAATTTTGAGAAAGAAAAACATGAAGAAAATTGCGAAAATTTGAAAACATAGCAAAATGAAATTTAGGAGTGGGGATAAAAGATGTCGCCCAAAAGGATTGCAAGTAAGTTCCTTTTTTCATTCGTCCAACAAATTGGAACTTCTGGAAGTATATATTTTAGTCCAAATTAGAAAAATCACCGTTGTAATTAAACTAAGGACATGAAAAATTAAAATAGAATTTTAGAAGACAAAATGAAAAGAAAGGAAGAAAGAAAACATTTTAAAAAATCACATTTTATTTTATATCAATGGCTCATTAATAAGTGACATCCTTATGGGGTTTTAAATTTAAATTTATAATTTTATGTCGACAAATGTATTACATCGGCAATTATTGGGATTTTTGAATTGAACCCCCTCTAATCGCCCCTTCCCTTCGGCTGATTCCGCTGAAAATTAATAGGTGTCGTCCTTGTAGTACTTTTAATTTACAGTTTTTGTGTTGAGTCTCCCCCTAATCACCCTCTTCCCTTTGGCCGATTTTATGTCATCCTCAGAGAATGCTGAATACACATGAAATTTCGTGTCGATACAATCATTCTATCGGGAGTTATCGTTCACAGACAGACAGACATATTATAATAATAAATTTATTTCCGTTAAATCAATAGAATAGGATTTATACATTAAGATAGCTTATAAATTAGACGTATAACTGATTGAGTCTAACACATCTATGATTAGTAGTAATAACAAAACTATTAAAAAAGTAAAATGAAATTAATAAAAACTGAATAAATAAATACTTAAAAATATATGAGTATAAAAAAAATTAATAGGTTAGGTTTTATGACTCATGCCCGGGCTTTAACTACGAGGTCAATGAGCGTTCTTCCGCAGAGCGTTCTTTCGTCACTCTGGTAGACCTGAGCCCGACTTTACTGTGGGAATCATGAATTTTGCCTACCCTAAATTTTTATTCACCTAGGGCAGGGGTCTTTAACGACTGACATCATATAGGCTCGGGACCATCGCTTAACGTCCCATCCGAAGGACGGCGTGCTTAAGTCTATTTTACCTCCCAGATAAAATAAACTAAAAAAAAATTAATATATAGATACATTTATAATAAGTACATTTTTCAATTTTATAAAAATTAAGATAACTATTTTTTTAAAAACTCTTCGTAAGTGTTTTATCCCAACGATGTTTCGGAACGTTCTTACGTCCCTCCCATATTTGGAATGAAGAGGTCGGAAATCACGAAATTACTTCGAAAACTTTCGCATCAACATTTTCACTGATAACTTCGTATAACCGGGAAAGTAAAAAATTGTTAACACAATCTCCCGAAATACATTACCTAAGAGATATTATCATTTTGTCCAGTTATAATCAACATCCCAATGATTGTCAGTATAATTTCTCACTATTTGACATTGTTAGAGGCTTAGAACAAAAATATTTTTTGCTTTATTCAAAAAAAAAAAGTTAACTGGTTGTTTGGTTGTCAGTAAATCATGTAAGGAGGAAAGGACATGGTGATTACGAGCAGCTCGACGACAGAAATATATCCTCTTGGGTTCCGGACCATAGAGAGACCAATTAAGTTAAACGATCAGTCTGCCTACCATGTGGGCCGAGTGCGTTGAGGGTGGCCTGGGTGGCGCTTTCAGCTTAGCTGCAAAATAACAATTTCATCAAGATACAAAATAAAAAAAGTCGGTGAATCACCGGCAATTTGCTTCCCCAGTATGAATTTCTCAATTAACTTTTCGCTCCCCCTCCAAAACTAGTCGACCGTCCGTGCTAATATTCAAATGTCGACCTACATAAGGGCTCTTAAATCCTCATACTAAATTTTGTGGAGATAAATCGGCAATTCTTAGGAATTTGAGTTGAGCCGGAGGCCGGAAAACATGAAATTCAGTTGAAAACTAAGTTTCCAATTTTTCACCGATTACATAACTTCCTCTATACTTCGTATAGCCGGGAAAGTAAAAATGTACTATAGTAATGTCATGAAACTGTGACAAAAACGCGAACGGATATACATAAACAAGTTGTGGAGGGGTTAGGTTACTTTACTTTCTTGTCGTGTTACGTTACTGATGCCGCACGTAGCTATAAGCTAATCTAGGAAGTGTTGTGAAAATATTTTTTGAATTATTGTCAACAATTTTCAACTAATAAGTAAGCCGTAAAATTATTTAATAATTACAAAATTATTCCGGATTTTCTAATTGTAATTAGACGACCTATCATTTTTTTTTTTTTTTTTTTTTTTTTTTTTTTTTTTTTTTTTTTTATCTCAGTTATGGCCTTATGCTGAGGCATATCGGCCAGCTACCATGATGATCATTTTGGAAAATTTTTTACAGGTACCTTGGTTTAAGGACAAAGCAATTAAAGAAGAACAATCATAAGAAAAAACTTAAATTTATAGACCTATCATAAGTATTGCCAAAAAATTAATTGTAACAAATGAAGTATAAACAAATAAATCATTGATTTGGACACATATTCATATTCATATGTCACAAAACACAAAATTACCTAACGCGATATTAGCTTACTACTTTTCTCCCAATATCTCCTATGAGGCTATTCAGTTCCTCGACAGTACATTCATGATGTTATAATTTTCAATTATTCATACGGAATAAGGCTTATAGTCCTTCAACTGTAGTAACGCTAGCTTTGGACCTAAAACTAATTTATTCAAAAAGATTCCTCATTAATCATTGCAGTGGTTTTTGAGTTACAAAGATTGCGTGGGTGGATGCTGGGATGGACCAGATATTGAGGTACTAATACACCTATAACCTTCCACAGACGATGACGAACAAATTTTAAAAAAAATTAATCAAATCCATCAAGCCGTTCGTGAGTTATAGCGGTACAACGCACAGACATTTTCAGCTTTATATATATGATATATTAAAATACTGAAATTCCATTCCTTCCTTTTTTCCAGTGAACACACACATGAAGTTTACCCGATGAGGGCACCTGTCTCTCTGAGGTATTGTGCTTGCCCTCTGAGCTCAAGAACTGTCGCTCCGGCCTAGCTTCTTAGGTTTTTCATCTGGGAGATGACTTTGAGCACTCCGTCCATTGGATGGGACTTTAAGCGGTGATCCCGAACCAGTACGATTAAAGGTACTCGTTAAAGACCCCTATCCAAGGTTAATATCCCTGGGCAGGCCAAATTTAAGACTCCCACAGTAGAGACGAACTCATATCCACCAGAGCGACGAAATAGCGCTCTGGTAGTAGGTGATATGATCTCGTAGTTAAAGCCCGGGCATGAGTCAGAGTGAATGTATAACTAACTTTGAGAGTACTAATTGAACTCATTTTTTTAGAGATCCAACCCACAAACAATAGCCATATCGTCAAATAAAAGTGTTACCTAATAGATTATTGAAGATAATTGGTTGACTCCAGTACTTCCACCATTCCTGGAACTAGCAATATAGCCCGACGTGATGACTCCAGTACCGCACCCAACGTTTGGTGACACATTTGTGTGAGAATTAAAGCTAAATTCATAATACACTGAAAAATAAATATGGTGCAGCATCCAGAATTATGGTTGTCACATCTATATTCTATGGATATTTTAGGTCCAACCATATATTTAGATGTAAACACCTATATTTTTATATTGACACTATCATGACTGCCTTATCTGTTGTATAGTTGTGGCGACCATATTTTGACTGAGGCAACCCAAGATTGTTATATTGTTCAAGTATATAGATGCGACATCTATAAATATTATGACTGTGGCACCCATGTTTCTAGCAAGTATATCTAATTACTTTGATATATATTCAAAGTCATGTAGGTATGTAATGTGCAAAAAATTCGATGCTGAGTTTTCAACGGAATTTCATGTTTTCCGATCTTCAGATTCCAAATATGTATACAACTTTTGTCTGTCTGTGTTTATGTGTACGTTAGCACGATAACTCCCGATAGAATGAATGATCGACACGAAATTTAAAATGTGAATTCCAAACCCTCTAAGGACCACCACCTATCGATTTTGAACCAAATCGACCAAAGGAAAGGAGGATTACGGGAGAGGGTTAATTTAAAAACTCTACCAACTGCCGTTGTAATGAATGTATCGACTCAGAATTTCGTATGGAAATTCAGAACCCCATAAGGATGACACTTATTAATATTCAGCGGAGTCGGCAAAAGGGAGAGGGGAATCAGAGGGGCTCAACTCAAAAACCCCAATAACTGCCAATGTAAAGAATGTATCGTGTATGAAGTTTCATATTTTAAGTCAAAACCTAATGAGGATATAACCTGTCACATTTCAGCGATATCGGCTGAAGGGAGGGGAGGTTCAGGAGACGGGGCTCAATACAAAAACCCTAATAACTGCCGATGTAATGAATGTATCGACAAGATACAATCCCTATGAGAATTAAGGAGCTATTAAGTGAACTGTTCAATATTATCGCAAACGGTGGACTGGTTGTGAAAGGCGAGCGAAACGTTCATTGATTTTTATTTATTCGTTCTGGGGAAGTACATTGCCGGTGATGCACCGATAATTGTACATGCACTGCTTTTTTGTTTTTTCTTCCCTCTGAGTATAACATTTTCCTTGTTTCATTGGTGCAGATCTTCGCTTATCAACATTCAACAACCCCTTGCCTCAGGATAACATCAAACATAATAGAATACATAATACAAATACAGATCTAGAGGTGGGGAGGGAGGAACGGGGCTCCGCCCCCTTGACTCCTCCCTCCTCAGGGAGGTGGGGGTGGGTGGCTACCAGTGATCAGTCATGTTGGGCCTCGACTACGATGTGTATCACCATATCAGTCCAACGGAAAACACGCGTCGGTTTTCCGTTTCCTCCCTGCTTCAGCTCGATCATCATGATACTGATGGTAAGTCACTGCCCCTCCTTGTAACATAGACTAAAATAGTAATCATTTTTGTACAGCTATCTACTCGGTCGGAAATTCTTGTTTTCCCGACCATTTAATTTTCTTTTATTAAAAGATAAAAAGAAAGTAATGTGACCATTACAGGACTGTCTTATACCAACCACTCGTATACAGATAATAACCCCCTCTCATAATTATTTCATACTGACATTATTGGGTATACGAAAGTCACTCTCAGAATTACGCTGTACATCGAAAAAGAAAACTGCTGACGCCAATACATTACCTTCATATAACCAGTAACGCCATTATGAAATGCATTTGAGAAGGGGGAGGGGGAGTGATCTGTACAAAAGTGGTTGGTATAAGAAAGTCCTGTAATGGCCACACAACATATATTTTTTTTATTAAGTCTTTATTTATTTATAAATAAAATACACATATACAAATAATCTGAAAATCAATAATCTTATACCAAAGACGACCTCTTGGTCAGATGACCGTCAGAGTGCAGTCGTCATAATAATAATAATACATTTATTTCCGTTAAACCAATACATGCTAATAGAATATGTCAAAAGAATTTATAAATTAAGATATAGATTTATAACTACTTGAGTCTAACACATCTATGATTAGTAGTAATAACAAAACTATTTTTAAAAAAGTTAAATTAAATTAATAAAAACTGAACAAATAAATACTTAAAAGGTATACCTAAGATATACATATGAGTGTATAAACAAATTAATACAAGATACGTTTATAATAAGTAGAGACATTTTATTTTATTTAATAAAAATTAAGATAACTATTTACAAATAAAAAATAAATTACTTAAATATAGAACAAAAAATACAATTACAACTTGTTTAAAAATCAAATTATACCTTCGCCTAATACATTATAAATTGTATTTACGAACAAAAAAGGATCTTATCAATATGAATTTATATATATATCTTTGACCTTTAAAATTTAAATCAAAATAATCATAATCTTCTAGTACGGTATAATAATATTAATTTCCACACAACATATATATTGTTTTTAAATTAAAATTGCCTAAATGGAAAAAATAATAGGCGTTGTGGGTTTTGTTCAAAACACACTGTATTGGGCTAAGGCCTTCCCATAGAACGTACCTTCTATGAAAAATGATTTTGCAGTGGTAAAATCCATAATTTGTGTCCTAAATCCCCGCGATGACATTTTTCAAATAACTTGAATTTGAAGTGTAACTTTTTGAGTTATTTTTAAATTTAAATGGTGCTGAGAAATCCAAATTAGTGTAAATTATTATTTTGTTTTTTAGCCTTTCCTGTATTTGTTCACCAATTATTCACATCAGAAATAAGCTTTACGTCGTACTCTTTTAAAACATTACAAAATGTATAAAAAAAAAGAAAATTTAATAATTCGGTTGATCCGTTGAAAATTAATATGTCGTTCTTATGGGACTTAGAATTCACATGTGAAATTTGGTGTAGATGCAACTGTAGTTATTTTCTCCCCTAATCCCCGTCTTTTCTTTGGCCGATTTGTCTGAAACTTGATAGGTGTTGTCTTTATGAGGCTCTGGACACACATAAATAGAGGTTGTTCTTAGATGGTTCTGGATACACATATAAAGTGTCCATATACTTATTCGTTCTATCGGGAGGACACATACAGACAGATTTTTTTTTTTTTTTTTTCTGCCGGAAAACATGAAATTCCGTTAAAACCTCCATATCGAATTTTTTGACCGATGCCATAACTTCCCCTATACTTTCGTATAGCTGAGGAAGTAACAAGCTCAAATTTAATGATTTCTTAAGAGCTCTCTAGATTATGAAAACACCGAATGAAAAAAAATATATATAAAATATAAGTATATTGACAAAAGTAATTAATATTATTGATATATTTGACCATTTATAAAAAAAACACTTCACAAATGAAATCTATTTTTGATATGTTAAGTAGAAAATTTATTGAATCATATTGTTGTGTTAATTGTTAACAAAGGAGGCAAAAAATCAAATGTTATATTTGAGCCCTAGAAAGAAAACAGAAATGACAATTAATTGAGGTGTCCTTAAAGGGTTCTGGATACACATATAATAAAATTTCGTGTCGATACTACCGGGAGTTATCGTGTTCACAGAGAATTTTTGAAGTAAAAACTTCTTTAGCACCGTTGTGATTTGAAACTCGATGAAACGAAAAAGCGACACTATTGCCTTATCTCTCTCTATTTAATATATAGCTCATTAAATACAACAACGTCATAACTCAAAAAACTTAGTTTCTACAAAATCCCAGTTTAAAGTTTTGAATTACTCTCATTCAGGTACCAAATATTTAAGTCTTAAATTCAAAGCAATACAGTTTTGAATTTGTACACAGAAGAGTACCAGGGTAAACTCACAACTGATATAATACTCTATTGCCGTAAACTGAAACTACAAAACCCACTAGCACAAGAACGACACTATTGCTCTCTGCAAGCGAGTTTCTTGAGTTACAAATATGACGTTCTACCAGTTAAAAGTTCATACAAAGTGCAGTCCACCTGTATAAATAACTCAAAATTGACGTTTTTTGAGATATGACATTGTTGTATTTAATGAGCGACGCCTCCTCCTCTCCCTCCAAAAAGTATGGAATTGTGAATTTTTTTAGACTTTTAAGAACTTATTAAGGAAACATTTATTTCATACTTTAGTTGCCATAAGCCACTCGTGTCATTTGTTGAAATTAAAAACATGGAGTTTGAATAATAAAATATAAAATAATTTTTAAACTTGGTGCCAATATTATAATAAATAAACCCTATAATTATCCCACTCCTGATACTGCATTCGTCTCATTCTCTCGCAGTTTCGTTTTCTGAAGGTTTCACTTCTACGGCGTGTGAACTGCACACATGTTTTCATGTTATTTTTTTTCATTTTTGGAATCAGATTGAAAAATATGAAATTCCGTTGAAAACTCCGCATAGAATTTTTGACCGATTACATAACTTCCCCCATACTTCGTATAGCTGGGGAAGTAAAAAGAAGTTTGTTTTATTTATATATAGGAAGGAGGAGAGACGAGGCTTGTGCTTGTCGTCGATGAAAACTAACTTGTGGAATTTCTTGCAAGCATTCGGTACTAAGTGTGCCTTCTTCAGGGCCTGTATTGACAATATACATTATTAATGAGCTATTTAGAAATGTATGACAATAAAACTAAATGTCTAAACCAAAGAAATAAAATTTAATTTATTTACATCATAACAAACTAAAATATTATAGGTTAGGTTTTATGACTCATGCCCGGGTTTTAACTACGAGGTCATATCGCCTACTACCAGAGCGCTCTTTCGTCACTTTGTTGGACATGAGCCCGACTCTACTGTGGGAGTCCTAAATTTTGCCTACCCTAAATTTTTATTCACCTAGGGCAGGGGTCTTTAACAAGTATCTGACATCGTACAGGTACCATCGCTTAACGTCCCATCCAAAGGACGGCATGTTTAAGTTTATTTTATCTCCCAGATAAAATAAACTAAGGACCTCGGCCGAATTACGAACTCATGATCTTGAGATCATTATTAATTATAGATGAATCGGTTCAGGTAATTGCAATAAATAAAATAAATTTAGGTAAGCTCCAGTATTATACTGTATATTTCTGTAAAAAATGTTATTTCCAGTTGTAACAATTCAAATCCTCGCTATTCCAATGCCTCCTCAATAAACAATCTTCTCCCTCTGATTAGCCTTCTATTCCCCTTCCTCCATACTTTCCCGCTCCCTAACATAATTTTTTTTTTTTTTTTCCGTATTTATTTTATTAATTTTTTTATCTTCATTTTATTTTATTTCTTTTTTTCATCAGTTTTTCTTAAATTAATTTATATTGAAATGTATAAGGTAAACGAGAGGGCAAATCATAATAAAACTGTTTTTCTAAATTTTAAACTATTAGTTACCTACGAAAATAAATATATTAATGATTTTTTCATCATCATAGGTTCCTGATTTTTAAATAACTTCCGCTATTGCGCAAAGAACTGTAATTTCTGTAAAAGGTGTTGAAGGAGAGCTTCTGTAGATTGCAGCGTCTATATCTTTGCTGATAAGATTGTTTTCCATTCTTTCCAATGAACTTTTTGAATCCTCCGAGATCCAAAAGTCCTCTGCCCCTAACGTAATTAAATTGTGTCGCTAGTCACATTTAGTTTTATTGTCATATCTTTATTCAAATCTAGCATATATAGCCTCACTGATAATGTATACATAGCAATACAGGCCCTGAAGAAGGCATACTCAGTGCCGAAAGCTTGGCAGCTTGTTTTTCTCGACCTGTGCCGGATTAGCCACGTAGCAAGAGTAGCAAATGCTACGGGCCCCGCGAATTGGGGGGCCCCTCGCTCCAACGCCTGTCTGACCGTAAAAATATATCAATTTAGACAGGAGCGTAAAAATATTTTGCATGCCTTAAGCGCGAAGCGCTTAGACTATGCTTTACTCCCACCTGAAAATCTAAAACTCGATTTCGTCACGTTAAATCTTATCTGAAATTAATCATTTACATTTATATGGTATATCTTTAGAATCGTGTTTCCCAAAAGTAGAAATTGCCTTGCGCATTTACTTGTCTCTCATGATCAGTAACTGCAGTGGCGAACGTTCTTTTTCAACATTAAAACGTATTAAAAATGAGTTAAGGAACACGATGGGCCAAGAACGTCTTAATCATTTCACTTTGATGAATATAGAGCATGATTTGCTCAAAGAAGTCGATATTGAAAGTGTTATCTCTAAATTTGCCCATATTAAATCCAGAAAAGTTTATTTGTAAGAGTTTTGTTTTATTTAATACCCCAAACTTGAGAACCTAAAGCAAACCAAGGGCCTCTTGACAGAATTTGCTACAGACCCCTCGCTGGCTTAATCCGGCACTGTTGTCGACCATAAGCTTCATCTCTCCTTATTATTACATCGTTGGTCAATCATTCCCTAATTGTTATTTGTTTATTACGATGTTCCTCAATAAGTCCGACTTTCTCAACTTAGTGTGCGCTAGGCCACGGCCGACATCTTCCTTTGGGTTATTTCATGTATATATCCTATTGTACCTCATGTGCTTGGCAGTGGCTGTACAGTTAGGAATTTGTACTGTCTAAAATATTTTCTACCCGTTTTCAATAATGATAAAATTATTATTAACAAAATGTGTACATGTATATGTATAGGGGAAGTTATGTCATCGGCCAAAAGATCGATGCGTAGTATTAACGAAATTTGATTTGTTTTCCGACCTCAAGATTTCAAATGTGAAAAGCAAAATGTCTGTGTGTGTGTCTGTAAACAAGATAACTCCCGATAAATCAATGTATCATCACAAAATTTTATATGTGAATCCAGAACCCTCTAATGACGACACTTATTGATTTTCAGTCAAATCGACCAAAGGGAAGGAGGTGGCTTAACACAGAAAGTAATAATTACCGATGGAATGAATGTATCGATACAAGTTTCTTTTATTTCAGGTTGAGGGCGCCGGTAACTCAGTAGTATGCGTGTTTGCTTACTGAGCTCAAGATCGCGGGTTCGAATCCAGGCCGAGGCCCTTACGTTTTTTATTTGGGAGCTGTAAAATCTTCGAGCACGCCTTCGGATGGGACGTTAAACGATGGTCACGAACCTGTGAAATGTCAGGTACTCGTTAATGCCCCGTACCCTTAGTGAATTAACTTAGGTTAGCAAAAATTTAGTACTCCAGAAGAGTAGTAGGTAGTAGGCGACATGACCTCGTAGTTAAGCCCGGGTATGGCAATAAATAACGAACTGTATTACAAGTTACAGTACTGCCTGGAAACTGGACAACCTCCGTATATCTTGCTAACAAGATATCTAACCGACAATTATTTGTGGATTGACATAAACCGCATAATTTCTCTCCAAAACAGATGTATTCAGAAGTATCACAAAAAACAAAAAAAATGAAAGACTTACTCCATACTATATTTTCGAAATGTTGAAGGTAGGTGATTCCATATCCATTAATCTGTAAGAAACGAAAAGTCAAATCTAATTGCCTGCAGAGTGCCTCCCTCCGCTCCACCTCCAGCTGTAGCTTCCTCTGGAGTCGCAGGTTCTCCTCACGGACCTGTCGCTCCACCTTCACGTACCGCTCCACCTTCACATACCGCTCCACCTTCACGTACCGCTCCATCTTCACGTACCGCTCCACCTTCACGTACCGCTCCATATTCACGTACCGCTCCACCTTCACGTACCGCTCCATCTTCTCTGTATCTGCAACAGGACAAACTCAATTCACAACATGTACAATTACTATTAGAAATTGGATGGTTGCCTTGTTCATTTCTCTTATATGGTAAAGTCTCACATTAACGAACTCGTAATATGTTGCCGTTTTTTTAAAATCTTCAAGGTACAGGAACATCTTACGATCCTAACTTGTGTCGCGACCTGGAGTTAGCGCATCATAGATTTTAGCTAAGGGGAGGAGCTCTTCTATTCTTGGCCTAAAAATGATGGTCTACTAAAAGCTATGAGAGAGGCGGGTTGATGTCTCCCTAATGCTCCAAAGTATCCTTTTAGTTGGCCATTTTAGCTGTTGAGTAGTCGTAAAGCGTGGGCTAAAGGGTGCTTCCATCAGAGGGGAGGACGAATATAGAGAGTGCGGGAGGAAGGGGAAGCAGGGGAGAGGGTGAGTTATAGGTCAATTAGGAGGACTGCCACTCGGTACATTAGTAGTCTCACTAGATCACAGCCACTTTGTACCATCGTCTGTCTGTCCCAGTCAGTGTCTCCTCTGGAGGAGGTTAGGTGAACCTCCAAAATCCCTATAACCACACATTACATTCACCCCTGTCTTTAAACATAAATTTATTATGAGGAAACGTCACTAGGGTACATGTAGATCAGTAGCCTCGCTCAGATCTTGCACCAAGAAGGATCTCAGGACCATTCATAAGTTCTAAACACAGGGCCGACCACAAGAGGTGCAGCACCCACTCCCCACTTCGCCACACTGATGTCCAGCCTTCATTGAACCTTTTGTACCACTCATGACACCGTGGTCACTCAAAACAAAAACCTATTGCAACATCTGAAAAGTTTCGGTTTTACCCAACTTTACACAAACGCGTTGCTCTTATTTTTAATTCATTTGACAAGAGGTCACAAAAAAGTCTGTTACTTCACAACAAAGTAGATTGTAGAGAATCTACAAAAACAGCTGAGCTCAGGAAGAGTCACAAAAACTAACCGTACCGCTTTCCGACGCTCCATTCCCTGGAACGTTTTGATCACCCTTCGTAACAATAAACTAAAGTGCACAATCAAAAACAAAATTATATTCAATACTTTTATTTTCGCAGCACTTAAGCCAATGGGTATTGTTTGAAAAACCGAAACCTCGAAGATGATATCAATTTGTAGCCAATTCGTCCAAAATGATATAGGCGATCAGAAAAAGGGGTCGTAACTCAACCGCCTTTTGAATCACCATAGTAAATTTCATATTGAAACATTCGTTTCACCGACTAAGGTTTTTTAGTATGGTGATTTTCAACCAAATCGATAAGTTGGCGAGGGAGACACTGGCGGTGATTCATGACGGATCAATTTTTCCTTCTTCAGTTACACGAAATATAGGGGAAGTTATGTAGTCGGTCAGAAATTCGATGCGGATTTTTCAATCGATATTCAAGTTTTCCGACCTTCTGATTACAAAAATGAGAAAAAGAGTCTCTCTGTGAACACCACAACTCCCAATAGAATGAATGTATCGTCATGAAATTTTATATGTTTATCCAGAATTTTCTAAGGACGACACCTATTAATTTTCAGCAAAATCAGCCAAAGGGAAGAGGGGATTAGGGGGTGGCTTAACTCAAAAACTAATAACTACCGTTGTAATAAATATACAGTCATGAAATTTCATATGAAAGTTCAAAACCTCATAAGAATGCCACTCATCAATTTTCCGGAAAATCAGTGTAAGGTATGTATCGACACAAAATTGCGTTGAGAATTCAGAAGCCACTAAGTAAACCAGTAAGTCAAATATTGAGTTTTAGCGTAAACGACAGATTCCTCAGTGTACCTGCAGAGGCAAGAGACAAGACAGTTACACGAATCAAGAACGTTTCTCTGACCAAATAGAAGAAGACACATAGCCCAGAGTGCAGGCTACGGATTTGACAGTCAGGGTTGCATATTTGTGCAAACAAGACAAGACAGTCTCAGATTCTCCCCAACCTGTCTATCTATAGAAGCAAGGTGGGTCTCCATCTAAATCTGTAAGGTAGCTCTCAACATTTGTCTGGTTCGGTCAGCCTCTCTCTCTCTGCTCTGCGCTCCATGAATTATTGATTTATTTAATTTTGTTTCGCTTCTCTTCATTTTGATTGAACTACTTAATCAACGCGTACCCATTGTTTTAACCCTGGCTCATTGACTTTATATTAGTTTTAATAGAAATAGAAAAAAATATTAATTAAGATGTGAAAATAGGCGATGAAGGCGTTCTGGATAAGTTTGCAGGTGTCCCAAGAAACCTGCACTTTGTTTTGTAAAGAGAACAAGCTAAAGGAAACCATTTTTTTAATTTGATATTTTCACTTATTTTTTATAACTCAAAAATATTATACCTAATTCAAAATATTATAATTATATATTGACTTTTGTCTGTCGTAAAAACTTACTTTATTTCTTAACCCCCATAAAAACAGTTCTTTGGTCTTTATCAAATACTTACAAATAACTACATAACTGATATACTTAGCTAGTTTATTTTTTAAAAAAGCTTCAAATTAAATTAAAAAAGTTAAAAACAAAAACAATAAAATTTAATTTTTCTGGGAGAAGTCCCCATGGGACCGCCAATCCTGCTACCGATGTTACCTCTGGTAATACAAGGTGATACTTTTTTTTTTTCCTTATAAAATCGGCCTGGTGGGCCCCCCCCGAAATTTTTCCCTATATACGCCACTGACACCTTGCATTAACAATATAAAAATATCATCCGTACATCACCCATATAGAATATATATACAGAAAACAAAGACTGTAATAATACCGATGTAATGAATATATCGGACAAGAAATTTCATATTTAAATTCAAAACCACTTAGCGTGTGTAGTTCCAGTTTTCAAAAACCTGTTAATTGTTGGGAAAATGTTCTTGTCACATTGTTTTAGGATTGAAATAAAATATTCTCGAACTGCTTCCTCTGTCCAAGGTCTTCACCAGGATCTGCACGACCTCTAGTAGGAAAATGTTTTATATCAATAAATGATACCATGCAAGTATAAAATAGTTATATTGTTTACAAAAAGGACAATTTTTTTTTTTTTATTTCGGGGGGATATCCCCCCCCCCCCTCCCCCTAGGAACGCCCCTGATTACATCGGCAGTGAATAGAGTTTTTGAATTGAGTCCTCCTCCTTTGATCGCCTTCTTCATTTCAAGCGATTTCGCTAATAATTGTTGTCCTTAAGTGGTTTTGAATTTAAATATAAAATTTCTTGTCGATACATTCATTCTCTCGGGAGTTTTCACAGGACAGACGCACAAAATGTGATATTTTTAAAACCAGGGTTGGGAAAGAATGAAAGTTAGATGAAAACTCAACATCGGACTTCTGACCGATTACATAAGTTCCCCTATACTTCGTATAACTGTGGAACTAAAAGTTTCACCAAGACTTATTTACCTTTACGTTTAAGAGTTCACGGAAAATAAAATATTTTAAGCATAGGTCACAAACTATAGGTATTATAAGCCCCAAACAATAGGCATCATCAAATCATCAAGCTTTGAATAGGTGAATCACCGGCAGTGTACTTCCCCAGCGTTAATTAATCAACTTAGTTTTGCCTCTCCCTCCGAAACAATTTACCGATATGGTTGAAAATCAATTAGTGTCTTATTCAGGGACTTTTGAACCCTCATACTAAACTTCACGTTTATATATTCCTTACACCCTTTATACAGGGTGATTCCCTCGTAACTTTAAAACAAATGGATGAAACTAGACCGAAAATGGAGTAGAATGCCGCAAACCACACCTTTCTATTTCAATCCGTTGCCGAGATATGATTTTTTAAATGTTTTTTTTCGAGAAAACCACGTTTTTTGCCATCAAGTCCCATATTTCTTCCCTTTAAATCAACGTTTCTCAACTTTTGACCACATTTTCGGAATCAGCGTTAAATTTCCTATCAGACTAGTGTACTTTCAACTTTGAAAATTACCAACTTGGAACCGAAATAACACCTAAAACGTTAACATTTTAGAAAAATTAAAATTTCGGGAAATACTTCTACGTCAACTACTTTCCCGCTCAAGGACTGCTTCAACCGTCCAGGGAGCTAGAAAGCTTGCAAATGTAATCAGCTTTCTATTGGTATGGTTAACTTTGCGATTTCGTATCGATTTCATGGAGAAATTTAAGGTTGAATGCGAAAAAACGTGATGTAAATCGAATCTAAAGAGGTCACAAATGCAATTTTTTTTTTTATCTTTTTTTTTTATCTAGAGATCATAAGTGTGGCCAGTTCAGGTCTCACAATTACAAGAGTGGATCTCTAGATTAAAACAAAAAAAAAATTCAGTGTTTCAGAGAGAGCAAAAACTTAGTTGATGAATTCTCTCTGGGGAAGTACATTGCTGCTGATTCACCGAAGCCTACTCTACTTAGGTGGTCTGGATCAGAATGGACGACTATGTTACCTTTTAGAATATGGAGATTCATAAATGTTTAACGATTTGCAGATGAAGACTGCGACGGTGAGGAGAAACGGAAGGGGAAGCCACGGCGAGTGAGAACCACGTTCACCTCTGGACAACTGGAGGCTCTGGAACGAGTGTTCGAGAGGACGCACTATCCTGACGCCTTCGTCAGAGAAGAGTTGGCCAGGAAGGTGGCGCTTTCAGAGGCCAGAGTTCAAGTAAGTACACATCAGATACTACCCATTCCATTGTTGTTGCGACAATCTCTCACTATGTTCCTGTAAAAAAAAAAAAAATTAATGACAATTTTCTATCTATAATTTTTTTTTTTTTTTGCTCACAAGGACTTGCATGTTTAAAGGTAGGTTCTGATTATGAATAGTAAATATAGTCTTGACGACGCTTTATATGGGCACTAGGGCATGAATGAGAAAGAGGGACAGATAGATATTGTGACTCATGCCCGGGCTTTAGCTACAAGGTCATATAGCGCTCTTTCGTCGCTATAGTGGACATGAGCCCGACTCCTAAATTCTTATGTAGGTTTATTCACTTGATATCGTACAGGCTAGAGAACCATCGCTTAACGTCCTATCAGAAGAACGGCGTGCTTAGTTTAATTTACCTCCCAAATAAAATAAACTATGGGCTTCGGCCGGGTTTTGTACCCACGATCTTGAACTCAGTAAGCAAGCACGCATACCACTGAGCTACTGGCGTCCTCTGGCTGTTATTATTTATTATGACTTTTATTGTAGATATTTTACAAAAATGAACTAGTTTCTGATGAGCATTAGAGTTTTTTTGTTTTTTTATTTTGTCAAAATATGTATTGAAGAAGTATAGGTACCTAATAATAATATATCTTCCGTTAAACCATAACATATGTGCGTGCTTGTCTTCTGAGCTGAAGAACATGGGTTCGAAACCCGACCGAGACCCTTAGTTTATTTTATCTGGGAGGTAAAATAAACTTAAGCACGCCGTCCTTCGAATGGGACGTTATGCGATGGTCCCGAGCCTGTACGATGTCAGGTACTCGTTAAAGACCCCTCCCTAGGTGAATAAAAATTTAGGGTAGGCAAAATTTAGGACTCCCACAGTAGAGTCAGGCTCATGTCCACCAGAGTGACGAAACAGCGCACTGGTATTAGGCGATATGACCTCTTAGTTAAAACCCGGGCATGAGTCATAAAGCGTAACCTAACCTACATCAACCTATACTAAATATTAGAATACAAACACATATGATACAAATAATAATATTTGCTTAAATAAATAATAGATGATAAATGTATATTTATAATTATAAATATTATACATTTTTAGATAAATCTTCTTTTAGGACGGTATTTCGATGCAATCGCGGGTCCTTTCGGAGGTCACAAAGAACGAAATGTAGAAAAACAAAAAAGAAAGTGAAATATAGAGAAAAAAAGAGAGGAACGTTTATAATTCGTTCATAATCATGACTAGTATTGTTGAGTGGGAAAATATTTATATTTTTTATAATTACCATTAATGTTTCAAATATAAACAGCGCAGATAATGGCAAGATTTAAAGGTTATTATTGAATATCCCTCAAATCTACGCTTTTGAAATTATTTTAGCTTCAATAATTGGGAATGCTGCAGGTTCATGCATCTTCTCTCCTCATGAACTTGCACTTTCAGCTCTCTTCTTTTTGGTTTACCTCCACTGCTATGCAATATTAAATAATTCTCCCATTTATTTTTTCGGTTTTTACAACCTAGAAATTATAGACGTTTTTGGAAGAACTCCCATCATCAGTATCCATAAATCATTTGCTGATCTTTATTGTTAACATATCTTTATTGATAAAGGTATTCTTTTTGCAGATTTTATTAACATAGAGGTCATTTCATGACATATTTTTTGCAAAAATAATAAATATTACGATCATTATTAGAGAAGAAATTGTTTACTGTTAAGTTCAGCAAATAAATTATGAAAGTTTTTCCAGTAACGTCTTGCTAGGTTGTAACAAGCAAAAAAATAAATGGAAGAATAATTCTTTATATATTTTTATTATAATTATTATAATGTCTACGACCGACTTTTTTTTTTCTTAGGTATGGTTTCAAAACCGAAGAGCGAAATTCCGAAGAAATGAAAGAAGTATGAGAGGTTGTGATAGCACTCCTGCAGAACAGCCACTGGCACCTCGGCCAGTAGTCCAAGGTAAACAATATGTTATAATCAGTAAACTTAAACGTCATCCTGGCTATGAACTTCCCCAGAACAAATTAATCAATTACATATTCGCTCTCCCTTCAAATCCAACCAATAAAATTCAATATTTGACTTACACAGTGTCTTCTGAATCTCAATATTGTGTCGACACATTCATTACATTGAGATTTTTAAGTTGAGACCCTCTATGACCCCCACTCCTTGCCTTCTGATTCGACTCTGTCGTCTTTATAGGGCTTGGAATTTACATATAAAATTTGTAAATACATTCATTACAACAGTAGTTTTTACATTGTGTTAAACCTCCCTCTAATCACCCTCTTTCCTTTGGCCAATTTGTCTGAAAACCAATAGGTGTCATCCTCAGAGGATGCTGGATACATATAAAATTTCGTATCGATACGTTCATTATATCAGGAGTTATCAGGTTTACATTTCATTTTTGAAATCAGGAGGACAGAAAACAAGAGTTTTGATCGATTACATAATTAACCCTACACATCGTGTAGCTGGGCAAGTAAATAATAAAAAAACATAATAACAAACAAACACTTATAATAAATTTGAGTCGCTATCAAGTAGGTAAATTTTAATTTAATCACTCTTGATTATGAAATATCAACAAAACATTGCAGAGAAAGTGTTCATGCGACTGCATTGATTATTTAAGACATGAAGTGCCTTCAGTGGAAATAAAATTAATAGTAAAAAAATTATTATCTTATCTGTGAGCAAGCGAATGCAATTTTTGGTGTTATTTCATCAGTTCACTTTTGTACAGTTAGTTCTTTGGTCTAACAACATAATATAAAAATACTCATCAAGATAATTAATAAAAAATTGCGATAGAAAATATTCTTTAAAAAATTTCCGATTGAAAACTTTCCGAGCAACTAATGATTCCGCGTATGGAAGTGTTTACATTGGCGGAGATTTACTCTGGCGACAACGGCTCAAGTTTACCTTGACAAGAACCAGATCATTTTTTCATTCAACTCTCAGACAGGCATCTATTTTCTAAATGTAACGTTGCACATTTTTTTTTCTTTATTCTTCTAAATAATTCACTATTTAATACATTATGAGTAGGGACACTGAAAAAAATAATAATATAATAATGAAAATATTTTATGTAGCCATTACATGACTTTCTTATACCAACCAACATTGTACAGGTCACTCTCCCTCCCCTTTCTTAAAATCATTTCATATTGGCATTACTGCGTATAAGAAAGGCACACTCAGAATATATACAATGAAACAAAAGAAACCGTTTACGTCAATTCATTAGTTTCATATATCCAGTAACGTTAGAATGGAATAATTTTGATGGGGAGGAGGGAAAGTGATCTGTACAAAGGTGGTTGGTATAAGAAAGTGGCAGGGCCGGACTGGCCATCTGACAATTCTGGCAAATGCCAGAGAGGCCGGTCCATAGAAAAATATCACTTTTTTATCTAACAATCGTTTATCTCATCATTAAACATTTCTGGAAGTGTTGAAAATTTAAACTGTTGCGCATAATATGGAATAAAACAGACCATCGGACAAATAGGTTTCCAACGTTACCGACCGAGCCAATTGAATCTGTTTTGCTGGTAGACTATTTTCTTACAATAGAATCAGTAATTATTAATTTCAATTGATATATTTAATCCTTAGCGACACGCGCCGTGGTACACCGTACCGCATTTGTACGAAGACTGAAATAGCGCGGTAAATACAAGCCAATCACGATTCCCGCTTTGAGTATTCATAGTTCAGGAAATCGCTCATAGGTTGCGCTATCGTAAGTCACGTAATTATCAGTTGTAGTTCTGTTATATATGTTACGCCGAACTGACGAAATTGCCTAATTCGTGAACTAGGCAAAAAATTGCCGAATTCATGGATTAGGCAATTTGTTGGTTTCATTTTGCCTATTTCGCGAAATAGGCAACCCCCACTTAAATAGGGAATTATTGGGATCTATATATCAATTATTATAGATAGGGAATTATTGAATTATATAAAACACAAATAATGAAGAAAAAAAATTCTTTAATACTGGGTTTTAAACAACATTGAACAGTATTCGTTAGCAAATGTTTATAAAAACAATGAAACAGAGGTCAAATTAAAAAAAAAAAATTAATCATGGTTTTTACAGGATGTTCCAGAAAAACAAGCTGAATTACAAACGAAGCCATTCTTATAACATTTACATCGTGAAGACGTCTTTTTTGCATGAACATCTTTTATACCATAACTATGCGCTGCATGTGCTAATTCGTGAACTAGGCAACATCATTACTGCCGATTACGTGTATTAGGCAGTAGAGTTGCCTAGTACGTGAATTCGGCAATTTTTTGCCTAGTTCACGAACTAGGCAATTTCGTCAATTCGGCGTAACATATACATATTGTGAAAGCGAAAAGGTTACGATTGCACTACTCAGAACCGCGCGTGTGTGTATAAGTTTTATACATTTCGGAATACAGAACCGCTCGCGTCTAATGATGCAAGTATAATGATGAGGCAGGTTTCCATTAAATTCCAGTGCTGAATTTTACCCCCAGTCAGGCCCTGGAAAGTAAAGTAATGGCCATGTCACATATTGCTTCTTTATTAACTTGCCAGCATACAGGGAAGTTATTGTAATGGGTGCGAAAATCGAAATCAAAAATTCAACATCATCATCAAAGGTCATTACAGTATTTTTACACTATTTTTTGGGAAAGAAGTATATGTGTGCAGTACGTACGTATGCAATTTTTCCTGCACGATATCTCGCGAATGAAAAATGATTTCGACTCCGCTTTGATGGCAATCGAAGCCTATCAACATAAATATGATCTGAGAGAAATTTTATCAAACTCGGTTTAGCCGTTTTTTTTTGTTTAAGCAAAAATCCTGCTAAAAAAGTGGATTTTAGGAATTCTTGAAAAAATTTATTCTATCTAATTTGTTCTGGTAGCAATGTAGCATCCTACAGAGCCAGAAAAATAGGCTATATGGAGTCTGAAAATTTTGAACGGGAGGAGAAAAAAATTGTTCTAGCTCATTAACGGATTGTCATGAAATTTCACATGTTCTTAATAGCCAATTGAGAAATAGGGTGTGTGATTTTTTTTATAATTTCCAATAAAAAACTAACAATATTAAAAATATATTTTATCATTCGTTATCCTTGCTATACAATTTAAACATTACTTTGAAATATTTGTTACGGAAATTTATTTTCCATTTTTTAGGCCGCTATAACTTAGATATTGCTTTACCTCAAATTTGAGGACACATTAACGATTTGAAATTTAATAATGAATATTTGTGGTAAGAACTAATTTTTCGATGGAACTAACCGTTTTCGGGTAAATCAATGAAACTGGTCTAGAAATGTGTGAAACAGCTTGTGTATTTTATGCCTTTTTCTACTTACAAATATATACTGTGTCGATACTTATCTTTTGTTCAGGAGTGTATTGAATTTGATTTCTTCTATTTCAGGAGCAGTAAGCTGGCAGAACTGTCAACAGTACCCAGTGGCTCACAACCCACACGTTCACCAACACACAAATCCACCTCCTCCCTGTGCCTTTATCACCCCAGGTAATTACGGTATGGAAACTTCACATATCTTCAAATATCATAAAGACAACTTTATATTTACCCAAAAATTATGTTTTGACATAATGATATCAACTGTTTAAAAAATAAGAAGACTAGAGGCCTATCTCTGGGAGAAGAAAAAACAAAAGTTGGAAAAGTCCTAAGCCTGCACGATGTCAGGTACTCCTTAAAAAAAAAACCCTACCTAGGTCAATAAAAGCTTAGGGTAGGCAAAATTTAGGATTTCCATTGTAGAATCCATATATTGGTATGGAGAGAAGGCGAAAATGTAATTGATTAATTCGTGCTGGGGAAGTATATTTCCAGGGTTTCATCGACTTTTTTTTTCAATTTCATTTTAGGGAGTCAAGGGCGGATCCAGCATGTTCATTGGGGGGGTAAAATTTCGTTGACAGATTGAGTAACAGTCTGAGTCTGTAAACGAATGACGTCATTATCAATATAATCGGCTTTACCCCCCCCCCCCCCCCCCCCCCCTCCCCCCCACTATAGGGAGTCAGAAAACGTAGTACATATTATTGACTGATTAGATTAACTTCCCCTGTAGTACATAGAGCTGGCTGAGAAAGTTAAAATGTAAGTCAGGCATACAACATACTGACTGTTGTATAAGTATCATCGAAACCCTTCAATGTGTGATTTTATCTGTCCAGGTCTAGCCCCGTACACGCCTCCACGACTACCCCACCCGCCACCTTGCAGTATATCCTCTAGTGTGGCCAACTTCCGTTTTAGAACACAAGATTACTATCCTACACATATTTAGTTATACATAATGTATTATTATCATTTAATTTTTTTATAAGTAACATTGTACATAGATAGCTTTGATGTTCAATATTTTAAGACTTCAATTTAGAAATCAAACTTGAATAATTTGATAAGTCTTAAAAATGTAAATAAAAAATGCAAATCATAAAATGTTATAAATAATAAAAATCTCACTTCTTCTGTATAGTTTATTTGATATTTTTTATTTATAAATAATGCTATAAAATCTTTATTTTCTATATATATATTGAAACTAATAAGTATATAATTATAGTATTTTGCTAATAAATATTTATTGTTTTTATTTTATATTCCTTACAAATAATGTTACGTTTTTACTTTCATGAAATGCAAGCCTTGTCAAAAATATTTTTTTGAACAAAATGGTCGGTTGCCGCATTGTTGGCTGCTGATGGAATTTCTGCCGCAAGGTTTCCTACTTAAACAAATGTTGCGCACAATTTTACTTTTCATCATGTCTACTGAAATTATAAAGAACAAGTCAAATTGATGTACCTATATGATTTTTTAGTAATGAAACATTTGATCAGTTAAGCTTATTGGATGCCAAAGGAAAAAACACTATATCAATACATAACACTTCATATAAAATTTTAGTGGGGAAGACAATTAAATGGAAGTGGCATATGAGTTTTCTATTAAACATATATACAGGGTGTATTTTGTGCAATACTTGGTGAATATATTCCAGAGACCAAAATAAGAAAAAAATAAGGACCTTTAAAAATGGTTCCGCAAATGCTTCATAAATGCAAATGGAACTACTCTGCGTTGGCGGCGCCGGTAGTTCAGTGGTATGCGTACTTTCTTACCGAGCTCAAGATCGTGGGTTCGAAACCCAGCCGACCTTAGTTTATTTTATCTAGGAAGTATCTTCGGATGGGACGATAAGCATGTCCCAGAGCCTGTGTAATGTCAGGTACTCGTTAAAGACTCCTGTTCTAGGCGAATAAAAATTTAGGACTTCCATAGTAGAGTCAGGCACATGCCCAGTTAAAGCCCGGGCATGACTCGTAATAACTAACTTGAAAAGATAAAATCAATCCTTAGGTTAGTTCTATTGAAAATTCACCCAAACGTAAATATCACCATATCTGATTAACTTGGGGTAGTGGATACATATCAGGATATGATTTTACTAAAGATCTATACTAAGTATCATATATAAATATACTTCTTATATATTTTATTTATCTAAATAATATTTTCATCATACAAATATTGAAATTACTTTGAATAGTAAAAATATAATAACTATCATCAATATACTCGACATCATTAAAGTTAACAATAAATAATACCATATATAAATATATATAATAAAATGATAAATAACAATAAATATAATTAATTAAAAATAGGGTTTGATTTCACAGAACTTTCATTTGTAGTTCACTAAAATTTAAATTGTTTTTTCACTTTCCTGCTTGGATAAAATAATATATACATGGGTCATTTGAGGGTAGCTCAGTGGTATGCGTGCTTGCCTTCTTCAAGGTCGTGGGTTCGAAACCCGGCCGAGGCCCTTAATTTACTTTATCTGGGAGGTAAAATAAACTTAAACGCCATCCTTCGGATGGTCCCGAGCCTATACGATGTCAGGTACTCGTTAAAGACCCCTATCCTATGTAAATGAAAATTTAGGGTAGGCAAAATTTAGGACTTTCACAGTAGAGTCGGGCTCATGTCCACCAGAGTGACGAAAGAGAGCTGTGGTAGTAGGCGATATGACCTCATAGTTAAAGTCCGGGCATACGTCATAATAACTAACTACATGGGTCATTTAAAGTCAAGAGGGCCTTTATGACAAAAATATTCTTGGAACTGATTAAAAACTTAGTATGCGAAAATTTAATATCACTGACTAACATGTATAAAATTCTTCTCTTCTCTACTAAATTTAAGATCAAATTTATTGAATTTTTGAACAATTACAAATTCGGACTCTTTCTTCTTGAGTTTTTGATATTTTATACTTATATCAATATTTTAAAAGTAAAGAAAAAAACTTTCAGGTAATTCGGATTTTTTTGCTGAACTATAGGAAAAAGTTAACTTTTGGAGATGAGTGTGAAGATTGGTATTGCATGAATACATTACTTGCTTTTCGTTATAAAATGCTAATAACTGAATCTACTTTAGAGATACATCAGGTTATCATTATTTTTACTTTCCAGTTATATTCAGTCAAATCGACCAAAGAGAAGAGGGGAATTAGGGAAGAGGTTTAACACAAAAAAACTCAATAATAGTGTTATTGTCTGTTTGGTGGGATATATAAGGAATTATCAATTATTCATTTTTAAAATTTAACCAGAAAGTTACGAAACAGATCCACAGCGAACAATTTTACCATATAAATCTAGAGAAAGACCTTCCTTCTTTAGTCAATAGGCGCGGTTTATATTCCACCAGGACAGTGCGAGACCTCACGTTACAAGAGAGATCCTACAAAAATCGACACCACTTGGATTCAGAAATTTTAAGTCAGTCAATATATTCTCCAGAAATAGCTACTTTAGACTACCTGTTCCGGAATCTTCAGAACATTCTAACTGCTCAGTGGATGGATTCATCAGAAGAGGTAAAAAGGCTCCAGTTTTATTTTTCCAAAACCCAAAGACCTTTTTAAGAAGGGAATTGAAAATAAAAAATAAGACTGAAACTGGTAAAAAATACATCATTGATTTAAAATTATACAGTACATTTTTAATTACTTTTTATCGCAGAATACAAAAACCCATATTCCTTATGCGATACTAATCGACTTTAGAGTTGACACTTGACATGGAATGATTCATCATTGTACGTAAGTAAAACAACTGTTTATCAAACAAACAATTTATCTTTATATCGTCACCTTAATACTACAACTAGACATTCAGTTTTGACAAAAACGCAAATCTTTTTTTTTTTTTAATCAGCCATTGTAGATTGATCCAAATTGATCTACTGACATTTTTACATAATTTCTTAACATATTTTCTTGGAGTTGTCTACTTCTAGCACAACAAAGATACCTGCAAAATACAACTAATGGTACAATTATCCCATACATGCCAATTTTCGAGTTATCTAGTTGTAGTATTAAGGTGACGATATATAAGTAAAGCAATCTCCGTCTTTATATATATATAAATAAAACAATGTATGTCTTTACATACAAGTAAAACAATGTTCGTCTAAATAAATAGATAAAATAATTTAAAATGAAACAAAAATAATTATGTTTTAGTTCATACAATCCCTTATTCACTGTTCCGCATGATGAAAGAAATTTTAAAGTCAATAATAAACAAATAAAATTTTGATTTTTATTAAAACAAAATAAACGAAAATATGTTTATAAAAATAATTATAATAATAATTTTGAAAAATGTAATTAAAGCATATAACATTTAATACCTAACCCTTAAATAAGCTATCTCATTCCGTCCATTATTTTGTTTATTTATCAGAATATTGTCAATAATTAACGCACTTTCATTTATACAAAGGTATTTTAATAATAAAAGAATATAGATAATAACTTGTATATTCACGATTTTCTTTCTTTTCTAAATCTACAACTAGTTAAAATTCTTAAAGCTCAGGAGTCTTATTTAATTTTTTTTTTTTTAAATTAAAGAATAAAAAATAGTTTATTAAAGCTTTTCTTTGGGAATAAACTTTCATTTCACGGCCCAACAATAAAGACCATCACAAGAAATCAATTGTCTTAAAAGACAGTGCTGGAGAAGGGTCAAAATATAACTAAATATTTATATTAAATTGGAAGAAATAATGAGTGGATATGAGAATTATTAAGTGTTGTTTAACGGAAGTATTACAGGGTGATCTGTACGTTCTGCACTATGTTGCTTCTCTCCACCTTGGAAGGTACCAGGTAGAACGAAGGGGACATCCGGGCACCGCAGGGGCATGTAGAACCTAGACAAGGCAAATAGATATATTAATAATAATATTTATTTCCGTTCAACTAAAACATGGTAATAGGATGTCATAAGAATGTATACATTAACATATACATACATTAATTTAGTAAAATTAATAGAATCAGGAGCATGAGTACTGCTAGACTTTCTCCACGCATAATTACAACAATTTATACACTAAAAATGGTTTGGCATTATTTTTCAATAGTTCAAATTAGGTTTCTGTACAATTCAATTTTTTGGCTGATACAAGTTTCCCCTAAACCAGATGACTATTAAAAATTTAGTACTTATGGGTTATAACCTTGCCAAATTATGGCTGATATGCTAAATCCATAAAGCCACAAACAAATAATAAATTAAAAAAACCTTGCCAAACACTTGAAAGCACTTTAAAATAGCTTCAAGACACTTGAAAGCATTTTAAGACACATTGAACACTTTATACTTTAAGACATTTAAGCATCTTAAGACGAGTTAAACACTTGAGCGCAACAATACACTTGAACCACTTCTATGACTGGTTAAGTCATACATAACATGCCATTATGAGATAAATATCTGACTATTAGTCAGATGTTCCGGTAGATGTCTCTCAACAGCAGACACAACTGCACAATTTACTAATAGTTTCATATGAACAGAAAGAAGCTTCATGATATTCATTTTTTTGTTCTGTCAAGTTTGGAGACTATTTTTCATTTATTTATTAGTTATTTCATTTAACTTTTTTATTAATATCAGTATAGTATTTTGTTTTATTTTTGTTCTTAGAATCAGATTATTATATTTTATTTTAGTTTGAAGAAATCCCTCCTATTATTTCGCTAATTAATATTATCGGATTTGATTTATTTTTATTTAGCCCTTATTATTTATTATAATTAATTGTACTTATAATGATGTGGATAATTAAGTGCTATAAGATAATTCATTATGAGCAATAAAGTTATTCTTTCATATAAATAAATTTAAACAAAATAACATGGTAAATATATAGAAATGCCCAAAATATACAGGATTTAAGACAGATGAGAGAGAAACTGCAGGAGGCAGAGGAAAAATGAAATATCTGCATCCAGAATTGGATATTAAATTGTCAACAAAAAGAGACGAGTAATTTTGACAGACATTTTGGATAGAATGTGTGTAGTTGTAGATGTTCAAGAGAAGGGGAATCAGGAAATATTGGAATTAGGGAGAAACGCAGGGAAGAACTGAAGGAATAAGTGCTCTAGAGGGATTTTTCAAAATTGCAAATAGAAATTCTCTATAAATACTGAAGAATTTCTACTCATTTGCAAAATTGCAGTTAAGTTCTTAAGTATAGTGGTACTAAATTCGATTCACAACCGTTGTAACCATGAGCATACAAAATATACACGCATACATACACATCAATCGGAAAACTTTCAATTCAGAATTCATAAGGTGGTACTGAGTCGAAAGAGTTTCCGGTCAGGCAAAATACCTTCACCCAACCGTTCGTTGAGTGAATGAAGTAAGATATACAAACACACATAAAAAAAAAAATATAAAACAGAACGAACCCATAGTCCAGTTGAAGGTGCCCAGCTTTGAAGAGCATTTGGGGCAATTCAACTTGCCTTCTCGAGACTTTATGATATCATTCATCCAAGCGAGTGGTTCGACGAAGAAGATCTTATGGCATACATTGGGTCCCCCGCCTGATGTACCAAACATGTAAGGAGTTCTCCAAGACACCCTCCGTCCAGGGGGGTGAGGTAGAATGTTGGACTCATTGGCAATTATTCTCCTGAAATACATGTAAGAAACACTATTTAAAAACGAAATCATGAAATATATATATATAATTGTATACTATATAATAAATGGATGATTCTATATTAGATAACTAATTAATCTAATTAGATAACTGTTAAAACTATGTACAAATTAGTCGTTATTATGATAGCAATCTGTAGGTATTTAGGCCAGTCAGTAGAGGTATTGTACGTTGCAAAAGGTGGTGTAGAAGCTTTTATTTTTTATCTTGTATATATGGGTACGAACATGTAAAAAACAAAAATGCTAATACGGGCGACCTCGGGACAACTTTTGGTAGCCAAAAAACCTCGAAATTTTATGACTTTTTTGGTTGTTTTGCCTATAACTCCTAAAAGATGCATCCTAGCGAAAAAGTTATGATGTAAAAAATTGAAGAGCATTAAATTCTGCGTTGATTGAGTACCACAACTTAATAATTCAATGAAGTAGTATGGTCGAAAACCACGGTCAAAAAATGACGATTTTTTCCAACTTTGTCAAAAACTGAGATATAGTACTATATACGAGTCTACAGCTTGGGAATGAGTTTTCTAAGAGAAAAACTCATGGAATAAAAGTTGTAGAGCATCAAATTCTGATCTACTGAGTACCAACATTTTTGAATTTGGCGAAGTACAACTCTCGAAATTGGCAATCTCCCGACTTCAGGCACAGTACGGGTGTATATCCTACAGAGTTATTCTTGCTTTAGTATCATCAAATAATCATTTAAAAATATGAATCAATTAGGAGAAAACACAGGAGTAAATAAGAAAAGATATGAATGTAATTTAAAAAATACATAAGGTCTAGTATGCCTCATTTTTTCCTGAGTCGTTTAGATGGCCCGGCTCCTCTACTGGCAGCTGTGGAGGTGGTAGGAAGCTCTCATCATCCTGCTCTGGTTGTTCCTCGGGCTCCAATAGCTGGTTGAAGTGATCTTCGTCGTCATCATCGTCAACTACCCGTGGTAAAGTGTTGTCACATTGTTGACCACAGCAATGCTTGAATATGGAAGAGCACTTCAGACCAGCCTCACGGAGAGAGCAGGCTCTACTACACGCTATCTTGCAAGCGCATGACACTGTCCTGAGTAGAGACAAGAGAGCCACGTCTCTGGAGGTTTTTAGTGGCACTAGACCCGCATTACTGCGCACCCATCCCCATTCCCCCGGGTTAATTGTGTTACCCAACCATGTCTGTTTTTGATGGAAACACTGGTATGAGTGGGTGGCGTGCAGCATCATAAGTAGGTGGCAGTCTTGCGATGTCCACTTTTCCCTTGGTCACTGCTCGTGTGAACGTGGAGTGGCGAGTTCATCCAGAGCTACATTGGTGGAGTCGCCGGTGTAGATGACCGCGAAAATACGCGCACCAGCCTCAACAATCTCATCATGGCTGATGAGTGGGTTGAGAAACCGTCGAGAGATGTCCTTCAGTTCTTTAGAAAAGGTGACCATGCTGCTCAACTTCATCTTTCCTCCGCCAAAAATAGCTGATGTCGTATCACATCCACTAAACGCATGGATGAAAAGGATGTGGCTGGATATGGATTGGTCGAATTTGAAAGATGTCAAATATTGCATATCAGCAGCACCCCCTCTTCCAGGCTTCAGAAAGACCAAGTTGGTACATGGCTGGCCAAGCTGGAAAAAAAGTTGGAAAAAATCGTCATTTTTTGACCCTGGTTTTCGACCATACTACTTAATTGAATTATTAAGTTGTGGTACTCAATCAACGCAGAATTTAATGTTCTTCAATTTTTTACATCATAACTTTTTCGCTAGGATGCATCTTTTAGGAGTTATATGCAAAAAAACCAAAAAAGTCCTAAAATTTCGAGGTTTTTTGGCTGCCAAAAGTTGTCCCGAGGTCGCCCGTATTAGCATTTTTGTTTTTTACATGTTCGTACCCATATATACAAGATAAAAAAATAAAAGCTTCTACACCACCTTTTGCAACGTACCCCCCTGTTTCGATCCTCTACTGACTGGCCTAATTAACATTATTGCTCAACTTCTAAGTTGAAAAACGCGGAATATTGTATATTCTACAAAAATTGTTATAACTCCCGGTTTCGGCAATACACCATCTTAAGGTTTAGTTATAAATATACTAATATAATATATTAAATATACCCAGACAAGTTGGCTGAGTCCGAACCGAACATATAACGAACATCAAGTAGTTAAGTTAAGGGTTGGAATTTCAACTAGACAATTCCTGTGGCTTACATACAGTTATTTAAATAAAAAGAACTTGTTTAACTTTTATATTGTCAAATTCCAGAAAAATCTATACATAGTGTACCGGTTCCGGCTTATTGTCACCATCAGCACAAAATTCAAAAGTGACACTTTTGACGACGGTGTAAGCCTTTTTTTTTTTTTTTTTTTTTCCCGCAGGGCTATAGGAATACTTTCAACGAAGGTATAAGGTGTAAGCCGAAACTTTATGTATTTATATTTCTGGAATTAAACAATATGAAAGTCAATCAAGTTGTTTGTTTTTATTTATTTTATTACTTTTCCATTATATCAACATAGATCGTAGAAATCTTTTTGGACATAGGTCTAAAACTAAAATTAAAGATAAAAATAATTAAATTTTAACTAAATTAAATAATTGTATACATCACATGTCACGCATATCATATACAAATTAGTTTTCATGTTTAATTTTAGTTTTACCACTGTTAGTAAAGTAAATATTTCAGATGAAACAAATACTAACTGTTAGCCACTAGGGATGTCTTATTAGAAATTCCAACCCTGACTTAGTTTATAACCAAACTTGTAAATTTTTAAGTGGAATAGACAATATTTAAAAAAAGAAGTTCGTTTTATTTAATAATTAAAATTTTACAAATAATAAAAATTTTTATTATTTGTTCTTAATTACTAGAAATAGGCTTATAACATATTATATGTTTAAAAATTTAGGCTAATATTACAATTAATAAAAAATGTTACCTTTTTAGTACAATCTACTTATATTAGACATACCTACACTTTACACATCTGAAAACTAATGGTTCAGGATTCACGGTAGCCAGAGAAGGATCCGGTTTAATGACGTCCAAAAACTCGGTTGAAAGTATTTTCACTGAAAAATATAGTTATGTTTTTATATAATATAGTTATTACAGCTTTACAATTTTTCCATTTACACTTTTTGTTTGTTGTAACCTAATAATTATAGACATATCAGGAATTACTCCCTTCATCAAGACTTAACTTGGAGTTTCAACACAAAGGTCGACTCAAAAAATGTGTTCTGCAAAAAGAAGAATTTATTCTGGATTACTTGATTAAGATAAGAAAAATTGTTTTAACAATAAAAAAGAGCAAATAAATTATAGATAGGGAGTACTTCTCAAAACTTCTATTATTTTATTGTAGACACTGCAATAAATATATTGTATTTCTTTTTTTTTTTAGGAAT
This sequence comes from Aradus depressus, assembly GCA_963662175.1. Taxonomy (NCBI): domain Eukaryota; kingdom Metazoa; phylum Arthropoda; class Insecta; order Hemiptera; family Aradidae; genus Aradus; species Aradus depressus. The sequence continues at coordinate 39,783,577 of OY759214.1, forward strand.
AACATGATTAATAAACTTTATAAACTTAAAAAGAAAATTAAATCTTAAAAAGAAAATTATTACCTCACCTCGAATAACTCTTTCAGATGCCACTTTCAATCTGAACAATTTATATTGTAAGTTGGCTTTATCAATGGCATAGTTCATTCTCTCGTAGAGTCGAAGTTGGGCCTCAAATCCGGAATTTGGACACACAAATTTTCGTTTTTCTCTAACCCTAAAAACATTTACTCTATGAGAGGATTATTTTAGAAAGTAAAATGCATTTTTAAAATTATATAATTTTATTCAACAACGAATTTTCAGCAAACATTAAAAATTTCATTTTTATATGACAAAAGAAAGATAATTTACTATTTTTTTTTTTTTTAACATCGCACAGTTCTATTACAGACTAAGATTGGAAAGTGCGACTGGACATCCACACTTTACCTATTTACCACATCAAGCTGTCGTAGTTGTGTATTACCCAGACCGAAAATGTTCATTTTTATGTGTTTCCACGCGATGAGATAACACTGGAGGCACGGATGCAATGAAAAAATAACTTTGAAATCCTTACATATGTATATCTTCGAAACTAATAATGTTAAAGTTATAATAAGGAGTCTTATTTATAACATAACAATTTCAACCCTCCGCCCCTTAACCCGTCAATACAATAGTGTTAGAAAGTTATGGGATTTTTCGTTTCGCCGCACGCCATTTCAAGGCTGATAACTGGTGGATAAATAACAATAGTGATGACTAATGGACGTATGTGATTTTCATTACCACATTTTTTAACATTAAAAAAAAAAAAAAAAAATCGACTATTTAATATCAATTTAGTTTATCAATTTTAATATAAATCACACGTTTTATATCTGATAAAATCAATTAAAGAGGCATAGTAGCAAATGTGCCGCAACTTGCAAAGGGCTACGTCAACTGTTCTTCGCTGAATACTATAATGACGTAGAACGTGTAAGGTAGTCCCATGAAATAGTGACCGTTGACGTAGTTCTACGTTGTTGGTTGCGGCACAGTAGCTATTGTGCTCCTTTTTTTTTTTTTTTGTATTATTTAATTTTTACATGGGAAAATAACTGATACTGCAAACCTCAGCCCTTATTTCAACAAATTAGCAGTCAATAAATGTTCTTCTGAATTCATAGTAAAAAATTGAAATTGTCAAATGAAATAAGTACCTTTTAAAAGCGTCATCATAAGATAACTTATACGTTTTCATGGTGTAGGCGATCACAACAGTTGAACTTCGCGATATCCCAAAATAACTGTGACAAAGAAAAGTAATTAGATTAATTATTGATTGAGTCCAAAAAAGTATTATCAGATATTTTAATAATAAACAGAGTTGGGTCAGTAGAATATTCGATGTAGTTTACACGTAATCTAGATATACCTATTGTACAGAAGTCATATCTCGTCCCACAACATTTTACTTATCTTATTAACACATATGAAATGTATTTAACATTTTCTGCAGAGATACTTAATAAAAATACTATTTTTTTTTTCTTTAATATTAATAATATATTTCACAAAATAAATACAATACAAAGGAGTACTTTCGGTATTGCTACCAACTTTAGTCATGACTTAACAAATACTAAATGGAAGTCCCGAAATTCTTTGTATTTAATATTTGTTAAGTCATAGCGGAAAAGTTAGCAATATCAAAAGTACTCCCTTGTATTGTATTTCGTCTCCTATTGTATCTCGTCCACAAAAAAACTGGGACATAACAACTGTCAGACATTACACTTACATATTTCAAAATTAAAGTCTAAGAATGTTGCCTTTCGGTGTGTATACACATTGTTGTTGTTTACAATGAGGTTAACACTGAAAGTCCTCATCCTTTGACGAGATTTAAGAGGATTATCAAAACAAACCATAATTCAGTTTACCAGGGTGTCTCTTCTCGTTAAGATATTGTCCATAGTTTTTCTTTTCTGAGTCTGATTCTTTTTTATTTGCTTTGTTATCCATTTTAAATATTCTAAATTAATTACTTTTCATTATAAAAATGGTTCTTTCGAATGAAGAGGTGGCAAGAGCTGTTGCTCTAATTGAAGATGGGCGGAGTGTGAGATATGCAGCAGAATCTTTGGGGGTATCTCGTTCATCACTCCATCGAGCAGTTGTACGGTACAGGGAGACTGGGCAATATGGGCGCAGGCCCGGAAGTGGCCGTACAAGGGCTAACAGCGAGTGTGATGACCGTTTTATTACGCTGTCAGTTCTTCGAAACCGGTTCCTGACAGCTTCAGAAGTTCGAGCTGCACTGTTAGTTACCCGGGGAGTCGCTGTTTCTGCTGAGACAGTTAGAAGACGGTTCGTAGAACAACATTTACATGGAAGAAGACCGGCTACAGGGCCACAGCTTACCAGGGAGCATCGTGTAAGCAGGACTACATTTGCTAATCGACACATCCATTGGACTGTACAGCAATGGGGAGCTGTACTGTTCACAGATGAGTCTCGTTTTGGTCTGTATAGTTCAGATGGCCGCGTTTATGTGAGGAGAAGACAGAATGAGCGCTTCTGTCAATGTACCATGACGGGAACTGCTCCTTTTTATAGACAGTCAATTATGGTGTGGGGTGGGATAAGTTTGGACGCCCGCACGGAGTTAACGATCATTGAAAATGGAACTATGACCGCTGCTAGGTACATTGAAGAGGTTCTTATAGAGGCAGTCATACCGTTTGCACCATTTATTGGGGATGATTTCTTATTAATGCATGACAACGCCAGGCCTCACGTTGCTAGAGTCGTTAACCAGTACTTGGAGGATGTAGGTATCAATGTTATTGATTGGCCTGCACGTTCTCCAGACATGAACCCAATAGAACATCTATGGGACATACTAAAGAGGCGTGTCAGGAACCGCCTGCAGCCTCCAAATACTGTGCAACAGCTTCGCATTGCGTTACAACAGGAATGGGATGCTATTCCACAAAGGACCATCCAAAATCTTATTTCTTCCATGCCCCAGCGAGTTATGGCTCTTAAGAAAGCGCGAGGAGGAAATACTCGTTACTAAATGGCAATTGAGACATAAGAAGAACTTTTTTTCCACAAAGTTGCAAAACCAGTATTTCACATTTATTATTATTATTATTATTTCTTTATTTCTATTACATATAACTTGTATTTTTTTGACAAAATTTACATCATAACTATATTTTCTTATTGTAATACTAAGAAAAAAATGTATTGGTAAAATAAATATTCTTTATTGCTGTAAAATCTGAGTGTCCCAGTTTTTTTGTGGACGAGTGTATATATATTGTAAAATGGGCAATATCTAAAAAAAACATTATTTACTTTATTTTATAACAAGAAATACGTTTTAGAGTAATAATAAAATAATATACCAATGAACAAGAACAATGCCTGATTTCAATCCCTCATTTATAAATTCATAAGTACTTTCAAAATATTTTAGGAGATCTTCTTTTGGCATGTCTGTCACTAGAGTGAAAAGAAAAATGCCATTAATACATTTTTTATATTACATAAACAAAAAAGTTAAAATATATCACATTATAATTAGTTGCAATCACTATAAATAAACATACCTTGTATAAACATGGATTTCATTCCTGGTAATGAAATTATATTCCGAGGAAGAGGACAAGAATCAATTGTTACAATGTGATTACATTTAATTTTCTCCAGTAGCTTTATGTCCTTGGCTGCTGACAGATTACCTAAAATTAAGATTCAGAATATATATATATTTTTTTATAACAAAAGGTATTAAAAGGTGCAACAATGTTAAAAAAATAAAAAATAATTTATTTCGGTTATTTCCGTTTATATTTATTTTATAATATTATGAATTTTTCTATATATGATATATGAATTTTTCTATATATGATAGTATGCATTTTTTATTAAAATAATATCGTAAAATAAACATAGTTTTTATTTTTGCAAAATACAATAAATATATAGCAGTATCTTTTTTAAACGGTTATTAACAATACTATTTTTTTCAACTTAATTTTATGAAACATTTTTTTTTATTAAATTTTTATGCCGCAACTATTTGTCGTGGTCGGAAATCGAACCCTAACCGCCTGCACGAGAAATTGCGCACTGCTCAATTATTATTATTCTCATTATAATAATAATAATATTCATTCCTTTCTTATCCCTCCCCCCACTTCCCTCTAATCCTCATGCATGCAGACGACAAATGCTGGTACGCTTCACGTGAAACCTTTCCTTTCGTTTTTTCGGAACTCTGAAGCCAACAAATAGAAAATAAATAATAAATAAATTAAGAATAACATTTTCATTATTCTGTATAAAATTATTATTCAATGATTGACAGTATATAATATAACTCGTGATATTTTTATACTAATTCAGCATGTTTTAATATTATTTTATAATATATTTTCAAATCAAAGTATTCACTTTGGTAAATTTAAAAAAATTCAAAAATGAACTGCCCAATGTTTTTTTTTTTTGGGGGGGGGGGGGGAAGATTTAGTGAGGCTACACTTTTCTATTGTTAACACTATATTAGGTTGTAAATGGCAAGGAAATTATGGCAGAAATAAATAAGAAAAAGTCAAATGTGTAACATTGACGACATGCAGAATAGCCTGGTCTTGAGTCGCAACTCCGTTTACTTGTTACTTCTGCTTATTTCTCCTATATCGCCTCTTTTATTTCGACATAAAAATGTTGACATCAATACCAAAGTGAAGTCTCACACAAAAAATTACCAAATCTGAAGCATTGGTTTTTGACACTTTCATGAATGAATAATTCAATACTTCACCGAAAACTAAAAATAAATATACATCCACCTAGTATAAATGCAAAAAGATTCGTATAACAGATTGCCATCTTTGCAAACAAATTACACTCACCCAGCCATAAACCATCTTCTATACAATCCAAATTGGAAGGTCCCGCATCAAAATCTTCTCTTTTTAATTCACTAGATTCTTTCTTTTTAAATGAGTACCTAGTAGCCATCTCTTTGACACATGTGTATATATCGCTATTTATATATTAGAAAATCTACACTTAGTTATTCCAGACCATGGAACGACTACAAAACCAAGAGTATCTGTAAAAATAGAATTTACAAATAAATCATGAATATCATTCATCTAAGAAGTACAAATAAGTCAAATACAACAGTATTAACATCTCAAAATGAATATATAATTTCAAAAATTCGTAACTAACCAATATGCGCGGAATACTTGTTATGTAAATATTTGTATTGATTATTTTTCGCTCCTTTGAAACCTACCTATACCAACATAATCAACGTTACCAACTGTAACAAATGTCTATCATTTTCTCCTATTAAATTTTATAAATTCCAAGAAATTAATTAACTTTGTTAAAATCAAGGATTATTTATCTTTACATAAATATAATTCTTACAGAAAATGTTTTTTTTTTATTATTAATTTTTATAAAATTAATCCCATGTTTTAGCAATAAGTGCGGGGAGGGAGATTGCACAGGGAGAAATATTTATAAGGGCTCTAAACAATTGATGGCGCATTTTCTGTAGTCCCTCGGTATCTTTTATTTTATCTTTTCTATTATCTTTTGCATATAGCAAGAGGATTAATTAAGCATATTTGAGGTGGGGGGGGAAGTGTTCATTTTATATGTAGTAGTATCAAAATAATTTTCAAGTATTATTAGCTCATTAAAACTTAAACAGGCGATCACATAATATTATAAAATAAACAGTATAAAATAAAGATTTGATGAAATTCAAATGGTGGAAGTGCATCGCATCTAACTGCATAGTTTAGTTCTGCTTGACCTATATAAACAAAACCGCACGATTCGCATTCGAGCTGATACCCGCTTTCTATCTTCAATTTTTAATTTCATTTATATGTTGATTAATAGTATTTCGCGTTTCGTTTATGTTGTCTATTTTTTTGAAGTGTGTTATAGTTTCCAGAAATATTCGTTGGGCAGTAGAGTTTCATGTCGTCTTTCGTTGTATTTTTTACAGTTAAGAACGGGAGGTGCGGGTTGAGTGAATATGTGTATTATGTCTTAGTCTCGTCGCAATGTTCACAGTCACCCGTCCGTTCCTGAGTCGTGTCAATATGTGATCTGTTTTGTCGTCAGTGTCATACTGTAGGTGGAATCATGGCTTTTCGTTATTTTCTTCTGTACTCTGTGTTCTTCGGCTTGAGATATCTCAGTATAGTAGGTTTGCCATTCTGTTAGTGCCTGGTGCTGTATGATGGAGAGGTTGTCCTCCAAAGTCAAGTCATTTCGAGTGCCTGGTGCTGTATGATGGAGAGGTTGTCCTCCAAAGTCAAGTCATTTCGAAGTGTCACTGTGTTCTTTTCCTTTCCTCGCTTGGCAAGTTCGTCAGATCGGTCGTTGCCATTTAGGTTAATGTGTCCAGGAATCCATTGGATATAGTATTTTTTGTCAGTTGTGTGTATATTTTTGGCTATTGTCGAGAATATTCAATTTTATCGAGTTTTCATATAAGTTTTTCAATAAATTGCAGGCGGATTCGGCGTCGGTCAGTATAGCTATTCTCTTTTGAAAATGTGATATTTTCGGAGCATTCTAAAGACTTTTGAATTGCGATAAATTCAAAATTACAAATATTATCGGATACCGAAGATCCTATACTCGTTCGATCTGTAGTTTTTCGGTAATATGTGTTAATCATTTCATCTATTGTGTTGGCTTTCAGGATGCATGAATCCAAGTTGTTTTTGGATGTTTTGATCGTGTTAATGTCTGGATTGGCCTCTATGAGAAATTTTGATATTGAGATGGGTGAGTTTAAAGATAAAGGCTTGTCGGACCGATGTAATGTCTTCTGTAATGTTTCAGTAAGTTCAGCCAAAGTGTTTTTAATGTATTTGTTTAGGTTTAGTTTTTGTTTATCTATTAAATCATTGAAATAAATAAAAATTAAATAAATGAAAGGGTGTATTTTGTCGGCGTGTATTTTATATGGATGACACTATTTATCTCTCCAAAACTCAAATTTTATGGAAATTATAAAAGTGGAATAAATAAACTCATATTATGTTTCCCCCCCCCCCCCCCCCCCCCCCCCCCCCCCAACTCGCACCTCCCGTTCTCAATTTTGAGATGTCATATAGCTTATGGGGGCGCCGGTAGCTCAGTGATTACTGAGCTCAAGATTGCGGGTTCGAACCCCGGACGAGGCCCTTAGTTTATTTTATTTAGGAGATAAAATAAGCTTAAGCATGTTATGCGATGGTCCCTAACATGTTCGATGTCACTTACTCGTTAAAGATCCCTACTGTAGGTAAATAAAAATTTGGGGTAGGCAAAATTTAGGACTCCCATAGTAGAGTCGGGCTCATGTCCACCAGAGTGACGAAAGAGCGCTCTGGTAGTAGGCGATATGACCTTGTAGTCAAAGCCCGGGCATGAGGAATTACGTGTAAATCCAATCAACCGTTGAAGAGCTACCATTCGTTTCATGCCCCCTCCTTTCTGACATGTTGCCACTCAATAGATTTATAACTAAATTATAATACATATAGAATATATCTGCAATCTTTTTGCTTTTCAGCTAGGGAAGTGAAATCCTCCAATAATCCCACCTACATGACGATTGTAAAATGAGCATCTATGACCCCAAACACAACCTAACCTTTCACTGTATCGTGTAATTTGGGATGTAACAACTTAAATTAAAAACCTATATTAAATATAAATGATTAAATAATTGTGTACTTGAGAATAACCGATTTCAAGGGTTGGCACAGCCTAGTGACATTACGGGTCATTTTTAGAACTCAACTAACAGTACCGTTAATCGGGGAGGTTTCAAAAACCTGCTGGTTAGTTTATTGTGGATGGTTTATATATGATAATTCGTCAAATATAGTTCTATTTTTTTGTACTATAATTTTGTACAATGGAGTTATCTAGTGAATCCAGCGTTCCGGTTACTCCGCTAGTTGCAGTTTCGACGTCCGTTGCAACACCTACACCGAATCTGGAAACACCGCCGGTTCAGCCTGCTGTTGAAGCCTCTGGTAGGCATTATTTTCTATTAAATTTATTCCAGTTTTTCTGGTAATTTAAAAAGTGACTATACTACTAAGAATAATGTTTATTCTAGCATTGGTTAATTCTTGCCTTATCATTCAAAGTTATTATTTGGGGTAAGCAGGAAAGTGTACCAATCCTAACATTTGAAAATGCCCAAAAAATGTTTTTTCCAGTAAATATTTCAGGGAAAAGGTAAACAATTCGAGTAACTATGTTACATAATTAAATGATCATTTGTCATACAATTTATGATAATGAAAAATATCTTTCAATATTATTCATAGTATGTAGAAATACGATGCGGGACTGAGAATTTTAAATTTCGAGTACAATAGTACATCCTTCAATTCGAAATCTCATCTGTTATTTGACATAATCGAACATGCGTTACATCATTAGAAACTCCTGTTCTATGAGCTTTGGTCTAAATTTGTCATTTATTACAGAAAGTGTTAGCGGGGAAAAAAAAGTTTCTTCAACCTGTTTCAGAGCAAAGTTCAAATTTGTTTATAATAGATCCTCTTCACAATATCTCTCAGTATTAACGTAACTATTTATAATTTTGAATTGTTTTGGTTTTTAATTGTTTTAATTAAAGAGCAAGTCCATATATACTTAGTGAAAAGGATCTATTATAAACAAATTTGAACTTTGCACTGAAACAGGTTGAAGAAACTTTTTTTCCCCGCTAACACTTTCTGTAATAAATGACAAATTTAGACCAAAGCTCATAGAACAGGAGTTTCTAATGATGTAACGCATGTTCGATTATGTCAAATAACAGATGAGATTTCGAATTGAAGGATGTACTATTGTACACTCGAAATTTAAAATTCTACGTTTTTTAATAGTTTAGTTATTATTCTTATTATTATGGTTTTATTTTTTCAACATTCATATTAGCAATGTTATTTAAGAATATATAAATATATAATATAATAAAACACGAGAATTATAATAGATACGAAATAAAAGGTTTTGTATTGAATAGAATAAACTGATTAACTACTAAACATACATGTTACCAAGTATTACAACTATCAAATTTGAACAGTGAAACTCTCAGGTGTGCCAAAGTAACAGTCATAGATATTTCGAGCTATATGAGTTATTGTTAGCGTACAGGATGAAAACTCCAATTGGTAAGAAATAAAAAGGAACTTGTGAGGTCTAGTCAAAATGAAGTATATTAATTACACATTTGGTATTAAATATTTGTAAATTACAAACATAACATTTTTTAAAAATTGCATTTTATGTAAAAACAGGGAGAAAATAAATAAAATATTTTTTACCTTCCTCTCCATTATTGATACGATGAAGGTGATTAAAAGTGGGCCTACATTTTATAGATCAGTTTATTAATATTCTTTATGTTTTCTTTTTGATCCTGAAGCTACCACTTCTCCTGTTGAAAAAACAGAAAATGAGCCTCTCAACAAAAAGCCGAATCCATCGAAGTCTAAAAAACGAAAAAAGGTGCCTAAAGATTCTACAGCTCCTCGGCAACCTCTTACCGGTATGTTAAATTTCCTTAAATATCATTTGAGTTAGCTGTTCTCTTATTTTATTATCTATTTTATTTTAAAAATGGATAATAAAACCTTAACGAATCTTGTAAAGCCATATTGATATGCCAAATACACCAATATTAATACGTGGTATTCTCATTGAGTGACGTTGAAGTAACCTCTTTCTATATATGTTTTTTTATATGATTTTAATTTTTTCAGGTTATGTGAGATTTTTGAATGACAGGCGTGATAAATTCCGTGCAGAAAATCCGAACATGTCTTTTGTTGAAATAACCAAGGTCTTAGCCGCTGAATGGACTAACTTACCTTCTGACCAGAAACAAGTAATTTAAAACTATGAAGACATACTTTTGCTCATTCCTAAATCAGGGTATATTTTAAACAATAAAAAAAATTGACCTCCCATTACTTAATAATATCTACCTAATAAGAGATAGATGTACTCATGCCTCCCAACACTTCTATCTCCTTTAAAATAAATTCAGATAGCGCTGAAGGAATGTAATGTGTTATTTTCCTACAGTATTATGTTTCAATCTCCCCTCGTGGGCATGCGCCATGTTGAAAGTTTTGATTTTGTGGTAGGCCTTCTCTATGTATTTGATAGCCAGCCTTATTTCAAAGTAAAACTATGTTCTGTAATTTTAGTTTTCAAACATTTAGGCATTTTACCCCTTAGGAATTTTTATACAAAATTATTCTATACCAGATGCGGCAATGTACAATAGAAATGTAATTGTGAAAAAGTTAAGAATCCAAGATATTAAAACCTTTTATCAAAACTCTTTATTTACGCTCCTCTTCTGGTTAATACATTATCTCTCCCCATAATAAGCACTCCTAGCAAACATAATTTAACCAGCTCGATTAATAAATATAATAAATACTGATTTTAGTTTTGATTCTGTTATTATTTTTTACTTTTAATTTCTGTTGTATATTTTTATTTAGTTACATCTTTTTAAACAATTTTGATTTGATATTCTTACTAAGTTGGATTTTTTAATTTTTAGGCCTAAATATTTTTTGTTATTATTTCTTATTTATAAGCTCTCTTTTTTTCTTCGTTGGTAGATAAACTTAATTTTTATATTTCTTGAATTTCCTTCGCGGAATTTAATATAAATTTTAGTTTATTTTTGATGTTTGGCCTGATGATGATGTTATTCAGGAGTTCTTTTGGAGAATCGATGTAGCTCATGAACAATACTCACCCAGTTATGGCTCCCAGTCTACCCATTGTGTATAAAGGTCAATGTTTACATTTCTTTCCTGAGTTGTGCAATGAAAAAACACATTGGCCGCGCCACAGCGATCTCCCCAGCCAGTATTTAAATTAACCACCCTAAAAATGTTTTTGATAGTTCAAACAACTGGGTGTGTGACAACCAAAAACAGTTCAATAATGTTCGCTCTAATTTTTTTTAGCAATATTTATCAGCAGCGGAACAGGACAGGGAGCGCTATCTTCAGGAAGTTGCCGCATACAAGCAGTCAGAAGCGTATAGACTTTTTAGTGAACAGCAGGCGAATAGGAAGCCAAAAGATGAAAGTGAAGAAACATTACAAGAGCCTGAAAACAATGTTTTATCATTCGATGTGCCAATTTTTACTGAGGAGTTTTTGGATCACAATAAGTGTAAGTGTTGGGTTTTTCACACGTGTAGTGTGATTAACAAAATTGGTAGGTCACCCCCCTCCCACTGAAATTCATTTCATACTGTGTGTTGTCTCTTAGGGACAAATTTCGAATACAAATGTTTCGTATGAAATCTGAACAATAGTTTTGTAATATTTAGGTATGTGCAGTGGTATATTCCATCGTATGATTTCATTTTTGTTGATAAAATGTGAAAAACAATTTTCAGACACCGATGATGTGAGTGATACACGAAACACATGCTAATTTTTGAGAAGACAAAAAATAAATGGCAGAACTGATGCTCTAGTTTTTTGTATTAAAAAAAAATTGTTGTGGATGATTTTTTTATGAATGACAAAAACACTTTCATTTGTGATGTTTCAGTACGGGAAGCCGAGTTGAGACAACTACGAAAAAGTAATACTGATTACGAACAACAAAATGCGACCATTCAAACGTACATTGCTGGACTTCATACAGCCATCGAAAAATTTTCTGTAGAGACGCAGCAGCAGAGGAGCAACAACAATGCTCTTGAGCAGCATCTGAAGAATCTTCGTTCTGCTTTTACAACATCATTTGCTTCTATTCAAGTGCCAGGTAATGATTTTAACTTTACCTACCTAACGAAACTATCAAGGAAGTATTTTGTTTTCTTTCGACTATAGTAAATGAATAAGTTATGTAGTAAATACATTTTTTATGTCTAGCTTTTGAACGAATGGCTTATAGGTTAGGTTTATATTAGTTAATTCTTCTAGGAGCTATTTGGATTATATAAAACCCATTTTAGAAATGTATACCTTATAGATAATCAAAAACGTATCTTTTTAAGAATATTATCTATTTCACAAATTATATATAAAATATGGGAGTACTTTCGGTATTGTTACCATCTTCAGCCACGATTTGACAAATACTAAATGATAAAAATAAAGAACGTGTTTGAGAGAACAAGTCATACCCAATTATATCAAGATTAACACGAGGAACAGAAGCAAAGAAACAAATAGAGCAGTGAAACGATCGGAACTGGAATGGCTGAAACTGGAAATAAAAAGATGGTACGAGGTAAGAGACAGACTCAGTCAAACTTTGTACTATCTAAGGCAAGAACTGGGCTGGCAGTACAGCAATATAGAAATGGATTAGTTAGGGAAAATGTTTGGGAATTAAGTAAACAAAAGACCAAAAAACAGGAAGAAAAGCTAGAAAGTTTACTTATGAAGAATAGAATGAAAGAAATACCAAACCTATCTATGAAGAAAGAGCAAGTTTTTACGTTTCACAAAAAAGTAAAGAATTTAATGGATGTACAATTAACTGTGGAAGAAACTGGACTATTGGAAAAAGGACTGAAATTCAACCTCAAGAAACCGGTTACCTTCAAACAAGCAGAGGCATTACCTGCCACCGTGGACTCAATATTATCTGATAAAGGTAATATTGAGTCCAAGACTATATGTGCACGGAAGATAAGAAAAAGCCTAAGATCACACCAGGACACTCAACACACAAACGCAGAACACAACAAATTCCAAAAGCTAAAGAAGAAACTAAAACAGTATTTGTTAAGTCGTGGCTGAAGATGGTAGCAATACCGAAAGTACTCCCATATTATATATTATATGTGAAATAGACAATATTTTTTAAAAAACATACGTTTATGTTTATCAAGTGTTTCACAATATCTCTGCAAAAATGTTAAATGTCAAATACTAAATGGTTACCATGGCTGAAGATGGTAGCAAAAAAAAAGTTTTTATTGGCTCAGCACACTTAGTGCTCTACACATTAAAAGAGAAACAAAGCATATTATATAGAAGGGTTATATAATGTCCTGGTATAGCCGAGGTTTGAGTCGCCTGTTGAGGGTGGTCCGACCGAGGGTGAAGAAGGTAGCGGCCGGCACACCGACAAGACCATCGTGGAACTGCTGTGTAACCTGGGTGATATGGTCTGCAACTTCCGCCACTCCCAGCTCACGCCGTTATTTGACTGTTTCGAACGAACCAAGGGGCCTTTACTGCAAGTCGGAGAACCTTGTTTTCAAACTTCCTTAATTTGTTAATGTTTGTTTTGCTGGCCCCCAGCCAGACAGGGCAAGCGTATGTGAGCAGTGGTCGGAGTAATGAGGTGTAAAGAAGTTTAGTACATTTGTGCTTGAGTGGAGTGTTTCTGTTTATGAGTGGGTATAATTGTGTCAGTCGGGTGTATGCTCGTGTGAGTTGTTTGTTTATGTGTTGGGTCCAAGTAAGTTTAGTGTCGAAGTGTATGCCGAGATATCTGACTGTTTGGTCATTGGGTGTCCAATGTATATCTGTATTATTGATTTTAAGTGGTGTTAGTGTTAATTTTACGAAGTGAGAAAACTTTGGTCTCCGTTTTGGCAGTATTGAGCTTCAAGTTCCACCTGTCGAACCACTCTGTCACACTCTCCACACTCCGCCGAAGGGCTACTGCGGCCAAAGACACATCCTTGTGTTGAGACAAAAGCATCGTATCGTCGGCATAAGTAGCCAACAGCGTAGATGGAGAGTCTGGCATGTCGTAACAGTAGAGGTTGAACAGTATCGGACTTAGAATTGCCCCCTGTGGTACTCCGGAATGTATGGACGTCTTCCCACTGATGGAGAAGTTCACTCTGACCTGAAACGTCCGTTCAGAAAGGAACCCCAAGATGATCCGTTGGAGGTATAGAGGAACTCCCGTCCTCCAAAGCTTGAAGATAAGGCCGTCGTGCCATACGCTGTCCAATGCAGCAGCCACATCGAGGAAGAGTCCTACAGAGTACTTCTTCTTCTCGAAGCCGGTGACAATGTATTCTGTGACTCGTTGCAGCTGGTGAACGGTCGAGTGTTTCGGCTTGAATCCAAATTGGTGGTGGGGAATACAGTTTGTGTCTTGGAGGAAGCATAACAGTCGACGGTAGATGACCCTCTCGAACAACTTTGAGAGAGTGTTGAGGAGACTAATAGGTCGGTAGCTAGATGCTTCGTCCTTGGGCTTGCCGCTCTTGTGGAATACAGTGACAATGGCATTCTTCCACTGTTGTGGGAAGTACCCGCATCGAAGACAACCATTGAAAACGCTGGTCAGGTACGCTACAGCCTTTGAAGACAGATTCTTGAGAACCAGATTTGGAATCAGGTCATCGCCTGGCGCCTTCCGAAGAGGTAATTTGTGAAGTAATTGTTCGATTTCTGAAGGTGTTGTAAATTGTAAAGGTGACTCTGCTGTGTGTGGAGGGTGAGTCTTGAAGTATGTGATTTCCGGCGTGTAGTAATTGCTGATGATGGTGGGTGTAAAAGTGTTTTCGAGATGTCGCGCTATAACATTACATTTTTCGTCGTCAGTCACAGCGATGCCGTCAGTCCGTTTTAATGGAGGGATGGAGTTGGTCTGTCTTAGTATCCGTTTTGTCTCTCGCCACAGATTTGGGTCTCCTGGAGTTATGTCCTGTAAGTGCTGGCGATAGTTGTCAATTCGTAGATAGTCCAGTTCCCATTTCACTTGACGTGTCATTCGGTGCAGTTGTTGTTTAGTGTTTGGGTCTCTGGTACGTTGCCAGTTATGTCGTAATCTGTTTTTGTCTTGAATTAGTTTTAGTATGTAGTTTGGAATGGGATGATGTGGTCGTTGTCTCTTGTCACTATTTTTCTTGACTGTTGCACTGGCTATGGATGATTTGATATGCTGCGTCAGTTATAGCTTTTTCAATTTTGTCTGTCATGTTGTAATCTGTTGGTATGTGTAGAGACTTGTCCAGTTCATTTCGAAATGTGTCCCAGTCTATTTTGCCATTGATTAGTTGAGGGAGAGTTGGAGTTGTCTGTATTTTGTTATCAAAATGATAACGGGTACATGATCGGAGTCAAGTTCGGGAACTGTTGTGTGAAAAAGAGGTGTGTTGAAGTCTTGAATTAGTGTAATGTCGAGTATGTCCGGTAAATAGCGATGTTGTGATGGGAAGTGTGTTGGTTCGGAAGGCGCCGAAACGAGGATCCCAAGTCCGCCGCAAAAGTCCATAAGACGCCGTCCGCTTGTGTTGCTCAGCCTGCATCCCCAGATCTGGTTCTTGCTGTTCAGGTCGCCTGCCATGATGGTAGGATGTCCCGTGAAGAGTTGCTCCAGGTCGGTCTGAACCAGAAGATGATGGGGGGCCTTATATGCAGCTACAATGTTCAATCTAGTGTTGTTGTCCCTAATCACACTAATACCCGTAGCCTCCAAATGCAGCATCCGCCCCAACAAGAGTTCGGAATGGGAAATATTCTTCTTGATAAGGATGCCAACGCCCCCAGAACGAGAGTTGTCCTTTCTGTAGAGCTTGTATCCTGTGATTCTAAGACTCTCGGAGGGGTCGAGGTGAGTCTCCGTGATGCATGCAACATCAATCTCATGTCTGCGTAGAAATTCGATTAGAACCGAGAGTTGACGTTTCAGACCGTCCGCATTCCAATTTAGTATTTTGATATTGGAGACGTATTTTCTATGGGGAAGCGTTGTGAGAGGTGGTTTGATGGAAGAGTGAAGTTAGAAATGTTGTGAAGAATGATTGAATTTGTGGAATAAACGGTTTTATTATGTTAAGAATGATGTCAGTGAACATGGCGAGAGTGGGGTCAGACTGGGTGTTATGTGGAGCGGTGTGAGAATGTTCCGGGGTTTTGGGTCGCGAAAAGGGTCGGTTCTGATTCTTGGTGAACCAGGGATTATCGGGAGGGGGTGGGGCTGCCTCTATCCGGGTTTGCCAACTGACTCCACTGGGTCGGGGTGATTTTTAAGGGACAGTTGGTGAAATGATGGTCCTGGGCGCATTTGACGCATCTAGTATCTAAATGACAAAAATTCTTGGTATGACCGTAAAGCTGACAGTTGGTACACTGAGGGATGTTGTGGGACTTCCGTCGGGGCTCCACCTGTACCACTATATAGAACATTCGGGTTAATTGGAAAATAGCTTTCCCGACCTCATTGTTTTCCAATTCTAGAGCTACTAATGGATTGTGCTCTCGATTGAGAAGTCTCGTTGCTCTGACCACTGGATAATTTAGCGAAAGTTCCTCCAATATTTCTTTATCGGATAAAGAATAAGGCACTCCGCGAATTATGACTGAAAGTTTCCTATCTTCAGGATTAATGAATGTGTAATATTTTACGTCTGAGCTGTCATAGAATTTCGTAAGTTTTCGAAAGTCGTCTATGGAAGTCAGGGATATTCTAATTTTTTTATTGTATAATTTTGTTTCGAAAGGTGAAGTTACTACTTTTTTTATATCAATAATAATTTCTTGATAATTGTCAGCCTGAATGAGAAATATTGAAGGAACTTTCGGTTTGGTGATTGTGTTTGTTTCAGTGGTGTAGTGTTTATTTTGGGCTGTGTTGTGAGTGATGGAGGGTCGTTGGGTGATGTTGAGAGCACTGAGTATCTGTTTCGTGTTGTGATTGGTGTAGGCTCTAATTGGTACTTGTGCCGTTTCGGCCTGGGTTGCGGCATGTCATCTTGCTCAGAGGAATGCGGAAGGTCCACTATCATGGCACCTTCTGTTTGCGGCTGAGGCCGTGCAAGTTTGACACTACATTCCTTAGGCAAGGACCTCTTCGACTTATCATTAGTTATCTTCTTCTTATTATTATTACGTCCTATTATCACATCTGAAAACTCTTCATCACTGCTTGGAAGCTCGTCCATCCATGGGGTAAGGTTAGCTTCTTTCATATGTATTAATTTTATGTTGTGATGTTTGATAGGGGAGGGTTTCATTATTGTCTTTGAAGGGGGGGTTAAATAGTTCTCAAAAAGCACAATTGCACTATTTAAAATACTAATTAAATCACTTTTCACAACAATTTAAATTTTACATTTTTTATAGCTACTTTACCATGCCGGTCAAACAGCTGTTTTTTTCTTAATTATTTATAAGTGTTTCACAATAGCTCTGCCAAAAAAAAAAAGTCAAGTATCATAGGTTTGTGTTCCTTATTCTTCTTAAAATCTGTCATTTAGTTCTAGAGTTAGGGCTTTAACATTTTTTTTATTTCTTTTAGCCTGCAACCGGAATGAGAGACATATATAACACATTAACAAGAAATTTTGCCTACATAGGTTTATTCACCTAGGGTATGGGGGACATTAACTAGTACCTGACATCGTACAGGCTCGGGACCATCGCTTAATGTCCCATCAGAAAGATCGCGTCTTCAAAGTTTTTTCTAAGCTACTAACATTATTTCACCTGTATTGTTTATAGTGTTGTCTGGTTTAGGTTTAGAAGCTCCAACAATTGACACAGTGGACGACTACATGTGCAAATTGTTGGCATTCATCAAAGAGGAGCCCAACAATGCAGTTCTTGGACTCTTGAGGAATGCAGTTTCGCATCTTGATATACCCGCCTGACCCCCGAAAAAGAAACCTCGTGGAAAGTTTCAGTGAAAAAAATTATAAATACTTTTTTTTTATATGAATTGTTTTTATATGAATTATGTTTTTAGTGAATAGTACTTTCTCAGAAATATTCAGTTGTAACTTCTAAGTCCAGTGTTGTGAAAAATGTTAATTCAATGAATTTAATTGGTTATACTCGTGTTGTTTACCTAAAAGAAGAAAATATATTATAAGCTACCATGATTTTGAATTTTATGTTTAAAAAGTCGTCGGTGAATCACCGGCAATGTACTTCCCCAGCACGAACTAATCAATAATCTCAATATTTGACTTACTAGTGGCTTCTGAAAACTCATACTAAATTTTGTGTCGGTACATTCATTACATCGGCAGTTATGCAAGTGTCTAAAGCCTCCCTTCCCTTTGACCGATTGCGCGGATAATTAATAGGTGCCATCCTTCTGGGGTCTTGAATGTAAATATAAAATTTCATGACGATCGATACATTCATTATATTGGCAGTTACTGGGATTTTTTAGTTGAACCACTCCTTCGGATGATTCCCCTGAAAATTGATAGATGTTGTCCTTATATGGCGTTGAATATACATATACAATTTAATCTTAATACATTCCTCTTCCAACCGATTTGACTGAATATCAATAGGTGTCGTCCTTAGATCTGGATACACGTATAACATTTCGTATCGATACATTTATTCTATTGGAGTTGTAATGACAGACACACACAGGCAGACTTTTATTGTTTACCTGTTGAAAACTCTGCATCGAATTCTGAACGATTACTTAACTTTCTCTATACTTAGTATAGCTGGAGATGTAAAAAAAATTGAACAATGAACTAAAACAAAAATGAATATTGGTACAGTTCTGTTTTGTATTTTTGTATGAACATTTGAGCCTCAATTTTTTCATTAAAAATTACCTAAATAACATGATTTACACATATTTAAGAGAAATATAACACACATTGAAAGGTTCCTTAAGCGAACATTGCGTTGACTTATTAATAACACTTATTTAATAATTTTTATTGTATTGAACTAAAGTGTCTGCCTACACCACGGCCTTGAGTCATGAGAATTCGACAATTTCACGGTTTCCAATCTTGTTCAATATTGGAATAATCACAGGATGGTAAAATAAAAATGATAACAAGTTACGATTAGTTTCTAACTTAGATTATAAAGTGCGCGTGCACATCTCTCTTTGCGCATTTTCCACTCTTTGTTACCTCCACGAGCCAGTGGAAGAATGACTGAAATGAGGCGCACCTGCCGTCGTAAATTGTTCCTAAATGTAAGTTTGATACTACTGTTAAGGTTATATTAACCTCCATCTTAGCTGCTGCTGAACTTCAGATACACGTTTCATTTACAGTACAACACCATCTTAAAGCCGGCGCTGGACAGAGCTATTACGCCATAACACGAAAGTGTTATGTGTTTTTGTGTTTTGATGAAACGCCTGTTATGTCGAAACATTGCGAAAACGGAAAGATCTCATATGCTTGGCGAATCAGTGAAAACATGGACGAGGTAGAGATTGCTGCAGCTGTAACTCGCGTCGTGTGCTGGGCGGAGTTGCATCAAGGAAACCTTTTTTTTTTTTTCAGTTCATTTGTAGGTGCACCATTTCCAATTTTCATTTCAATCCTCTTCCACGCATCATGTGTATGGTTCCGATGTATTCCATAAAATCAGTTCCTTCGAGGAAAAATCCAAAAATGATAGGACTAATTAATTTTTCCACACTATAATGACGCACATGCACAACGAAGGGAAGAGAGGAACTGAAGATGGTTTTTAGAAAGATATGGTTGGGGGGGAGATTGGAAAATTCATAGAAGTCGCTCCTAGGAGGGGGGGGGGGGGGGGGGGGGGGGATTCGAAGAAAAGATCTAGCTGCGGACTCTTCCGAACAATTGAAAAGCGGTAGCCATCAATGTGAAAAATCCGCCTAGCATTTCTCATGTGAAAATAAAGAAAACGTATGTTTTTTAAAAAATATTGTCTATTTCACAAATAATATATAATATGGGAGTACTTTCGGTATTGCTACCATCTTCAGTCACGACTTAACAAATACTGACAGTCGTGGCTGAAGATGGTAGCAATACCGAAAGTACTCCCATATTATATATTATTTGTGAAATAGACAATATTTTTTAAAAAACATAAGTTTTCTTTATTTTTATCAAGTGTTTCACAATATCTCTGCAAAAATGTTAAATATCATTTCTCATGTGGACCAAATTTCATTGAAATCCGTTCATTAGTTTTACAGATATGAAGGACAGCTATGGTAGGTACATAGAAAATTTTCGAAAAATCTTCAATTTTAATATATTTTTATTTGCCACTTAACAAAAAATTAGATACACAAATGGAGCTTGATGAAACAATTAATGAATTATCTCACAGTACTGTTACTTCTCAAATTTTCCGCTTTTTTGTTTGACTTGTTTCTTGATCACTCACTGCCACCGTTATTTCTATTTATAACGTTGCGTATCAATATATTGTAAATTTTCACATGCATTGCGTTTCACGTTTTTCTATCCATTTATTTTCTCATAATGTAAATGCCATGTAAATTTATTACGGAGTTCCAGAAATAAATCTGAAATTGGAATGTATTTATAATCAAGTCCATTATTCCCGTTCGTTAACCCGCTCTTTATAAACTAAATATAACCTTCCAAATAATCTTCGCGTGGTTATATTTTAAGATTTTTGTGTTAATTTCAATCAAATTTACTTGTATCTTTTTACAAGAAATAGACGTAACCTTAAAATGACAACTTTAATGATATTTTCGATTGTTATCAGTTTTCTGAATGCATATCTACCTCTGATTTCTCATAGGGTAAGTGCACACACCATATACATCTTTTCAATGATTTACATTATTTGTGAGCATAAGATATAAGTTAACTGTTAGAACGAAATGTTTTAAATTTTACTACAGGTTTGTTGGGTTTTGAATATTATTATGTGATTCTTGTGTCAATTTACAATTATTCCTCGAATCACTTGTTGAAATTCGTTTCTATGACTAATAGTTGTTATTCATGTATAGCCTTATAATAAGCCTATTGTGTATTTTTCTTCACTAACGAGAAAATTGTGTTACTCCGATGAAAACCGTTTTGCATTTACTTATTTATATATTAATGTTATGAAAATAGATACCTCGGTTTGTCATTCCTACTTTCTGACAATCTTCATCTATGTTTTTTTGTAGACATTGTTTACTTATTATATTTATTGAGAACTTTAAATAATTGTGTAATATCTCTGTCCAGATATTTTCTTCAATTAATAAACAAGAAAACAAAAGTAAATATAAAGATGAAATCGACAAGCTCAAAGCGGAAATGAACTCCACTCCAATGCAAGATGAATTTCCGAAGTATGCTAGACTTCAGAGGAAACTTACACAATTACTGGAGGAGCGAAGATCTGAAGGTATGTATTATTGTATATTAATTATTGATTGACAAATCTGAATAGGAATCTTATACTAAGTGAGATTTTTTACATTGAGACATGGAGAGAATACTAGCAATAAGAGTGGGTGGAGTTATTGGCGATTAATCTTATAAAAGCATTAAAAAGAACGTCAAGTGTGCGGGAGTATGGCTGGCAAGGAAAACTTTGAAAAGTAAGGGATTTTTGTATAAGCTGTGAAGTCAGGAAATTTGGAAAAAAAAATGGAGTTTACAGTGTTATCCTTATTCCAAAAAATATTCGCCGTAGAAAATCGAACTGCATTCGTTCGGGAATCCTGAGGTTAGTCGATTTACCCAACGCGAGCGATCGTTCAATCCCCTTCTGTCCCCACCTTTTTCTACACCAAAACGTTATGGCGCGCATCAATTGGCAGTATAGTCATTTTCCAAAAAAAAAAAAAAAAAAAAAAACTTCCAAGAAGCTTTACTAGATGAGATTTGCTGACTTGCGCGACTGAATTAATGTTACTTTTCACGTTAAAAAAATCCTTGTAGGTACATTGTTATATTATATCAGTATAAGTTATCTTATTGATGTTGACCCATGTTCCATTATACTATTATAGTTTGTTTGGAGTTGATGTGTTGCCCTAGGTCAGTTTGGTGCTTAGAAGTACTCCGAGATACCTCATCATCGTGGTTGATGTTAAACTCCGTGAATGTGCGAAAACTTAGATTCCGTCTTGTCCGTATCTAGCTTCACCTATTAAACCACTTTCCCAACATCCAGACCCTCCTGAATTGTGCTCATGGCCCTATGAAGATCAGAGTCCTGAGCTATGAGGAGCGTGACTTCTGCATAGTTTGCCAGTGACAATGCTGGGGGTTCAGGTATATCGTGGGACTGAGGATAGAATCTTGGCAGACTCGATAATGCTAAATAATAAGAAAATAATATAAATCTCTCGATAATAAGAAAAAAAATATGTTTATATTTAGTTAGTTATTATGACTCATGCCCGGGCTTTAACTACGAGGTCATATCGCCTACTACCAGAGCGCTATTTCATCACTCTGGTGGACATGAGCCCGACTCTACTGTGGGAGTCCTAAATATTGCTTACCCTAAACTTTTATTCACCTAGGACAGGGCCTTTATTATATATTTAACATTGAAAATATATCGTATTGAATAAACTTTCATATTATACTTTCGGTGTTAATAATTTATAAAATTATATGTTTTTCTGTTTTTAGAAAGGGCTAATGCATCTTCTCAGCTGAAGACTTCCTTAATGGTTTCGTATGGACTACAATTTTTAATGGTACGTAGCACATGTTTTACTTTTCAATTAACTGTATTCCAACTAGAACCTTTAAAATATTGCTGCCTGTTTCTACCGCTAATAGTAAGCAAAATTTATTTTATTTTATTTTATTTTACTAGTTCAGCATATCGCATGCTATGCTAGTAGGTATAAATATGGACATAAAATAAATAACATAGAAAATAACAGATTAAAATAACAGATCGGCGTCGTCTCATCTCGAGCACAACCTAAGACAGCTTATAGAATTTAACAAATAGATGGAAATAAAAGATTAATGTAAAAGAATAAATGTATAAATAAATAAATGAAAGAAGGTAAACTTTAACATTTGGTCTCTAAGGGAGGTTGTCTTGAGTCTGGGGGCTGGAGTCGTCTTTCCTAGTTCGTAGTACGCTGGTCCTGCTGCGGTGTTTAGAGAATCCAGAAAGCAAAATAAAATGGGTTATTTGTATAATTGAAGTAATTATTTTATAATAAATCCTTGATTAAATTTTGCATTAAATAACAGTAATCTTGCAGAGATTTATTTCGTCTATTACAAATAAATAATTTAATTTAATAATTAGTCATAAATGAGTTAAGCCGGAATTTCATGTTGTCCGACCCTCTGACTCTAAAAATAAAATAACAATAGCTGTCTGTGTGAGTTTGAACACTATAACTCCCGATAGAATAAATATATCGACACGAAATTATATGCGTGTATCCAAAACCCTATTAGGATCACTCATATTGATTTTCAACCAAATCAGCCAAAGAGAAAGGATGGATTAGGGGGAGGCTTAACTCTAGTCAATTAGTCATAAATGAGTCAACTTAACAATGTCCAGGGATTTAGACATTGCCTTTTTTTTTTTAACAGCACATTTCCTTGTTGCCTATGTTCTTTATACAGTTGTAAAGTACCTCTTTGTAAATAATAAAAAAAACAAAAACATTAAAAGTAGTTATTTAACTAACTTAATGTTTAGTATAATTTTCGTACATTCACGTATTCTAACTTGTTGTGACTTGCTGTCCCTGGCAGCAGCTATTTTAGCACCTATAGGCTCGTAGGTAGATTGCAAGCTATTTTTTTTTTCACGTTTATTATGTAATTTCCAACTATGAAATACATCATAAATAGGAAATATGGACAGACAAAAGAAAAACAAAAACACTGCTTGAGTCTCTTGATGAGATGAGATGGCTGGTCAACACCACCGTCTCCTTAGGGGTCCTCCTCAGGCATAGGTCACGAGGAGGGCTGCCCGGCAAGGGCTCACATAACTTCCACTAGTGTGTTCGGGTGTGGCATGAACTTGTGTAAATTTGTATAAAGCTGTTGTGTGACTTCGTGTAAAAATGGTATGATCAAGTCATGATGTAATGTTATGTTTGAAATGTAAAATGAGCATTATGTGATTGTTCGGAAGATATTATTTTGAATATCTTGAATTCTTTTGATGTGTGAGGGCTTGGCAGAACCCCAAAGCTGAACGTCATACGCCTGATAACGGTCTTGTAGACACCCAGTTTGTGTTTGAGGCGAAGTGGAGATCGCTTGTCTTATTTTATTTGAAGACATGTTTGTTATGTCTGACCGATTACATAATTTTCCCTTTACTTCGTTTAAACTTTAAATTTAAATGACATTAATTAATTTAAACTAAGGCAGCTTGTTTGTTAGTCAACTTTGAAAATCGATTTTAATACCCGGCCAAGGCCCTCAGGTTCTTTATCTGGAAAACAAACAATATTGAGCACACCATCCTTCAGCAAAATGTATGACTCCCACAGTAGAGTCGGGCTCATGTCCACCAGAGCGACGAAAGAGCGCTTTAGGCGATATGACGTACTTAAAAGCCTTTCTATAATATAATAAGACGAGTTAATTCATAAATCCACAATATTTTTATCTAAAGTTCCTTTGAACAAAATAACATAATAATTATAACTATATTCGTACTCAAGGCTCCCTCCTGTTTTTATTATTTCTTATTTTTTATTTAGTTGATAATAATGAGTATTATACAGGGTGTCCCAGATAAAAGGGCCACAATCCAAATAATTCGGAAACGACTAGTGCTAGCAAAATTTTACAAAGAATGAAAGTTGTACGTCTCAACGAGTGGTATGCAGTGATGTGAAAAAAAATGAAAAATTTAATGTAATAGGGCTTAAATGACCAACGGAAGGAAAGGGTTTCCTTTTAAGCCCATTAACAATTAACACAATTTAAAAGTACTTAAAAATTTGGGAAGAACCCCGCAAAAAAAATCTTTATACCTCTAAAACTACCGGAGATATGTTGGTTCAAAATCTGAAAAGTCTTAAACCCAGTGTTTGACGTGTTAAACCTTTGAAAAGAGTGAGTATTGTAACTGAAGTTTAGAATGGTTCTTAATGTATTTTTTTCTTTATTTTCATATAAAAATACTCAGATTGTAATAATTATAATAATAAAAGGGCATAATTTGAGCCATATTTTGAACATTTTCTGAAGATTTGGACAGTATTTTAGGTAATATGGACTTTGGTGTTGTTGGTAAAGGCATTATTATTATTATAAAGACTGTCTAACCAATTAATAAAGACTTCAGAGCACAATGTTTTCAAATCTATATTATGATTTTTTTTATGACCTATATTACTTTGTTTAGTTCTTCGTCAGTATAAGATAAGAATTTGTTCATTGAATATTGCAAAAAATGTTCAGCGCTAGTTAGATTGTAGATATGACCCTTATTATAGGGGAGTGGCATAGCAAGTTTAATGCTGCTTCCAGAAAGAAATCATCCATCCCGGAAGGTCTTGAAAAGGATTATTCAAAATCTGAGAGAAGGTAGATTTACGAGTTCCAAATGTAAAAGAGGAAACATTAAAAGACAAGGCGCTCGGGAATTAATTTTAAATATCGTGCAGCGTGACCCGCACATCAGCATTAGAAATTTAGCAAGGCGTACTTTACTTTTGACCCGCTAGATTCGGGATCTGGCCCACTGTGCGCCGGTAGCTCAGTGGTATGCATGCTTGCCTTCTGAGCTCAAGAACGTGGGTTCGAAACCCGACCGAGGCCCTTAGTTTATTTTTTCTGGGAGGTAAAATAAACTTAAGCACGCCGTCCTTCGGATGGGACGTTAAGCGATGGTCCCGAGCCTGTACGATGTCAGGTACTCGTTAAAGACCCCTACCCTAGATGAATAAAAATTTAGGGTAGGCAACATTTAGGACTCCCACAGTAGAGTCGGGCTCATGTCCACCAAAGTGACGAAAGAGCGCTCTGGTAGTAGGCGATATGACCTCGTAGTTAAAGCCCGGGCATGAGTCATAAAACCTAACCTAACCTACACTGGTTTCTGAAAGAACATAAATACCACCCATTTCACATTTCTTTACATCAATGTTTGATGCTACAAGACCTTCAGAATCGCAGGGACTAAATAAAATTCAACAATCAGGTGATTTATTCAAGAATGTTCTATTCAGTGACGAAGCCACGTTTTGCAGTGACGGTACTTTAAATCGTCACAATTCTCATTACTGGGCACAGCTCTAGGTCACCGGATTTTAAACCTCTTTGGAACCTGATTTTTTTCTTTGGGGTTACTTAAAGAATAGAGTGTATTTCAGACAGCCAATGTCGCCTGAACAACTTAGAGGGGACATTGTCCAAGAATGTTTAACAATACGGGAAGAGAGTGTTGCTAAGAGTGTCGAATCGGTCAGCCGAAGATTGGATGCATGTTTGAGAAATCGGGGAGCAATTTTTGAACATTTACTGTAAATCAATAATCACCTACATGTAAGCATGTGTATATGTATTTTTAACGTAGTTCAGTTCTTCATCTCTTGTTCAATTGTAATAAATACCTTATACATACAGTATTGGTATTTTATTTCTGAAAGTGTTTATTGTTTCTTTTATACCCTTCAAAGATACCACTTTTCGGAAGCTTTTGTATTATGTCAGTTCTGCCCATAATGCCTTTACCAACATACTGTTCAAAATATGGCTCAAATTATGCCCTTTTATTATTATAATTATTACAATCTGAGTATTTTTATATGAAAATAAAGAAAAAAATACATTAAGAACCATTCTAAACTTCAGTTACAATACTCACTCTTTTCAAAGGTTTAACACGTCAAACACTGGGTTTAAGACTTTTCAGATTTTGAACCAACATATCTCCGGTAGTTTTAGAGGTATAACGATTTTTTTTGCGGGGTTCTTCCCAAATTTTTAAGTACTTTTAAATTGTGTTAATTGTTAATGGGCTTAAGAGGAAACCCTTTCCTTCCGTTGGTCATTTAAGCCCTATTACATTAAATTTTTCATTTTTTTTCACATCACTGCATACCACTCGTTGAGACGTACAACTTTCATTCTTTGTAAAATTTTGCTAGCACTAATCGTTTCCGAATTATTTGGATTGTGGCCCGTTTATCTGGGACACCCTGTATTTATTTAGTTATTGTTACTCATCCCCGGGCTTTATTATATCGCCTTGTAACGTCGCCCTGGTGTTGGATGAGTTCGTCTCTACACTGGGAGTCCTAAATCTTGCCTATATTCAAAAAAAAAAAAAGTAAGATATATCTTCTTTGAGGTAATTTTTAAAGTTGTAGATGTTATTTGTATGCTTATTTATACTTTTCAGCCTTTTTTGACTGCATGTTGTAGCTCATATACAACCGATCCCTAGTTATAGTCAATATTTTGTTTTCAGACGGTGATCTCGCTGACCCTGTTCTGGTTTTACCGATCGAGTCCAGTCCTCTACTTGCCTGGAGACTGGATCTATCCTCTGGACAACGTACTCTCCTGGCCAACCCACATCAACGGAGCCATCAGCTTTCCTGTCTGGTTCCTCATCACCAACTCAGTCGCCAAAATCATCGTCGGTACATGAATAATCATCTCATTACACTCGATATGTATATATTTTTTTTTTCAATTGTGAATGCATTTATTGATGACGAGAGACTCAAGGATATGGTATTTTAACTTTTTTAGGGAGATTTCAGAGAACTGAAAATATGTTTTGTTGGACCCTGTACAGGATTGAAAATAATTGATTGAGTCGTTCAGGGCTTAAATAAATAAATTGAATTAAAGGAGCTATAAAGATTCATTATTCACTGTTATGGACTCATAAGTAATGAATAAATCGCTTTTCCTTCATTTTTCCTTCAACTGAAATTATTTATTTAAACGCTCAACGCCAGGATTACTTCTTAACAATCCTGTAAGAAATACAATTGTGAACATTTTAATTTAAGGTGATCTCTTGTTGACCGGGCTTTTCTGATTTTTCCCTGATAAATTGAATCGTGTATCGAAACTTCTCTCGAAAATCGTAAACTTTTCAACAAAAAAAAGATATTACTCTACTAAGAAAATATTAGAAAAAATACTGCTTAGTTAGATGTAGTCTATGTCTTTAACTGGTCTAGTTGTCTGCGTAAGATAATTAAATATTGTATTATTTGTGTACTCAAATTTTGCGACCTATCGATAAATATATTCTCAATTTTACGGATAAAAAAAAAAAAAAAATATATATATATATATATATATATATGTTTTACTATACTCATTTTGTTTATGCGTGTAGTTTACAAATCAACCAACGTTTCGTATATTGTTTTTAGTCTTCATCAAAGTCAGAATTGAAGAACCTAATGCTATTTTTTTAGGTCTTGAATTTCGACCCTGATGACCAGTACAGTCTATATTTGAAACGTTGGTCGAGAAAAAAAGTGTTTAGTTTCTCTGTAAAAAACTGGAGCACATTTCGTCCATTTATTTTCTTAACTTACTGAAATAATATTCGAGACTTGAAAGTTGTATTATTTTAATATTTTGTTTTTTTCTATATTATCAGTTTTTTCTAAAAGATACATTTTGTGAGAAAGATTTATGTTTTTTAAGTTATAATGTGAAAGAATGCTTTTAATTTACATGTCATTTTGAAATTGTTATAAATTCACATTAAGAATTGTATGAGAAAATGTATTTTAGTGTATTCATTGAAAACAAAAAACCTTAGCTATCAATGAGAAATTTTTCAGACTTTCTTTCATTTTTTTTCTATTGTATTTCTACTTCGTTACTTTTATATTACTAAATGAATGGGATGAATCTTCATTGTTTATTTTCAAGTTTCCTATCAAGAGCCCTGTTAATTTGTTTAATACATTTTATGTTAATTTATATTAAATGTATTTTCATATTTATTTTAGTTGCCTTTTTAAGGATGTATTTGGTATTATGTAGAGTAGAGTCCCGCTAATCCAGACACCGATTATCCAGACATCCGTTTAATCCGGACGGTATTTTAAAAAAATAATTAAAATTTAGTAAACTAAAAATTAAATTTAGCATGAGCTAAGTACGAAAATAATTCAAAGAGAGGGTTTGACTTGACTTACTCAGTTGGCTACGATGAAAAAAGTGCCGTCAAAGAAGACGGCTAAGCATTTTGCAGCAAATTCCGTTTAATCCGGATTTTCGTTCATCTGGAGGGGGTCCGGTCCCATCTAGTCCGGATTAGCGGGACTCTACAGTATTTATTTTTAACTCAAAGGATCTCTTTTACGATCAGTTTATTGTAAATATATTAACTCTTTCGGTGTGTGTCTGTGTGTGCTTGGACTCATAATGATAAAAGTAATTTTTTTTATTCTCTTTTTGGATAATATTTTTAAACAATTTATTTTATACCAAAGAAAAAAATACTTTTTTGAAATAAAGGTATGTGAATGACATTTGTTCTTGAAATAACAGAAAGTGTTTACTTCCGTTTCTGCTCAATTCAGTTTATAAGTTTTAATGTACATACTAAATATATTTATCTTTACATTTGAAAAGTTGTAATTTAAGAAATTAAAAAAATTTAATTGTTATTTCATGCTTTTTGTTTTTCCCTGTATTAGTTATTGTGGCTTTAACTACGAGGTCATATCGCCTACTAACAGAGCGCTCTTTTGCTCAAGTTGATATGAGCCCCACTCTACTGTGGGAGCCCTAAATGTTGCCTACCTATGTTTAGTTACCAAGATCAGAGGTCTTTAACCATCGGGGGCCATCGCTTAAAGTCTTTACCTCTCAGATAAAAGACCTAAAGGCCGCGACCTTGAACTTAGTAAGCTTTTCCCTATGTTTTTTTTACTCAACCTCTTTAGAGTAAAAAAAAAATATATTGTCAAATTTTGAATCTAGATTGTTTTTTCAAAGTTGTCATTAGAGTTGCCCGCCGATAGCCTCAGAGGCAGCAGCGTGCTTACCTAATAAGAAAGCGGGTTCGAAGCCCGGGTGAGGCCCTTAAGTTTTTATCTGGAGGGTAAAAAATCCCATGAGTACGCCATCCTTCGGATGGAACGTTAAGTGATGGTCCCGAGCTTGTACGATGTCAGTCGTTAAAGACCTCTAAAGGCTCATGTCCCCCAGAGCGTCGATAAAGTAGTTACAAGCCGGGCATTATTTACAGCGTAAAAACTTATATTGATGAAGCTTTATTATTGTAATTTCAAAAAGTCAGTTCGTTAACAGATTTACTTACTGCCTAACTTCAATGCGACACCCTATTTTCACCTGGATGATGGCGGTTACAACATGAAACAAACAAGGTCTATCACCTTCAAAAAGTGTATACCTTCATTATATAAACTGATGACACTTTAAACTTCTACATACTCGAGATTATCGTCAGGTCTTCGGCGCTTACACATCTAATATTAACCTCACTGTTTCATAACTCCCATACCAACTTAACAGTTCATCGAAGATGTCAAAATAAAGTGAAATATAAGAAATAAATATGACCAATGAATACGAATTTATGGAATCTTTTGTCTTTGTTTCTTAGAATTTCTAATGCATTATCTACAGTTAATAATTTTAAAAATGAAACCTTGAAGAAAGATTGGGTAACAATTCAGCTAATTACAATAAAGATACTTTTTAAGCGGCAGATTTACTTTCGCAGCTAAACGAGGTATAGAGAGTGTTTGTAATCGGTCACAAATTGATTGAAGTGGAGTTTTGACTTGAAGTTCATATTTTCCGACATCCTGATTCCAAGTATATAATAAAAAAAGTGTATCTCTTTATGTATGTATGCTGTGAACAAGATAACTTCCGATAGAATGAACATATTGATTCGAAATTTTATATATGTATCCAGAACATCATAAGGACACCTATTAATTTACAGCTAAATCGGCCGAAGGGAAAAGGTTATTAGAGGAGAGGGCTCAACTCAAAAGTTCTAATAACTGCCGATACAATCAATGTATCGATACAAAATTCAGTACGAGGGAAAATGTATAAGTCAAACCATATCTTCCCATAAGCCCTCCTACATCTTCAAAATGGTTCAATTTAAATCCCATATCCACCAGAAAGTCACTAGATCCCGTCCTTCTGATCTTTACCTTCCTTCCCATAGGACAACAACCTACCACAACTCCTCCTTATCCAGGCTAACTCCCTCTGGAAATCTCTCCCTCTCCAGATTCGCCGTGCTCCTACTCTTCTTGCATTTATATCCCTACCTTTCCATTATTTCCTAACTCAGCAAACCTCTGATTCCTAAGGCCGGCTCCTATGGGATATTTCTCGTCTTCCTATAAGTCTCTCACTCCACTGGACAGATTGTTCTAATGTTTCATCAGTCCACTTTTTGCAATTGAAGGGGTGAGTGGATAAAGGGGCTATGTGACAAAAAACGTTTTTGAGAAAAAACCCATTTTCTTAAACACCCTGTAACGTTTTTATAATATATACTAAAATGAACTTTTCAGGCTATATTCCTCCAAATATTTGTATGTTTGAAGGGTTTAGATGATTCCTTGCACTTAACCCCTTTATTCAATACAAAAATGTAACATTTGAAAAATGTCACTTAACCCCTTTATCCATTCGTCCCTTCAATCATATATAACTCATTATTGTTATTATGGTTTACACTTTGTTTTCTCTCATTTTTTCTTCTTGCCTCTCTTTAACATTTAATATTTATTCCTAGAGGCCTCTTTTCTTTTATTATTATTCTGTCTCAATTTTTTTTTTCTTTGGCTTGATTTACCGTGCATATTGGCCCATCTCAATTGGTTGATACTCTTATTCTTTTGTTTATTTCTTATGTTATTATTCTTAGGGGATGTATGTCCCAGAATAAAGATTATATCTCACTTCATACAGAAATCCCGATTTTTAGCCGAAATTTTCGATTGGTTTTGAAGAGAGAGCAAAAACTTAATTGATTAGTTCGTGCTGGGGAAGTAAATTGTCGATGATTCAACGATGACTTTTTTGTTTTTTTTTTTGAACAATTAGAGAAAATTTCGTTTTCGAATAGAGGGTTTCCTTTAACAGTAAGGCCAACCTCACATTAGGCAATTCCGAAGCGACGCGACTGATACTCAAGTATCAGTCATTTGAGTTGCCTGTGGGTATGATACCCGTAGGCAACTTTTCTCCGCACACTGAGGATACTATGCAGCGACTAGGATCTTTTCAGTCTCCATGGCGAGAAGCTGAGTTGTTCACCATGTCAAGTGAAGATTCTTCAAGTGATGAAGATGTCGTTGTGTCTTATTATTATTATTATTATAGAAAAAGGAAAATCCGAAGATTATGGCGCCATCCTTTCATCGAAAGGAAGGTTAACTGCAGATTATTTGTTGCTGCTAAAGAGCTGGAAAAGTCGGATTGCAAGTTCGTAGCATTCTACCGAATGACGTAAGAATCATTCCTACTCTTGATTGGCATTGTTTCTCCATCCATAAGACAGAGGAACATACAAATGCGGGAATGTGTGAGTGCAGAAGAAAGAATCATGATCACGTTGAGGTAAGTAATTTATTAAATTTTAAGTAATTTATGGAAGAAATAAGTAATTTATGAAATAAATAAGTAATTTATGAAATAAATAAGTAATTTATGAAATAAATAAGTAATTTATGAAATAAATAAGTAATTTATGAAATAAATAAGTAATTTATTACATTTTTATTTAGGATTAATTACATTAGTGGTATTTCATCACGCTCATCTAAAATAGTTTCTGAAAGAAATTGTGAAAAATACATTGGTCCACGGCTTTTGGGATCAATTCCATCTTCACTGTGCTCCGCGGAAGTAGATGGCTCCATTTGATGAGGTGTGGCGATACGGGGTTCACTAGCCATGGCGAGACTCAGGGGATGGACGACCTTCCTAGCAGGTCGCTTGAGACTGGTAGGATACGGGTAGGATACGCGTTTCCTGAGAGTGGCGTCGTTTGTGTCTCCCCACCACTCAACATAGGAAGTGACTTCTAAGATACCCTCAAGATACTTGAGTATCAGTCGCGTCGCTTCGGAATTGCCTAATGTGAGGCTGACCTAACATTTAAAATTGAATTATTATTATGATTTTTTCATGTATTGCATTGAAAAAGTGGAGAAGGGCATTAAAGAAGTTGATTTCTTTATGAGTTATATTACTTCCTCACGTAATTATATGAAGTATAGGAGAAGTTATGTAATCAGTCAGAAAGTTGAGTTTTTAATGAAATTTCATGTTTTCTGACACCCCCTGACTCCAAAAATGAAAAAAAAAAAACTTGTGTGTGTCTGTGAACTCCCGACAGAATGAATGTATCGACCTGAAATTTTATATGTATATCCAGAACCCTCTAAAGAAGACACCCCTTGATTTTCAACCAAATGGGCCAAAGGAAATGGGGGGAGACTTAACACCAAAAAATAGTGTGTGCTTGGAAGTGAAGAAAGAAGAAACATCTTTCGCGATTTTTAAATTTTTTAGATCCATAAATATTATTTTTATGTTGTATGGGATTTCTCAATTAACTCAACATTTTAGGTGCAAACAGTTTTATTTATTGGGTTATTTTATTTTTATTTATTTGTTAAATCAATATTATTTTCGTTGTTAAATAAGAGAAATAAGAAATGTAGGTTTTTGAATGAGAATAACAATTGAGAAAGAAAAAAGAGACGCTGTTTATGACGCCAGCAACGCTAAGCAGTCATACACTCACCTTTGTGATTCATTATCAGTATTAGATTGGGTATTAATATGAAAATGATGTTCCTCCGAACATGATGCAACACTTGTAATTTCTGAACTTAATTTCCTCTTTTTGGACGACGGTTCTGTACCATTATTCTCATATACAGAGTCTGTATCACAGCCTGTCATGATTTTAGGGTTCACCAACGGGCGAAGCGGGAGAGTGACGTGAGGAGAGAGGCTGCAGCGGGAGGAGCGCTCCTCAACACAAAAACCTTAATAACTCCCAATGTAATGAATGTATCGACATAAAATTTAGTATGAGGACTCAGAAGCTCTTATGTAATTTAACTATTTCTATTAAATGTGTTTTTCTTCCTTGTATCACAATCATGATTTGTTTTGTTGAGGTGATAATAATTGAGCAGGAAATGTGTACTATCTTGAAGGTTCTTATAGTCTTTATCTACAGGGACCTGAGTCAGGTAGTATTTTGACAGGGTGGGAGGGTGGAGTTAAGACAAAAAGAGAAGTGAGGAAGAGTACGGGTGTGGAGGTTGCCAAGACTCGGCTCTTCTCGGCTGAGGTCGTTGAGAGGATCTTGGAGAGCGACCTGTTGCTACTCTAGACTTGAACCGGCAGTCGTGTGCCGCCGGGCCCCCAATCAAACCACTCAGCCAGTTTGTGCCTTTCATTTCCACATTTTGTGTACGTCTGTTGTGTTTGTGAGATGAACGGGGTATACAAAACATCCAAACTGATCTTCAAGGAAACGGTACTCACAACTAACTATATTAAAATTAATCAAGACAAAAGTATAATAAAAATATATGATTCCTGCTGAAATATACTATTAAAAAAAAAGTCGTCGGTGTATGAATGTATCTAATCAATTAACTTTTTGCTCCCCCTTCAAAACAATCGACTGTTTGCGCTAATATTCAATAGTTGACATACATAGGATAAATGAATCCTCATACTACATTTTATGTCCATAAATTCATTAAATCGGAAGTTATTAGGGTTTTTGAATTACGCCCTCTCCCTTCTCTTCGTCCGATATTGCTGAAATTTGATAGGAAGTTCAAATATGAAATTTCCATGTCGATGCGTTCATTACATCGGTAGTTATTAGGGTTTTTGAGTTGAGCCCCCTCTGATCCCCCTCTTCCCTTCTGCCGATTCCGCAGAAAATAAATGAGTGATGTTCTTATGGAGTTTTAAATTTACATATGAAATTTTGTGTCGATACATTCATTATAACTGCAGTTATTAGAGTTAATATGTAGACTCCCTTCTAATCTCTCCCTTCTATTTGGCCGATTTGACTGAAAATTTATAGATGTTATACTTATGGGGTTTTTGTCACACACATAGAATATTTCGTGTCGATACTTTCATTTTATCGGGAGTTATCGTGCCCATAAACACAAACATTTTTTTTTTTCTATCTGGAGATAGAAGGAGATATTTGCTATCTGGAGATCGGAAAACATGAAATTCCGTTGAAAACTCCGCTTCGAATTTTTACTGATTATATAACTTCCCCTATACTTCGTATAGCTAGGAAAGTAAAAAGAAAATCTCCCGCTTAATAGTATAGTCTTTACAGTAATAAGCTGAATCTTCAAGGTTTCATTTATGAAATTACTAACAGTAGATAATGCATTAGAAATTCTCAGAAACAAAGACAAAATATTCCATACATTCGAATTCATTGGTCTTCTTTATTTCTTATAATGTTCTACTTTATTTTGACTTCTTGGTTGAATTGTAAAGTTTGGTATGGGAGTTATGAAGCAGTGATGCCAATATTAAATGTATTAGCCCCGAAGACTTGACGATAATCTCGTCTACGTTAAAGTTTAAATTGTCTATTTAAGGTGTCAAATTTATGAGGAATTGGAACATCTATTTTGGTTTATCATAATAAATTTATTGGAGGATATTGACCCAAGGTTCTGTTATGAAACGCATCTCTTATTTTCCTTGACTATATTTTCAAATGTTATTTTACTTTCTACGAAGTTTAGGGGAAATTATTATTAATCCTCCCTTCTCTTCGTCCGATTTCGCTGAAATTTGATAGGTTACCTCCTCATTGAGTTTTTGTTCATTAAATCGGCAGTTATTGGGTTTTTTGAGTTGAGCCCCCTCTGATTCCCTCTTTCCCTTCTGCCGATTCCTCTGAAAATGAATAAGGGATGTCCTTATGGAGTTTTGAATTTACATATGAAATTTTGTGTCGATATATTCAATACAACGAGAGTTATTAGAGTTAATGTTGAGTTAAGCCTCCCCCTAAACCCTCCCTTTCCTTTGACCGATTTTACTGAAAATCTATAGGTATCCTTATGGGGTTTTGGTCACACATAGAATATTTCGTATCGATACTTTCATTTTATCAGGAGTTATGTATAAACACACAGACAGATTTTTTTAATAATCTGTCAGAAATTCGTGTTGAGTTTTCAATTAAATTTCATTTTTTTTTCCGTTTCCCTCATTTCAAGAAATTAAAAAATTCCTATCAGTGTCTGTGAACACGATAACTCTCGATAGAATGAATATATTGACATACAATTTTATATGTATCGAGAACCCCATAAGGAAGACACCTCTCAATTGTCAGCCAAATCGGCAGAAGGGAAGATAGGAATTAGGGAGGATCAGAGAGGGATCAACACAAAAAAAACACACTAACCCAAGTAATGAATTTATCGACACAAAATTTTGTATGTGAATCGAACATCCTACAGGGACTTCACATATAAATTTTCAGTTAAATCGGCCGAAGGAAAGATGAGGGGACCTAACTTAAAGACCTTGAAAACTATCATAGTATGATGATTGAGAAGTCTCTGAGTAAGACGACTTTTGATTTTCTACCAAATCGGTAGATTGGTTTCAGAGGAAGAGTGACAACTTAGTTCATTAATTCGCACTGGGGAAGTACATTACCGGTGATCCACCGATGATTTTTTTTATTATTGTTCTTCAGGGTCGGAACACGAGGTTTACATTTTATGGCCGGGGCTCCAACCCACCTTTTCCATCTACATTTAGCAGTCTGTGACTTCCCGGCCTTACTAAAGTACATTGATACATGAGAAAAACAGACGTTTATATATTACTTCCCCAGCTATACGAAGAATGAGGAAAAGCTATGCAAAGGTCAGAAATTCGATGTTGATTTTTTAACGGAATTTCTCGACCCGCTGAACCCAAAAATTAAAAAAAAAGTCGTGTCAGAAGATGAAAAAAGTTTAGAGAGGTTTAAGAAGATTAAGAAAGTTTAGGAGGTTAAGAAAGTTTAAGAAGGTTAGAGAGTTAAGAAGGTTAGGAGGTTAAGAAGGTTAGAGAGTTAAGAAGGTTAAGAAAGTTGAGAGGGTTAAGAAGGTTAGGAGGTTAAGAAAGTTTAAGAAGGTTCTAACTCTCTAGAGTTAAGAAGGTTATAAAAGTCGAGAGGGTTAAGAAGGTTAGGAGGTTAAGAAAGTTTGAGAAGGTTAGAGACTTAAAAAGGTTAAGAAAGTTTAGAGGGTTAAGAAAAATTAGAAGGTTAAGATTGAGAAGGTCTGAATGTATTGACACGAAATTTTATGTGAGTACTCAGAACCATATAAAGACGACACCTATAATGTTACTTAAACAATTATGAATAGATTTTGAATCCTTATATTAAATTTGATGTCGACATATTCACTGCATGAGTATTGGGGATTTTGAGTTTATCGCTCCGTTTCTTTCGGACGATTTCACAGAAAATTAATAAGTCACAATAACTAACCAGTGCGCTGGTAGCTCAGTGATAGCATGCTGCTAGTTTTTTTTATCTGGGAAAGGAAAAAACCTTGCGCACGCCGTCTTTCGGAAGGGGCGATAAGCGATGGTCGCCCATCGACGTCACCCATACCCTAGGTGAATAAACCTAGGTAGGCAAAATTATGACTTCCACAGTAGAGTCGGACTCATGTCTACCAGAACGACGAAAAAGCGCTCTGGTAGTAGGCGAAATGACCTCGTAGTTAAAGCCTAGACATGAGTCAAAATAACTGACTATAAAAGAAAAAAGGTTGGAATATCTGTTAGTTCCGAGGGGGCTTACAGTGTGAAAATGGTTTTCAAGAGTTGAGGATGTCTGACCTGAAAAGGGACCCTGAATGGCTTTATTAGGTGCTAAAGATGGTAGAGTCAGAGAACTCTCCAACATGACCCACCTTTTGTTTCTGACATTTCCTTGATTTATGTGAACGTCGGACTAGTGCGGGACTCGCTCTAAAATTTTCTAATAATATTCATGAAAATTTTCCGATGGGGAACCTCCCTCTGTCATGTTGAGCAGATCTGCTCTCCCATATGTCTACTTCCTTTCTGTTGTATTTATTCTTGGAAGAAAAAGCAGTGGCGTAGCGTGGGGAGAGCAGAGGGGGCGCCCAGCCCGGCCCAAATTGACAATAAAGAATTTGTGAAAAGGTAGCGGTAGAAATACAAAAAAAATGAAGTGATCTGGGAGCAGCCTCAGAGGGCGCAACATAATAAGGAGGGCATTCTTATAGCTCATTCTCCTTTTGTTTTTTTATTTTGTTATTATTAGTTTTTTTATATACCTATATATTTTCATATTTATACATATTTAGAAGGTAGAAACAGCCATTAATAAAGATAGTAACTGTTAGTCAGTCTCCAACCATGTCAGGTTTTAATTTAATTTAAAGTTGTAATTATTCTAAAAAGATAGTTTTATATCAAGTTATATCTAGAACTTCTGGTTAGTTCTAAACATAATTAAAATTCCATCAATAGAAATTCATGGAATATTCTAGTAGAACACGAGAGGGCGCCGGTAGCTCAAAGTGCTACTAGCCTGCTGAGCTTAAGATCGCGGGTTCGAAAGCCGGCCGATGCCAATAGGTTTATTATCTACGAGGTGAAAATAACTTGAGCTCGTCGTCCTTCGGATGGGTCGCTAAGCGATGGTCTCGAGCCTGTGCGATGTCAGAGTACTCGTTAAAGAATAAACCTAGATAAGCAAACTCCAACGATAGAGTCGGGCTCATGTCCATCAGAGCAACGAAAGAGCGCTCTGGTAGTAGGCGATATGACCTCATAGTTAAAACCCTCAGCTATCTAACTAACATTACTCCTATTCTACTCATAATTCTGTATAAAGTAACTCATTATCACGGATAGCACACACTGCAACTTCTGGGAATAGAAATGAATTGTGTAGAGTCAGTTTTTGAGTCAGATGACAAAAACATGCCGACATTGAATATTCTATCCAACAATGTAAAACTAATTGACTTGCTGTCAGTTTTTTTTCTCCTTTTTGATAACCAAACCACGATTTGTTATTCAGATTTTTAATAAATAACACGTAAGTCAAGATGTGATAAATATGGAATAAAAATTCAATTTTTCAAGCAATTAATTAGAAAACTTTTTTTTCCAATTAATTGTATTTTTTAAAAACAAAAATAATTCATGTCCCGATTAGCCATCTGAAGATATACTGAAAAAAATCGTGTGTGTATAATAGACTATGTACTTCCCCAGCAAAAATTAATCAATTACGTTTTTCTTCAAAGCCAATCCAGTTTTTGGACTCTAACTCGATATTTGACATATTTTTATGCCGATACATTCATTGCATCGGCAGTTAGGCTATTTAAGTGTCCCCCTTCTCTAGTATCTTTCTTTATTAATAGTTGCCATAGTTGTATGGTTTTGAATTTACTTATGAAATTTCGTGTCAATAGATTCATTACAACGGCAATTACTAGAGTTTTTTTGTTAAGCCTCCCGTTTTCTTTGGCCGATTTAGCTGAAAATTATTAGGTGTTTTCATTAGAGGGTGCTAGGGATCACATATAAAATTTCGTGATGACTCATTCATTCTATCGAGAGTTATCGTGTTCACATACACAGTCAGAATTTTATTTTCATTTTTGGAATGAAGAAGCCGGAAATTCCGTTGAAAACTCGGCAAATGCATACAAACTCTCCCCAAAAAAGCAGGTAGTAGCGTTCTAGAGGTCGGCAACCCAAGGCCTACATGCAACCTTTGCAAAATTTGTAATATAATTCTTGTAAGCAAAATGATAGATTTATTTACGAAAGAAGGTAGTTAGTTTCACGCAGTGGCTACATATATATTAATTGATATTTTTATTATTTGTTATTTATGGCTATTTTAGTGTTTACTGTTTTTTTTTAAACTTATGTACGATGCATATGACCCATGTCCCTTATAAAGGTGTTATCTAATAATTTACAACATCCCTGGCCCCGGTAGGGAGTTCTACATATTTGCGAAATAAAACTCACTCCCGGGATTCGAACCCGCAAACCATGGTGAGACCATGTGACCAAAGCCCCGCACAGCCAACATGGCCCCCTTAATGTACTTAATATATTTTGATATCCGGCAAGAAGTTTTTTCTTCAGAGATTCGAAGACGGAAAAACAGAAGCCGACGTAAATTTTGAGTGATTTAAGAAGACTTGTAATGAGAGGCTGGTCCATGAAACTTTTAGTTCAGTGGGCACCATTCTCTTGAGATACAGCCAAAGCTCATGGTGAACTTAAGAGCCGGGGAAGTAAGACTTAGTGTAAGTCCAGTAGCCGGGGTTCTTAGTTACTTAGTAACTTCGTGTAACTGTGTCACGAATTTTAGTTGCGATTAGAATAAGTAACTGTAGGAGCAGATTAATAACTTGAGCAATGAAATATGCACGGTAGCTGTGGTAGCGTGCTTACTTACTGAGCGGGTTCGAATCCCGCGTTAGCTTCCTCGACCTAAAATGTCGTTTTGAAACACATTTTTCTTTATAATTTCATTATTAAAAGATTGATTTTT
This sequence comes from Aradus depressus, assembly GCA_963662175.1. NCBI lineage: Eukaryota > Metazoa > Arthropoda > Insecta > Hemiptera > Aradidae > Aradus > Aradus depressus. Next base: position 39,823,884 of record OY759214.1, read on the forward strand.
ACTTCTACAGCTATAGGTAGTAAGTCTAAGGGAAGTTATGTAATTCCGTTACGAAATTCGACGTTGAGTTTTAAGTAGAATTTCATATTTTTCGACCCTCTGATTTCGAAAATTAAAAAAACATTTTCTGTATGTGTGTGTGAACTGTTAGAATGAATGTATCGACACGAAATTTTCTGTGTGTATCATGAGCCCCACAAGGGAGACAACTATTGATTTTCAGCCAAATCGTCGAAAGGAAAGAGGGGTTTTAGTAGAGGGGATTAACTCAAAAACTCTTATAACTGCTGTTGCAATGAAGTTACAGGAGACGCCGGATAACAGAAAACGCCGGATAACTGAAATAATCAATTAATGAGAAAAAATATATCAATTAAAGCATAAAAAAGTGTTTTTAGGTTAGCTAAGGAATAAAACACTTAGGTACGTATTTTGTTGATAACATTTATTAAATTGACAAATATGTATATACTGAACATTGATTTATTATATGTACGTACATATGTAGTACATACATATATTTATCCAAGCATTAAAAAGATATTTTGAAATCTGCGTTCAATTACATACATATTTAAAACAAAATCTAAAATTCTAAAAATATTATTTGTTAAAAAAATCGTAATCGGTAAAAAATCGGTGTTTCCTTCATTATAAATACGATGTACATATGTATGTACGTACAATAAAAATACATAAAAGATTCGTGAGTTACGGAATTATTATGTGCTCGTAAATACACGTGGCTTATATAATTGATAACCTAATAATTTTATATATATTTAATAGTTTAACAAATTTGATATTATTTTGCGAGCGCCGGATAAGGGAGCGCACCGGTTAACAGAACGCCGGATAAGGGAGAGTCTACTGTATTAACATGAAATTTAATGGGGGAAGTCAAAACCGCTAAGGATACCTATTTATGTTCAGCGGAATTGGCTGTAAGGAAGAGAGAATCAGAACTCGAAAAGTCTAATAACTGCCAATGTGAGTGTAACACAAAATGGTTGTGAGGATTCAGAAGCCACTTAATCAACTATTAATTTATAGCCCAAAAGAGAGATTAATTCGTATTGGGGAAGTACATTGATGATGATTGACCGACAACTTTTTTTTAAGAGACATAGCAAATTTTTGGAAAATGATATCATTTTGGGTATATTGTTGGATGATTGCGAAGGCTGATTTGAAAGATAGGCTCTATTTTTGGTTGGGTCTTGGTCGGTGGGGAGATAATGGCATATAATTGCAGAGTAAGAAGCTCTAACTAACCTGCCATAGGACCGGTTTGATAGACGAGTTGAACTTCTCAAACCCTGATCTTATCGCGGTTGAGTCTCTTCAGGGTCGCGTCTTATAACTGCACAATGCAATTTGCAATGTTGTGTAGCGTTCAATGACCGTTCTTACTTTGACCAGTCGAGTTGGCAGAGTCCTGGACACTTGACGGGTTGTAATACCCAAGAATTCCGCATCTTTGGTGGAGATGTAATCGCAGAGGAGGACTTTAGATGATTGGACTATGAGAGCATTCTCAGGTTCATTAAGGAAACTGGGAGACAGCACTTCATGAAGGGCTTGGTTTAGGTAGTGCAAACATACAGGTAATATAATAAGGAGGAAGCCTAGCGCTTCCCGGGAAGGGATAAGAGCACGATGCTTAGGTCCCTAGGTGTAAAACACCAGCCCACTACATATATATAATACTCAAGAAGAAGAAGTGTCACTGTGTTTTACGGGTTGTACGAAGTATAGACGAAGTTATATAACGGGTGAGAAATTCTATGTTGAGTTTTCACCGCAATTTCATTATTTCCGAATTCTCTAACCTAAACTAAAAAAAAAAGTCGGTAAATCACCAGCAATGTACTTCCCTAGCACGAATAAATCAATTATGTCTTCGTTCGTTCTCCCTCTAAAACCAATCGACCTTTTGGGCTAAACATCGATAATTGATAACATAGAAGTTAGTTATTATGACTCAAGCCCTGCTTTAACTACGAGGTCATATCGCCTACTACCAGAGCGCTCTTTCGTCACTCTGGTGGACATGAGCCCGACTCTACTGTGGGAGTCCTAAATTTTGCCTACCCTAAATTTTTATTTACCTAGGGCTGGGTCTCAAAGGAGGAGGGTTCATCACAAAAACCATTGGTGACCATGCGGGCTAGAGCGTAAGGCTTTGGTTACATGCTTTCACCATGGTTTGCGGGCTCGAAACCTGCCCGGGAGTGAGTGTTATTTCGTAGATAGAACTCCCTCCCGGGGCCATGGATGTCGTAAATAACTAGATAACACATTGACATGGCTAATATGCACCGTACTTAAGGGGGAAAACAAAAACTATTGGTGTTATGAATGTGTCGACACAATTCCTTCCATAAAAGTCCTGTCAATGACTGTGATGACGGTTACCACCGATAGAATGTAAATATTAACCCAACAGTTAGTTAAGTAAGTGAGAAGTATTTAAATCTTAATTAAGTTAACCATTTTTTTTTTTTCTATAATATATTTGCAAAATATATGTAACTTTTTGTAAATTGATCTAGATAAAGAGTTTTTTTTTTTTTTTTTTTTTCTTTTTTTGTTCTAGCCTAGCAATGCAGAATGTAAAAAACAAAAAAATCCAGAATGTAAAAAACAAAACAACATAAATATATGAGTTGAATACAACTATTGTATAATTTAAAAAGGACTATTATGCTTTATATATCCATTTTTAAACAATTGATTTAATAATATTAATATTGTCTATGAAAAAGTCAAATTTATCAGAAATACTATCAGCAAGCCTTTGAAGTCGTTCTATGGGAGAATAGAACCCATAATCAGTATAATGAAAATTAGGTGAGAAGGGGAGAACAGAACATCAAGTACGTGAGGGAATATTAAAATTTACCAGTGAAAGTAGATCAGGACAGTCAATTTTATTGTTTAATAATTTGAAAAAGAATGATATATCGGCTTTGATTCGTCTTGACTCAAGAGTATCTAATTTAAGAGAAGAGAGAAAGATATTATAGTCGATATTACGTACAGATGATCCTGATTTGAATGAAACATATCGAATGAATTTGTGTTGTACTTTTTCAACAGTATGAATATAGGTAACCTTATTAATGTATAAGTATTAATGTCGTCCTAAACTTACTTGGCAGAACCATATAGAAAAAACCTGCACAAATGCCAAAAATATATTAAACATAGTTAAAGTGTTATTAAATAGTTTTAACTGGGGTGTTGAGCAAGAAACTCTTTTAAAAAGTATTTGCACTTCAGTTCGGACCATTACGGCTACTCGACTAAAAAAATTAGACACTGTTCTAAACTAACTAACTTAACACAACATTTTATATATGTATCCAGAACTTCATAAAGACGACATCTATTGGTTTTCAGTCATATCGGTCAAAGGGAAGGGAGGGTCAGAGAGGGGGCTCAACACAAAATCCACTAAATGCAGAAGTAATGAATTTATTTTGAGAAGTAATGTTTTCAATTTTCAGTGATATCGGCCCCGGGAAAGTGAGAGTTTAGATGAGGTGGCATAATTCAAAAACCTTATAATATATATGTGGTGGGCTGGTGTTTTACACCTAGGGACCTACGCATCCAGTGCTCTTATCCCTTCCCTGGAAGCGCTGGGCTTCCCCCTTATTATATTATTCATTACTTCATGAAGTGCTCAGTCTCCCAGTTTCCTTATTAACATCTATCGCAGGTAGGACTGTCCTTGACTCCTACAGTGTGTAGTGTGTCTATTGAACGGACCATGTCCTCTGTGAGAACTCCAGTCAGTTGCCTAAGCTCGTTCCTTTTGAGGTTCAGGATCCCGTCTTTCAGAACCCTGGACTCTCCTCCCAGGAACATCTTTCACTGCCTGCATATGGTCTTTAAAACCTTATATACTATCGAAGTATGATGATTCAGATGTCATTGATTTTCAATCAAATCGATAGATTGGGTTCAGAGGGAGACCCAAAACTTAGTTGATTAATTTGTTCTGGGGAAGTACATTGCCAATGATCCACGGACAATTTTTTTTTTTTTTTCTTCGATTTCCATGACATTCATGACCTTACACCCTCCCATGATTGTTCTCAAAGTTGACTGAATATCTAAGGCTGTCAACCGAATCTCTTCTTAATTTTCCTCCCCTTGTTCTTTGGAAGTAGTGAAACAATGACAATGGTTGTCAAGAAAAGTTCTACCCCAAGTGTTCTCATTTTAATTTCGATATCTAATTAGTTGGTTGTACAACTGCTGTTAATAATAAAACCGGTTGGATAGCCAACTTCAACAAAAGAGTTGAGTTCAATTACCATTGTGAAGGAGTGGATGTCGACTCAATACTCATGGCATGGCAGTCTCAACTCCAACCCAAGGACTCCGTGTTTCTCATAAAACTTTTATTTCATCTGGAAACCAACAATACTGTCAGTCTGCTCTCTGTATTCTGTGCATATTCTAGTTCAATGTTTTGTTTTGAGCAAAAACAAATAGAGTTAGGACAAGAATGGAATCTTGATGAATAACGGCAGAAGAGATCACTGATTACTTTTAATAAAATCTGACCTGAATAATCTTGTATATAGGTTAAACAACTCTTGTACAAAGAAAGAAGAAACATTATGGTTTCGTTTATGTGTCTGTCTGCCTATGAGAGTTAGTTACAAACCGTGCATAGTGAACCAGATTTCAGAAAAAAGGTTCGCGCAACGCAACATAAAAAATATTAGTTAGTTATTGTGGTTCATGATTGGTCTTATCTCCTACTACCAGAGTGCTTTTTCGTCGGACATGAGCCCGATTCAACTGTAGAAGTCCTAAATGTTGCCTCTCAGGTTTCGTTACCTACGGTCGGGGTCTTTAACGAGTACCTGACATCGCACCGGCTACCTCTGAGCTACCGGCGCCTTTTTTTTTCTGTACAAAAATAATAACAATAAGCAGAAGTGATGACTATAAGAATGCATGATAAAACAGTAAGTAATACAAAATATTAAAAACATAAAGCATAGAATGAAAGAGATAAAACAAAAAATATATAAATATATAACAAAATAAAATAAAAATAACTAAATAAAATAATTAAAAATATATAAGCAACTCGACGAGGACAGCACCAGTAGGACTCCCGCACAGTGTCATATACCACTCTCCAACTAGTGGAGAGGGGAGGAGGCGGCGGGAGACCAGCGCTGACCCTCCCACCACACCGGCGCCTTCTAAAAAAAAATCGCTATTGCAATAACCAAAAATTATTTGAACAATCAAATGCCCCCCCCCCCCCCCCCCCCCCCCAACCCCGTCTAAAATCATTAGATACAATTGACGTTAAAAATCTAAATAAAATATTGGAGATTCATGATGCTGAGATTCGAATTTTTTTGGGGACTTTTCAGCCAAAATGTGTCCATAGGGTGGGATGGCATGCGAGGTCTTTACGCTTTTTGGCAAATAATGTAATATCTGAAATGGCTGAGATAAAGAGTATTGAACGTAGGATTAAGAGAGTATTTTCACAATTCAGGACTCTCACTGTAGAGTCAGGTCCAATAGAGAGACGAAAGAGCCCTTTGGTAGTAAGTGATATGACCTCATAACAAAAGCCCGGGCATGAGTTACAAAAACAGACAGAATATACAAACAATTTAGGTACGTATACATTCAAAAACATTTTCAAATACACGTACCTAGCCTATTCACAAATGTCTTTTAATAAATTCATTGGTATACTCATGGTTGCTTCATCTCGGTTTTTCGGCTTGTGAATTACAGATTCGCGCGAATTCTTGATGGTCTAGTTGTTAGCTGGATTCCTCATGGTCAGTCTGTTAGCATCGCTAGATTGTTTTCTCGGAAATCTATAAATTTGTTAGTATCGTTGAATCCCTGATTACCCTTGTTAGCATGTTGACTGGTTCCTCGATGATCTAGTTAGCATTGTAGACTGGATTTTCGCCGTTATAGCTGTTAGCATGGCTAGCTGTTAGCTGTTAGCATGATGGTCTTACTTGTTAGCGTATTCAGCTAACAACCGCACCGTCGGGATCCTGCCACCGATTTTGCAGAAATCGTCTGTAAGTCCCCAAACTTACATTGAGTATTTGTTTGATGGTTGTACTTAAGTATGAAGGTTTGTAAGTGCATATGAAACCTACTGATGGAGCATGATGTAGAACCGAGATACGTGATCGAACCTGAGTCCAGGCTATTCCCCGCTTCAGGAAGCGTTGGTTATTGTGGTGGCGTGTTCATAGGCAGATGTATGTCTGCACGTTTAAGTTTATCGTTCAGTCATTTGTATCCTGCATTGCCACATAGTCTAGATGCTTCATCCTACGAATGTATAGTAAAAATCTCGCGAATATGTTCTTGACGCTATGGACACCATTCTTCGGAAAAACCTTATTCTGAAGAAGATGAATAATCAACTATGGTCCCTGTGGTTTCAGCTGATATGAGTGTATTTTGACAACGTTTCTTCGCGTATGGAATTTGTTCATCGTTGATGTAAGGGGAATCACATAAGTCTGGTTTATTTGGTAAAAATGTGCGTTTAAATAAAGAGTGACACAATAAAGCAATGCGGAAAAGAAACTTTCCCAATACTTTTCCTGGATTTGTTGCCATAATAATACAAACATTTTCAAGCCTATTTGAGCGTTTTCACAGTTGTTTTTTATGTTTTCCGACTCTAATTACAAAAATGAAAAAAAAAAAAAAAAAAAAAAAAAAAAAAAAAACATTCCTCTCTTTCTGGAAGTGTATCTGTGTCTGTGAACACGATAACTCCCGATAGAATGAATATTTCACACAATATTTGGTGTATCCAGAATCCCATTCTGACGACACCAATTGATTTTCAGCCAAATCGGCCAAGGGGCAGGCTTAACTCAACATTAAATCTAATAACTGCCGTTGGAATGAATATATCGACACAAAATTTTATTTGTAAATTTAAAACTCCATAAGTTTATTTCTTGGTGGTAGGCAAATATAGTGGACTAACTTGTTAAATAAGTAATGAGATGTATCAGTCCAACATTTATTAAACCACGACTAGTTTCGTCAGTAAACTGACATCTTCAGGTGGAATCTTGCTAGAGAAGAGGTCAACGGACACATACGAGTTTCAGGGAGAGTGTTCAGCTAGTCCCTGATACTCGTATGTATCCCTTGACCTCTTCTCTAGCAAGATTCCACCTGAAGATGTCAGTTTACTGACGAAACTAGTCGTGGTTTAATAAATGTTGGACTCATACATCTTATTACTTATTTAACTCCATAACTTTTAATAAGTTCTTATTTTCAGCGGAATCGGCAGAAGGGAGAGGAGGGATGAGAGGGGGCTCAACTTAATAACCCCAATAACTGCCGATGTAATGGACGTATCGACATGAAATTTCAAATTTCAAGTCAAAACGCAAAGAGGGCGTAACCTGTTAAATTTCAGCAATATCGGAAGAAGAGAAGGGAGGATTCAGGGTTTTTAAGTCACTATTAAATTTAGCTCAAGCGATTGTTTATTGGAGCGAGAGCGAACACTTAACTGAATAATTAGTGCTGGGGAAGTACATTGCTGATGGTTCACCCACGAATTTTTTTTAGTTCCTTTTTCTCTTTCTAAACGTTAACCTGGTTATCTGGTTATTGACTGAAGTCCTCCCAGAAAGGCAAGTGTGTTCATTATCAATTCAATGCCAGAAGGATGGAAATATTCTTGTAACGGGTATATTATTTTATGATGTTTGCGGTCGGTACATGTTTGGATTTGGTCAACTCCCATGTCGTTTTGTAAAGGGTTTGAATATTTTAGAAAGGTTCTGCAGTATGCATGTCTCATTTCTCTGCAACTGCCCTGCACTTGGTGAATTGGCGTCGATATGAGGTTCATGGCTTCTTCAGAAAGATATTAGATGAATAAGAATGCCTAAAGTGGAATTTTTAATTATTTAGAAAATAATTATAAAGAGTAGTTAAGGTAGCTAAAAAAAAAGAACTTGTTTAATATTTTTATTTTTTAATTCCATAAAAAAATATATACATATAGTAGAACCTCGATTATCCGGGGTAATGGGGGGGGGGGGGGGGGGGAGAGGTCGCACGGATAAAGGAAAACCACGGTTAATCGAGACACTTTTTATTTAACGAATTACATGTGTCATATACATATATGTGTGTACATTGTCATGTTATAACGTTATCAGGGCTTGAAATATGAAGTAATCCTTCTTTGTTTTTTGTGGTTTGAAATGATTTTCCTTACTTCAGTTCTAATTTTTCTCAAATTCATTACATCATGAAAGTCAGAATTTTCATGTTCCCAGAAGTTCTGGAGTAGGTACATTAACTGGTTCCATTGCTTGACTTGTCTGAATGTTTTCTTCTTTAGCGCCAAAACTGTCATCATTGTCACTCTACTCTGTCTCTAAGTTTCTAGGAACCTATACTTACTGCTTACACACCACGGTTAATCGCGAACACGGTTAATCGAGGTTCTACTGTATAGTGTACCGGTTTCGGTTTACGTCATTGTCAGCTCATTGTCTGTTCAACAGTAACAACTTAAGTTTCCCGAAGGAAAGAAGTTCTACTGTCCTAACGGAAAATTCGAACAGTGGAAATATATGGTTTTAAATATAAAGTTAATAAAACAATAGGAATATGAAATAAAATCTTAATAATATGACGTAAAAAGAAGAAATACTAATAAACTAAAGAAATGGTAACACTCAACTACTTGTCAATATTATCAGTTTATTAGTCAAAGTTCCGCATCTTGCAGCATTATCTAGTGTACCAGTGGCGGATATAAGAGGTGGGGGGTGAAAGCAGAATTACCTCCCCCCCCCACCTAGCGCAGAGGCTCATAAGTCAGTTTCGTTAATTAAGGATAAAGAAATATGCACGTTAAATTGGGAAATATGTCCTAGTGATGCACGAAGGACCTCTTGCGGTCTTGCGCACAGACTTTAATGACTGTCATTCGTTTACAGACTCAGACTGTTACTCAACCTGTTACTGTTATAATAATATTTCAGTCTTGATTATTCGATCATTCTTCGTCAAACCAGCCAAAATATTTGCCCCCTAGTCCTTCAACCTTCCCAATCTTGTGAATAAGGTCATAACATCCAAATCTTGAATCAACGAAATTTTACCCCCACTGATGAAACATCCTGGATCCGCCTAGGGATGAGCATCGAAAGAAAAACATCGATGTTTACCATTGAATAAACATCGGAACCCCACCATCGATGGTGTTAAAACATCGATGTTAATGAGTACCCATTACACAAACAACACGGACAACAAGTAATTTTGTTTTTATTTATTAAAAGAGTATAATATTACAAAAATATGACAAGTATAATAATTAGTACCACTACCATAATTTCTCCGGCACGGAATTTAAGGCTCACTGACAACAAAACAATGTTGAGAGGCATCTTTCTCAGCATTCTTTTTTTTTGCATTATATTACAATGCTTACTATTCAGGTGGCCCATCAAATTTGAAGTGTTACCACTTGATTTAATAATTTTAGTGCATTGCCTGCACTTCGCACTCTTTCCAACAGCAGACTTGTCATAATGAAGCCACACTTCACTTTTCCTAGACTTAGGCATAACAAATGCAAAGTGAAAATATTAATTAAAAAAATTGAAATAAACTAAAAATAACACACAATATACACTTTAAAAACAACTTCGCTTCTTTATTTATAAATAGCACTCAAAGTCACAAATAAACGGTAGGTTATGTACAAAGATTGTATTTGTATTTGCAACGTCAAACATCGACAGCTGACCATCGATGGTCAAAAAACATCGACAATGTAACATCGATGGTAAAAACATCGAACATGGTTGCCTGTCATCGATGTTTTTCAAATCGATGCTCATCCCTAGATCCGCCCTTGTAGTGTACTGAATAAAATTCTTTGAACTAAACTATACAAAGATGGTTATTAAGAGGTGTATGACAAACAAAAACTTAATAAGAAAGGTAAACAATAAATGTCATACATGCGATAGAATGCAATAACACGGTTGCAAACAACAACAGGGAAGAAAACAACAAACAAGACAATACATTTGAAGGGTCCAGGGGAAGAACATGACGTCATCAAGTGTAATTTTTCGGGGGGAGCAAATTTTAAGTTTACCGACCTTGTGGAAGGATGCCTTTGTCGTTTTTTTCATTTTGAACAATAAACTGGTTATCGAAAACATATTTGTAACCAATATTTATATTGTTTTTTGATTAGTTAAGACTGGCTTTCCACGAAAAAGAAAAATAAAAAAATTACAAAATGTCACTTGACATGTTCTTCCCCTGGACCCTTCATTTGGAAAACAGAGTGGGAAGTAATATTAACGAATTCAAGCTAACTTAATTTTCAAAAACAAAATTGATAACATTCAGTACAAAGAATATTATTTCTAATTTTTAGAATTATAGTTAGAACATGTGTAGAACATTATAGTTAGTTATAAGTGTTCCGTGCCATCAGCCCCCCCCCCTCCCCCCATCCCCCCCCCCACACATGAATTATTAATAGTTGAATCAATGGTTCCGCAGTTATAAGGAAATAAAATATAAGTTTATAACAATTGATCGCGCTAGAAGTTTTCAATCCTGATAACTTCGGCTCAATCTACACCTAATTCTCAATGTTCATGATTTTTTTCAGATTTTTCTGAGCGATCCACTCATGATAAGGGTGGGGGACAGCAATTTTTAAGCGTTTTTCCCCAAAAAGTTTTTTGAAAAAATTCATAAAAAAATACATTATATACAATCTTCTGATGACATACGGCAAACTTTTTTGAATAAACCACTCCTATCACTTGTTCTTATGTCAGTTTGTAGTTGCACTGAATTTCTAGTTTTCAAAAATGGGATACCCAAAAATCTATGTTTTCTCTTTATTTTTTTTAAATATTCTATTTTCTATTAAAGCAGACATAAGTATAAATGCGGCACTAGCAATAACTTTTCTTCTCGGTGTCATTTTGATAACTGTTTTCTAGTCGGATCGATAACAAACGTTTGCTTAGTGAAGACTGCTGTTTGCAAACCTTTGGTTGGTTAAGACAAAATGTAAACATTGCATTGCAGACATTTGAAAAAAATTTGGGGAAAATGTTTTTTTGGTGGCTATGCACCTTTACATAAACTATATTGGATCTATTGATTTCATGTAGGGAAATGCATACTGACAAATAGTTGTGCATATATTCTTCTGATTCCGGAGGGTTGCTGAGTGGAAAATAGGTTGAGAAAGCCTGGATGGAACAAATAGGAAGAAGGTTGCAGGAGACATAACTGTGTTTTAAACATATTTGAAGAGTATCTTTCTAACGTAAGGCAAATAACTTGTTGGGGGAGCTCAAGGAACGTCCATCTTATGTTTTATCTCATGAGGCGGTAAGGTTTGTTTGTGATGGTTTGTTGTCTTTATGTGCCCTCATGTGGGACAGAAAGACTGTGACTATATATAGGTTGCCACTCTGTACCTAACCAGAGCCTATTCCATGACTACAGCGATGATAAGTAGGATCACCGATAGTTTAGGGAAAACACTGCGAAATGTGTGACCAAGTTGTTTACACCGTAGCAATAGTTAATCTAGTTTGAGCACGACCTCCTTTGGATAGGAAAGCGATGATTTCGAGCCAGTATGACGTCTTAGGTAAATAAACTTGTGCAGTCAAAATTTGAACTCCGCTGTAGAATCGGGCTCATGTTCACCGGAACGACAAAAAAACGCTCTGGTAGTAGGCGGTATGACCTCAATAAGGTAATTTTTGAATGTTATTTTTTTTTTTATTTACAAAGAGATATTTACAACTGTATAAAAATATATACAACAAGCAAATATGCTAATACAGACATAATGGCAATGTCAAAATGTCATGAGGGGAGAAATCACCCAGTGGTGACACTTCCTAGTCACTGATTTTCTCTCATTTGTAACTAATCACTGTCACTGTCACTGCTGCTGCTAAGGAGGTCTCTAGGCCATTGACGCTTAAGCCGTCGTTGGGGAAGTACGGCAGAATGGAGGGCACGGACCAGAGGATTATTGTGGGAACCAAGAAGGGAAAATAATTTTTTGTATTTGCATTTAGCGACTTCAGTAATGAAAGGTACATTAAGGTCAGTGTGAAGGGTTTTGTTGGAGACGTAGTAAGGAGCATTGGCTATTGTACGAAGGATTTTGGATTGAAGGGATTGGGTGCGCTGGAGATTGGAAGCCTTGGCAGAACCCCAGAGTTCAAGTCCGTAAGTCCACATAGGTTTGAGTATTGAGTTGTATATAAGTCGTTTTGTTGTCAAAGTTAGTTTGGATCTTTTGTGTAGCAGTCGTAGTAGAAGTTTATAACGTCTGTTCATTTCTTGTCTTTTCAGTCTCGTGTGTGGATTCCAAGTTAGTCGTTTGTCGAGTATGAGGCCTAGATAGCGGACTTCGTTTTTTAAAGGGATGGGATTTTTGTTAAGGTACACTGGAGGGCAGGTATGAATGTTATTTAAAAATATTTTTATGTAATTGCATTGTTTTTTTTTTTTTTACTTTAATATTAATCATTGACATGACCTGTGAATGCTCGTAAATTCTACACTAATTTGGTTTATGTATGTTCAGATTCACCACCTGAAGATGTCAGTTTGACTGATGAAACTAGTTGTGGTAAAAAATAAGCTATATTGAACTGATACATCTGTATTACTTATTTGTTCAGAACTCTACAATTTTTGTTATAGGAATATCCGATTTAAAACTGTGAGAATTATAAAAAAAAGTTTACAAAAAAAAGTTGACGCAATGTTGTATGTGGATCCAGTATCCAATAAGGACGACCAAATCAGAAGGGGGAGGGGTCTGGTAAAAATAATACTTTTTCTGCAGTTTTTAATAAAAATATGCTACAATTGTTTTGAAAAGTTTTTCTGAAATATGTAGCTAAAGCTCTTTTGACATTTGACAGCCCACTCAAAGATTTTAACTTTTTTGTGAGTATCTATTAATAATAGAAATAAAAGACGTTGTCTTCCCACTGTTTTATTTTACACCAGAACCGGTTTTCGACACAACAGCGTCATCATCAGTGGTTCATCCCACCCAGCACAGCGGTTGGAAGATAACTGGATATCTATTAATATTTCAAAAAAATAATGAATAGGTAATTAAATATATACCTGGCCTAAATGCGATTCAAGGTCATTTATATACTTGCCAAATTCCAAAGTTAAAGGCTTAGACTTTATAGTTTCGGAAATAAACGACGGTGACTGACAGGCCGATTTGGCTGAAAATCAATAGGTCGTTCTTGTAGGCTACTGGTTATACATATAAAATTTCGTTAGTTATTATGACTCATACCAGGGCTTTAACTACTAGGTCATATCAGCGCTCTTTCGTCACTTTGGTGGACATACTTCCGACTATACAATGACAGTCCTAAATTTTGCCTACTCTGACATTGTACAGGCTCGGGACCATCATGTTTAACTTTATTTTAACTCCCAGATAAAATAAACTAAGGGCCTCGGCCGGGTTTTGAATCCGCGATCTTGAACTCAGTAAGCAAGTACGCATATTATTCGCCCTCATAAAATTTGATGTCGAAACTTATTGGAAGTTATCGTGTTCACAGGCACACACAGACAGACAGACGTATTTTTTTCTTTTATTTAGTTTTTTTTTACACTTTTGGAATCAGGAGTTGGGAAAACATGAAATTGACTTGAAAACTCCACATCGAATTTCTGAGAGTTTATATAACTTCCCCTATACTTCGTTTAGTTGGGGAAGTAAAAATAACGCCTTGAAACTCCTTCATTAGAAATACAAAGACTTATTCAAGACAAGACGTTTACCATCTATAATTGTGTTAAATTTAACTAAACACAATGAAGTTACGTTACAATGAAGTACGCACATTAATTACTTCTGAAAACAATACAGTTTGTGACTAATGAATAAGACGCCAACCCTAAGACCTACAATACAGAGATCTTAAATGAATACAGAAAACTGTAATGGAGATGGAGTACGTATTTCGAATAAGAAGAATAATGATTGTGTATTTGGGACATTCAATCGGGTTAATAAATGGATATAGAATAAATGTACATCCTCGGCACGAATAGGCTGAAAATATCAGGGACTTCTGAAACAGGGAAAAACTTCTGTTTTATGTGATTACAATTTGTAGGGATATAGCATAGGTTCCTATGTGAAGCTCCCTAACGACAGGAATGCGGCTTCTGGTCTGTAGCTTATGGATTCGTTCCGGAGCACATCCAAGAATGATCGTTCAACGTTGAAGCTCAATGTTATACCCCGACGAAATCCGTAGGGGCCTCTAATAGTTCTCTCTCAAAAAATATATTACTATTTTAATTTTATTGTGTATATTTACAATCCGTAAAAACTATAAGTAAATTTGTTAACAATTATGGATAAATAGGACAAAGTAAAATAATAAATGGCGATATGTACAATAATAAATGAAAAAAAAAAGTCGGTAAAGTCACGAAGAATATGTACAAAGTAATTAATTATATATAATGGCACCGGTAGCTCAGAGGTTGTGTGCTTGCTTATTGAGGTCAAGATCGCGGGTTCGAAACACTGCCGAGGTCCTAAGGTTTTTATCTGGGTGGTGAAAAAACCTTGAGTCCCCCTCCTTTGGGACGTTAAGCGATGGTCCCAAGCCTGTGCGATGTCTAGATGATCTTTTTTAAAAAAAATATTTTTTTAACATTATATGTAAATATTATTTACATTTTTCCAAATAAAGCTTCTTTGACATTTTTTTTTAAGGACTATTGGATTTCGTTTGTATTGTTACATAATGATATCGTGGCATTGTCTATTAGATTTCTGGAGAACTATTGAGACATTTTATGTTGTCGACTTATATTTTACTGTAGTGACACAAATTGATCTAAACGTTCTAATTCCGAAAATGGGGGAAAACTGAGTCTGTGGACACGATATCTTCTGATAGAATGAATATATCGACACGAAAAATTATATGTGTATCCAGAACCCCGTAATATCGTCGTGCAAAATATTATATTTAATTTTCGGAAGTAAAAAATATTTATCTTAATTTAAATTAAATACTGTATCTACTGTATTTATTATTATTATATCTTTGTACTCATATATTTTCAAGTATTTATTAATTCATAATTAATAACTGTTTATGTATCTAAGTTATATGCTATCTTATGAATACATTCTCATGTACCTTATTATAACGAGTTGGTTTAACGGAAATGAATATTATTATTATCTTAGATAAAATAAAACCTAAGGACTCCGTGCGTTTCATTTTAAAATTTACTTAAGCATTATTAGTCCGTAGATCTACTTGAATCCCCTTTTAGAACTAGTTGATCGCCCAATGGTTCCATAAGGACCTCTTAAAGTACCCCTGATGGATCGGTTTATCTGTCTCAGTTTCTAGTTCCTAGATCACACTCACTAATCGAACTGTCCCCGCTCAGTTTACTGCAGCTAGTACCACTATCCTGTTTGTCACCTTATAATTCAGACCTTTACCGAACCTATTAACGTCATCTATACGGACCCTGGACATGAGTCAGTCAGTGGTTTGTGTCACACAGTATAGATGTCGGGTGTTATTCTAGTTTACTGTTTAAATTTACATTTTATAGCTTTATGACTGATGGCAACATTTTTATTAAATTATATGAAAGTCAGGAACGCCTGGTGGTTGGTATAAGAAAGTCCTGTAATTGCCACTTCATGGAGGTTGAACATAAAAACTCTAATAACTGGCGATAGAATGAATAATAATAATAAATTTATTTCCGTTAAACCAATACATGGTAATAGGATACGTCAAAAGACTTTATACATTAAGATAGCTTATAAATTAGATTTATAACTACCTGAGGCTAATACACCTATGATTAGTAGTAATAACAAAACTATTAAAATTAATCAATTATAAATGAATGTATAAAAAAGTCTAAATAAATAAAAAATTATAAATGAATAAATAAAACAATAACGTACATTGGACTGACCTTTAAGGTGCGGAGGAACACTGCCCAAAAAATAAAAATGAAAGCTTTGTACAGTAGAATCCCGATAATTCGTATGGTCAAGGGACTGATGGTTTGGTACGAATTATCGGGAGTACAATATAAAAAAAATTAAAAACGTATTAATGCAAACATGTCTGTATTAAGAAGTATGTACATACAATGTGGTAAGAATAAAAACTATGCAATAAACACTGCTTTATACTAAACTATACAATAAACAATATATGCAATAAAAAATATGTACATATGTTCTAGATTAAATAAACACCAATCAAACATTTGTTGGAAAAAATGTAAGAAAAGATCAATAAAATTTCCAAAACTTCTCTCCTCTCCTCATTTCCTTTGAGTGAAAAAAGTACGAATTACATGAGATAATAGGAGATTTCATAGAAAGTTGTCTCTCTCACTCGCTCTCCCCCTTGGTTCTGTAGGACTCAAGTGATTTCCTAGAAAACATTTATCTCGCACTCATTCTGCTCTCTCGTCTCTCACTGTCCTCTCTCCCCCTCTTGAAAACAGTACGAATTAACGAGGTTTTTAAGCTGGAAATACGAATTATAAGACGTTTTAAGTGACCTCGAGCATAAAAATAGTACGAATTACCGAGGGGTCCGAAATGCATTGTTTTTATACCACTTATCGGGATTTTCTCTGGGGACCGGCAAATTTGTACGAATTAGCCGGAAATACGAATAATCGGGATACGAAATATCGGGATTCCACTGTATCATATTATGTTTTTAGATATGATACACGATTCTTTATTGTGATTATATTATTCTTTTTGAACAGTGAGAATAAAATTCCGTTTCCGTGTATCGATATCAAATTTTATATTTAAAGTCAATACCCAATGAGGACATAACCTGTCAAATTTCAGAGGGGACTCAAAAATCCTAATAACTGTCGATGTATATGAGTATATCGACCCAAAATTTAGCATAAGGATACATAAGACATTATGTAAGTCAAATATTGAGTCTTACCCCAAACGGCCGATTGGCTTGGAGGAAGAGCGAAAACTTGATTGATTAATTCTTGCTTGAGAAGTATACAAGCTATATGAAATTCTGGTGAAAACTCTACATCGAATTTCTGACTTATTATATAACTTGCTCTATACTTTGGTGAGTATACACATGTGTTTGTGTTGTGAAAGGGTGGCGAGTGGGAGAGGTCAGAGGTATATGGGGCACACAGATAGTGAATGTAACTGACAATGGTCCTAGTTATCATAGTTAGCTAGTACCTAGTATTTAGTACCTTGTACCTAGCACTTAGTACTTAGCACCTAGTACTTAGTACCTAGCACCTACAGAAGCAGTAATCTAGTGTTTCATGTATCTTGAGTGCAAACGTTTTTTTCTTTAAATCGTCCATGAACGACCGGCAAAGTACTTTCCCAGGAGAAATTAATCAAATAATTTTTTCTATCCCCAAACAGATACTAACTTTTTTTTTTTTTTGTCTTTTATTTATCAAGATGCAACTGTTGCTAGGGTGCAACAACCATCATTTATGTTGGTAGGTATGGATATGTTGGCATGTGAGAGGAAGGCCACCCGGTGGTAGGTCCTCGGGACGAAAATTTATATTAATTATTAGGACAAGGGAAAAATAAAATAAAAAAATAATAATAAAAAAAAAGGAATTGAAATACAACTTTGATGGAATGGGTAAGATAGAGAGAAGTAAAGGAAAATAATGTAAAAAAAATATATATATATTAAGAACGAATAGGAATTAAGGTGGCAGTAAGTCGCGGTTCCACCTCCTCTTCAACCTTCGTGGGGGGTTTTGTGGTAAGTGTTGTGAAGATAAAGTACGTATTTCTGGATTTGTATGTGTGTAAAGTTTTCTAAAGAAACGTATGTAATAGTTTGTATTGTGTCGGGTACTGTGTGTATCATAAGATCGTTATTAAGTGTTCTGTTGTTTATGTATGGGGGGAGATACTAACCTAACAGAAAAAAAATCTCACCACATCATAACATCTGTAACTCTGAACTGGTTGCTATCCAAAAGGCCATAGAATACTCTAAAAGTATTACATTTTCAGATGAGATAGTTTTGACCGACTCTAAATCAGTCTGCCAACTACTACGCAACCTTCACCCAAAACTCGAAGCAACTACATACTCTCCACAATAGCTACAACTATTTACCAGTCAGATAAGAACTACTACATTCAATGGATTCCTTAACACATCAATTTGAATGACAACGACAGAGCTGACCAACTTGCCAAGCGAGGAACGGAAAAGGACGCAGTGACACTCAGAATCGACTTGACCTTAGAAGACACCCTTTCCATCATACAACACCAGACACTAACGGAATGGCAAACCAACTATACTGACATATCCCAAACCAAAGGACAATACCACTACAGAGTACAGGAGACAGTAACGACAAAGCCATGGTTTCACCCACACAGTAAGACACTGACGACTAAACAGGTCATATACTTGACACGACTGAGGACCGGACATGCCAGAACAAACAAATACTTACATCTAATCAAAATAAAACCACCCCCCAACACTGCGATGAGACTGAGGACGTAGTCCACATTTTCACTAAGTGCAAGAAGTACGACAACCAGAGACAACATGAGACGCTACTATCCAACAAAAATACATTTCTTCAAACAATAGCTAACATTAATAACATGGAAAACATTAACAAACTCTTTAAATTTATTACCAAATTAAAAATAGAATTGTAATAAGAAGATAGACTTCTACATACTCGCTCCGGCTTTATAGGACTACAATTAGTCTTACGGCAAAATAAAATTTAAAAAAAAAATAATAATAATAATTTTTCGTTCTCCCTCCAACAACGATCGACAGTTAGGCCTATGAATCAATAGTTGACTTATGTAGAGACTTCTGAATCCTCATACTAAAGGTGTAGATATATTCATTAAATCCGCAGTTATTAAGATTCTAGAGTTGAGCCCTCTCCTCTGATCCCCTTCTTCCTCTCTGCCGATTTTCACTGAAAATTAGTAGGTTTCGACTTGAATTTAAATATAAAATTTCATGGCGATACATTCTTTCCTTTGGCAGTTATTCGTTAAGTTCTTGTGTTCAGCTATTCCCTAATCCTGTCTTTCCTTTTGACTGATTTGACTGACAATCAATAGGTGTCTTCCTTATGCGGTTTTGGATATATATATATAAAATGTTGTATCGATACATTCATTCTATCTGGTGTTATCGTGTTCACAGACAATGTATACGAGGAGTTATGTAATCGGTCAGTTAGCAGATTTTGTATTTTCACCAAAATTTCATACTTTCTGAACACCAAAAATGAAAAATTTTAAAAAATCTGTCTATAGGTCTGTGTGTGTGTCTGTCCGTCTGTGATCATGATAACTCCCAATAAAATGAATATATCGACACAAATTTAGTATTAGGTTTCAAAAGCTCATGTCAATTTTTTTTTAAATATTTGGAATAAGGGGGTCGTGAAACGTCGTCTACTGAAAAAGAGTAAAATAGTAATTTAGACTTATTACATAACTTCCCCTATACTTTTTATAGATTGGGGAATTACTAATAAACTATTGCCTGGTGTGTGAGATGTAGGCCCTAGACGCTGAAGGTCTGAAGGTAGTGGGTTACTCGATGGCCTTGGTAGAACAGAACACCAGGCATGTTCTTCATTCCTTAGTCCCGTCTGTACAACGAGTCTCACTCGGCCTGGTTCGACATGTAGGAGGAACAAAGAATGACCAGTGGCGGATCTACCAACAGGCATAACCAGTGGGAGGCCCTGCTCACGAAACACGGTCCTTTTACAGTGACGGTTCTTCGTTCTTTATATCACTGTATCAAGTATATCTTTATTCACTGTATCAAGTGTATCTTTATATCACTGAATCAAGTGTATCTTTATATCACTGAATCAAGTATATCTTTATATCACTGTATCAAGAGTATCTTTATATCACTGAATCAAGTATATCTTTATATCACTGAATCAGGTGTATCTTTATATCACTGTATCAAGTGTATCTTTATATCACTGAATCAAGTGTATCTTTATATCACTGAATCAAGTATATCTTTATATCACTGTATCAAGAGTATCTTTATATCACTGAATCAAGTATATCTTTATATCACTGTATCAAGAGTATCTTTATATCACTATATACGTATTTTACTTCCCCAACCTTACGAAGTATAGGGGACGTTATGTAATCGGTCAGAGAATCCAAGTCGAGTTTTCCCACCTCCTGTTTCGAAAACAAAAAATTCTGTTGAATACTGAATTTCTGTCTGATTGTATAACTTCCCTTATAATTCTTATTACTGGGAAAGTAACAAAAAAAATATCGAATAAACAAAATTTTATAACTGCATCAGCTAAGTCAGCTTTAAATGCCTACAGGCCGTGCTTTATTTTATTATCTATTTAATTTTATTAACCTAATTAATTGTATTTTAGTTATTTTGGTATTTACTTCCTCAGCTATAGTTGAAGTTAAAAAAACAAAAAAAATCCCGAAGTAATGAAGAAGAAGAAGAAGAAGAAGAAGAGTTTATTATAACAGTCGCATTTACAGAGGTACAATTATACCATAAGGTTCCTTCACCATTACCCTTATACACTAAATACAAATAAAAAATAATCAGTTAAATTAATAACAATGCTACTTGATGATGAACGGTCTGCTTAAGGTTTTTTCACTTTCCAGGTAAAAACCTAAAGGCCTCGGCCAGGTTCCGCGATCTTGAGCTCAGTAGACTAGCACGCTACGTCTGGGCTACCGCCGCTAATTTAGCTGAAATTTTTCAAACCAAACGGTCGATTGGTTTTGAAGGGAGAGCGACAACCTAGATGAACAGTTCGTTCTGGGGAAGTACTCACCGATTTTTTTTTTTATATTCAGGGAGTAAGAGTTACCGCAGTAGGCGACACTTAAAATAAAAAAAATATGTTTTGTATTAGTCATATTGATTCAAACAATGCGTTGTCCTATTCTCGCAGTCACAACTTCTTAAACAATAATTAAAAGGTATTGCTAATATAATGTGCTCATGTAAACGAAATTCAAACAGGAAAATAAATATTAACAAATGGTTTGCGAAAATATTTGCAAAATCACAACCTAAAAATAGACGTGAGTAAGAGACATGAGAAGAATGGGACTGCCATTTTTAATGGATCTTATCAGTAGCAACAGAGATAATAGTAACTATGTCTATTAACTATTATAGATATAACACATAATCATTAGTTATATAAGAGTGCACCAGATGTCATCTGTGCACAGTGGCGGATCTAGAGCTTGGGGGGCTTTATCATTTCAAAGAGGCCCCCCTCCACAAATTTGTTGAGGCAAGAATTTTGGATGATTATTTAGTTATGAGTATTATGACTCATGGCCGGGCTTTAACTACAAGGTCATTTCGCCTACTACCAGATGATTAGTAGAAGAACACAAACATGACAAGTTCAACGATGCCTCTAGGATGTGGAAATTTCAGGAGGTATTTACGGTTGACGGGTGACTGACCTTGGTGTTCGTGAATCTTGAGGTTTAATGAGATAGAGTCGTCATACTATCCAGCCGTTCAATCTCGGCTCATCTTCCACGTTACATATCTTTCCCTCAACTCATTTTCAACTGAATTTTAATGTTTTCTTTGGGTATTTTCCTGATGCATTGTAAAAAATGTTTTTTTTTTGTTTCATTGTACAGCGTAATTCTCAGAGTGAGTTTAATATACCCAGTAGGAGGAGGGAGAGATGTCTGCAGAAGTGGTTTGTATAAGAAAGTCCTGCAATAGTCACATCACATATATATATATGTGAAAATCGTCATGTGTCGTCCTTATGGGGTTTTAGTCACACATATAACATTTTGAGTCGATACATTCATTCAGTCGGAAGTTATTGTGTTCAAAGACACACAAACATTTTTTTCATATTTGGAATGTAGATGTCGGAAAACATGAAATTCTATTAAACACTCAACATAGAATTTTTGACCGATTACATAACTTCGTATAGACGAATTCCTTTTGTCAGAATCTTCCTTTCATAAAAGATATTTATTTATTCGACTTCAATATCCAAACACCAAGTTTTGACTTATTGTTTGAACATGAAGGTTGACTAGATAAATATCTTTTATGAAAGGAAGATTCTGAATGGTAGAAAATGTTAAGATGAAGAACAGAAAAATTATAGTTTTGCTATAGTGTTGATGTAGTACGAATCTCGATACATTTTTTTTTCTTGTTGTTTTTGTTCTAAAAATAATTTAAAACATCCGCATTCGGTAATTCATATAGAGCATGAAACAAATTTTTGTTTTTGTTTAGTTTCTGGTAATTGTAGGTCATTTTGACAGAAGCGGATATGGTAGCTGTTAACGATTTATTTCTTCAAATTAAGTCGTACCCTCTCCATCAATTTGTCCCTAAAAACAGTTCTTTAAACAAAGAAAAATAAAAATAAAATAAAAATGTTGAAATACTTTCAGTATTGACGAAGTATAGGGAAAGTTATGTAATCAGTCAAAAATTCGATGCTGAGTGTGATGAAAAAATGTGTCTGTGTGTCTTTGATCACAATAACTTCCAACAGAATGAATGTATCGACTCAAAATGTTATATGTGTGACTAAAGCCCCATAAGGACGACACATGACGATTTTCAGCCGAAACGGCCGAAGACAAGAGGGGCTTCAGAGGGGGGCTCAACAGAAAAGCTCGAATAACTGCCGATGTAATAAATGTATCGTCATGAAATTTCATATTTAAAGTCAAAATCCAATGAGGTCATACATAACCTGTCAAATTTCAGCGATATCCAATGAAGTGAAGGTGTGTTCAGGGAACTGGGCTCAATTCAAAAACCCAGTAACTGCCGTTGTCATAAATTTATCAACCTAGTATGAATCGATAAATTTATGTATAAATCAACAGTTGAATATTATGGTTGACTGGTTCCGGAGGGGGAGCGAAAAGTTATTTTATTAATTCGTTCTGGGGAAGTACTTTGACGGTGATTCACCGAAATTCCTGTGGAAATTGAAAAAATCTTGAGCACACGGGCATTCGGATGGGACGCTAAGCAATGGTCCCGAGCCTGTACGATGACAGGTACTCGTTAAAGACCCCCTACCCCCAGGTGAATAAAAATTTAGGGTAGGCAAAATTTAGCACTCCCATAGTAGAGTCGGGCTCATATCGAAACCCGGTCGAGGTGCTCAGGTTTTTCATTTGGGAGGAAAAAATCCTTAAGCACGCCGTCCTTCGGATGGGATGTTCAGTGATGGTCCCGAGCCTGTGTGATGTCAGGTACCCCTACCCTAGGTGACTAAGCCTGGGTTGGCAATATTTCAGACGCCCATAGTAGAGACGAGCTCATGTCCACCAGGGTGATTAAAGAGCGCTCTGGTAGTAGCCTTTATAACATCGTAGTTAAAGCCCGGGCATGCTATATAATATATATATATATAGTACTAAATATGAGTGCACTGAAGCGGGGCTGCATTTCTTCACACTAGATCTCTTGATCCCCATCTCTCTCGATGTCCTTTATTGTTCAGTGCTCTTCGAAAACAAGGTCCCGAGGCCACATCCTACTCAGGTGACGTGTAGATCTGAAATATGAAGACAAAACGCTGGTATGAATATGAGTTACATTCTTCAAAATTAAGTGAAGTTGACCACAAGGTCCCACGTAACTGAACGTTAAGATGGATCGTAAAAAAAAATGTTACTATCCACTAAACTCTGAAAACCTTCAGACGGTTTGAGGTATTTTTTGCACTTAATGAGCGTCATTGACCTTTCAGGGTCTAAACCAACAAATCAAAATTAGGTTTAGCAGCTTAATTGGTTATTAAAAGAAAAAAATCTACTGCATAATAACCTCAATGAGTCATTTAAGTTATATAAAAATTATTATTACAAAAAAAAATATATATCATTAAAATAAAAGAATAACAGGTAATAAGGATAAAATAAAATAAAAACCTATTTATAATGTGAATATTTTAAACAAATTGCACAACTGGTTTAAGGGCCTCAAATGGCTTTCCGGCCGATCATTGTCTTTATCTTTGTTAAAAAAAATCGTCGAATCACCGGCAATGTTCTTCCCCAAGTCGAATTAACCACCTAAGTTTCCGCTCTCCCTGTGAAAGAAATTCACCAAACAAAAACCCAGATTGAACGTCATTATTCTTTGGTATTAGTCCATAATATAATAATTTGATCAGAATAATTGTAATGCTGAGTGTTAACATTTATTACCAAGTTTCAGTAATATCGTGAGTGAATACTCGAATTTTTACTATCCCTGCTAGGGGACGTTATGTAAACGTTCAAAAATTCGATGCGGAGTTTTCAACCGAACTTCATGTCTTCCAACCTCCAGATTACAAAAATGAAAAAAAAAACACGTGTGTCTGTCTCTGTGTGTGTCTGAAGACACGATAAAATCAACACGAAATTTTATATGTGGTTATAAGAACTATCTATCGATTTTCAGCCAAATTGGTCAAAGGGAGATTAAGGGAAAGGCTTAACTTCAAAACTCTAATAACCACCTTTGTAATGAATGTATCGAGTTGAAATTTGATATTTGACGTCAAAACCCAATAAAGGCATAACCTGTCAAATTTCGGGATAGCGGCCGAAGGGAAGTGGGGTTCAAAAACCCTAATAACTGAAGATATAATGAATTTAACACAAAATTTAGTATGAGGATTTAGGAGCCCTTATGTAAGTAAATTATAGAATATCAGCACAAACGGTCCACTGGGGGGAAAGCGAAAAGTTAATTCGTTCTGGGGAAGTACAGTGCCGGTGATTCCCTGACGATTTTTTTTTATGCTTACTTGGAATTTAAAATTGATCAGTAATACAATTTGGAGTCGATCGACTTACAGTGATCACATGGTGTAATACTGCAGAGGAGCAGGGACGTCCTAGGATATGATACTTCAGGGGAGGGGGAGGGTGACAGGAGGGTGAGGGGGAGGGTGTCAGGAGGGGGAGGGAGGGGACGGGAGGAGGAGGGTTCCAAAACTTTGTAATGTCTCCTCCCTCTCTACAGGTGTCTTTTCTCCCCTCCTTATTGCCTTCCTTCGTCTTCTTGATTCATATATCCCATATATTCCCCAACCTGATTCAAAATGTTTTCCTTCAATAAATTTTTAGAGGGGACCTACTTTTAGGAAAAGTCATAGGGCCCTCAAACCGCCACATATAAAAATATAATCTGTTGCTGTGGTTGGCTGGGAGCGACCGTCAGCGGCTAAATGCGACGATCGGCTGTCGTCCCCAGCACACCTTAATTTCTTCTCCGACACTTTTCGCGCGCCGAGAGAGGTCAGGATCAAGGTGTACTATGGTGTAGCGCAGTGTCATACTGCTATTTTCTTTCTCTACGAATCAACTGAAGACAGGTAGCCGATCTTTGTCTCCAGCTGCCATACGTATCAACTCCGCACTAGGCCCGTCATTCCATGACCACATGCTCTGCAGTCTTGCTGCCGCACGGAAGAGCTTGGAGTTGGATTCTCCGTGACCTGTATCTCATCCAGTGGTCTGCGTAGAGTTAAAGCGTACTCATAGGTCGTTCTACAGATTCTTTCGTTTCCTTCAACCAAATTTAATTTCAATTTTCAACATTTAAAAAGTTATGTTTCGTCAGGAAATACAACCACCTATCTCTGACTAACAGTTTGGGCATATTCTTGCGAACGGCTGTTGATCCGAACACTATTTAACAGTCACCTCAAAGCCATTAAACACAATGAACCGACAAAGCTGCGTATAGCTGCTCAATATACTCCGCTTTAGGTGCGCAGTCAGCGCAGGTAACTACAGTGCTATCAAACTCTCCCTACTACCAATTTTATAGTTTCCTTTAGTATCATGAAGAGTGCTAAGAGGGTGGAAGGAAAGAGGTTGACGACCGATCAACCAGAAGAGAGCATTTAAGGGGATCTTTAGAGACGAAGATCGTGTGGTGAAGTGAAAGTGAAGAGGACATAGTGAATATCTTAGACGATGTTAAGGAGACAAGGTACAATCTAGCCACTTAGCTGATCGTACCCATCGTCCTGACAACCGCCTGTCTATATCGCTCTTAGCTGTAATTGCTAGGATTACCTTAATACATTCCCACTGTGGTATTTGTCATGATGAACTTCGGGCTTACTTTCAAAGCGCCTCTTGTTCTAACTAAATTTGTATTTATTTATGAATATTGTACGACCAAGTAGATTGGGGTTTAAGCTCGTAGCATCTGAAATAAAAGTCATTAATGAATCACTGGCTATGTACTTCCTCAGCACGAATTAATCAATTACGTTTTCTCCCTTCAAGAACCAATCGACCGTTTGGATTAAAGCACAATATTTGACTTACATGTGGCTTCGAAATTCACATACTATATTTTCTGTAGATACATTCTTAGATAGGCAGTTATTGGGGGATTTGAGTCGAGCTCCACTTCTCTATTCTTCTTCAGGACATTGTCCGTTCAATAGACACATACACACTGTGGGAGTCAAGGACAGTCCTACCTGCGATAGATGTCGGGAAGAAGACGAAACGGCGGCACAATTCCTGGGCATCTGCTTGGGATATGCGTGAATAAGATTCCGCATCTTTGGTGGAGATGTAATCGCAGAGGAGGATTTTAGAAGATTGGACTATGAGAGCATTCTCAGGTTCATTAAGGAAACTTGGAGACTGAGCACTTCATGAAGGGCTTGGTTCAGGTACCTAGTATAAGTATAAACATACAGTTAATATAATAAGGGGGAAGCCCAGCGCTTCCAGGGAAGGGATAAGAGCACTGGATGCTTAGGTCCCTAGGTGTAAAACACCAGCCCACCACATAGTATATATTAGAATTTTTGTGTTAAGCCTTTACTCTCATCCCCAGTTTTCTTTGACTAATTTGGCTGCAAATCAATAGGTGTCGTCCTTAGAAGGTTCTGAATACTTATATGAATTATCGTGACGATAGATCCTTTCTATCGGGAGTTATCGTGTTCAAAGACACACATACATCATATTTGGAATAAGGAGGTCGAAAAACATGGTATTCCGTTGATAACTCTACAAGGAATTTCTGACAGATTACATAACTTCTCTTATACATTAGTTTGTTAAATTGGCTTTTAAATGTAAGTAAAGTATATTTTGAACTGGCCGGATTATTGAGCATGTACAATTTGAAAATAGTGAATAAAGAATTACTCACTGTAGTGTGGATTATTCACTAAGTTACGAGTAGAGTGTGATTAATTAGGCTAAGGTCATTCAATGAAGGCTTGAAATTCCAACTTGATGTTTGAAGTTGGCTTCATTCAAGTGCATGATGAAATAGTCAAAGATGACACTTTAATGATATTTGAATAGGGCCGAGGATGGTTCCCTGCGAGACCCCAGCTGCTCTCTGTCATGTTGATGCATCTCCGTTTCTCTCAACCTACTTTTTTTGATTAGAAAATGCTCAGACTTCGTCCTTCCTTTGGTATGAATGTGAAGGTTTTACACTATATGTAATTTGAAAATTTTTTTGAATTATAATCCAATTTTTAAAGAAGTCACCAGTTTTTCAAATCAGATGGTGTTATTTATTTTTCTTTTTACCTTCCCAGCTAGGAGAATAAACCTGGGTAGGCAAAATTTAGGACTCCTACTGTAGAGCCGAGCTCATATCCACTAGAGCGACGAAAGAGTACTTTGGTAGTAGGCGTTATGACCTCGTAATTAAATTGTATGTATTATATTATACTTTTTTTTCTGGTTTATAGCCTTTGTAATTTTTATGGAATTCATTTTTATAGTTCTTCCTACTCGTCAGACGTATTACAATTTGTTTTTTCTACCCTCTAATTTTGGGATCATTACGGCAACAGTAGACCCTAAAAATTTGAAATTCAATAAATAACCTTAATCACTATAGGGCTGGGCTCTCCAAAATTCGTTAACACTCCCGATCCATACTATGTATGAATCAAGCGTTGATAAGAGATGACATTTTGAGTTAGATGCTAAACATAGCCCAGAAGTCTCTCACGGACACAAATACCTGAAGAGGTGCTGATAAGGAGCCTGACTGATAACAGAACATGCCAACAGGTGGGGGACCTCAGTTGGTACTCTATTTATCGATGAGACTTCTCTATCATAAATTAAAATGAATTATTTTTTTATGTATTATTATGACCATTTATGTCACTTATTATAAATTAAAATATATATTAGGTACAGAGGAGAATACAACAAAAAAAAGTCATTGGTAAATCACCGGCAAAATACTTCCCCAACATGGCTCTCCCTTCAAAATCAAACGACCGTTTGGACTAATTATCAATATTTGACTTACACAGGTACTACTGAATCTTCATACTAAATTTTGTGTCAATAAAATCATTACATCGGCAGTTATTAAGGTTTTTGAGTTGTGCATCCACCCCGACCCTCTCCTCCCTTCTGTCGATTTTGCGGAAAATTAATAGCTGCTGCCCTTTTGGGGTTATGAATATAAATATAAAATTTCATATCGATATTCATCGGCAGTTATTGGGATTTTTGAGTTGAGCCCCGTCTCTAACCCTACGCTTCTCTTTGGCCGATTTGCCTGATATACATTCATTCTATCGGGAGTTATCCATCACACTATAATTTTGACGTGAAAACGTCTATTCGCTCTTTAAGCAGCTTGTGATAGCCGGTCAAACTTTCTTGTGTTAAAAAATACCGTCAGATTTCAATCGATAATAACTACGAGACTAATAATGCGATAACAACGGTTGAGGTCACAATGGATAGAGCATGTCTGTACGTGTTTGTTGTGCAGTGTTTGTTTTGCCTGTGACGTTATCGGGGTGTGGGCACCGGCGTATGGTTGTTGCGAATTAGCGTTGTGTAAAATTAGTGTAGCGTGTTAACGCGTTTAGATAGGACGTTGATTCGGGTGTCATTGTAAAGAGCTAGAGGAGCACTATTAGGACTCAAAGTGAAACAATAAAAATATTCGACGAAATATATGTAAAAACCGGTATTAAATTGAAAATTGCAAAAAAATTAAAGATGTCTCATATGAATCTCAAATATGCGCGGAATTATAGAAAATGCAAATCAGAGGAAAGCTCGCATCAAAAGGAATTTAAAAAACCTAAAAATTCTAGTGCCGAGCAAATGCAAGAGCTACGGCAGCATCGAAAAGTAAATGAAAAATGATTTTATCCCGATGTTTTCACGGAAAATCTATGGCGTGGACCTTGACTACGCCTTAATGTTTTTTTTTTTTTTTTAATTTTTGGGAATAGGGGTTTGGAAAACGTGAAATATATACATACTTTGTAAAGCTGAGAAAGTAGCATATATTTTTTTCGAAGTTGGTGTTTCAATATTAGCTCTGTTTCGATGTTGACGTCTTGAATACTTGTTCTTGTTGGTTTCATTTTCACAATGGTAAAATAATTTCTGATAGATGACATAACCTTGCCTATATTTCTTATAAAAAAATAAGAATATTTGCTCTTCTTCGCTTTTTAGAAATTAACTTTTTGAAGATTCCCGCCTGTAATAGAAACAAAAGACGTCGTCTTCCCAACGTTCCCAACGCAACTGGATCATCATCACTGTACAAGTGCGATATGCCACTGATGATGACACAGTGTTTGAAAATAAAATAGTGGGAAGACATTGTCATTTATTTCTATGAGAAATATCATCCCACAATATTTTTACTATCACATATTTCAGTCAGTGTAAGGTTTCGTGCAGGATAACATAACTGCAGATCCCTAGAGGAACAACAATCATTGTTATAATCAAAGCTTTAAGTGAACCATCAGTTTAAGAACGAACCTCTGAGAGCATTTCGTCTAAGTATCTTCCATTTTCTGATTACTTCGTACTTCCCCTTCACAAATTTATAAGTTACCTTTTCGCTCCTTCGTCCAAATACAATCGACCGTTTGTCCTAAAAATCAATAGTTGACTTCTGAATCAACACATACTAAATTTTGTGTACATTAGGGTTTTTAGGGGAGCCCTCCCTCTTTCTTTCCTTTTTCTTTGGCAGTTTTCCCGAAAAATTAATAATAATATTTATTTCCGTTTTTTCATAACATGGGATACGTCATAAGAATGTATACATTAAGATAGCTTACAAATTAGATACATAAACAGATATTAACTCTTAAGCAGCAAGGTCCACCCACACTTGTTACAAAATCCCGAAATGAACCAAGCAACGTTTACTTGCTGGTAACAAGGTTTGGTTCAGGGGAATTTTCGTCCCTGGTTTTGACCTGGAACCAGCTCAAACATTTCCCCAAACTTTTTTGCGTTCCAGTAGTTGTTTGGTTCGTACAATTGAAAAGATGGATCTGACAGTGGCCGCGGCATCTTATATCAACATTCATTACGCTCTTAAAAAAGATAAAAAAAAATAGATGGCGAAGGTGGTGGCAAATGAATTTATATTCGATGAGAGATAATGGTGGTGTGTATTTATTGTCAAACTTGGAGTTGCAGTCAGTTGGTGGACAATACAAAACTTCACGAGAATGTCCCCTACCGAGATTGAATATCTAATTAATTTAGTAGGACCAAAAGGTGGCGAAAAAAGACACACCATTTAGAAAAGCAATAACGGTACAAGACAAACTGGCAGTAACCCTTCGTTTGTTGGCTAGTCGAGATTCATTTACAAGTCTACAATACCTTTTCAAAGTCTCCAAACAGTGCATTAGTACTTTTATACCAGAGGTGTGCAATGCTATCATTGAAGGATTGAAAGAACACTTGCAGGTCAGTTGTCGTTATTAAGTTTATTATATCAAAATATGAAAACTGTTGAACATTTTATAAGTAAATAAATAAAGGTTATTGTTATTAAAATATCGAAATATATGTAAAAATTGTTGAGCATAAAAAAATAATTATTTATAAATGTTCTTCAATAACAAGTTCATGGCCGTTTGTCCAATTCATAGCACAGCTGGTTACAGCAACTGGTTTGGAATGACGTCCACACAACAACCCCTCACAACAAACTAAACCCTTTGGAGCGGACCTTTATACAGACAACTCGCTGGAACCCCCGAACCAGGTAGCGGGGGTTCGGTTTGAGGTAACAGGTCCCCGTCTATATCTGTAACCTCAACACGTAACGCAGGTAGCAGGCCGTGGTTCAGTTCGGGGTTTTGTATCAAGTGTATAATGAATAAATACTTGAAAATAGACAGTAGTGTACAAAAATAATAATAATAAATAAATTTTATAATTTAGTTAAAATTATGATAATAATTTTTCATAACTTTTCCGGAAGTGTCATTTTCACGACGACATTTCAAGACGTTCTTACATCCCTTCATCAGGTCACAATGTGCGAAATATAGAAAAGAGAATGAAAAAAAAATAACAAAAACAATTATAAAATATATAAAAAAAAATAAATAAAATATTATTAAAAATACATAAAGAAAAATAAAATTAATTAGTAAATAAGTAATAAAATATAATGATTAGAACGTAGATTCGACAAACCTTAAAGAGGATATCTGTAGAGTCATCCTCCTCTATATATATCTCCATACCTCCCAGAGTTAGGCCCCCAAACTAAGGTACTTTTGTATGCCTCAGCCGGGTTTTGAACCCGCGATCTTGAGCTCAGTAACCAACCACGCAAACCACTGAGCTACCGTCGCCCTTATTGGGATATATAATTTTTGTAGGGAGTCGGAAAACATGAAATTCCGGTGAAACCTCAACATCGAATTTTTTTAAGGAATACATAACATCCCCTATACTTTGTATCATGGTGATTTTTTCAAATTTCATATGCCAAAATTATCCCTGCTTCGCTGTTTGCATCCTGAATGCTACTTCTGGTTGGTTTGGTTTTCGCAATGGCAACATATGCATATAAATGCGCAGACGGTGTTACTAATAATAAACAGGTTCCACTGAGTTGAAGCCTTGGCATTTTAATATATGTATTATATGCTTTATGAGAGGGAAAGTGGTTCGTTTTTGGATTATTTCCAGATGTAAACAATTTCCCTTCATATTGCAATTCTTAAGGTCAGTTCCTTAAATCATAATTATAGATATTCATGTCACTTCCCGAGGTACAGGGGAAGTTATGTAATCGGTCAGGTCAGTTTTCACTTTGTTTTCGGAACACCTAATTCCAAAAATGATATAAAAAAAGTCGTTGGTGAATCACTGACAATGTACTCAATTATCTTTTCGCTACCCCAACAAAACCAATCGACTGTTTGTGCTAATATTCAACAGTTGACTTACATAGGATTTTTTTTTCATATTTGAAATCTGGAGGTCAGAAAGCATGTAATTCCGTTGTAAATTTCTCTTCGAATTTTTGACGATTACATAACTTCCTCTATACTTTGTACAGTTGGGGAATTTAAAAAAAAAAGTATATCTGTATGTATGTCTGTACGTACGATAACTCCCGATAGAATATAAATGTATCGATACGAAAGTGTATCCAGAACATTATGAGATCGAAACCTATTAATTTCAGTTGTGAATCAGATGGGGGACAGGAATATCTGTCCCATAAGTAAAACTTTAAATTGTATTTTAGATAGTTTTTTATGGTTTTTTAATAATTTATATAATTTCTTTAACCCCTTCTCTACTTTAAGATTAACTACCTGAGGATGGCGGAAAATTGCCGAAACTAGTTGTGGTGTAAATAAAATATATTATTGGACTGACTCTTCTTTATTATTCATTTAACCAGTCCACTACATCCGCCTTCCACCAAGATTCCCACCCAACCATGGTTCAAGACCTACGACAAGCCTAGCACATTTTTCATCACTCTCATTCGCCTACTTCTTAACCATAATCGGCTCCCTTTTCACCTTCACAAGATACAGATTCTTCCATCACCATACTGTACATGCCAACAGAAAGTAGAAGCGGATGCGAACCATGTCCTCTTGACTTGTCCACTAACCAGCTCAGAACACGAAAATATGTTTACTGTTCTCATAAAATACAAGATGATGCTCCCCACTACGGTCCAACTAATAGTGTCGAACCAAAAACCAAGACATTTTTGATACAGTGTTCAGATACATTTCTATCAGTACCTAATATTGTTGTATAACTTTACATTGTAAGTTAATGACTGATATGCTAAGTCCATTAGGCCACAGACAAATAAAAAAAAAAAAGTCTACTACATTTTCGTACCAACCAATCCAGAATCCCATTTCGGGCGACACCTATTGATTTTCAACCAAAAGCCTCTTGATATCAAAAAAATATACCTTTGTGTTTGTGTGTCTGTGAACACGGTAACTCATGATGGAATGAATATATCGACATGAAATTTTATATGTGTATCTAGAATCTTCTAAGAACGACCTATTAATGGATGGATTCCCAACAGTCCCGGACAGAACCCGCGCTCGCCTGGGACCTAACAAGAACTACCGTCACTGACTTCTGAGCTTGTCTGGAGAGGTCTAAGTAGGTGTTTTCGCCTCGCGCGAAAACGAAAATGTCCCGGTACAAGAGTTAGTATCAATATTTTTCAAAATATCTGATCAGACCTAAAATTTTGCGTTATCTGTTTTTGACAGACTCGGAGTGAATAAAGACTTTTTTTTTTTTTTTTTTTAAGGGGGCAGGGAAGGGGGCTTTTAGCAGGTTTCTATAGAAATCAGCTTATGCTGTCGCTTGGTTGGTATACATTACAGGGTGACTCAAATTCAATGCGACACCCTATTTCCACCCTGACGGTTGCAAACATGAAACAGGCAATGATTGATAGAATCGATAGTATCTTAACAATGTTGGGGAAAGTCGAGGTTCTATACTGTAAATAAAAAAACTCAGTATTTGGCCAACTTTTCAGAAACTATTTATTTCCTTCTTCAGGGTCTTATATCGACTAAAGTTTTATAAACAAAAACGTCGCACGTGAGTAAAATAAAATTTTAAACATTCAATTTCATAAACGAAAAAAACGTTCCAACGATTCTTTTCACTATGAGAATCAAATAAAAACTGTGTAATAAAAAAAATACAAATTATTAATAAATAATAAATAAAGTCAAGTTGAGATTCCCCCAAACACCTCCGATATGGTCGCCCAGGTGATCGCCTCTTTCACATCGCTGTGTCAGTTTCTGACCAGCAGTGGTGGCAGACCTACGGGATCGAAAGAGCTACATTTGACACAAACTAGCAATTGCCAGCACTCCTTGAATAGTAGTTATGTACTTCAATGCAACAAGTCTCTCGGCCAGTACCGCCTCAATCGTCGGGGAGGATTGTCGGGATGACAGAGATTGAGCAAAAGGATTTTTATGAAAGAAATGTTTTGAGTAGAAGTTTAGGAAATAAGACTTGATGAGATCGTTGGAATAAGGAACTTCAAGGTTATGGAGGGTGCGTTTAGAGACATAGATGGGTGTGCATTAACAGGTCCCAGGACTTTAGATTGGAAAGACTGGAGCTCTGACGTTGAGCTAAATCCATCATTGAACATTCCTTCCACTACCGTTTGGAGAGCGCGACACCTATCAATTTTCAGCGGAATAAGGGGAGAAGGCTAAAGAAGGGAGGCTCGACTCAACTACCCTAATAACTGCCAATGTAACGAATGTATCGACACAAAATTTAATATGATGGTTCAGAAGCCATTATGTAAGTCAAATACAGTAAAAATCGTTTATAAGAACATGCAAGGGACCGTCTGAACTTGGTTCTTAAACCCGATAGTTGCTATATCCGGTAATCAATTTTTTCTGTTTAATTATCGATCCATTTTTTGAAAGTTGAAGCCTCTTTCCTCTGGAACTACTTTTAAGGGGTTGAAATTAGCAACCGCATTTAGTAACAACAGTTTTGCAAAATCATTTACTTTTGCTTGCAAAATTGGTCTATTTATCGGAATGTTTGCACTCCTCTGAACCTTGAACCACTGCAACAGAGCTTGTTCGACATCACCATGAGAACTTGTACGAATTTTTTTCCTGCACGATCGTTTTCGAATCTTCTTTTAATTTTTGACGGTTCTTAAAAATGTTTGAAATGGCATATCTTTAGTTCATTCGACAAAGCTCCATTTTTTTTCTCCATGTTCCAAACGAGAAATTATATGGAGTTTTTCCTCCATCGTAAAGGTTTTTCGTTTTTTTTTTCACTCATTTCACCGTCCTGTTTGAACAACTGCAGAGAACTGAGAGAGAATGTGTAGTCAGAAAATAATGTAAACAACGACGGAAACATTCTATGAAAATAATTGATTACTATTTTCGTAGAATTTTATGTCTGAACTCCTCTTTCGAGGGATTTGTTTTCTCATGAAGATCTTATAAAAGGTTTGTTTTCTCAGAAATCCATTAACTTTAGGTCACTAAAAGCGATATGTTCTTACTAACGATGTTCTTATAACCAGATATTTTTTACATAAAGCTGGCCGGGAACTAGAAATTTCGTTCTTATAATCGATAT
Source organism: Aradus depressus (assembly GCA_963662175.1). NCBI lineage: Eukaryota > Metazoa > Arthropoda > Insecta > Hemiptera > Aradidae > Aradus > Aradus depressus. The sequence continues at coordinate 39,859,510 of OY759214.1, forward strand.
GTTTTTACAACCGGTGTTCTTTTAAACGATTTTTACTGTATTGAGTTAGTTTCGAGCAAAAAAGTAATTGGTTAGTTCGTGCTGAGGAAGTACATAGCCGGTGATTCACCGACGACTTTTTCTATGACCGACATCGAATGACGCTGATAAATACAGATAATCATTGATATATACTTATATAAACAGTGAGACAAGCTTGCTGGATCAGTCAGTATTATGTAACACACACCATCTGTTCTGAGAAGCAGCCCCGCGTGCTAAACCCACCCAGTCATCTTGTATTGCGTGAACACTGTTCGACATCTGATGACAATTTCACAACGGTTTTCGGGATATATCTCGAAAACAGAATGACCTGCGAAAAATCATATTTCATATAAAATGTCTCTTTTAGTTTTCTCTACAAGTTTTACTTGAATTAAGTCATAAATATGAGCGACATCTTGTAAATTGTACTTAGAACTTGAATGTGTTCTCAATTTTTGTCCGATTGTTCACAGCTACAATCGTTTTTGCGGTAAAGCGATCACTACTTCCCAATGACACACACGCACAAACAGACATCGTCAGGACATATATGTACATATACAGGGAACATTGAAACGTGAAAATCTGTTGAAACCTCGATCTAGGATTTTCACACGATTACAATACTTCCTTATGCTATAGGTATAGTAAAAGGGAATAAATGTGCTGATAACCAGGGAAATTTTTTTGGTCTTCTTAACTCAGTTTCATAAAAAAATCATTTTCAAATGAATTATTATTATTATTATAACAGTCGCATTTACAGAGTTACAATTATACAATAAGGTTTCTAAACCATTACCCTTATACACTAAACCATTATTACCCTTATACAAAAATCAAAAATAATCAGTTAAATTAAAAACAATGCTACTGCTTAAGAGTAAATTTTAAAAAACTCTTAAAGAAAAGAGAAAAACACAAAACAAATACAAAGTAACTGAAATGAAAGAATGAATAGAAAATAAATTAATAAACATTCAAAAACAGAGATTATAATTTAAAATCGTGAACAGATATTTTTGTGTTTCCCTCCCTGAGTTTCCTATTTTCTTTTCCAAAACGTTTTGATTTGTGTCACACTAAAAGTTTTCACTGAAATTTATTATGGATTCCAGTAAGAGCTCAATATTTAGGTCTTCATGGAGCCGTAGAATATATATATTTTTTATTTTATTTATTTATTACTACATTGAAGCCTATTAAGGCTTATTGTAGAAAGTTGGGGTACAATTTGAATATACATCCGATATAATAATAAAGTAAGAATATTACAGCTTAATAAATTTCTAAATATCTAAATATTATAATAAATGCGCACATTTACTTGTATACATACAGCCAAGAGAAATGCAAAACAAAAAAAAATATATATATATACTTTCATATACATACACATATACATATTATAATGATTTTAAATAAAACCAAAGTAATAAACATTAAGTCAAACCACTTTGTACTTAACTGTAAATAACAAGTACCTATTTAACAAAAACTTAATATGAAAATCTCAACTTTAATTCATTTTTCATTATCTTTATTATTTTTTTTGTCTCTATTTTATTTTGTCCTCTATTCTTAATTTTAATTTTTATTGTAGTTATTTATTTTTTTAAGCCTCATATATAAAACGACAATGGGGATCCGATTAAGTTGGAGAACGATTGTATGAAATATTTAAATATTAATTATAAAACAGTTAGGATTCCTTAATTAAAAAGTAATTTCACTCTCGAGAAATATTATGTATTCTTAACAAAATTACATAATCTTTCCATATTTCAAAGCCTGTTCTTAACGTCATGCTAATTTTACTGTGCTATTCACTTTAATGAAACACAGGATCAGAAGAAGGTTTAAAAATTCAAATCTTACGTGAGAAAGTTTGATAAAATGTCTTTATGGTAAGGATATGAACAACCTCGTAAAACTGTTAAAAAATTAATAAATAAAATAATAATATAAAAAACAAGTTTTTCAAAAATATAATTATCGTAGTAATGAAAAATAGAAAATATAATATTTTCTTTCCGCGGACGATCGGAGTTGGGTGGGAAAAAGAATAATAAACATTAAAGTCGGCGAATCACCGGCTATGTACTTTCCCAGCATGAATTAATCAATTAAGTTTTCGTTCTCCCTCAAAACTAATCAATCCTTACAAACAAACTTTTGAATCCTCATACAAAATTTTGTGCCGATACATCCATTACATCGCAGTTATTAGGGTTTTTGAGTCTAGCCCCCTCCCTTCGGCTGATTTCATGGACAATTAATATGAACCGTCCTTATAGAGTTATGAATTTTAATATAAAATTTCATTATATTGGCAGTTATTGATGTTTTTGAGTTGAGCTTCCTCTATGATCCTCCCCTCTTTTGCTGAAAACTAACAGATGTCGTCCTCAATGGGTTCTTAAATCACTCTTACAATTTCTTGTCGATAAATTTATTTTATAAGTTGTTATTATTTCACAGGTTGTCAAATAAAATATAGTTTGACCCCTCACGGATTTTTATTAGTAGTAGCTAGCCGGCTTTCGAGGTTTCTCTCATCATCAGGCAGTCTGATGAAAAATTTAAAAACATTTTTTGAATGAAAACTAAATAATTTTATAATACAAATAAATAAATAAAACAATCTAAAAACTTTAACAATTTAAAATATCATGGATTGGGATAGACAAGTTATTCCTGTCCACCATCTGAGTCACAACTCTGAGTTATTATCGTTTTCACAGACACATACAGGCAGACATTTTATATGTGTGTCGAGAACCCTCTCAGGACAACACCAATAGATTTTCAGCCAAATCGGCCGAAGGGGAAGAGAGGATCACGGGAGAGGCTTGACACAAAAGCTATAATAACTGCCGTTGTAATGAATATATTGACACCAAATTTCATATGTAAATTCATAATCCTATAACACTTCTTAATTTTTACCATCGATGTATCGAGAAGTACATACCCGGTGATTCACCGACAACTTTATTGTTTTTTCATTTTTTGATTAAGATTGTTGGTTTACTTCGTATAGATGGGAAAGCAAGAAATACATTTTATTTAAGTGTTCCAAGGATTGAAGTTATTATTTGTTGCTTAGTTGTTTTAAAATGTTTGATTGAATTCCCGTATATTTTTCGATCTAAAAAGGCTGAAGCGATAAGGAAGAAGAAACAGTCGTTACAGGAAACTACATCTGCTTATTGACTGTCAACTAACAAAGCTCCATTGAGCAGTCAATTGTCGTCATCCTTTCTAGAATGTCTTTCAAATCTGTTTTGTTGTCTTAAGTGCCACTCTCTTGATGCAGTAACCTTCAAATTGAGTTGTCTTTATATCAATTCATTGGTAATGTATATGCTGAGACGTATTTTATTGTTAAGTGAAAGAAAAAAAAACAAAAGAGGACGGTGAGTTCCTCGATATATCTAGAAGAGATTACGACGAATCAAATGATGTATAAATAATTAAAATCTATCCAGCCGTTTAGGCTCTCCGAGGGAACAAAAATATAACATGCATACCAAATTGACACCACACCGATACGGTATGTCCTTTTGGGCGCACCCCTATTGAAATAAACAGAGATCATTGTGTCTGAAAGGCCGGGACCGTCCTGACACCACACCGATACGACGTTGGGCGAGGATCTTCAGCTGATTTGCTCTTCTTTGTACCCCCAGACGGTGTCTTTGCCCTCAGGACTTTCCCCTTTAGATATCAGAATCCTTACTATTTCTCTCCTGGTTATACTTCCTCTTCTTCTTTAAGGCTATATGGCCCATTAGCGTCCTAAAGGCTAGCCTTTGTCGATCTGGTCTACAATGCCCCCTCACCGGGTCAGTCCTTTGTCAAGTCTCAGTTAAGAAGTTAGTAGTTAGCTACGCTCCTCCCAGCTGAAAGACTCGAGGTCAGTGGCTCACCTTAGGGAGAACACATTGGATATTGTAGGTTTATATGAGATCATGGACAGCCTGTACTGTGCAGGGTCACTTGGACAATTAAGTACGGTCTCACTGAGATGGAACAAAGTTCAGTTTCATGTAGAAAGCTATGGCATTGCTGAAGAATGTTTCCCTCGTCCATATTCTCACCTCTCTTTTAGATCCACCTCCATATTATCCTACCGTCACTTTTTCCATTCAGAGATCATTCATAAGCTGGTTTCATTGGAAGTCCTAAATCGACACATACAGACAGACATTTAAAAATAAAGAAAAAAACGTATGTTTTTATAATAATATTGTCTATTTCATAAAAATATGTGTAATATGGGAGTACTTCTGGTATTGCTACCAACTTCAACCTTCAACTGAGTATTTGTTAAGTCGTGGCTGAAGTTGGCAGCAATACCGAAAGTACTCCCATGTTATACATATTTTTGTGAAATAGACAATATTATTATAAAAACTTACGTTTTTTCTTTATTTTTTAAATGTCTGTCTTTTATCCTTAAAAACTCAATTGAAAGACAGCTCTCTGGCGGAACTACTATGAACCTTAAAACTTGGGCCCCCAAAGTCAATGGGGCCCGGCTTAAGAAGCACAGTTGTTTCTTCTTTTACTGAATCAAGTATAACTTTATATTCTTAAATATAAAATTCTTAAATATAAAGTTTCCTTCTTACCGATAATTGACCTTCAAGCTGGTCTTACGTGGTTTTATCGTGGGAGTTATCGTGTTTACAACAGACACATACACACAGAGACAGATTTTTTTTTTTTCATATTTGGAATGAGGAGTCGCAAAAATGAAATTGTGATAAAAAGTCACCATCGAATTTTTGACCGATTACGTAACTTCCTCTGTACTTTGTATAGCTGGAGAAATAAAAAAAGGTTATAGATTAATAATTTCCATAACTGAAATGTGCTGAGAAGCCAGACGATTGAGCAAACCTGGAGAGTTCCGTTGATGAGAAATAACCCACTGCCTAGATGTCTGCCATCTTCCTACACTGTGTTGTCACTAATGTTCGTAGTATCATCCCAGCCGGCACATAATGGTACTCAAGGTTGCCATTACATCAGCATCCAGCAGTAGCCATCTGTCTCATGTCTGACGAGCCGTTGTCATGGCTCAGCTGGCTTTTAGTGTAATAGTTCTACTACAGAGTAGCCAGTGAGTGGACTTCTAAGCTTAGCGACAATATGAATTGTACTACAGTCCCAGTCCATGAGGTCCGCGCCCTACGATTAGTTTGCCTGAATATATTTTCTCTCGGTCAGTCGCCACGCATGCTACATGTTCTCTCGTCCAGTTGCCACGCATGCTATATTTTATCTCGTTCAGTCGCCACGCATGCTATATTTTATCTCGTTCAGTCGCCATGCATGCTATCTTTTCTCTAGGTCAGTCACCACACATGCTATATTTTATCTCGTTCAGTCACCACGCATGCTATATTTTCTCTAGATCAGTCACCACGCATGCTATAATATACCGCATGGTAATATAGTATATTAGCTTATCCTTTACTGTAGACCGTCTAGCGCCGTCGGTTCACGACCAGACTCAATGTACAAAAAAAAATTACGATATTTTGTAACAACTATTTAAAAAAATACATTATTTTTCAAAAAAGAGAACAAAATTAAAATTGAGAATAAAATCTAAAATAAATAAATAAATAAAATAAGATAATACACAAAATATCTATTTAGACGAGTTAAACTTTATATAGGCTTCAGAGATTAATATGAATTTAAGTAGGAAAATGAATGCAAGTAATATTACTGTTTAACAGAAAAAATGAAAAGTAATACTATTACAGAGGAAAAAATAATATGATGAATGAAATATGAGCATGCAAGTGTTGAATATAAATATGTGGTATGTATGTATGAAATGAAAGAAGAAATAGGTTGTACATTAACAAAGAATGCGAGGGTAGCTCAGTGGTATGAGTGCTTCTGGGAGGTAAAATAAACTTAAGGTACCCCAGGTGAATAGAAATTTAGGGTAGGCAAAAGTTAGGACTCGCATAGTAGAGTCGGGCTCATGTCCACCAGAGTGACGAAAAAGCGTTCTGGTAGTAGGCGATATGACCTTGTAGTTAAAGCCCGGGCATGACTAACTATAATAGGGCCGTAAGGTATATATAAGTTGGAACTGTCTGTGTGGTACTATGTTTGTACAATATTATATACGACTGGGAAATTAGATAGTGCTGGATCCTAGGTTATTTTATAGAGGGGAAAACTTAGTTTTTGCCACCCTAGCCGACATCGAGGGTGTAGTTTAATGTTTCTTTATAGGCCATTTACGATTCAAAATAGGGTAGAGTTGAGATGGGTGCCAGGACATCAGGGGTTTGAGGGCAACGAAAGGGCTGATCATCTGGCCAGGTCAGGAGCTGACAGAGGACCTATAGGACCGGAACCCTTCTGCGGGATCTCTAAGAGCATCGCAAGGGCGGCAATAAATGGTGGCTGACCAGGAAACACATCCAATTCTGGAGATGGGTCCCACAGCAAAGACATTCAAAACTCTTTGTTGGGGAACCCTCAGAGAAAAGGAACTCCTGAATATGAGCAGAATGGATCTAAGAGCTAAGATAGGGGTGATTACAGAACACTGTCAGATGAACAAACACCAGCACAATATGGGCATCGCTAAAAGCACTCTGTGCAGGAAATGTGGCGAGGAAATTGAAACTCCGGTTCATATTCAAAGCCAGTGTAAAACTCAAGAAAGCAAAGGTTTTATTGCTTCGGGTCTACCATAACAGAACCAAAGCAGATAATGCAGGAAACCTGCAGCCGAATCCTGGACTTTATGATATCGCTGTGGTAGAGCCCAACACATACAGGGACACAATAGGCCTACTTTGGCCGCAGTTATACAATCAGCCCTCAAAAAAAATAAAAAAATAGGCATTTACCGCCCTTCCCCTCCTAACGGTTAGGGGTTGCCGCCCGCTCTTGTTAGAAGGGGACTTTTTTTTTTTTTCTCGATACAATCCTTGTAGATAATTGATTGCTAGAAGCTTTTCTTCCATTTTTGTGTAAAATTTAGACTTTACATTTTCATACGAAGGAGATATTAATGATTGTTGCCAAAGCCTCTATCAGACAGGACATTGATGACACTATAGAGGCTCAAGAATGGCCAAGGTAAACGTAACAAATAAAATGTATACAGAAACGAGCGAAAGATGGATGAGTTTTAAAGGGCGAAAAACTTAAATAAGCTAAAATAGTACAATTTTTATTTTCTTATATCTTTAGTATAAGGGGTCATTCATAAATTACGTAAGGCATATAGGGGAGGGGGGGGGGGGGTAAGCTCAATATTATTAATTTTTACTATAGGGGAGGGGGGTAAAGAATTTGATCTTATGTAAGTTTTTTAATTTAAAATCTACTACTTTCGCGCTAAGAAATGGCGCTATTGGATAGCGTCATCTGTACTTAGTTCTCAAATTCAGGATTGAATCCTATAGAAATCATATGGTCTCAGTACTTCTAGACATTTTTTTATTCTATTGTCTCGGTGACTAGGGATTTCCCTATTGCTTGAATTTTGAAAAATAATTGTCATTTTAGTATCATTTACTTATATTATTATACCTGACATGTCTGGATATTTACATCCACTATTATTTAAAGCTTGGGTACAAGCTACAAGCTGCTCAAACTGTCTTTTATTTTATCAATACGATTATTTCTTTCGAAAGTTTCTTATCAAGGGGGGGGGGGGGGTCAAAAAGCCTTACGTAATTTATGATGAATGGCCCCTAAGTGCCTATTGTAATTATTGTAATTTACTCCCCTCCCCCTTTTTCGTACTATTAAATAAATTATTTTCTTATTTTTTCCCACCCTTTTTATCTTAATTGTTATTAATGCATTTATTTTCTCTTTATTTTTACTTGTCTATTATTATCTATTTTTAATGATTAATATATTTATAAATATATTATCTTCCCTAATAAAATTTATTTTATTAATTTATTTCTTATATCAAATTTATAAAAATATATATATTGTATAAATCAAAGCTTATATTTTCTGTTCTACATTATTATATATGATATCTTGTTGATTATTCAAGCATTATTATTGTTGTTCTTCCACAGTAATGAGGATAGTATGTAAATATGTCTATATGCATTTATTTTTATTTTTCGTTTGTTAATTTTTTTAAATTTAAATAAATTTAATATATAATTTATTTAGTATAGTGGAATCTCACTTAACGAGCATAATTCTTTCCGGAATCTTACTCGTAACGCCAAACATTAACAAAACAATTTTTCCCATATACATAAATTATAATGTAAAATACGACAATGTGTTCCATGCCGAAAAAAATAGTCATACTCGAAAAATGTGTGATCACAAGCGACACTAAGATGCTAGCGGAACAAGTGCTAAACAAAGAGTGATGTAGCAAGTGCACAATCCGGGATTTCCCCTCTCCTCGTCACTCGTTATGCGAAACGTCGCTCGTTAAGCCAGTCATTTTTTTACAATTGTTTTGATCGTTTTGCGAATTACTCATTATGAGAGGTGCTCGTTAAGCTAGGTTCCACTGTATACTTAAAAATATTTCTTATATATATACTCGTATATTTATCCTTAACCTTGTAGTATATATTTCTTTTACTTAGTTATTGTGACTCATGACCGGGCATTAACTTCGAGGTAATATCGCCTATGTCTACGATCGTTTGTTGCTCTGGGACATGAGCCCGACTCTACTATGGAAATCCTAAATTTTGACTAGTCTAAACTTTTAATTACCTTGGGACCATAGCTTAACGTTCCATCCGAAGGACGGCGTGCTCATGTTTTTTTCACCTCTAGAATAGAAAACCTAAGAGCTCAGCCAGGTTTCAAACCCCGCAATCTTGAGCTAAGTAAGCAAGTTGAGCTATCCGTTTCAATAAAGATTATTATTATAATTAAAACTTCAATCTACTCATTAGCGACATATGCAAGTACAACATTATCCGTATCTCTCTTGTTGATGGTAGCTGATTTGTCATCAGAAAGTGGATGTGGATCGTAGGAGAGTATGCAGTTCGTTATACAAATACACGTGAGTGATAGAAAGCCCTCAAACAGAATGGACAACTAGATGCACTGGTTCATGGATAGAACACCAGTGGACTAACTGAATTACAACAGACAGAACGACTTTTTAGTTCCGCCAGGGTACACAGGGCCTGTTTGTATCCACTCTAGACACTGATTGCATTGCAGAATTGCAATTGCCTGCATTGAAAAGTAAAATGCAATAAACATTTTTTTGACGAAATTTAAACTAAAAGTAACTTTTTACTTTCCCATTTATACGAAGTATAGGAGAAATATGAAGATGGCTGATGTAGTGAGAAGTGATTATTTCACAGTTTGTAAAATAAACTAAAGTCTGACCTCTCACACATTTTATTAATTCCTACTAGCCGGCTTTCGAGGTAGCCCTCATCATCAGGCAGTCTATAAAAAAATATCATTTAGCTACAAAAAAACAGGCACAAAGTTCTGTTTGTTAAAATCCATAAAATATTGTGGTAAAACTTTGTTGCTATATGATAGTTTTTTGTAGACTGCTTGATGATGATGGCAACCTGGAAAGCCGGCTAGCAAGAATTAATAAAATATCTGATGGATCAGACTATAGTTTATAGATGTTGATTAGCGACTGTAGATTCTAATTGTAGGAATATTGAGGGTCAGTCAAAGATGGAAGAAAACACTATTCAAATGCCAACGTTTCGATATATTTTATATGATCATCAGGGCCTACAAACATGGGGGGGGGGGGGGGGGGGGGGGGGGGGGGAATCAAGATTAGAATCAAAAATAATACTCCATATAGAACATAATTATCATAAGAGACTGACATTGGAAATGGTGTATATAGCTAAAACACTTGATATAGTCAACTTCCGCACAGACACTAATAACCTAAGTAATTGTTATGCCAATTTACTTAGCAAGAGCTGACACTATACTTCTGTCTCCAATATCTATATTATATATTTTTTATTTTATTTTATTTTTATTTTTTGTTCATTATATATATATATTTTATTTATTTATTTATTATCTATTTATGTGGGTTAGAGTATACAGACACCAACAACCTTAATAATACATATTTATATTATTTTCAATATTTCTGGCTGTAATGTGACAGTTATGACGGGGTTTTCCGAGCTCCCTGTACCTGTTTCCTTCAGCACCCTAGTATTATTTTGTACCATTTCATTGCAATGTAAGACTCCATCCAGTGTACATGTCTTCTCCCCAACCCTGCTTATTCATAGTAAGTCATTTTAATGTTTACTCTTTTTTATGTTCCACCTATTTGTCTATTTTCATTATTAATGTTTATGTTTAGTAATATATTCATATTTAATTTTAATGTTTAGTAATGTATTCATAGTAAGTCAGTTTCAATTTTTAGCTTGTTATAATGTATTTTTAACGTTCAGTAATGTTTATCAACAAAAAATGTTTGTTTATTTTTTATTCTAATCTTGATTCCCCCCTCCCCCCCCCCCCCATGTTTGTAGGCCCTGATGATGATATAAAATATATCGAAACGTTGGCATTTGAATAGTGTTTTCTTCCATCTTTGACTGACCCTCACTATAGTTTATTTTACAACCTGTGAATTATAGAAGTTATGTAATTGGTCAAAAATTCGATGTTGTTTTTTCACCAGAATTTCATGTTTTCGACCCGCCAATTTTAAATATGAAAAAAAAAAAAATTGTTTGTGGGTGTGTGACACGATAGCTCCTAATATAATGAACGTATCAAGAGAAAGTTAATATGTGTATCCAGAACTTCATACGGACGACACCAATTGGTTTTCAGTCAAATCGGCCAAAAAAAAAAGGGGGGAAGAAAGAGGGGGGGGGGGGGGGGGGGGGTAATTTTCACGGGAATCTTCCGATGGGAAAAGGTGGATCAGAGGAGAAGCTCAACTCAAATACCCCAAACAATTAATATCAGGATTGAGAAGCCCTAATATTAGTAACTATTAATGTATTAGCACAAACGGTCGATTGGTTCTGGAGGGACAGCGAAAACTCAGTTGATTATTTCGAGATTCACCGACGACTTTTTACTTGTTCACGTATTGAAATTACTATGGTCCAAGTATTGGAATCGCGCGATAAATTCCGTAAATTGTTGGTATCTTTCGACCCAAAATTTTAGAATCAAAATTTTTGTATGTCTGTTATATGACTCTAATCACGAATTAACTTGACTGATTTTATAGGCTGTGTATAAGATCATATTACTTATCAGCGTAAATACATTTTTGCAATTACCACTTTGAAAATCTTCTCTTTTTCTTTCTACTTGAATCAAACAAATGTTACAATGTTACGGAAAATTATAGTATATTTTTTGGAGCGTTGTAACTTTGTTCATATTGGTCTTATCTGAAATCTGATGACATTTTTCATTTTGAAATTGAATAAGGAACCTTTTTGATGCGAATTAATTTTTCAGTAGGATAACTGTTTTCACGTAAATTGAGCAGCTGTAAAAAAAAAAAAAATGGAGTTTCAAAACGACATTTTAGGAAGGTGGAAGGTTTTCGGCATATACTTCACAAACCGTGCGACCTTCGCAACAAAGTATTTCATTAAAATATGCTTTTTTACATTCCTCTGTAACTTATGTTCGAAAAGATTTTCGATTAGGTCATAAGTATTAGCTGTATTTTATACTTATCGAAGTAAAAGTGTCTAAATTTTTCTCTGATTTCGGCCAAAATTCAGGAGAGCTTGAAACGTAAAAATCCGTGGACAGCTCAATCTTAAATTCTCCCACGATTACAATACTTTTTTTATATTAAAATGTATAAGAAAGAAAATAAAAATAAGCATTTAGTGCTTGATAATATGGTAGATAGGTGGGACTGACCAGAACTAAAGGAGTGAAGGCGTCACTAAACTAAAGACCTTGGTCAGCTTGACTATTGAATCAGGCCTCGTTATAACCGACAGAATATGGAAGTTGATATACCATCCCGTCGTTATAGTCTCAACACGGCACCGCTACCATTCACATGTATATGTACATATGTATAACAATGTCCGCAAGTTCGCGGGTTCGAAGCCTTAGTTTATTATATCTGGGAGGTAAAATAAAATTAAGCACACCGTCCTTCGGATGGGACGTTATGCGATGGTCCCGACCCTGTACGATGTCAGGTACTCGTTAAAGAACTGGTGAAAAAAAATTTAGGTTTGGCAAAATTTAGGAGTCCCATAGTAGAGTCGGGTTCAGGTCCACCAGAGTGACGAAAGAGCGCGCTGGTAGTAGACGACTTTTTTCATTCTAGTTTTACTCCCTGGGCGAATCCTCTGCAGTAACAGCCTCCTGAGAATATCTAAAGTTCGAAGAGGAAGGAAGTGGGGTGTGCAGACAGACATTCCATTGAGTCGAGTTACTTAAACATTACTTCAATACAAAGTTGACTCAAGTAGTTAGCAATGAGAGGTGGGACAATAGATCGATATGGAGCAAGGGCAGTCGAGCTAGCAGTCTAATTAAAACACAGACAATGGGCTCTCTGGTTGGTTTGTATAGCGGATAGGTTCGCCGCTACTCAACCCAAAACAGAACCGCTCCCACATTATAATCTTGTGGTTTGCTTTGCTAAGCTTTTTATAACAGAATAAGGAACGGGGAAGAAGTGATCTGAACCCCCCACCCATCCTCCAGGCCCTCAAAAAATAAAATTCGTCGGTGAAACACGGGCAACGAATGTACTTCTCCAGCACGAATGCTCACTATTTCGTCGGTGAAACACCGGCAACTAATGTACTTCTCCAGCACGAATGTTCACTAATTTGTCGGTGAAACATCGGCAACGAATGTACTTCTCCAGCACGAATGGATCAACTAAGTTTTATCTCTTCTTCCAAAACCAATCGAGCATTTGAACTAAAAATCAGTAGTTGAACATAGGAACTATAGGATCCTGAACCTCAAAAGGAACGAGCTACTAACTGGAGTCCTCACTTCTCACGGAGTCCTTTCTATAGACACTTACACACACACTGAAGAGTCAAGGACACCTGTATCGTGGAGAAGAAGACGAGACGGCGGCTCAATCCCTTAGCATATGCTCGGACAAGATTCCATACTTTTGGTAAAGAGGAGAGCTTTGAAGATTGGACCACTGGATCTCAGATTCGTTAAGGAGTCTGGGTCCTTCATGAAAGTACTTGGTTTTGGTAGTATAAACAAACAAATAACAAGGTAAGGTGGAAGCCCAACGCTTTTAGACCAGGGATAAGAGGATTGGATGCTTAGGTCCCTAGGCGTAAAACACCATTACACCATATATATTATATTATTATTTCACAGGGACTTCTGAATCCTCATACTAAATTTTGTGTCGATATATTCATCACCATTGGAATGTTGTAATTCATTCCTTACGTCAGTGTACCGGGCATAGTATATGTGCCCTGTAGAAATTACCAGGTTTTAGAATTTTGAAATTCATTCATGTTTCAATTCCTGTTTTTAAAGTATTTTATAGAACTCATATCACTCTTAAACTACTTGACCAATTTGGATAATTCTTGCACCGATGGAAAACTTATTTATTTACGGTGACGAAGACTGCACTTCATCACGATTCATCAAAAGGGAGCTGAGTAATGGTGGTAAAAGTCGAAGGAGAAACAGCCGTCCGGGCGCCATTTATTGTATACGCTGCCTAAACCGTTGAAGATATATCAAAATGATGTATGGAGGAATTTTGGCAATAAAAAATTCAACAAAAAAACCTTCGACAGCATATTCTTATCTATAACAGATAGCCTTCAATAAGAGTTTTTATCACTGTATTCAAATTTGTATTGTCGTTGGCGCAAACACTACTAAACCGATTTTGATGAAATTTCTAGCATCGGTTGGGGGGGGGGGGGGGGGGGGGGGGATATAATATGAGCAGTTAACTTTACTAACCTGCGTAAAGTTACTCCGTGTGAGTCCTAATAAAATGTTAAATCAGATTTAACCTCAATATAGGGCCATTTTGTGCATAACGGCAAGTAATTAATATTTAATTAGATTTTGACATGCGCCAATTTAACATTCAGAAACCTAACACTAACACGGGCATCCCTTCAAAGGGTTCAGTAACTTGAATGGGTTCATTGCATGGCTAAGGCATCAGTATCAGTGGCCACTTCACACATCAATTCTCAACTGATGCACTTCAATTCAATAATAATAATAATAAATTAATTTCCGTTAAACCAATACATGGTAATAGGAGACGTCAAAAGAATTTATACAATAAGATATAGATTTATAACTACTTGAGTTTAATACACCTATGATTAGTAGTAATAACAAAACTATTTAAAAAAAAAGTAAAACGAAATTAATAAAAACTGAACAAATAAATACTTAAAAATATATGAGTGTATAAAGAAATTAATACAAGATACGTTTATAATAAGTAGAGAAATTTTTCAATTTAATAAAAATTAAGATAACTATTTTTGAAAAAAAGTCTTCGGAAGTGTCTTTATTCCAACGATGTTTCGGGACGTTCTTGCGGGAACTCTGCCCAAAAAAGAAAAATGAAAGCTTTGTATGTTTTTTGGAAATGAAACACGCTTTTTTTTTTTTGTTATTGTGGTTATTTTATACTTTTACACATCGAACAGTGAGAATAAAATTCCGTTTCCGTGTAAAGTGTTTCCTCTAACATAAACATTTTTAGTTGAAATTTAAATTTTTTTATTGTATCTATTGACTTCAAGAAGTGTGGAAGGGCATTAAATAAATTAATTCCTTTATGAGTTATACTTTTTTCAAAAAGAGAAGAGCAATGTTTAGTTATTAGAAAGTTTTTTTTCTTCCTGGTATCGTAATCATGACTAGTATTGTTAGAAGTCGGATACTGATCGAGAAGAAAATATTCATGTTTTGACAGAGAATAAAAAATATCTGGTCATAATGTCGATTATACGATAGTATCGACAAGTAAAGTTATATTGTTATACACATATTTTTACCATTTGAATCATTTATGTTTATCTGTTGGTCATTTCATGTATTCATTGTTGATCTAGAATGCCTGGGGCAGGTTCTGTTTTGTAACCTGTAACAATATTGCGGGATCCCGGCTAAGTATATTTCAATCCTGAAAGTCGAGTTCTTTATTGATATATATATATATATATATTATATTTTATATTTTATGAAAATTAATTATTTAGACAATAATAATATTTTCATTGATAATACTTAGATTTTTTAGACATGCCGATTTCGAGAAACGTACATTCTTTCGATGGACGATGCTTTCGAAAATCTTTCCAGATCTTTGTTTTTTAATAGTAGTAAATTTAAATTTTCTATTTCCTAATATAATTTGTTTCCCAGGATTGATAAAATCACGTTCTCGAAATCCCGGGATTGATTAAGTCAGGATCCCGAAACACCAGGATTGCAAACCCTTCAGACTGTCCCTCCTTCTTCGTAGATAGTTGGGGCAATTCCTGCGGTCAACCATAAGCTTGCTTGAAGCTTTGCTTCAGTTTTAAGATGGCTGATCTCATATAGTGAGAAGTGATTATTTCACAGGCTGTAAAACACATATTTTAAGTTATAGTTAGTTATTATGACTCATGACTTTAACTATGAGGTCATGTAGCCTACTACCAGAGAACTCTTTCGTCGCTCTGGTGGACATAAGCTGAGTTATTTATTTAGTTTTTATTTATTTACTCATTTAACTTTTTGAATTATGTTAAACATTTTTTTATTAGTTTGCCTGATGAAAGGGCAACCACGAAAGCCGGATAGCACGTAATAATTCAATCTGTGAGAGATGAAACTATATTTTACTGAAAATTTAAAAAAAAAATCTATGAACACGATAGCTTCGGATATAATGTTGATTGTTATAAACGGTTGATTGTTTTTGGAGGTTGAGCGAAAACTTAATTGATTATTTCGTGCAGGGGAAGTACATTGTCTATGATTCACCGAGGCCTTTTTTTTTTTTTTTTTATCTTGCAGCCTGTGAAGATCTACTTCGTTGTAGGGACTTAACAATATTTGTATAGTATTGAATTAGATATGTTTAGTAGTTCTCAGCCATTTATAAAAAAAACTGGATTTGTGGGACTATGCGGAGTCGCCCCATCCTGGGCATTGTTGAAGGAAGAATATTAAGAGTGCATTTGAGATAGTGGTCTGTGGGTAGGGGGGGGGGGGGGGAGGGGGGGGGGGGGGAGAAAGTGCATTTCGTGTGGGCGAGGCCTTGGAGTTGACGTCATGAGCCGTTAAAAAGTAATATCGCATCTTTTTAACAGTCCGTTGATGGTGTACTGAGCAAGAATCATAGAGCAACATCGGAAAGTAAAGTCGCCTCTCTCATGGCAGTTTGGGCTGTGATATTGATCCAGCTCCTACATATAAAGGAATCTATAAGAGCTCTGTACTAGGCTAAAATGATAGAGAGTGATCAGTAAAAATGTATTTGGTATAAGAAAGTCCTGTCATGGCCACAACACATATATACATTTTTCTTTATTTATTTTTTTTTTATAATTTTTATTAAAAAAAAACTAACAACAGTAAATAACCTTCTTTGATGTGCCTTTCAATTTAAAGATTAATTTGAAATATTTCATACGGTATTTTATTTTATATTCTTTGAAGTGCTGTAACTTTAGTCTCAAGCATACTACCTCAAATCTAAAAAAACAAAGGAATTGAAAATTTTATAAGAAAAATATTTGGTATGCTTCTATTTTTCGATAGGACCAATCATTTTCGCGTTAACCAAGCAAACGTCTAAAAAAAAACGTGTTTTTCAAAACTCACTCACCGGACAACCTGCGAAAAACCGTATTTTGCATATATAATGTGTCTTTTGACTTTTCTCTACACCGTTTACTTGAAAAGATTTTTGATTAGGTCATAAATATAAACGGTATCATGTAAAATGTACCTAGACCCCGGAGTAAAGTTTCAAAACATTCAAAATCTAATGAGATCTACGTTGTCTGCATGACATCTTCATTTCAAATTTCATGGTTGTGGATACAATCGTTTCTAAGTTAGGGCATACAAAACGTTCCAATACAAAATACCCTGAGGCACAAAAAAGCACAGTCTCAACATAATCGCGGAAATGGTCTAAATGTGTTTAGGGGACTTCGAAACGTAAAAATCCATTGAAAACTCGTTCTCGGTTATTTGAACGATTACAATACTTACATACACACATACAACTAAAGGCATAAAAAAATAAAAATGTACCGATTTGAGAAAAATAATTTTGGTGGCAATTGTATATGTGTTTTTGGAATACTGCGCAATTTTTCAGTATTTTTGCACATATTCTGAACTAAAATTGATCTTGGAACATTGAAGACATTTATGGTTCTCCATATTCATTAGGGTGGGTCGAAAAAATCGATTTTTTTTCCCCCGAACCGCTATAGTGCGGAAAAGTTGCCTCCTTTAATAGGAAGAAAAACGACGTAAAAAAATTTAATATCGGTTCACATCTTCCTTCGCGCATCGTACTTGAAATTTATGAAAATTGATAAAATTGAACATTTTTCATCATTTTTTTAATATAACTTAAAATTCGACGATCGATATGCTATTGTTTTTATGTTTATTTAACGATTCAATAAAGTTAAATAAATTAAAACATCATTAATAATTAAATGTTTTCCGGTCGAAAAATGTGTTCGAAAAGCTTCCTACTTCGCTTCATAATGACACTGCCTCCTCCATCGCTCCTACCATTCCCGGTCGCGACTCGTCACATTCAGTCAGTCGCCGGCAGAAAAGCGTCGTGTCAGAACTGATTTGAAGCGTACACTTAATGAAGAAATTTGTGGCCTTTACTTTGACGGCAGAAAAGACGATACTTTGTTTGTCGAAAAAGTACACGGAAAGCAATTTCGCAGGAACCGAAAAGAAGAACATTATTCTCTGATTCAGGAACCTGGATCAATTTACATTGGTCATGTTTCTCCTTCCTCGAATTCTTCAACCAATATAACTCGAAGCATTATTTCTTATCTGTCTGAACTTGAAATATCGCTTGAAAATATACAAGTGATTGGGTGTGACGGCACTGTTACCAACACCGGCTGGAAAAATGGCGTCATCCGTAAGCTAGAAATGCATGTGGGAAGACCACTACAGTGGAGCGTGTGTCTACTGCATTTCAACGAACTTTCTTTTCGTCATATTTTGCAACATATAGATGGTGGAACCAGCGGCCAAAATCTTTTTCTGGGCCCATTGGACAACAGCTTACTGGGTGCGAAAAGCTCGCTGTAGTCGAGTATGAATCTGTAGATTGTTTGATTCCAGAAGTAGACAGAAAGATGCTGAGCAAAGACCAGCAGTATTTATTAGACATATCCAAAGCAATAAAGTCGGGGCATTGCCCAGAGGATTTGTCAATTCGAGATCCTGGCCCTCTGTCACATTCTAGATGGCTAACTGCGGCCAATAGAGTGCTTAGGTTGTACATAAGTTTGCCAAATCCTTCTGAGAACTTAAAAGAAAGAGTTACCTTCATCTTGAAATCATACATGCCTGTGTGGTTCACGATCAAGAAGAACAAATATTTTACTGACGGCCCTAAACATGTGTTTCTAGCAATTCAAACATCGCGGTATTTATCTGACGACCTACTTCAAATCATTAATCCAGTAATTGAACGCAATGCGTTCTTTGCACATCCAGAAAACATACTGTTGGCTATGATCCATGATGACAGAGAACACATTCGGGAGCTTGGATATAGGAGAATTTTAAAGGCAAGACAATGCACCTCTAAAGGAAGAACGATTAGAAACTTCGTGTCACCCAAGATAAACTTTGAAGCAACCGATTACACTGAAATTATTGACTGGAATACTTGCCCGTTGTATCCTCCCCCAATATTAAGGTAAGGGAAGTATGTGATAATGATATTAAATCACTTATCAATTCTGATACAAAGCCCATCAGAGACATCAAAAAGTTTCCCTGTCACACTGAGGCAGTAGAGAAATGTGTCAAACTTGTTACCGAGGCCTCAACTAAAGTATGTGAACAACAAGCTAGAGATGGCTATACTAGACCTACGCTGTTATCAAGGTCGATTATGAATGATTTCTCCCAAAAGTCAGACTTTAAACTTGTACATATTGACAAGAAACAGAAGAAGTAACTGTGATTCACTGAATTCGTTTGTGAAATTGTAAAATATAATGTAAACACACCCCTACTTTGGATGGTTGGTTGGGTAGGGTGTGGGTGGTACTCGACGGCAGCCACCGTGGTGAGTTCTGGGTAGTTTTGTTGTGACAAAACGGGCGAAGAGCTCCACAGTGAAAGTTGCAAAATTGTTGTAAATTCCCGTTTTTCGAACACTTTGTGTGACCAGAAAAAATCTAATTATTAGTGATGTTTTAATTTATTTAACTTTATTGAATCGTGAAATAAGCATAAAAACTATAGCATGTCGATCGTAGAATTTTAAGTAATATTAAAAAAATGACGAAAAATGTTCAATTTTGTCAATTTCCATAAATTTCAAGTATGATGCGCGAAGGAAGATGTCAACCGATTTTAAAAATTTTTACGTCGTTTTTCTTCCTTTCAAATGAGGCAACTTTTCCGCACTATAGCGGCTCGGAAAAAAAAAAAATCTATTTTTTCGACCCACCCTAATATTCATCTTTCTTCCTAATTGTTTTTCATATCTTATTCAAAAGCAGTGACTTCTAGTACTACTCTGCCTTGTATTATAAAATCTTGTTAATGATTCATAAGAGTTATTATTTACATAAAAATATAAATAAAATAAGGATTAGCTTGGTATTGATTAATGTTTGTATTGAAAGCTACACTTAAATGTATAATAATAGTTATTAACTGACAGGTAATATGTTGTATTTAACTCCTATGTAAATAACAGGTATTTAAATGTGAAATGTACACATGATACTATGTATAATTTCTTCTTTTCTACTATATGAAGTATGTGAGAAGTTATGTAATTTGTAAAAAATTCGATGCGGAGTTTTCAACGGAATTTCATGTTTTCCGACCTACTGATTCCGGTTATGAAAAAAAAAAAAAAAGGTCTGTATGTCTGTGAACATGGTAACTCCCGATAGAATCATTATATAATCACATAATTTTATATGCGTTCCAGGCAAAAGGCCCTAACCCACATACATTTACAGGAGAAAGAAAAAACTGTTTCATTATTAAACAAACCAAGTTGGCTTTCCACATTAGTTTAATTGTAATTTTTAAGAATGTTTTCTGAACAATTATTTTTCATCAATACTTGCATCTCTTTGCAAGAAATAACTGTAAAGTGAACCACTTTGTTGATTAGGGCCTTTGTCACCTTGTAGCAACGGGCCCTGTCTCATAATGTAAACTGCCAAAAGCCCTAACCTATTGGCTAGGGCTTTTGGCAGTTTTTGAAAGTCTCGAATGTTCAGAATGAAAGCCCTAACCCACTTCTATCATTGGAAAATAAAAAATTACCTTTTATTAAATTTTTTAATTTATTTATATTTAACAAAAATCCGATTAGGGCGCTAGATTTAAATGAAACGGATCAATCAACAGCATCAAACTAGTGGGATAGGGCATTTGAACTGGGGGATAGGTCTTTTGGTCTCTCAAATGATTTAAAGTTTTGTGAGAGTATGTGGGTTAGGGCCTTTTCCCTGGACCACATTTTGCAATGCCAAAGGCCCTCCAATCTCTAATTTCCTATTTTTATAAATTTTGTTCAAAATTATTACAAAATGGAGTTAACAGAAATGTTCGGGATAGTCAATAGTGTGGGATAGGGCCAAAACATGAAAATCTCAAAAATTGAGGGATAGAGCCTTTTGCCTGGAACGCATCGATGTGAATGAAGAGCCCTCTAACGGCAACCCTTATTGATTTTCAGCTAAATCGACCAAAAGGAAAAGCTGATTGGAGGGGAGGCTTAACTCAGAAACTCTAATAATTGCTGTTGTAATCAATGTATTGACACGAAATTACTTATGTATATTGAAAGCCCTATAAGCACAACACCTATTAATTTTTAGCGGAATCAGACGAAAGGAAGGGGTGGATCAGAGGGGGACCCAACTCAAAAATCCTAATAACTATCGATGTAATGAATGTATCGACACAAATTTTTGTATGAAGATTCAAGAAGCCACTATGTAAGTCAAATATTTAGCTTTAGTCCGCACGATCGATTGTCTTTGGAGGAAGAGCAAAAACGGATATGATTAACTCTTGCTAGAAGTAGATAGCGGTGATTCTTCAATGGCACGAGGCTACTTATGCCAAGGAACAAACTTTGTGAGCGTAAGGGAGAATGGGCAGACACGTGAAAGAAAAACAATGGGGTTACACTCTTGGCTTAAGAAACTGAAATAAAATCTTGGCGTCAGGGCGTTCCTACAAGAGCGTTTTTAGATAGTGAGAATGGATCACCTAGGAAGTGGTAGGGAGAAGAAAACTGTCTCCCTGGCAAAAAGGAGTCTTCTCATGGGGGCCACTCTTGGCAGTCCATCTTCACCACTAAACAAACATTAAGGCGTAGTCAAGGTCCACGCCATAGATTTTCCGTGAAAACGTCGGGATAAATCATAACAAGTGTTTTTTCATTTTCTTTTCGATGCTGCCGTAGCTCTTGCATTTGCTCGGCACTAGACTTTTTGGGTTTTTTAAATTCCTTTTGATGCGAGCTTTCCTCTGATTTGCATTTTCTATAATTCCGCGCATATTTACGATTCATATGAGACGACATGTTTAGTTTTTTTGCAATTTTCAATTTAATACCGATTTTTACATATATTTCAGCAAATATTTTTATTGTTTCACTTTGAGTCCTAGTAGTGCTCCTCAAGCTCTTTACAATTACACCCGAATCAACGTCCTATCTAAACGCGTTATCACACTACACTAATTTCTAATTTTACACAACGCTAATTCGCAACAGTCATCCGCCGGCGCTCACACTAGCCCGATGTTGGTACATAGAAATTACGTAATAGAGGGTAGTTTTGGAAAATATAATTTGTTGCATTACCCGAACAGGGACGTTTATTTCAAAAAAATTACATAAAATTTCCCTAACCAATAAATATGATATTACAAAATGGCACCGAGAACAGGGACTTGAGAAAATCAAATATTAATTAAATTATATAAATTTCCCTAACCAATAAATCCTGTTATTACAATATAGTCCACCTCAGCCCCTCCCCTTTTCCGCCTTCAATGATTCTAATGGATCAATACTATCGAATAGTTCATTATTTGTCCGAAATCGATTATTTAGACTATTTTCCATTAATATGAGCTATAAAGTGTTCGTCTATGTTCATTCAAAGCCGAAGTATACCGCTCAGAGTAGTAACTTTACGCAGTCTACATGGCCTTTTCATATTTTCTTCTTAAGCAGCCATTTTCAGATAACTTGATTTATTTCCCCCCTTAATTTATTATACAGAACGTGAGCTCATTAATTATACATCCAGTCCCGTCATGGTAACTTCACTTACAGTATTAACGTTTAGATGGATAATTACACATTTTTTAAATTCTGCTATTTGAAGTACTTATACGATCGATGCAATCGGTCAGAAATTTGATGTTGAGTTTTCAACGGAATTTGACCCCCTGATTCCAAAAATGTAAAAAAAAATGTGCATCTGGGAACACGAAAACTCCACATAGAACCAATGTATCGAAACGAAATTTTATATGTGTATCCAGAACCCTCTAAGGACGACATCTATTGATTGTCAGCCAAATTGGACAAAGGAAAGGAAAGGGATAAGGGAGGCTTTACACAGAAATACTAATAAGTGGCGATATAATGAATGTATCAAAATGAAATGTCGTGTGAGGATTCACAAGTCCAGGGGCGAAGCCAGGGGGGGGGGGGGTGCACGCGCCCCCCCTGGCCAGAGCAAAAAACTAAGAAAAATTAAATAAACAAAAAAAATTGTAGATTAAAAATTCCGTCTCAATGGTCTCTGCATGCTAAGCGTGCAATGAAAGTTGCTGAAAAATGATCGAGAACACTTCAAAGAGGAAGTTCTTTCACGATTTTCGGAGGATAAACGAAAATTGTGTTTTACCTAAATGTACATGTACAAAACAAGTCATATTATATTTATTTAAATATATATGAATTCGATCATTTCATTTCCTCGCTCAAAATCGTCATTTATGTTATATTTTATACTCTTAAAGCTGATTTTACATGCGCAGTAAATATGCAATGCACAACAGCAGCAATACACGCTACTGGATGTGAGTAATTTAATTCTAAAAGCACAGAAACCACAGCGTGCATTTGCTGCTGCTGCGCTTTGCATTTTTGCTGCTCATGTAAAGTCAACTTAAGTATTACAGTCAGTGGTTACCTCAGGGGTAGCTTCTAGGGGTCTGAGTTCCCCAAAAAAATAATAAAAAATCTGCAACGCTAACCACGGAAACTGCGGGCTGTGCCCCCGGGAGTCCCTGCTCCTACTGCTCAAAATCATGGCTACGCCCCTGCACAAGTCCCTAAGGAAGTCAACTATTCATTAAAAACATCGATAGATCATAGAGGGAGTGATAGATCACAATTAGCGATCGCCCTACATTTATCCCGAGCTCTCTCGGCCCGCCAAGAAAATTAAGGTGGGCTGGGAGTGACCGCTGATCGTCGCAGATGGTCGGCAGCGGTCACTCCTAGCCTACCACAGCATCATATGTTCTGTATTTTTAATTATGTACTTTAGTATTTTAATTTTGTAAATAAATTTGTTAGGCCTCCCTTTTTCCCCGACGATTCGGCGATGGTGTCGTGGCCTCCACCGGTGGTCGGCAACCCAGATCATAGAGGGAGAACGAAAACTTATTTTATTCGTTCAGGGGAAGTACATTGCCGGTGATTTTGAACGACTTTCTTTTCGGAGAAGATTCAATAGTTAGTTATTATGACTCATGCCCGGTCTTTAACTACATGGTCATTTTCGTCACTCTGGAGCCCGACTATACTGTGGGAGTTCTAATTTTGTCTGTCCTAAATTTTTATTCTCACAGGATGGGGTCATTAACGATTATCTGACATCGAACAGGCTCGGGACCATCCCTTAACTGTCCCTCTGAAGAACGGTGAGGGCCTCGGCTGGGTCTTAAACCCGCGATCTTGAGCTCAGTAAAAACAAGCAGGCATACCGCTGATCTACCGGCGCACAGTGGGGCAATTCACCATCTTAGCACGAAAAAATTAACGTAGTACAATGTACACCCCTATATAACGGATACTAATTTCGTCCGTTATAGAAATGTTTCACTCGTATGTGTAGCTGAAGCCAGGAGAATCACCCGAATCCCTCCTGATTCATTTGGTGTCTCTGCCAAGTTATAACCAAGTTTATTTATCGCGTTAACCCAAGCCGTGGATGAGCAACCAATGACAGAAAATGACTCTTGTAAATCAACTGTCACTGCCAGAAGTAACATCAAAAGCAGGACTGGAGGCTTAATAAAGATTACGTAATTGCACCTCAAGAACTGTTAACTGCAAGTGTTATTTCATCCGGGCAATAACTGCTACTGTTACTTCATCCGAGCAATAACTGCTACTATTACTTTAACCGGTCAATAACAAATCCTTTCTGCAGTAGTCACCTTTGAACTTCAATAATTGTACTTTTTGTACTTAAACGAGGTCAGACTATGTGTCTCGACTGTGTTCGCACACTAGAAAAAACACCTTTCACTTTGAACAAAAAATGAAGGAGCTAGACATACAAACCATGTGTAATCTGATATTGAAACTGTATCTATAAGCTTAAAAAAAAGTAAAAAAGGCGTTGGCGAATCACTGGAAATATTCTTCCTCTGAACAAATTATTCAATTAACTAAACTTGCAAAAAAAGTAGTCCTAGCACGAATTAATCAATTATGTTTTCGCTCTCCCGTCAACATCTAAAAATCAATAGATGACTTTCTTAGGGGCTTCTGAATCTTCATTCTAAATTTAGTGTCAATAAATTTATTACATCGGCCGTTATTCGCGGTTTTTGAGTCGAGTCCCTCCTCTGATACTCTCCTTTCCTTCGGCCGAATTCGATGAAATTTAAGAGGCGTAGTTCTCATGAGGTTTTGAATTTAAATATAAAATTTCATGTCAATACATTCATCACAACGACAGTTATTAGAGTTTTTGTGGTAAACCCCTCCTAACAGGGGCGTAGCCAGGATTTTGAGCAGGGGGGGGGGGGGGGGGGAGGGGGGCAAAGTTAGGCTACAGGGGAGGGGAGTATAGACTTCCAGGGCTTTTGTTATTAATTTGGGAGGCTCGGCCCTAGAAACTCCCCCTGAGATAACAACTGACTGTAATACTTAAGTTGACTTTACATGAGCAGCAAAAATGCAAAGGCAGCAGCAGCAAATGCACGCTATGGATTCTGTTCTTTTAGAAATGACTTACTGCCAATAGCGTGCATCTGCTGCTGCTGCGCTTTGCATTTTTACTGCGCATGTAAAATCAGCTTTAAGAGAATAAATTATAACATAAATGAAGATTTTGAGCGAGGAAATGAAATGATCGAATCCATGTATATTTAAAAATTCTGGCACCTGCCCTGCCCTTGCAACAGCTGATGGCTGATTTAGGAATCACACGCTCGGGAAATTTAAAGATCCTATTGGTAACTTGCAAGCAATCCATTTTTAATAAAGACAATTTTTTTAGTTAATTTCATTTTTATCTTGTTTTTTTTGTTCTGGCCAGGGGGGGCAGTGCCCCCCCCCTGCCACCCCTCTGGCTACGCCCCTGCCTCCTAATCCTCCCGTCCCCTACGGCCTATTCGGCTGAAAGTCGTGTCATCCTTAGAGGGTTCTGGATACACATATAAAATTTTATGTCAATACATTCTTTCTATCAGGAGTTATCGTATTCACATAAACACATTTTTTAAAAAATTTTGAAATTAGGTGGTCTGAAAACATGAAATTCCGATGAAAACTCAGAACCGAGTAATTTGAATGGAATTTGAGTACATCACTTTGGGGAATCCAACCATTTATGTGTAAACCGAGTGAGCAAGCATGGACACCTCTTGGATAATGTTGACGTTTTATACATAAAAGAGACCTGACCGAAGTTTGTGTTTAGCCTGATGGGCAGGCAAACACGGAAGTGGTCTAAAGCAATACCCAGAGTCATCAAGACAAACATAACTTCAAGTTGACATCCTCTTGTGGGAATATTGCTGTGAGTTAAGACGACCCCTTGGAACTCCTACGGTCCTTCAAGTTCTGTCAGTTGTTCTTACTGCGCCTCCACCTCATGGTATGGCATTAGTAATGCACTGTATGGCATTCTTCAAGTTCTGTCAGCTGTCCAACCCACACCTCCGCCTCATGCCCATCTGTATGGCATTCTTCCTGTTTCTCACTCCTTTTGTAGGCATATTCAAAACGCTCTCCCTGAAAGTTCTATATCCTCCTTCAGCGGATCTCTACAGATACTAGCTAAAAACATAAGAAAGTCCTGTTACAGCCACATCACATTTATAAGAAGTATAGGGGGAGTTACGTAATCTGTCTGAAATTCGTTGTAAATTTTCAACAGAAGCTTATGTTTTCTTATCGATACTTAACATTTTTACAGAGATATTGAGAAACACTTAATAAAAAATATAAAGAAAAATGTTTTTACTTTCTTATAAGGAAGTATTATTATCGTGCGAAAATCCGAGATCGAGGTTTCATCTAATTTTCACGTTTCAAGGTCCCCTGAATACATCTGTTTTGACCGTTTTCGCGATGATGTCTGTCTGTGCGTGTGTGTGTGTGGAGCAGCAAACTTTAAAATATAGTTTATGTATTGGTAGTTTTTTGATGTGGCCATTACAAGATTTTTTTCTACTGATCACTCTCTCTCTCTCTACCCTTCTCAAAATCATTTAATTTTGTCTCATTGTACAGCGTTATTTTGAGAGTAGACATTCTTATACCCAGTAATGCCAGTATGAAATAATTTTGAGAAGGGGGGAAGAGAGTAACTGTGTGTGCGTGGTTGGTATAAGAAAGTCGTATAATGGCCACATCACAATTTTAAAAATGTTATCTATTTCACAATATATATATATATATATATATATATATATATATATATATGGGAGTACTTTCGGTATTGCGTTAAAAATCAAACTTCCTCTAAAATTGAAATCTTAAAAAAATAATAGAAACATTTTGAGATAATTTTATTTTTTATAGATGTTGATTAGCGACTGTAGATTCTAATTGTAGGAATATTGAGGGTCAATCAAAGATGGAAAAAAAAAAAACACTATTCAAATGCTAACGTTTCGATATATTTTATATCATCATCAGGGCCTACAAACATGGGGGGGAAATCAAGATTAGAATCAAAAATAAAACAAAAATTTTTTTTGTTGATAAACATTACTGAACTTTAAAAATACATTATAACAAGTTAAAAATATAAACTGACTTACTATGAATAGTGTTTTGTTTTTTTGATTCTAATCTTGATTTTTTTTAAAATCAATCACTCATTATATTTTTGTAATCTTGATTCCCCCATGTTTGTTAGGCCCTGATGATGATATGAAATATATCGAAACGTTGGCATTTGAATAGTGTTTTCATCATTGACTGACCCTCAATACCCCCAGACTTTTATTTTTTATGTTTTCCCCGTTTTTAAGACTTAACTATCTGTATCTGTACATGAAGGAAAGGAAAAACCCGTGGGTGCTGAAAAAGGGAACAGTTTGGATTGTAAACTGGTTGAACTTCCATTTAGTATTATTTAAGTCGTGGCTGAAGATGGTAGCAATAGCGAAAGTACTCCCATATATTTTATATATTTTGTGAAATAGAAAATATTTTTGAAAAAGATTCACAAGGCATTTGTTAAGTCCAAACAAGGAGAGTGAAAAAGTAATTGATTAATTCATTCTGGGGCCAGTACATTGGAGGGCTTTTTCATTTTTTGGAATCAGGGGTTCGCAAAACATGAAATTCTGGGAAAACTGAGAGATTGCATAACTTTCATACTTCGTGCAGTGGAAGTAATATCTTATGTTAATTTGAAAACTAAAGTCAGTTATTTTAGAGAGCTAATTTAATTTCAGAATCACTCAAACAATTAGGACTTCCAGCTCATTATAAAGGACAAACAATT
Source organism: Aradus depressus (assembly GCA_963662175.1). Classification (NCBI taxonomy): domain Eukaryota; kingdom Metazoa; phylum Arthropoda; class Insecta; order Hemiptera; family Aradidae; genus Aradus; species Aradus depressus. The sequence continues at coordinate 39,887,763 of OY759214.1, forward strand.
TAAGCCTATTAGCAACTTAAACAAATTCATTGAAAATGTATTAATTTTCCTATAAATTATTTCTCAGTTCTCAACGTCAATTGACCTCAATCATTCATAACGTTATAGAGTCATTTTGTACCATTTGTATTTTTAAAAAACTTTTTTTAGGGATTTGTAAGTTGGTAGGTGTGACCAAGAAAAGTCGTAGGTGAATCGCCGACAGTGTTCATTAAGTTGTCGCTCTCCCTCTGAAAACCAATCTACCGTTTTGTCTAAAAATCAATAGTTGACTTCTGAATCCCCCCCTTAGTTCCCCAGCTATATGAAGTCTAGGGGAATTTATGTAATCGGCCAGAAATTCGATTCATTCGACTTCTTGATTACATCAATAAAATGTATTGAACTTGTGACCTGACGAGTATCACTCAGCCGCCCTACCTCTAGGCGGTTGATCCCGCTATGTGTTTGCTCCAGCTCCCAGTTCCGAAACTGGTTTAATATAATAAATATAACAATAATTAAGTTTGGATTATATGTATATATATATATATATATATATATATAGGTTAGGTTTTATGGCTCATGCCCGGGCTTTACTACGAGGTCATATCACCTACGACCAGAGCGCTCTTTCGTCACTCTGGTGGACATTAGCCCTACTCTACTATGGGAGTCCTAAATTTTTATTCAGCTAGGGTAGTGGTCTTTTAGGAGTAGCTGACATCGTACAGGCTCGGGACCATCGCTTACCATCCCATCCGAAGGACGGCGTGCGTAAGTTTATTTTACCTCCCAGATAGAATCCACTAAGGGCCTCGGTCGAGTTACGAACCCACAGAAGTGAAGCACGCATACCACTGAGCTACCGGCGCCCTCTGTTTCAATAGTGTCTTTACATAATAAAATAAGATAAAAAAGAGGATTCCCAAGGCAGTAGTTTGTTTTAGGTCATCCATAGAAAAAAAAAGTTGCCGGTGAATCACATAGTACTTCCCCAGAGCGAATTAAGTAAGTTTTTGCTCTCCCTCCAACATCAATCGATCGTTTTAATCAATGGTTGACTTATACAGGGACTTCTGAATCTTCATTTTAAATATTGTGTTGGTACATTCATTATATCGGCAGTTATTAGGGTACTTGAGTTGAGTTCTTCTGTGATCCCACCACTTGATTTGATGGAAAATTAATATATATCGTTCTTACGTTGTTTTAAGGTCTCATATGAAATTTCGTGTCAATACATTCATTATATCGGCAGTTATTATTGTTTTCGTGTTAAGACTTCCTCTCCTCTGATCTACCCCTACATTTTCGCCGATTTGGCTGAAAATTAATACATTTCATCCTAATGGCATTATAGATATAAACTTAAAATTTCATATCGATATATTCAATATATCGGGAGTTACCACGGACACTCACAGATAGGAACTTTTTTCGGAATCAGGGTGTCGGAGAGGGCGCTGGTAGGTCAATGGTATGCATGCTTGACTTCTAAGCTCAAGAACGTGGGTTCGAAACCCGACCGAGGCCCTTAGTTTATTTTATCTGGGAGGTAAAATAAACTTAAGCACACCGTCCTTCGGATTGGACCTTAAGCCATGGTCCCAAGCCTGTACAATGTCAGGTACTCGTTAAAGACCCCTACTCTAGGTGAATAAACATTTAGGGTAGGCAAAATTTAGGACTCCCATAGGAGAGTCGGGCTCATGTCCACCAGTGTGACGAAAGAGCTCTCTGGTAGTAGGCGATATGACCTCACAGTTATAGCCCGGGCATGAGTCATAAAACCTAACCTAACCTCAGGGTGTCGGAAATTCCAGTGAAAACTCAACATCGAATTTCTGACTGATTAAATAACTTGTTCCATGCTTCTAATAGCTGGGAAATATAAAATAGCTAAAGACAAGATAAAGTGTTATTAATTATCAACTATGAGGTTGGCTACCAAACAGAGACTCTTCTGTCAGATTGCCATAACTGGCATCATTCTGATCACTTCCTAGCCTTGGCCAGCTTATCTCAGTCATTTTCAGGGGTCTTATCCATCCAAGGCCCAACCAAAACAAAACCATTATAACGAGTGTATCACATATGAATTTTTACTTGTGATTCAACAACTATTGGAGGGAATTATCGGTGAGTATATATTTTTATCATTAAATTAATTTAAAATTAATTAATAATAAACAATGATACTGAAACATAATGATCGTTAATCAAGATTTTCATTAATCACACATGTCCTCAGATTTAATTGAAGGTCAACGAAATTAAATCTCTCTGTGGAATATCTTTAAATGACCTTAACGTCAGTTTACGTAATTTGTAGACAACCTATTTATATGAAACCCACTGGACTGGAAAAAATATGTTGTTTTAGTGTAATGTTTAACAAATTGTTGATTATTTATATGTATCGAAATAGTGTAATTATTTACAATTAATACAAACATATTAATTACAATGTTCTGGAATATAGTTTCTGATTATGCCAATGAATTGATTGATGAAAATTGGACGATTTTATGGCTTTGGACCTCGTTCAATATAGGAATATGGACTATATAATAAACGAAAATTTATGAGGTAAGACTGTGTTGTGTACATAACATACATTTATTACAAGAGCAGTTATTAGGATTTTGAGTCGACGCACTCCTCGCATCCTCGTCTTCCCGGCCTATTTCGAGGAAAATTAATAGGTGTCGTCAGAGATGGGCATAATTATAATTGATGATTAAGATTACGATTATATTTTTTTTTAAATTGGGTGAATACTCGATTACAGGATTGTAATCGTAATCACAGCCATGATTATGATTGTAATCGAATACTCATGTAATCGTAATCATGTAACCGTAATCACAATGTACACATGATTACACAGCGCAAATCATCGCCTTCGATTTCCTTTCATTTTAAATTGTTTTATTTTTTACACTTAACATTACTTTTTTTTAAGTTTATTACGTAACCAAAGTTCTAATACCATTTTTCAAAATTTGGTACCCATGAAGTCCCCCGATTACAGTAATTGTAATTACATGATTACTTGATTATGATTGTATGATTAAATGATTGTATTCGTTATCACGATTTCTGATTACGATTATAATCATGTAATCATGTTTCATTTTAGCTAGATTCACAGTGCGATAGTATCAAGTATAAAATATCAATGATGATTAAGTTTTATTTTCTCTGGTAATCATTGATTACGTTTATGCCCATCTCTGGGTGTCGTCCTTATGGATGTTTAAATTTACTTATGAAATTTTGTGTCATTACATTCATTATTATCGGCAGTTGTACTGGAGTTTTTGTGTTGAGCCTCTTGAGACTCCCCCTTCAATTTGGCAGATTTGGCTGAAAATCGATAGGTGTTGTCCATAGAGAGTTCTGGATACATATATTAAAAAAATGTATCGATACGATATATAGTTCGAGGATTCAGAAGCCACTATGTAAGTCAAATATTGAGTTTTAGTCCAAACAGCCGACTGGTTTTCGAGGGGAAGCAAAAACGTTAATTGATTAATTCATTCCGGGGAAGTACCTTGCCCGTGATTCACCGAAGACTTATATTTATTCTTATCAATGCTCGTTATTCTATAAAATTATTTTTTTTTATCTGAACAAAAAATTATTTTTTTCAGAACTTCGCCTGACTAATATCCTTGACACACCTATCCTTTGGTTGGATATTTAAAATTTAATTACTACAATTTGCAAATCACAGATAGGGCTATTAGAGAAGTAACTATGATTAACAGCTTGTGGTAATAGCCTATATTTACTGCTTGCAGCGTACATAGCAGCTGCTAGGAGAAGGACTCATCTGAACTGTCATAGACAATTCTCATAAATTTCTCATTATAGATATGATTATTAAATGCAAGTATATGCATGTTTTGCAATAGAAGCATTATAATTGTAAATACGCATTATTACCTGCGAGTATTAGGTTTTTTTTTCTCTGGCCAGCATATACATTACCATATATATTATTATTATTATTATTACTCAGGGACTTCTGAATCCTCATACTAAATTTTGTGTCGATATATTCATTATTATGACGATATATTAGTTATTAAACTGCCGACATAATGAATATATCGACACAGAGTTTTTGAAACGAGCCACCCTTATATATTATATTGACCATTTACCAGCCATAAAAAAAAAGAGACTAACATGGGCAAGAGAACAGCAAAATTGGAGTCGAGCTGACTGGGAAAAAGTCTTATGGACATTTTTGTTCGAAGAACATCAGGTGAGCGACACAAAAATTATTTTATCATGCTTACAATTAAGTTTGGTGGAGGCTCTGTAATGGTTTGGGAGTGTTTTGGTGGGAACAGAGTTCGTTTAGTCAAAATTGAAGGAATCATGACAAAAAAAAAAAAAAAACAATATAAAAAAATCCTGGAGGAGAATGCAATTCCTTCTAATGAAAGAATAATTGGAGAAATATTCGTGTTCATGCAGGACAATGATCCAAAACATTCTTCTAAGCTATGCAAGAGCTTTCTTGAGCATCCGGTTCAACAGGAAAAAAATAAACATAATGATTTGGCCACCACAGTCTCCCGTCTTTAACCCCATGGAGCTTTTATGGGATGAGTTGAATAGGAATGTGAGAAGGTTAGCCCCAACTAACAAACAGGATCTCTGGAGAATTTTACAGGATGAATGGAAGATAATTTCTGCAGAAAAGTTGGAGAAACTTTTTAAAAGAATGCCTAGAATATGTAGAGCTGTAATACAATGTAATTTTGGGCATATAAACATATAAATAAATAAAGTACCTTTGCGCATCTACTTCACTGTTATTTTCACTACTACATCTTCTCTCACTACACCTTAAGCCTAAAAACACTTCTCTCTCTAGACTGTTCACCTCCACATCTCTCCTTAGACTGTTTCACACTCTTTAAAACAGCTGTCCGTCGTCTTTTGTTCTCCATTCATTGGTTGTTCACATTTTATTTTTAAACAAAATGCGACTAGTCCATTTTTGTATATTTATTCACTATTTAAGTTACTTCACTCCTAACAACTGTTTTTATACAAATAATAATAATAATTTTTTTTATATTTTAATAATTTTAATGTATTTAATTTTTTTACATTGCTGCTGATTCACCGACGATTTTATCTCTGTAGGAATGCTATAATATTTATGCTGTTATATTGATTCAGTTATATTTATTTTATTTATCAAGATTGTATTTACTCTATAATTTTAGTTGAATGCTTTGTAGGCGGCCTGATGATGTGAGAAACCTTGAAAGCCGGGTAATCGTATTAACAAAAATGAGGAGAATTTGACTATATTTAAACTACCTTAAGCTTATCTCATTAGCCATCACTATTTCCAAATAGCATATGGTTACTGCACAGAATATGTGCAGTTGGGATTAACTAGAATGGGACAAAGTGGTACTACTGAACCGGTCCCAATGGTGTGAGCTGTCTCGAGGGGGTGACCGGGTGGTGAGACAGCCTTACCATATACGGATCTAGCCCAGGGTCAACTTTCGGTTTCTGGCCTAGTCGGACACCCACCCAGAACGTCCGCCACAACACCCCACTACCGACCATGGGCTCCCAGAGGACTAAGATCAGACTGTATGAATTGTTAGGGTGGTGAAGTCAATACGAATTGTCAATCCGCTATTGACAATGCGATATGCTGGGTGGTGAAGTCAATACGAATTGTTAATACGCTAATGCAGAGTGGTTTTGTATTGTTAAACGATATTCTATATCTCGACTAAAGATGAGCGGAAGGGGATATGGAGAATAGAACGTAAAAAAAAATCGGTCAAGTGCAAACTATACTTGCATAATTAGTGTTCCGTGCCATCAGCCCCTCACTTAAATTAAACGAATTTTTGAGTGTTTTTCCCGGAAAATTTCATTAAAAAAAGTTATCATATATATTGTTGAATGCATGCTTCAATAAGCTTTCATTTGACACCCTACACGATGCCCTTGACATTTGTTTTTTTTTAATTTCCCAATTTACCCTCTTTTTTAATTTCCCAATTTACCAACTTTCATAATCAAAATTCAATTTATTGAACCCCGTTCCTCAGATCCTTTTACTTCCCTTCGGCCGATTTGGTTGAAAATAAAAAAATTTCGTCCTTAATGTTTTTTTTTTATTAACTACAGGTTTACTGTACATTCTTTGTCCACTCTTACTATACATATATCCGTTCACATTGGCCCTATTTCAAATCGGATGGCCACTGTATAACCCTTGTTTCCTCTTCTGGTTGGGAAACAACCAGAACAAATAAATGAGGAAGAAAGAAAAAATATAAAAAAATATATTTAAATAGCTAAGTTTAATGGGCATGAAATAGGACTAAAAGATATATATCTTAAGCAAAGCTAATGAAACGAAATTAAGGGTAAGAAAATAATGAAACCAAGATCTTCCAAAGGGAGGGTCATAATGAGAAACTCGGAGAATAAAAATAAAATATACCATTAATTGCAATTTTTTAGTATAATTTTAGTTTGTTTTATGGGGGTGGAAGGCCATTATCGTTGAAACCTATTAATTCATAGAAACGTGCCTCTATAATTATCATATGTTTAACGGATTTGGACTAATGTTGATTGTGAGGATCTAATGATACAACCGCTGATATTGTGTAAAGTATTATTTTTCGACGATGTATAGGGAAAGTTATGTAATCAGTCCAAAATTCGATGTTGAGTTCTCATCGAAATATCATGTTTTCCGAAAAAAAAAAATGGTTGGTGAATTACTACTTTTTCTCTGAAACTAATTCACCGATTTGGTTGAAAATCAATAAGCAAAATTTCATGTCGATACATTCATTAGATAGACCTCTCATCTCCCTTTCCATTCGGCTCAAAATTAATAGGTGTCATCCTTATAAGGTTTTGAATTTACATATAAAATTTTGTGTCAATGCTTTCATTAAATCGGCAGTTATTAGTGTTTTTGTGTTGAGCCTCCACCTGATGTATTCACCTGAAATTTTTTATAATTGTCCAGTACCCCCCATAAGAGTGACACCTATCGATGTACAGCCAAATCGGCAAAGGAAAGGAGAGGGATAAGGGAGGCTTTATACAGAAATTCTAATAAGTGCCGATATAATGAATGTATCAAAATGAAATTTGTAGTGTGAGGATTGACAAGTCCCGAAGGAAGTCAATTATTCATTAAAAACATCGATAGATCTTAGAGGGAGAACGAAAACTTATTTTATTCGTTCTGGGGAAGTACATTACCGGTGATTTTGGGCGACTTTCTTTTCGGGGAAAATTCAATATGAGAATTTAGTGAAGTCACAGAAAATTCAATGCACTAAAACTCACTCCCGGACGGGATTCGAACCCGCAAACCATAGTGAGACCACGACCAAAGCCCCTATGCTCTAGCCACCAGGGCTCCCTAAATGAAGAAGCTTATTGAGCTCAAGATTGCGGGTTCGAATACCGGGCGTGCTCTTCAGGTTTTTTATCTGTGAGATGAAGAAGCCTTGAGCAGGCCATCCTTCGGATGACACGTTGAGCAATAATCCCGAACCTCTCGTTAATACTATAAATATACGTAGTTACTCGTTAAAGACCAAAACTCTTTGTGAATAAACCTGTGTAGACAAAATTTTGATGTAGTATCCGGCTCATGTCCATTAAAGCGACGGAAGAGCGAATTTATACCTATATTCAAATGAATTCAATTTATACCTATTTTCAAATGAGCGCAGTTCAATACAAAGATTATGAGCGCTCTGGTAGTAGGCGATATGACCTCGTAGTTAAAGCCCGGGCATGAGTCATAAAACCTAACCTAACCTTTTCACCAGACTTTCATGTTTTTCCGATCCATTGATTCCATAAATAAAAAACATATTGATTTGTTTTGAGCTCTCTCTCCCACACATGAAGGATTTTTTTCTTCTTAATTTTTGGAATTAGGGGATCGGAAAACGTTAAAATTCCGCAGAAAATCCAACATCGAATTTTTGATCGATTACACAACTTCCTCTATGCTTTGTGGAAGTCAAATAGAACATTCATTAAGGAAGATAAAAACTCACATAAATCATTGGAAAATACATTAAAGAAATGATTGAATTGTTAAAATGTGGGATTTCCTCCTCTAAATACTATTAACTTTCACTTAATGCTTTTAGTTAATAGCAATTGATTTAATACTTTTTTTATGCTTTTGAAAAAAATATATAGGTTAATTGTTGGTATTATTGTTTTAATTGTAAAAGAGTTATTTCATTGAATGGCTGGATATAATGTCTAATGGATCATTTATACCTTTGATACTTCTTTTCTTTTCAAGTGAATTATTAATTTATTTTACTTAAATACAATACCGTGGTTTCTGTGTTTAGCTTACAACGTGAATTGGATATAATAATAATACACTTTTATAATACCTTTTCATCTATTAGAAACATGATTTTATGCAAAAAATTACATACAGCCTAGCCTGGTAAAGTATGGCATCGTAATTAAAAATAGAAATAAAACGTGGCTTCTGTAATTTAATTGTTGCTAGTAAGATATTTTTTTTTATTACTTAATAATAATAATTATATCTTGAAGTGATTGGAGTTGTCATCAATAAATTATAATAGAATAGCAAGCAAAATTATTTCAATATCCCAAGTATAAGCTTCATAGAAATACCGCTAGGCAGCACTATAGTCAATGTGATCGGTGCTGCTTCAGCTAAGGGATGTCCATTTTAATAACTAAGCATGAAAACATATACATATTTTGAAAAATATGGTTTCGCTCAAAGTGCAACAATGCATAGCTTATTTTTTGAGTAAAATATGATCGTTACATTGAATATAACAACCTCTATCTCAATATTTGGACATAATGAGATATTGAATTCGCATTAAACGACGATGGACAAATTCCTGAAAGTTTCCTGCAGGCATTTAACCCAACCTCGTTTAATGAGAAACAGAGATTAATATGCCCTTTTACCATAGGTATTATATAAATAATTATATTATAAATAATTTTGTTTAAATGCTTGCCGATAACATCAGGATCATAACAATTGTGATCAATCATTAATCTTTCTATCAGATTTCAACTATGCTTTAGTTCTTATGTTATTTTGAAATTTAGAACTTAAAATATAAAACTAGTCTTTTGATACTTCTTTCCTTTTTAAATGAATTATTAATTAATTTTACTTACATACAAAGTCATGGTTTCTGTGTTTAGCTTACAACGTGAAGTTTAATATACAATTAGTCTGGAAATAACTAACAATCATTTTTATTCAATTTGTATTATTATTCTTTAAATCCAAATTAAAAAAAAAAAAGTTGCACATTACATATTATATATTTCTTTAAAGTTGTTATTTGTAAGAATGTCATGGATTAAAAATAAAATAAATAAATAACCAAATAACATACAAAGTTTATTTATATATTTAATAACAATATTTATTAACCTATATTCTAAATTTCAGAAAAACATAAATAATCGTCCAATATATTTATTGGTTTTTGTCAGAATTGTTTTCTCAACTTTCTCGGTATGAAAGAATCATATCGCCTACTACCAGAGCGCTCTTTTATTACTCTGGTGGAGCCCGACTCTACTATGGGAGTTCTAAATTTTACCTACCCGGAGCTCAATAGACTAGCACACTACCTCTGAGGTACCGGCGCCCTCTATAAATGCTATTATATATATATGATGTTTGAATGTTTTTGTTGAGTTTCTCTATGATAATATATATGAATAAACAATAAGTTCTATAAGAATTATATTATTGACGTTTGTATGTTTGACTGTTACAGGGTGTTTTGGTGCAGGAGATAGACGAAGGGCAGCCATGTTTATCTTGCGAAAAGTGTCAGGGCTTCGAACAACACCAATGGAGGTAAGTGCATAACTCTTCATGCGGATATTATAATATAACTTATTGGAAACTCCAGTAAAACATTATACATAGTTCAGTATTATTCAGGTTCTTGTCCTATACCATTGATGAGAACGTTGCAGCTCGGTTGGAGAAAGGATGGTATTGTAGGTGGTGCGACCTATAGGTGATGTAGCCTTACCACATATCCCTCCAAGTTAGAAGAAGGGTTGGCCGCCCACAATTATCATCATTATTATTATCTTTCAACTTTATCTTCCTTTATTTTATTACTTCTTAAGTTCGTTTATTGTAATAATATATTTTTCGGCAGGTATGTTATTCTCCTTTATATTTTTTTGGTGTTTATAATCTAGAAAATATGTTACAGGTAGATCTCCCATCATTACTCTAAAACATTTTTTTTTAATACATTGAATAAGTTATATTATATAATGTTATTAGTTCAATAGACAAATACCAATCACTATTTTGAGGGATTTTTAAAATCTTTAGCATACTGTCTTACGGATGGGATGTTAAGCGATGGTCCTGAGTCTGTATATACTCTATTCATGCCCTAAGTTAATTAATTGGGTAGGCAACATTTAGGACTCATGTCCATCAGAGTGACGAAAGAGCTCTCTGGTAGTAGGCGATGTGACCTTGTAATTAAAGCCCGGACATGAACATAAAAAAAATTTGTAACTCTTAATCGGTTTAATGTTTTATATACAAAAATGTTAACTACCTCAAATTTATTAGCTATATGGAGAACATTATTTATATTGTTGTTTTATTATATTTTTTTGTTGAGACTTGTGGACTTTTATATTTTCAATGTCAACTTAACTGTATTTTACTTAAGATTTTAAATATATAACGTAACATCGGCAGTCAATAGGATTTTTGAGTTGAGCCACTTTTTCTTATCCCTTCCCTGAACCAAGTTCGCGGAAAATTAATATTTGTCTTCCTATAGGAATTTGAGTTTACATATGAAATGTAGTTTGGATTCAATTTATTACGTCGACAGTTGTTTTTGAATAGAGCTTTAATTCTTCTTTTTGACAGCTTTGGCTGAAAATCCAAATCAGGAGTATCGTGTTCAAAGATACAAACATACACAGAAAGGAAATTTTGTTTTCTTTTTCGTATAAGAGTAGGAAATCATGAAAATTCTGACCTATTACATAACTTACCTTATAATTCGTATATTTGGCGAAGGAAAACAAAGAACTGAATTCCCGGGTAGAACCTGAGAAGTGTTTCAGGAAAATAAATGTCTTTTAAAATTAATTTACATTGTTTTAATTTTTTTGGAAGACATAATTATTTGATGGAGAAGTTCTATTAGTAATGATAGTAGGATTGGTGTTGATGTTGTTGTTGATGATAAACTTCGGGGTGAGATGCATGCCCGGTCCTGTGTACAACTGCGTTAAACCCATTGTGGTCATCAGCTGTATAGTGCACTTCCCGGGTTGTACCGTCGGCTTCCTTCAGTGTGTAGTACCCTTTCACTACGTCACCGTCTCTTGTCTCGTGCTGGCTTTTAGCGTCCCCAGTGTGTGGATCGTGTACGCTGTACTCGAAATTATACTTGGGATGATGATCCTAAAAAAAAAAAAATCAACTAATTTTTCGCACATTACATTCATTCTATCGAGAGTTATCGTGTCCACAGTCATACATACACACCGATAGACAGAAATTTCCGTGAAAACTCAAAATGAAATTTGTGATAATATAGCTATGGAAGTTAGTTACTATGACTCACGTCCGGGCTTTAACTACGAAATCATATCGCCTACTACCAGAGCGCTCTTTCGTCACTCTGGTGGACATGAGCCTGACTCTACTGTGGGAGTCCTAAATTTTGCCTACCCTAAATTTTTATTCACCTAGGGCAGGGGTCTTTAACGAGTACCTGACATCGTACAGGCTCGAGACCATCGCTTAACGTCCCATCCGAAGGACGGCGTGCTTAAGTTTATTTTACCTCCCATATAAAATAAACTAAGGGTCTCAGCCGGTTTTCGAAACCACGATTTTGAGACCTGGAAACAATCCACAATATTGGAGAATATTATTAACTTTTAACCTCGGAAATTTTAGTAGTTAGGGCAGAGGTAGTCAACCTGGTCCCTATCGCTAATTAATGGGCGATTCAAGCGCTCATGGTGGGGCGTCGGGGTTTGGTCCAATGCTGAAGCTACTTTCCGTTATTTCAATTCTCGGCTTCCAATGTATCATAATATCAAATTCTACTACCGGCCGCCATGTTTGAAAGTCCGCTATATGTAAACCAATCGGAAATCGCGATTACAAATCGTATTTCAAAAGTGATGGATAACATGGCGGCATATTTAGTTTCGCAGCATTAGCCTCAAGGATCTCATTAATAAATAATTAAAGGTAATTTCAATAGATTTTATAGTTTTTTTATTTAATTTTCTTTTTCTTCAATTTAAGCAGCTTCTGCACCAATAGGCGCTGTATCGATGGAGATGCAGAAATCCAGCTTCAAATTAAATTTTCTGTATATTATAAACATATCCAAGTATAAATAAAAAGATAAATTTAACTACATACTTGTAATAAACCTCTACTGAAGAATTACGAGTATTTTGCAGTTGCGCTAAATTATGTTACTGCGGAACCGATGGGCGGTAAGAAAATTTTACAGCGAACAAAGATACAAAAGCGGGCGGTAAGTATAAAAAGGTTGTCTACCCCTAAATTAGGGGAAAACATTAAATGTGGAAAAAAAAAGAAATATATATATATAATAAAAACAATTTGTGTTACGAACATAATGTTCATCGTAGTGGCTGTTGCTGTACTCGTCAGATGAGACAACAGCTGCCAGGGTGAGTAGTAGAGCAAGGATCTGGAAAATAAAGTCGCAATAAGGAAAATCTTTAAATTATTTGGGCGTTTTTGATATAGAAATGTTTAAAAAAAAATGTAAAATAGCATTTTCAATCAGCAATCATATATATAAAGCTGAAAATGTCTGTGCGTTGTACCGCTATAACTCACGAACGGATTGATGGATTTGATTAATTTTTTTTTAAATTTGTTCGTCATCGTCTGTGGAAGGTTATAGGCGTATTAGTACCTCAATATCTGGTCCATCCCAGCATCCACCCACGCAATCTTTGTAACTCGAAAACCATTTGAATAAATTAGTTTTAGCTCCAGGATGGTTGAAGTCTATGTTTTAATCAACCTGGTGGTCACAAGCGTTCTCAAGTACGCACTGGCTAGGACGTCCACTGATGCTAAGTATTCACTAGCTTTGGTTTCCGTCGTTGAATGGCGCGTACTAGCCATGGTGCCCAGGGGTCCTAAAGACTTACTAGCTGGGATGTCTGCCGTTGAAGGACTATAAGCGTTATTCCGTATGAATAATTGAAAATTATAACATCATGAATGTACTATTGATGAATTGAAATGGATTCGAACGAGAGATATTAGGAGAAAAGTCAAAGTTCCCCGGGCAACGCCGGGTATTACTGCTAATAGTAAAATAAAATGATCTATTATCTTTCAATGAAATATTTATTTCTTTAAACACAAGATTAACCTTGACACATGACTTAAAACAACTAACTGAACTATAATTTAGTTATTATGATTCATGCCTTTAACTACAAGGTCATATCATCGCATACTACCAGAGCACTCTTTCCTCTCTCTGTTGGACATCTCGAGTCCTTTGCCCGAGAATTTTGCCTACCCTGAAGTTTTGTTCACCTAGGGTAGGGGTCTTTAACGATTACCTGACAGCGTACTGGCTCGAGGCCATTGCTTAATGTCCCATCCGTAGGACGGCGCACAGTGTGAAATTTATGAGTTTTGATTTTCAAAATTCGAGCCCCCGCTCAATTTTTAATCAATTTGGATGAAACTAGGTGCAAAATATTTGTGAAAGCTGGCTTTTTATCAGTTAACTGCGGGTTTCACAATCAAGGTATTATATGCCAGTGGCAAAAATAGCCAATATATTGAATTTTGACTTCTTTGGGCCAAAATGACAACATTAGGTCCACTATTGGCTAAAATAAATATTGAATTCGTAATCGGCGATCCAAAAAACATTCATTTAAGTTCGTTAACAAGAACTTAGACAAAAAAATTAAAAATGTTTAATATTTTTACTCGGTTTTGGCAGCTGTCAATTGGCATATAATAAATGAATGTTCTTTGGGTCGCTGATTACGAATTCAATATTTATTTTAGCCAAAAGTGGTCCTAATATTGTCATTTTGGCCTAAAGTGGTCCAAATTCAATATATTGGTGGTTTGTGGTGGCCACTTTTGGTGGTTTTAATGGATTCATCGATTGTGAAACCCGCAGTTACCTGATAAAAAGCCCCTTTTTACCTTTCACAAATATTCTGCACCTTGTTTCATCCAAATTGATTAAAAATTGAGCGGGGGCTCGAATTTTGAAAATCAAAACTCATAAATTTCACACTGTGCGGCATGTTTCCTCGGCCAGGTTTCGAACCAGTGACGTTGAGCTCAGTAAGCGAACTACATATAATTTAAATCATGAAAATATGTATAAATCAATTTTGTCACTGAAATGCCACTGCCAGGTAACAAGTGTAATAAGTAGGTAAAACTTACCTACAATTATGTCTGATTTTTTTTTCTTTTAAAGAATAATTCATATATATAATAATAATTTGTATCACGAGTTTAAAATCCAGCCGAGGCCCTTAGCTTTCTTATCTGAGAGATGAAAAAACCTTGAGCACGCCGTCCTTCGGATGGGAAGTTAGGTGATGGTCCCGAGCCTGTACGTCAGGTACCCGTTAAAGATCCCAACCGATTATTCTAGCCTTATTCACCTAGGTAGGTAACATTTAGGACTCCCACTGCAGAGTCGGGCTCATGTCCACCAGAAAGATGTAAGGGCGCTCTGGTAGTAGGCGATATGACTTCGTAGTTAAAGATCTGTTCCCCCTCCTATTCTTCCGATTCCCCTGAAAATCGATAGGGGTTGTTCTTATGGATTTTTTTTTTGTCTGGAATAGTTTTATTGTTCAGAATGCGTGAATTTTCGGAAGCTAATAATTTGTCCATGTTTAAGGGTGCATGAACTTGATGTTAAAAAGAAATCAGCCAAATCAAATTCACAAAAAAAGAAGTACATCCCAAGTTTTTTTTTACATTTTAATTTAACATTTCAAGAATTATGTACGAAAGATAACCGATTCATCAAGCGTACTTAATGAAAAAGATCACATCTTTCTAGAAACTTTTGTTTTCGAGTTACACAGGTAAGGGCACTAGTAGCTGAAAGATAGAGTGCTAACCTCAAAATCGCTGGTTCAAGCCCACACCCCTAATTATGCCTGGGTAGGTAAACTTTTGGACTTCTACAGTAGTCGAGCTAACAGAGAGGAGACAAGAGCAGTTGGTGCTTAGGTCCCTAGATATATATCAGCCCAATATTTTCAGACATTTTAGTGAGAAGGTATCACTTACCAGTTTGGAAGCCATTGTGGTAGTGTTCACACTAATGTAATCTGTATGTTTTTATACGTGATGCTTGCGTACTCCCCCCACGCGCTTCTCTTAGCATACTTTCAACGGTCGACCACCCTTTATAACGAACCTTTCGACAGATCCGGCCGTGCGAGGGTGTCGTATGGTAGAATAATTAATGAGATGGCAATAACATTATCCTGAGGTCAATTATATTTTACGTAATTTCTATAATACCTACACTAAAATTAGGAATTTCCTGTTTTTTTTTGCATATGGCAGGAACGGCGATGCGAAATTGAGAAAGTCATTTGTGATTTTTTACTTTTTTAAGCCTTTAGTATAAGGAAGTATTGTAATCGTGCGAAAATCCGAGATCGAGTTTTTAAGGGAATTTAACCTTTCAAGATCCTTAGAACACGTTTTGGCCATTTTTACGATGATGTTAGTGAGCGCACTTACTCGGAAACGATGGTATGGTCGCAATGTTCGTCAGACTACCGTCCAAAATCTAAACAGTCGAAGCACATGTGACTTCTTCTTCATTTCAAATTTCAAGTTTATATCTTCAATCGTTTCGAAGTTAGAGTGCTCACAAAATTCTAATCACAAACACACATACATCGTCGCGAAAATGGTCAAAACATATTTAGCGGAACCAATGTGAATACCAGCCATGGAAATCCGGTAACACTGCGCAGCTTCTGCGTGCTCGTTTGAAAATTCGAGATCGAGGTTTCAACGAATTCAAGGTCCCCTGAATCCGTTTTGACCATTTTCGCGATGGTGTCTGTCTAAGCGAGTGCGTGTGTCCCTGTCTGTATGTGATTGGAAAGTTGTGAGCGCTCTACCATAAAAATTATTCTAGCTATGAACTTGAAATTTGGAATGAAGCGGTCTTTTGTGCTAACTTAGATCTGTTTAAATTTTGGCCGAAATTGGAATAAAATTGAGACAACTTTAGTCCGGGGCCTAAGTACATTTTAAAAGTTACCACTTATGTTTTTGAACTAAACAAAAATATTTTTAAGTAATAGTTGTAGAAAAAACTGAAGTACATTTTTATGTGAGATACAATTTTTGTAGGTAATCCGGTTCTTGAGATATATGCCGAAAACGAAATTCTAATTGTGAAGTTTTGAAACATATATTTTTATACGTTTCCTTGTTTTACCTTGATAGTCCTATCGATAAAATTGGTTCTCTCAAAAATTGTTCCTTATTAGACTATCAATCGCTAATAAGTTCACAGATTTGAGATAGGATCAATAGCACAAAAGTTATAGCGCCTCAAAAAATGGAAAAAAAAATTTCGAAATATTTCAAATTATTGATTAAATTGTATCGCGTGGGGGCCATGGTGGCCGTGCGGGTTAGAGTGTAGAACTTTAGTTGCATGGTCCCCATGGTTTGCGGGTTCGAATCCCGTTCGGGAGTGAGTTTTATTTCGTAGATAGAACTCCCTCCTGGGGCCATGGATGTCGTAAATAACTAGATAACGCATTGACATGGCTTATATGCATCGTACATAAAGCAAAAAAAAAAAATTGTATCGCCTAGCAACGAATTATAAAAAATATATATTTTTTTGGCTTTATGTTCAATGCTTATTAGCCATGACTCTTATAATGGTGTCAACCTAGTTATTTGCAACATCAATTTGACAGTAAGTGAAATTTACTTTTACAGTTTCATTTAAGTGTATAAATAAAGTATATTATGAGCTACTTCTTCCCTTCAGCCGATTTGACTGAAAATCAATAGGTGTCGTCCTTAGACGTTTCTGAATATACACATGAAATTTCGTGTCGATATATTCATTCTATCGGAAGTTATCGTGTTCACACATTCAAACACTGACACACAGCTTTTTTTTTTTAATATGAAGATGGCTGATGTAGTGAGAAGAGATTATTTCACAGGTTGTCAAATAACATGTAGTCTGACCCCTCACAGATTTTTTATTTGTATTAGCTAACCGGCTTTCGAGGTTGCCCTCATCATCAGGCAGTTTGATAAAATAAAAAAATATATTTTTTTTCTCGAAAATAACCTAATTAAAATAACTTAGTAAATAAAATTTAGAATCTTTTATAATAAAAATGATCTATACATAAATAAAACCATCTAAGAACTTTGATGAGGGCAACCCCGAAAGCCGGCTAGGTAATACAAACAAAAAATCTGTGAGAGGTCAAGCTACATCTTTATTGGCAATCTGTGACATTTTTTTTTTTTTTCATATTTGGAATCTAAAAATCAGAAAACATGAATTTCCGTTCTAACGAACGTTAAAACTTCACAACGAATTGTTGACCGATTACATAACTTCCCCATTACTTCGTATGTCTGAGGAAATAAAACCTAATGGGATGATGACCTGATAGCTTTAATACAACCAACTAACATGTATAATTCAGTCCTATTTGATATTTATGATGTGTGTGATTGTCAAGGCTGTGTGTGAAGGTTGCCAGCTGTCTTCAATTTATCATACCTCGTCTGATGTCGGGTTTATTTTCATATCTCAAGAATCATCACTATTCAGGCGCTAATTATATACAGACCATTCTGCTTGGGTGATTTCATATTTTAACCATTCATAAAGTAAATATGAATGAAATGTTACAGAAAATGTGTTTAATTTAATTGTTAATTCATTAAAGAGGTTAAGGAAATCTTCTAATATATAATCTAAGGGAGGGCGCCGGTAGCTCAGTGGTATGCGTGCTTGACTTCTGAGCTCAAGAACGTGAGTTCGAAACCCGACCGAAGTCCTTCGATTATTTTATCTGGAAGGTAAAATAAACTTAAGCATGCCGTCCTTCGGATGGGATATTAAGCGATGGTCCCGGGATTGTACGATGTCAGGTACTCAGTAGGCAAAATTTAGGACTTCCACATTAATGGGTTAACTACTAGAACATATCGCCTACTACCAGAACGACGAAGGTATGCTCTGGTGGACATAAGCCCGCCTCTACGAATTACTTAACGAGTACCTGTCATTGTACAGGCTCGGGACCATCGCTTTAGGTCCCATCCGAAGGACGGCGTGCTCAAGGTTATTTCACCTTTTAGATAAAAAACCTAAGGATCTCGGCTGGGTTTCTTGAGCTCAGAAAGCAAGCAAAAGAAGCATAATAATAAAAAATATTATTTTATATACCTATATATATTTATTATTGGCACCTCGGAAGTAAAGTACACTATGTTACATTTTTACTGAGGTATACTTATTCTAAGAAGATTTCAAAGAAACACTGTTCCGATCTATTTAAAAGCTAACGATATGGCTTTTTTGAAAGAATTATCACAAACAGATAGATTAATATTATATAAAAAAAAAACGATTGAAATAATGTTCAAAGGAGAATCTATGAAGATGAAAATTAGAACTTTAAATATTAATAATCAAAATACAAGCAGCAGAGAAATATTTAAAAAAAAACTTTAAATCTTGCCTTTTCTTTGCTGTTTATTTTAGAAACATAATGGTTATTAGGAAAAATAAAAATATTTTCCCTAATAATAGTCATGATTATGATATCCGAAGGAAAAAAGATTTTCGAATAATTAAATATTGCTCCTCTGTTTCTGAAAAAAGTATAACTCATAAAGGAATTCATATTTTTATGCCCTTTTCCAGTTCTTGAGGGCAACTGAAAGAATAAAAAGAAATTGAACTTCATCTGAAAATTTTTATGTTACAGAATACCCTCTATTCGGATTTTTTTCTCATTATTCAAAAAAAATTAAATAAAAAATTGTGTTTCACATCCAGAAACATTATTTGACATTTTTATTATCTTGGCAGAGTTTCTCCATTTTGTTGAATAATTATTCTTTATTACTTGTATAAAAATTTATTTTATTCCTCCTGCTTTCTTCTTATATAGAAGACATTTTGTTATTAATTTTGGAGACTCGGACCCCTAGAAGCTTCCCCTGAGGTTACCACTGATTGTAATCATAAGCTGACTTTATTATATTATATTATATTATATATAATTTCTAATACATGAGCAGCAAAAATGCAATGCGCAGCAGCAGCAAATGCATGCTATGGTTTCTGTGCTTTTAGAATTAATTGACTTACAGCCAATTTGCTGCTGCTGCGCTTTGCATTTTTATTGCGCATGTAAAATCAGCTTTAGGAGTAGGAAATAAGTATAACATAAATGAAGATTTTGAGCGAGGAAATGAAATAATCGAATTCATGTATATTTAAATAAATGTAACATGACTTGTTTTGTACATGTACATTTAAGCAAAACACAATTTTTGTTATCTTGGTTTTTGCTCTGGCCAGGGGGGGCACGTGCCCCCCCCCCCCCCCCTGGCTACGCCCCTGTATATATATACATCGGAAGACGAAAATAAATATTATTATTATTATTATTAAGGCAGACAGGCTTCTGAAGGCTATTCTGAAAAATATAAATTGTGACGGAGTTAAGTTTACTTCCGCGGTATTGGCAGTGCTCCTTGCTTCATCATTGTGAAACATCTATTTAACAAACGTTTTTGCTCATTAATTTTTTGTGCTACTAATTTATTTTACTGAAATTTCACTGAGCATTTTCAATTTCAATAAGTGTAAAGGACACATCTGTAATTTTTTTTACACTTATACTTTCATGACATTTTCTCGTATAACTTGCTCTTGTTGCTTTTCAACAGTCGTCAGTCTTGTCTAAATACTTTAGACCATGCGCATGTCTCACCTTCTTAGCAACAAACTGTTATCGTTCATTCTCTATTCTTAGATATTTATTTTGGTTGATGTTTAGCTGATTTTTATCAAAGTTCATCTGTTTGATGTCTTCATAACTCAACATGAAATAGAAACAACACTTGGCTCTCCGAAGGCAATAAAAAAATAATGTTTTCTGTTTATTTTTTCGTTCTTTTTAATAGCTTGAATGGCCGCTGACAAATGCCAGGCTGGGAGTATATTTTTGCAAAACATTAGATCTATATTTAAGTTTAAATATCATTATAATTTACTAGCTGCTGTGCCGGGTGTTGCCTGGTGGTGCCACAAAATTATAGGAAACTACAAAATGTTCGGTTAACAATCACCAAGACAATAGGTTCGCTAATCCAAGTAAAGTTGTTGAAAGAGAATGGCGTGAGGGATGATCCCTTATAATCCTATATAAAACTTTCAATAATTTTAGGCCGTAAAAGTAGGTGTTTACCCGAGCCGACACGGCATTAACTAAATTTTCAGGCGTCGCACTAGGTTGATCTTTATAATTGTATTTTTGTATTTTTCAATAATGTAGAGATAGCGGGCTTGCCTACTATGCTCGAGATCGCGGGTTCGGAATCCGGCCGGGGTTCTTCGGTTTTGTATCTGGGAAGTAAAAAACCTTAAGCATGATCTTCTTCGGATAGGACGTTAAGGGTTGGTCTCGAGCCTGTTCTATGTCAGATACTCGTTAATCCTTACCTTCTGTAACTAAACCTGGATACTGAGTATGTTCGTATCTAACTTTTGGCCAATTTCCCACAGACATGCCTTCTAACCCGGCGCCGGGGGCCCCACCGACCGCCGACAGGCGTTGCGGCGGCTGCCCCCCGCCCCCCCCCCACCCCGGGGACGCAGGTAGAAATGAACCCCCGACAGATCCCGAGCTCGTTCGGTGTAAAGCGCCGAAAATCAAGGACGACCGTGGACCATAGCCATCGAGCCGATCCATGGCCGTCCAAAGCAACATGTACATTGTAAATTAATAAACCGGAGAAGGTTACCCATGTCCCCGCCGATCAAATAGGGTGATGTGACCGACCCCCTCTCAGGGGGTGAGGAGCACCCATAAAAAAAAAAAAAAAAAATTCGTGCAGACAGGAAATTTTTATTATAATTTTTGAATTCAGGGGTTCCGAAAACATGAAATTTCGGTTCAATCAACATTCAATTCATCATTTTCCTCTGCTTAAAAATTATTCAGTTGTCATAGTGTCGATGCTCAAAGCCAGAACCTACAAAAAACATATTATTCATTCTCTAATATTCCCAAGAATTGTGTTTACTAACATCTTTACATTTTTGTCACTAAACATTCTAATAGTTATTCTGAAGAACGATATAGTCTGCCAGAATTTCAAGCTGGTTCATTGCCAGTTTAGTCAACGAATGTCAAGACTAGTTTTAAAGTTACCAATCTGATCGGGATACACATCGTACAAATATGTTTTTCTATGGCCATTTAAAAAGTTGTCGTCGGTGAATCACTGACCATGTACTTCCCCAGAACGAATTAATAAATTAACTTTTCGCTCCCCCTTCAAAAACCAGTCGACCGTTTGCGCTTATAATTATTAACTATAACTACAAAGGCCTGCAAAATTCAAGTCATTAAAAACTTTTTTTCTAAATTTCTTCTGTCTGTACATATTTTTGGGGTGCTGAATCTTAAACAAATCTCAGTTTTTCTTTATCACATCAGATTTTTTCAGAATCTTCTCCTGTACTCTAAACCTGTTTTTTGATTCCGCTTAGGTTCCATAAAATTGAATAAAAATCCTTTGTAAACCAGTACTCTTTTTACATTTTTCTCATTTTTACTTACACTTAAAAATGTTTACTCAATAGTCTTGAAGTCCCTTTTTCTCTTTGTCGTGAAGGAACGAGGGTAGCTTTTTCGCTTGTGTGTAACATTTCGGTTCTCTCGGTGTAGAGCCCAGCAGTAGTCGCCCATCATGTTAACGGTCCAGCGACCCTGGTAACGTTTCTCCATTTCCTTTATGTCTTGATGGATTCTTTTTCCCTGCTCTTCACTCACATCACCAAGGTTTTCCGGAAAAAAATTCAAATATGCGTTCAAAAAATGGAGCTTGAGGCTCATCGAGCATCCCAAGGTTTTGAACTTCTGTAACATAGTTTCTACGATTGTTACGTAGGTCCTTTGTGTTACCCAACAACTTGGTAACGACATTTTTGAAAGCAGCCCAAGCCTCTTTTTCAACCGTTTTTATTGTCAGAATGAAGTTTTTGTCCATCATAAGCCTTCTGATGTTGGGTTATAATCAGTAGTTAACTATGATACTAAATTTGTGTCGGTAAATTCTTAAAATGGCAGTTATTAGGGTTTTGGAATTGAGCCCCCTCCCCTGAACCCTTTTTGCCGATATTACTGAAGTTTGACAGGTTATGCCCTCATTGACACTTCACATATGAAATTTCATGTCGATACATTCATTAGAGTTTTTGAGTTAAGCTTCTCCCCTAATCCACTCTTTCCCTTCTTTCGATTTGGCTGCAAATCGATAGGTGTTGACCTTATGGGGTTCAAATCACACGAATACAATTTCGTGTCAATATATTCATTTTATCGGCAGTTATTAGACTTTTTTGTGTTGAGCCATCCCCTTATCCTCTCCTTCCCTTGTTCGATTTGCCTGAAAATCAATAGGTGTCGTTCTTAGATGGTTCTGGATTCACATATACAATTTTGTGACGATTTATTTATTCTATCGGGAGTTATCGTTTTCACAGACGCATAGTCCCACATATAGTAATACTTTTTTTTCATATATGGAATCTGGAGGTCTGAAAACATGAAATGCCGTTCAAAACTCTGCATCGAATTTTTGACCGATTACATAACATCCCTTTTACTTCGTATAGCAGAAGTAAAAAAAAAAAATTAGTGATTGGATCAAGTTGTGATCTTATACTAGGTAGATCTGCGGTGATAATGTGTGCCGGTGTAACATCTCTATTTCGGTTATTTTTACCAAAAGATTTATGTACGATTTCTACAGGGGATTATTTTGAAGTAGAATGAGGTTACGAGGCCAATAGCTGTATAACTTGAATGTTTTATTATTCGAATTTATTGTATGTTGTTATTCAGAATAGCTATAGTTTGCTATTAATATTCTAAAAATAATAAATTTCTTCTTACTGTCTTATAACTACAGTATAAGAAAGTATTGTAATCGTGCAAAAATCCGACATCGACTTTTCATACGATACCTCTGAACATAATATGTCCTAATGGAATTAATTGTATATTTTTTGGGCAGCTATAAATTTTATAGTATTGGTCTTATCTCAAATATGAGGACAACATAGGAATGGAAATTTAATGAGGAATATTTTTGGTAGGAACCAATATTTCGGTAGGACTGACCGTTTTCGCGTAAATCAAGTAAACATCTAAAAATATGAGTTCCAAACAACATATTAATTGTATTAAATTAACCTCAGAATTTCTCTGTACAATGAATACAGTGGCCAGTATGAAATGATTTTGAAAAGGGATGGGGGGGAATGGATGGGAAAGTGATCTGAAAAAACACAGTTGGTATAAAGAAAGCCCTGTTATGATTACATTGCCTATTTTTTGTAGTGATAAGCGATGTTTGTGGTGATAAGAGGTGTGTGTGGGTTGGGTATTCTTGACTCACTGCCTTCGACCCACAGTCAGTGATGTGCTAGGAGACATAGGTCTTCGTTGAGAGGAATTCTACAACGAGGTAATATTTCCTCTTTTTCTTGTTTTTTATTTATTTTTATTCTGTTCAGACATCATCTGACAGACATTAGAATTTCTAAAGGTATATTTAGATGTAGTAGACGCAACGAAAGAATAATGTCTCAAGATGTCCCTCTTAACTCCATGTTATTTCATAAGAAAGTCAAGCTTCCAAAAATCAGAAATATTATAAAAAGTTGGATGATTTTTTGATAATTATCGTTTGCAAGTCGTCTCATAATGGTTCCTTCTGTGGATGTCGAAATTTTTCGATATATATATATTAATACACATCAACCCTACACTTTTAGCAGTAATTTCGATGTATGTAAGTGCATTACAATGCAGAAAAGGCCATTCGGTCACCAGACATCAGTAAATTACTCTATTTTATTATTAACGTTAATATTTTGCCAATTCAGGCATCATTAGAATGTCTACACATGTCTGTAAAAAGTACAATACAATTTCGTAAATACTATGAACGGTCTCTCCCTATCGACACATCGATCATCAAGTTGTTAATGTCGATTACATTTAAAAAAAAGAAAAAAAAAAGATATTCCTGAATTATCATGTATTATGGTTTGGAAATTTTTTTTTTGGAAAAATGTTTACATCTTAACAAAATTGTAAATTTACTTCCCCAGAGCGGATTAGTCAACTAAGTTTACCCTCTCCCCCTGAAAACAATTTCGTGATTTGATTGAAAACCACAAGGCGTCTACTCTGTGATATTAATTAAAATGTTAATCCTAATAAATCAAAAAATATAAGTAAAATTAATAATAATGAAATAAACATAAATTATACTAGATAAATAAACAATAATTTACCACATTTCCTGTAGAAATTTTATCTATTTTTTTTACTAAATTTTGATTTCTACAGTAGTTTTTCTACAGTAGTTCCTAAAAAAATATCAAAAGTTGAAGATGTGCAATTTTGAAAAAAGTGCACGTATAATTAAAAACAATTTAATTAACCAACTTTTCATTTGGATTTCTAAAGAGATGCCATTTTTAATAATTTTAAATAATATTAAATCTAATCCAAAGGTTTTCAAATTATCTTACTGGGCCAACAGGGAAAATGAATAGAATATAATTTACGAGAACAAATAGTTTGGGTTTATTTATTTAAAATCATCTACATTATTAAATAAAAAAAACTAAACATTGAAACAAACAAAAATCAAAAGAAAATTCTTAACACTATTTCAATCTTTTTTCTGTTTTATATTTTTGGCCATTCTTTAAAATTTAAGTTATATATTTCTGGGCATATATCCTGTACATATAAACAAACAACAGTATCTTCTTTGCGGATCAATTTCACCGTCAATACACTTCTATTTAGTTCATTACAACTTAAGCCCAAACACCACTCTACATTTTCACTCAGACCGCCGCCAGAGAACCTCAGGCCTCGACTCGACTCTACACACACTAAAAAAACAGCTGATGGTTTTGTTTTTGAAAGAATTTTGCTTTTTATGGAAAAATAAATATAATTAATTTTTTAATATTAATAATTTAATCATTTTAATGTGTATATTTGTTTTTATACATCACAACTCAGCTATCTCTAAATCCATATACTAAATTTGGTGTTGTTATATTCATTACGTTGACAGTTATTTATGGCTCCCCCCTTTCTATCAAATTCTTTAAAACTCGACAGCTGTTCGGCTTTATCCCTTCGTCCATCCATATTTTGTATCGATATATCATTATGCAGGAAGTTATTAAAGTTTTTGACTTCAATCCTCTCCTTTCCTTTTGCCGATTTTGCCTGAAAATCAATATGTGTCGTTTTTATTATGTTCCGGGCACACTTTAAATTTCGTATAGATGTATTCATTGGGTTAGAAAACATGAAATTCTGGTCAAAACTCAACATCGAATTTCACAATTTTCTTTATTCGTATAGCTGGAAAGTGAATTTATGTGAATGAATTTATTACTGACCTTATTTTGTATTTACCTAGTGTTTTATCTGTGTTTATTTACATGGAATAATTTACGATCCTTGTATAAAATGAACATAATTTGCATATTTTAATAATTGTTGGTAGTTTTCCATTATAATATTGTTGTACTTTAATATGTAAGTGCATATATATGCACAGATCTATCGTCGGTCATATGTCCAAAAAGCCAACTTTACAGAACAGACAAAAAACTGATTAAAAAAATATTCTTTATAGGAAACCTCAATTTTTTCGACATTTGTATTAAGTGAGATGTATATGCACGTCATGAATTGTTTTTAAGCAAGTTTACAAATTCGAGTAAAGAATTAACGTATTTGACGGACTTACCATGTTTCACCAAACCGTATTTCATGGTTTTTTCGTTTTATGACATATACAAGGCCAATAGAGATCAATAGAGTTTTTTTTTATTTTTTCTTTCTTGGTAAAAAAAAGGGTTTTTGGAAAAATGTCTCTTACCAGATATCAAGTTTAGGCAGACGATATGTAACATCTTCACTTCAAATTTCAACTTCAAGTATGATCTTTTCACACACATAAACAGACATCATTGCGTTGAAAACTCGATCTCTGTTATTCGCACGATTACAATATTTCCTTAAATAAAGAAAAGTTGTGAATTATACATATTTTGAGACTTTTTTTTTTTAAGTACCTCTAGTATTACTTTTTTTCTCGAAAAAAATTATTAAAATAAGGAATATTTCTTGTAATGGACAATTTTTTCATATAACTTTTTTTTTATGATTGCTCAACTGCTGGTGGAGCCCGCAATTAATTTTAAGACATGGCTCTTTTAACTTTCTTATTCTGATAGCATCTTTATGCTGTACGTATACAGTTAATGGCTGATTATTTATTCCCTTTAAAATTAACTATTCGAAGGAAAAAAGAGCTTGTAGATTTTCACGCTTTCGAATTCTTCCGCGGGCCGCTTAGCCGCGGCCATAGATTCCCAATTGCTGAGATAGTGAGGACACTTGTATATTTATATATATATATATATATAGATAGTTAACCAATTTGAGTTAATTGATAGTAGTGTCTGATGATTAGGCAAAGTAGTGATTTACTGTTTGTGAGTTAATTGTTGCTGAGTCTTCACAAATGGTTATTTATTCATCCTCATAAACACAACAAGATTTACTAGGGTCCCCTCCACCCCAACTACCACCAAACTATCTGTGTTACGAAGTGGTGATATTTCACAGGAGTATCACCAAAATAGAATCGGTCCACATTTTTTACGTTGGGTAAATCTGCCGTCCGAATATGTGGCATTTATGTGGTCCAACATTATGTTTTTATTTTTTTGTTCTAAATCTAAGATTTAGGCTCCAGTCTAAATATTTTATATTTTCTATTTTTTAAATTTTTGTGATGTATGCCAATAATATGAGAATAAAATAAAATGATAGATAAAACATTTTTTTGAACACTTATATTGTCTAATCCCACAAACATATACTTAAATGCGTACCGGTTTCGGCTTACGCCATCGTCACCACAAGGTTCAACAATAATTGAGATATTTGCCAGGCATATTCTCCAGGTATAACCTGGAGGTGGAAATCTCTATTCTAACGGTAATAACCAACTGTGGAGTTATTTGAAAAAGAAGAAAATAAAATTAAAATAAAAGCAAAAACTAACATTCCAAGAAAACAATATAACATAACTGTACAATGTATAGCTACTATATGTCTAAGTAGAAAATTATTTAACCTAGGTTAATATTGCCATGGATATTTGTTAGCTGGGAGGGATTAACAAAGGAGAAAATTTGAAGTGTGTCTGGTCGTTTAAACAATTCCCATTTTTTCGAGTCCTATTAATTTCTAGCTGTTCTAGAGAATCTAATGGTCTACCTGTTTCACATAAGTGGAGGTATTTTATGCCGGTTGTTTCATTGAATGAGTGACCCATATCATTTACATGTTTCGCAAATTTAGATTTTTCCCCTTTCCTTACAATATCAGTTATGTGCTCTTTGATACGTTTTCTGAATTTACGTCCCGATTGGCCTGTGTATGCCCAATTGCACGACGAGCAACACTAACATTTTTGGTTTTATTTTAATTTTATTTTCTTCTTTTTAAAATAAGTCCACAGTTGGTTATTACCGTTAGAATAGAGATTTCCACCTCCTGGTTGCACCTCAGGTACTCTTAGGTTAATATAAATATGCACGCCTGGCAAATATCTCAATTATTGTTGAACCTTGTGCTGACGATGGCGTAAGCCGAAACCGGTACACATTTAAGTATATGTTTGTGGAATTAGACAATATAAGTGTTCAAAAAAGTGTTTTATCTAGCATTTTATTTTATTTTTTAGTATTTCAACCATACACAGAACGCAAAAAATGTATTCGGAATATGAGAATAGAAATTTAGACCATCCAATTTCAAGCGAATTTAGTTCTTTCAATCCAAAATCTTAGGAATCATTGATAATGCTCCCTATTATATTTCCAATCTTACTTATCCTCAATGTTCCACTTTGTCACCGATCTCATTGAGTCTCACTTCTCAAATCCTCCCAGAAGACTGAAGCGGCCCTGCTATTATAAGATATATTTAAGACCTTGGGAGTGTTGGTGTAGACCAGTTTCCCTCTACTGGTTACCTCTCTCTAGTTTTCTGTTTCTCTTAGTCTGCCTCCACTGCTAGTCAGAGGCTCTACAGATCCGGGAGGGAAGGAGGACCAACCGCGCTCTCTTGACGTTTGAAGGAATGAGGATGGTATCAATATGGTGGTGTTCTGGGGTTCTTGCAGCTGAATATTAGCTTTGTTGCTGTATTATTTTCACATGTATTTTATTACTAATTTCTAATTTCTAGTATTTATATATTTCTTTTTTTATCGTGCATTTATATTTATTTACATATTTTTTTTGTACACATATATACTTTTTTTTTGTATAATTTTTGAATTGTTTCTTTTATTCTGGTTTCTTGCACTATTCATATTTAAAGAGCATGTCCATTTTTACTATTTCAATATTATTGGTATCTTTTAATTTAGTTGATATATTGCCTATTTTTTACAATTCTGTGTATAGATATTTTTTCTTTTATTTTATTTTATATAACTATAAGAATTTGTATTTTGTGAAAAAAAAACCCACTCATTGCAATAAATGTTTATCTATCTAGGTATCTATTTTTATTTTTTTTATCATTATTTATATATTCTTTTTGTCACAACAAATCAAAAATCATGTTACTTCTCCAGCTTTACGAAGTGTAAAGGAACTCATGTAAAATCGGTTGAAAATTTGATGCGGAGTTTTCAAAGAAATTTCATGTTTTCTGACCTCTAGATTCCAAACATGGAAAAATAAAATACCATGATAATGTATCGACACGAAATTTTAGATATGAATCCAGATCCCTGTAAAAAAAAACCTATTGATTTTCAGCCAAATCGGCCAAAGGGGAAGGGGGGTTTAGGAGGTGACTTAACATAAAGACTCCAATAACTGCCGTTTTAATGAATGTATCGAAACACAACTTCAAATGTGAATTCAAAACCCCATAAGGACGACATATTAATTTTCAGAGGAATGATGTAATGAATATATCAACGAAATTTAATAATTAAAGTCAAAACCCAATGAGGACATAACCTGTCAAATCTCAGCGATATCGGCTGAAGGGACGAGGCTCAATTCAGAAACCCTAATAATTGCCGATCTAATGAATTTTTCGACACAGAAATTGGTATTAGGATTTAGGAGCCCCTTTGTAAGTCAACTGTTGAATATTAGTGCTAACGGTCAACTGGTTTCGAAGCGAAAAGTTAATTGATTAATTCGTTCTGGGGAAGCACATTACCGATTCACCTACGATTTTTTATTTTAATAACCAATTGTAAATAAGGAAATAAATAATTAAAAGAATATGACAGCCAAGTCCTGCCTTTTTCTATTCTTGTACACAGTTTTTGAAAGTTACACAATGAGGAAAAATTATTTTAATTTTCCTTTCTCCCAAGTCGCTTGTATTAAAAATTCACGGTTATATACAATAATACACGAAGAGAAATATAACCATTTCCTTCCCGCAAATATTTGTTTGATATATTAGAGTCAAACAAAACTAAGAAAACAAACACAGGATATTGTTAAAAAAATGACTTTGATGTGAGTTTATTGGTTTTTTTTAATGAGTGCATATAAGAAGAATGACCTCAACCCCGACTATAGAGAGGAAAGGATGCCAAGTCTGTGACGGACAGCCAAAACATGTTTAAGATACGCTAAGTAACCTTCTCAATTGTATATTTACTCTTTTGTTTTTGGCTCCACCTGTACTATACCCAGTTCGTGGAGTTGACCTGAGAAAAGAGACCTCAGATCCCTTAGAGCCCCGCCCACTCATTCATAACCAATGACAAAAGGAGCCGCCATGTTTTACTGGCCGTCTTCAAAAAAATGAGAAAACTATTTTTTTTTTGTAAGTTATTCTTCATCATGCCCTGTGTCGAATGGTAATTTTTTTTGGTCAAAATCGGCCATTTGGCGTATGAAATGATGTGTTGAAGTTTAAGGTTGTGAACAAAACCGGCCAACTGCAGTTGTCATCAGCCACCGCTAGGCTCCTTTTCACTTATTGCATTTTTTGATTTCATTTTTGTTTTAGGTTAGGTCTTATGACTCATGCCCGGGCTTTAACTACGAGGGCATATCGCCTACTACCAGAGCGCTCTTTCGTCACTCTGGTGAGCCCGACTCTACTGTGGGAGTCCTAAATTTTGCCTACCCTAAATTTTTATTCACCTAGGGTAAGGGGTCTTTAACGAGTATCTGGCATCGTACAGGCTCGGGACCGCTTAATCGCTTAACGTCCCATCCGAAGGACGGCTTGCTTAAGTTTATTTCACCTCCTAGATAAAATAAACTAAGGGCCTCGGTCGGGTTTCGAACCCACGATCTTGAGCTCAGAAGACAAGCACGCATACCATTGAGCTACCGGCGCCCTCCATTTTTGTTTTATCTAATTTTCTCGTATTCTTCTTGTCATTGTAACTAAGTTACCACATGTGGTTGTAATAAGTTTTGCCAAAAAAAAGTCAATGTACCTAACTATAGTTACTAAAAATAATAAATTTCGTTTATTTTGTTTTAAAGAAGTTTTTTATTACTTTCCTGGTAAGAATCTTAATCATTATAAATTTTTATGAATAAAAAACTACCAATTTTCCAAAATGTATTGTTCAAATCCGCCCAATTCCATAATTAATTAATTAATAACTGTAATTACTACCTAATTACTTTTTTAATTTATGTAAGTGCTAACTGTTAATTTCTGGCTTAACTGCTATTATAAAAAAAAAAAAATCAAGGGAATAATGTCAACTGCTATGAAAATACAGATTTTTTTCATTTCCTGAAAAATTTTGTTTTTTGGAGATGGCCGGTTTTGAAAAGAGACGCCACAAAATGGTTACGTTAGTTAGTTATTGTGATTCATGCCTGGACTTTTAACTGCGTGGTCATATCGTCTACTAGAGCGCTCATTTGTCGTTCTGGTGGACATGAGTCTGACCATAGTGGAAGTTCTCAATGTTGTCTTTTACGAGACGTACAGGTTCGGGACCATCGCGTAACGGACGGCATGCTAATAGTTTTTATAGCCCATACAAAATCTGGTTCCGGCCAGGTTTCGAAGTCGCGACTTTGAGCTTAGTAGGCAAGCTCGCCCAGGCATGGGCCACCGGAGCCCTCTGCCTGTGTGGGCACACAAATATATATATATATATATTTACTATATTTATTATATATATATATATATATATATATATATATATATATATATATAATAAATATATATATATTAAATATATTTATTTATATATATATTTACTTTTTTTATTTTGTATATATATATATATATATATATAAAAAGAAATTGTAAACATATAAAACCTAAAAATGAAAATAAGCAATAAAAAAATACAGTAACGAAGGTAATATTGAGCCTCAAGAAAGAACTGCCGATTGGTACTACAGAGCGGGAAAGGTGGCAACCATAGAACTGTTGTCTCGCTCTCGTCGCTCACCTGTTGTCCCCAAGCGGTTTGTCTTTACTCTTCCATTTCCAACCAGTCTACAGGCTGGAGGGACATGATTCACCGGTTTCACTATATTTATCTTGACATTCAGTTTG
Source organism: Aradus depressus (assembly GCA_963662175.1). Taxonomy (NCBI): domain Eukaryota; kingdom Metazoa; phylum Arthropoda; class Insecta; order Hemiptera; family Aradidae; genus Aradus; species Aradus depressus. Next base: position 39,919,818 of record OY759214.1, read on the forward strand.
GTTCTGATGACGACTGATTATACTTTGGATTTTTAACCAAATTTATTTACAAAAATATAAATTGTACAAAAATACAAAACAGGTGTCATATCACAAAAAATGATTGGTAGAAGATGGTTGATGAGGTGGTTTTTTTTGATGTCCTTTGGGTATTTAGGTTCTAGTAGTGGTGGACAGGAGCGTGATGGTAGACGTGGGGGTGAGCTGCATGTCCGGTCCTATGTACAACGGCGTTAAACCCATTGTGATGATCAGCTGTGTAGTGCACTTCCCGGGTTGTACCGTCGGCCTCCTTCAAGGAGTAGTACCCTTTGACAACGTCACCGTCTCTTGTCTCGTGCTGGCTCTTAGCGTCCCCCGTGTGTGGATCGTGCACGCTGTACTCAAAGTTGTACTTGGGGTGAGCCTGCAAACAAAGTCATAAATGTATTTTGTTAGCTTTCGTTGATTATCTTGGGAAAATAGACATATTTTGTTTAGGCCGATATCATCTACACTTGTGTTCTGACAGAACGATTACGAACAGAGTAGGATGTTGTGTTATTGCCCATGCCTCTCTAACATTCCTTTCTACTAGTTTTATTGTCAAATAAGTAATACAGAGGTATCAATCATACAATATATTGGGCGGTGAATCTAACTTACATAAATCAAACTATTTTTTAAAAGAGGATCATTATAATTTACGAGTTGTTACAGTTCAATTCAGCAATTTACAATAAATAAGTCATGAATGTTAAAACGTGATAAAATGATATTAATTATTATTAAAAAAATACTGAAAATTCATAAAAATAATTAAAATTATAGTTAGTTACTTTAGTTATTGTGACTCATGCCCGGGCTTTAACTACGAGGTCATATCGCCTATTACCAGAGCGCTCTTCGTCACTCTGTTGGACAAGAGCCCGACTCTAAAGATAAAATACACTAAGGGCCTCGGCCGGGTTTCGAACTCCCCCCCCCCCAAAAAAAAAAAAAAAAAAAAAACACAGCTCAAGACGAGGGGAATATAAAATTAAGTTGTTACCCTATTCAAGCAAAGATATCTTTTTGCTATTTTAATTTCTAGTTTTTTCGAACCAATCAAGAAATAAAAACTTTCATGTCAATTCCTGGGTTGCAGGATTTCGATGCAAGGATGACATACAGACCATATCCTCATATCCTCCTGTCTCAGATACAGTCGTCTCCCTGCGAGTAGAGTGATAAAACAGAAATAAAATGGAAAAGTAGATAATTTAAATAAATTATTTCAAATTAATTTAATTTAATTTGGACGATATTGAACCCTTGGAGTCCATCAAAAGATTAAAATACACAGTGGATGGCATTATAGGTGTCCCTAAAGTAGATTTTTGCGTGTTGTGGAAACTGTTAACGCTAACAGATGAAGGGACATTAGAGAACTTCCTAATGAGAACCCACCCACTCTTTGGGTAAACCTGAGATGGATTTGAGGTTATTTATCTTTTCTTTTTTGTTGTGCAAAACTTTTTCTGGAATGCCTCATTTCGCTCGGTTTATAGTTGACAATAAGAAACATTTTGCCGAATTTCACGTTGCCACGATTTTTTTTTGTGTGGGAGTTCGCGGCTATCCAAAGACAAGATCCAAAACAGCCTATAAAAATATAAGGATTCGTCAAAAAAAAAATAGTTTCATGGATTCGATGGGGTGGGTCTCTGGTGATGAGGTCGAATCTTGACCAAGATAAGGTCTAACTCTGATGGTCTTGAATATTTCTTTTCTGGCGATCAATATTAAATCATGTAAAAATCTGATGCAATGTACCCTTTTTTATTACAGCAAAAATATTATAAATGCCCGAATACATTTCTGCGATCTACGTCGATATAGTGGAAAGCTAATAAAAAAAATGCAATTGTTTACTTTTTATATTATCTAATTCCACGAAAATATGTATATAAAGTGTACCGGTTTCGGCTTACAAAGTACAAAGTTCAAAAGTATTTATTATAGTTAGTTATCAGGTTTCATGCCCGGACTTTAACAACGAGGTCACATCGCCTACTAACAGAGCGCTCTTCCGTTGCTCTGTTGTAAATGAGCCCGACTCTACATTGGGAGTCTTTAAATGTTGCCTACATAGGTTTATACATCTAGGGTAGGGGTTTTGAACGAGTACCTGACATTAGGACCATCGCTTAACGTTCCATCTGAAGGATTGACTGCTCAAGGTTTTTTTCACCTACCTAATTAGAAACTTAGGTGCCTCAGATGGGCGAACCCGCGATCTTGAGCACAGAAGACTGGCACGCTACCTCTGAGCTATCGGCGCCCCTAATTTATTATATGTACTACCCCTAAATTATTGTATATTCTACTATAAACTCCATTCTTTAGTTTAACTTTAAGTTTTTATTATAGTATTTTATTATATTATTGACAACTCAGGTGTTTGCAAATGTTATGTTATGGATTTCCCTAGGGACAGGGTGTCTCAGCCTTAGGTAATCTGAAGTATGTATAAAAATGACAATCTAGCAAACTATAGTATTTGGAACAGTGAAATTCATTGCATGACCTTTCCAACGGACATGTACCTATGATTAAAAAGAAAAATGTAATGGAAAATGAAAATGAAATTACGAATTTTAAGAAGAGTGAGAAAACAAAGGACTTACATAACTACACTACTAATTAAGAAAAAAGGACATGTCACAGATGCTGTTATACAACATTGCTTTAGTAACTTTCTCAAAAAAATTACGTACTTGACAGCAACGCATTAAAAAAATATATAAACCTAGATATGTACAATTTTCGTGATTAAATATAGCTGTTAAAAATGTTTACGAGGTGTTTACGAGGTTGTGCTATTTCTTGTTGTAATGTATGATAAGACTGAAATACTGTACTTTTATTTTACGCAAGCATATACGCAATGTAAGTGGATGAATGCATGTAGCTTGTAAGTTGAGAAATGCGGATGTAGTGAATATTTTTAATAAATTAAACAAACTTCTTTTTGAAATATTGTACCTCCAATGGAATGAAGCCATTGTAAAAAATGTTGGTGAATCACCGGCTATGTACTTCCTCATCACAAATTAATCAATTAAATCTTTGCTCTCCCTTCAAAGCCAATTAAATTTTTGAGCTGTAACTCAATATTTGACTTAAAAGTGGCTTCTGAATCCTCATACTACATTTTGTGTCGTTAGTTATTATGACTCATGCCGGGGCGTTAATTACGAGGTTGTACGCCTATTTCCAGAGCGCTCATTTGTCGCTGTGGTGGACATGTGCCCAACTCTACTGTGGGAGTCCTACACTCTTGCCCGAACTTTAACTACAAGGTCATATCGCCTACTACCAAAGCGCTCTTTAGTCGCTCTGGTGGTCATGAGCCTGACTCTACTGTGGGAGTCCTACACTCATGCGACTCATGCCCAAGCTTTAACTACAAGGTCATACGTCTACTACCAGAGCGCTCTTTTGGTGGACATGAGCCCAATTCTACTGTGGGTGTCCAACACTGGTTCAGTTGCCTAGGGTAGACTACAGTTAATACCCTCTATATTTCGTATCATTTAAACATGCAATTTTTTTCTAAAGCAGACATGGAATATTTTCTACATTCTGAACATTTTTGTATATTATATAAGTAGAAGAAATAAATGCCTGCTGGATCTAAATGTAAACTTGAAGTTTAAAATTCGCATTTACTTTGAGTTATTTTATTTGCTATTTTTACTAGTTCCGTTTGGCAAGGTACCAATTTGTTTTTGTTCTTAAGACGCCCACTCATTTTTATATTGTGTTCATTAAACAGACACTTCTGTCAGCGGATGTATCCTATCTACGTATGTATTTCTTTTTGCGTGAAATAATAAATGATAAATATTTTTAACACGTAAGGGGTTTTAAGCGAGTACCTGACAAGCTCGGGACCATCGCTGTGTGTCCTATCCGAAGGACAGCGTACTCCTTACCTTTCAGATAAAACATCTAAATTCTCGGCCGGGTTTCGAACCGCGATCATGCCATTTTTGTCTATGTTTATATGTGTGAGTGTGTCTGGAAATTATTTTCCCTTCTTAGTTCCCACAATAATCTTTTAGTCCGTGCCCTCCATTCTGCCACACTTTCCCAACGACGGCTTAAGGGTCGATGGTCTAGAGACCTCCTTAGCAGCAGCAGTGACAGTGAGAGTCATTAGTTACAAATGAGAGTAAATCAGTGACTAGGGAGTGTCCCCACTGAGTGTGTTTGTAAACTACTTTATATCCCATTAAAATAAATGTATCGACACGAAATTTTAGATGTGAATTCAAAACTCCGTAAGGAAATTACTTATTAATTTTCAGCGTAATCGGCACAAGGAATTCAACTCAAAAACTCCCAATAACTGCCGATTTAATGAACTTATTGACTTGAAAATAAATATTTGAAGTACACATTTGAATGAGGAGCACCTATGTGAGTATATTGAATATTAGCGCAAACGGTTGACTGATTTTGGAGGGGGAGCGAAAGTTAATTGAATAATTCGTTCTGGAAAAGTACGTAGACGGTGATTTATCTAAGTATTTTTTTTTTTCACGAATGCAATTTACTAAGTAATGATGAATATTAACAAACCTTGAAATATTATTCCGAGCAATACAGGAAGCAACGGGAGATCCTCAAAACGAATTTTTGGTCATTAATTATAAGTTTTCAATTCGAGAATATATTGTAAAAAAGTAAGTGTGCAAAAAACAGTGAAAAATCAATATGTCGGCCTCAGCCCGCGCAAGAGCCAGCCGAAAATATAGATCACGCATATCGTTGGAAAGAGGAGGCCATGGGCCACGCACAGGTACCCCAATGTCTGGCGCCGAGCGAGCCAGACTATTTCGGGAGTGTCGCAAAGTTCACGCGGTGCGCGCAGTGAACGACGGCGCGAGTACCTGTACGGATGGACATAGCGAGTGAAGATGACCCATACATCTGTCGAAGACGTCTCCGAGCTGATGGATATCAACATCAGTCGATACTCGCTGCTATGGACGTTTCACGTTAAACCAACAGCCGTGCGCCCCTACGCAGCCCTAATTTTTCCCCTCACAAACCTCTTATATATAAAACCTTTTATATTATAAAACAAAATTTTCTTATATCTTAATTATTAGGCTGCAGCATTTATATTTTGCTATGCATACAACAATTTTGATCTTAGTTATAAATATTCCCGGAATGGGTCCGCTAAGATCGGCATGGATGGGACCTGAGCGAGCTTCCCCGGTCTTTATATCTTATCAGACATCCATGACCCCCGTAATCAAAATACCTCAACGAAGAGGGGAAAAAAATGTATGTAATACATGCGTACACTTATTATGACATTATATAATGTATAATACAATATGATGTAAACATTTTTTGGGGATTTAATTTAGATTATAGTTATTTCCTGTTTCTGAGTATTAATAAAGCAATTAGTGCTGGTGTTAATTGAACTTACGTAATAGTCGACGTCGTGGTGGCCTCCATAGCCGCCCCCAAGTCCACCACCAACGGCGCCACCATAGCCACCTCCGCCAAGATGTCCACCGTAGGCGCCAAGGGCATAGGCGGCGCTAGCCAGAAAGAGGACGGCAAATGTCTGGGAAAATATCAATCACAAATGATTTTCACTTCTTCAGCTATACGTAGTATGGAAAAAGTTATATAATCGAGCACAAATTCCATGTTGAGTTTTCACCAAAATTTCATATTTTACAACTTGAAGCCAAAAATGTAAAAAACAAATATATTTCTTATATCTTGGGAAGAAAAATTTCTATCTATTGACACAATGACTTCCGATAGAATGAATTGTAACTGTAAATTTTATATATATATATATTTTGTGTTATTATTTGTTTTTGTTTTCTTTTTTATATTTCGCACTTTGTGACGTCCCGAAATATCGTTGTGAAAAAGCCCCTTTGAAAGAATCTTAAAAATATTTACCAACATTCAAATTATAATTATAAAATTATCAACTGCATTTATTTATATGATTATTTTTATAGTAATTTATTTTCTAGTATTTGCTTCTTTATTTATTTATTTATTTATTATTATTGTTATTACTAATCACAAATGTGTCCCTAAGAGTTATTAATTGTTTATGTAACTAATTTATAAGCTTATTTTTATGTATACATTTGTATGACTATCCTATTACCAAGTTATGATACAACGTAAGTAAATATTGTTATTATTATTAGGCGGACAATGTTTATTATGAATGGTTCCGAAGAATTCCAGATAGGAATGTCACAAAACATAGAAAATAGATGGTTTAATATATAATACTCTAAAATGGAAGAGGCCTATGCCCAAAGATGGGTCTAGTTTCCAATTTGTATAGAAGTATATTTATTACTATTATTATTGTGAACCTAAGGAAGCAAATAAAAAGGCTATTATTATTATTATTCTATATTTTATAATTTTAGTTATATGTTTTATTGACCAACAATATTCATATAATTAGGGATTCATTTTCCAGGCGGGATTTAATAATAATTAATTTTTTTCAGTGCAATAATCAAATGATTTAATCTTTTAAAACTTATAAATGTGTTACTTCTATTTCACCTATTCAAAGATAATTATATATTTTGAAAACTGTATATATTCATAAATCCATATATCATTTTTGAACCGCAACTTTACGAAGTATAGAGGAAGTTATGTAATCTGTTAGAAATTCGATGCTGAGTTTTCAACGGAATTTCATGTTTTCCAACCCCTTGATTCCAAAAATGAAAAAAAAAAAAATCTGTATGTGTCTATGAACACGATAAATCCCGATATAATTAATATATCTATACACAATTTTAAATGTGCATAACAACACCTAATTATTTTCAACCAAATCGGGAAAAGGGGGGATTAGATTGGGGGGCTTAACACTAAACTCTAATCACTGCCATTGTAATGAATGTTTTGAGAAAAAATTTCATATGTAAATTTAAAATCCCTTAAGGACGACACCTCTTAATCTTCAGCTGAATCGGTCAAAGGGATCAGAGGGGGGCTCAACTCCAAGGCCCTAATAATGAATATATCGACACAAAATTTTGAGGATTCGAAGTCCCTATGTAAGTCAACTATAGATTTTAGGAGTACATAACCGGTGATTCACGTAAGACTTTTTTTTTGTATTAAGTTTAATTTATTTTTATGTGCCTGGTAAAGAGGAATGACAACTTGCAGGCACCTCAAGGCGATAGGTAAAGGTGAAAAATACCACAACAGTGGTCTGGCTAACATTATCAAAGGCAGTCGTTTACAGAGAGGACGGTGTATTTTAAAGCATGGCTGAGGACGCAACCCATTTTGAAAATACGTGAAATATGAACCGTAAATATTTTTCTCTGATATCCCAATATATCTATCGATTTTCCAGCAATGTTTCGGAGCTGTGTTTTGTAACTGCAACTTGAGAAATGCTTTTTGTGATCCAGTAACCACACTGATTGTGGCTATCCTCGTGGGGGAGATCCCTGCAGCAATAGCCCCCTGACCTCAGACTATTGTATACATAGAAGTATATTACAGTCTATATTTGTATCATACTTGATAAGATTAATACATAGAAGTGTCTATATTTGTCTCATACTTAATAAGATTAATACATAGAAGTGTCTATATTTGTCTCATACTTAATAAGATTAATACATAGAAGTGTCTATATTTGTCTCATACTTAATAAGATTAATACATAGAAGTGTCTATATTTCTCATACTTAATAAGATTAATACATAGAAGTGTCTATATTTGTCTCATACTTAATAAGATTAATACATAGAAGTGTCTATATTTGTATCATACATAATAACCCCCTGACCTCAGATTGTGAACCCAGAACCCTCTAACGACGTCACCTATTGTTTTCCAGCTTATTCGGATATAGGAAAGAGGGGGATTTGGGGGGAGGGAGTGGGGGGGGGTGGGGGGGGGGGGGGGGGGGGGGGTGGGGGGGGGGGTAAAATGAAAATTCTAATAACTGCCGATAGAATGAATACATCGACACGTAATGTCGTATGTGAATTCATAATAATCATATTAGGACAACAGCTATCGGCAGACGGGAAGGGCGATCTACTCAAAAAGCCCAATAACTGCCTATGTAATAATGTATCGAAATAAAATTTCATTTTTAATGTCAAAACCAAATGAGGACATAACCCGTCAAATTTCAGCATTATCGGGTGACGGGAAGGGGGGTTCAGGGGAGGGGGGGGGGGGGGTCAATTCAAAAACCCTTTGTGATGAATTTCACAAAATTTGGTAAGAGGATTTAAGAGCCCCTATGTAAGTCAACTGTTCAATATTAACACGAACGGTCGACTGGTCTTGGAGTGGGAGCGAAAATTAAATTGATTAATCCGTTCTGGGGAAGTACATTGTCTTAAAATTTCATTTTTAATTATTTTATTTATGAGGATTTACTGAACTCCTTACAATAAAATGTATATGTATCTTAAATGGGATAAAGATTTATTATTATTATATTAAAAGTGAAGTCAGAGCAAAAAAATATTTACATGTATAAGTAAATGTGTTGGATTGTTTGTATAAACCAGATGTAATTAATTGTTAATTAGATGTCTCTGTGTATGTGTTGATTGGGTGTCATTAGATGTGTCATTGTGCTGTCAGTTGTCCTGTTACCTGGTACATGGTTGACTTGTGCTGTTGACTGGGACAGTACCGTAGTGCTTGCTCCCATCTATCCTCTCCTACCTTTTATACCAACTACGTTTCACAATCCTTCTCTATCCCCTCTTTCAAACCTTCACCACTCACCTTACCTTTTTTCCTATGTGTATATAAATGTTATCATTCATTTTATTATTATATTTTTTTATTAATAGTTTGATTGAAAAATTATTAAACATTAACAACCCGCCCTAATATAGCCAAATTGCAAACAGGGTGTACAACTGTAAACAATTATAAATGGAAAATCTTCACTCTTCTTCAAATCTTTTCCCCACATGTACATAGGCTTGCTGTCACGAACTTTATTATTATTATTTTATTTATTTTTTTCTTTCATTAAACATAGAAGTTTAAATAGTAAAATGCGAACAGCGTTTTCTACAAGAAAAGTGAATACTTTTTTAATGCGTGCCCAAGAACTCATTGATAATAAATAGAAAATGCTGAGGTTTTATACAAGAAAAGTGAATATTTGTTTAGAACCTTTAGAGGACCTATTTAAGGCGTGCCCAAGAATTCATTGATAGTAAATAGAAACAAAAATAATAAATGAAATAGAAAATGCGATCAATGTTTTCTACAAGTAAAGTGGATACTTGTCTAGAATATTTGAAAGGGATTAGCATCCATACCAATGTTTAAATGCTAATCTAACTCGGTCAAAAGCGGTCCCTGAAGTAGCCATAACTAACCCATATCTTTAAAATAAAATAAAAATAAAGAGTTTGTAGGGTATTTGCGTTTTTACTTGTATTTCAGTGGCGAACTGAAAAAATATCTTCATAGTTCCCTTCGCCTTCCAGGCTTTTGTTAAAATTCAGATTTTCATCATATCCGATCATTGAGTAGAAAATAGAAAATCTTCAATGGCTTCTATACATTTTTTTCGATTTTTCAGGGATGTGATTTCAACGGTTTTTTGCGATCTTATACAGTAGGTACTTTTTCAGTAAACCCATTGCCTAATAGTCGGTGGAGTAAAAATTAATTAAAATAACCTGATTACATGTCACTCATTTACATTGAGCCCTGGATATGAATATCTAAGTGACAGAACCTTTAAATTCACGATTGCAAGTAAATATTCTGGCGCTGGCCTGTATAATCATGAAATTTCTAGTCGTTCATTATGCTGAATGATCGATTGATGTTATCCATAACATGTTGACCTGAATTCGAACTATTAAACATTGTACTGAAAACTAGTTGTATATAATATTTTGAAGAATATCATTTTCATATATCAATTTGAATACCTCTGCTTTAGCTTCTTTTTTCATGAAATTTTTTTACTTTTAATGAAATGTATGTAATGTAATTTTTTTGCCCTTAAATATTACAATTTGTGGTATAAACACGTAATTTTTGAAAGAATGCAAAAAATGATAACGTTTATTTACTGAGTAAATAAACTTATTTTATCTTGAACGAATGTTTGTCTGTACACATCATTAAGAAATTATGCTGATTTTTTTTTGAATTCTCTCAATTTTGATTACTTCCCTTTTGATTACGAAGTATAGGGGAAGTTATGTATTCTTCAGAAGTTCGATATTGAATTTCACCGGAAATATATCATATTCTGCGACCCAATACCAAATTTTTTTTTTAAATCAGAGGAGGGGGAGTAACTCAAAAACTCTAATAATATCTGCTGATGAAATTAAAGATACTTATCTAGGACGTTTTTTATTGCATGCCTAGAAACTCATAGATAGTCAATAGAAAATGGTTTACTTTTTGACATTTAATGAGGACTTCGAAACTTCGAGGAGCTTAACCGATATATGAGGGGCTTATATTGAAAAAAAAAAAAAAAGTCATCGGTGAATCACCGGCAGTACAATTCCCCAGAGCGTATTAATCAATTAATTTTTCGCTCCCCCCCAAAACCAGTCGACCTTTTGCGCAAATATTCAACAGTGACTTACATAAGGGCTCCCAAATATAACATCTATACCAATGTTTGAGTGCTGAAAATTGATAGATAGCCTCCTAGGTTTTACGGGATTAGAGTATATCGTAAAAGAAAAAAATTGTTTTTAAATTTTTTATTTTTTCAATTTAATTATTTATCTTTGCCGTTATATTATATGAAGGATGATTTCTTTTGTAGACTGCCTGATGATGAGGGAAACCTCGAAAGCCGGCTAGCTACCACTACTAATAAAAATCTGTGAGAGGTCAGACTATGTTTTATTTGACAACCTGTGAAATGGAGTATATCGCTTACGAAGGACATTTGGAGGTCACTGTGCATTGCAGACGTAGAATCGAGCATTTGTATTTTTTTTGTAGGATTTGAATCAGTAACAGTTGTTAATTAGGTTTTTATTACTTCAGCTTGAGATCTGTAGTCAAGATTTCGCAGTAAGAGTTTCTACCGTCGATTAAGTTCTTGCCTTTTTTCTATTCTGAGGATTTCCATGTCAGGCGTCTGTCATTAAATATGGCTATTTATGGTTAGGTATTGGAAAGGATTCGTAGTGGGAAGGGTGTGTTGTAAAAAGTGACAGGAGGTATATGTCGCACAACCAAGGTGAAGGTGATATTTGTACATTTCTTTTTCTTAACCTTGATGGAGGAAGCGGGGGCGCAAGGCTCAACTGAGGGGCGGTCAAACAACGCTAAGTTGAGGGGGGGGGGGGCGAGGGCACGATCTCTGTCACTTCTATCTCACATCCCACGGCTATTCCTCCCTTCCCCCAACGTGCGGAACAATGTCACACGAGTGGTAGGCCAACTATTTATACACGACCCTGACCCTGGTTCTCCATTGCTGGAACCGTGTCTCTAAGGACGAAAGTGAATCGGAAGCTCTTGATTACTGTTGTCAACAAAAGTGCAAGTATTGTTGTCATGCCAGGGAACTGGAGACAGCCATATTCCAACCCAAAACCCATCTCTTGCGGAAAGAAAACCATTATTTTATATTTTTCAATGGAATTGAAAAATAAGGTATATTATTGAGAAATGAGGGCGCCGGTAGCTCAGTGGTATGCGTGCTTCACTTTTGAGCTCAAGAACGTGGGTTCGTAGCCCGACCGAGGCCCTTAGTTTATTTTATCTGGGAGGTAAAATAAACTTAAGCACGCCGTCCTTCGGATGGGACGTTAAGCGATGGTCCCGAGCCTGTACGATGTCAGGTACTCGTTAAAGACCCCTACCCTAGATGAATAAAAATTTAGGGTAGGCAAAATTTAGGACTCCCACAGTAGAGTCGGGCTCATGTCCACCAGAGTGACGAAAGAGCGCTCTGGTAGTAGGCAATATGACCTCGTAGTTAAAGCCCGGGCAGGAGTCATAAAACCAAACCTAACCTATTATTGAGAAACTTGTTTTTTTTATAGGTTAGGTTAGGTTTTATGACTCATGCCCGGGCTTTAACAACGAGGTCATATCGCCTACTACCAGAGCGCTCTTTCGTCACTCTGGTGGACATGAGCCCGACTCTACTGTGGGAGTCCTAAATTTTGCCTACCCTAAATTTTTATTCACCTAAGGTAGGGGTTTTTAACGAGTACCTGACATTGTACAGGCTCCGGACCATCGCTTAACGTCCCATCCGAAGGACGGCGTGCTTAAGTTTATTTTACCTCCCAGATAAAATAAACTAAGGGCCTCGGTCGGGTTACGAACCCACGACCTTGAGCTCAGATGTCAAGCACGCATACAACTGAGCTACCGGCGCCCTCTGTTTTTTTTATATATTTATAATTATTTTGTGTTTATTTTTACTTAATTAGATGACAATTTGTTTTAATTTTTAAACCCGACCCAAAGAGGGGTGTTATAAGTTTGAAGCCTTTGTCTATGTGTGTATATGTGTGTGTCTGTCTGTCTGTCTCTGGCATCGTAGCTTCAAGACGGCTGAATCGATTTCATAGCGGTTTTTTTGTTTCAAAAGCTGGTATTTGCGAGATGGTTCTTAGCCATGTTTGGTGGAAATCGGGTATGCCGTCTCCAAAATCTTCACGTTTCATCAGAGCCTGGGTAGGGATCTCGGCCTCTGTTACAGCTAGAGACTTGGAGTTTGAGCTCAAATGTTTATAAGACCAAGCCCCTCCCCCCTAACCCTCAAGCCCCCCCCCCCCCCCCCCCCGAAAAAGTTTTTTTTTTTTAATTTCTAATTTTATGTTTTATTTCAAAAATTTCTTTTTTTTATTTATATAAAATTTGTTAAAAAAAAAAAAAATTACTCAAACACTAACCATAGGAATACGTCTTAAAGATTTATAAGATGTTGATTTCTTCCAGAGGTGTTAAGTGGAAGTGTCCCGAAATATTTTGAAAACTGCTTTTGTGAAATATGCACGCTTATAAGAGATTATTTTTTTATTTCCTAAAAATGTATATCAGTGTGCTTCTGGTTGTTTTTCACTGTACTCCTCAAATGATTTCAAACGTTGTACAAATCTGTGTATTATATATTCTTAGAAAAAATAAAATAAAGTATATAATTAGTATTTCTATTTTGAGTATTGCTATTTCTTAAGTTTCTTGCAATATTAGGAAATTTGTATAAACTGATTGACTCTTAGGTTTTTTATTGGGCACAAGAAAATAAAGGGAAAAACCTTGAGCACGCCGTCCTTTGGAGAGGAAGTTAAGCGATGTTCCCGAGCCTGTACGGTGTCAGGTACTTGTTAACGACCCATATCTTAGTTGAATAAACCTGGATTAGCAAAATTTAGGTTTCCCATAGTAGAGTCGCGCTCATGTCCACTAGAGCGACGAAAGAGCGCTCCGGTAGTAGGCGATACGACTTCGTAAAGCCCATGCATGAGTCGCAATAACTATTTAACCGTACTATCATCTGCAAGGAGAGGTTATTGTCTAACTCAAATGACCAGTTTAATGATGTGTTTCTTTTTCTGTATGTAAAATACTTTTTTTAATAAACATAAAGTCTACTTCATAAAATTGTATTGTTACTACGGTGGTTAACGAAGAAGTTCAGAAAGCTTTAAGTTGGACTATAAAACTAGGAGAGATACAAAATTTCCCTAGAAAATAATATATTGTAGCATTCGTACTTGATCAACGACGACATCGCAGGAGTGGACAGGATCACACCTATATGACCTTAACCTTACCTTCACATAACCTCAGCATTGTTACCAGCCTACCGTCTGACATTTTTTACTTAAAAATAAATATTTATATACAATATAATGGATAAAAACTTTTAAATATAGATTCGAGGTGTGTTTCTTTGTTGAATATTCTGAGCTATTGCTCAACACGATCTCTAGCCACGGTCACAAAGACGAGATTTAAGTAATCTAATAAGTCCCTTTGATATTATTTCGAAAGATATTAGTGTCAATCTACCTATTTATGTGTTTCATAAACACTTGATCCAGGGTTAATATTATCGAAAATCTTATGCAGGTAATATTACAACACAACAGATATCACAGCCATTTAATGTACCTATAGCTAATTAGAGTTTTTTTTGAGAAATTAACAATAAAAACAAATTTCTCCATACGCTTTCTTTATGAAAAAAAAAATGTCGTCGGTAAGTTAGCGGCTATGTACTTCCCCAGAACGAATTATGTTTTTGCTCTTTTTCGAAAACCAATTGACCGTTTGGGCTAAAAATCAATAGTTGACTTACATAAATAATGAAATGGATTTATAAATCCCTAACTCAATAGGGACGATACATATAAGTTTTCAGCCATATCGACCATAGGGAGGCTTAAGATGTAAACCCCAAAACTGCCGAAGTAATGAGTGTAGAAACACTTTTTACACAGTTTTACATTCTAAACCTGTCCATCCTTCGTTTAGTTCAAACCTACAGGAAAATACTCAGGGTATAATCACTTGTAAAAAAATAGTTTATTTGTGTATCCAGAAACCATAAGGACGACATCTATCCATTAATTTTCAGCCAAATGGGGGATATAGAGGAGGGGCTTAACACAATAACTACAATAACTGCGGAAGTAATGAATTTATCGACATGAAATTTCATATATGAATCCATAAACCGGTTGGGAATACAGATATCAATTTACAGTCTAATCGATCAAAGGGAATTGGGGGAACAGAGTAAGGGGCCAACTGTCGAGTTGATCAAGAAGTCCCTGAATAAACAACCTACCGATTTTTAACCAAAACGGTTAAAAGGTTTCAGAGGGAGAGCGAAAACTTAGTTCATGAATTTGCGTTTTGGAATGGGTGAATTTAAAAACATGAATTTCGGTTGAAAACTCAACATCGAATTTCCAACCGATTATATAATTATTATAACTTCCTCGAGGGCACCGGTAACACAGAGGTAGCATATTTGCTCACTGAGCTCAAGATGGCGGGTTCGGAACCCGGCAGAGAGTTTTAGGTCTTTTATCTCTGAGGTGAAGGAACCTTGAGCACGCCATCCTTCGGTGGTCCCGAGCCTGTACGATGTCAGGTACTCGTAGAAGATCCCCTAAACTGAGTGAATAAAAATTTAGAATAGACAAAATATAGGACTCCCACAGTAGAGTTTAGTTCATGTCCTATAGCGCTCTGGTAGTAGGTGATATGACATGGTAGATAAAGCCCGGACTTGAGCCACGATAACTAACTATAACTTCCCCTATACTTTCTATAGCTGTGGAAGTAAGAGAACTGGACATATCTGACTGTCACTGATGATTTCAAATACATATTTTGGTTAGTACCTTCTAATAATTATGAAATGTCTCAAATACAGATTTAGTTGTTGCGTCAAGGTAACAATTTGAGGTAGACCCGAACACTTTCATTTATTCTTTCTCTCTCTCACTCTCTCTCTCTCTCTCTCTCTCGTGTCTGTGTCTCGTACACCTCTCAAGGTCCCTTACCTTATCTGGTTTATAAGGTTCGATGACCTTCCTGTTACTCTACTTATATGTGACCTTTATACACGGTAACTAGTTATGAATGAAGCGTTTATTAGAGGTCATCAAAATTACTTGATGAGCTAAGATTCTCAATCGATTTGGAAATTCCAAGCTACAATTATAACTTCTGAATTTATACTTTATCTGGTTTATAAGGTTCGATGACATTCCTGTTACTCTACCTATATGTGACCTCTATACACGGTAACTAGTTATGAATGAAGCGTTTATTAGAGGTCATCAAAATTACTTGATGAGCTAAGATTCTCAATCGATTTGGAAATTCCAAGCTACAATTATAACTTCTGTATTTATACTTTATCTGGTTTATAAGGTTCGATGACATTCCTGTTACTCTACCTGTTAAGTCGCGAGTTGAGTGTGGGTGAATTCGGGAACACGCCGAGACAATGGATAGGAGTCGGCGGGACTCTTGAACTACATGAGTCAGTAAGCAGTTGGGCACCACGCGGGGTGGACTGAGTTGGTTGAGTTGGCTGTTACCACGCGGGTATACAGTGAGTCGTCTCTTAACAACGAGAGGGACCAGTTGGTCGCCACGCGGGGTGGACTGAGAGTCTGGGTCGAGCCAGCACGCGGTGTGCGGAATGGATTCGTCCTTATTACCACGCGGGTATAAGGTGAGTCGTTAGTTACCATGCGGAAGTGAGTTGGTTATTACCACGCGGGTATAAAGTGAGTCGTCTCTTAACAACGAGAGGGACCAGTTGGTCGCCACGCGGGGTGGACTGAGAGTCTGGGTCGAGCCAGCACGCGGTGTGCGGAATGGATTCGTCCTTATTACCACGCGGGTATAAGGTGAGTCGTTAGTTACCATGCGGAAGTGAGTTGTTTATTACCACGCGGGTATAAAGTGAGTCGTCTCTTAACAACGAGAGGGACCAGTTGGTCGCCACGCGGGGTGGACTGAGAGTCTGGGTCGAGCCAGCACGCGGTGTGCGGAATGGATTCGTCCTTATTACCACGCGGGTATAAGGTGAGTCGTTAGTTACCATGCGGAAGTGAGTTGGTTATTACCACGCGGGTATAAAGTGAGTCGTCTCTTAACAACGAGAGGGACCAGTTGGTCGCCACGCGGGGTGGACTGAGAGTCTGGGTCGAGCCAGGACGCGGTGTGCGGAATGGATTCGTCCTTATTACCACGCGGGTATAAGGTGAGTCGTTAGTTACCATGCGGAAGTGAGTTGTTTATTACCACGCGGGTATAAAGTGAGTCGTCTCTTAACAACGAGAGGGACCAGTTGGTCGCCACGCGGGGTGGACTGAGAGTCTGGGTCGAGCCAGCACGCGGTGTGCGGAATGGATTCGTCCTTATTACCACGCGGGTATAAGGTGAGTCGTTAGTTACCATGCGGAAGTGAGTTGGTTATTACCACGCGGGTATAAAGTGAGTCGTCTGTTACCAAGCACAGTAAGTGAGTGACTTGTGTAGTTCCCACGCGGTATGGGACTTATTATTGAACAACTGACTTTGTGTTCGTTACCACGCGGTTTTGTAATAAGGGTGTTGACCAAATAAATATATCTGTTGCTCTACTCTAAGTTCTCATTAACCTGTACCCAAACCCAACACTACCTATATGTGACCTCTATACACGGTAACTAGTTATGAATGAAGCGTTTATTAGAGGTCATCAAAATTACTTGATGAGCTAAGATTCTCAATCGATTTGGAAATTCCAAGCTACAATTATAACTTCTGAATTTATACTTTATCTGGTTTATAAGGTTCGATGACATTCCTGTTACTCTACCTATATGTGACCTCTATACACGGTAACTAGTTATGAATGAAGCGTTTATTAGAGGTCATCAAAATTACTTAATGAGCTAAGATTCTCAATTGATAGGAAATTCCAAGCTAATTTTTCATGCTCGTTTGCTTATGGTTGGTTGGTTATTGTGACTCATGTTCGGGCTTTAACTACGAGGTCTACTACCAAAGTGCTCTTTCATCACTCTGGTGGACATGAGCCCGACTCTTGCCTACTTAGGTTTATTCAGCTAGGCTAGGGGTCTTGCGTGCTCATGGTTTTCTAACCTCCCAGAAAAAAGTACCTAAGAGCCTCGGCCGGGTTTCGAACCCGCGATCTCGAGCTCAGTAGGCTAGCACGCTACCTCTGAGCTACCGGCGCCCACCCTCTGCTTATGAGAAAGTAATACAAAAAATTCTCCACACAATTGCCCATAAGCGTTAGGTAAAAAATTGAAAATTTGGGTTTTCGGAGAATAAATTTTGTTGATTATTTTATTTATTTTTTATTTCCTCAGCTATACTATGTATAGGAGAAGTTTTGTAATCGGTGAAAATGTAATGTTTTCCGACCTCTAGATTCCAAATATGAAAAAAAAATTATGTCTGTGTGTCTGGGTACACCTTTAGTTTTTCAGCCAAATAGACTATAGGGAAGGAGGGATTAGCGGAGAGGCTTAACATAAATAGAATGAATGCATTGGCACGAAATTTTATGTGAATTCAAAATCCCGTAAGGTCGATACCGGCTAAGGTGAAGGGGGGTTCAGGGGTTCAATTCAAAAACCCTAATAACTGCCCATGTAATGAATGTATCTACACAACAGTTGTTATGAGGATTTAGGATACCCTATGTAAGTCAACTATTTCATATTAGATCGTAGGGTCGACTGGTTTTGAAGGGGAAACGAAAAGTTAATTGATTAATTCGTCCTGGGGAAGTACATTGCCAGTGATTCACCGATGACTATTTTTTTCTTATTTTCTAAAGTTGTATTAGAACGTAGCGTATGTAGTATTGACTGGTTGAACTGCTACTGTCAGGCAGTAACCTGTGATTGTAGTAACTAAATACTTCTTAAAATGAAAATAACAGTGACTCTAATCACTAACCAGTATTTTCTTAATACAGTTACTAATAACAGTACCATCGAGGCCTCTTTCTGGCTAACAGCTCTATGCTCAACTATGGTTCTAACCCAACCCCTTTAGTGACATTTAAAATTATTTTAATATTTAACGTTGAACTATACATTTTTCTTATTATATTTTCTGATAAATAAACTGTCGAGACAGACAAATAAAAAGTTATTTTATGGCTACTAAATAATAAATGGGTATCACAGTTTATTACTTTAACATTAAAAAAAAAAAAATATTATGGTAATGATAACGAGCGGAACTGACCTACCCTTGAAAATAATTACAAAAATGTAAATCTATGTGAATTAAAGAGTGTGGAGACCTTAAAAAGTTGTCGGTGAATCACAGTTTATGTACTTCCACAACAAAAATTAATAAATTACGTTTTCGCTCTTCCTCCAAAGCCAATCGACCGTTTCTGCTAAAAATTAATATTTGACTTACATAGTGGCTTTGGAGACAATCCTCATTCATAATTTTGTGTCGACAAATTCATTACATCGGTTGTTAATTAGGTATTTAATTTGAGTCACTCTTCTCTTGGACCGAATTCGCGGAAAGTTAATAGTTGTGTTTCTTAACACTTTAACGACCACGGCGGTCGTAATCGCCCGATAAGAATATTTCTAAATTGACAGCAGCGGGCGTATGCGACCACTGGATATAGTTGCCTGGGGACCACGGAGGCCGTATACGCCCGCCAGAGGTTGTTTTACTGTTCTCTTGCTCAGGAACCCGCTCTAGGCTGGCTTTCTCTACTTTTTTTTTTTTTTTTCGGCTGATTTGTGTCACCGCGGCCAGAGTAGGCCTATTGTGTGCCCTGTGTGTGTTGGTCCCTACAGCAGCCCTGTATCTTTGATATAGTCCAGGAGTTTTCTGCAGGTTCCTTCCATTACCTGCTTCGGTTCTGTTATGGCAGACCCGAAGCTGTGGAAACGTCTACTTTCTAGTGCCCCGCACTGGCTTAGAATATGAACTGGAGTCTCATTTTCCTCGCCACATTTCCTACACAGAGGGCTTCTTGCGATGCCCATATTGTATAGGTGTTTGTTCATATGACAGTGTCCTGTAATCAGCCCTGTCATAGCTCTTAGATCCATTCTGCTCATATTCAGGAGTTCTTGGCTCCTTTTCTCTGAGGGTTCCGCTATAAAGAGTTTTGAATGTCTTTGCTTTGGGACCCCTCTCCAGAACTGGATGTGATTCCTGGTCAGCCAACCTTTTATTGCCGCCCTTGCGGTGCTGTTAGAGATCCCGCAGAAAGGTTCCGGTCCTATAGGTTTTCTGTCAGCTCCTGACTGGGCCAGTTGATCAGCCCTTTCGTTGCCCTCAAACCCCCGGTGCCCCCTGGCACCCATCTCAATTCCACTCTATTCTGGTCCGTCAGGGACTCCAGTGCTTGAAGGCATTCTAGGACGATTTTGGAATCTATGATGACAGCTCGCAACGCTTGCAGCGCTGCTTGGCTGTCAGACAATATCAAGATTCGCCCTCCCCTGATG
The DNA here is from genome assembly GCA_963662175.1 of Aradus depressus. Classification (NCBI taxonomy): domain Eukaryota; kingdom Metazoa; phylum Arthropoda; class Insecta; order Hemiptera; family Aradidae; genus Aradus; species Aradus depressus. Next base: position 39,939,846 of record OY759214.1, read on the forward strand.
TTCCGTCTCTTAATGAGCCAGGCACACCCGAGGATGGCATATACTTCAGCTTGGAACACAGTAGGATACAGACCTAGGGATATACTAGTATCTCCCCTGACTGTCCTTCCATGTATTCCAGCTCCAACTCCTCTCTCGGTTTTTGAGCCGTCTGTGAACCAGACCAGCTTATCCCGATCTTGGGTCTCGAGTTCCAGACAGTAGTTACTTCTGTCTGGTATTGATACTTTAATTTTCCTATTAAGTTGAAAACTGGTATCATTTTGTCTGAGCTCATGTTTAGTACAGGGTCCTCCAAGATGTCCCAGAAGATTACTCTACTTCTCTACTTAGTTCGCCCTCTGTGGTCCCTAGGAATATAATCTTGCCATTGGGTTGAGCGATTTCGCATTTCTTCGTTTTTTTTTTCCATTTTTATGAATTTTTGTTGTATTTTCGTATTATATGCAATAGTTAAGGTAATTATATATACAAACAATTATTCTTAGGCATTTTAATGTACAAAACATGTTAAAAAAATCAAATATAGTCTAGTATTGGTTTAGAAAAAAAGGTCATGATTTTAGATAATTAAGAAAGGGTCTTTTTCGCTAAATTGGTACATTTTTTATAAATTTTATTTTAAATAAGGTAGGAAGAAAAAAAAAGAAAAATCAAATATTTCGTAATAAAGGGAAAAAATTAGTTGTTTCGATGAAAACAATCTAAACAATAATGGGGCTCATTCGCGCAGTTGAAAATAGCCTTTCTTCCTCAGACTCTACACTTTCTGATTCACCCATTCTATATTGAAGGGCCATTTCAATAATTCGACGTGTACGTTCCGATACGCGACGAGACATATTAGAAAAACAATGGTTCACAAAGCCCTAAAACATCTACTATAGGCAAAGGTTGAATAAAAACTGATTCCATTTACAGACGATTCCCAGAACCCTCCCCACTCTCACATTTATCTTTTTAATTGAATCAGTTTTTCAATTTCATTTTTCGACACAAGGTTCTAGGAATATTGTCTAAAGTGGGGTTATTCGTCTTAATTTAATTTCTGCTGATTGTCCCCAGGGACTGCAGTAGGTATACGTATACGCCCATTTCAATAATTCGACGTGTACGTTCCGATACGCGACGAGACATATTAGAAAAACAATGGTTCACAAAGCCCTAAAACATCTACTATAGGCAAAGGTTGAATAAAAACTGATTCCATTTACAGACGATTCCCAGAACCCTCCCCACTCTCACATTTATCTTTTTAATTGAATCAGTTTTTCAATTTCATTTTTCGACACAAGGTTCTAGGAATATTGTCTAAAGTGGGGTTATTCGTCTTAATTTAATTTCTGCTGATTGTCCCCAGGGACTGCAGTAGGTATACGTATACGCCCGCTCAAGAAATTACGCGTTTTCTCCCAATAAACGCGTTTCCCGGGAATCTGAGCTCTATACACTTACTTATAACAATAAAATTAATCGAAATATGCGATAAAACAAACTTGGTCCCACGGGAAATTTTTCGGATTTCGCCTTGACCCCAATGAAAAATAGTCGTATTTTGCGCCAGTCCCAGGAAGAAATAGCCACATTTTGCCTTGGTCGTCAAAGTGTTTAACTTCTCTGGGCTGTTGAAATGTTGATTTTTTTTTTTTTTTTTTTTCCACGGCATTTCTTCCAGAGGTGTTTTCTTTTTTCCCTTTTTAGACAATATTTCGGGACACCCACACGTCCCTTCTTCTGGTCACTACGTTCATACAGAAGAAGGGACGTGTAAGTGTGCCGAAATATTATCTAAAAGGGGAAAAAGGACTTCGGGAAGAAATGGCGGGAAAAAAAGAAAGAAAAAAAAATTAATTGTTAATGAAATAAAATGATAGTTAAAACACTTTTTTGAACACTTATATTGTCTAATTCCACAAACATATACTTAAATGTGCACCGGTTTCGGCTTACGCCATCGTCAGCACAAGGTTCAACAATAATTGAGATATTTGCCAGGCGTACATATTTATTTTAACCTAAGAGTACCTGAGGGGCAACCAGGAGGTGGAAATCTCTATTCTAACGGTAATAACCAACTGTGGACTTATTTTAAAAAGAAGAAAATAAAATTAAAATAAAACAAAAAATGTTAGTGTTGCACGTCGTGCAATTGGGTATACACAGGCCAATCGGGACGTAAATTCAGAAAACGTATCAAAGAGCACATAACTGATATTGTAAGGAAAGGGGAAAAATCTAAATTTGCGAAACATGTAAATGATATGGGTCACTCATTCAATGAAACAACCGGCATAAAATACCTCCACTTATGTGAAACAGGTAGACCATTAGATTCTCTAGAACAGCTAGAAATTAATAGGACTCGAAAAAATGGGAATTGTTTAAACGACCAGACACACTTAAAATTTTCTCCTTTGTTAATCCCTCCCAGCTAACAAATATCCATGGCAATATTAAGTCTAAGTGTTTATCTATCATTTTATTTTATTCCTTAGTATTTCCACTATATCAACACAGAACGCAAAAAATTTATTCGGAAATTAATAGTTGTCAAAATATAAGGCAATACCTGTTAATTTTCAGCAAAATTGACCGAAGAGAATGGTGGGTTCAGGGGAGAGGGCTCAACTCTAAACCATAATAACTGCCAATATAATGAATTTATAGACACACAATTTAGTATGAATTTGCAGAAGAGAAGCCCTTATGAAAATTAATTGATTAATTCGTGATGCGGGAGTATATTGCCGGTGATTTACCGTTTCATTTTCGGAATCATCATCTGATTACATAACTTCTCCTATACTTTCAGGATGTACTTACAATAAAGTGTATAGAAAATCATGAGCCCTATTTGTACGTCATTAATTGCTAAATAAGTTCTCGAAACGTACCTAAATACCAATGTATAATTAAACACCGACTTACTTTAACAACCGGAATAAGCAACATTGGGCAGATGTTGTGCAACATGTTGCAGCAGTACGATAAGTGCTATATTCCGGTCTCGTGCCGGCCTCCTGCACGAAACCGAATATTTTGACAGTCATTATCAAACCTTTCTTAATTATTCTAATATGACAAGCAAAAAAAATTGGATACCTAACTAGTTCGATAATTTGTACATAGTTTTAATTAATTAATTTTTATTTTTCATTTCTTTATTGAAAAATTATGGCTTTCAATAATTGAGCTCAAAGTCTCAAGTGAACTGACTATTCATCTGCATCTCTTTACTAAATGCAATTTGCTAGATCAAGGTCTTTGGGGACCCTACTTTTTGAGCCGCCACGGAGGGGGGTAGTCATGGGATGGGATTTTCTTATGAAAAGATTGGTCAATTTCCATTTGAATACTGAGGCCATTTTGTTCAATGTGCCCATTGAACCTGCTTTAATGGGGGCAGGGGAGACCGCGGGGGCTCGAGTGATCCCCCCTGCCTTCTCGCCCCGCCAATCACTGTCCAGCAGTGGAGGCAGTAGTTGAATCTACCAAAGTAATAAATATATAGTTACAAAATTTAGTATGAGTCCTTATGTCAACTACTGATTTTTATGAGGGCGCGGAGGTAGCTCAGTGGTATGCCTTCTAAGCTACCGGCGTCGTGGGTTCGAAATCCGGCCGAGGCCTTTAGTTTATTTTATCTGGGAGGTAAAATAAACTTAAGTACGCCATCCTTCAGATGGGATGTTAAGCGATGGTCCCGAGCCTGTACGATGTCAGGTACTCGTTAAAGACTTTTAATAACAATTTTGGGTAGGCAAAATTTAGGACTCCCATAGTAGAGTCGGGCTCTTGTCCACCAGAGTGACGAAAGAGCGCTCTGGTAGTAGGCTATATGACCTCGTAGTTAAAGCGATGAGTCATAATAACTAACTACTGATTTTTAGCCCAAACGGTCGATTGGTGTCAAAGTAAAAACAGCTGATTAGTTCGTGATGCTGCACGCAGTGCATTGCCGGTGATTTATCGACTTCTTGTATTTATTTATTTTTTATTTCAGACAAGACTGTGAGTCAATTACATTGAGAGTAATTAGCTTCATCTAGATTATATTTATCGTAGTTTCTAAATATAAAATGTTATTTAGAATGCTTTCTAGATTTTTTTTATTTAATAACATTTATTAAATGTGGTTGAAGTTACTAAATATACTTGCCAGAGAGAAAGTTTATTTGAGCCTCAACATTTTGTTTTATTTGTTCAGACGAAAAAATAAGTAGTGCGAGAATCGCCTATAATGTACTTCCCCAGGGCGAATAGTTTAACTAAACATTTGTTCTTCTGAAACTAATCAACTAATTATATGTATCTTTCTCAGGGACTGAATCCTCATACAAATTTTCGCGTAGATAGCTATAATAACAACATAATTTAATTCATTAAATCAGTGGTCCCCGCTGGTAAGTGCCATCCTTATTGATTATGTCAGTTAGTTATTATGACTCACGTCAGGGCTTTAACTACGAGGTCATATCGCCTATTACCAGAACACTCTTTCGTCACTCTGATGAACAAGAGCCCGATTCTCTTATGGGAGTCTTAAATTTTGCCTACCCTAAATTTTTATTCACCTAAGGCAGGGGTCTTTAACCAGTAAGTGACATAGTGCAGGCTCGGGACCATCGGTTAACGTCCTATCGAAGGACGTCAAGCTCAAGTTTATTTTACCTCCCAGATAAAATAAACTAAGGGCCTCGGCCGGGTTACGAACCCGCTATCTTTAGCTCAATAAGCAAGCAAGCATACCACTGAGCTACCGGCGCTCTCAAGAAAAGTTAGTTACACTATTATAATATAATAATTATATTATTATTAGACGTTAGGTAACTTGTCTGTTCTTTTTTAAATTAACATTGCCAATGTAAACAGAGGGCGCCGGTAGCTCAGTGGTATGCGTGCTTGACTTCTGAGCTCAAGAACGTGGGTTCGAAACCCGACCAAGGCCCTTGGTTGATTTTATCTGGGAGGTAAAATAAACTTAAGCACGCCGTCCTTCGGATGGGACGTTAAGCGATGGTCCCGAGTCTTTACGATGTCAGGTATTCGTTAAAGACCCCTGCCCTAGGTGAATAAAAATTTAGGGTAGGCAAAAATTAACACTCCCACAGTAGAATCGGGCTCATGTCCACCAGAGTGACGAAAGAGCTCTCTGGTAGTAGGCGATATGACCTCGTAGTTAAAGCCCGGGCATGAGTCATAAAACCTAACCTAACCCAATGTAAACAGTAGATGGTATACTTTATACACATACACTTGTTTGTACACCAAGAAAGTATTAAAAAGAGTATTATACCCACTGATTACGAATATCGTAACAGAATATCAGGCGAGTCATAAAATATGAGCATAAAATGTCATTATAACGACTCATTACAAACTTTCTCAGTTCTCTAGAAGGATTCCAAGCGCTTATTTAAATGTTGGCATAACACAATTCCAAGATTATAGGATGTTAGGGGCGGGCTCTATGCAGAGATATATTGGGAATGCTGGTGTGTACAACTGGAGACCTAATGATCCAATGTTCTTATGATTCCAAGTGCATATTTAAATGTTGGCATAACACTATTCCAAGATTATAGGATGTTAGGGGCGGACTCTATGTAGAGATATATTGGGAATGCTGGTGTGTCCACCTAGGGACCTAAGCATCCAATGCTCTTATGATTCCAAGCGCATATTTAAATGTTGCCATAACACAATTCCAAGATTATAGGACCTTAGGGGCGGGCTTTACGTAGAGATATATTGGGAATGCTGGTGTGTACACCTGGAGATCTAAAAATCCAATGCTCTTACCCTTTTCCTGTTAGCTCTGCTGTGGGAGTCCTCAATTTGGCCTATCCAGGTTTAGTTGCATAAGGAAGGGGTCTTTAACGAGTATCTGACATCGCGGAAGGATGGCGTGCTCATGGTTTTTTGCTCATGGTTTTTCACCTCCGTACCATATGCGCAAGTCTGTACTTGAAATAATATTATTTTTTATACCTGAGGTTGTTCAACTTATTGTTCTAATATCCTTATAAATATAATTTTAGCCCCCTTTTCCCTTTGACCGAAAATTGGTAAGGTCCCTAATGGGTTTTGGATTTACATATACAATTTTGTGACAATAAATGTATTGACGAAATGTAATGAATGCACTAATTCGGTAGAGTTTTCGTGTCAAGCCCCCCCCCCCCCCCCCCCTCCTTACCCCTTTGCTTAAGACCGATTTGACTGAATATAAATTCAAGTAGATTTTATGGTGTTCTGAATACACAACTAAAATTTCGTGTCGATATATTCATTCTATAAGGAGTTATCGTGATCACAGCAGACAAACAGGATTATTTTTTTTATATTTTTGTAATCAGGAAATTTCGTTGAAAATCCAACATCGAATTTCTGTCCGATTAATTAATTTCCCCCTCACAGCTGGGTATGTCTCCCATGTATGTATGTATGAGAAATACATGGTCCTTTCAAAAGTTCTGCCGTTTTTTTAATAAAGGTATGTTTATTTTGACTGTAGTGTCTTTGTTATGATTCTAATTCCAATGCGACCTTTGCTAATGTAAACAGCATTGTTTACTATCTGTGAAAACAGTATAATATTTTAATCTAGTTGCTGCTAGACGTTCAAACAAATTTATTAAAATGGTTTGCATTGAAACTCAGAACATCGGGTAGTCAGTTTCCGTCACCATCTGCCGTAGATCTAGTCCCAAATACGATCTTGTCCCATGAATCAACTCCACCCTAGCTTGGTCGTACAGCGGGCATTCGAGGACCACATGTTCTGCAGTCTCGATACCGCCACACGAACAGTTCGGGGTGTTCTCCCTGTGAAAGAAGAACAGCTTGGAGTTGAAATCACCATGATCTGATAATATTTGAGACGTCCAGTGATTAGGCTGTACCCATGTTGAGTCAAGGCGTACCCGGACGTCCGGGAAGTATGCGTACGTCGTTCGGCCATCCGGGCATCGTGACCAACCTTAAAAGCTACTATCGCCGCTCGAAAAATATGCTCCGTGTTTGTTGAGAAGGCTGTCTCTGAGCGTAAAGCTCAATTTTGGTTTTCCAAATTTCGTCAAGGAGGCGACACGCTCGAAAACAGGACTCGTCCTGGAAGATCTTAAGTTGCCAAAAAACAGCAAGTTCGGGAATTAATAGAGTCGGATCCATGTCAAACATGTTCGGAAATAGGTAACAGACTAGATATTTCAGAAGCAACAGCCTTGAGATGCCTACATCAAACGGGAAAAATAAAAAAGCTTGACAAATGGATCCCTCACAAGTTATCGGATGCCAATAAGATGATTCGATTAACAACATCTTCATCTCTAGTTCTCGATAAAAAAATTATGCATTTTTAGACAGAATAATCACTTGTGATGAAAAATGGGTATTATAAAATAATTTTAGGCGGTGTTATCAATGGCTCTCAGCTGATGAAGAACCTATACAATTTCCGAAACCTGATCTTCACCCGAAAAAGGTGTTATTGGTTGTTCTCTGGACAGGCAAAGGCGTCGTGCACTATGAGCTCCTAAATCAGGAGCAAACCATCACTGCAGAGGTGTACTGTACGATATTAGACCGCTGTCAGTCTAAACTTGAAGTATTCTATCCAGGACTAGTGAATAGAAAAGGACCCTTGCTCCTTCAGGACATTGCTCGGCCACATACGGTAAGGTTGACCAGGGATACATTGATAGAGATTGGATGGGAAACTTTACCCCCCCAATGCCAAAGGTAGCGGCTCCAGAAACACTCTGCAGCCCAGCCCTGAATCTCGTCGCTAACTCCAATATGAAGTCTCGAACGTCGGGAACGCCCAGCTCCCTGCGTATCTGAGAATTCCTTACCATCCAAGGCGCGTTTACGGCAAGGCGGAGAACTTTGTTTTCGAACCTGACCAGTTTCTTAATGTTGGTCTGGCTTATGCCGAGCCAAACCGGACAGGCGTATGTGATGAGTGGCCGTATGAGTGCGGTGTAGAGTAGTGTGGCACATTCATGTCGGAGTGTAGTGTTCTTGTTGAGAAGTGGGTAGAGTGAGGAGAGTCTAGTGTAGGCATGTGTCAATTTGGAGTTAATGTGTTGGCCCCAGGTCAGTTTGGTGTCTAGGAGCACCCCTAGATACTTCACCGCCTGGTGTGTTGGTTTTTTTTGGCAGCAAAAATCTGTCATTTTTTAAAAAAGGTTTTTGGGACCTTCCGTCACGTTGGGATAAGGTTGTTGTTTGTAATGGCGATTATTTTTATGAATAAAATGGTTTTATATAAATTACTTTGTTTAATTTTTGATTATCTAAAAAAACGACAGAACTATTGAAAGGTCCCCCCTATACATTGGTGATTTACCGACGATAATTTTTTTTTTTCATTTTTGAATCATGGGGAATCAAATCATTTTCGGAAAACATGAAATTCCGGTGAAAACTCAACATCGACTTTCTGGCCTATTACATAACTTTTCCTATACTTTAATATAGACAGGGAAGTTTACCAGGTTTGCATACATAGGGAGCAAGATGTAATCTGAGCAGTCTTTATCAGTATAACTATTTGTTGCGGAGAGGAAAGCAACCGAAGTGAGGAGGATGGATTGGGAAAATAGACTTTCGACATGTTCCTAATAGGACGCTCTAAAAATCGTAACGCCAATAAAATTATACCAGGTCTAACCTATACGAAACAATGGGCTTGCGAAAAATTTTACAACCAAAGATTGCTTCACAATGTAGCATTTTATGAATATAGGACATATTAATTCGGGTCACATTATTTTTAATCAGTATAATCCAACGAAAACCATTGGAATATCCGGGTTGGTGATGTCAAATCAATTTTCTTCTGTTTTGTGCCAAAATAATCACATCTAGTTTAGCACCTGGATAGGTTAGGTTAGGTTTTATGACTCATGCCTACTACGAGGTCATTTCGCAGACTACCAGAGCGCTCTTTCACTCTGGTGGACATGAGCACGAATCTACAATGGGAGTCCTAAATTTTGCCTAAACTAAATTTTTATTCACCTAGGGTAGGGGTCTTTAACGAATACCTGACATCGCACAGGCTAGGGACCATCGCTTAACGTCCCATCGGACGGCGTGCTTAAGTTTATTTTACCTCCCAGATAAAATAAACTTAGGGCCTCGGTCGGGTTACGAACTCACGATCTTGAGCTCAGAAGGCAAGCACGCATACCACTGAGCTACCGGCGTCCTGGATATATTGATCTCAAATCTCAAGATCATTGCAACTACCTATCTTTTCAGAGTTAGTCTCGATTTTCCAATCATGTACACACATAGACAGACATCATGAAAATAGTCAAAATATGTTTGGAGAACCTTGAAAAGTGTAAATACTCGATCTCGGATTTTCGAGCTTATACAATACTTCCTTATCAGGTTTTTAACCCAACCAAGGCCCTTCGGTTTTTTATCTGGGAGATGAAAATACCTTGAGCACGTCGTCCTTCGGATGCGGTTGAAATTAACGGATGGTCCCAAGCCTGTACGATGGCAGGTACTCGTTAAAGATCCCTATACTACACTAGGTGAATAAAAATTTAGGACTCCAATTGTTGAGTCGGGCTCATGTCCACCAGAGTGAACAAAGAGCGCTATAGTAGTAGGCGATTATGACCTCCTAGTCAAAGCCCGGGCATGAGTTATAAAACCTAACCTAACCTATAATATTGGATTTGGAAAGTATCTTTCATGAAAAGCGGAATCTTACTGAATTATCGATACTATCGAAAGTTTTCCACCAATAGTATCGGACTATCGATAATAGCCAACTATCGACTACCGCCCATTCCTAGTATGACACTTTATGGCTCTTATGTTCAATGTACAATAATGGGAGTAAGTTCCGCCTCTTTTCAAAAGACCATGAAGAAGCTATAAAACAATGAGTCATATGATCAAATTCGGTGATGATAACTTTCTCCTCAGACCTTCAGAGAGACTTAACCCCAAAACGTAAATAAGTAACAGCTTTTTTCTCAAAAGAAATGATGTCATGAACACATAACCAAGAGGAAGTGGAAACATGTTACACAGCTCGAGTTTTACTTTTAATTTTGCCAGCTGTACGAAGTAAATTATTTTTATTCAACAATTTTATATTGAAATTATCCGTTTTCCGACCCCTTATTGTATATATATGGTCACAGGGAATAAGTTGTTAAGTCGTAAAATGGCCAAAATGAGTTAAGTGTATGTGTGTACATCTGCGAACTGACAAGAAGTTGGGAGCTCAGGACTCTAATACTTTCGAAATTATAAAGATGTGGGTTTCTTGGTATCTTGTAAAATTGTGTATTTTCTCGGTTAAATCAACTTAATCTACTTCTTTGAGGAATCATTCACGAGGATTTCAAAACGTATGGTAAATAATTAGGTAAGTGTGGTCAATAATTAGGTAAGTGATGGGGAATAATTGGGTAACAAAGGAAAAATCCAAGAAAGGATTATCAATATTAATTTTCATTCACTCCTATAGATTTAGAAGGTATATCATTAATAATGACGCAAACAAAATTTATTTATTCTAAAAACTGGATTTACACGATTAATGCAAAAGTAAAAAAGTGCTACCCTGAAAAGTTACCAATTTAGACTTAACAATTTATTCCCTGTGACCAGAGATATAACATGTCACCTTTACTATTAGCCTGTACGATGTCAGATACTCGTTAATGATCCCTGCCCTGAATAAAAATTTAGGGTAGGACTCCCATTGGAGATCCGAGCTCTTAGTAGGCCATATGAACCCTCTTCTCTGATCCTCATTTCCATTTGACTGATTCCATGGAAAATTCCATATATAGGAATCATAGGATACTTGTAATATATACAGTGTATATATTACAAGTATCCTTATATTACAAATGTTCTTGTTCATTTACTGGTATAGTTCAACTTCAACTGAACGGCTCGGACTGAGAAAGCCTCCCACCGCACTTTCACAATGGACAAGTTCAGCTGAAGGACTCTTAACCATAAATAAATAAATAAGAAACTCATTTTTTTGAAACAATAATTACAGTAAATTGCTGGGTGGGGGCTGGAATGGCGGACTTGATTGCTTAATCCTAATCTCTTTTCAAATAGTTCGTATTGAACCTTTCATTTTTCCTTGAGTCTACTTCACAATGCTGACCTAAGACAGGAACTATTTTGTCATTTTTCTATCGGTAACTGTGTACAATTCCAGGTATACACATTTATCGACAAATCTTTTCTTTCTCTTTTCCAGTATACATTTTTTTTTCTTTTTAATTTTCCTAATGTATAGGAAATGTTATCTAACCGTTGAGTTTTCACAGGAAATTCATCGTTCCTTGATATTAAATATGAAAAAAAAAAAAATAAGTTTTTGCTCTCCCTCCAAAATCAACCACTTACGTGAAGGCTTCTTAAACCTCATACTAAATTGTGTTGAGTTTTTTCCTAATACTTCCTTGCCCTTTGGCCAATTCGTCTGAAAATCTATAGGTGTTGTTCTTAAAGGTTTCTGGTTACAGATATAGAATTTCGTGTCGATACATGCATTCTATCGGGAGTTATTGTGTTCACAGACGTAAAAGTTTTATGTTCACAGACAGAAAAGTTTTATTTCATTTTTGGAAACAAGAGTACAGGAAAACAGGATATTCCGGTGAAAAACACAACATCGGATTTCTGACCGAAGTTCCCCTATTCTTTGTATAGCTGGGGAAGTCAAATTTTATGTCCTTCAATATATCGACATGAAATTTTATATATGTATACCGAACCTCATAGAGACGACACCTATTGGTTTTCAGCCGAGTCGCCTTAAGGGGAAGGAAAGTATCTAAAATATCTATGAAACATAAAATAACTATTTGACTTTTCAGGGTAATGCATGGAACCAAAAATGTAGGAAATCAAATTTCCAACGTTTAATCATATAATCTTATAGTATAGTTATATACATATATATCGGTTCAGTTTTGAATTGAATATTGTGTCGAACATCGTTCTAAAGTAAGCAGTAAGGCGTCAGAAAAAAATTTAAATTTATGTTGAGGGGAGGAGAGGTGGGAGGGAAGTCATATACTACCGGTCTCAAAATCATTCAAAACTTTAACTTATTTGTAAAATTATGTAACTTAAAGTTACGAAGATAACGTTAACAACTTGCATAAAGTTTACTAACTTGTTAAAAATTACTAACCTGCCTGAAGTAACTCCGGGCGAAGCTGGGTAACCTGCTAGTTTCGCTTATAAATGAACATTATTTTCGCATTTGGTAAAGTGTGTTTTAACTGTCTTGATAACAGAATAGTTATGGTCAGACGGAAGTTCCTCATTTCAAGTTTCACGTTTATGATTTTTTTTTTTTTTTTAAATTTTAAGAAACCATCAGATAAAATCTGATTCTTTTATTTTTATATAAATAATTTTTTTACGTAATGTATACGACCGTCAATTTTCTCCAGAATTTTTAAAGAAATTATGTAAGTTTTTTAGGTCGATAAATGGACAGAAAGAATGCAAAATTTCATCAAGGTCGGGCTTTATGCCTTTAATTTGTCACAAACATTAAACCATTAGAATAACGACTCATTCACATCGATTAATCGATCATTCTCATAATTTTTGAGGATTCATTGTCCAGTTGTAATATACTATAGTGTATTCAGAGAAAAGGCGTGTCACTAAAAAATATATGATGTGGACACAACAGGACTTTCTTATACCAACCATATTTTTACAGATTATTCTGCCGCCCCCTCCTTCCGCTGAAGGTCTTCTATAATGGAGTTACTGATAATACGAAAGTCATCTGTTGGCGTCAGAGATTTCCTTTGTTTCGTTGTACAGAGTAATTCTAAGTCTGAATTTCGTACACCCAAGACCCTAATATGAAAGAATTTGAGAGGGGGGAGAGGTGGGAAAGCTATCTGTAAAAAAGTGGTTGTTATAAGAAGGTTCTGTTATGGCCACATCACATATAATATATCTACATATTTACATATTATTACATATAATATATATGTAAATTTATTGTTCATTGTTGAGGCGTTATAACTTTGTTCTATAGCTCAAATCTCAACACATTGTGATGTAAAAAAATTGTATGCACATTAAGATTATTAATAAATTATAAAATCAATTGTTATTTATTATATGTATAAAAACAGTGAAGTAACTTAAATAGTGAATAAATATACAAAAATGGACTAGTCGCATTTTGTTCTAAAGCGAAATGTGAACAACCAATGAATGGAGACCAAAAGATGACGCTAAGCTGTTCTAATAGGGTGAGGACCAGTCTAAGGAGAGATGTGAAGGTGGACAGTCTAGTAGTGAGAGAAGTGTTTAGGCTTAAGATGTGGTGAACCATGTAGGAGTGAAATAACAGTGAAATTGATGCTCAAAGATACTTTTATTTATTTATATGTACATATATATGTCCAAAATAACATTGATATAAATAATGGTCAATAAAAAAAAACAGAAAAAATACTGATATATTTTGAGTAATTAGTTTGTACGATTTTTTTTTATTGTAAATAACTTCATTTTTTATTTAATATTGATAATTTGATTATATTGAAGATGTAGGTTAAGATAAATAAGCCTAATATTTGTTCTCTTAGTCTATGCTATTCATTACCTGTGAACCCAGTAAGATACTTTATACCTTTCGGTTAGATTGACCATTTTTTGAAAATTTAGAAAAACAATATGGCATCTAATTTTTATATTTAGAAGAATTCCAAATGAAAAGTTTGTTAATTGAAATTTTTTTAAATACATTCACTTTCTTAAACTTTGCACGTCTTGAACTATCGATATTTTTTTAGGGCCCTTTTGTTTCATTCGCGAACCTTTTGTTTTCTCCCCATCATTCAGAGCGAGTTGGCCAATTTTATAGAACTATTCACCATATTTCCAAGCCAAGTCAAATATAAAAATACTTATACAAAATAACATTTGTAATTAAAAAGGTACGGAGGGTGTTGCTTCAGAGCAGCGGATGGCGGTTTTGTGGTTGTGGTCTCCTGTTTGACCATGAGTAGTAGAGTGTACTGGGTCAAGCTGTCTCGCTCCTCTAGCTCCGTTGGGAAATATACAAAATACATATTTTATCCCTCATTTAAAATTTAGAAAAAGTTGCGGTTTTCTATAATAAATATCTTGAGCCACCTCACTTGTTCTAAACCTCATCATATTAAAACATTTTTCCGAATTGTATTAATTAGATACACTTTAATAGATAAATAGTTACACTTTTTTATTGCACTAAAGAATACACAAATTATGCCAATGAATGTTTTTTTTTTATTCAAAATACATATTCTTATAGGTATAGAAAATAAAATACAAAAAAAAAAAAAATACATATAATTGTAACAAATAAGCAATATAGTAACTAAATAAAAAGATACAAATAATATTAAAATAATAAATACAAATAATATTAAAATAATAAATGTGAAATATACTCTTTAATAGAAATAGTGCAAGCAACTAAGAAACAAAAACAATTCTAAATTATATGAGAAAAAATATGACTTTTGGTAAGGGGAAATATTAAATTGTAGTAACTATAACACAAAAACAAGCAATAAATTAAATTCTATTTTTATTAATTTTTAAGCCAAAACAAAACCTTAATTTTTTATTTTTATTTTTAATCAGGTTGCGGAATACGATTATATAACTTTTGAAGAAGTAATAAATATAGGAAGAAGTATACTAGATTCTACTTATTTAAATAAAATACAAAAACTGAACATAAGTAAAACATAAATAAATTATCTGTGTTTCTTAGGCTTCTTAGGGATGATTTGTTGGTTAATTTTTTTCCGGCGAGGTGTCCTTCATTTTAGTTTGTCAACATTTCGGGACTTCATCCCTTCTTCGGATTGTGATATATCTTACAAGTAGTAGGGGCGTTAATGGCAAATCGATTGAAGCACCTCTACCGACACCTGCTTGTATGTCGATTATCAACTCGATTTTTAAAAATTAAAATATATATACTTATTTAGTGAAATAGAAGTTTAATTAAGTAAACGAAGAGCAGTCAGTGTCACAAGCCTCCCTATTGTCCTTCGGGGCTTGAGGCTTAATCCGTCACTGCTTCTTTGTGTTTCTTAATTCTCTCTGAAATCATTATTAGAGATTTACGTCGCATTAACTGCAATGAGGATCAGTGACGGGCTATTTGATTACCGCTTTCTACAAGTTGCCACACTGTTCCAGATACCCTGCGATAAAACGACAGATATGAAATATTGACTCGAAGACAAGACTCGACTTGTCTGGTCGTTCATCAGTGACCTCACCGTCGAGGCTTATATTTATATTATTTATTTATTACTATTGTATAAGAATCAACGTTACAATAGACGTTGTGTTCTTACTGAAATTATACAATCGTGAGTATACATCACAAAAAGAAAATAAACTAAAATATAAAAATTAAAATAAATAATATAGGTTTATTGACATTCTTTTAGAACAAAAGCCTCTCCTTTTGGAGGTTTTGAGTCTACTGCTCTTTTAACAGAAGAAATCAGAAAATTTTAACGATTTTTCTTAAATTAAATTATTTCTTAAGTAAAACTGTTACTTCTTGAATAAAGATAAAATAAAATAAATTAAAGTTGTTTCTTAAATAATACTGTTACACATTTGTTCCATATTTCTCTGTTGCTGGCCACTGTGCACCATCCATCCCCTATTCTCTACACTATTTCATCCCTCCACCGCAGTCCAGGTCTTCCTTTTCCTCTTCTTCTGTCTCTAGGAATCCACTCCGTGCAGACTTTAGCCCATCATCGAGGATTCATCCTTGTCACATGCCCGGCCCATCTCCACTTCAGCGAGTGTGCTTCCTTCTGGAGGCTTCTTAGCCTCACCTTCCGAAGAACCTCGCTAACTAAAATGGATAAGTAAATATAATTACAAGAGTATTAATAATAGATACTCGTAACATCGAGGCTTATATCATTTTCGACAAAAAAAAAATGCTCTCAAAATCTGTAACATTTTGACAGACTCCATCTTGAAAAGTGGCAACTTCTCCCTTCCTCAGTTATCTACAGTTGGGATAAAAACACTTCCGAAGAGTTTTTTTGAAAAATAGTTATCTTAATTTTTAATAAATTGAAAAATGTGTCTACTTATTATAAACGTATCATGTATTAATTTTGTTTATGTACTCATATATTTTTTTGTATTTATTTGTTTAGCTGTTATTAATTTCCTTTTACTTTTTTTAATAGTTTTGTTATTACTACTAATCATAGGTGTGTTAGACTCAAGTAGTTATAAATCTAATTTATGAGCTATCTTAATGTATAAATTCTTTTGACGTATCCTATTACTATGTATTGGTTTAACGGAAATAAATTTATTATTATTATTATTACTCTGCACATTGTGCTTTCGGAAATAGAAACACTCAGTATTTGTATTTCGTGATTTGATTCGTTTCTTTGACACAAATCATATTGACCAATACAATAGCATTGTGTCCGAATATTGGTGTTGCACTTTGCACACCGCTTGTCATGTGATTTTGTAAAAGGTCATTTTTGTCGTGAATCGTGCATCATTTGCTGGTCGTTAGAACTCACGGCAATAATTTTGTGGTCATTCATAATTTTCAAAAGACTTATTTCAATTTTCTTTTTTCTTTGATATTTTCTATGATGGTATGTAGCTACAATTTATTGGATATTGTTTCGTCAATGTATATCCTCATATACTACTATGAATGGGCCTAATTATATTTTTGAAATTTATGGTTTTGCATTTATTTTTCTATAATGAATGTATCGATATGAAAATTTATATTTAAATTTAAAAAACCATAAGGACGACACACACCAATTTTCAGCGGAATCGGCCGTAGGAATGTGTTAGTTAAAAAGTGAGGAGCTCGATTGAATAACCTTAATACTTAACTGCCGATGTAAAGAATGTATCGATACAAAATTTGTAAGGGGATTCAGAAGCCACTATGTAAGTCAACTATTGACTTTTATCCCAAACAGTCAATAGCTTTTGAAGGAAGGGCGAAAACATAATTGATTAATTTGTACTGGGGAAGTACATTGCCGGTGATTCACTGACCATTTATTGTTTATTATTTTCATTACTAATATCATTATTTTTTATTTCTATTATACTAATATACGTGCTAAGTTGGTGAATTGCCCCACTGTGCGCTGTACAATAAAACAAAGAAAACCGCTGATAACACATTATTTTTTCTTATACCTGTATTGAAATGAATTTGAGAAAGGGGAAGGGAGTCAGAATGATCTGTACAAAGGTGGTTGGTATAAGAAATTCATGGTCACATCACATAGGAAACGTATCACGGCAAAAACAGATAAATCCACTTTTTCAGGATTTCATTTTTATTTAATAATTTCAAAGTCTTAGTTTACTAGAACATAGAACTAGAAGCGTTTGTTTCAAACTCCGTTATATCCTACTGAAATAGGGGTCTTGAATTTTTCTTTCGAAACAAACTCCGATATATCCAAACTCGACGCTAGTTGTGCTGAGAGTAACCTCTTACACGGTTTTTATTATTTTCACAGTTCACTTGTTGATTTTAAGTTTCTCTTCAAGAAGTTTTTCTAACTATTATTACAATTAATTACTTTTAGTAAAAATGAATGTGGCTATTGGTTGTCCATAAAAACAAACTAGGTGATCCAACGCAATTAAAAAAAAAAAAAAAAGTAAATTTTTTCACTCAATAAACATTTAGTTAGTAATAGAACGCTAGAGTAATGGAACGAGGGTAGAAAAAGTAGGAAATAACTACTTAGCACAAGGGATAAGTACCTGTCAGATCAAAACCAGATAAATCCAACCAAAATTTCGAGATTTTCAGCTTCCTAAAAAAGCTAGAACAAAAATAAACAAGAGGGAATCAAGGTGCTCCCTAGAAGCATTTAAATAACAAAACCTGCCTAAATAATAAAATTCTGCAAAATAAATAACACAATTTTTTTTTACTACATTGTAAAAATTTATGAAACGGATTTATCGGGTTTTGCCGTGACTTGCCTCATATATTTTATTCAATATTATTGTTACCATATTTGTGTCCGGCTTTACGGTGTAATAATTGTCTACAAAGTATCTTGCCTTTTTTATGATCTATCCTATTACTATTTTGCCGTTGTAAGGCCTAAGTGTTCATATAATTACACAATTCAAATGCAGAACTCAAATTGTTACTTTCAGAAACAGTTTGTTTATTATGTTTAGCTTTGAACTAACACATTAATAGAAATCAAATAGGGGGCCATGGTGGCCATGCGGGCTAGAGCGTAGGGCTTTGGTCGCATGGTTTGCGGGTTCGAATTCCATCCGGGAGAGAGTTTTATTTCGTAGATAGAACTCCCTCCCGTGGCCATGGATGTCGTAAATTATCTAGATAACAACTTTACAAGAGATATGGCTAATATGCATCGTACATGATCGTGGGTTCGAAACCCGACCGACGCCCTTAGTTTATTTTATCTGGGAGGTAAAGTAAATTTAAGCACGCCGTTCTTCGGATGGGACGTTAAGCGATGGTCCCGAGTCTGTACGACGTCAGGACTCGTTAAAGACCTCTGCCGTACGTGAACAAAAATTTATGGTAGGCAAAATTTAGGACTCCCATAGTAGAGTCGGCCTCATGTCCACCAGAATGTCGATAGAACGCTCTGGTAGTAGACGATGTGACCTCTTAGTTAAATGGGGCATGAGTCATAAAACCTAACCAAACACTGTCTGAAACAGGGAAGGTTATTATATTTTTTGTTTCCCAGGTGCTTGGTTACCTGCTTGGTTGCACTATGTTATGCTTTAACGGAAATAAGTATTATTATTTTTCTGTAGGTCAAACAGAGGAATGTCAGTATGACTCTGCTAACTAAAGATACGAACAGTAAGTCTCCAGTTGCCAACTTTCCATCAATGTTCAAAGCCTCTTAGATAACATAGTGAAATAATTAGAGCAGTTTCTTACTCCAAGGAATTTTTATTTCAGCTCATTCAGCTTATCGTAAATTCGAAAACCTATAATTAACACTGAGGGTTTTTCTGCTTTTTGGAACCTTAGATTAGATTTAATTATATTTACGAAACCTCACCATTAATTACTCCAAGTAGACAAACTTTCGTTTATCTATTTCTTCAACTTATTACATGTTAATAATACTCCTCTTGTAGATCTCAGGATTGTGTTTATGAGGAACATGGTGAAATGCTTTTTAAAAACTTCCAATTCTTCCCTGAGTTGACACAACGTTGGATTCGAAATTCCTGGACAGTTCCTGATAAGGCCAGTCAAGAACAGCTCGCTCCTTCGACACAATAGTGAAAGCGATCAGTGTGTGAACTCGGAGGTAGAGAACGGCTCTCTGAATTGTTTCTCAGGTTCTGTCGATATTAACAAGGACGGCAAGATAATCATCAGGTTTAGTGGATGTCTCTCTACAACATATCTTTTACGGTTGGTTATTCGGTGCAACATCTCTATTACTTGAAGTATAACATGTCTCTATTACAGGATGTTACTCTGTTCAACATTTCTATTAATGGCTTCTGTACAACATGTCTCTTTCAAGTCTCTGTACAACATCTATACAACATACTATTACTCCGTTCAACGTTTCTATTAATGGCTTCTGTACAACATGTCCTCTTTCAAGTCTCTGTACAACATCTATATAACTTACTATTACTCTGCGCAACATTTCTATTGATGGCTCCGGTACAACATGTCTCTTTCCAGTCTCTGTACAACATCTATATAACAGTCCATCATTTGATCTACACCTGTGAACTATTGGAGGGTCTAAGAAGTTCTCTAGTGAGATTTGTAGTGGTCAATGGTGAAAATTGGCCTTTGTCAACAATTATTTTAGTGCGACGTTTTTATAAAGAATTTTTAAACTTTGTACAGAAGATTAATTTTGATGAACTATAACTTTATTTTCTAAATTATTGTAGGTCAAATTCAAAATTAAGTTGTGTAAAAGCATGTAATATACATATGGCGCCGCATGCAGATAAATATATTCCCTTCCAGTAGGGATACTACTGGATGGAAATGGGGGGAAAAAAAACATCTATATAACATACTATTACTCTACGCAACATTTCTATTAATGGCTCCTGTATAACATGTCTCTTTCAAGTCTCTGTACAACATCTATATAACAAACTATTACTCTGCGCAACATTTCTATTAATGGCTCCTGTACAACATGTCTCTGTGCAACATCTATATAACAATCTATTACTCTACGCAACATTTCTATTAATGGCTTCTGTACAACATGACTGTTTCATATCTGTACAAAATCTCTATTACTGCAGTTTACATGTGTGTTTCATGTCAACATTTGTATTAATGGCTTCTGTACAACATGACTGTTTCATGTCTCTGTACAAAATCTCTATTACTGCAGTTTACATGTGTGTTTCATGTCAACATTTCTATTACTGTAGGTTACTCTCTACAACATGTTTATTACTTGTATCTGTTCTACATATCTGTTTCATGTCTCCGTACAACATTTCTATTATTGTCGGTTACTCTGTGCAACCTTTTTATTACTTTTATCTCTATAACATGTCTGTTACATAAGTTAAAAGAGAAAATCAACCATATTGTGTATGGATATTAAAATTGATTAATAGAAAATTTCTTGTTCGTTTGAATTATTTTCCTCTGTGTTTCCTGGACAATACTGGATTAATGGCTCAACACTGCTTCCCACTGAAATGGAGGAGCATCAAGGCATTCTTTATTAAGTTTAGTAGTGCAAAGCACTATTACATTTACTTTATTTAAGTAAGTTAAACTCCGAAATAATAAGTCTCGATTTTCTTCTGATTTCAGTCAAATTCCATTCAGATCTAAGTTAGCACATGTGACATCTTGATCTAAAATTTCAAGTTACACACAAACCTTGAAAAGTGAGAAAAACTCGATTTCAGATTTTTGCACGATAACAATACTTCTTTATACCAAATATATATCCCAACTGTAATAGAGAAGCAGCAAGTAGTGCTAAGCACCTTTTCATTTACTTTATTTTGCTAAAATCCAAGTCATGGTTAACAAATATAGACCAAATTTTATCCAGTGACCAAGTCAATAAACCAGACGTAATGATACTTAACATTTTTGCAGAGATATTGTGAAACCCTTAATAGGTTAGGTTAGGTTTTATGACTCATGCCCGGGCTTTAACTACGAGGTCATATCGCCTACTACCAGAGCGCTCTTTCGTCACTCTGGTGGACATGAGCCCGACTCTACTGTGGGAGTCCTAAATTTTGCCTACCCTAAATTTTTATTCACCTAGGGTAGGGGTCTTTAACGAGTACCTGACATCGTACAGGCTCGGGACCATCGCTTAACGTCCCATCCGAAGGACGGCGTGCTTAAGTTTATTTTACCTCCCAGATAAAATAAACTAAGGGCCTCGGTCGGGTTACGAACCCACGTTCTTGAGCTCAGAAGTCAAGCACGCATACCACTGAGCTACTGGCGCCCTCGAAACCCTTAATAAAAAATATAAATAAGAAAAACATATGTTTTTAGAAATATTGTCTATTTCACGAATTATATAAAATATACGGGAGTTTTTTCGGTATTGCTACCGTCTTCAGCCACGACGATTACTAAATGGAAGTTCAACCTAAGTTTGGATTGTACACTGGTTGAACTTCCATTTAGTATTTGTTAAAACACGGCTGAGGATGATAGAAATACCGAAAGTACTCCTATATATTTTATATAATTTGTGAAATAGACAATATATTTAAGAAAAATATAATTTTCTTTATATTTTTTTAACCAGAAGTAGATAATTTCGGCATAAAACCTTCTATTCCTCCAAGTTCAGACACAATAGAAATGCCGTCTTCCTGTAACTCCATTTCTTCGACTCGTTTATCCATATTAGGGAGAGCTGTTGACGTTTGAACAGACAGATTGCGACAAACAGCTAGACTGGAACTCGACTGTCATAACCCTCTGTCCATTAGGTTTATATAACTAACCTCTCTGTACTCGTGAGATGTATCCCAGGCCTTATAATTTCCTCCAATCCCAGCCACTTTTATTGATACGTTCCTGATGTAATCCTTTACCTCAACCCTATAATTCCTAATCTGTTAAGATTAAGTGAAGGTCTGTTCCTTTTCTAACTTTCTGCCTCTGTTGTTCGTTCGTTATTCAGATTAATGTCATCTAATGACTTAGTGGGTGGTCTAATTGGTTTCTATATTTTTTTGAGACTACCGGTCCGAAGTTCTATTATTTTGGATAACGATTGACCATTCTGTCTTTGATGGAAATCCTAATCTTGGCTGTAGAGCGGGTAAGTTATAAACATTTTAGTTATTAAAGAAAGCATAAATTACTTTTGAAACAGAAAATTCAATTTTTTTACAAATATTTACCTATGATTGTACTAGGGATGGGGAAAATTTCAGCCCTTTTGAAAAAACGGGTTGCCAGCTCCTTCTCTTAACTATAAGAAAAACTCAAAATCCGTTTTCAAGTTTTCTATTGACTAATAACCTTCCCTATTGAGAAGTCAAAATAAAATAAAATAAAAATATTTTTGTCGTTCTGCCTCATATGTGCTTTGTGATTATTGAAGTTACTTTTATGATATAAGATATAGCGTTTCTTCTTAATAACAACAATAATTATAATTAAAAAAATAATGTAAAATAATTAAATAAAGGGATAGAGGAGAGAAAATAATAATAACAGTACTTCTAGGAAATAAATGAAAGTGAAATTCTAAAATGAAGGTGGATGTACGTAGAGCTATATCATGATTACATTGAACAGCATAATAATAATAATAACATAAATATTAGATATAATCTTAAACAAATAAATAATAAGGCAGTTATTGGGTTTTTGAGTTTAGCCCCCCTCTGATCCCTCCCTTCCATTTGGCTTATTAAGCTGAAAATCAATAGGTGTCGCCCTTAGACAAAGTTGTAACAAAATAATTTATGAAAATTAGATTACAATTTGAGAAATTGTAAGTTTAACATATCTGAGGCCGTTACTGAGCTTACGTCTGTCTAGGTCTAGGGAGACCTGAGCTTATCTGTTCTTAACACTGAGACTTTTTTCCCGTGGCGTGCTTAGCAGCTTCCCATGTCTTGGCTATGGCATACTCAGGCATGCTACGAGGACTTTGAGAATGCTTGCCGGTTATGTACTTCCCCAGAGACAAAAAAACGAATAAAGTTTTGCTCTCCATCTAAACCAATTTACCAATTTGGTTGAAAATCAATAAGTGTCCTACTCAGGGATTTCTGCAGTCTTACTACATATCATGTTGATACATTCGTCACATCAATAGTTATTAGAATTTTTGAGTTGAGCCACTTCCTCTGTTCACCCCTTCTCTCAAGCTGATTTGGCTGATAATAGGTAGGTATAGTCATATAAAATATATATATCCTGTATGAAGTTTTGGATTTACACATAAAATTTAATATCGATACATTCAAAACTTTGGAAATTATTGGGGTTTTTGTGTTGAGCCGCCTCCCTTCCCCCGTAGTCCGCCCCCTTCCACCCCCTCCTTTTGATAGATTCGTGTTTTGGATTTATATATTTAATTTCGTGCCGATATATGCATTCTAACCTAGACAGGAAATTTGTTTTTCATTTTTTTTAAATTAGAAGAAACCAAAAATTCCGGTGAAAACTCAACATAGAATGACACTGATCTTAACATTGAGGGCGGAAACTTGGAAATGTCATTCCGTCATACAATCTTGAGAAGAGGATCCTCCTTTGGGTTTCCGCCGGAGGTTCTGGAGGTGTGAAAATCGATGGGAAACCAAGAACTCTTCTACTTTCTCTGCAACAAAACCTTTTTTGGTTGCTCCCAGAGGATCAGACAGTAAGAAGGTTTGTTGAATGGAATACGGAAAATTGCATATAAGAAAGTCATCTTTAAATCACTAATAATGTACTTCCATAGCACAAATTAATCAATTAAGTGTTTGCTCTTCCTTCAAAACCAATCGACCCTTTGAATACTCATAATGAATTCTGTGTCGATACATTCATTACATCGGCAGTTATTGGATTTTTTGAGTTTAGTCCCCCTCTGATCCCCCTTCCCTTTGGCCGATTAAGCTAAAAATCAATAGGTGTCGTCCCTAGAGGATTCTGGCCTCAGATTTAAAACTTCGTGTCGATACATTTATTCTATCGAGAGTTATCGTGTTCACAGAGAGAACTTTTTTAAAATTTTTGAATTTGGGGGTCGGAAAACATGAAATCTTGTCTAAAACTGACTCATTACATAATTTCCTTTATACTTCAGCTGAGAAAGTAAAAATGTTCATGAGAGAGAAAAGAATACGATTTTCGTTTATTTTTATTATTTTTTAATATAAAAAATAAGTACAAAATTATATTGGAATTAATAATAATTCATTAACTAGTAGTGGTGGACAGGAGCGTGATGGTAGACATGGGGGTGAGATGCATGCCCGGTCCTATGTACCACGGCGTTAAACCCATTGTGATGATCAGCTGTATAGTGCACTTCCCGGGTTGTACCATCGGCCTCCTTCAAGGAGTAGTACCCTTTGACAACGTCACCGTCTCTTGTCTCGTGCTGGCTCTTAGCGTCCCCAGTGTGTGGGTCGTGCACGCTGTACTCAAAGTTGTACTTGGGGTGAGCCTGAAGAGGAGTAAAAAATCATATTTAGTACCATTATATTGAATGTACGAACGAAATATAGCTATGATGATATTACTCACATAGTAGTCAATGTGTTCGTGATGTCCTCCATAATGGCCGCCATACTGGGCCATAGCGAATTCCACCAGGCAGACTACTGCAAAAATCTGAAAACAATAAAATAATAAATTGAAGAATGTTATAGGAATATTTTATGCGAACATGAGATCACACGACTCATCCCCCTAATAAAATTTCTTCGATGAATCACCTACAATGCGCTTCCCCAGCCCAAATTAATTAAGTATTGCTCTGCCTCCAAAATCAATCGACCGTTCTGGGCTAAAGATCAATAGTTAATTTGCAAAAGGGCTTTTGAGTCCTCAAACTAAATTTAATGTCGATACATTCATTACATTGACAGTAATTAAGTTTTTGAGTTGAGTCCATGTGTGAGGGGCAGAGATTTTCATGGAAATTTGGTGATGAAGTGAAACGAGAAACAGGTTTTAAATTTGTTTCTCTTGTAGTATGATATCGAACAAAGTTTGGGATGCCGGCTTCCCTACTGAGAACAATATGGCGAGTTCGAAACCCGGCCAAGGCACTGAAGTTTTTGATTAGGAAGGTGAAAAAACCTTGAGCATGCCGTCCTTCGGATGGATGTTAAGCGACGTCCATGCCTCTACGATATCTGGGAGTCATTAAAGACCCTTGGCCCAAGGTTAAAAGACCTGGGTAGGCAATATTTTGAACGAAAGAGCGCTTTGGTTAGTAGGCGGTATGATCTCGTAGTTAAAGCCCGGGCATGAGATGCAATAATTTAATCACGAATCAAACCCTTCATATGCTTCACTCGTAAGGGACCAAAAATGTTGGTTCTTTAAATTCAAATTTGTCCCCACCTCCCAGGACCTAATTAAAAATTAAATTATAGTATGTTATTCGGCGATACACAGTTAGTAACTTCAAGTATTAACTTTATTTGCCAAGTTAGTAACAAGTTAGATGATTTTAGAAGTACATTTTAA
Organism: Aradus depressus; assembly: GCA_963662175.1. Lineage (NCBI taxonomy): Eukaryota > Metazoa > Arthropoda > Insecta > Hemiptera > Aradidae > Aradus > Aradus depressus. The sequence goes on from OY759214.1 coordinate 39,965,620, forward strand.
ATTACATAAAAAAAACTTAAGCACGCCGTCCTTCGGATTGGACGTTAAGCGATGGTCCCGAACCTATGCGATGTCAGGTGCTCTCTAAAGACCCCTACCCTAGGTTAATAAAACGTTAGGCAACATTTAGGACTCCCATAGTAGGGTCGGGGCTCATGTTCACACAAGTGACGAAAGAACAGTCGTATTAGGTGATACGACCTCATAGTTAAAGCCCGGGCATGAGTCAAAATAACTATTTTCAATTATTTCAAGGTCGTAGAAGTAGTGTGACACTTACCCAACCCCTATCGGCATCATAAATCATCGGCAATGTGTAGTTTCTGTACTTTTCTGAAGCTAGGCGACCGTTATAGTAAAAATCAATAGTTTTCTTACACAGGAATTATTAAATCCTCTTACTGAATATCGGAATATATTATATATTATTCATTTAATCGGCAGTTATTAGGGTTTTTGTGTTAAGCTCCTTCCTCCTCCTCCTTTAATCCTCCCGTTTCCTTTGGTCAATTGCTGTAAATAAATAGGTGTCGTTCTTATGGAGGGATGATAGACCTACTGATTATCGTGTCGATACATCCCCCCTCCCACTGTAGACAGACAGACACAATTTTCAATGATAATAATAATATTCATTTCCACTAAACCATAACTAACGTTTTTCAAATATTAACTTTATTTGCCAAGTTAGTAACAAGTTAGATGATTTTAGAAATATATTTTTAATTATATAAAAAAAAAGAACTTAAAATCATGCCGTACTTTGAATGGGACGTTAAGCGATGGTCCTGAACCTACGCGATGTCAGTTGCTCGTTTAAGACCCCTACCCTAGGTGAATAAAACTTTAGGGCAAACTTATACTTCATAAAATTCTTGATATCAAGATAACATATCAATTATTTATATCAACCGATATTAAATCTCAGAATATGATTAACAATAATAACTATAAAAATTAAAATTAATAAACATAAAATTCCTAATTTTAATAAATACTGTAGATACTTTTTTTATTATTATTTTTAGTTTTATTATTTACCTATTGACATGAAAAAAAAGTCTTATTTCTCTTTGCCCGGTTTGGCTGAAAATCAATAAGATGACTCCTTTTGAAGTTTTGTATACATGAATACATCTTTGTATTGATACATTCATTCTGTCAGGAGTTATCATGTTCCCAGCCACGAAATTTCATGTGTGTATTCAGAACACATATTAATTTTCCGCGAAATTGGATGAAGGGGCGGCGGGGATCAGAGGGGGACTCAACTCAAAAATCATAATAATCGATGTAATGAATAAATCGACACGAAATTTAGTATGAGAAATCAGAAGTCTCTTTGTGTATCAACTATTGATTTTTAGTCAAAACTTTAGATTTGTGTTTGAGGAAGAGAGAAAACTTAGTTGATTGATTCATTACCGGTGGATTCACCGATGACTTTTAATTTTAATTTATTGAATCAAGGGGTGACATAAAATTCTTTTGAAAACTGTACATCGAAATTTTGACAGATTATATAAATTCTACTATACTTTATATTACTGGGGAAGTAATACACATATGACTAAAATGTATGTAAGTATATTAGTATGTTACCTTGGTGAGCATGGTTATCGAGGTGGCAGTGGCTACAGTGTTGTTCTGTTGTATCGATGTTACAGTCCTCTTATATTCCCCGCTCTCCCACCCCTAACAACCCTGTTAGTCGCCATGAGGGGGGGAGCAACTATATTTCCTCACTTCCAAATAATACCCAATAAAACTACTAACTGTAAATTTTTATTTTACAATATAATAGCGGATAAACAATAAATTATTGATCTAACTTTTTCGCTCATTATAATTTCTCATATGGCGGTGTTTCATTATGTAGATGTGTGAGGGAGTTATGGAATCGGAAAGAAATTTGATGTTTATTTTTCACACGGATTTCACGTTTCCCGACCTCCTGATATCAAAAATAAAAACAATATTTCTGTGTGTTTTAAATGAAATGAAAATAAATTTTATTCTGGGACCGAAGTCCCCTAAAAATAAATATATGAAAGTCACTGAACAGAGCAACAAATACAAATAAAATATCTAATGAGAGATATAAAAGTGCTACAGTGGATAGAAACAAGAACAAAATGAATATAACTAAATAATAAAATATAATAAAATAAATAATGATGAAATAAGTAAAAAAATAAATAAATAAAATAATCATACAAAAATAATTAAATCAACAGCTTCACTATGAAGAGATCATACGAAAATAAATGTATAGATACATTTAGATCTAAATAAATATATAGAAGAAGAAGAGGGCGCCGGTAGCTCAGTGGTATGTGTGCTTGCCTTCTGAGCTCAAGGTCGTGGGTTCGAAACCCGGTCGAGGCCCTTAGTTTATTTTATCTGGGAGGTAAAATAAACTTAAGCACGCCGTCCTTCGGATGGGACGTTAAGCGATGGACCCGAGCCTGTACAATGTCAGGTACTCGGTAAGCAAAATTTAGGACTCCCACAGTAGAGTCGGGCTCTTGTCCACCAGAGTGACGAAAGAGCGCATTGATAGTAGGCGATATGACCTCGCAGTTAAAGCCCGGGCAAGAGTCATAAAACCTAAACTACAGAAGAAGATAAAATAAATGTAAAAACAATATACAAATCAAGATTATGAAGGTAGAGGAAATCTAGACCAGGCTTGCATTAAATTAATTTAAGAAAAACTAATGATAAAAAAAAATAAATCAAAAAGTAAAAAGATGAAAAAATGAGTAAAAATAAGTACGGAAAAAAAAGTGTGTTTGAGTCTGTGAACACGGTAACACCCCATGTATGAAATGTATTGACGATTTGGCTGAAACATTTTGCAGGATATCGAAACCTTGTTTTGAATGTCTTTCGGTATGTATCTCGTAAACCGAAAGACCTTCAAAACAAAGCATTTTAGATAAAATGTGCCTCTTAGTTTTCTCTACAACTTTTATTTGAAAAGATTTTTGATCAGCTCTTAAATATAACCGATATCCTGCAAAATGTTTCAATACGATTTACGTCTTCCGAAAGCTCTAGAGCTTATAAAATGAGCCAATTTATAATATAATTTTAGTTTGTTAACTCATATAGAGGAAAACTATGTACAAGTTCAGAAACTGTGTGAAAGTACACTTACGAAACGTTTCAATGTGTGATCTGACCACATTACTGTGTAATATTTTTTGAAATTATTACTAGTAACGATTTCAATAACGTATATTGTTTCATATGCGATAAATAGTTCCCTGGCTTCGTGGGTGTGGTTTTACTTGTATCTAAACTACGAGGTCAAATTAAGGTAACATTTACTACGGCCCTCCATGCTGCTCAGTGTGGTCCATGGAAGTCTTGGAAAACGTGAAGCTTACAAGCTTTTTACTTCCCCAATTATATGAAGTATAAGGGAAGTTATTTAATTAGTCAGAATTCCATGTTGAGTTTTCACCTAAATAACCTGTTTTCCCACCTCATGTATGAAAAAAATGAGAAAAACAAAAAAAAAACATTTCGTGTCTGTTTATGTGTCTGTGAATATAATTATATAACTCCCAATAGATCTGAATAAAGCTACATAAGGACGGCACCTATTAATTTTCAGTCAAATCAGGCAAAAGGAAAATGGGGGATCAGAAGATGGGGAAAAGTATTACAACTGCCGATGTGATGTATCAATAGGAAATTTTACATGATTCAGTAGCACTTATCGATTATTAGCTAAATCAGTCGATTGTTTTTTTTTGAACATAAAGGATTACGCTTTTTAGAAATATAATTTTTTTTTATTTGGAGTAGTTAATTTTAGGGAATATAAAGAACCTCAGGTTAGTCGCTCAAAATGACGTAAATCTCTCTTCTAGGGCACTGCTTCACAAATGTGACCAACTTATGATAACTTTTTGGACAGTCGTCGGCAGCATTTGTTATTTTTTTCTTTTTTTTTGGGGGGGGGGGGAAGAGCATACGTAATATGATACGTCATAAAAATATGTATATACGATACTTTATTGAATAGGTTAGGTTTTATGACTCATGCTCGGGCTTTAACTACAAGTTCATATCGCCTACTACCAGAGCGCTCTTTCGTCACTCTGGTGGACATGAGCCGGACTCTACTGTGGGAGTCCTAAATTTTACCTACTCTAAATTTTTATTCACTTAGAACAGGGGTCCTTTAGCTAGTACCTGACATCGTACAGGCTCGGGACCATCGCCTAACGTCCCAACCAAAGGACGGCGTGCTTAAGTTTATTTTACCTCCCAGATAAAATAAACTAAGGGCCTCGATTGGGTTTCGAACCCACGTTCTTGAGCTCAGAAGGCAAGCACGAATACCACTGAGGTACCGGCGCCCTCCTTTATTGAATATAAACAGTTATTAAATCGAATTTGACACACAAATGATTAGTAACAACAATAATCGTAAAAAATTAAATGAAAAATATATAAATTAATAAAAAAAATAAATTAGTACGTATACAAATAATAATATTAATAAATACAATACCTACAGGTTTAAATTATAATAAATATTATGTTCATGAGTGTCTTTTTCTCAATATTTTAGGCCGATCCTTTTCTCAGATCACAATGTAAGAAATAGAAAAAAGAAAAACAAACAAACAACGATTAGAACAAAATAAATATATATTTAATACATAAATAAATAAACCAGTGGAAATAAAATATATGAGTAAAAAACTAATAAAAAATAATGATAATAGTAATGAAATTATAAAACAAAACGTCATTTCTACCGACGTTAGAAGAGGATATCTGAGGAGGAACTCTGCCAAGAAAAGATAAATGAATGAAACAATATGATGTATGAAATAATGTTTTTATATATGAAACATGACTTTTATAACATCGTTATATACTTTTTTTTTTTGAACAATGGGGAAAAAATATCTTTTCCCGAATTGACGTTTCCCATTTTCAGTTGAAATTTAAATTTTTTTCTGCATCCATTGCTCTCAAAAAGTGGGTAGGACATTAAAAAAATTAGTTCCTGTATGAGTTATAGTTCTTTTCAAAAAGAGAAAAGCAATGTTTGATTATTCGAAATATGAAGGAGAGAACAGGCTTGTGGTCGAATAAGACAAACTTGTGGAATTTCTGCCAAGCTTTCTTTCGGCACTGAGTATATCTTCTTCAAGGCCTATATTGTGATTTATGAAATATTATTATTGCGTTAATATATGTGGATATGAGTAAAGGACATGACATAAATGTGAATAGACCAATATTTAACCTTAAATAATTTACATGAAAACAAACTGAAATATTATATTTAAACAGATAACCATAAACAATATAAATTAATTATAACCGTGTATCCCTTGAGTGAAAATTTACAAACACCACACAAATAATACATCTAAGCAGAGAGCCGGTAGCTCAGTGGTATGCGTGCTTGTCTTCTGAGCTCAAGGTCGTGGGTTCGTAACCCGACCGAGGCCCTTAGTTTATTTTATCTGGGAGGTAATATAAACTTAAGCACGCCGTCCTTCGGATGGGACGTTAAGCGATGGTCCCGAGCCTGTACGATGTCAGGTACTCGTTAAAGACCCCTACCCTAGATGAATAAAAATTTAGGGTAGGCAAAATTTAGGACTCCCACAGTAGAGTCAGGCTCATGTCCACCAGAGTGACGAAAGAGCGCTCTGGTAGTAGGCGATATGACCTCGTTGTTAAAGCCCGGGCATGAGTCATAAAACCTAACCTAACCTCTAAGCAGAGAGAACATCCTGAGCGAGCAGAAGTTTTAAAATAGTAAAGTATAATATTTAAAATGTCTGAATACATTGTTTGCGTTCTGTGTTGATACAGTGGAAATACTAATGAATAAAATAAAATGATAGATAAAACACTTTTTTGAACACTTATATTGTCTAATTCCACAAACAGTTTGTGGAATTGACAATATAAGTGTTCAAAAAAGTGTTTTATCTATCATTTTATTTTATAATATTTAAGGCAGCCACACCAAAATGTGATGTCACATATCTCGGGTGTTTGGGCAAAAGGACTTAAGTCAGCAAATCTGACGTTTAGGAGGGGAATTTCTGAAGGTTTGAAAAATTCCTGCAAAAGAAGGTAAAGCACATTTATGTTACTTGAAATATTATTTCTATAAAGTATTAAATATAAACAAAGTAAAATATTCCAACAATCATAGAAAAAAAAGATGTTGTCTTCCCAATCTTTTATTTTCGACGCAACAGCGTCATCATCAGTGGTCCATCCCACCCACACAGCACAACGGTTAGAAGACAACCGGGTGGGATGAACTACTGATGATGATGCTGTTGCGTTGAAAACCGGTTCTGGTCTAAAATAAAACAGTGGGAAGACAACATCTTACTATCACATATGATTCCAACAATCAGTTATATATAGTAAAAATATTTAAAAGCCCTAAATCCTTTGGATCACAAGACTTATTCTGACTTAAGGCCCTTTTGCCGAGACACCAGGGATATAAAATAAAGTATATAGTATAAATATAGAAATAAATAAAATATAAATATAGAAATAAAACGAAAATCGAAGTATAAAATATGCATATTTTATACTTCGATTTTCGTTTTATTTCTATATTTATGTTTTATTTATTTCTATATTTATACTATATACTTTATTTTAGATGTTAATTATTGGTTTAGTCACAATTATTTCATGTCCTTCACGCAGTAATAATATTTTATATATGTCAATACAGGCCCTGAAGAAGATAGACTCAGCGCTGAAAGCTTGGCAGAAATTCCACAAATTTGTTTTATTTGTATTCGACCACAAGCCTGTTCTCTCCTCCTTCTTATTAAATCGTTGGTCAATTCCTTCCTAATTGATTTGAAGTATGTAAAGATAAGTCCCCGGCACTCAGTACTTGACCAAATTGTTTTTTTTTTTTTTAATAAACTAGTTTGACCTACATAAATTTGTAGGTGAGGGCTCGTTAACCTACAAAATTGTTGCCCATCTCTGGGCTAGTGCCACTATTGTCTTGCATAAGGGAATTTTGGTTTGGTGTGTCATTACCTCTCACACGTATATGCCCACTTAATTGGTTATAGCCCCTTGAAACCAGGTCAGAGCGGTTGAGTTGGGTCGTTCGGTTTGTCCTGTTCGTTCCTCACACTCTGTAGGTTTACATAATCCAAATTTGAACCAGATTCCTTGCTCATGTGTGTGCAGTTCTATGGCACTATCTTACGTACCTACTTCACCTCGGACCAGTGGCCATGCCTTACCAAGTCCTTTTCTGCTCCGGAAATTACTTTACACACATTTAATTGTTTTTTTTTTTTTCTCTCCATCTTTTGTTCTTATTTACTCAGTCAGTTAAGTTAATTCCTACCTATTTTTTAATTAAGATATCTTACTTTTATAACTTACACATTACATTCAGACTTAAGATTCCTCCGATAGTCACGAATGACATAACGGTAAGTAGACCTAATTTGTCTTCTTGATAAACAAGGAAGATGGGAGAGATTAATAAAATATCTTTATTCATTCCTCTGTATGACTATTTTTCAGTTCAAAAATCTGGCCGCTGTATTAAACGTTCGAATACTCTTTCATCATTTATTTTATTGTGATCAGAAATTTTCTTTTCTTACTAAAAAAAATTAATGTTAATAAAAATATTAAACAAATTGTATCACAATAAAAAATGTAGGGTTTTGATGGAGGGACTCCGTCATAAAAATAAAAATGAAAGCAAGAATTAAAAATTAAAGTTTTTATGTAGGAAACACGACTTTTAGACTATGGTTATTTTGCTTCATAATTTAAAAAGCTATGTTTTATTCATACAACTTTAATTCATGCTTCCAATGTCCAAGAATATCCTCGTTACTTTGGTTTATATAATATGAAATTTTTATTATTATCATTAATTTGTTTAGTTATATATACTATTTCCAAGGGCGCCGGTAGATTAGTGGTATGCTAAACTTAATAGTTTAGTGGTAATAAACTTAAGCACGCCGTCCTTTGGATGGGACGTTAAGCGATGGTCCGGAGCCTGTATGATATCAGGTACTCGTTAAAGACCTCTGCCCTAGGTGAATAAAAATATTAAACAAATGTAATTATATATACAAAATATAGGATATTGGTGGAAGCAACAATTGAAGCGTTTGTATAGGAAACACCGATTTTTGAGACCCATGTAGAGTAGAATATTGACCAGAAAATAAGAATGTATTTCCTTTAACTCATATTACTATAATCTGATAAGTCTAGAAATGTATTAATAAAGACAGCTTAAAATAAGATACATAAACTAAACCCAATTGACCGTTTGGACTAAAAATTGAATCATCATACTAAATTTTTTGTCGATATATTCATTACATCGAGATTATTAGGGTGTTTGATGGGGTGTGTTCCTTATAGGGTTTTAAATTTAATTATAAAATTTCAATTTGATACATTCATTACATCAGCATTTATTATAGTTTTTGAGTTGAGCCCTTCTCTCTGATCCCTGTATTCCTTTTGACCGATTTGACTATAAATCATTAGGTGTCCTTCTTATGAGGTTTTGGATACACATATAAAATGAAGGTAAGACCGATTACATAACTTCCCCTATGCTTCCTATAGATGGGGAAGTAAAACAGACGACTGAATAGTCAGTTTGATTTGTCAATCTAATATCTAGTTACTTTATAACTTCAATTCATTGAAAGTGAAGGGGCAAACATGCAGGCGGGGGGGAGCTATGATTTCAACACAACTTACCCTCCTTATGGGGCTTACAAAAGATAATTTTGAATTGGTTGACTTATCTTTTTTTTTTCATATGCTACGTAATAATCAATGGTAGTCAACTTTCAATTGGAAAACAACTTTGAATAACATTGTTTTTTTTTAAAGCTCTCAAGTTTGTGTTTGCGTGTTTGTATGACCTGCAAGAGAAATCGGATTATTGAAACCTAATTGGTTAGATATTATATTTTGAATACATTATTGGAGCGATCAGGAGATCTTAAGAAGGCTCAGAGAGTCAAATGAGATCTACCGTATTGACACCGGGATAAAAGCTGACCTCTCTCCTTAAGAAGTTAAAAAGACCAAATGGGTCATCGGTAATGTACTTTTCCTGCATGGATTAATCAATTAAGTTTTAGCTCTCCCTCTAAAACTAGTCGAATGTTTGAACAAATTAATAGTAGTAGTATCTAGATAGTTTACGTACTTGGGCTCCATAGTTACACAAGACAATGCTAACGAAACTGAAAAAAGGAAGAGAATCTTTGCGGCAAACAAGTGCTACTATGGTCTCAGCAAGCACTTCAGAAGCAACCACATATCCAGGCAGACTAAATTCGTTCTATATAAGACCCTTATCCGCCCAGTTCTTCTGTATGGCTCAGAAACCTGGACAACTTCGAAAATGAGCGAACAGAGCCTATTGGTGTTCGAAAGGCAAGTTCTGCGCAGAATATTTGGAGGAGTGCAAGTAGGCCAAGCATGGCGCAGACGCAACAACCAGGAGCTCTACGAGCTATATGGAGAACCAGATGTCCTGGAAGTCATGATCTTCGGTCATTGCACAGTCCTCACAGAAAGAAGTCTCACTTTTGCCGATCCTATGCAAATATTTACAACAAAGTGCACGATTTGATCTGACTCTGCAGAGATTTTTAACAAATCTTCGTGATCTGGTTTTTCCGAACCAGGATGGTATTCCTACATGTGCATTGACTGCCTTATAAAATAATCCCTTTATCTTTCGCATCATATGCAGTAAACTCCCGATTATCCGCGGGATTGACTGGCGCGGATAATTGAATTTCGCGGATAAGCCGCAAAATTGCCGATAATGGTTAAACAAAGGCCGAAGGCACTAAAAAAGAACACACAAGTAATGCTTTAAATAAGTTTATTATACAATAAAAGGACGTACCTGATAACAAAACTCAATCAATATGACATGACGTAGGTTATTAAAAAGTCATGTTTACTGTATAACAAAAAAGTCAGTCATTTGCTTTTGCTTTTTCTTAGTGAAACACTTGATATCTTCATTTGTGATTTGAGTTTTCTCAACTCCATGTCTCAAAGTGATGCGTCGTCTTGCTCTTCAAGGTATTGAATAATGCTGTCAATGTGTCCTAATGCTGCATCATGAGTAACGGTCCTCTGCATCTGCATTTCCTCTCCATCCTCATTGTCTTCCGATTCAATCCCTCGTACTTGATTTATGATGTTTTCATCTGTGAGGTGCTCAACGCCTAGATCATTGGCATCACATTCGATCCACTCAACGACATTTTCCTCATTTACATCAACACCCCCCGCAACAGATTTAGCTAAATTAGCTAGGATGCTGAGTGGAACGTCGTCTTCGTCTTCCTCTCCCTCTTGAGTGATCTCTATAGCCGGCAAAATCTTCCGCCAGGATTTCATTAGAGTAGACTGCTTGACAGATTTCCAAGCATTTCTAATGTCATAAATGCTGTCGAGAACCGTGTAGGCTTTGAAGAACGTCACCAGGTCATCTCCTTCATCGACCCTTTTCTTCAGCAAACCGGTCCTGTATATCTTCTTCATTGAAGCAATGACACCTTGACCCATGGGTTGAATAAGAGCCGTGACGTTAGGAGATGCAGATGACTCACTGGTCAGGCGATTCACTAGCACGCTTAGTAAGCAAACATCTGCTAGTCGCGTCCAAAACTGCTCAAGCACACACTACGTATATACCGATATATGTACTGCACAGTAATACTGAACTACATAAACGTTTTGTACTGTACATACATTATTAAGTGTACTGTACTGTATGTATATTTGTGATTTACGATTTTTATTACGTTTAAGTATGTATTTAGTAACTTTATTTCAATTTTTGTGAAATAATTTTCGGTTTCAAAACCTTCCTTTTTTATAAAAATGCCTCCTACAGACACCGCGGATAATCCGCAAAGCGGATAAACCGCCCTCGGATAATCGAGAGTTTACTGTACTCTTTGCCAAGCGGCTCTGAGATATTGGTTAAAGTTCATATATAGGTCAGTCACATAAACAGTTCTTAACTCTTAGGGACGGCAAACATGTGATTAGTAATACCAATAATAGTAAATAATAAAATGAAATAAATAAATAGTAAACAAGGAAGTAAAAATACATAATAAATGGTGGGACTGTCCTTGACTCCTATAATATGTAGAGATTTGAGAACTTTAAGGAAGTTCTCGAGAAACGATAGCTTTGGCGCTATGGCTCGGATGATAGAAAGAACCTGCTTGACTTCGATCAGAGATCGCCAAGGCGCAGATGAGATCGCTGTTACTCCAATCTGAACGGTACTAGAAGTTTGACAAAGAAGAATAATACATTTTAATTAAGGCTTCCTTAAATGTAGAACATGACTTACATAATACATAGCTGCATTACATTCACAATAATTACTCATCTAGACGTCGGTCTCTTACATAACACACAAGTTCAGGTCAGTCGCAAGGCCACAATCACTAGGTCGTGTGTTTCTTTGGAATACTTTGAGCGTATTCTACTCGTCTCGTTTTGGAATTTGAAGACACCAGAATTTTTATATTTTATTATTTCTCTTTCTCATGAGTCTTTGCGACATTGTCTCTTCGGCAATGAAATCTTCAAGTTACGATAAATTACGGAGGTGTTGGAAAATATTTTCCCACTGATAAACGCAAAATTTCTGAAAAAAATGTCTTGTCTTTTAAATTTCAATAGCTCATACTCACACACAATACAATGAAGCTCATGTAAATTGGTCCGCTTAAAGGAGTAGAGCGAGTAAATGTCAACATTTTATAATTGATACCTCCCTTTAAGTAATGTTCCAATTTTTTTTTTTTTAATTGAAAAAATCAATGAAAGAATTAGTAAAAAATATGTATATAATGATATATAAATAAGTAAATTTTCAAAAAATGTTTAGGGAATAATTCTAAAGATGAATAAGAAAAATATAAGCTTGGTAAGTTGGAGGTTAAAGCAAAAAAATTAGTTATTATGACTCATGCCCGGGCTTTAACTACAAGGTCATATCATCTACTACCGGAGCGCTCTTTCGTCACTCTGGTTGACATGGGCCCGACTTTACAGCTGAAGTCCTAACTTTTGTCTACCCTAAATGTTTATTTTTATATCAAAATTTTATTATGTGTGTCCAGAACGCCATAAGGGCGACATATAATAATTTTCCGCAAGATTGGTCAAATTGAAGAGGGGAGGGGGGGGGGGGGGGGGGAGGATTAAACGTAGCTCAAAATCACTAATAACTGCCGATTGATGGATGTATTGACAAGGAATTCAGTATGAGGATTCACAAGTCCCTGTGTAAATCGTTGATTAAAACGGACGTTAGCTTAGGTTTTATGACTCATGCCCGGGCTTTAACTACGAGGTCATATCGCCTACTACCAGAGCGCTCTTTCGTCACTCTGGTGGACATCAGCCCGACTCTACTGTGGGAGTCTTAAATTTTGCCTACCCTACATTTTTATTCACCTAAGATAGGGGTTTTTAGCGAGTACCTGACATTGTATAGGCTCGGGACCATCGCTTAACGTCCCATCCGAAGGACGGCGTGCTTAAGTTAGCGCCCTCTGATTGGTATTATAGAGAGAGCAAAAACGCAGTTGATGCTGGGGAAGTACATACCGGTGATCCATCGACAAATATTTTTGCATTAAATTTGTTTAGGAATTCGTTTTGCATAATATAGAGATGGAAAAAATTTGTTAACGTTAAGCTGGCTGATTGTTTCACTTTTTATTTGGCATCCTGTGAAATTTGGAGTTATGTCAGCCCAGTGATAAGAAAAATAAATAAATACTTGATAATTATAACAATAGAAGTGAAAGAACATATGTGACCTTGTGAAAAGGGAAAGTCTGAAATGCGGACGTTATGTAAGTTTTGGAGCTAATGTCTTCATTATATGTAGAATATCTGGAGCAGGCCACAAATCTGGACTGAGGAGTCATCTCAAGTCTGTTCTCCTGTCCAAATCGTAATCAACTTAGGAGGACTTTCTCAATCTCTATAGGACGAGAGGATTGTCGTGACAAAAGTTTAGAGAGCTTTCTGTAACCAGGGCAATCTCACCACGAAATATACATTTTTAAATGAAATGTCAACCGAGGGAAAAGATAACAAAATTTTTTTAGAAATCTGTCGTTAATTATAATTGTTATCTGAATATTTGGACATATCCATGCTTCAAAATGTAATTTCAAGATCAGGAAATAAATTGTATCATTATCCTTAATATGGATATACTTTCGACACCTATAGTTTAGTTATTGTGACTCATGCCCGGGCTTCAACTACAACGTCATATAGCCTATTACCAAAGCCCGTCGTTCGTCACTCTGATTGATATTGGCCCGACTCTTCTGGGAGTCCTAAATTTTGCCTTCTTAGGTTTATTCACCTAGGATCTTTAGCGAGTACCTAACATTACGTCCCAAAGAAAGGACGGCATGCTCAAGGTTTTTTCAACTCCCAAAAAAGCTGCGATCTTGAGCTCTGAGCTACCGGCGCCCTCCACACCTATACTCTTCTTCCATTTATTTACTGATTTTATTTAAACCTAGCAAATAAATAAGTTTCGAAAAAAAACCTCCCATGATCCCATATCATTTATTTGCTGCTCTTTATGTAAACAAGTTTTTTAAATTTTTTTATGTTGATCATTATAATCTTAGTCTAGCTAGACTATCCTATAGGATTTAACACAGAGGTCGATTCGTAAAATATGTATCCACAAAAATAATTTTTTGTACAACCCAAAAAAATAAATGGGAGAAAAGTATAGCTGTGAAAAGAATATTATTATAAATTCAGAATATCATTACACAACTCGAAAGTAACATTATTTTTGTAAAATAAACAAAAAAAGTCTTAGCTGAATCGACGGGAATTATTCATATAGTTTTTCCTCTGAAACTAATCCACTGATAGACGTCCTACTTAGGGACTTCATTCCATATCGTTAAATTCTTTGTATTGGAAGATATTTGGGTTTTTAAGTTGAGCCTCGCTTTCCCTATAACTAACTAAAATAAATGTAGCAAACTTAAATGTCACTTTTGAACTTGTGTGCTGACGATGGCGAAAGGCGAACCGGTATTTAGTTGAATTAGACAATATAAATTTTAAACAAGTTCTTTGTTTTTATCTATTCTATACAAATAAGAAATACTATAATTAATGGACTGCGTAAGCTTTGAAAATCTCCGGCGAAACATAAACTTTGTAGATAATAAAAATATTTGAGACCGTAAGGCCCTGATATCGTGTTATTATAACCACCATTTGAGACCTTAAGGGTCTGATACCGTGTTATTATAACCACCATTCGAGACCGTAAGGCCCTGATACCGTGTTATTATAATCACAATTTTGAGACCGTAAGGCCCTGGATACCTTGTTATTATAACCACCATTTGAGACCGTAAGGCCCTGATACCGTGTTATTATAACCACCATTGAGACCATAAGGCCCTGATCCCGTGTTATTATAACCACCATTTTCACTTTGGTTTATATTTTTTACGTTCATAGTGACCAGAAGAAGGGACCTGCAATTGTCCCGAAATATTGTCCAACGAAAGAAAAATAAGAAGACACCTCTGGAGAAAAAATGTCGGAAACAACCAAAAGTGGAACATCCCAGAGAAGTATAAGAAAAACATTATATTTTTTTATACGCTGCCAGCACCGAATAGCTGTATATGATCTGTTTTAAGAATGAATGGTATCGCGGAGGGTATAAAGATTATTTATAATTATTATATGACAGAGTTATTTAAAAAAATACCGAATCCTAGTCTTTCAGGTTTTTTTTTTCTTTCAGAATATCAGTTCCATAAAAAGGGTGTGGACAACAATACATTATCGAAATGCGTTCCTCTTTGCCTAACCGTATAATCGAAGGAAGTTTTCTTTACTCTTCATTTTCTTTTTATTTATTCTTCTGAAGCTAATTGTGGTTTCAAAAAATGCACAACCAGCAGCTGGGCTGCCATATACTATACAAAAAATAAAAATAAAATAAAATAATAAAAATAAATATGACATGAAAGTCTTTTTACAGTCTCTTAAGTGAGCTTGAGAGAGGAAAAACACCCAGCGGTGAACCCTCACGGGAACATCAAAAGAGGTACAGTAGAAGGTGCAGTAGAACCTCGATTATCCGAACCCTCCATTATCCAAACTCATAGAGCCCTCAACTTTTTTTTATACTAGCCACGCGCTCGGCAGGTGGGCGGGAAGAAGTGAGTGTTTTTCGGAAATACAGCACGAATACCATGAAAAGGAATTACCGGAAGCAATGTCTCCGTCCACTTTTGCTCAGGGACAATAACGACAAAGAAGAGGAGGCTGACAGTGTTATCACGTTCTTCAAGTCAATCCATCTGAAGGATTGTTGTTACATGGTTGTTGACTCCTGGAATTCGGTTTTCCCAACACACTAAAAAGGTCTTGGAATAAGTTGTTAAAAAAAATACTACGAAGATCTCAATGGGCCTACCGACGATCTAATACCTCTGAACGAAGGACATGAAGAAGCTGAACTAGTGACTGAAGTGCTTGACACACTTGAATCTCTCAAAGTTTGAGAGGACATGCTGAACTGGTTGAATTCTGATGCCAACGAACAAGGATACCCCATTCTGACTGATGAAGAAATTGTTGAGGGTGTTCTTCCGAACCCCAATGTGAATGCCGAGGAAGAAAACGTCGATGACTGTGCCTTGGAACCTCCATCAGGACCCTCCCATGACGAAGCACTAAAATGCATTGATGATGCCTTTCAATAGCTTGAGAGACAAGAGGAAGCACAAGTGGTCCAGCTATTTCAACTAAAAAAATAAGGTATTTGGCTTTGACAAAAAAAATGAAGATGGTAAAGCAGAAGAAGATTCTTATTTTTTTCAAACTCATTTAAACAAAATGTGTTATGTACATAATGTGTTCGTTTATTCATTGTATCTAAATACATAGTACATACTTGTAATTTTAATAGTAAAAATATACCTTTAGTTAATTGACTTGTTTCCTATTTTTTAATATTTTTTTCGATTTTTTTAAAAATTAAACCTTGATTATACGAACTTTCGGTTATCCGAACCACCTCTGGTCCTAATTAGTTCGGATAATTTAGGTTCTGCTGTATTTCAATCCAAGACTCTCCGACTGATCTGACAATGTCTACCATACGTTAGCAACAAGACTTGAACACTTCCATAGACACTTATTCGGAAGTTAACAAAATTTTATGTCCAATTTTACCCCTCTAAACTCCAAAGGGCTTAAGTGAGTTTGGAATAGAGATCACCTGTTATAAAGGGATGAGGTTTCTCCGCTGGGTGTTTTTTTCTCTTAAAAGCCTTCCACTTTCTTTTTTTTCTGTTTCTTTATGTATGTATATCAGCTCAGTTGTTTGTGCATTGTTGTGTAATTGTGGCATTCAATAAACAAACTCACAAAAAAAAGAAAAATTACCATTAGTTTAATTTTATGACGTTGTGTTATGAGGATGAAATGTTGAATTATCGTATTATTGCGGAAACAGTGGCATTATGATGTGAACCTTATCAAAGTTGGTCGGCTCGTAAAATGTGATATGCAAAAATAATATAATGTAAACATTTAAAAAAAATGTTTACATAATGATCAGTAAATAAATTATAGATACTGACGATAGGTTTTTTTCCTCGAAACGTCTATTTGCTAGGTTGTAAAAAACCCAAAAAATAAATGGGAGAAGAATATATAGCTTCTAGTAAGTACATATATTATTGTAAATTCGAAATCAGTACAAATGTTATTCACTTTTTTTTTTCCTTTTATTAGTTATCCTAATACATACATCGACACAGATCGTAAAAGGTTATTCTGGTGTGAGTAGACAATATTTCAAAATAAATGTATTGTTTAATTTCTTGTACAGCACTCTGCTGTACGAATTATAATTCATATTGCTCTATTTTTTTTTTTTCAATTCACCTTATTGAATAATATATGAATTATTGTATACATTTTTTTTTCTCTTTGAGTGTTTACATTTTTGGAAACATTGGTGCATATTCATTATCAATTAATGGCTGATAATGCTTCAGTATTTTCTAACACTTTGATTGTTCATAAATCTGTCAGTTTTAGCAATTTCTTTGCAGTTTTCAACTACATTTTCAACCACAGTTTTTATTACAATAATTATATCACATACATCTTCTCAAAAAACGTTATATATACTACATATGTATATATATTCATTAGGGTTAGGTTAAAAATTTAAGGACACCAACAAGGAACATCTCAAGGAGACACCGATGCAAACTCCTTCAGCTTTGGTGAAGGCAGACCCTCTCATCTATGCACTTCAACACAATCATTTGCTTTCTGGCCACTAAAACTACATATTATCGTATTAATTACCTCTTGGTAAGTAAGGCCTATTCGTAGTCAAAAAAAGAATAGTTTTATTTTGGTCTATTTATAAATTAATTATTTTCAAAAGGGTCCATATATTTTTTACTCAGAGATACCTCCATATTTAATTATTTCAGTTTTTTTTTTTTTTAGGATCTTTTCTATTTATTGTTTTTTAGTTATTTTATTAATATTTATATATTTATATTACAATACCGCCATAGGTAAGCAGAAGAACACTCCACAATGACCTCATGATAAACATAGTATACAATTGAGAGCTTTTACAGACGTTTCCTATTTCCGACCTTTGGATGGGATGTTAAGCGATGATACCGAGTTTGTACGATGTTTTCGTTAAAGACCCCTTATCCTAGGTGGATAAAAATGAAGGGTAGGAAAAATTCGTCGAACTCATGTCCACCAGAGTGATGAAAGAGCGCGTTATGACCTTGTAATTAAAGTCCGGGCATGAGTTATAATAACTAATAGACGTTTCCACAACAGATTCCATACATATACTCACTTTCTTCTTCACACTTGACAGGAGACTGAAGAGAAGATGAAATGAAAAAGAAATTAAAATAAATTTTATTATTCTGGGACCGAGGTCCCCTAAGAATAAATACATATAGAGTAAAGAACAGGAACAATGAAATATAGTATCAGCATGACATACAAATAAATAAATAAATAGATAAGTAAATTAGTGCTACATTGGAGAAAAACTAGACATTTATAAATATAGATAAAAATTACCATGAAAATATATAAAATTAACAGCTTCATTATGATGAAAAAAAAAAAAAAAAAAAAAAAAAAAAAAGGATCTATATAAACAAAAGAGAATATGTAATAAAAAAAGAAAATCTATATAACTAAGAAAAAAATAAAAATCGACAGATCATTGTAATGTGATGGTTGATTACAAAAGAGAAGGGAGGATGCAAAGACAAGGTTTGAAATAAAATTAGTTTTAGAAAGTAGGGGCTAAATAGAAAAGTGTGAAGAAAGAACAAAAATAAAAATAGTCAAAATAAAATAAGCTAAAATAAAAAATAATTAAATGCATGATAAAAATATATAAATGTGTAAAATTAACAAAAAAGGAATAATATTGATTATGTTCGAATAATTTGGAAAATATGATAAAAGAAATATAATAAAAATAGAGAATAACAAAAAAAAAAAACGGAATAAGTAAATAATTTAAATGATTAGATAATTGAGGTTGACGAATTAGAGAATGCGGGGGAGAGGTGAAACTGTCGCTTACTATAATCCCAAATTGCAACCCCCACTTCTTGAAAATTAAACATCATAATATTCCATTCATTGTTTTTAAATTTCGCTATGCTGAATGCCCTTCCTCTCTCACGCCACTCAAGATATCTATCCCCCACGTCCTCTTGGTAGCTGGTTGTTGTGTGAAATAGTAGCAACCACATTTTGTAAGACAAAAAAAAAAAGAAAGTTATTTAAGAGACTTTTTCTATGGTCATGTGATTAAGTACAATTTATCATACAAATAATTTCTAATTTCGAAAAATACTTTGCCGCTCCCTAATGAATATTATTTATTAAAAATCATATGATACTAGTGCTACTTGATTGAAACCTTCAGGTTACAGTTTTGTTTTCAAATAGGTAATTTTAATTTTTTGTTGATCCTATTTTTTTTTTTTTTTTTTTTTTTTCAATCTTAGGAAAATGTTATGTGCGGCAATTTTTTCTCATTCGTGTGGTTGTGCTATTCGCCCTCGGCTAGTGTCACAATAATCTCCACTCCTGAGAAAAGTGCCACTTTCTGCATTTATTTCACAAATAACTATTTTAAATAGGTCATATTAAATGCCACAATTTTTTTTTTAATTTATAAAGATACAACTGTTGCTAAGGTGCAACAACCAGCATCTATGATGGTACGTATTGATATGTTGGCGTGAATGGGATGTGAGAGGAAGGCCACCCAGTGGTAGGTCCTCGAGACGAAAATTTATCTTAATTATTAGGACAAGAACAGAAAAAATAAAAATAAATAAAATAAATTGTTCAGTTCTTTTTTTCTTCTTTAAGGCATTTCGACCACGAGGGTCATTGATGCCTGATGGATGCAGGTCTCTGGGGATCCTTGCGGGCTAATTTGGATTAGCGCAGATTAATAATAATAAAGTATATTGCTGTATAACGGAATAGAAAGGATACGTGATGAAGACAATTTTGTTTTATAGTTTAGATAGGAGGTTGTCCTATCTAAATTATAAATTTTTATAATTATCAATAAATTATTAATAATTACCAAACAATTTAACTTGAGCTGAACATACGTCTGTCGTAAGTTGTTCCGTAGTCTGAAAAAGTACCGAAACATCAATTACACTATATTATCCTTACATCTGTTTTATAATTAATTACAGTTAGTGAATTTCATGCTTTAGTATTTAATATTTTCAAACTTCAAGAAAACACTAAGAATAATATATAATATTAATCAAAGAATAAGCTACAGAAAAATATGTAAAAAACAAAATCTTGCCATTACCTGCGCTGTTTATATTTTAATCATTATTGGTCATTATAAAAAATATAAACATTTTCTCTCCCCAAAATACTAGTCACGATTATGAAACCAAAAAGAAATACAAATTTTAAATAACAAAAAAATGTTCCTCTCTTATTGAAAAAAAAGAAGTACAGCTCATAAATGAAATAAGTTCTTTAATCTCCTTACACCCTTCTTGAAAGCCATAGAAACCCTTCATTCGAGAACGGATTTTTTTTTTTCATTGTCCAAAAGGAAAAAATAAATAAATAACCAGCTTGTTAATTCTTATTTATATCTCATTTTAATTTTCTTAGCAGAGATCCTCCACCAATATCCTATGAGCACCCAGTTATTTTATGTTTTTCATATTTATTATTATCATTCATTTATTAGTTATTATTTTCTTTATTGTTATTTGTTAATATATGTATAATATACATTGTATATATATTTTTGTTCTCTCCTATATTCGCTTTTTGTGACCTAAGGAAGGGTCGTGTAATCGCCCTGAAATATCGTTGTGTAAGAAGAACATCATAAAGAAATACAAATATAAAAATATAAATTTAATACAAATAATATGTATTTTTTTGTTAATATTAGGAATTTCATATTCATTCTATTTATTTATTTATTTTATTTTTAATATTAAATATTATTGATCTCATATGTATTCTAAGAATTATTATCGGTTGATGTATATAATTTATAAGTTATCTTGCTATATTTATATGATGTATGTAATTTTTTTCTTTTTTAAAATTTCTTTAACGCATTTCGACTACTAGGATTATGGATGCCTGATGGATGCAGGTCTATGGGGATCCTAGCGGGCTAAATTGGATAGGCGCAGATTAGAATTAATTATTTTGCAGATTATAATAATAAAGATAGAGATTGCTGTATAATGAATAAAAAGGCTACATGATGAAGATAATTTTGTATTATAATATAGATAGGAGGTTTGTGAAGTGCAGAAAATGAAATAATTCTGTAATTTGGGAGCATTTATTAGATGTAATTTCGGAAATATCCACCGCAAGGTTGAAATTTTCACGCTGAGAACTATATGCCATGCATTCAGTTAGAATGTGTCTGACAGACCGTCCCACCCCGCAGGACTGACACAGAAGAGGGGATTCCTGAGCCATCAGATGTCCATGGGTCAGCGTGGTGTGCCCTATACGTAACCGAGTTAAAATTACTTCTTCTTTCTTCCTTTTTTCTCTTATTGAGGTGATCCTTAACTTATTATCGGTTACATGTTATAGTTTAACGGAAATAAATATTACTATTATGTGGATGATCTCGTTCAAATTCAATGCCAGCTAGCTATATTATAATTTAATCTCCAAATTTTAGTGGTGATATTCAAGAAAAGAAAAGTATATACACATTAGTTTCTTGTATATCCGCTATTGTGTCAGAAGATATGTGTACGGACTAAGTCGCAGATTAGGGAAGCACCGCCTGTCTAAAGTTTTTTCAAGCTATGTCTATATTTTTCCTCGTCATCCGGTGAGGTGAGAATAAAACTCTGATTCAATTAATATTTTATTTATCTTCGTTGTTTTCACATTTATTCTATTACCTCGTATAATTTTTTTTTACACTTTTTTTTATTACTAAAAAA
The DNA here is from genome assembly GCA_963662175.1 of Aradus depressus. Taxonomy (NCBI): domain Eukaryota; kingdom Metazoa; phylum Arthropoda; class Insecta; order Hemiptera; family Aradidae; genus Aradus; species Aradus depressus. The sequence continues at coordinate 39,987,270 of OY759214.1, forward strand.
TATAATATACAATCTTTGGTATGTCACGAAAAAAAAAAACTAATAATTACAGTTTGTTGTAAAAATACGAAAAAAAATTCACATCATACAACTAATATAGAAAATCATTTCATATTAATTGTTTGAAGGAACAAAATCACAAACATTTTAAAGACAAACAATGCACTATGATGAGGTTTGATAATGGAGGCAATGAGGACTAGAGGTAGTTGGGTGTGGGGACGTACTGTTGCTAGTGATCATCGCCAGTTTTGTAGTGCTGGGGATGGACAGCATGCCCGGTCTTCTTTACGACAGCATTGAACCCGTTATGTTTGTCCGCCTCATAGTGGACCTCTCGGAGGGTACCGTCCGCCTCCTTCAGCGTGTAGTAACCCTTCACTTTGTCTCCATCCCGGGTCTCATGTTGGCTCTTCACGTCCCCGGTGTGAGGGTCATGAACGTCGTACTCGAATTTGTAGTGAGCAGGCGCCTGAAATCACGAAAGAACAAAGTTTTAATAAAAATATTATGTAATTTAATATTAATTGTGAAAAGTTAAATTTAAAGAAATAACTTTTTTTGCACATTATAAAATAAAAAAATTAAATGCATTTTTTTAGACATTTTATTGCTTTCAAGCCTATCGAAAAATAACATTTCAAACCATCTCTGATTTGAGATAGGACCAATACGAACCAAATTTTTTTGTAACGGATAGCAACAAATTTTAAAATATGTATTTGTTATTGTAATTATTTACTTAAAAAGAATACAAATAAACAGTTGGGAGTTAAAAAAAAAAAAAAACTTTGACCACGCCGTCCTTCAGATGGGACATTAAGCGATGGTCGAGCCAAAAATTTGATGCTGAGTTTTTAACTGAAATTCATGTTTTTTGACCTGGTTCCAAAATTGAAAACAAAAATCCTGTCTTTGTCTATGTGATCACGATAACTTCCGATAAATTGAATTTATCCACTTGAAATTTTATATGTTTATCCAGAAACCCATAAAAACGCTACCTATTGATTTTCAACCAAATCGGCCAAAGAGGATTGGGGGCATTGAACATAAAACTCTGATAATAACCGCTGTAATGAATGAATTGATACTAAATTTCATGTGCGAATTCAAAAACCCAAGAGGACGATCTCTATCAATTTTAAGCTGAATCGAAAAGGGAGGGATCAGAGTAGGGCTCAACTCAAAAACCATATAACTGCCGATCTAATGAATGTATCGAAATAAAATTTTGTATAGATTTCTATCATTCAATTGGTTTTTTTTTACCATCTATTCTCTTAATATTGCATTTATCATGTTCTCTATTGTATCTTATTGACAACAACGATCATGAACCTAAAATATTTAAGAGTAATTTTTTTTCTTGAAAAGTTCATTGTATGAGGATAGTGTCATGAAGAATCCTTATGTAGAGAGAATGGTCGTTATTCATGCCATGTCCTTATCCTTGGAGATGCCAGTTCAGGTCAGTCACGGTTCCCTGGATTACATAAATCTAAACGGCAACACAAAGAAGTGGGGGGGGGGGGGGGGGGGGGTACTTGAGTGCAATAGAGGGGGATTTCATGGTAGTCCTCTGTCAGTACCCACCGACCACTTTCTCAATATCTTTTCTTTTAATTCTGATAAGAGGTGTAATCTCATTGGTCCATTTGTTATTGTTGTGAAAAAAATACGCTTTGTTGTCATCCCCCTTTTTTTTCTTGTTCAGCACATTGGCCCTACGATTTTCTTGGCCTTAACCTATGAAAGCTGTATAACAACGGAACTAAAATTAATAAACAAATATGTTAATTAAAAAGGGCACCAGTAGCTCGGAGGTAGCCGGCTTATCTACTGAGATCAAGATCCCGAGTTCGAGGCCCTTACTTTATTTTATCTGGAAGCATGCCGTCCTTCAGTTGAGACGTTAAGCGATGGTCCCGAGCATGTACGATGTTAGATACTCGTTAAAGATCCCCCACCTCAGATGAATTACAATTTTGTGTACCTAAACAAAATTTAGAACTCCCATGGTAGAGTCGGGCTCATGTCCACCAGAGTGACGAAAGAGCGCTCTGGTAGTAGGCGATATAACCCTGTAATCAAAGCCCGGGCATGAGTCATAATAAATAACTTATAAAAGAGGGCGCCAGTAGCTCAGAGGTAGCGTGCTTGCCTACTGAGTACAAAACCGCGGGATCAAAACCCTGCCAAGGCCCTTAGGTTTTTTTAACTGTAAGGTGAAAAAACCTTGAGCACTCCATCCTTCGGATGGGAAGTTAAGCGGTGGTCCCGAGCCTGAACTATGAAACCCGTACAAGTCTGTTGGCTACATCACACACTACATCTGATATATTTAATTATTTATTTCATTATTTTTGGGACGATATAACTCTGTACGTATTCAAACTAACTCACATCTGACGACACGTAACGATTTGATATTTAATAAGGAACATTTTGGTATATTCTCTTTTTCGTTAGGAGTAACCGTTTTCGAGTAAATGTAGCATACGTTAAAAAAAAAATGCGTTTGAGAATATTTTATTTTATTTTGGCATGTATCTCGCAAACCGGGCGAATTTTGAAAAATTCTATTACACATGTAATGTGCCTTTGTGTTTTCTCTACAACTATTGTTTTGAAACACTTATGATTAAGTCATAACTATAGACGGTATCTTGTAAAATGTACTTAGGCCACGAAGTGAAGTGATCTAAATTTTCTTCTGATTTAAGCTAAATCTAAACAGATTTAAGCGTTCACAAAGTTCCAATCACACACACACACACGCACAGAATCATATTATCGCAAAAAGGGACAAAAAATATTCAGGGAATTTTGAAACGTGAAATTCTATTGTAAACCGCAATTCTTAAAATTCTTCCTTATACCTACTATGTGTATAACAAAGTAAAAACAGTAGAACGGATTCTAGAATATGTAAGTCCAAAATTTCCGTTTATTTCTCTATGGAATAGATCATTCTGGGAATAGTTCTGTGGTCACTGGGAATAAATTGGTAAGTCTAAATTCATGACTTTTCAGGGCTACACTTTTTTACTATTTCATTAATCGTGTAAATCAAGTTTTTGTAATAAATAAATTATGTTTGCATCATTATTAATCATATACCTTCTAAATCTATAGGAGTGAATGAAAATGAATATTGTTAATCCTTTCTTGGATATTCCCTTAGTTACCTAATCATTCCTCATCACTCACCTAATTATTGATCATACTTTTTGAAATACTCGTGAATGATGCCGCTCTAAAGTTGATTTAACCGAAATCGCCCTCTTCACTTGAATTAGTCTGCCATAGTGAATAAATGGTTAAATGCAGTTATCTCGTGAATGATTCCTCAAAGAAGTAGATTTAGTTGATTTAACCGAAAACATACACAATTTTATGAGATACCAAGAAACCCACATCTTTATAATTCCGAAAGTATTAGAGTCCTGAGCTCCCAACTTCTTCACAGTGCGCAGATGGCTTGGGAGATGATCACAGTACACCTAACTCATTTTTGCCATTTTAGGACTTAACAACTTATTCCCTGTGACCATAGAGTTGGCAGTCGTAATACTACCAAAAAACTCCTTATTAATAGACATCATTTCATTGAATCTTTTTTACCAAAGTAATATTGCTTCTAAGCATTCGTTCTACATTATTAGATAGCGCCGGTAGATCATTGATAGCGTGCTTGCCTACTCAACTCAAGATCACGTGTTCGAAACCAGGCCGAAGTCATTATATTTTTTATTTGGCAGCTAAATCAAACCTTGAGTACGCTGTCCTGCGGATGAGACGTTAAACGATGATCTCTAGCCTGTACGACGTTAGGTACTATTTAAAGACTCATACCCTAGTTACAGCAGAGCGAAGAAACATCACTCTGGTAATACACAATATTATCTCGTAGTCAAGTCCGGGCGTCACAATACATAACTAACTACATGATGAATTTCTACTAAACTACTTTTACTAATATAAATATTTTTGCTGAATTCCCATTAAATAAAATGCCAGTTAATTGAATGATGCCATTTTATTGAACAACCGCTAGTATAATATGCCAATTCATTGATCCTCCTCTACTTAAGGATGACAAGTAATTTCGTCTCTTCTGCTAAAGGTGGCCGAATAATTGAGTCTCTTCTACTAAAGGTTGCCGAATAATTGAGCCTCTTCTATTAAAGGATGCCGAATAATTCAGCCTTCTCTACTAAAGGGTGCCAAGTAATTGAACCTCCTCTACTTGTTGAATATGCTAGTTAGTTGAACCTCCTCTACTAAGGATGCCGAATAATTCAGCCTTCTCTACTAAAGGGTGCCAAGTAATTGAGCCTCTTCTATTAAAGGATGCCGAATAATTCAGCCTTCTCTACTAAAGGGTGCCAAGTAATTGAACCTCCTCTACTTGTTGAATATGCTAGTTAGTTGAACCTCCTCTACTAAGGATGCCGAATAATTCAGCCTTCTCTACTAAAGGGTGCCAAGTAATTGAACCTCCTCTACTTGTTGAATATGCTAGTTAGTTGAACCTCCTCTACTAAGGATGCCGAATAATTGAGCCTCTTCTATTAAAGGATGCCGAATAATTCAGCCTTCTCTACTAAAGGGTGCCAAGTAATTGAACCTCCTCTACTTGTTGAATATGCTAGTTAGTTGAACCTCCTCTACTAAGGATGCCGAATAATTCAGCCTTCTCTACTAAAGGGTGCCAAGTAATTGAACCTCCTCTACTTGTTGAATATGCTAGTTAGTTGAACCTCTTCTACTAAGGATGCCGAATAATTGAGCCTCTTCTATTAAAGGATGCCGAATAATTCAGCCTTCTCTACTAAAGGGTGCCAAGTAATTGAACCTCCTCTACTTGTTGAATATGCTAGTTAGTTGAACCTCTTCTACTAAGGATGCCGAATAATTGAGCCTCCTTTACTAAATTTAATTGCATTTCTTTATTAATGGATACAATTCGACTGAAGTTTCGTTGCTAATGCCCTCGATCTGTACTCACATGATAGTCAACATCGTGATGGTCGTGATGTCCATGTCCATGGTCTGCCACCTGGCCGCCATCATCTCCAAATCCGCCAAATTCGCCGCCGCCCTGTCCTCCAAATCCTCCTCCGAACTGTTGTGGGTAGCTCAAGGCAAGTCCCAGCACTGCCATCGCTACTGCTAACCTCAAACCCTGGTCACAAAACATCATTTTAGTTGTTAATTGAATTTTTTTCTTTTAAGGTTTTTTTGGGCAAAGATGAGAAAAAAAAAACTTAATGGTTTCGGTCATATATCTGACAGTAATTGGCAACCGAGACGTATTTGCGACTTAGTGCCAGCCACAAACCGAGGGTAGTGAGGGTTTCTAGAAAAGGTTTTGCGCCATGCAGAGCCATAAAAATTAATTTTGTAAAAATTAAAATTTTTTCGCACATAGTTGAATAAGATATAATGTTGAAAAGTTTTGAGAATACATACAAAAATAGTTTTTTCAAAATTGTATAAATAGTAGAAAAAAACGAAATGTGTTCCCCCTCCCCTTCCTCTAAAATCGCTGCTATTGATGCCAAAAATCAGTTGGCTGAAAATTGTTAGTTGTAGTCCTTATGGGGTTTTAGATACACATATAAAATTTCATGTCAATATATTCATGTTATCGGGAGTCATCGAGTTCACAGACACACTCAAAGGAATTATCTGAAGTTATCACCGGAATTTAATTTTTTCGACCCCCTGATTTCAAGAATAAAAAAAAAAAAAGTCTGAGTGGTGTCATTGAGCTCGATAATTTCCGATAGAATAAATGTATCTACACAAAATTACCTGAAAGTGTATGCAGAACTCCGTAAGGACGACACATACTGATTTTCGTCCAAATCGACCAATCGGAATATGACCAATTCAAAACCTCATTAGGATCGAACCTATTAATTTTTCTTGAAATCGGCCGAGAAGGGGCTCGATTCAAAAATCCTCAAAATCGAGGACTATAAAACATGTGATAACTCAATATCGAATTACTGGCCGATTACACAACTTCTCTTTACTTCGTAAAGCTGAGGAAGTTAAAATAACAATTATTTGTTGTTTAAAAAGATGGAAAGTTTTTTTTTTTTAGTTTTTTAATGGTTGTTACCTTTGTCATTGTAGATAGTTGTACTAAGACAGACAGACGCACAAGTTGTTTTTGACATCTGAACCATTTGTTCACAGTATATATACCAGGACAGAGGCTCGACGTAACTTGGACCAAGGGGGTGGTGGGGTGTCGCCTCCCACTCTAGGGGCTGATTGCATTCAGTCCTTCCCGAAAATATCCCCCCTCTATCTCTTCGGAAACGGAGGGAAATCAGATCAAGAGAAGAAAAAAAAATATCAGAGTTATGGAAAGGCTCCGGAAGGCCTGACCGCGAGAATTCGTGGACCCGTGACTTTGAGGAGGGTAATTGGAATATGAAGAAGTCTCGTGGGTTTCTGAACTGACGGACGGCTTGAGGAGCTTCCTCAATTTTCCAGGATCAAGGACTCTTGCAAATATTATTATTTTAAAGTGAATTTGGTGGAGAAGTGTCGTTTTTACTGCTTAATAAAATTCTTGAGTCAGAATGTAAGTTTATTTTGTTTATCTATAACTTATGGTTGGGTTTCATGCATTTCTGTGCCCAAATAAGGTAAATAAAATTCTTGAGTCATAATGTAAGTTTATTTTGTTTATCTATAACTTATGGTTAGTTTTCACGTATTTTCGTGCCCAAATAAAGTAAATAAAATTCTTGAGTCAGAATGTAAGTGTATTTTGTTCATCTATAACTTATGGTTGGTTTTCATGAATTTTTGTGCCCAAATAAAGTAAATAAAATTCTTGAGTCAGAATGTAAGTTTATTTTGTTTATATATAACTTATGGTTAGTTTTCATGTATTTTCGTGCCCAAATAAAGTAAATAAAATTCTTGAGTCAGAATTTAAGTTTATTTTGTTCATCTATAACTTATGGTTGGTTTTCATGCATTTTTGTGCCCAAATAAAGTAAATAAAATTCTTGAGTCAGAATGTAAGTTTATTTTGTTTATCTATAACTTATGGTTAGTTTTCATGTATTTTTGTGTCCAAATAAAGTAAATAAAATTTTCTGATCCTCTAATTAAGCTCCATTGGGTGGCCTAACTTCAATGCGAAACTCCCCAGCTCTACGAAGTATAGGCGAAGTTATGTAATCATTGAAATATTCAATGTTGTTTTCACCGGAATTTCTTGTTTTCCGATCCCCTGCTGAATCAAAGGTTAAAAAAAAAATCGTATGTGTCTGTGAACACGATAACTCTCAATAGAATGATTTTCATTCAAATATGTAAAAAAAAAAAGTCTGTGTGTCTGCCATCATGATAACTCCCGATAAAATCACTGTATCGACACGAAATTTTAGATGTTAATTCAGAACCCGGAATCTCCCTTCTCCTTCGGCCGATTTAGCTGAAAATCGGTAGGTGTTGTTCTTATTGGAGTTTGATTACACATATAAAATTTCATGTTGATACATTCATTCTATCTGCAGTTATTGTAGCTTTTATGTTAATCCTTCCCCCTAATATCCCCTTTCCCTTTAGTCTATTTGGCTGAAAAACAATAGGTGTCGTCCTTAGAGGGTTCTGAATTCATATTATATATATGAAAATTTCGTGTCGATAAATTTTTAATATCGGGAGTTATCGTGTTCACAGAAATTGGACAGTCAGAAATATTTTTTTTTTCATATTTGGATTCTAGAGGACAGAAAACATGAAATTGCATTGAAAACTCCGAATCTAATTTTTAACCGATTACATAACTTACCCTATACCTCGTATAGCTGTGGAAGTAAAAATTCCGTCTATGTGTGTCTGTGAACACGATAACTCCCGATAGTAAGAATCCCAACCCTTCAAAGGACGTTTACTCAAGGTTATTTTGTATTTTACCTCTTAAAAAATCAAAATGTACCAAGTGTGTTGTGATAAAGAAATTAAATGTTAAATAAAAATAAATATATAAATAATAATTGAATTAATAAAATTTTATAGTAAACAAATAAAATTACCACATTTTCTGTAGAAATTTTATAGCTGGTCTTCTACTAAATTTTGATTTCTACAGTAATTTCCGAAAAGGGCACTAATAAAAAATATCAAAAGTTCAAGACGTGCAATTTTTAAGAAAGTGCACGTATAAAAAACAATTTCAATTAACAAAGTTTTCATTTGGATTACTTCTAAAACCAAAGAGATGCCATATTGTTTCCCTAAATTTTGCAAAAATGTTAAATCTAATCCAAAGGTATCAATTATCTTACTAGGTTAACAGAGAAAATGAACAGCATAGAATTAGAGAACAAATATAGGGTTTATTAAATTGAACCTACATTATATAATTAAAAACTAAGATTGAAACAAAAATTAGAGAACAAATATAGGGTTTATTAAATTGAACCTACATTATAAAATAAAAAACTAAGATTGAAACAAAAATTAAACTATTTAAAACAAAAATCTTACAAACTTAATTCTTATAACTATTTCAGTCTTTTTTCTGTTTTTTTTTTTCTTGGCCATTATATCAATATTTTATATTTTGGACATATGTATTATGTACATATAAATAAATAAAAGTACCTTTGTGCATCAATTTCAGTGTTATTTCACACCTTTTTGGTTCACCACACCTTAAGCCTGCCTAAACACTTTTCTCACTCCTAGCCTGTCCACCTTCACATCTCATCTCCTCTCCAACCCAATTTGGACTGGTCCATCCTATTTAGAACAGCTGATTGTTGTTTTTTGTTTTTCATTCATTGGTTGTTTTAAATCAAAATGCGACTTCATATATTTATTTACTAATTTACTTACTTACTTCACAGTTTTTATACAAATAAATATAATTAGTTTTATAATATATTATTAATAACTAAAATGTATGTAATTTTGTACATCACAGTGTATCCCCGATCTCTTTCTTGCGTACTATATTCTGATAAAAGACCTTCAAAAAATTCAAAAGGTTTTTGTAATATTTACACCATTATAATATAACAACAAAATTTTCTGTTAGACACCGAATTCAGGTTACTTTTGAAAAACTAACTATAATTTTGAAAATTATAATATGACCTACTTACAGAGTACAAAACATTCTAGTTGTCCATTTTTCATAGCACTTCCATTGACGTCTGTTCTTTCTTCTTTCAGGGTCACTAGCAATACATTATATAGTGTTCATAATAAATTACACAATTTGCACTTACCTGTTTCGTTAGACATATGTGCTGCAAGAATGGTTATTGTAAAAAAATTGTCAGATATTTCATTGTCTTCTAAATTCTGTCCGCAGTTGTTTAGAATTATCCATAGTTTAACTTAAGGTATCAAATAATATAGAGGAGATATTAATTTTCAGAGGTCGTAATATAAAAAGAATAGTCTGTCTTCTCAGAGATTTTATTAAATGTTCTAGCTTGCCCTCATCACGCTGTTATCAAAAAATCCATCATTTAGTAAAACTATAAAACAATAAGGGCTAAAATAAATAACATTGTTAATTATATGCCCTCAAATGAACAGTTCATAAATAAATAAATAAGTAAAAGTAAACTTTCACCTTTATTAATAAACTTTTACATCGTTGCTCACAACAAGCCATGATCATTGTTTTGAATTGGGGCTCCTGGTGTCCAGCCGTCCTAAAATTTTTGTAGGTAGGAATATAATTGAGATTCGATGTCATTAAACGAAAAAAGAGGGGGAGCACAAAAAAACTTATTACTAAACAATTTTAAATATTTCATATCAACAAAAAACATTTTTTTTGGAACCATTTTTTTTTTTTTTTGTAGCATTTTCCCAGTGGTTTAATACCAACAAGTGTAAATAGGTTCTAAATAAGCAGTGAATACAATGAAATAAATAGAAATGTATATAAGAAATAAAATTTAGGACCTGGACTGTTTCACTAAAAGGACTGACGTGACAGGTCAACATTTTATTTCTTTGGATACATCAACGGGATTTTAGAAATTCTTACTGTGGTTTACAGTTTTATGTTCTAATCCTAGATTATTTATGCTCTAATACTGTATTATCGGAAGAAATACAATTTTGACCCTTCCGTCGGTCTTTTTAGTGAAACAGATCAGGTTCTCCTGAGAAACCCGATGGGGGGTATAAAAAAAATATCTAGAGATATATCGTTTATATTTTATTTTTTTTTTATATTTTTATTTGGATTCTTATTATTATATTATTTTTTTTTTTTAATATTTTTTTAAATTAATATCGTTGTATTTATTTTCTCATAGTATACACAGTTATTATTTTGTACATATTCTCCATTTCACGGTGACATTTTTATTATTATTATTTTTTTTTAATTATTCATTGTATTTTATTTTTTTCTCGCTGGTATTTAGTTATTATTGTAGATAAATTGTTCCAGTACCTATTGTCAACAAATTTACTTATGGTCTGTCTGTACCGATTGTAAATATGCATAATAAGAACATATTTTATATACAGGGTGGCCCAGATAAGCGGGTGACAAGTGAAATAACTCCTAAACGGTTATCGGATATCAAAATTGTGCATAGGACTAAAGTTATAGCACTCGCCGAGAGCTATAGTATGGCGTCCTCGAAAAGACAAAAATGACCCTTTTAATAGCTCAAATAGCCCTTCGAAGGGTGGGGTTCCCTTTTGACCCTTAAGTTTCATTACATTTTATTAAAGTACTAAAGAAACAAGGAAGAACTGTGCAAACAGATTTTTGATACGTCAAGTAGTTCTCTGAACAAAAACGTTTAAAGTTGCACATTTTTAAATTCCTACTAACTTCAGAATAAGAAAAACGTGCAACTTTAAACGTTTTTGTTCCGAGAACTACTTGACGTATCAAAAATCTGTTTGCACAGTTCTTCCTTGTTTCTTTAGTACTTTAGTAAAATGTAATGAAACTTAAGGGTCAAAAAGGACCCCGCCCTTCGAAGGGCTATTTGAGCCATTAAAAGGGTCATTTTTATCTTTTCGAGGACGCCATATTATAGCTCTTGGCAAGTGCTACAACTTTAGTCCTATGCACAATTTTGATATCTCTAACCGTTTAGGAGTTATTTCACATATGAATGTAAAGGTAAATATTTATGAATTTGAAGCTAAATATTTAACTAAAATATCAATGTTACGAACTCTAAAATGATCTTTTGGTAAAAAACATTTAGGTTAAGATGCTTCAATTTGTCACAATAAATAAAATTTGTGGTAAAAGAAAATAATATAGCAGTGTGAATCTAAAAAAATGTAATTATTATAGCTATCACAAACCTATAATTTCATGTATAAAAGAAATTGAAGAACAATAAATTTGAATGTTTAATTCCTCATACTACTTTTCTTATTGTACATTATAAAACAATTTTTAATCAAAATCAGTGCACGACAGCAAATTTTTGAAACTAAAGCAGTTGTTTACACATCAATTCTTTTTCAATTGAGTACCACCATGTCACTCACACATGTTTTTTTATATTTTTTCTAGTTCCTTGTCTATTTAGAACTGAATGTATTTTTAATCGGTATTTAACACTATGACCATAAGTATTGATTTATTAATAGTGATATATTTTCCTACTTATTGTTTGTTAATTAATATACATAATATATTATATACATATTATGTATATACATTCTTTATACCTCATTAAAATTTATTGATTTTATTTTATTCATTTATTTTTTATAAACCCCTTCCCTAGGTGAGTAAAAATTTAGGGTTGGCAAAATTTATAACTCCCTTAGTAGTATGGTGGAGCGCTCTGGTAGTAGGCGATACCTTGAAGTTAAAGCCCGGACATGAGTCACAATAACTATCCACTACATGTTGTCATGAACACTGCCAGCTTCTCCGCAAACAAATTTTTATTCTATATTATTTCGCGTTCTGAATTTCTCCAACTATCCTTTTGATGCTTTGAATTTTTCTAAGTCCAATTGCTATTCATTTTCTTGAAATGGTTCCTATGATGCATTCCTATGCACTTAGGAACCACTCCAGAAATACGTAGTTGATGTCTTGAATTTTCTTACTTCTGAAAACTGTTTAAATTTTTTATATTTATTTTCCCATTGCAATTTTAAAAGCAGCGGTTTTCCAAGGTTTCCTAATATTCAACCTTGCTGTCAATACATGCACACTTAACTTTTCGCGGTCGTAAATATTTATCAAACGTTTTGCTCTAAGGAAGGAGACATTTTCGAGGGTCTGCCGGAAAAGGCGTAATGTATTTTTAGAGAAGCAAGCACACACGGACACATACAGTAGACGTGCAGCAAGGCTTGAGAAGGGTGTGCATGTGTGCATAGTCATTTACACTCTCTAAACCTGGGACTGTTTCAGTCCAGAGAGTCCGGTGGAGCCGTCTTTAGCCCCCCTAACCTCGCTATGACCGCCCTCCAGGCCACAAATAAACTCTTCGATAGAAGTTATCTTCTGGGCTCTTCCACTATCCCTTCCATACATTCAGAGCTTCCCTTTGAAATTCAGCGTGTTCCCAAAAATAAGTCCACAGGATACATCGTCATTATGGCTCAAGTTCTTGAGATTTATCCCCTAATATTCTCTTGACAACCTAGCACAAAGAAAGCAAAGTGCAAGTGGATGAACCTGAGCTTTATTATTATATGAATATGTTATTTGTTAATGTAGTTCAACACAAACTTCATAGGGATTAAAAGTTTTTAAATCCCACCAAATTCACATAAAGATAATACAAAATTCACATAAAGATAATACAAAATTCACATTTTAATTAAATTTTGTGGATATCACATATTTGTTAAATAACATGTTACGGTACGTTGATGATGTTGAACAATGTCATATTTTTTTTTAAGAATGGAAGAAAGTGCTTATGTTTTCTCTGGTGTACATAACAATGTGATTATTACATTTCAGATTAACTTTATCATCAGCCAGATATCATTGTGATTCTATCAAAATTATAGCGAAATGGAAATTTTATCGAAAAAAAATCCCACCAAATTCACATAAAGATAATACAAAATTCACATTTTAATTAAATTTTGTGGATAAACACATATTTGTTACATAAAATATTCATCTACTATGTTACGGTACGTTATTCTTATTGCTCTGTTTTTTTTTGTTTTTTTTTCCACCGAAACTTCTTCATGTTTTTGGACTCCTTGGTTTTGAAAAATGAAAACCAAAATCTTTCTACAATAATGCACCCGATGTACGTACATGCTATTATTTTATATTATAAAACAGTCGAATTAATTATTACTCCACTCATACTTCGTTGGAGTCCAAACTTTAAGAAGTGTAATTTGAATCCGAATAACGTTTGACTGGGAACTGAAGCTTTCTATGTCCTTGACTTGACTGTAATGTTTGTCTGTGGTGGTTTTCTTTATATATTATAATTTTTTTTAAATTAGGTACATTAGATCGCACTTTTCTGGGGGGGCGTGCACGCCCCTGCCCCCCTAGCTACTACGCCAATGCACAAAATGTTTGTGTGAACAGTAACATATAAAGGTTTCTTTTTTTTTTTTTCAAAAACCAACGAAACTATAAAATACAATTTAATACAAAATATATTTACGATAATTACAAAATTTGAAAAAAACTAATACAAACAATAAGGTGCTTACAATAAATATACATGTTTGAAATAGTAAGTACACAAAGCTCTATAGAGAGTCATTTTATCACATTTGAAGAGATTTGTATTTTGGTTTTTATTTTTTTGTTATTTTATTTTATTTTTTGTGGATGTTTTTGTGGTCAGTGATGATCCCCATGGCTGTCATGTCCTCCATAGACGGCTGGATGGACAGCATGCCCGGTCCTCTTCACGACGGCATTGAAGCCGTTCTTCTTGTCTGCCTCATAGTGGACCTCTCGGAGAGTACCATCCGCCTCCTTCAGCGTGTAGAAACCCTTCACTTTGTCTCCTTCTCGTGATTCATGTTGGCTTTTCACGTCCCCCGTGTGAGGATCGTGTACTTGGTACTCAAATTGGTAGTGTGGTGCAGCCTGGAATTGAAGAATAACACGATTAAAAAAAAGTATATGCAGCAAATGACAATACTTGTAATCTACAGTACGACTTTTTTTAATGGTAATATTTAGTTTTGGTGCTGTTTTTGACAACCTCCAAAAAATCATCTAAATTAAAACATAATTATATGCATTCACGCCTATGTGGATCTGCCGAAGCTTCCAATCTTCAGCATATTCAATTCCAAAATCCTTCGTACAATGGACAATGCTCCTTATTACATCCCCAACAAAACCCTTCACTTTGATTTTCATATTTCCTTTGACATTGATTAGTCATAAATGAATGCAACTTCAGTGTCACCACTGGATGATTTCTACTCTCTTCACGTTTTTATATTGCCATTTTTTTTCTCCCTTAGCACATTTTCTTCTTGTATATGTTCTTTATACAATTAGAAATATTTTCTTGTAAACAAAAAATTAAATGTATGCACTTTTAGACAAACCAAGAAAAAATATTTAATTTCACTGTCAACAACACATGATAACTAAAATAAAAAAAATAATTTGTCGGTAAATCACCGGTAATGTTTTTCCCCAGCGCGAATAAGTCAACTAAGTTTTCGCTCTCCCGCTGAAACAAAACTACTGACATGTTTGAAAATACGTGTCTTACTCATAAAATGTAATAAATGTGTCGATACATTTATAATAAATTAGGGTTTTTGTTTTTACCTTTTTCTTTTTATCAATTTTCATAAAAACTACCAATAATAAAAATACATATTAAAATTCGTTGCTATGTGTTAGATTTGAAACATTACTCCTACAGAATATAAGGTTCGTTTATTGTTCGTATTGCTCTTATTTCAAATCTGATGGAATTTGAGACGTTGGAAATTTTACAAGTAACAGTTTTGGTGAGGACACATTTTTCGATAGGACTGGTTTTGAGTAAATCAAGCAAACGTCTAAAACAATTGGTTTCATAACAAACATTTCAGGATGGTTTTCGACATGTATCTCACAAACCGAGATCTCCCTTTTTCCCTTCTCATTTTATACTGGCGTTACTGGATATAAGAAAGTAACGCCAGTATGCAATGAGGTTGAGAGGGGGGAGGGAGAGTAATATGTAAAAACATGGTTGGTATAAAACACACCTGTTGTGGGCCACATCACTTATATTAGTGAAACAAATAGCATAATTCTCAGAATACTTAAAATAAATAAATATATCATGCAAGTTTTTCATTTTGTATAAACTCAAAACCTACCACGGAATGTGCTTATAATTGCAGAACAAACACGAGAAGAAGTGCTAATTACAGAAACACACTTAACATCTCATTTTCATTTTCTTCTAATTGACTAAATTATCTCCATTTGTAAACATTTCAAACACCATGTCTTTAAGAGTCTCAAGCCTTCTGTAACATTCTCACAACTGCTGCTGTGCACGCTCTAGACTCTACATGTGAACTTTACGTACTAGCCTTGCTTCTGAGATTACACCAACATAACCTCTCTCTCGATATCTTTTCATTCCCCTTTTCTTCATATTTTCCCCCTCGTCAACATTTATTATATTGTTATTTTATATTGTTATTTAATTATATTTTAACATGAGGACAACACATCTTCTGCCATGTCGACCAAAAAGCAGGAGATTTAGAAAGAGACAACACAAAAACTGTAATAACTGCCATTTTAATGGAAGTAACGACACAAAAGTTCATATTTAAATTAAAAACCATTTTAATGATTCAACGTCAATGTATGAAAATGTCTAAAATAAAAAAAATATATATATAAATGAATAAATAAAACAATAACGTACATTGGACTGACTTTTAAGGTGTGGAGGAACTCTGCCCAAAATATAAAAATGAAAGCTTTGTATCAAATAATGATTTTGAATATGAAAAACGATTCTTTATTGTGATAACTATCAATAGGATGAACATATCGAAAAGAAATTTTATATGTGTATCGAGAACTCCATCAGGAAGACACGCGCAATCTTCCAAATGTCAAAGGCTATGTGACATTCTAGGAAAAATTAAATGGCGGAGGCTGTCATATTACTAAACTGTAAAAATCTAAAATCAACAAAACCCGTCGAATTAGGTATCAAATTAAGGAGTTTTGAAAGACGATTCCAAACATGCAGAGGGCGCCGGTAGCTCAGTGCCTATTGAGGTCAAGATCGCGGGTTCGGAACCCGGGAGGTGGAAAAACCTTGAGCACGCCCTTCTTTGGATGGAACGTTAAGAGATAGTCCCGAGCCCGGGCCATGTCAGGCACTCGTTAAAGACCCTTACCTTATAGGTAAATAAAAATTTAGGATAGGCAAAATTTAGGATTCCCATTGTTGAGTCTGGCTCATGTCCACCAGAGTGACGAAATAGCGCTCTAGTAGTAGGTGATATGACCTTATAGTTAAAGCCCGGGCATGAGTCATAATAACTAACTTGAGCCAAAGTACCGATTATTGTTCCAATGTAGCTAGTTATATACAGTAAACAGTTTGACCAGCTAAGTTATCCGGTTAGCCCAGGTCTCCGCCTCCACTATACCCTGACTCAATAAAGAAAATAACATTAAGAATAAAAATGTAGGACTTGTTCACATTTGCTGCTTTTTTATTAATTACTAGTTTTTATGCTTATTTTTAATTCATTATTATTCTGCAGTTTTGCTTAAATTCATTTAATTTCAGAAAGCTCAAACCCAGATTGTACCAAGACATTATTTAATAGTTCCATTCTATATTTTGTGTAAAGAACCAAGATGTTCTAGTCCAAATAAAGTTTGTTGTTAAAAAAATTTAATTTCAAACCTAGTCTGGGCTTTTATAGTCAACCATTAAAGTATTCTGTTCTGCTATTTTTGATTTATTTAAATGTTTTCTCTATATTTATATGAATACATTTATTTTTGTTTATTTTCTTCTTAATCATAGATTATTGTGTTTATTTATTTATTATTATCAATTTTTTCTCCACTAGAGTAGTACCAGCAGTATTAATTTAGTTTTTTTCTTCTTTGTAGGGCTCATTAATATTTTGTTTTATTATTTTTTCTTTCTTTTTGACTGTATACATTTATTCTTAGGAGACCTCAGTCCCAAAATAAAATGTCTTTTCATTTCATTCCATTTCAAGCTCTCGGTCAGCTTACGAATTACAGTCTGAGGTCTTCAGTTGTAAATTTTAATGTGTATAATTATGTATTTGTAATACAGTTTCATAGATGATTGCATACATTTGAATGTCAGAAAATTGAATAGAAAACAGTGTGCTAGATTTTTTTTATGGCAAAGATAAGTGAATACTTTACCTTTAACATGGCATATCAGGATTAGGTTCGAAAAAAATACCCGAAAAAACCCTAGTTGTTAGTATGATTAGTAACGCCAATAGCTATTTTTTTGATAATTCATTTCTAGACCATTACACAAAATATCGTAAAATATATCCATTTAGGATTTTTTTTTTTAAGAAAATGGGATCAGAAAAACACTATCATGTATTCTGAAAAAAAACATCATTTGCGGGAAGATTAAAAAAAATGTTTTTACTTCCCCAGCTAAGTTATATAAACGGTGAAAAATTCGATGCCGAGTTTTCAACAGAATTTCATGTTTTCCGACCTCTAGATTATATATATATATATGTATAAAAGGTCTGTGTGTCTGTGAACACGATAACTTCTGATAGAATGAATGTATCGACACAAAATTTTATATATAAATCCCAGATACCTATTGGTAGATGTTACATGTTAAATATACTAAAGTTACAAACATAAACTTCGAAATGAAAGTCTCGTTAGAGTCCGTTCAGTTTCCATTTTAAGAAAAAAAGAAAAAAAGTCTTTGTCACGGCGGAAATTTAAAAAAAAAATACTTTTTGAGGGGGCTGATTAAGATTTCTAAATATTTATCATGTAAACCGCTGCAATGAATTTGGAAATTCAAGTTTTTTTTATTTTTTTTTGATCATTTTTAAATAAATGGAAAACGGCTCGTCTGTCATTCACATCTAATAAAAGACAGGTTTGAAATGCGAAAGGAATATAAAATCCAAATAATAAACATCACAGTTTCTAATTTAATTTGTTTGTCAACATCAAGGTAGCAGGTGGTCGCAGCTAATGTTTATTTAATTACTTTCCAATACTTGTCTTTGTTATTATGACTCACTCAACTACGAGGTCATAATCGATAAAATTAATTTTGGCCATTTTTTTTTCAAAAAATGGAACAGTGTGCGGCGCGCCGCGGCGTCCTCTTTTTATGGCAGACCCATATCAGTAAAACCTCTTGCTGCTAGTTCAGTCTTCACCAAAATTCTATGTTTTCGACCCCCTGATCCGAAAAATTAAAAAAAAAAAAATCCTATTTGTCTATGAACATAACACCCAATAGAATGACCAGAATTTTTGTTCCCGGAACCCCCTCAGAACGACTATTATTGATTTTCAGCCTAATCGGCCAAAGAGAAGGGAAGGGACATAAAAACTTATATTTCCAAATTTCCATCATGACGACACATATTAAGCGAAATCGAATGTACGGAAAAGAGGGATCAGGGCAGGGGGCTCTACTGAAAAACCCTAATAACTGATATGTATCGACACAAAATTAAGTCCCTATGTAAGTCTACTATTGATAGCCCAAGTTTTGGAGGGAGAACAAACACTTAATTAATTAATTCGTGTTGGGGAAGTACGGTGTGGGTGATTACCAACATTTCTTTTTTTATTAATATATAGTAGTTCGATCTTCTGAAATGTGGTATGTTCGGTTCTGTTCACACATACTGGTAGTCTGCTTTGATCCTATTTTGAAGTTTTGAACAAAGTTCCCTGATAATCTCTCTGGACAGAAGTTACATACATGTAACATTTGGAACTGACTGGTAGAATTTTCTTTGAGACTGTTATTCAAGACAATTGGTTTGCTCCAATTTTCATGATTATGTCGCTTTTCAACACTCTGTTTAGGTGCAGGGGCAAAGAAGAGGCCTGGTGTCATCTTCTCCATGCTCAACGTAGGATGAACCTTCACTATCAAAAAAGTTGAGAAGTAAAACATCTTACTGTCTCTTATTTCTGGAATATATTTTCAGTGGATATACATACATAAATAAATAAAATAATTTTTGAAATATTGTCTGTTCAACAAAAATTATATTCATAAACTACCAGTTTCGGTAATACAATTACTTTTGTTATAAACTAAAACAGTTTGCTGAGTGAACCATTCTTATATATCAGGTAACGAAGGGGTAGGAATTTCAACTAGAAAATCCCCGTGGGTGTACCGTTAGTTTGTTGATAATAAGGAATTATTGTAATCTTTCGAAAATCCGGGATCGAGATACCACTTTTTATATAAAATACATTTTATCGAAGATCGCTCCGTTTGGGAGATACATGCCAAAAAAACCTCATAAAATGACGTTTGCTTGATTTACGCGAAAATAATTAGTTCTATCGAAATTTATGTGTTTCTTATTTAATTTCTAACCAACAAAATTCCCTTAGATTTGAGTTAGGACCAGTACGAAAAATGTTACAGCGCCTCAAAGAATGCACAATGAATTTACATAGAAAATATTTCTAATTAATGTTTAAATTGTAATGCATAGCAATGCATTTTAAAATATAATTTTATTATTGCTAGTTTCTTTCATTAAACAGAAAAGAAAAAAATATGTAATTTGGACCACACAGGACTTTCTTATACCACCCACCTTTGTACAGATCATTCTCCCTCTATCTTCCTGTAAGAAAGACCTGTTAGAGGACGAGCTAGCCTACTGAGATCAAAATTGCGGGTTCGAAACCCTGCCGAGGTGTTTTTATCTGGGAGGTGAAAAAACCTTGATTTCGCCTTCCTTCAGATGGGACATAAATCGATGGTCCCGAGCCTGTACGAAGTCAGGTACTCGTTGAAGACCCCTACCCAAAGTGAATAAATATCTAGAGGGCAGGCAAAATGTAGAACTTCTCTTTATAGATTCGGGCTCAAGTTCACCAGATCGCTCTGGTAGTAGGCGATATGACCTCGTAGTTAAAGCCTGGGCATGAGTCATAATAATTATCTAAACTAATATAAACCTGTTAAGGCAAGATCACATATTTTTTTAATTACAGTGGTAAATCTAAATTGAAGATAAAACTATTAAATTCTAACAAGATTTAATTAATTTATATCTCTTAATAAATGAGGGCGCCGGTAGCTCAATGGTATGCGTGCTTGGCTTCTGAGCTCAAGAGCGTGGGTTCGAAACCCGACCGAGGCCCTTAGTTTATTTTATCTGGGAGGTAAAATAAACTTAAACACGCCGTCCTTCGGATGGGACGTTAAGCGATGGTCCCGAGCCTGTACGATATCAGGTACTCGTTAAAGGCCCCTATCCTAGGTGAATAAAAAATTTAGGGTAGACAAAATTTAGGACTCACACGGTAGAGTCGGGCTCATGTCCACCAGAGTAACGAAAGAGCGCTCTGGTAGTAGGCGATATGACCTCGTAGTAAAAGCCCGGGCATGAGTCAAAAAACCTAACCTAACCTATAAGAATGGTTCTTAGTTTAGAACTAAACCTGACGATGGTGTAATGCCGAAACCGATAGTATATGTGTACAATTTTTGTGGAATAGACAATATTTCAAAAATAAGTTTGTTGTATTTATTATAAGTTTTCACTATATGTATCTCGACTCAGAAGTTATGCATACATTGCTGTGCAACGCCATACTGTTGTAGTAGCGCAAACGTTAACTAAGAATATTTTTTGAGAAGACAATTTTTCTTTGAAGAAATTTTAGTTCACAAGTCGAAAATTAAAAATATAATTTCACTTCTATTGTTTGACATTTCGGCACTCCACTCATTGCAAAAAAAAAAAAGAACGAACACTGCATAAAAACACCATTATCAATTAATGACACTTCCACGACATGTTTCACGCACTTTAATGTTGATAACATTTTTTCGAAGAGGAATAAAAGTGTACTATACTAGTTGACTTTTATTTTCAATTCTTTCAATTTCTTAGTCGAGTTCACATACTATAAAATTCAGGTAAAACATAATACAATATTTTAACATAATTACATTAGCAGGCGACAACAATAATAATCTGGTATTTGTGAATAATATTAAACGATAATTTAAAAAATATTAATATAATAATTCTAATGGCTAAAATAAATACATACAAATATTGGCTATATGAGCTAAAATAAATGGACCATAAAAGAAAATATATATGTTTTTTTTTGCAGATACATTTCATTAAGAACGAAATTGTCATTAATTTTTATCCATAACAACTGTCCGAAAAACACTGAAACCCGTATTATAAAATACCTTATTCTATAAAAAATTCAGCAAATTAGAGTAAATGATTGATTGTTTATTAAATTCATAGTTAATGATCGTTACACTGTTAATACTCACATAGTAGTCGACATGTTCTCCATGATGGTCGTCGTGTCCTCCATCGTGGGCTATATTTGCCCCAAAATTGTGAGCCCCACCAAAACCGTGACCTCCAAAACTGTGAGTCCCACTGAAGCCATGGTCAGGGAAACACGTTGCCACGGTCAACACCGTCGTTAGCACCCATACCTAAAATACGAAGTATAATAAAATTAAAAATGAATTTGAAACTATTTACGAGGTTGTGCAGATGAAACTGAAAATGCGTGTATTCAATTACTTTTTTTTTTTTAGTTTTTATTTAATGTCGCATCGACTTCAGGGTCATTAGCGACGACTATTATGTCTACATGTCCTCGTGGAGTCTTTAAGGAACTGGATGAGTCCATTGTATTCGTCGTTGGGTGTTTGGAGTAGTTTTTTCACGTCAGTCGGTAGTTCGTATTTGTTTCAGCAGTGAGTCAGTGTATGCTTTACTGTGAGCTCTGTGTAGTCTTGGTTGCAGGAGCATGTCGGCTGTTCAAGTCCAACAAGTAGTATTCAATTACTGTTTGCAGTTGTAATAAAAAATATATAAATATGACAAAAAAATGTAATTTGGTGCGGAAATTCATCGAACATTTGAGACCTAATGAGTGTGGAGAGAAATCATCACTGAGCTGCACTATTTTATAACTCACTGTCATTGCTGCTAGTATGAAGATCTCTAGGCCATTGGCGCTTAAGGTGTCGTTGGGGAAGTATGAGAGAGTAGAGGGCACGTACTAGAGCATATGTGGGCGAAAACCGGCCCGCTGTAAGATTTGGTCCGGCCCGCGAGACATTTTTCATTTGATTTATTAACTTTCAATGATGAAAGTTAATAAATCAAAACATCGTTAAAGGCTCACTGAAGATAATTTGGAAAATTCTTTACGGCTGTGTATCAGTGGAATTGATTCAAACATCAATGGATTAGTTTCCCAAATTCAAGCTCAAGTGTCTCATTGATTTCGGTGTCGCTACTTAACTTTTGTAGCTTGTAATAATTCCAAATTTCACGATTTAATTATAACATTGTACCTATTTTTTTTCATTTCATTTTGTTATTTTAATAAATTGTATTATAATAACATTGTCTTATTATTTCATGTCTGGTGATATCTATCGCTAAAAATTATGAACACTACTTTAAAGTCCGACGTTATTTTATTTTGAACCATCTACGCGGCCCGCGAACGTATTTGCCCACTAAAGTTTGGCCCGCAACATGTCAAAGGTTGCCCATACATGTACTAGAGGATTGCTATGGGAACTAAGAGAGGAACATAACTTTTTATTGCTAGATTTAGCTACTTCGAAGAGGGGAATGCTGAGGTCACTATGGCTAGTGTACGAAGGATTGGCTACTGTTCAACACTGCGTTTTTATGTAAGTATTAGTAACAGTTTGTAACCTATGTTAATTTGTTGTCTTTATTCTCAAAAGTAAGGAAAATTATTCAAAAAAATGTCTATTTATTGATTAAAATTTGTAAAAAAAAATGTAGAAGCACTCTCTATTTTCCGAAAATATGGTCCAAAACGTTACCTAATCTACTAAAAAAAAAAAAAAATAATAATCACCTTAGCTGATCTCATGTTGTCTGTTGGAGTGTATGTATGACTGTGCGACTTTCCATGCTGAGAAGGGTCCTTTATATAGGGGACCATGCGTAACGCATGCAGACACATTGCATTGAACAGAAGAGGAGGGCTGCTTTCATCGAGAGCGGAACCAAATCAAACCCATTTAGTGTACCTCTCCTACCTAGAGTTCTTGCACTTTTGTCAAATGATCCAACTTCATGCATCTGGCTTTTATCAAGATTACATGATAATTATTAATATGTAAAATAAATGAATAATACATAAAATTAACACATTTCCTGTAGAAATTGTAGAATCCCTAAAGAAATATCGAAAGTTCAAAACATGCAATTTTGAAGAAAGTGCACGTATTTTGAAAAAATTTCAGCTAATAGTTATTTCAATTGGATTTCTTCTAATTTAATAATGAGATACAGTAAACTCCCGATTATCCGCGGGATTGACTGGCGTGGATACCGCGGATAATCGAATTTCGCGGATAAGCCGCAAAATTGCCGATAATGGTTAAACAAAGACCGAAGGTACTAAAAAAACAACACACAAGTAGTGCTTTAAATAAGTTTATTATACAATAAAAGGACGTACCTGATAACAAAACTCAATCAATGTCATGTAGGTTATTAAAAAGTCATGTTTACTGTTTAACAAAAAAGTCAGTCATTTGCTTTTGCTTTTTCGTAGTGCAACACTTTATCTTTATTTGTGATTTGAGTTTTCTCAACACCATCTTGTCACAAAGTGATGCGTCGTCTTGCTCTTCAAGGTATTGAATAATGCTGTCAATGTGTCCTAATGCTGCATCACGTGCAGATGACTCACTGATCAGGCGATTCACTTGCACGCTAAGTAAGCAAACATCTGCAGTGCTGCTAGTCGCGTCCAAAACTGCTCAAGCACACACTACGTATATACCGATATATGTACTGCACAGTAATACTGAACTACATAAACGTTTTGTACTGTACATACATTATTAAGTGTACTGTACTGTATGTATATTTGTGATTTACGATTTTTATTACGTTTAAGTATGTATTTAGTAACTTTATTTCAATTTTCGTGAAATAATTTTCGGTTTCAGACCTTCCTTTTTTATAAAAATGCCTCCTACAGGCACCGCGGATAATCGAGAGTTTACTGTACCATTTTTTTTATGATGGGACGTTAAGCAATGGTCCCGAGCCTGTACGATGTCAGGTACTCGTTAAAGACCCCTGCCCTAGGTGAATAAACATTTAGGGTAGGCAAAATTTAGGACTCCCAAGGTAGAGTCGGACTCATGTCCACCAGAGTGACGAAAGAGCGCTCTGGTAGTAGGCGATATGAGCTCATAGTTAAGCCCAGGCATGAGTCATAAAACCTAACCTAACCTAATCTAATCCAAAAGTATAAATTATCTAACTGGGTTCACAGGGTAAATGAATAGCATAGAATTAGAGAATAAATACTGGATTTATTTATCTAAACCTACATTATAAATAAAATCAAAATATCAAAATCAAATAAAAAAGTCAAATTAATTACAAGAAAAATCGTATCAACTAATTAATTGAGGGCGCCGGTAGCTTAGTGGTATGCGTGCTTGGCTTCAAAATAAACTTAAGCACGCCGTCCTTCGGATGGGACGTTAAGCGATGGTCCCGAGCCTGTACGATATCAGGTACTCGTTAAAAGACCCCTGCCCTAGGTGAATAAAAATTTAGGGTAGGCAAAATTTAGGACTCTCACAGTAGAGTCGGACTCATGTCCACCAGAGTGAAGAAAGAGCGCTCTGGTAGTAGGCTCCTAAATCTTCTCTACATCTTCTCTCACTCAGACTGGTTCACTACAACTTAACCCTAAAAAGACTTCTCTCTCTAGACTGTCCACTTCCACAATACAACTTAGACTTTTTCTCTCTATTAGAACAGCTGATCGTCGTTTTTTTCTCTATTCATTGGTTGTTCACATTTGTTTTCAAACAAAATGCGACTAGTCCATCTTTGTATATTTATTCACTAATTAGGTCACTTCACTCCAACAGCTGTTCCCAAACAAATAATAATACATTAATAATCCCATTTTTTTTTTTCCCAACATTTTTTTTCATCACAATTAAGAAGGATTGCCACAGATGTAATAGGAAAGAGAGAGATGGGACTTGCATTGACATATTTACTTATGAAAACTGACATTATTGCAGAGATATTGTGAAATAATTCAAATGGACTTGAAAAATAAAATGAAACTTGTTTATTTAATATATTGTCTAATTTCACTAACTATATATACATGGGAGTACTTTCGGTATTTCTACCATCCTCAGCCAAAAGCATAAGAGATAAGACTGATAAATAGTTTGTTTGATATTCTGTTATTGTTTACATGTCAAATACTTTCAATTTTTCGTAGGGCCATCAAATTTAAAAAATTTCAATACACCCTACTGTACATAGTATCATAGGTGTCCCCTCCTCGCTCCCCCATTAATTGTAATGCATAGGAACGAATTTAAAATATATTTATATTATTGTTAACTTATATAACAGGACTTTCTTATACCAACCAATTGTGTATAGATCATCCCTCTCCCCTTTCAATACTAGCATTGCTGAGTATAAAAAAGTCTCTCTCAGAATTATGCTTTACAATGAAACAAAGAATACCGCTGATGCCAACACATTACTTTCACCAGTTATGCCATAAGTACAAAAATGTTTATTATAAGAAAGTCCTATTAGTTCCCCAGCTATACGTAGTATAGGGGTAGTTATGTAATCGGTTAAAAATTTGATGCGGAGTTTTCAACGGAATTTTCATGTTGTCTGGCCTCTAGTCCAAATAGAAAAAAAAAATTGCTGTTTGTCTATGAACACTATAACTCCCGATGACACGTGTTGACATGAAATTTTACGTATGAACCTAGAACCCTCTAACGATGAGACTTATTGTTTTACAGCCAAATCCACCGAAGGTAAGGGGGGATTATAACATAAAAACTGTAATAACTGCTCATAGAATGAATGTATCGATACGAAATTTCGTATGTAAATTCTATAAGGATGGCCACTCATTAATTTTCAGCTGAATTGGCAGAAGGGAAGGGGGATCAGATGGAGCAACTCAAAAACACCAGTAACTGCCGATGTAAGGAATGTATCGATATGAAATTTCATATTTAAAGTCAAAATCAAAACCCCATAAGGACGATACCTATGGGAAAGGGATCAGTGGAGTAGGGGTTGTACTCAAAAACAATTAGCCTTTGCTACCTCTAGATTCCAAATATGAAAAAAGATGTCTGTGTTCTGTAAGTGTGTTTGTGAACACAATGACTACCCTTAGAATGAATGTATCGACACGAAATTTTATATGTGTGACCAGAAGCGCATGAGAACAAAACTTATTAATTTTCAGCAGAATCAGCGGAAGGGGGCTCAACTCAAAAACCCAATAACTGCAGATGTACTGAATGTATCGACATGAAATTTGATATGAGGATTTAGCAGCCCCTATGTAAATCAACTATTGAATAACGATTTTTTTTTGGGGGGTATATTTACGCCTTAAGGTTGGAGGCGTAGTCAGTATTAAGAAATGTGAGTAAGTTTCCCAATGTTGATGTGGAAGGACATCTTTTGTGGCAGATTATCCACATTGGTAGATATTTCACGCTCTCTATTCTGTTTGTGCTGTTTACAAGTTCACAGAAATGGTGCCCAACAACAAACCTTCATATTCATCAATAGTTGTATTGAAAAATTCACTTTCATTGCAACCTTTCATATATACTCGTATATCTCAGAGGGTTCAGAATGGATTTTTTTTTTTTTTGTATTTTTTCTAGTTCTATATCGAATATAGCCTATTTGAGTGGATATGGCTGTCAATCATTTAGTCAGTATGAAACTAGACTCATACTAAAAAAAAAGCAAATGTGTGTGTGACGCGGTACTCATGAGTATTGATGACACATCTGCTTTAGTTTCAAAAACTTGCTGTCGTGCACTGATTTTAATTAAAACTTGTTTTATAATGATACTACAATAAGAAAAGTAGTATGAGGAATTATACTTTCAAATTTCTTTTATACATGAAATTATAGGGTTGTGATAGCCAAAATAAGATATATACAACTGTGATTGTAGTAGGTTAAAAACATTATATTATTTGTTGTGATAATGTGACAACAAATATATTATTTATTGATCGAGTTTCAGCAATTATTATTATATATTAATAACAATATTATATAATATCATATAAATAATGTGCTGAAATATTATATATTATATTTTTTTAGATTTAAACTGCTATTTTATTTTCTTTTACCCCAAATTTTATTTATTGTGACAAATTTAAGCTATCGAAGTATCTTAACCTAAAAGTTTCTTACCGAAAGATCATTTTATAGTTCTTAATATTGATATTTTAGTTAAATTCACTACAACGGTAAATATGATCAAAAATTAACTTTTGTGAGCGGAATTTCTGGAATCAAGCCAAAAATTACTTGACCTATCTTAGATTCTTATTACTTTTAATGTACATTTATTTCAATTTTCTAGCCAATTTTAATTACTAGCAAGATGTATTATAATTGTTATGATATTCAATAAAATAAAAACAACTACGAAAAATATATTAATGAAATATATAAAAGATAAAAAATGTATTAAAGTTACCAACTTTTATAAAATTTTGGATTTTGAACTCAATTTTTAACCCTTCGAGAAAAATATTCCATAAGGCTTTTTCTCATTCAATTATAATTCTTGTCAACGATAAAAATGAAGTATTATTTGTATTTATTATTTCAGTAATTTACTGAAATAATAAATATAAAATTAAATATATAAATAAATTTAAAAAAAAATATATATTTTGCTTTCTTAGAAATTTTCTATTAATCGTGGCCTTCGTGATAATCAAGGTCTGGGGCACACCACCTCACAGTACTACATATGTCAAACATCTAGGAAACATTTCAGGTGGGGGACAAAAATCTTGAAAATAGCCTTTTAAGAGCTTATAGTTTCTTCGGCTGCAATTATATTCGCGGATTTAACAAAACTTTGTGAATCATGAAATTGTTCTATTAAATATCCAATTAGTATTCTAATATTTATGTGTAAACATCGTTTGTGTGTTCTGTCTTTCAAAGAGAGCGCATATTCTTTTCACTTTCTTATTCATGGAGTATAAGAGGGTGCCATTCTTTGGTCAATGGTATGCGTACTTGCTTACTGTGTTCAAGATCGCGGGCTCGAGTGGGACGTTAAGTGATGGTCCCAACCCACCAAATATAGTGGAGTCAGGCTCATGTCCACCAGAGCGACCAAAGAGCAATCTGGTAGTAGAGGAAATGTTCTGAATGTTAAAGCCCGGGCATGATAATTAACCAGTTAGGAAGTATTAGGTTAGTATAAGGAAGTATTTTAATCGTGCGAAAATCCGAGATCGAGGTTTCAACGGATTTTTACGTTTCAAGGTTCTCTCTTGAGCTTGAGCTCAGTAAGCAAGCACGCATACCACTGAGCTACCGGCGCCCTCTGACACATTTTATATGGAATTTGATTTTTCTCAGATCGTCCGGTTTTGAGCTCGATAACGCCAGCACGCTACCTATGAGCGTCCGGAAGTATTTAATTATTTTAAACCCGGAACTAACTTATTCATTGAGTTGTTAGTAGCCCTTTACTTCATTACTATTTCAGCGAACATAAAGTAATCATTATCTAGTTAATTGAAATATATTGTTAAATATATTGAAAGAGCGCTCTGGTAGTAAATGATATGCCCTCATAGTTAAAGCCCGGGCATGAGTTACAATAACAAACTATACTGTTAAAGAACTGCGAAAACATTGAACATGAAGTAACAGTTGTCTCTATGGTTATCAAGGAGGTGATCTAGAGACAAACGGGTTATCTACTTATTGAGATGACTAGAACTAGAAGTTGCATCTTTGAGTTGTGTGATTCTCTTTCTTCAGAGCTGCGCCGAACGTTTTTCTTCTACAGAAGAGAGCCTTACGACTGATGACCAATTCACCAAGAGACTCCTTCTTCAATCCCATCTTCCAAAGCCTTAGGTTCAGGGTACAACTGACTGCATGCTGTGAGGCTAGGTTAAGAGAGAGAGAGACTACAAGGGCCCCAAACACTACTCCAGGGACCCCGTCCCTCCTCATCCGTCAATCCCACGACACCCCTCCCCTCCCCGGATTTTACTTCTAAGCTGCCCCCCACCTCCATAACATACATTATAACTATTAGTAGTACGACACCGCGTACAGAAAATTTTATATTTTTTGTGTCGCTATAACTTTGGTCGTATTTCTCCTACCTCAAATCTGTGCAAACACAAACGATTGCTTTAATAAGAAATATTTTTGGTACAAACCAATTTTTTGGTAGGAGTAACAATTTTCGTGTAAATCGAACAAATGTCTTAAAAAAAAAGGGTTTCAGAAGTACATTTTAGAACTGTTTTCGACATAATGTATCTCCTAAACTGGTCGACCTGCGAAAAATAGTTTTCATATAAAATGTACCTTTTTGTTTTCTTTATATCTTTTAATTGAAGAGAATTTTTATGAGATCATAAATTTAAGTGATATTCTGTAAAATGAACTTAGGCCCCGAAATAATGTGGTCTCATTTTCCGTCCTATTTCGGCCAAAATCTCATCAGATTTAAGTTAGCACATGTGACATCTTCATTTCAAATTTCAGGTTCAATGCTATAATCTCTTCTACGTTAGAGCGCTCATAACTTCCCAATCACATAACACACAATGAGAAACAATCGCGAAAATGGTGAAAACGTATTCAGGAGACTTAAAAAAATAAAATCCTTTGAAAATTAGATCTCGGATTTGCGCACGATTACATACTTTAGGTACAAGAATGTAAAAAAGATGACTCCGTTTCCTGGGATAAAAATTTCAGTATAATGAACTTAAATCTTTGACACCATGAAGAAATCGAGAAATTTAAAAAAAACATTATTTTCCTCAGGGAATTAATAATGTTATTAAAAAAAAAATCATTATCTTCAGAAAATAAATAACACCTCTAATTACCCCTTACTTCATTCAAAAGAGCACATATTACATGAAACATATTGCAAAATATTTGTTTCAATTCACATTCTTGTACATGAATTATATCGGGATTTTTCTCAAAGTTTTACATTTTAAAAGACTGCTGTAGAGGACAATTTTAGCAAAGTTCTTAGAAATCAGCATATGAGTTGAGCCAATGGTAGGTATTTCAGACCTATGAAAACCACCAAGATATTTTCTTCAACATAGCTCCTTGAACGCGACTTGCTGAGTTGTTAAAATTCGATAAATAATATATATATATATATATATATATCCATTAATGGACGAATCGACACGAAATATTATATTTGGATTCAGAATTCAATATGGACGACACCTGTCGATTTTCTAACGAAATTTTTTATGAAGGCCGTAGGAAAAGGAGAGATCAGAGGGGAGACGCATCTTAAAAACTGCTTGAAAGTAAAACTCGCTTGTAGTGAATTTCATAAGGAACATTTTCAGTAAGAAACAGTTTTTTGAAATTCCTAACCGTTTTGTAAGTAATACAGATATTTTTTACCACAACTAGTTTCGGCAATTTGCCATCTTCAGGTGGTGAATCTTATTAGAGAAGGGGTCAAAGAACTGGGCACATATCAGGGACCAGCTGGATACTGATATTATCTGTATTACTTATTTAAATTGTAACACATAGCAATGAATTTTTTTAAAATCTTTATTTTTGCTAGTTTTTTTTATTTAAAAAATCAAAAATAAGAAAAAAAAAATATATATATATATATATATATAGGTTAGGTTAGCACACAATAGGCCTACTCTTGCCGCGGGGACACAATCAGCCCTCGGAAAAAAAAAAAAAAGTTTGGTTAGGTTTTATGACTCATGCCTCGACTTTAACTACGAGGTCATATCGCCTACTACGAGAGCGCTCTTTCGTCACTCTGATGGACATGAGCCCGACTCTACTGTGGGATTGCTAAATTTTTTATTCACCTAGGGCAGGGGTCTTTAACGAGTACCTGGCATCGTATAGGCTCGGGACCATCGCTTAACGTCCCATCCGAAGGACGGCGTGCTTAAGTTTATTTTACCTCCCAGATAAAATAAACTAAGGGCCTCGGTCGAGTTTCGAACCCACACTCTTGAGCTGAGAAAGCAAGCACGCATACCACTGAGCTATCGGCGCCCTCAAATATATATATATATATATGATGTATCAAAAATATAAGTGAATATAAAATGTATGATCTTATACGAACCACTTTTATACAGATCACTCTTCTAACCGTAACTCAACGTAACCAGACGAACTGCAAATAAATAGGTCACTCCATATACGAAATTAAAAAATGAGGAGAAAAAAAACAATAATGTCACCTAAAATGTTTCGTCCCAAATATAAATATCAACAAGTAATAAAATTCGGACAGTTCCAATATTGCCCAACCTTCACCTGATTGAGTTGGAGGCAAGACCAATATCTATATACAGGAGGAGGCAAGAATAATTCTTTAATTTATTGTATTATGTGTTATTGCATTCGCATATCCGAATGAAATTCCGGTGAAAACTCAACTTCAAATTTCTGACTGATTACGTAACTTCCCCTATAATTTATATAGCTATATTAATTTTCCGTTCTCTTTTGGGCTAAGATTCAATATAATAGTTGACATACTAGGTTCTTATTCCTCTTATTAATTTTGTGTCGATAAATTAATTACATCGGCAGTTATTAGGGTGTTTGAGTTCAGCCCCACTCTCTGATCTTCCCCTTAAAATTAATATGTGACATCCTTAGGGGGTTTTGAATTTAAATATAAAAATACATGTCTTTTATATAAAAATACATGTCTTTTATATAAAAATACATTACATTTATTACATCGGCGGTAATAGGAATTTTTGTGTTTAGACTCGTTTAGATGTCTTCCATATGAGGTTCTGGTTACATATACATAATAATAATAATAATAATAAATTAATTTCCGTTAAACCAATACACGGTAATAGGATACCAGATTTATTACTACTTGAATATTAGATTTATAACTACTTGAGTCTAACACACGTATTATTAGTAATAACAAAACTATTAAAAAAGTAAAATGAAATTAATAAAACTGAACAAATAAATACTTAAAAATATATGAGTACATAAACAAAATTTATACATGATACGTTTATAATAAGTAGACACATTTTTCAATTTAATAAAAATTAAGATAACTATTCTTCAAAAGAAAACTCTTCGGAAGTGTTTTAATCCCAACGATGTCTCCGGACGTTCTTACGTCCCATCATCAGGTCCCAATGTGCGAGATATAGAAAAGAATGAAAACAATGTAACTATAGGGGGCCATGGTGGCCGTGCGGGCTAGAGCGTAGGGCTTTGGTCGCATGGTCTCACCATGGTTTGCGGGTTCGAATCCCGTCCGGGAGTGAGTTTTATTTCGTAGATAGAACTCCCTCCCGGGGCCATGGATGTCTTAAATAAGTATATATAACACATTGACATGGCTAATATGCACCGTACATAAAGCCAAAAAAAAAAAAAATGTAACTGTAACAATATAATATATTATATTGTATATATGAAATATATATATATGTATATATATATATATATATATATATATATATATATATATATATATATATATATATAGATTAATCAATTATAAATGAATGTATAAAAAAGTCTAAAAAAATATAAATGAATAAATAAAACAATAACGTACATTCGAATGACTTTTAAGGTGTGGAGGAACTCTGCCAAAAAAATTAAAATGAAAGCTTTGCATCAAATAATGTTTTTGGATATGAAACACGATTCTTTATTGTGTATATTATTCTTTTCGAACAGTGAGAATAAAATTCTGTTTCCGTGTAAAGGGTTTCCTCTAACATGAACATTTTTAGTTGAAGATTAATTTTTTTTATTGTATCTATTGAATTCAAGAAGTGGGGAAGGGCATTAAATAAATAAATTCCTTTATGAGTTATACTTTTTTCAAAAAGAGAAGAGCAGTGTTTAGTTATTCGGAAGTCTTCTTTCTTCCTGGTATCGTAATCGTGATTAGTATTGTTGAGAGGGAAAATATTTCTATTTTTCCTAATAACCATTAATGTTTCAAATATAAACAGCGATGGCAAAGGCAGGATTTTAAGTTGTTTTCTATTGTAATTAAATTTTGTTGAAAACTCAACATCGATTTTCTGACACATAACTTCCCCTATGCTTCGTATAGCTGAGAAAGTAAGAATCATACTGAAGTGCGGCCCTGAGGAGCGGACCGTTGACTCAGGTGAGTGTTGCTTTACGTTGATAACAAGATAAGGGGACCACGTGACCTGGAGCCAAGGCCAGTTCTGGGCACCGTATGACCGCATCCCACAGTCCGGTTCCTGGTCTGGTTCAGTGTGTCAGTGTGTTTTGTGTTCTTGTTTTGGTTCGTCAATATTATTACATACATCGTCGGTGTTTACCTCACCTAGGTTGGTATCCATTGCGCCCTTCTTATATCAGGCTCCTCCGTGATATGGCTGATACCGAAATAAGTCAATAACAACTTTTTAAAATATTGTTTTTCTTCGTGGAAGATTAAATCGTGTTGTGTACCAATATTCCCAAAGGTATATATTTTTATATTTTGCAGTTCTCTTTTAAACATAATTTTTATATAGAATTATACTAAAAGAACAAAAAGTCATCGTTGAATTACTGGCGACATACTTCCTCAGAACGATATAATTTAGGTTTTTGCTCTCCCTCCAAACAAGTCGACTGTTTTGGCAAAATCAATAATTGACTTACATAGGGTCTTCTGAATCCTCATACTAAATTTTCGACATTAGCAGTTAATATAGTATTTGTGTTAAACCTCCCTCTAATCGCCATCTTCTCTTTGGCCAATTTGGCTGAAAATCAATATGTGTCGTCTTCATAGAGTTCTGGACCCACATATAAAATTTCGTGTCGATCCTTCCATTCTATAGGGAGTTATCATGTTCACAGCCTCAGATAGACATTTGTGTTTCTCATTTTTGGAATCATGGGCGACGAAAAGTATGATTTCGAATTTCTAACCAATTACATAACTTCCCCTATACATCCGTATATCTGGGGAATTGTACAAAGAATACATGGGAATGAAATTAATATCCATGGTAGATCTAATCCTGTGTTGTTGGGGGGTCGTGTGGGTTAGAGTGTGAGTTTGATTGCAAGGAACCACCACGGCGCTGGGTTCGAATCCTGCCAGGGATGTTGTGTAAATGAGTCCTGGGTTCGAATCCTGCCATGGATGTTGTGTAAATAACCAATTACCCCAATATACTCGTAATGTCATGGCTAATGTGCATTGTCCATTTAGTAAAAGTCAATAAATGTCAGTGAATAACGCCTATAATTATTTACTTCCTCAACACGAAATAAGTATAATAAATTACGAATTCGTTTTCCCTCCATAACCAATGAAAGGTTTGGGCTAAAAATTAATAGTCAACTTAAAAATTCTCATACTGAATGTCATATACATACATTTATTACATTGACAGTTATTAGTTTTTTTATAGTTTAGAGGATTAGGAGAAGAGGCTCAGCCGATTTCTCTGAGCATTGATAGGTGTCGTCCTTATGTATTTCAAAAAAGCAACAGTGCCATGCGCTGCTAAAATTTTTATTTGTGGCTTCAATATCCTATATTTTACTTTCCCAGCTTTACGAAGTATAGAGGACGGTATATAATCGGTCTGAAATTCGATGTTGAGTTTCTGTTGGAATTTCATATTTTCCATCCCCCTGAACCACAAAACAAAAACAAATGTATTTGTCTGTGTATGTGCCTGTGAAGACTATAATACCCGATAGAATGAATGTATTAACATATATATCCAGGACCCCTATTGATTTTCTGCCAAATCGGCCAAGAGCAAGGGAGATTAGAGGTAGGGGACAAGACCCAAAAATAATAAATGTATCGATACAATATTTATTATAAGGATTCAGAAGCCCCCATGTAAGTCAATGATTAATTTTGAACGAAACGATCAATTGGAGAGAGAGCGAAAACTTAATTAATTAATTCTGGGTAAGTACATTGCCAGTGATTCATCGACGATTTATTTCAATATTACGAATTTCTGAGGATTGTGCCCCCACTGGCTACGCTATCGGGTGAAATATTGCAATTCTCATTTAATCCGTGGATCTTTGTGTGAAGTTTGTTTTGAATGGCGCTATTGTTTTCATTTTGATAAGAACATTCTATGATATATGGCTTATCATGATTCTATAGTTCTTTATTAAATTAATAAAAACAAAGACATTGTTTAACTTTTTTTACATTGTCGAATTCTACACAAATACATAAAGTGTACCGGTTTCAGCTTACGCCATCTTCAGCACCCATTAGCAATTTTCGTGGCAAAATTTATAGTAAGTAAGAAATAAATTTACTTACTTGTCATTTGTTACGGTGAAGTGAGTGGAGGAGAAGGTGGTCATTCACCAGAGAATTTTTACATTTCTCAAAGAGCTCGGGGAATATGATAAAACCTTTAATTATCGACAAGTTGTAAAATAAAATATAGTCTGACTTCTCACAGATTAATTTTTGGTAGCCGGCTTTCGAGATTGCCCTCATCAGACTGCCTGACTGATAAGATAATTTTGAAAACATCATTTAAAATTTGAGGGAACTTTTCACAACAATTAGGTATGATTAATTATAATTATTGATGATCGTTTCTGTGATGAAAATGGCTCATGGAAGTCGAAACGTCAGAATGATGGAATAAATAAAATATAGTAGACCAAAAGAGGCCAACAAAATTAATTTTCTCTCAAATATTCTCAAGGTCCTCAACCACTACTGGATAATTTAAAATGTTTTAATAAATAAGATTTTAAAACTAAAATAAACTATTTAAAAATAATTTAACAATTTAAATTCTGATGGAAGGGGACAGATATGTTATTTCTGTTCCCTATCTGAGTCACAACTCAGAAGAAATTTTCATTTCTTTTTAAGTAGTTTATTTTAATTTTTAAATCTTATTTAATAAAACATTTTTATTTAAGTTGTTTTCAAAATTATTTTATCACACCACCTGATGATGAGGACAACATCGAAAGCCGGCTAGCAAAAATTAATACAGTCTTTGAGAGGTCAGACTATATTTTATTTTACAACCTGTGAAATAATCACGTATCACTGATCATTAGTCATCTTCATATTTTAAATATCGACTTATCAGGTTATCAAACTTGTACAGTTTTACCGGAAGAACCGATGGAAGTGTGTGAACATTTTATTCTTGCGGATGTATGATATGATTTAAATGTTTTTTTTTTTTATATCATGTATCCGAAAGAATAAAATGTTGATCCTCTGTAGATTATTCTGAATATATATTGTATTTGTAACAAGAGCGACAACCTGAGGACGCCGGCAGCTCAGTGGTATGCGTGCTTGCCATCTGAGCTCAAGATCGTGGGTTCGAAACCCGGCCGAGGCCCTTAGTTTATTTTATCTGGGTGGTGAAATAAACTTAAACACGCCGTCCTTCGGATGGGAAGTTAAGCGATGGTCCCGAGCCTGTAAGATGTCAGGTACTCGTTAAAGACCCCTGTCCTAGGTGATTAAAAATTTAGGATAGGCAAAATTTAGGACTCCCACTGTAGAGTCGGACTCATGTCCACTAGAGTGACGAAAGAGCGCTCTAGTAGTAGGCGATATGACCTCGTAGTTAAAGCCCTGGCATGAGTCATAAAACCTGAACCTAAAAGCGACAACCTGATTTGCCAGTCGGCAAGGGTGCACTTTAGCCAGTTTACTCACATTAATCGTAACATATATACTAAAACATTGTTGGTTATTCACCGACAATGTCCTTCCCCATCACGAATTAATTAATTGTTTACGCACTCTCTACAAAACACATCGACTGATTGATAATAAAAATTATTATTTGATTTACAGATTCGCATTTATTAGGTTTTTCGCGCTGAGCCCTCTTCCTCTCATCCCTCTTATTTTTGGTTATTTCTGCTGAAAATTTATAGGTGCCATTCTTATGTGGTTCTGAATTCACTTATAAAATTTCGTGTCGATACATTCATTCCATCGGGAGTTATTGTGTTCACAGGAAGACAAGTTATCTATATTTTTTTTTCATTTTGGCAATCATGGGGTCGGAAAACATGAAATTCCGATGAAAACTCAACATCGGATTTTTGACAGATTACATAACTTCCCCTATACTTTTTATAGTTGGGAAAGTAAAGAGCGAGATCCACGGATCATGTGCAGCCCCCATTCGCTTTTTGAGAGGTTGGCGAGGGTATGAAAAGTGATTTTCTTAAAGAAAACAAATGTAAAGATATACAGTATATAGGGCCCTTGCTATACGA
The DNA here is from genome assembly GCA_963662175.1 of Aradus depressus. Lineage (NCBI taxonomy): Eukaryota > Metazoa > Arthropoda > Insecta > Hemiptera > Aradidae > Aradus > Aradus depressus. Next base: position 40,024,871 of record OY759214.1, read on the forward strand.
TTGCTTCAGACGTTTGGCAAGGTCTCAATCCTTGGCCCTTTGAAGTTTCTATTATCATAATGGCAATTTTTACACTTGAACCGTTTGTAATCTCATTTTCATGGTAGTTTGATTTCATTGCAACCTTCGCGGGTTTCGGACATTGTTTCTTCTTTGGTTTCTGTTTGTTTACCTTACCTGTTAGTTAGTTAATAGGACTCATGCCCGGGCTTTAACTAAAGGTCATATCGCCTACTATCAGAGCGCTCTTTCGTCAGTTGGACATGAGCCCGACTCTACTGTCGGAGTCCTTAATTTTGCCTGCCTAAAATTTTATTCACCTAGATCTTCAACGAGTACCTGACATCGTACAGGTTCGGGACATCGCTTAACGTACCATCCAAAGGACGGCGTTTTTAGGTGTATTCTTTTTAAGTTTACCTCCAAGTTAAAATAAACTGAAGGTCTGGGGCGGGTGTTGAACCCGCGATCTTGAGCTCAATAAGCAAGCACGCATATCACTGAGCTACCAGCGCCCTCCTTTACTTGTTGAAAATGTGACTACGGGATGAGAAGTGACAATTGAATATTAAAATGTATTTCGAGATGTGTTTTGTACAGAAGTTGGTTAGTTCATAATGATTAATAGAGTTGACAGTATCTTTTCAATGTAGAAGGAATTCGAGGTTGTGTCGTGTAAATAAAAACTCAATTTTTGGCCAACGTTTCAAAACCTATTTCTTCCCTTCTTCAGGGCTTACAGAATACAGCAAACAAATTAGTCATTGTGGACAATGATATAACTAGATACCTAATAATAATATTAAAAAGAGATGGAAACAATTTTAATAAATACCATTAAATCAAAGAAAAAAAAAAAATTTAATAAATTATAAAAAATAAATACAATTTTTTTTAAAAATAGTAAACAATAACCTGTATATAACAATAATATATATATATCTAAATAAATAATAAATAAAAATTACCTTACAATGACTTGAGTGGATGTGTGGGGTGAAGGTGTTGAGAGTCCAGTAGAGAGCTATGTGTACCAAAATTAAAAAAAAAAATTATTTAATTTTAATTTTTTTATTTTTTATTTTATTTATATATTTTCTTTCATTTATTTATAAAAATTGTTCCCATCTCTTTTTTAAAATTATTATTAAGTATCTAGTTTTGTCATTGCTCATAATTACTAATTTGTTTGTTGTATTCTGTAGGCCCTGAAGAAGGAAATAATTAGTTTCCAAAACGTTGGCCAAATATTGAGTTTTCATTTACACGACAAAACCTCGAATTCCTTCTACATCGTTAGTTCCTATATTCACCTGAATAACTTTAGGAAACCGGCCATGTAATTCCCTGCTCGAATTATTCGTAATAAACTATGCTTCTGCTCTCCCTCTAAACACTAGTTAAGTTCTCCTTCTCCCTGAACCAAGATCTATTTTGCCCAATTTGAACATAGATCTAAAGGCAGATCTGAATTTACAATTAAAATGTTGTCTCGATACATTCAGTCTTTCATTAGTTGTGTCAACAAACGTTAATTTTTTTCTTAAAAGATGGTGTACTATTGTGGGATGAGGTATATCGTTTGAAACATGAGGTTGGTCTTGATACTATTTATATCAATACTACTGTGTCATCCTCAGTGGTCACCCACATTTTGGACTTCTTTGAGGTTATGTAATCAGTCAGAAATTTTATTCACCGGAATTTTATATTTTCCAAACCCCTGATTCCATAAATTAAATAAAACATTTCTGTCTGTGAAAACGATAACTCCCGATCGAATAAATATATCTTCACGAAATTGTATGTTTATCCAGAACCCTGTACGGACACATATTGATTTTCAGCCAAATTGACAAAAGGAAAGGGACAGATTAGAGGAGTTAACACAAAAACTCTAATAACTGCCGTTCTAATGAACGTATTGACATGAAATTTCGTATATAAATTCAAAACACCATAAGGAAGAAAACCTATTAATTTTCACCGGAGTCGGTCGAAGGGAAAAGGGATCAGTGGGTGTTCACCTCAAAAAAAACCGATAACAGCAGACTTAATGTATGTAATCAAACGAAATTTTATATTTAAATTCAAACTCAATTAGGAAGGCACCTACTCCTTTTCTGGACAGGCTTCATGGTAACCACCCGGCATATTACAGAACAAGGATCTGTTAGTTTAGTGGTCAGTGACGCTAACCACTGCTCTAGCTATACTTCCTTAATGTCTTATGACCAGTTGCCTTCTCTAATATTTCTTTCATTTATCCGTATAGTTAGTGTCACTTGACTACTGGGCTCAGAGACAATTGCTCAATTATGTAGTTTGTCTCCTCTCTGTATCGGGTTCCCTTAAGCCAGACCCTCAAAGTTTCAAATAACTATGCAACTTTTGTATGATATAAAATTATTAATATTAAAAAATCATAAAAACTTCATAAGTTCTTTCAAAATAAGCTAAAAAACTTACACAGCGTTAAATAAGGAATTAAGTTTTCGCTATTCCTGCGAAATCCATTTACCAATTCTATACTAAATTTCGTGATGATGCAGTCGTTATTGACACACTCCAATGATACCCCTTCCCTTCCGCCGATTTGACTGAAAATAAATATGTGTCGTTTTATCGTCTTTTGAATTTACATATAAAATGTAGTGTCAACACATTCATAACCATTGCAGTAATTAAAGTTATTGTGGGGAGCCATGGTGGCCATGCGGGCTAGAGAGTAGGGCTTGTGTCGCATGGGGTCTCACTTTGTTTTGCGGGTTCGAATCCCGTCCGGGAGTGAGTTTTATTTCATAGATAGAACTCCTTTTCTGGGCCATGTATGTCGTAAATAACTAGATATTAATTTTCTATCAAATCGGTCAATGTGGTGGGATCACAAATACCCTAATAACTGCCGATATAATGAATGTACCAACACAATATTTAAAATGAGAATTCAAAAGTGTCTGTGTAAGTCAACCATTGATTAAAACGATCGATTGATGTTAGAGGGAGAGTAAAAACTTACTTAATTCGCTCTGGGAAAGTACTATATGATTCACCGGCAACTTTTTCTATGAATGACCTAAAACAAACTACTGCTTTGGAATCTTCATTTTTCCTTATTTTATTATGTAAAGACACTATTCAAACAGCGTACCTATATATTATAAGATTCACTCGTATGGTGAAGTCCACTTTTTGACTATTTTTAGTTAAAGATAATGGCTCCTTATGCATCACTCGAACCGAACATTACAGTAATAATAATAATATTTATTGCAGGGGCCATGGTGGCCGTGAGGGCTAGAGCGTAGGGCTTTGGTCGCATTTGTTTGGTTTGCGGGTTCAAATCCCCCCCTGGGAGTGAGTTTTATTTCATAGATAGAACTCCCTTTCTGGGCCATGTATGTCGTAAATAACTAGTTAACACAGTGACATGGCTAATATGCATCAGACATAAGGCCAAAAAAAAAAATGTTATTCTGTGAAGCCTCTTTCCTCCTCCCCCCCCCCCCCCCCCCCTCAGGCCGATTTGGCTGAAAATAAATATGTGTGGTACCTATCTTATGGAATCCTGGATACACATATACAGTTTTTTGTCGATACATTCATTCTATCGGATGTTATCCTGTTCACATATAGGCAGGAATGTTTTTTTTTCGAATCAAAGGGTCGGAAAATATAAAATTCCGGTGAATATTCAGCATCAATTTCCGATTACATAACTTCCCCTATACTTCGTATAGCTTGGTAAATAAAAAGAATATATAATTGAAAAAATACTATTAGTTTTTTAACTGGAGGCGTCCGTAGCCTGGCGCCCTACATTCCTTTTTATGGGCATCGATAACTTATATTCATTACACACCTTATCTCTTATAGGAAAATGATTAACTCCGCTCAGATAAGATAGGTATCAAATGCCAATTTCTAAAATACAGTTCAAGGAGAGTTAAGTTAATAATATATTTAACAAAAAGGATAATAATTATACACTTGTGTCCTAAATATATCCAGAGAGGGTCTCCGTCTAGCGACTGGTTCAACCAAGGGTAGACTAAGTTTAACATGTTCACATTCCGAATTGTCCCTTTTCCAGCCCCTACGGTGTTTTTCCTTGTCCCTTTCTCCTGTAAAGTCTTAAAACCCTGAAAAATATTTAAAATAAAATTTCGTCTCAAATTGAAAACTTAATAATAAAATAAAATGTATAATTAACATCTTTGCATATATTTGAATTTTAATCAGCGTTGATACTATTTCAAATGAGATTCATGTGAGAATCCTAAATTTTGCCTATCCAGGTTTAGTTACGTAGGGTAGGAGTCTTTAACGAGTACCTGAGATCATACAGGCTCGGGACCATCGCTTAATGTCCCATCCGAAGGACGGCATGCTTAAGTTTATTTTACCTCCCAGATAAATGTATCGAATATGTTTTTATTTTTATTAGGGGTTTTTATATTTAGATGAAAGTTTTTGGAACATTTTTCCTTTTCTCTTCTTTGTGTTTCAGTGTTTGATCAAGTATGGAAGGTTTTTTGGTGACAATTAAGGGTATCTCCCTTGCGTCATCATAACCAGAGTGTTCATAATTGTCGGTTGAGTTGTCCTGAGTTGAGGGGACTTACACAATGGGAAAGTGAGCCGTCGGGGCTTATTGGTCCGGAACAAGCCTTTCGTTGTCACAGCAGACCAAAACCAAACCAAACCAAACCGAACCGGTCACCGGATCCAAAATGTTGCACACTCTCGAACCTTCAGCTGGGTGTACCAATATCGCTTGGAGAATATCATAGGAGTTCTTTCATCGGCTTCGATGTCATACTCCTGTTGGATCGAGTCGAGACCCTGAAGTTCTTTAGCCGCCCGCACTGGCATCTCTCTTCAGCTCATGTTAGCCAATGGGTTCCCCTCTGGTTTTTTGGCTTCGTTTCAATAAGTCCACTATGGTCCGCTCCTCACCGCATGCCCATCTCTAGCGCCATTATTGCAAGCCTGAAAATATGTGACTGTAAATATCCATCTATTCCCCTATTCCTCTTCTCCTAATTTTCCTTATTCTTATTACGCTTTCCAGGTTCACGTTCTACATCCATAGATCAGGTTAATTAGACCATAGATCTCTAAGTATGACTGAGAAATACGCTCATCATCCCAACAGATGTCCAAAAGTAAAAAACATTTTCTGTCTGTCTGTGTTAGAATGAATCAATAAATATATCAAAACAAAATTTAGTATAAAACAACAATCGATTTTAAGCCGAAAGGTATTGGAGGGAGAGCGACAACTTAATATATACTCTATATAATCGGCAAGTGGGAAGGAGAGGATTAGTTGGGAGGCTTAACAACTGCCCATATAATATCGACGACATGAAACTTTATATTTAAATTCAAGACCTCATCAGGACATCACTCATCAAGTTTCCGCGAAATCGGCCGAAGAGAAGTAGGGCCTAAGAATAGTGTCTCAACAAAAAAACATGAGTAAAAAAAGTAAATCAACTATCGATTTTAAGCCCAAAGGGTCGATTCATTGGGCTTTAAGATTTCAAACCATTTAACAAATACATTTAGAAAAAATATAAAGAAAAACTAATGTTTTTTTAAAAATATTGTCTATTTCACAAGATATATAAAATATATGGGAGTACTTGTTGTATTGCTACCATCTTCAGCCACGACTTTACAATTACTAATTAGTATCTTCAGAAGGTAGCAATACCGAAAGTACTCCCATACAGGAGCGTAGCCAGGAGGGGGGGAGGGGGGGCACGAGCAAAAAACCAAGATAAAAGTTAAATAAACTAAAAAAATAGTTTTTATTAAAAATGGATTGCTTGCAAGTTACCAATAGGATCTTCAAATTTCCCGTGTGTGATTCCTAAATCAGCAATCAGCTGTTACATAAATGTACATGTACGAAACAAGTCATATTACATTTATTTAAATATACATGAATTCGATCATTTCATATCATCGCTCAAAATCGTCATTTATGTTATACTTTATACTCTTAAAGCTGATTTTACATGCGCAGTAAAAATGCAAAGCGCAGCAGCAGCAAATGCACGCTATTGGCCGTGAGTCATTTAATTCTAAAAGCACATAAACCACAGCGTGCATTTGCTGCCGCTTCGCTTTGGCATTTTTGCTGCTCATGTAAAGTCAACTTAAGTATTACAGTCAGTGGTTACCTCAGGGGGAGCTTCTAGGGGTCCGAGTCTCCCAAATTAATAACAAAAAGTCTGCAACGATAACCACGGAAACTGCGGGCTATACCCCTCACCCTCTTAGCCTAAGTTTGCCCCCCTCCCTGCTCAAAATCCTGGCTACGCCCCTACTCCCATATAATTTATATGTCTTGTGGAATAAATGATATCTTTAAATTGTTTATTAGGTGTAGTCTCTACGAAAAATGTTAAGTATCAATACTTTTAGGAATGTTGGTTCCTCTGTTGACTTGATATCAAAAGTAGTTCACTCTTTTTCCCCATTTTTTCCCTTCTCACTAATAAAAGAGTGTAATGAGTATAATAAGTGAGGAAGTTACGTGTGAGATGAGGTGCGTGAGTATGTGAGTTGAGTTGGACAACAGAAGGCTTCCTCCGAGCTAGTGTCACATCTCGTGACATAACCCAGGTTACAGAAGGGGCTAACTGTCCTCAGACATACACCCGGGTTATGTTTGGACACTCCCACTGTGCATTGTCATCTTGACATCCTACAATACACTTCTCACGTCCCAACTTCACTTGAAAGAAACATTATGGAACACTAGGGAAGTTTAAATTATAAAAAGGGGATTCTTTGGTGTATAGTTCCGGAATTTTTCAATCGTATTGTAACATATGTTAGGTACCTGAATGAGAGGTGAAATAAAAAAAAATTATAAAAGTTGTCGGTGAATCAGAGACAATGAACTTCCCCTAGTGCGTATTAAATAAGAACTAAGAAGATATCTTCTTGACATTATCTTCTTACAGAATTAAATTTAAAAACATTCTTCATATTGTATAGCTTAGGTAGTAAAACTATTGTCATCGAGAGAATAACCTTATGGTGTCTACCATACCCCATCACCGACTGGTGTCTACTACTATTCCCTATCACCTAGTGTCTATTACAATTTTAAGCCGCTAAATACTGATATTATTATTACATTTTTTTTTCTAATTAACTTTTAGATATTACGTGTATAAAATGGAAAACTTCAGATCACTAAAATGATGATTATGACATAAATATAAGAATCAGAATTGACTTGGCAGAAGTTGTGATCATAAAGGAGAGTGAGGTAAACACCGAAATGCGAGAAGAGCGATCACCGCGAAAAGCTGCAAGCTTCCCGAGTCGCGAGCGACAGAAAGCGGTGCGGAGACGTGAAGGACGCTCTAGTTCACCGCATGCCTCTGTCCTACCATTGGACAAATTTAAATTAGCCCATATGTAAGTAGACATATTTTATTTACTACTTTAATTAAATTAAATCATACTTTAATTAACCATTTGAAGGTTTGCGCTAATATTTAACAGTTGTTTACATCGGCAGTTATTAAGGTTGATGAATTGAGCCCCCTCCGCTGAACCCCCCTTTTCCTTCATCCGATATCGTTGACATTTGACAGGTAATTGGGTTTTTGAAATCACATATCGATATATTCATTATAACGGCAGTTATTAGAGTATTGAGTTAAGCCTCTCCCTAATCCCCCCTCCCCTTCGACCGATTTGCCTGAAAATCGATAGGTGTTGTTCTTATGAGGTTTTGACCACACATATAAAATTTCGTGTCGATGCATTCACTCTATTGGTAGTGTTATTAAAGTTTTTATGTTAAGTCTCCCACTAATCCCCCCCTTTCCTTTAGTCGATTTAGCGGAAAAACAATAGGTGTCGTCGTTAGAGGGTTCTGGGTACGTACTTAGTTCTTCGTATAGGGGCAAGTAAAAAAAGAAATGAGTTATATATGAAGGCGTCACAGTAATTTGCTTCTGTTTAAAGACTTACTCATTTAAAAGGGAACATGAGATCCTTCCGATTTGGTTATGTAGAGGCTATACCTACTTAAAATGGCAATGTGTCCAGTTTATCCCTTATTGAGACTTGCAGGTCCTACTAGTCTGGTGCAAGCCTTCAAACATTGCAGGTCAAGTGCATCCCTGACTCATCTTTACGGGGCTCTTCTTGTTTATTTAAATTCCATTAAATTAGTTAATGAGACTCCTGGGCTTTAACTTCGAGGACTACTATATCGCCTACTAGGTTTATTCACACAGGATAAGGGGTCTTTAACGACTAGCTGACATCGTACAGCCTTGGGACCATCGCTTAACGTCCTATCCGAAGGATGGCGTGCTCGAGATTTTTCCCTCCCAGATAAACAATCTAAAGGCCTCGGGCGGGTTTCGAATCCGCGATTTTGACCTTGTTTCGGGCTGAAAATCAATAAATAGCTCCCATAGAGGCTTCTGATTTCTCATACTGAATTTTGGTTCACTCATTACATCGGCAGTTATTAGAGTGCTTGTGTCGAACGCCCCTCCTCTAATCCTCTCATCCCCTTTGTTCGATTTGGCTGAAAATCATTAGATATCGTTCCTATTGGGTTCTGGATGAACTTGTGTCGACTGATGAGTTTGTGTCGATTCATTCTATCGGGACTTCACAGACACACATAGATAAACTGAACATCGAATTCCTGACTGATTGCAAAACTTCCCCTATACTAAATTCCACATAAATTACAAAGAGATACAGAGAGGATGATAGTACTTCAAGGAACTATTGCACTGAGATCGAAGAAATTGTGGAAGCAGCTGAGATATTTAAAGAATCTAATGAAAGAATTAGTCACACAAGATGATGGAGGATTCAGGGGCGTAACTACAGTGTAGCTTTTATTACACGCCTACGGAACGCAAAGGGAGAGGATTGTTTTCATTTAATAAGTACTGCGAATTAATCGATGAAATACGCAAGGAAATTTAAGGTATGGGAAAAACTGAGTTTACCCCAGAAAGTAGAAAATTTGGACTGGATCGACACAGTAAAATAGCTTGGTGTTCTTCTAGACAGACGACTGACCTTCAGGCAACAAATCAGGCATAAAGCAAATACTGTGAGCGGACTTGTGTTCTCCTTATTCCCGTTACTCCACAGAAAGGGTCTTGCAAGCAATACCAACTTGAGAACTCTTCAAGTGGCCCAAAACAAATGCCTTAGATTGGTTGGTAGCTACTCGAGGGACACCATCCTCCAAATCCATGAAGACCTAAATGTTAAGCTCCTACTGGACTACGTAATAAATTTCAGTAAAAACTTTTTACTTAAGTGTGAAATAAATCAAAACGTTTTGGTAAAGAAAATACGGAAAACTCAGGGAGGGAAACACAAAAATATCCATTCACGATTTTGAATTATAATCTCTCTCGTGTTTGAATGTTTATAAATTTATTTTTTATTCATTTCAGTTACTATCTATTTGATTTTGTTTTTTTGTTGTTTTTTTCGTTTTGCTTTAAGAGTTTTTTAAAATTTACTCTTAAGCAGTAGCATTGTGTTTAATTTATCTGATTATTTTTGATTTGTATTTAGTGTATAAGGGTAATGGTTAAGGAACCTTATTGTATAATTGTACCTCTGTAAATGCGTTATAATAAACTCTTCTTCTAAAAAAAAAAAAATAAATAAGAAGAAGAAAAAAATTCATACAAGAGACAAACAATTTTTATATTTTACTTCATCAGCTACATACAACGTGTAGGGGAAGTTGTCAAAAATTCGATGCGGAGTTTTCAACGGAATTTCATGTTTTCCGACCTCTAGTTTCCAAACATGAAAACAAAAAGTCTTCCGTCTGTAAACACGATAACTCCCGATAATAAGAATGTATCGACAAATTTTATATGAGGATTCAGAACCATCGAACGACGTTATCTAATGTTTTCAGCCACATCGACCCAAAAGGAGGGAAGGGAAGGGAGGCTTAACATAAAAATGCTAATAATTGCCGTTGTAATGAATCTGTCGACACAAATATTCATCTGTGAATTCAAAACCCCATAAGGAGGACACATCAATTTTCAGTGGAATCGGCCGAAGGGAAAGGAGGATTAGAGAGGGCTCAACTCATAAACCTCAATAACTGCCGATGTTATGAATTTAAAGACATATTTAAAGTCAAAACATAATGGTGACATAACCTGTCAAATATCAGCAATATCGGTTGAAGGAAAGGAGGGGCTCAATTTAAAAACCATAATAAATGACGATTTAATTTATTTATCGACACAAAACTTAGTATGAAGATTTAGGAGCCCTTATGTAAGTCAACTGTTGAAAATTAGCGCAAACGTTCTACTGGTTTTGTAGGGTGAGCGAAACGTTAATTGATTAATTTGTTTTGGGGAAGTACATTGCCGGTGATTCACCGAGACTTTTTTTTGCTAGTCTTCTAACTAAAACTACTTATTTATTTACCAAACTGTACAATGAAGCAGTTTTCAAAACTGATGTCATGTTCTTTACAAAAAATAACAAAAAAAAAAATTGATAAAAAATGTTTGTGTTTACCTTTGATAAGAAAGGGATGGGTTCCAGACAGCTGCTGATAAGACATAACGGTATTTTTTTTAAAAATGGTTGGCGAGTAAAATAACCAATGTAATATCTCCTATGTCTGATAAATAACCATTGAATCAGTTATTTTCAGAGAAACAGATCATACTCGTATATCGTTCTATCGCCGATATCGGGGGCACATATATACATATATATTTTATGGAATAGACAATTGGATATATGAATTATTACTTCATCAGCTATAAGAAGTAAATAATAAATAAATAAGGAATAAATGATAAATAATAAATAAAATTGCCTAATAAATATTACATTTCCTGTAGAAATTACAGCTTGTCTTCAAGTAAATTTTTGATTACTACAGGAAATGTGATAATATTTATTAGATAATTTTATTTAATATTTATTATTTTTTTTATTTATTTATATTATTTTACATAATTTTCATTATCACAATTCATTACAACGGCGTTTTTATGAGTTTCTTTGTGAAGCCATCCTTCCCCCAATCACCTTTTTTTCCTTGGGACGATTTGGCTAAAAATTGACACGTATAATTCTCATAAGATTTTGGATTAACATATGAAATTTCATATGGATATATATTTATTACATTGGCTGTTATGGGGATTTCTGTGTTAAGCTCCTATCCCAATTTCCCCCTTTCCTTAGTCCCATTTGACTGAAATTCACTAGGTTTTGTCCTTAATGATATTTTGAAAATCACAGATACAGTTTTTTTTCTGGTTGGAAAACATGCCATTCCAGTGTAAACACAACTTCGAATTTCTGATCATTGCATAACTTCTTTCACACTTCACCGGGGAAGTTAGAAAATTAATAAATAAATAAAGGCAATAAATACATTTTTATGTATGTTTTTGCGAACAAACCAGGATATATTTGTTTATAAGATTAGCCCAGCGTAGAAGCATTTCAGAAGAAATGCACTTCTCAAGTGCAGGAAACAAGGAATTTCTTAGAAATGCAATCATCTGAAAAGACTCAGTATGTGGAGCAGCTGTTCCCATATAACGTTGGCATTCGTACAGGAAGTAGGTCAAATTGTTTTCACTTTTAATGAAAACCTTCAGAAAAAATGAGAATTATAAAATATTTTCAAGGGTCAGAAAAGTTGGGGATTATTATAATTATTAACATATTTATATTGTAAGAACATATTGTTGAAGAATAATAACGGTATTATTTGTAGTTGGAAATTGTGAAAGGATAAAGCACTTGAAAGTTATCGTCTTTATGTAAATTTCTGGGAAACTATTTTTTTTGCAAAGAGCACTTGAAGAGATTAACAAAACAATAATGAGCGGAAGAAAAGCCCTTGAACATTAAATAGCTTGTCTTAATTCCCTAGCTAGGTATATGAAGTATAGGGGAAGTTCTGTAATCGAACAGAAATTCTATGTTCAGTTCTTACTGAAATTTCATGTTTTTCGACCACCTAGTTCCAAAATGCGACTAGTATATTTTTGAATATTTATACACTAATTGAGTTACTTCACTCCTAACAGCTATTTTTATACAAAAAAAAAAATATTGATTTTATAATATATTAATAATCTTAATGTGTGTAAATTTTTTTTACATCAAAGAATGTATATGTGAAATTTAATATGGAGATTCAGAAGTCTTTGAATAAGACACTTGCTGATTTTAAACCAATTGGGTGAATAGAGGGAGTGCGAAAAAATATTCGATTGATTGAAGTACATTCCGGTGGTATGACTTATTTTTTTATTATGTTTTCACATTTACATCTTAAGGAAGCATATAGTTCAAATGAAGATTTACCTTTTTCGTATGAACTGTATTACGCTAGAGAAGTTGGAATTAAATAACAAAAGTGAGCTGACGAAGAGATTTGACTAAACAGAGATATGACTTCTTTGAAGGTATGTCCTTCGTCATCAGAATGCAGTATTTTAGATAACAATTTATCGCTCTGTACGCTTCTGACTCCATCCAAAATATTATCCAGCTCAATGGTCCTCAAAAAAATGTCCTGCAAACATTTGACAATTTTCTTTCTTTCAGATGTTTATTATTATAAATGCACATCCTTACTTCCACCCTAATACTTCCAATTTTAACCTTCGCTTGCCCCGTATGGTTCTGCACTAGCCACACTAATATAACCAGATAACAAACATTTCAAAACAAAGTCCTCCGGATTGCAGTGAACGGGTTCTGGTTTATCAGGAACACCCAAATCCATCGGGAACTGGAAGTTGCTCCTTTTGCAGCCCAAATTGAAAAACTCACCCGAAGCTTCCATGAAGGTCTGCCAGCCTACTCTGGTGCGGTTCACTACAGTCTCGGTCAGCCTGTAGCTCACAGGCTGCAGTCGAGACTGTACCAAGATTATTTATTTTAATTTTAATTTTCATGTTTCATTTATCAATTTGTGTAAAGTACCTGTTTAATAGGTAGGTACTGACCCAAATAAAAATGTTTTTCTTTTTCTATTATAAATGATATCATAAAAAAATATATATATATATATTTAATCTTAAAGTGCTTAATCATATTGTAAATAATTTTATCACACAATCTTTTATTTTGCTCATATCAATTTTTATATTATTAATTGCTGAACTACAATCTATATTATAAATATGAAGGTGCTTATGCAATCTGTGCATACACACTCATACAATAATAATATTTATTGTTGTTAAACCATAACGTAGTAATTGAGTACATTATACAACTTCGGACATCAAAAAAATTTAAGAATGATCTACATCAAGCGATATTAAATCTTAATTTAGCGATATTCCATATGAGATGAATAATAATAATAATAAAAAAAAAAACTACATTGTTAATTAAACATATTTTATATTTATAGATTATTTCTTACTGAGACCGTTATGGATATACGATTCAGCGAAAACATCGAACAGACGAATTGAGACGTTTCAAACCAAAACCCTCTGACTGATAACAAAGTGCCTACCATACATAAACAACAGACACTTCATAACGATCTCATGATACACACAATACCCGAAACAATACAAACTACTTACATACAGTTTTTTAGCAAACTTTACACAAATACAAACCGAGAAATACGTACATTATCTTCACAAAGGTTGAAGAGGAAGTGGACTCGCCACTTATTGCCACCTTAAATAAACTTCCTTCTTAATATTTCTCAACACTTCCTTGTTTTTATTACCTCGCTTTTACTATCCATTCATAAAAATTGTCTTCCTTTTTATTTATTATTTTTTATTTATTTTTTTCTTATTGTGACATTCTCACACTTGCAGTGGCTTAATAATTGAGGTACATTTTCGTCCCGAGTACCTACCACTTGGTGGCCTTCCTCTCACAAGCCATTCACGTCACATGTAACATCATAGATGCTGGTTGTTGAACCCAGCAACAGTTGCATATAAATAAAATAAACAATATAAATAAAAGACAAAAAAAATATATTTATTTTGGGTTGCGTTATTCTAAATTTATAAAAATATAAATTTTTTTCACAACTTTATTCTTCTCCCATTTATTTTTTGCTCTATACAAACAACGTAGCAAATAGCCGTTACGGGAAGAACTCTCATCATCGGTATGTTTAATTTATTTGCTGTTCTTTATTGTAATGTGGATTTCTTCCCGAAACGTCTATACCTCGCACATTGGGACCTGATGAAGGGACGTAAGAACGTCCCGAAACATCGTTGGGATAAAGACACTTCCGGAGAGTTTTTTGAAAAATAGTTATCTTAATTTTTATTATTTTGAAAAATATGTCTACTCATTATAAATGTATCTATGTATTAATTTGTTTTTATACTCATATATTTTTAAGTATTTATTAGTTCAATTGTTATTAATTTCATTTTACTTTTATCAATAGTATTGTTATTACTACTAATCATGTATTAAACTCAAGTAGTTATAAATTTAATTTATAAGCGTTTTAAATGTATAATTTCTTTTGACATATCCTATTACTATGAAGATGGCTGATGTAGTGAGAAAAGATTATTTCACAGGTGGTAAAATAAAATATAGTATGACCTCTCACATATTTTTATTAGAAGTAGCTAGCCGGCTTTCGAGGTTTCCCTCATCAGGCAGTCTGATAAAAAGAACAAACCCAGGTTGTGACTCAGATGGTGGACAGGAATAACTCGTCTGTCCCCATCCATGATATTTTAAATTGTTAAGGTTTCTAAATTGTTTTATTTATTTATTTTTATTATAAAATTATTTAGTTTTCATACATTTTTTTAAAAATTTTTTATCAGACTGCCTGATGATGAGGGAAACCTCGAAAGCCGGCTAGCTACTTCCAATAAAAATTTGTGAGAGATCATACTATATTTTATTTGACAACCTGTGAAATATCCTATTACCATGTATTGGTTTAACGGAAATAAATTTATAAAATTATTTGCCTGGTTTATTGGAAGAACAACAAATCAAAAACTTTTCTTGGTTTCCTCTCCGTTAAAACTCGCTTTATGTAACCAACATCCGAGCTCCAAAAATGTGACATTAAATGAAAGTACGCTGAAAATACAATAGAGTAAAATTGGCACCCTTATTTATAAGCTACAAAATTGTACAAAATAAATATGAGAGGAGGGGGGGGAGGGGGGGGGGGGGAAGGTTCATCGAAAAAACTTGTACTCCTAGGCCGAACTGGACGCACTGTTATATTTTGTAAAGAGAGCTTATAAGGGTGCCAATTTTACTCTATTGTAATTTCAGCGTACTTTCATTTAATGTCACATTTTTGGAGCTCGGATGTTGGTTACATAAAGCGAGTAATGTGGTGGTACAATAGGTACAAGAACGGCCTTGTTCAGATCTCCTTCTGTCCTTTAGTCTACTTTCTGCAATCCCGGATTACCTCAGAAATTCTGAATTCCAGAAATTCTTGCCTACTTCTAACGAAAGACAAGACAGTCCTTTTATGTTCAGGGAGAGTTCTGGCTGTGGTGTGGAAGTGGAGTATTTTCCTGAGCCAGAATTGAAAGTTGGTATGAAAATCCTAATATTTTCGATCTTGTGTATAATAATATTTCCTCCCGCTCAAAGGAAAAAAAATTCCCTAGCTATGTGAGGTATAGAGGAAGTTATGTAATCGGTCAGATATTCGTTATTGAATTTTCACCAGAATTTTGTGTTTGTCTACCCCCTGTTTGCAAAAATGAAGTAGGTGTGCAATACATTCTGCTGTTTGCAAAAACTGAGCTGAGTCAGGCATATCTGTATAAAAAACTCAGTTAACGTTTTAATAATTATCAGTTATTTCTCACCTTGTATGTTCTTTATGAATATATTAATTCTTTAAATAAATTTCAATTGAATTCAATGGATTTTTTCTAGCCTTTTTGGAGACCAGCTGTTTTTGCACAAAATTCTTTTTACTATGTGTTCTTCAAACGGCTCAAGAAAAGTGGTGTCCGATGGTCAACCGAAAAGAGCTTCGCCCGAATTTTTATATTTGAAATCGAAAAATTCTATTTTGCGCGAGAATTTTGTCTCTCAATTGATTCCAATGGGGATTTCGTTTTTCGGTGATTATTCCTCCGTGGTATTCGATTTCAGATTTTTTTAGTAGTAAACTATCGTCACCGTGTTCACTACCATCGTGGCAAATTTCAATGTGATCGGTAAAGGGGTTTAGGAGGAGTACGAGTACAACGAAATACATGAGTCGCCTAAGAAAGAGCTTCGTAAACTCAGCTCAAAAATGTGTGTCTGTGAATACGAATCCAAAACCCCGTAATGACGATACTTATATATGATTTTCAGCCAAATCGGGCAAAGGAAACGAGGGGATTCGGCATGGTTTAACACACTCTAAAAACTGTCCCTATATAGACACGAAATTTAGTATGAGGATTCAAAGGTCTTTGTGAACATTGCCAATGAAGGTCCAACGACTTGGCCGAAATCCTTCAGAGAGATTAAAAAACAATGAGCGCCCCATCCTTCGGAGGGGATGTTGATTGGCGGTGTCGATCCTGTTCGATGTCAGTTACTCGTTAAAGACTCCTATTCTAATTAAAGCTGTTGAGATGATTTGTACATTCCATGGAGTGCTATAATCGGTCTTACTTTATTTATTTTTTTAAAGTTACTAAGGACCAATTTTTCGATAGGTATATCACTTTCGCAAAAATCAAGCGAACGTCTAAAAAAATTGGTTTCAAAACGGATCATTTCGTATTTCGACAGATATCTCAAAAACCGGACAGCTTTCGGACAAATTGTATTCCACATAAAATTTGCCTTACAGCATTCTGTACAACTTTTATTTAAAAAAAGTTTTGATTAGGTCATAAATGTAAGCGGTTCTTGTAAAATGTACTTAAGCCCCGAATTAAAGTAGTCTCAATTTTCGTCCGATTTATTATATATTATTATAGATGAGATCTAAGTTTAGCACATGTGACATCTTCATTTCAAATTTCAAGTTCATAGCTGCAATCGTTTCTGAATGATCGCGAAATTGGTCACACGTGTACCGAACCTTGTAACGTGAAATTCCATTGAAAAATCGATTTCGGATTATTGCACGATTACAATAACTACTTACTAGTATATTAAATGTATAAGATACTGTACTGCTGTATACCAGCTGGTTTACAAATATTTTTGAAATATATAATTTCCTCAGAGAGCGCCGGTAGCTCAGTGGTATGCGTGCTTGTCTTCTGAGCTCAAGATCGTGGGTTCGAAACCCGACCGAGGCCCTTAGTTTATTTATCTGGGAGGTAAAATAAACTTAAGCACGCCGTCCTTCGGATGGGACGTTAATCGATGGTCCCGAGCCTGTACGATGTCAGGTACTCGTTAAAGACCCCTACTCTTGGTGAATAAAAATTTAGGGTAGGCAAAATTTAGGACTCCCACAGTAGAGTCGGGCTCATGTCCACCAGAGTGACGAAAGAGCGCTCTGGTAGTAGGTGATATGACCTCGTAGGTAAAGCCCGGGCATGAGTCATAAAATCTAACGTGATTAATGAGTCTATTTGTAGGTAGATTAAATATCTCCAATAAATACCTTTTATTAAAATGGTTGGTTTCCTCTGTTGGTTGCCATGGAGAGGCAAGGACAGAATGTTGAATGCCGTGAGACTTGAGGCTGCGCTGAATGACCAGCCTGCCTTCCGCGGACGACCACAGTAGTCAGTCTTCCGTTAGCGATAGAGACCGCTCCCAACCACACTTCCGTCTCCTCAACAACTAGATCACACGTAATATAGTTTGATATTAATATTCATTTTATCAATATTCAATAATTATACGAAGACAACTCCTTGCCTTATCGCTTATTTGATTCAAAATGAAAGTAAAAAAATAAAAAAAATTATATAAAAAACAAGTTTTCCAGAAATATTCCAATAATAGTACACTGGGAAGTTGTGGTGAATCGCCGGCAGTGTACTTCCCCAGAACGAATTATTCAATGAATATTTTCGCTTCCCCTACAAAACCAGTCGACCGTTCGCGCTAATATTCAACGTTGACTTTCATAAGGGCTCCTAAATCCTCATACTAATTTTTGTGTCGATAAATTCATTACATCGGCAGTTAATAGGGGTTCTGAATTGAGCCCCCTCTGATCCTGCCGTCTCTGCTGCCGATTTCGCTGAAAATTAAGAAGTGTCGCTCATATAGTGTTTTGAATTCACATATGAAATTTTGTGTCGATACATTCATTACAACTGCAGTTATTAGGGTTTTCGAGTTAAGCCTCCCTCCTGATCCCCTTTACCTTTAGTCGATTTAGCTGAAAATCAATAGGAGCCGTCGTTAGAGGGTTGTGTATTCATCTGCATTAAGCTAGCCCCCCACCATCGCAAAATCTCTCGATTTAGTGCTATTTATGTGCTAATTTGTTGCTCTGTTCCCGATTTTGTTGCTCTATCCTTTTAGCAGGAATTCAGCAAATTAGCACATAAATAGCACTAAATCGTTTGATGTGTCCAGTTTAATTTTGCGATGATGGGGGGGCTAGCTTAATGTAGGTTCTGGATTCACATATAAAATTTCGCGTCGATACATTTATTCTATCGGGGGTTACCGCGTTCACAGACAGAGAGAATATTTTTTAATTAAATAAGGGTTCACACAGCACTTAACTTCCTTCTTCTATTCCTGACGTTTCGAGCGTTCGCTCATTTTCACAGGTGTTATCCTTTAATTTTTCTTTTCATAATTTTCTCTTGTTACCAAAATAATTTGTCCATTCTTAAAATATTTAGTCAACCTGTGTGTTCTAGGATCTTGTCAAGACTACAGAAGGTACTACTACAAGAACACACGGGTCGACTAAATATTTTAAGAATGGACAAATTATTTTGGTAACAATAGAAAATTATGAAACGAAAAATTAAAGGATAACACCTGTGAAAATGAGCGAACGCTCGAAACGTCAGGAATAATAAAAGAAATAGAAGAAGGAAGTTAAGTGCTGTGTGTGAACCCTTATTTAATGTAACAATATTTTTTAATTTTTTTCTGGAGCTCAAAATACAGAAAATTTCTTGAATACTCTGCTTCGAATATTTGAGTCCTTTCAAATCCTTTTTCAAGTCATAACCGAGAGCTCAAGATGGTGGGTTCGAAACCCGACCGAGTCCTTTTGGTTTTTGATCTGGGAGATGGAATCAATATATAGTCACGAAACCTAATATGTCTATCCAGAAATACATGAGGATGACACTCATTAATTTTCAGCCAAATAGGCCAAAGAAAAGGGAAGGATTAGAGGAAGGGGGCTTAACTCAAATAACGGTTTATGAATGTATCGACAAGGAATTTAGTGGTTTCCATTAATTTTCAAATTGGGATTTCAAAGGGAATGCCTAAATTTAGTTGATTAATCCGCTGTGGGGAAGTACACTGCCGATCATTCATCGACCACTTTTTTGGACGTGGAATGGTCTTTAAATCATTATAAATCCTCAGAAGACGACATCATTATTAACATTTTACAAATAAGATGATGTCAAGTTATTTTTAAAAAATAGGGTGATAATTTTGTGTAATAGTGTGTGTGACATGATATTTGTCGGGGTGTTTAGTTTTTATACAAATGTTGAACACCTCGACCCTGAAATAGTTGGGTTATATTTGTTCAATAAAGTAATGTTTATTTATAAGTATTTACAGCCGATCTGAGGTTAGTACGGTCTAGTCAATGTGTCACTTCACTTTTATAGTTCAACTTGAACTCTGTCGTAAAATTAGTGCATTATTTTTACTAGCAGTTTTACCCGGCGTTACCCTGTAGTAACTGCGTAATTTAACTTCACGGATACTTACTTAATTGGACTACCTCAAAATTAGTTGTCATATGTTTCAATTTAAACATTATTTTGAATTATTTCCTATGGAGGTTAGGTTAGGTTTTATGACTCATGCCCGGGCTTTAACTACGAGGTCATATCGCCTAGTATCAGAGCGCTCTTTCGTCACTCTGGTGGACATGATAGAGGTCTTTAACGAGTACCTGACATTGCACAGGCTCCCATCCGAAGGACGGCATACTCGAGGCTAGCACGCTACCTCTGAGCTACCAGCGCCCTGTTTGATTTGTGTTTGAAGTCATAGTTGGTCATGATAGTTCTGTCAGATATGCCATGAGACCCCATTACTCTGTTGGACTATTTCAGTCCCTACCTCATCAGAGCTGGGAGCTGTCTTTCCTGTTCTCTTTATGGTTCAAGGTTGCTTCCGTGGGATCCGGCCCTTCATCATTTGTTTCCATTAGCTCACTTCTCAAGACGAGACTGTTTTCCAATCAATATCCAGTCACAATAACTCCACTATAATCATATCATTCTATCGTTGAAGTCATGCGTTTCTCTAGGCGAGGAAAAATGGAAAATGTCAAAGATGCGTTGGTTGTAAAATTATCTTGCGGAATTGAAACAAAAGACCTAATCAGTCCTCCTTTTCTTTACAATTAAACTTTTCTAAACGGAGAACCTTCTTAACGGACGCTTTTGTGGTGGGGAATTAACTATTTGGTGGCGAAAGTCCCATATAGACCGTTTGCTCTGACCGTCAAATACAGAATGCGGGGATAGCGGGGTCATCGCTAATATTATTTATTCCCTAGTTATCAACCTCGAAACGGCTTGCAGGAGGGTAGGTAGGGGGGGGGGGGGGGGGGGGGGGACAGAAATCATGGGAAATAGTCTTATATCTTTAACGCAAAAGTTTATGTATACGCCTCTTTAAGGGAGGCTTCAAATTGTGGTCGGGTTTGTGGCTTATAAAAAACACTTGGGTGGGGAATTTATATATAAAACTTAAATGCAACCTCTGGTAGCAATTAGTGGACTTCATTAGGAAATAAGTATGTATGTTAAAACGACTTAGCCATGGTGGGAGTCTATTTCTATACTTCTTCGCCGATCAGGAGGGTTCTCCGGCTAAAATGAAACATTGGCGAAATAGCCGAATAAACGCACTTACCTTCTGCAATACCAGTCTTCTGAGGAGACGTCTGGGGGCGGCAGCAGGAGGCAGAAATAATAATATATATGGGAGTTTCTAAGATATAAATATTCAAATTGTGACATGTTTTCGTTACATCCATGCTTCCATTCGGGAAAGAAGTAGTTCTATCTATACACGGAGTGTATTACATGATTCATCCAAGATCTGGTGACTCGGTCTGGTTGAACACCCTGAAATTACTCTTAATGGAATTCTCCTGAGAGGACACCCCTCGAAATCTTGGAAAAGTTTGTTCCAATAAAAAAATTCACTTTTTTTCATAAAGTTAATTACGAAAAAATGAGTTGACTCTGGCCGTTTCGACAATTAGGAGAAAATTATTAGAGGCGTAGTATACAAATTCAATTTACTGTCCCTGGAAACTGCCTACTCACAAAGAAACTCAGTTTGTATATGTCTTTCGGGCATGAAAGCAAGTGAAAGATATAAGATCTACTGCAGAAGTCCCTGCTCCCGAGAAAGTACCTGGCCCGCAGACCCTCCCTTTCCCGGGATCCACAGTAGGGATGTCAATTGGGGACATCTACCTACTACCAGCTCCGATTCCCGATGAGACCACTCCAGTATCCTGGCTTGTCGGGTCGCGTTCCGGCAACCCACAGCCACTACGAATCCAACCGCAATTGGTGGTGCCGCTTGGAAAGCAAGCCACCTCCCGTAGTACCATTTTTGGTGGACACACACCGTACAAGTACGGATGTATGTAAACCCAGAGGCTGTCTTTCGGGCAGTCATATCCCCGCCAAAACCACGTAAGTTCATCAAAAGCTCTTATATTGAAACTTAAAAAAAAAATAATAATACAGTAAAGTCCCGCTAATCCGGGCACCGATTATCCGGACGGGATTTTCAAAAAACTACCCAATTAAAATTTAGTAAATTAAAAATTTAATTTAGCGAGGGGTAAGTGGGAAAATAATTCAAAGAGAGGGTTTGACTTGACTTACTCAATTGGCTACGATGAAAAAGTGCCGACAAAGAAGACGCGCCCTAAATATTTACGCTAATATTTAAAAAAATATTTTAAAATATTTATCATGTGCATTTTACAGCAAATTCCTTTTAATCCTGTTTTGGTGAACCGGACGGGGTCCGGTCCCATCTAATCCGGATTAGCGAGACTCTACTGTAATAATAACCTCATTCTTTTAATAGATTAAACATTTTTTTTCAATTTTAATTTTTTTGATTTTTCTATTTTTTGTTGATTCACATGTAAATTTTTCTAGTATATATACAAGAATTTTTCTGTATACCTCCTATATGGGAAAATATATAATCGATCTGAAATTCAATGTTGAATTTTCACTACCTCTGATTCCAAAAATGAGAAGAACACTCTTTATAGAATGAATTGATATTCATCCTTTTAGCCAAAGGGAGGAGGCTTCTCACAAAAACTCCAATAACTGCCGTTATGTACCGGCACAAAATTTCATATGTAAATTCAAAATTCCACCTGACACCTATTAATTTTCTTAATTAATCGGCCGATCAAAAGGGGTGGATCAGAGAGGGGCTCAACTCAAAAACCCCAATAATAGCCGATGTAATGAATGTATCAATTATGTAAGTGTATATTTAAATTCAAAACCCCACAAGGACAACACCTATCAATTTTTCGAGAAATCTTCCGAAGGTTAGGGGTGATCAGAGGAAGAGGCTCGACTAGAAAATTCTATAGTCAACTATGGATTTTTAAGTACAAACAGCCGATTGGTTTTAGAGGGAGAGCGCTAACTTAATTAATTGGTTCTGTGGATGTACACTCCCGATGATTCACCGACGACTTTTTCCAATTGGAACTGTTAATAGCAGGACTGATAGGGACATAATGCTGGCGAGCCTTTTGAACTACATAATTTTAACCTTTAAGTGTTGACCTTTAGGTCTTGTTCCCCTTGCCTTATTAGTGTTGCTCTGTACTAAGGTTACCTGGATTCGAAGACATTTGAGGCTGGCTCAGGGCGAACCCAGGGGAGGGCGGTT
Organism: Aradus depressus; assembly: GCA_963662175.1. Classification (NCBI taxonomy): domain Eukaryota; kingdom Metazoa; phylum Arthropoda; class Insecta; order Hemiptera; family Aradidae; genus Aradus; species Aradus depressus. Next base: position 40,047,965 of record OY759214.1, read on the forward strand.
TGCTCTTTCAGTGTTGAAGCTACGCTCTGTGCATACTTCAAGAAACAACTAGATTTCGTCTTCGTTCCTGAAAATGGTATGTCTGAAAAAATGAAGTAGTCGATAAATCACCGGAAATATACTTCCCCAGGCTCCTAAATTCTCATACTAAATTGTGTGTCGATATGGGGTATTGAATTCACAAATGAAATTTTGTGTCGATTCTTCTATTACAACGGCAGTTATTAGAGTTTTCGAGTTAAGCTTCTCCCCTAAACCTTCCCTCCCCTTTTTACCGATTTGGCTGAAAGTCGATATTTGTTGTCCCTATGGGGTATTGACCACACATACAAAAGTTTGGAGGGCTCAGTGGTATGCGTGTTTGCTTACTGAGCTCAAGTGCGTGGGTTCGAGACACGGCCGAGGCCTAGTTTATTTTATCTGGGAGGTAAAATAAACTTAAGCACGCCGTCCTTCGGATGGGACGTTAAGCGATGGTCTTGAGCCTCTCCGATGTCAGGTACTAGTTAAATAAAAATTAAAAACTATAAAATTTTGTGTCGATACATTCATTCTATCGGTAGTTACGAGAGTTTTTATGTTAAGCCTCCCCCTAAATCCCCTTTTGTCGATTTGCCTGAAAGACAATAGGTATTGTCGTTAGAGGGTTCTGAATTCACATATAAAATTTCGAGTTCATTCAGACAGACATTTTTTTCTTTCCGTAAATTATATCGAGGGGCTTGAAATTTGTGACTGAGTGTAGCGAATTATTGAAAGCCAGAAGGGCGTAATTAACTTTATTTTCGATAGCATCTGTCTTGAACTCGTTTCTGTTATTTAGGAGTCTTATGTGTTCTATGAGGATAGAATGAAATCGTTCTATGGGTCCGTTTGATTCAGGATGTTGTGAGGAAATGAAGTGTACGTCGATTTTGTGTAATGCCAAAAGTTCTTTTACGAGGGAGTTATTGAATTCAAGTCCGTTGTCTGAAGTTATACTATCGGGTATGTTGAGAGGGTTCTGAATTCACATATAAAATTTCGTGTTCATTCAGACAGATATTTTTTTTTTTCATGTTTGGGATCTGGAGATCAGAAAACATGAAATTCCGTTGAAAACTCCGCATCAATTGTTGATCGATTACATAACTTCCCCTATACCTGGTCTTGCTGAAGAAGTAAAACTTATAACAACCGATTTAATGAATAAATCAACGGTCCAACGTAAAATATCTCTTGAATTTCAGTGAAATTGGTACAGAATCAATAAGAAGTAGGAGTGGCTCCTGAAAGAATATCAAGTTAAGTGATGACCCCCAAAATGAAGTTGAAGAAAGCTTGTAAAATGTGTGACTGAGGTCAGGTCCTTGAGGAGCTGGGTGCGGTGCGATGTCCCATAACGATACCATCTTTACAGGCGGGCCCCAGATAAAGGTGCATCATACTAATGGAGAGACCACTCTCAAATCACTCCTTGGGGGCTCATCAGTAAAAATACTTCCCCAGCTATACCGAGTATAGGCGAAGTTGGTTATTGTGACCCATGCCCGGGCTTTATCCTAAGTCATATCTATGGTCACAGGGAGTAAGTTGTTGTCGAAAAATGGCCTAAGTGAGTTAAGTGTACTGTGATCATCTCCCAAGCCATCTACGCACTGGGAAGAAGTTGGGAGTTCAGGACTCTAATACTTTCGGAACTATAAAAATGAGGGTTTCTTGGTATCTCTTAAAATTGTATATGTTCTCGATTAAATCAAATTAATCTACTTCTTTGAGGAATCATTCACGAGATAACTGCATTCAACCATTTATTCACTCCGGCGGACTATTCCAAGTGTTTCCGGTTAAATCAATTTGCTCAGTGAGTCATCATTCACCAGTATTTCAAAAAGTATGGTTAATAATGAGTTAAGTGTGTATAAAAATTAGGTAAGTGTGATCAATAATTAGGTAAGTGATGGGGAATGATTAGATAACTAAGGGAAAATTCAAGAAAGTATTAACAATATTCATTTTCTACTCTTATAGATTTAGAAGGTATATGATTAATAATGATGCAAACATAATTTATTTATTTTAAAAAACTGGATTTACACGATTATTGCAAAAGTAAAAAATATCGTAAAAAAGTTCGTCCCTCTGTTGGACATGAGCCCTAAATTTTGCCAACCCAGGTTTATTCACCTAGGGTAGAGAGTACCTGACATCGTACAGACTTGAGACCATCGCTTAACGTCCCATCTGAAGGACGGCGTACTCAAAGGTTTTTCATCAAAAAAATAGGGCCTCGGCCAGGTTACGAACCCGCGATTTTGAGCTCAGTAAGTAAGCACGCATACCACTGAGCTACCGGCGGTCTAAAAGTGTAGCCATGGTTATAGTTATTCATGGACAGGCTCTCCTATTGTATGATTGGCTGTATTAAAACCAAAATTATCATTTAAACAATATTAATATCACGATAATATCGAGAGAAAATATCGATATATCATTGAAAGCTATAGTTTTTTCTGCTAATATTTCTTTTTTATGATTGAATGCTATTTATAATTCAATACTTGTTCGTTTGTTATTATCATTTCTATTATATTCTATGATTATTTTTCGTATTTTACTCTTATCCAATTAACTTAAAAAACATTTTTTTTTTACATTATACGAACACTAGCGGATTACCTGGCGTTGCCTGGGAGTAACTTTGCATTATAAATGTTACATTACCTAAAGCTGCGATACCTGTACAAAAAACATAAAGCTGATTCACCCTTCCCCCACCTTTGAACAAAATAACGAAATACTGGAAAATAAATTACTAGTATATACAATAATAATATTGATTAAGGTTTGATAATAATAAAAGAAAATATTTATTGATGGCAAATGAAAATTTAAAGATATGCAAAAATAAACTTCTTACACATGAAGTTGGCCAACTGAAATAAAATAAAATAAACAAAACGTATGAGTAACTAAAAATAAAATGTAACTTAATATTAGAAGTAGGAAGTGGTGATAAATAAAAAGGGTTTAGATGAGAAAATAAATACAAGCTCATAAATTTGTCAAATAATAAAAAATTTTATCGGATAAGTGAGGGCAATGTGATCTTACAAGATACCGCTTATATTTATCACCTAATCAAAAATCTCTTCAAATAAAAGTTGTGGAGAAAACTAAAAGGCACATTTTATATAAAATACGATTTCTTGAAGGCCGCCGTGTTTACGAAATACGAGTATATGCCGAAAACTGTCTTAAGATGACATCTCGAAACCCATTTTTTTGGACATTTGCTTGATTTAAGCGAAAACAGCTATCCTATCAAAACGGGTGTCCTATCAAAACGGCTGTCCTATCAAAACGGCTATCCTATCAAAACGGCTGTCCTATCAAAACGGCTATCCTATCAAAACGGCTGTCCTATCAAAACGGTTATCCTATCAAAACGGCTGCCCTATCAAAACGGCTGGCCTATCAAAAAATTGGTCTTTAGCAAAAACGTTCCTTATTAAATTTCCCAATATGATAGTTATACTGTTATAGCACCCCAATAATCGGAAAGAATTTTTAAATATTTTTGTTATTATTAACGTTTTTTTATTTATTTTACTAAAGAAAGGTTTAATAAATAAAGAAAATGAAATAAATGTGATAAGGGCCATAACAGGACTTTCTTATATCAACCACTTTTGGGCAGATCAATCTCCCTCCCCTCCCACTCTCAAATTCATTTCATACTACAGAATTTTCTGATTGTTTGTGTGAATTTAAAAGCCAAAAGCGTTTTTTGTCTTGGATTTCAAAATGTTATCCACAATTAGCGTTTCATCATAATAAAGACTTTTTATTCTATGTCTATCATTGTCTATCCCATAAATCCTTGTCATATAACTCCAGAACCACTGAATGGATTCTTATGAAACTTACTGCATTCCAACAAAATACAGATAATAATCAGCTGAAAAATAATTAAAGGTAGGCTAACATGCAAGGAAGCTTTGTGCAATATCTTGGGAGACGTTTTTACGATTTTCCGGCATATTGTCCAGAGGTGTCTTCTTTTTTTCTTTCCTTTTTTGACAATATTTGGGCACACTTCCACGTCCCTCCTTCTAGTCACTATGAACGATTGGGTTCATACTCCACATCCCAGAAAAGTCTAAGAAACATTTGATATTTAAATTCAAAACCTCATAAGAATGGCACTTATTAATTTTCCGCGAAGTCGGTCGAAGAAAAGGGGTGGACCTGAGCTTGGGGGCTCATCTAAGATACCCTAATAACTGTCGATCTAATGAATGTATCGACAGAAAATTTAGTTTGAGGAATCAGAAGCCACTTTGTTAAGTCAAATATTGAGTTTTAACCCAAACGGTCGATTGGCTTTGGAGAGAGAACGAGTACGTAATTGTTTAATTCGTGCTGTGAAGTACATAGCCGGTGATTCACCTACGACTTTTATTTGTCAAAAACCTAAATGTGCCCAGTATTGGGGAGAGTGACGAGGGGTCGGTTGATGTGACGTAATTACTGAGGGTAGAGAGGGGTACGGAGGTAATATTGGGGCAAGGCTGAGGCGGCCAGCAAGCAGAGCACCGTAACAGCAGTGGGCAGCATGTTGCAATCTGTCATGTACACACTGTCCTCCAGTGTTGGCACACCACTCACTCACAGTCACTTCGTTTTGTACTGTTCTCTAGTCCCTCCACAGCACGCGGAGACACTGACCAGCGTTGCTGATATCCTGGGGGGTTAAGTGGAACCTTGTTCTGGCGCTCTGGCTCCTTCTGAAGAATACGCCTAGACAGTCAACAAATTCAATGAAATATAAATATTTCTCAAACTGTGCGAACAGAAAGTATCATTGTGGTTCAGACACTCATTTAGGTCAAAGTTCGGCAAAACGTTTGGCAACTGCTTCACCACGGTGTGTCTTAGACTATCTTGGGTTTTACTGAGACAGCAGACTAACCTGGAACCCTCAGGACGTATATGAACATATGGAACTATGGGCCTCAGCCAAGAATTCCAACACTAATAGAGGGGATTGGATGCTTAAGTACCTAGATGTGTACTCCAACATATCTACTAACTCTGAAACAGTTCAAATGTACGTTACATTAAATTGTGTCTTTGTCAATGTACGCTCCACGGTTTGGAATAAATATTAATATTATAATATTGTGCTATTATTCCTTATTAGTTCAAACGCATTTGCGCAAACAACTGTTCACCACATCCACTGTAGCTTAGACTTGATATCCTATAAGAATTTCACCTAAGAAATTGATAATATACAGAAAAAAAAACATTATATCTGAAGAAGAAATGAAACTCTTTTGATATTCCTTCTTCCTAACAGAGAGACTATTGAGACATTATTCTTTTGCATTGTGTAATATCGATGTCTTAATTCTAACGGCGCATAACCCACAACCTTGTCCCTCTCTTAACACAGTTTTGCAAAGATTTAAATATTTGTGCGTCAATATTAATTATTATTATTTTAGATCAAATATTAAATAATGGAAGCCATATATAAAACTTACAATTGTTTATTGAAAGTTTGCTGAAAAGATGGCTGTAAGAAGTGATTATTTCACAGGTTGTAAAATAAAAACATAACAGTTCACAGATTTTATTATTTTTGCTTGTCGGCTTTCAAGGTTGCCCTTGTAATCAGGTTGACAAAACATTATTTTAAACATAGAAATTTATAAAACGTGAAATGAATAAATTAAATAAAACTATGTAATAAATAAATAAACTACAAAAAAATTAACAATTTAAAATTTCATGGATGTAACCAATACATTCCTCCTTTTCCCCATCTGATGAGTTGTGACTCAGATGGGGGATAAGAAAAACGTATATGCCCCATCCATGTCTTCAATTGTTAATTTTTTAGTCGTTTATTTATTTAAAAAATTAAACCAACTTATTTTTTGTGATATTGTCTATTCCACAAACATTTATACATAAACTACCCGTTTCAACATTACACCATCCTCAGGTTTAGTTATAAATTTAGTGCCGAATTACGGTTTATGAATTCATTTTTTGTGAAACAGACAATATTTCAAAATAGAAGTTTGTCTTCTTTATTTATTATAAGTTTTCATAATAAGTCCACCTATCTCAACTTCAAAGTTATTTATTACACAATTCTATTTTATTTATGATTTTCATGTTGCATTTATGTTGTTATCAGCCTAATAATAAGACAACCTCGAAAGCCGGCTAACGAAACTAATAAATATTGTGAGTGGTTAGACTACATCTTTATTTTACAGCCTGTGAAATTAATATTTACGATGTTTAATAATGAAAAAAATGTTTATAAGTAGGGCTTATGTGTTGTTAGAATGAAGCAATTGTGTTAGTGCAGTTATTGCATGTAGTAAAAAATGTTTTCTTTGAAAAAATCAATCATTCTGAAAATTAAGTGAATCAAGAGTGATGAGGCAAGCGAGTTAATACATTTAGTAATATTACAGTGAAACTTCTCTATAACGGTCATCTACAGGGACGGAATTACTGTTCGTTATACAGGGGTGTCATTTGGGGAGGGGCAGGTTACAGAAATAATCAAACAAAAAACATTTAATCTAAACATATATACAGAGTGAGCACATATTTTAACCAGAAAAATAATACGTATGTACAAACGTATTTATAGGCAAACAAAAAAATATAAAAACCTGAAGAAAGGGAGTTTCCAGGGATAGAAAATTGAATTTATAAACTATAGAAGAAAATTTTAAAGAAAAGTGAACTTTTCAATATTTTTTTTATTGAAATTAATACTTTTCTATCCGCAATGAGAAGTTTAAAAAAATCAGGGGTTACTGAATAGATGGGTTAAAATACATGGATTGGGACCAAGACAACTTCCCTCCATCAAGAGAAGTTTCACTGTATTTTCATCTATTTCTATTTTATAAATTTTTGTTTTAGAATATATATTTTATATTCAAGGATAATATGCTTAGCTTGTCCAAAAAAAAAAAATAAATAAAAATTAGGTTAACTGAGTATTGTATAAAATAGGAGGTGGTATGGTTTATGTGCCTTTAGAATGGTCTAAATGTTGGAGAAGGAGCGATGTGCCCTCTATCAGGCATTGGACACCACCCTAGTCCCATGGCCGGGCATGAAACATGCCTGCGTCCGTCTTCTCGAGCTCTACGGCAAGGTGTTTGACCAGACTGAGTTATGTCAGCTCATTGTCAGGTAGGGATGTCAAATGTTATTTTAATGAATTTTCCCGAATGGAAGTCCGTATGTATAATTCTCTGAAAATATGTATATCTTTATATTTCGACGTTGAAGTATGTCTTTCTCCACTCTGGGTAGGCAATAACATCGGGAGGACGGACGAAAATATGCCCATGGCCGATTTAAGGGATGTTGGTTAGAGTGTAGGAGGGAGGAGAAAAAATTGTATTTGAGACAAGTCAAATAACGTAAATGAAATGTGAACTTACCAGAGTTCAGAATCAGTCTGGCTTCTTCCAGGGATATCTAAAATAAACACAAAATTATGGTCAGATTAAACACCTTGATACCTGGTACGCTAAACACTGCATACCGGAAGGACAGTCTAAGAGTTGAGAACTTTCCTCTTCTGGCGAGGTAGAAAACCATATCGGCCAAAAGGCAACGGGGGGCACTGAACGAAACTTATTTTCACCCACTGGGATCCGGGGATAAGCAACTAACCGTTAGGATGGACCTGCTGCTTCAAAATCAGGCAACCAACGTGATAGCAAAGTAATAAAATGGTGCACTATACAAATGTTAATAAAATAAAGTAGTGCCATCTCTGGGCAAAACTGGGAACTGAGATGGCCCAGAATCGGAGGGAGATTCAAACCATTGGCCTGAAAACAACAAACATTGAACGCTTATATCATCGGAAACTAGTAATCGTAAAGTAATAAATAATATATCTTAGAAATAAAAGTCGTTGTTTTATTTTGACCAGAACCGTTTTCAACGCAATAGCGCAATCATCAGTGGTACATCCCACCCACACAGCACAGCGGTTAAAGGACAAGTCGGCAGTACAGACGTATCAGTCCAACTTATATTACTTCTTTATTATATAATATAAAAACCCTCAGACTGATAACACAGTGCCCCCATACATAAACAACAGAACACTTCATAACTTCTTATGATACACACAGTACCTGACATAATACAAACTACTTACATCCGGTTTTTTAGAAAACTGCCACCTTAAATCCTATTTAATAATTAGTAATTATTATTACTTTTTTTTTACATTATTTTCCTTTACTTTTATCATCTCTCTTAAACATCCATCAAAATTGTCTTCCAATTCCTTTTTCTTTCTTTATTTTTTCTTTATTTTTTTTTTTTTCTTTATTTATTTTTTTTCATTTTTTTCTGTTCTTCTCCTAATAATTAAGATAAATTTTCGTCCCAAGGACCTACCACTGGGTGGCCTTCCTCTCACATGCCATTCACGCCAACATATCAATACGTACATCATAGATGCTGGTTGTTATACCCTAGCAACAGTTGTATCTTAAAAAAAAAAAAAAAAAAAATTATATTCTATATATTCCTTAGGTTAGTTAACTAACTATTCCTTCTGTCAATCAGAATCTTCTTTTTATAGAATATATTTATGGAGTGGACTTCTGTATTTAAACACCTAGTAAAAACTAGAAGTCGACTCAATAAGTATGTTCTATAAAAAAAAGATTCCGATTGACAGAAAGAATAGTTAATCTAAAGAAAACAAGTATTTTAGACACTGATGATGAGAGTTCTTCTCGAAACGTTTTAATTGCTATTTTTTATGATGCTCTAGTTATATATTGTTGAATATATGTAATATATGAATTAAAGATCTTCTTACACAACCCAAAAAGTACTTAAATTATTATTTTTATTTTTATTATTATCATTCTGTATTCATTTTTCTAATTGCATAAAAATATTTCTTTGTACATATCTTTAATCATTTTATAGAGACATTTTTAGTTTTATTTATTTATTATTATTAATTTTAATTTTTTTAAGTATTTCATTTATTCTTTACATTTTCACTGTCATTAAATATACGTGTTGTAAATATGCCCATAAATGTTGGTTATATATAATAAAATAGAATTTTAAGCTTAATTCCGGAGGATTTTTGTTTCTCCGCACCCCTCATCAAGCTTGATAACTAGTGAATAAATAAGTAGGTAATGATGGCGATGTCGTCAGCCCCGCTTTCCGAACCTGACGGTCAGAGCTAACAGTCTGCTTTCTATCAAACAATGTAAGACATGTCTTTTGTTTTATTTTGTAAAAATTATGTATCTTAAAATGAGTCGTCAGTGAATCACCGGCTGTGTACTTCCCCATCACGAATTAAACAATTACATTTTCGTTCTCCAAAGCCAATTGACCGTATGGTTTAAAACTCAATATTTTATTTACACAGTGGCTTCTGAATCCTCACAATTTTCAGTCGGTGCATTCATTACAACCACAGTTATTACGGTATTTAAGTCGAGCCCCTTGCTCTGGTTCCCGCCTTCTCTTTGACCGATTTCGCGGAAAATTGATAAGTGTCGTTCGAATTTAACATTACATCGGAAGTTATTGGAATTTTTGGGTTGAGCTTCCTCTCTGATCCTCTCTTCCCCTTCGGTTGATTCCGCTGAAAATTGTAAGGTGTCGTCATTATGGGCCTTTGAATTTACATCTGAAATTTCGTGTCAGTACATTCATTACAATTGCAGTTATTAGAGTTTTATGTTATCCTCCCCCATAATCCCCCTTCCTTTCAGTCGATTTGGGTGAAAATTAATATCGGGAAAACATAAAATTCCGCTGAAAACTCCGTATCGAATTTTAATTTTTTTATCGATAACTAAACTTCCTCTGTACTTTATCTAGCTTGAGAAGTAAAAATTAAACATTTCTTGACTTTACGTGGATCATTATTTTGATGAATGATAGTTTCCGAGTATTAATGAACTTGGAAAGTCTTCAATCATATATCACGTGTCATTAGTTCATTCTCCACATAGAATACTTTAATTTTCCTCCATGAAAGTTAATTGGAATTCTAATTATGAACCTTGAATTGATTGATTTATTTGGGAATACATCTTGTTAAAAAGAATCTTTTCACCTGCGGTAGTGAGCTCAACGCTTCAACCACACACACACACAGACAGACATCGCTAAAATTGTCAAAACGTATTCAGGGGACCTTGAATCGTGAAAATCAGTTGAAACCTCGATCTCGGATTTTTGCACGATTAAAATACTTCCTTATACTATATGAATTTAAATAAGAAATGTTGTGCCGTTACATTCATTATATCGGCAGTTATTGGAGTTTTTGGGTTCAGCCTCCCGTTAATCCTGCCGATTTGGGTGAAAATCTATACCTATCGTCCTAATGGGCCGATACGTTCATTCTATCGGGAGATATCGTGTTCACAGATACAGAAGGCATTTCCCCCCCCCCCCCCCCCTCCCCCATTTTTGGAATCAGGGGGTCAAAAGACAAAAAATTCCGATATACAGTAGAACCTCCATAAGTCGAACATCAAGGGAGACGCCGAAAAATTCGAGTTATAGAGTTTTCGACATATGGAGGATTTCGACAGGCGGATTTTGATTCGACTTGTAGAGGTTAAGATTCATTCTAACTAATTTTGAGTTAGAGAGGTGAAATAAATGAAAATTCAAGTTACAGAGGTAACAAACATGTTTATATTTAATATAAATCAACATTATTTCAAAACATTCTTAAAATAAAAAATACGTAGTATATGTAGGTATTAAAAAAAATCAGTAATTTTTTTTGCTTTAAATAATTGGTAATCCTATTTATTGTATACTCCTAAATTGTTTTCTAAGAAACGATGGTGTACATTGTCGGCAAATTCTTATAGTCGGTAACATATTTTTCTTCGAGCTATAGAGGTAATAAGTTTCAAATAATCGAGTTGTAAAGGTTGTAAAATAAAACATTGCTATGTTCGAGATACAGAGGTCCAATTTTTTTTTCGAGTTATAGAGGGAAAATATGTACCAAAATGGCTTGTAGGGACTCACTGATTATTTCGACTAATAGAGGGTTGAGATTTTGAGTAATGGAGGTTTTGGGGCTTGAAGGGAAAGGAACAAACCTTTTTTTCGAGTTTTGGGGTTTTCGACTTATCGAAGTTCTACTGTATATGGGGGAAAATGTGTATGCCCCCCCTGAAGCCAGATTCAACTGTTCCTGAGTAATACAAACGTCCTTCCTTTTTATAACCACTGTTTAAAAAAATTAAATAAACAAATAGAAAAATAGTATACATTTAAAAAACATATTTCACCCCATTGGGGGACATGGTGGCAGTGCGGGCTAGAGCATAGGGCTTTGGTTGCATGGTCTCAACATGGTTTGCGGGTTCGAATCCCGTCCGGGAGTATGTTTTATTTTATAGATAGAACTAGATTAACACATTGACATGGCTATATGCACCGTACATAAGGCAAAAAAAAAAAAAAGTAATTATGGAATACGTTGCCCTGGAAGCCTACATAATGAAACATCAGGTAATTTATGTCAGTGAAAACAATATGTCAATACATTATGTAGGACTAATCTGCAGTTTTTTAAAATGCTGAAATTAGACAAAATTAGACATGACACAAAACGGAACTGTTACACTTACTTACTGAGACCAGATATACGGTTCAGCAAAAACATCCAACATCAAACGAATTCAGGCATTTCAGTCAAAAACCCTGAGACTGATAACACAGTGTCGCCCATACATAAGCAACAGAACACTTCATAACGATCTTATGATACACACAGTACCCGACACAATACAAACTACTTACATACGTTTTTTTTATAAAACTTTACACACATACAAACCCAGAAATACGTACTTTATCTTCACAACACTTACCACAAAATCCCCCACGAAGGTTGAAGAGAAGATGGAACCGCGACTTACTGTCACCTTAAATCCTATTTGTTAATATTTTTTATTTTTACAATATTTTCCTTTACTTTCATCATCCCTCTTACCCATCCATCAAAATTGTCTTTCAATTCATTTTTATTTATTACTTTATTTATTTATTTATTATTATTTTTTTTTCTGTTCTTGTCCTAATAATTAAGATAAATTTTCGTCCCGAGGACCTACCATTGGGTGGCCTTCCTCTCACATGCCATTCACGCCAACATGACAATACCTACCATCATAGCTGGTTGTTGCACCCTAGCAACAGTTGCTTCTCTATAAATAATAGACGAAAAAAAAAAAAAAAAAAAAATGCTGAAGTAAAATATATTTAGTTCGCTGCTCAAGGAATACTTGAGTGGAGTTAGGATTTTTTTATATATAATAAAATATGTCAAATAAAAAAGTTATTAAAATAAAAACTAGAAAAAAAAAAACCCAGATCAATTGAGTTAATTAAGTTAGAAGGATATTTAGTGGTCTCTTAGCAAACAGATAAAATTTATTGGTAGAGCTAATGGAAAAGCCCAATTAAGGTTTAGGATGGAGTATGATGTGAGGTGTCCTATTTCAGAGTTTTCATACATTTTATGGGGGGAAGAAATTACATTTTTACTACTTCCCTTCAGTAGTGAAAATAGTGTTCATCGCAATATGTGTCTGCCGGTGTAAATATTAAAGCAATCTAAACATTGTTCAATATAAATTTGGAGGAGAGTTCGAAGTGAAGACTTCAGTTGCGTATCGATGTTATTACTTCTCTTGACAGTGTTCAAGAACAGGGACATTTAGGTGTCAAGAATGTCTCTTACACTGTTTTGTCTATTTTCGCGATGATGTCTGTCTGTGCATGTGTGTATGTATGTGATGGAAAGTTTGTGAGTAACGCAATCGTGAGCGCTATATCGTGAACTACAAATTTGGAATGGAGAAGTCACATGTAATTTAGTAAATTTGTCATAATGCTACATTATTGTACAAATACAAAAAATATTTCGAATGTGCAATTTTATAAACTATCACATCTGTTTTTATATGTTTTGGTTCTGTGTAGGATCACTTCACATTTCAATATTATATTTTCTAATAAATGTCTTTTAAATTTTTTATTTATATGCTAGTTTAACAATATTAGTTTTATTTTTTGAATTGATATAAATATATTTAATTCCTGTATTTAAAAGAACTGTGCAGACTATAAAAAATAAAAATAAAAAAGCTTTTTTTTTTTTTTTTGTTCTCATGTTCGATGCATATTAGCCATGTCAGTATGTTATCTAATTATTTACGACATCCATGGCCCCTGGAGGGAGTTCTATCTACGAAATAAAACTCACTCCCGGACGGGATTCGAACCCGCAAACCATGGTGAGACCATGCGACCAAAGCCCCACGCTCTAGCCCGCACGGCCACCATGGCTCCCCACTACAGGTTCTACTTTCTAGTTATTGACACCTCGTGACATTGTTAGATGAAAGCTTGCTTAATATTTTCGGCGTATTGGAAAGAAAATCCCGCTTTAAAAGATATCCAGCTGATAGAAAACAATGAGAATCAAAATGGCTCAAGAAAAATTGGGAAATAAAATTAACTTTTAAACCAAACGGAATTGGAAAACTTGAAATATGGTACCATAACGTTAGTGGACGTGGAACACACACGAAATTTTACATGTAAATTCAAAACCCCATAAAGTTAACACCTATTCATTATGTATGGTATATATTGGTAACAACGGAATGAGTGATGGTCACTGGCGCGGGATTAAGTTCCCTTCAAAACCTGAATGTTGTTTTGTTATCCGAGTTGGAAAGTGATGGATTGCTGACTCGGAGTTGTTCTGCTCGACGGGTCGCGGCCTCCGCTCCTCTGCTATGTGCTCTTCTGGCGTCCGACGTTTTAACGCCTTCATGATTGGGCTATATGGTAGCCCAATTCCTCTTCAGGGGCATTGCGCGTCCATATCTTTCTCCTTGGAAAAATTATTGCTAATATATTTCAATTTTACTTTCAATTTCATTTACGTCATATACTTGTTTTCCTATAGTTGCTTTGTCGATATGCCTTAGCATAAGGTGGAACTACTTTTTTTTAGTGTATTTATAGTTTATTATATATATTTTTTTGAACATATTAATTCCTGATGTTTTTAAATATAATAATAGTATTAGTTTTTTTAAAATATTTCTTTGTAAGTTAACATATTTAAAAGATGGCTTCGGTTGGCTACAGCCTGCCAAGCGTGGGGACGCTATCTTTAGTGTTCTTTAGGTTTAACCAACATGGACGTGTTTTAGAAGTTGTTGTTATGATGGCTGTACAAGATGAATGTGTTGAGAGTTGTGTACTAATAAATTGAAATGTTGTGGTATAAACAGTATTGTTTTTCATAATTTTATTAATAAATTTGATTGGCACCCGAATAGAACAATGTAGATATGCTGTTCGTTGTAGTTCTGTACATTTTTGAATATATATATGTGTGTGCAATTCCCCCAATTATGTATCCCTTGAGACCGAAAAAGGATTTTCTGTAGAATTAACAAGTCTAGGAGTCTGTTTTGGTTTTGGTTTCTCAGAGATATTTGATGATGAGAGTATGATAAATCCTTCACTGTTTATAAAACTGAAAGAGAGAGTACTCGTTAGTAGCTTGTTACTAGAGACTCGAAGAGGCTCCTAACAGATCCCCAGGGGAGCTGTGTGTATTTTCAGATTGGAGAGAACATCACTTTTCCCATAATGATATATTGGCCTTTTTTAGGGCAAGTAATGAGAATAATGTGTGAAGTTGTTGTTGAAATACAAACATGAGTTAACATTTAAACAAAAAAAATTACTTTATGTACTTTATTGTTTCAAAAAAGCCATACAATGAACAGGTGTGAGGAATTTTTTTGGATGTAGCTGTGGGCTGAAATATTTATTAAAAGAACATTGCTTACTGAGCTCAAGATCATGGGTTCGAAATCCGGCTGAAGCGCTTAGACTTTTTTTGTCGTTCGGATGGGATGTTAATCGATGGTTTCGAACCTATACGATGTCAGGTACTCGTTAAAGACTCATCCCTACCTTAAGGTAACTAGATAGGCAAAATTTAAGACTCCCATAGCAGAGGAGTAAGAGCATTGGAAGCTTAGGTCCCTAGGTGTACTAACCAGTTCTTCGAATATATCTGTGTTCAGTCACTTTCGATCATCTTCTAATTTGGAGTGGGCAACATGGACTAATGTTACAGGTCTCTGCTTTTATTAAACCAGTTTGCACTGAAGAAGGTCGAATTTTACTGAAAAATTTTACTGGTCTTCAGAAAAAAAAAACAAAAAAAAATGATTGAGTGGACAAGTAATCTTTGTGCTTTTATTATGGACTATGTGTTTTTTTAAATATCCTTCTGTTGTGTACAACGTTTCGCCGTTCAAATTTATTCACCTATTAATACATATTTTTCTTTTATTAAAGAATTTATTCCTTCAAATTAATATATTAAATTACAAATTTAGTCATGCAAATAGTACAGAGTCTACATTTTTACTCTATTATCATACATATATCAAATACATTTTGAGAAAAAACTAAAAAACAGCAGGTATATATATATATATATGATAATGTTTCAATGTTAGTTACCACATCATATGTTGTTCAATAGATCAGCTTTTAATTCCAGCCCTGGTCCAGCAGAGCCAGAGAGGGCCAGGACAATTAGGGAGTGGCAGGAAGAATGGGACAAGTCCACAAAGGGACGGTGGACCCATCGGCTCATCCCTCGAGTCGAGCCTTGGCTCACCAGAAAGCATGGGGAGGTGAATTACCACCTCACCCAGGTACTCACGGGACACGGTGGGTTCCGGGGGTACCTCCACAAAATCGGGGCAGCAACAACACCAGACTGCCCCGCGTGCCTTGGTGAGACGGAGTCTGCGGAGCATGTCCTCCTCAAATGCCCCAGATTTGAGGAGGGAAGGAAAAATCTGGAGTGCAGCATGGGCGCCCCGCTGACTGCTACCAGTTACGTGGACGCTATGCTGCGCTCCCAGGAGTCGTGGGATGAAGGCTGCGATTTTGCAGCGCTCATCATGGTCGGGTTGGCCCTTCAGGAGAGGGCTGACAAGGAAGAGTAGCGGTAATAAAACAGAAGGGGCGTTACCAGCCACCCTTCCTCCCTTCCGCGAAGTAATGACAGACAGTCAGTTCCGCGAAAGGGAATCAGGATCGGCAAGGAGGGGGTTTTAGTGGGTATGGTGATGGTGAACCGTCTCGAGTCCCACACTATCCAGGTCTACCTTCCCTGGATGTGCGTCACAGCATTTCCCCCTCCAATGCAAAAAAAAAAAAAAAAAAAAAAATTCCAACTACCATATTAAATATAATGGTTATAAATTGTCTTATTTTGTAACAAAAGTTTCGATCATACCAGAATATTGGCGAAACATAATAATCATGTTTTAGTTAATAAATTATTTTTTTGTTGTCTCTCTTTTAATGTGTATATGACAGACGAGCCACGAGTTGTGCATTTTTATCTATAGGTTAAAATAAATGCATAATAATTATATATATTAATAATAATTGAAATAAGTAATTCTTCTAACAATATTAAGTTGAAATCCTTCCCTTTTGTATTGTGTATATCTGGTTTAAACAGTCACAGTTTGGCAGGCGTTAGTGTTGTTTAATTGACCATTCTATTATTTCTCTTTATGTTTTATTCCATGTATCATTTACATTTATCTAAATGCATTTACATAACATTTATAAATGTTCTTATAAAACATTTTATTTATTAACCTAAAATTGTATTTTGTTTTGAATGATCTTTCATGAACTAAAATTCAATGGTGTTAAATTTTCATTTCATTTAAGACAAAATTACATCTCTAGTAATTAAATTGCTCTCTTTCCTGCGTTTTTCTAACTTTACAGACGCATTGTACATGTATGTTTTCACTCTACGAATGAAGAATTGGTGAAATGATTATTGATTTTTAAAAAATGAAATAAGCAAGAAATTGCATCTAAAGGTGAAACTACAAACATTACAATTTTTTTTACTTTTTTTTTTTTATTCCGTAAATGTTTATCGCCTTTTCTGGACTTCTCGACGAGTGACTAGACTACTACTACTATTACTAGTGGACTAAACTTTGTACATTTTCTGTCTATAGGAAGACGTGCAGCAGCTGCAAGTGCCCCCGTGAATCGCACGACGTGTACCACGAGGAGTGGGTGAATGTACGAGAGCGACTTGGTCTACAGGGCCAACAGGGGGACACAGACCGAAGGGCCGGAGGACGGGGCTATGCCTGGATACCCCCGGGACTATCACAGTATAAAGTAGGTTTAGTCAGAGTTTGTTTACTTTTTTACAATTTGTTAATGAACTAAGGATGTTCGAAGGCTGAAAATTTGTGACTTTCTTTGATATAAGTATAAATGAAGTATGAGGATGAAAGAATGTACATTATCTCGAAACTGTGTTAATCTCAGCCTCATCGATACAGAAACCGAGCTACAGGTAAAATACGAGCCCCTTTCTGGAGAATTGCCTGTACCACTAACATCCATCTTCGAAAAAAAAAGGCACCAGGAGAGGATTTAATTTCAAATCTTGTCTTAAAGAGCTTGTCGGAAAATATGATGCTATTCGGCTACTTAGGAACTTGTTCAATGACTGCTTCAGAGCTGGAATCTCAAAAAATGCGACTGTACTCATTTTCCAGAAACCAAGTAAACCTAAAGACTAACCGTCAAGTTACTGTTCATCAATCTTTATGGCAGTGTATCAGAATTATTTGACAGATTAATCCATGGGATAGTATACTATAAGATGTTCTGGAGACGATGAACATGCAAACCTGCTCAACAGCTTGGCTTCAGGAACTCGCATTCAACAACGCACAAGCTTGAGAGAGTGGCCGTGGCCGTTTTGGTTTTCAATGCGTTTCTGCAATATTCTTGTTGTCGTCGAACTCTGTATAGTAAATGTAGAAAAAGGGAGAAGGGGTAGTCGTGGGTTTTATCATTATGTTAGGAAGGGGGTAGGCTATCAGTTCCAAACATTTTTAATAATATAATATGAATAATATCAAATAAATATTAAAACACTAGTTTTAACTATTTCTGCCTATAGTAAAATGTGGAATGAGATACGTCGAACGAAACAGCAGAGAAACTCCAGTATTTATATATACTGTATTTATAATACAGTCCAGTGCCTCGAGCGAACCAACACAGTGAGTAAAATAAATAGTGGGAAGAGCCTCTTGTTTCATTCGATATTTTCTGCAACGTACTATATATATATTAGGACTGTAACTCTGTTCGTATTGGTCCTACATCGAAAATAAGTAAATATTTGCCTGAATACTGAATACAAGTGTAGACTGTTCACTCTCCCATTCTTGTATTTTAAATGTGGTTAAAGTCAGTTCAGCACCAAGTTTGAGAAATTTACTGGGTGTAAGAAATTCATATGTTAGCCTTTATTATTGCTCTTTATTTTTTGAGTGCACCTTGCATTTGTGCAACATCATCCGTCTATGTTTGTAGAGGGAGCTCGGGAAATGGGTAGCTCAAGTAACATTATGGCGATCGGTGGTCTGTCATATGTTAGCCATAGCACATTTTTTTAATATCAATTTAAGAGGTGGGGAGACATGTTCATTCGAACGTCCTAAAGTAAGCATTATTCATTTCAAAATTCCATATTTTCAATAAAATACCATTACGAACAAAAGAATGCATGTTGCAGAAAATATCGGATGAAACAAGAGACTATCTATTATTTATTATTGCACTCTGTGTTATTTTGCACGAAGCACTGGACGAGTGACACCTCTGAAGATAATAAAACAGTGTCAAAAAATGTGTTTTGATATGTAAAATAAATGTGAAGATAGCCTATTGATTCATTCGACATATCTCGTCCCACATCTTACTACTAAATATAGGAGAAATAAGTGTTTTAATATTCATTTTCCCTAAAAACCAAAATCCTTCGCACGGTAGCTATAGCTCCTTATTAAATCTCCAACAAAACTCTTCCCAGATTTAGATATTCCCTTTCTTAATGAATTAGCTAAATCCAGGTAAAAAAATATATTTTCTTCCTTTAGAATTTTTTTTTCGTTTTTCTTCCAGTCCCATGCCCTCCCTTCAACCACATTTTCCGAACGACTCCTTAAGAAGCAATGGCTTAGCGACTTTCTGAGGTCAGGCAGTGACAGTGATTAGTGCCTAGGAAGTGGTCACCACTGGGTGATTTCTCCTCTTGACATCATTGCCATTTTTTCTCTCATAGCACACTTGCTTGTTGTATATGTTCTTTGTACAGAAGTTAATATCTCTTTATAAGAAAAATATATATATATATATATATATATATATATATATATATATTTATTTGATATTCTTCATACTATAGTAGCAGAAAGATGTTTAGAACTGATCCACCCCCCGCTAGATTCTATTATTTTATAGTTAGATCTATGGAACAATGTTGGTAGAGAAGGAAAGAAGACAATATAGGGAGCTACTCCTGGTTCCATTGATTTTCTCTTAATCTTGTGCAGATAATCAATCTTCCCTTTTATCTCTCCCTTATCCAATGAAGATTTACCTATATCCAATCCTACACACCTCTTTCAATTGTCTCTCTAAGCTGGTTGTTTTTACCTAATCAACTCTTCATTCTGCGTAGGAGGAAACTTTTATTCCCCATGTTTTATTACCGGGCTTATAAGAAACTGAAAGGTACCATGGTATATGCATCTTTCGCCTAAAAACTCATGAAATGTTTTGAGAATTTTTACAGAGAATCTGAAAAATGGGTAGACTGCTTGGCATGTTTGAGGTGGCTACAGTACATCGAGGGCACATATATATATTTGTTTTTTTTTCAACAAAAATTGAGGGATTTCCAAAAAAATGAATGAGCAACGTTACCAAGTATTTGTTTGAGAAAAATATTGATTTGCACATCGTTTGGAAATTCTTGACAACCACAATTCAAAAAAGTACTGTTCTTAAGTTGAAAAACTATATTAATGGATGGGAAAGGGGAATGTTAAGTTTTCTAAAGCCTAAAAATGTATTTTCATATTTGAAAAAAAATCACTATTGCCTCTTTTTCTGAATTTGATTATGGACATGTCTTACATTCATGTAAATAACTGGAACTTGCAGTCAAAGACCTAGAATGAAGTGGCATGAAAAGACTATGATTTTCCTGGGACACCGGAAATTTATAAATAATGATAAATTAACTTAATTTAAGAGTTTAAGCTCTTTTCGACAAACAGTTGTCTAAGATTCATTTAAATTTGATATTTATTTAAGAATTGCCGTCATTCATTCTATATTTAGAGGGGAGGATCATAATTTTAGGGAGAAATTATATATCTAATCTTTTATTATTCTCATTGTTCAAAAAAAAAAAATATATATCCATCATATGAAATCATGTTTTGTATATAAAAGCTTTAATTAATACTTTGCTTTCATTTTTATTTTCTTGACAGAGGTCCTTCACCAATATCCCATCATTTGTATCGTAAATTCATTTGCCTAATATTTTTATTATTATATTAATTTTATTAATTATTTACTGTTTACTTTGTTATTTTTAAATTAAATTATTATTATTATTATATATATAATAATATTTTTTTTATTATATATATAATAATAATTTTAATAATAATTTATTATTAATAAATATATATTTCACTCTTTGTGACCGAAGGAAGGGACGCATAATTGCCTAGTAATATGATTCTGAAAGAAGATTAAATCTTATATTTCCTGAAGTTAAATTTTAACTTCAGGAAATATAAAAATAAAATATTAAAAAAAAATAGTATCTATTGTATTTATTAATATTGGGAGTTTTGTATGATTTATCTTCTGTTATGGGAGCCATGGTGGCCGTGCGGGCTAGAGCGTAGGGCTTTAGTCGCATGGTCTCACCATGGTTTGTGGGTTCGAATCCCGTCCGGGAGTGAGTTTTATTTCGTAGATAGAACTCCTTCCCGGGGCCATGGATGTCTTAAAAATAACTAAATAATAACACATAGATGGCTAGTGTAATGTCTGCCGAGGCAAAAAAAAAAAATCTGTTACTATTTTTTGAATTATTATTATCACATATTCTAAGATTTAATATCGGGTTGATTTATTCGTTTTGTGAGCTTTCTTGATTTACAAAATTGTCTACTATTAAATAAATATTATTAACATTTAACAGTATGTAAAATATCAGGTTGATATGCGTTTTCTTTAATATTTCTTTTGTTGCTAGGTAGAGAGTTACTTCAAGTGCCTTCCCACGGACAAAGTGCCTCGACTGGGAACCCCTGGAGAGAAGTACCGAGAGAAACAGTTGATGCTCCAGCTTCCCAAACAGGACCTTGCTCTGGCCTATTGCAGACACGTGGAACCAAGTCAGACTTCCAGCTTTGAGGACTTCATCACTGCCAGAAATGAGATCGCACTTGATATTGCCTACGCTAAGGAGTCCTCATCTAGGGCTGTGAGTATCCTTTATCGATTGTCATATCTTCAATGTATTTATTTATTTTAAAGTTTAAAAAAATATATATACATAACACTCACTTTCTTATACCAACCGTGTTAGTACAGATCACTCTCCCTCCCCTTCATTGTTTCATTGTACAGCATAATTTTCAGTGATTTTCTTATATCCAGTAATGGCAGTTTGAAATTAATTTGAGAGGGGGAAGTATAATTTTTAAAAACGTTGTTATATAAGAAATTCCTTTTATTGTCACATCACATAATATGTTATTCATATATTATATTTTATTTTATTTTTTATCCTCTGGAGCGCTATATCTTTTGTCGTATAGTTCGTATCTCAGATCTGAGAGCATATTAATAGAAATTTAATAAGGCATTTTGTATTGTAAGATCCAATTTTTCTATACGACTACCAGTTTTTACGTAAATCGAACAAACATCTAAAAATATGGGACGTCATTTACTCACAGCTTAAAGACGTTAAATAGATTTTTCTTGAGTAATAATCAATAAAAATAAATTGGACTATTGTATAAGAAAAATCTATTTATCACTCTTAAACGACGAGGTACAAATAAATGAAATAAATCAACAAAAAATTCAAAATGCAAAAAAATTAAAATATTGCGTAAATCTAACGTCTACTCTTCTAAAAAAAAATATATCTTATTCGGAAAAAGGAGAAAATACAGAGGTTTAAAAAAAGTTCTCCTCGGATAGGCGCAAAATTACAACACTATTTTTTGGTATCATTTCTACCTTGAATTCAAAACACTTCATTGTATGATCACAATGGTCATTTGTTATTAATATTTAAAAAATAACTATACTTACTCCAAAGAAGAGACCCGGGACTGCTTTATTTCTGGTAAAATTTCCAGGATTTGATTTACTTTTAATTGCCTCCCTATTCCTGAATATATTTCATCATTATGCTTTAATTTTTTGCCAGTTTTTTTTTCTCTCATAAATTGTCCTTAATGATCTGTCATTAACGAATCTGGCTATCATTATTATTTTTATTTTTTAATGAGAGAATACGTTGGATTGCCCCAACTCAACTTTTAATTAATCATTGGTTATATAACTAACTTTTTATTAATTTTTAATGAACTGGGGTATATACACTTATTAGAAAACGGTAGTTATATTCAAATCAAGCAGGTAGCCAACTAAAATAATGAATGTTTTAGTGCGGTTCTAGCGGTCGTCTAGAGGGCGGTCTAAAAACTAAGAAATGAAACACGAAGTTGAGTATGATGGATGATTCAGAGCTCCTTGGGAGACACCCATTGATTTTCAACCAATTTGGATACGGTGGGAGGGAAACAATTAAGTTTATTAATTCGCGCTGGGGAAGTGCATTGCCGGTGATTCATCTACGACATGTTTCTTTATAGTTTGATGTGTCTAGCTACCACATTTATCAGACACCTTTCGATAAAGTGCTCCGTAGTTCTTCTCTGTTGATTGCATTTTGGACAAATGAGAGGAGAAACGGCTGTCCGGAAGCCATTTATTTCCTACTACCCAAACTGGTGAAAGAGACTAAAATAATGTCACTCTCAAATAATGTATGGATGAATTGTTGCGTCAAAAATATTTGAACAGAGGAGAGAGGGGGCCCAAAATATGTATTGAGTCCTAGCTCTTTAACGGTTGATCGGATTTTCATGAAATTTCTCAAATGCATCCTAATAAGCCCGGCATATCATTGAACATTTCAACATTACCAAAATTATGTAAGTTGAAGTTACTAACCGATCAGAGAACTCTTTACTAACCTGCTTAAAGTTTCTCCAAACGAAGCCGGGTAACCTGGTAGTCTCAAATAAAATGAAAAAACAATTCTCCTGTTCCTGTTACATTCGAAAGTAACTTGTTACATTCTTTTAAAGAATTTCTTGATTCCCTGAAATTCTCTGATATCCTACAAAAAGTACGACTAGTTATGATAATGTTTCCGTACATAATGTGCATCTTTATGAGGTATTTTACTCTATTTATGCTGAATCTATGTATCCTATCGTAAAACTGCCACTTTTTACTGAACTCCTTATAAACTTCTAATTTAATAAAGTCAACATTGACTATACTAGGAGTAAAGTCCACAATATTTAGGCGAGGTGAGGTGTGCCGTCTCGGTTAGAAGGAAACTTAATATCCTGTTTATGACGTTTGTGTTTCCCCAAGACAGGACGTGCACCTATTAGTGTTTGACAGCCCTGTTGGAGTTTGATATTTAGGTCAAAACACTCTCTCCTGTTTCAACAAGGGGGAGATTAATAACGAAACCCGACTAATAATGGGTAACAACTAATAGATGTTGTACTTCAAAAATCATAGATTTTATTGGGTTTTAAAACGGACACAGTTTTTATTGGACCTAATTCTCTTCAAATAAAAGTTGCTAAATCTATAAGAGGAACAACTTTTCGCAGGTCCTTCGGTTTGCGAGAAGAAAATCGTGTCCTCAGATTTGATATAGAACCAATAGGAACGTTAAAGTGCCCCAAAGAATGTAAAATACATTTCCTTAAGAAATAATTCTTAGTAATTTTATTAAGAATAAAAAATAAGGAAAAAAAAATATATGTATGCGTTGTGGCCATAAGAGTACTTTCATATACCAACCACTTTTGCACACATCATCAGACTGGCATTACTGAATATATGGTTAGTCACTCTCAGAATTACACCACGACATTACTTCCATATATCCAGAGGGGGAGGGAGAGTGACTGTGCTGTGTTCGTGTAGGTCTTCCACTCTCCACCCCCATTCCTCCCTTAACCGCCCATTATATTTAAGAGGTAATACTGCTTCCTTTTTAGAACAAATCATTCAATTGCGGTTATCCATTACAGGTTATATTGACTCTCTTTGAAATTTCATATTTGGTGTCTCTCAGAACTAATTAAAAAGATGTGTTTCTCATTGTGATACCTTCCGAGCGGTTATCTATGTCAGGTTACTTTACTTTTTTTTTATACTATATTATCGATATATATTGGTATCATATGAAGGGTTGAAAGCCATAGTGGTGTAAGTCACTTTAGGTTCATTATGAAAAACCAAAGGCTCACACCACTGTTACTGTTATACAAATCAGCTGTTCCGTTCACATGTCTGGAAAATGTTGCATTCTGTCGGCTAGTGAAGTAAACTAGGACTTACTTCACTCTTCCTCTCAACAGGCATAGCCTATGCTTATAAAGATTTCGTAAAAGACGTAAGTCAAATACAAAAAAATTGACTTACACCACTATTGCTTTCATATGAAAGTTAATAAAAAATGAGATGGGATCACTTATTGTGTATCCTTCTGTTATCCATGCCAGGTTATGTTACTTTTATTTTATACTATATTATTTTTTTTTTTCCTATATGGTAAATATTTGTGTCATCATATGAAATTGGGTCTTATTGTGGAAACTTCATGGCGGTTATCCATATCAGGTTATGTATATTCCTTTTGTTCTACATGGTCGATGAGGGCGCCGGTAGCTCAGTGGTATGCGTGCTTGACTTCTGAGCTCTAGAACGTGGGTTCGTAACCCGACCGAAGCCCTTAGTTTATTTTATCTGGGAGGTAAAATAAACTTAAGCACGCCGTCCTTCGGATGGGTCGTTAAGCGATGGTCCCGAGCCTGTACGATGTCAGGTACTCGTTAAAGACTCCTACCCTATTTGAATAAAAAATTTAGGGTAGGCAAAATGTAGGACTCCCACAGTAGAGTCGGGCTCGTGTCCACCAGAGTGACGAAAGAGCACTCTGGTAGTAGACGATATGACCTCGTAGTCTGGGCATGAGTCATAAAACCTAACCTAACCTACATGGTCGATATTGGTGTTATAAATAAGATATGAGAAAGGGGCTTTATTCTGTAATCTGCTGGGTGGTTATTCATGTCAGGTTATCAGAGTAAGGTGTGGTAAGCTCAGCTATAATATACACCACGAGGCGGTTGTTAGACTGTTAACCACTCACACTCACTCATCGAATTTCACCTCCAATAGTTGTAGGGCTGGGATTTTTTTTTTTTTTTGTAAAATCAAGGTGAGTCTCAAAAAGTATCAACGAAAAACTGGTTAGATTCCCATGCATTCGAACCAGGGTGTTTTTAAATGAGGCTGTTCTAAAAATATCAAATGATAGTTATTAGGGCTCACATAATACATTTATTTTTTTGTACATCTAAAACCCACGTGGGCTTGTGTAGCAAAGCCAGACCGGGGGGTCCAAAGGAGCGGAGCCCCCGGATAGGCTTGGCGAGCGAAGTGAATAGAGACAAAGCCATTTTGTAGAGATTCAGAGGGCATCAGTCTCAAAATGTATTTTAAATATTTCATTTTTCTTCTAGACGTGTCCTGAATGTGGAGAGATGGTGACTCCAGGTGAGGTGGGCATACTAGCTCCCAAATTTGGAGATCGAGTTCTTTGGCATCCTGCCTGCTTCGTCTGTTCTTACTGTAAGAACCTCCTGGTGGACCTTACCTACTGTGTCTACGACGATTTTCTCTTCTGTGAACGTCACTATGCTGAGCAGCTTAAACCTCGATGTTCCGCCTGTGATGAGGTAAGATGGGGATATAGTTGTTTTTCATATGTGACATTACCTTTACGTTGTGTAAGAGAATTCTGAATTTATAATAAATAATACACTTTTCACAGCTATATTCTCCTCCCATTTATTTTTTTGTTTTTTTTTCTAAAAAATATAGACGTTTCGGGTAGAAGTCCCATTTAAGCGATGTCCCCGCGCCTGTACGATGTCAGTTAAGCCCGGGTACGCAACATTTGGGACTCTCACAGTAGTCTGGCATGATGAAAGAGGCGATATCGTAGTTAAAGCCCGGACATAAGTCACAATATCCAACGAAATTATAGGTTGGTTAGCATTGTTGTAAATAAAAATTTAAAAATTATGTAAAGGGACTTGAAATAAATTAAACTTGTTTATTTATGATATTGTCTAATTTCACCAACTATATTTACATGGGAGTACTTTCGGTATTTCTACCATCCTCAACCAAAAGCATAAGAGATAAGACTCCTCATTTATATCATAAATAAACAAGTTTTATTTCTTTCAAGTTCATTTGAATTATTTCACAATATCTCTGCAATAATGTCAGTTTTCATTATTTAAAGGGAGTGTCACCGCTGGGTGATTTCTTCCCTCTTGACATTTTGTCAGTGCCATATTTTACACTTTTTGCAAATTTGCTTTTGTATATATTATTTATACAATAGTAAATACCTATTTGTAAATAAAAATTTAAAAAAAAAAATATTTGAATAATTGAAAAGTTGTTTTTGTATTAAATTAATGAAAGAAACAATATGATTTTATTTATTGACTTTAGGAAAAAAGAAAGTCGGGAAATCACCAGCAAAGTACTTCCCCAAAACAAATTAATCAATAACAATAACTTGTCGCTCCCCCTTCAGTCGACCGTTTGCGCTAATATTCAATAGTTGACTTGCTTAGGAGCTCCTAAGTCCTCAAAATAAATTTTGTGTCGATAAATTCATTACAGTTATTGGGGTTTTTGAATTGAGCCACTCCCTAATCCCTTCTTCCCTTTGGCTGAAAATTGATAGATGCTGTGCTTATGGGGATCAGGTCACACATATAAAATTTCATGCTGATACATTTATTCTATCGAGACCACACACAGACAGACTTATTTTTTCATATCTGGAAAAATAAGAAATTTCGTTGAAAACTTCGAATTTTTGACCGATTACATACCTACCCCTATACTTCATATAGCTGGGCGAATTAATAACAATTTTTAGGTACAGATGATGTGTGTTTTTCCCGAAACGTCTATATTTGTTAAGTTTTAAAAACCAAAAAAATTAATGGGGAAAAATATAGCCTGCATTATTATTGTTTGTGGTAATTATCTTTTTGTTCTCTGCTAAGAGAAATATGTGGAAATTCTAAGCACAATTGTTATATGAATCAATATCATACAATTTTTAGAAATGGTCTAGCAACTTATCTGGATATAGCTTTGCGTATTATTTCACCTGAATCTGAATACATACGTGCGATATACGTACAAAGAATTTTAAAAAAAATCCTACTTCCTCCAATCTTCATGTACTACGTCTAGTGTAGTATTATAGACGCTTTCTACGTACGTTCAGGCAGACCTTCAGATAAAAGTAGACCAACTATTAATATTTATTCTTTTATTTTCCTTTGGCATCTATTTTTATTCTCCTCATAAACAAGTCGATGTAAGGTAAAGAAAAAGTTTTAATTTTTTTCATATGTTTTTTACGGGACGACCGTCATATCGCCGCAGATTGAACGGCCGGTGGTCGCCCCCAAGCCCACATAGCCTCACTTAAGCTTCTGTTTGATCCCGATCTCTCTCGACTCACGACGTGTGGGTGATGTTGCACATGTGCAATTTGCACCTACAAATGTTAATAGTAAATATATATATACATCAGCATATATTTATATACATCTGTACAAAGGTGGTTGGAATAAAAATGTCTTGATATGGCTGCATCATATATATTCTATTTTATTGTTTCAAGGTCCCCTGAATACGTGTTGACCATTTCCGCGGTTATCTCTGTCTGTAAGTGATTGGAACTTTGTAAGCGCTATAACTCGAAACGATTGTAGCTATGAACTTGAAATTTGAAATAAAGATGTCACATGAGCTAACTTAGATCTGATTAGATTTTGTCCGAAATCGGACGAAAAATAAGACTATATTACGAGGTAATCAAAAATATTTTCAAATAAATACAGTAGAGAAAATCGAAGGGAAGAAAAAAATATTATATAAATATGATTTTTCGCATTTTGCGGATTCATACCGAAATACAATGAAAGCTGAATGTCGGATTTTGCACGATTACAATACTTGCTCATATTAAAGTTATGATGGGCAGGGGATTATTTTATGATTAGTTCTTGAGATGAGCCATTTTACAAAATTTAATATCAAATGGTCTTACTAGTATTATACTAGTTTTTAGAACGTTATACCGGGCCAGAAAAAAAATTTAAAAAAATAAAAATAATCCTAGGAAGAAAATTTGGTCAAAACCAACCAAAAAAATTGTTCTAAAATATACAGCTCCGTCTCGGAATTGATAAGTACCTACTCTAAATTAATAGAAAGTCGATTTTCGGGAACTCGTTTCAAAATATTCCAAAAATCGTCCATCCTTTCAATATTTATTTTTGCTAAAAAAAAAAAACTTCTAACATTATATCACTGACTTGACATGAATAAAAATATGTATGTATTTCTTTTTTTTTTCTCGAAAGATTTATATCGATATGGTGGTATTTTTAAACAAGGACAAATTATAAAACTAGAGCTATGAAGCCTCAGAATATAACCAAAATTTCAAAACTATTATTTTTTATCAACGTGATTATGAAGAAGAGTATATGTGGTTTTCTTTTCCGCCCTCATTTTTTATTAGGTACCACAAATAAATAAGTGCTATCATTCTTATTTTTATGAAAAATGAGATTTAAAGTACACATGTTATAACACTATAACATAAATAATTGTAGCGTTTTAGCTAATTATAATTGCCATATATTTCACGCATCTTTCTGAAATCAGCCCCTTCATTTCTTGGCAAAGCTTTCTATAAATCTTGGACAGTCTCCATTTTCCTAATCAGTACCCAAGTTTGTCGATGTCTTTTAGTTCTTCTAGCCATCTCAATAGGAAAATGAGGTCTCTCTGATTGAATTTTAGTTTTTTTAAATATTTTTAGTTTATATTATAAAAGGTTAGTAATCATTATTATAACAATTCCATTTAATTCACAAAAATTGTTTGGTACTTTTTTGTTCAGAAGTTTGGAATCGACTGTCAGGTAAACGTTAAATAATAACATGTATTAATACCAGTAAATATTCAAAGTGTTATTAATAATATTATTATGAAAGTATTTACCAGAATTAACATAATATTGTTATTATTATTTAGAAGCTTATCGATACTACTATTCTAAATTTTACGAACAAACAGTGTATTTAATAATTAATTAGCCATTAAATCTATGTAGAATCGACAGGTGCTGCTGTCTTGACAAGCCATCCTGTACTATTTTGAGGTTCATCTCATAGCAAAACTTCTTTGGCAAATATTTCTTATCTAATCAAACGTATTGCTGTAATATAATATATAATGTTTGTTTCTTGTTTGGTTTAATAATTTTATCTAGTCCCAATTCGGGTAGAAAGGACTATCAGGTTGTTGTCTTATTTCTAGCTTTAAAATAGACTGCTGTAACTATAGTATTTCCAAAATGTATTCAGTAATGGTGAAATAACAAAATCAAATAACTAAAGTGCATAAACATTGAAAAATTGCTATCAATCTTCTGCTTTATAATATATATTTTTAAAAAGAAAGTTTATTATATAAAAGCTCCTTTTATTGAGGAAGTACCCTGTGGTGGGTATAGGTAGCAGCACCTACTTTGTCAGTGACGCTTAATTATTGTGGAGGAAAATCTGTGAAATGTGTTTTTAACATAATTTGCTGATGATCGAATACAGTTTAAATACAATATTTGAGTTGCGTTTTAGTGAAAATTGCCTGTTTTTTTTTTCTAACAGACACACGTCCAACGTAAGAAGAAAAAAAAAATATATTTTCAGACTCACGAGACTCGTAAAACTTCCTATATCTAGAATAGGTGATAAAGAATTAAAAAATATATTAGTCGGGACACATTCAGTCTAAAAGCTTCTGCCAGTCTTTCATTTATATTCCTTCATTTATTTTTGTGAGAAGTTGTATACAATTGGTTTATATATTGTAGAGAAAAGAAGGCTGTTTGAAGGAAGAGGGCATCCCACCCATTTATTTTGATCGGCTGAATTGAATTAAGGTAGATGTGGTGTATATGTGATAGTGAGATGTTGTGGGACGAGAATTCTCATAGAAAAAAAAAGACGTCTTCCCATTGTTTTGCGACCAGAACCGGTTTTCAACACAACAGCGTCATCATCAGTGACACACCCCACCCGTGCAGTGTAGAGGATAAAGGAATAACCTAGATTGGGAACACAAAGTCTTTTATTTCTTCGGTATTGGTGAATGGGGGAAGTTACGTAATCGTCAGAAATTGTGTTGTAACCAAAATTTTATGTTTTCTGCCCCTGATTTCAAAAATTAAAAAAAAACCTGAATGTGTGAACTCGATAACTCCTGATAGAATAAATCACAAATTTCATATTTGTGTCGAGAATCTCATAAGGTTACTTATTGATTTTCAGAGATTTTTGAGAGAGGAAGGCGACCCATCGGTGCAAAATTTAAATTTCGCAAATTAAACAACTATAATTAAACAATACTAGGTATTAAGATGGAGGATTGTGTGAAAAGTGTGGTCAAGAAAGTGAGTGTGTGTATGGATTTGTGTAGGAACGCAATTTGCTAAGGAAAAGTCTGTTGTAAGATCCTGAATAATGTCGTGTACTGTGTTTATTATGAGGTCATTGTGGAATGTTCTCTTGCTTAAATGCAAATGTGTCTGTGTTTAACTTTTATATATATTATTATTAATATTAATTTTATTATTATATATTTAGTTAGTTATTGTGACTCATGCTCGGGCTTTAACTACGAGGTCATATCGCCTACTACCAGAGTGCTCTTTTCGTCACTCTGGTGGACATGAGCTCGACTCTACTGTGGGAGTTCTAAATTTTGCCTACCCTAAATTTTTATTCACCTAGGGCAGGGGTCTTTAACGAGTACTTGACATCGTACAGGCTCGGGACCATTGCTTAACGTCCCATCCGAAGGACGGCGTGCTTAAGTTTAATTTACCTCCCAGATAAAATAAACTAAGGGCCTCGGCCGGTATATTATTATATATATGTATATTGTATAATTCCACAAAAATATAAACATATAGTGTAGCAGTTTCGACTTTCGCCATCTTGAACACAAATATTTGGCCTTATGAACTGTACATATTTACGATATCTCTATAACGGTTGGTATATTGGTTATTTGTACAACATTTATGGCCGATGGAGGGAGTTCTATCTGTAAAATAAAACTCTCACCCGGACGGGATTCGAAAACGCAACCATGTTTAGACCATGCGACCACCTACCCTCTAGCCTGCTCGGCCCCCGAACTTAAATTGCTTTTAAATTTTGTGCTGACGATGGCATAAGCCGAAACCGGTACACTATTTTTTTTTTTTTCATGGAATTAAACAATATAAAAGTTAAACCTATTCTTTATTTTACGCATCTCAATGTTTCAGGAACAATTGAAGTATAAATTTTTCTCATTTGGATGTGTTAAGGGAGAGACTAACATAAACTTCATCCAGTCCGGACTCTTACGTAGACAGAATAAAAACAAAACATTTTCTCACATATTTCTGCAAGATAATAATAAACTTGGGTCAATTTTTTAAAAAAGATTTTTTATTATCTATTTTCTTTAACATGGAAACTTTTGTTTACATACACCGTACATATAAATAAAACAGACTTCCGGTAGTCCGGTTCCCCCACTTGCTGCCCCCTCGTTTAGTCAATTCCCGTAAAACTGTTGGATTTGTGTTGGAGTCCAGAAATAGTTCCCCAGTAGGCCGACGAGGATCAAGATCGCAACAAGCCCGTCATCTTACCGTGCCATGACTTCATCTAAGGTAGATATTTGGCTGTGAACTTTTGCCAGCAATTTAAAAAAAAAACTTCAGTGGTTTGGAAATTATACATCGTGTTATGCTGTAGTTTTTTACTTTTCAGTTTTTGGTATATTTTGTATTATCTCATTCAATATTGCAGTTATACAATTTGGGTTTATTGGAAGTTTCTTAGAGGCCTATTGAAAAACGTTTCTTCAATTTTGGCATATATACATATATATATATATGTATAGTTTTTTTAACATATTTAAACAAAATGAAAATTTAAAGAAGATTCCCTTACATGCGTAACTGAAGTGGTTAAAATTGGTTTAGCGATTCTTTAAAAAAAAATAAAAAATAAAGAAATATAAATAAAAAAAGTCGTCGGTGACCCACCGACAATGTACTTCCCCAGAACGAAATTATTCAATTAACGTTTCGCCCCCCTCCAAAACCAGCCGAACTTTTTCACTAATATTCAACAGTTAATTTACATAGGGCCTCCTAAATCCTTATAACT
Source organism: Aradus depressus (assembly GCA_963662175.1). Taxonomy (NCBI): domain Eukaryota; kingdom Metazoa; phylum Arthropoda; class Insecta; order Hemiptera; family Aradidae; genus Aradus; species Aradus depressus. Next base: position 40,080,682 of record OY759214.1, read on the forward strand.
TTTGTGTCGATAAATTCATTATATCGGCAGTTATTCGGGTTTATGAGTTGAGCCCCCACTCTGATCCCTCCCCCCCCCCCCCCCACATATGATATTTAGTATCGATACATCCATTACAACTGTAGTTATTAGAGTTTTTGATTTAAGCCTCTCCCCTAATCCTCCCTTCCTCTTTGGCTGAAAATTTAAAGGCGTTGTTCTTATGAGGTTGTCGTCACGCATATAAAATTTTATGTCGATACATTCATTTTATCTGCAAATATTAGAGCTTTTATGTTAATCCTCTCCTCTAAACTCCCTCCCCTTTGGTCGATTTGGCTGAAAAACATTAGATGTCGTTATTAGAGAATTCTGAATTCACATATAAAATTTCGTGTCGATACATTTATTCGATTGGGAGTTATCGTGTTCACAAACAGATACACAGACAGAAATTATTTTTCTCATAAGTTGAATTTAGGTCGGAAAACATGAAATTCCGTTGAAAAACTTCCCCTAATCTTCGTAGGTATAGCTGAGGAAGTAAAGGACGGCGTTACTGCAGTCGAGACCTTCGATATCATAATAATTAGGTCAACTGGCTAAATTGATTTCTCTAACTTTCCGAAACCATTTGGTACCCCTATAAGAAAATTTCGTGCAGTTCCTACTTGTTTATTTTATTTTTTTGCTTGAAACTTCCGCATTGTCTTTTTCTTCAGTGTATTAATTTAGTAATAACCTTTGATAAATTGATAATTTTCTAATTCTAAACATTTCTAAATATTATTCTGTTTCAGGTAAGAATTTTATTTAACGACTGGTGTATTGTTCCTTCTTTCTTTACGCTCTGTTGTAAGTATCAAACGTATTATGTACTATAAAAACCCATTTATTGTTTATTAACCCAGTTTTAGACCTGAACTCAGATTTGATCATAAATCCAATGAATATCTATTTTCATGTTCTATCTAGACAGTTTATAAACTGCATCATTGTCATGTCTCTTATAAAGGTGTTAATAATTATTTACACAATATCCGTGGCTCCAGGAGGGAGTTCTATCTGTGAAATAAAACTCTGTTCCTGACTCTCTTCCTTATTATTCCATGTCATGACTGATCATATGGCCAAAAAAAGAAAAATAGTGTTGTTTATAAACACCGTCGCACTATTGTAGACTCCAATTTTTAATTTAATTTTTTTGGAATTGGCCTTTAGTTTTAGCACATAGCCAATTATTTCAACTTAGAGGTGTTTATAATTCTTATTGTAAAATAAGAAGGCTTTTAGTCTGCGTTTCTAAAGTTATTTTCAGTTATAAACTGGCTATATGATGATAAGATCCGTATAATTTAACATAGATACATATCATTTTTTAATTTTTTGCAAATATCATATGAAATCTAAGCTTTTTGGATGTCTTGTTTTTGTACACTTTCCGGAATGACTCCTATTCTGTGGTATGCTACAGAATTTTTTTTCTCTTTTAAGCTTTCAGAAAGAATAAACAGGGGCAAACGCTATGTAAACAGTGGGGATGGTTGTGATTTGGCTGGGGTCCAGACTCCATAGTCCGACCCACTAACTATGAAAAACACTTCAAGAAAAAAGCCAAGTTATTGCCTTCAAAACAAAAAAAAGACATGAGAATGCGGTGCTCTATGGCATATTTAGTAGGTTAACATCTCTAATTTTTTTAGACAGCATAAGATTCATAGTTTTAATTTTTTTTCTGCCAAGCTATACGCAGTTCGCTGCAATTGGAAGTTTTGTAATCGGTAAAAAAATTGAAATTGAGTTTCCATCGGAAGTTCATGTTTTCCGGCAGGTGAATATTTTAAGACTTTCAACAAAATAAATACATTTTAGGTAAACAGGTTATATATAGGTATATATGCGCTTATGACCACGTTATTGAGCGCCAGATTCAAAACCTAAGCCTATAAGTATATTTATTATGAATATATATATTTTCTTTGTACAATATTTGGCCACAACTGTTGCCTGCAGGCAACAACTAGCTACCAAGAGGTCGTAGTGGATAGATATAGTGATTGGCGTGAGGTGAGAGAGAGTAAGGCCACTCAGCGGTAGCTCCTCTGGGCGAAATTTAAAAATGAATAGGGTATTATGACGTCTAAGTCTAGAAGTGAGGGGATACAATTTGAGATTATAGCGAGTCACGGTTCCATCTCTTCATACTCCTGGGATTGTGTGCCAAGTGTGGTGAAGAAAGTGAGTGGATGTATGGATTTGGGTGTGAATGCAATTTGCTATGGAAAAATCTCTTTAAGATCTTGAATAGTGCGTGTACTGAGTTTATTATGAGGTCATTGTGGAGTGTTCTCTTGTTTACGTGGTCGCCTTTCTGTAATAGGCCCGAGTGTATTTGAATAGAAAACGTTTAGTCCCAATGGTTTATTATTGAGCCGTATATCCAGAGTGGTTTGATTAGAATGTATAGCAGTTACACTTTTTTTTAAAGGGTAACTTTGACTGTTCAGAAGGAAATAAATAATTTTAAGACGTTTGTTCAGTGAATTTATTAAAAAAATTGTAGTTGAGTTTTCCCCGGAATTTCATGTTGTCTGCGACAGGTTACAGGGCTTTTGTGTATTTTAAAATAGTCAGCAAAATAAATTCAATTAATTAACAACACAGACAATTGATGTTTTCAATAATTAATCTCGTGAAATTATTTGAACTCTATTGTATAAATTTGACATTTCGTTTAATTGTATATTTTCACTATGAATAATTGATCTATATGAATTGGATAATCCATACTTCGTTGTAATTTAATAAAGCATATTTGAACAAACAACTCGCATGCACATTTGTATATTTTTCAAGGAGTGGGTCCCACTCGTTTGTTATATGTGTTTCATGGTCTATGGATGTGAGTTCATACGCGATGCAAAGTCTTGTTGGTGGAAAGCGACATGGCGGACATTGTGTGATAAGTTGGAATATTTTGAAATGAAATATCTTTATTCGTTTGACGCCTTTCCTACACCTTATATTTATAAGCTAGAAGTCCAGAGAGGTCGAAGAAACTAGGCGCAACAATTTAGTTTCTTTCGAATAGATAATATAGAAGAACGCCCATTCAAACTGCTGTAAAATAGTTTCGAGTCGTGTTTCCGTGTTTGAGAGTTCCATGTCAGCCTCCCGTCGAGGATTAATCTTAAATATTTCACTCTATGAGGCAATGGCTGGTTTGATTCGGAACTTTTAATAGCGGTGTTTTTTTTTTGTTGTCATTTTGAGTTTCTGCTCAGAAGGGAACCGAGCATTTTAAGCCGCCCGTCCACTGTATTACGTCTGATGCTAATAGGGGTTTCGTGTCTGTGTTCTGTCTAGTGTATGTCCTAAATATCACAGGGTATTGGTTTGGGGAGGGACTTGTAGATAAAAACGATAGGACATGTTTTTCGCCTGATTGTAAATGTTATTTACATGATGTATATTATTTTTTATTATTAAGTCTTTATTTATTTATAAATAAAATACACATACACAAATACGATGTATATTATGAATATACATGTTTTTTAAATATTAATATTTTTCTATCCCTTTTTTATATTACAAGAGACCGGTTGTTTAGGCATTAAAATATTTTGAAATAGAGATGCTCAAAAGGCACTAAAAAACGCTAATATATGCTAATTAAAATTTAAAATAAAAAGTTTTTACTTTATATATTTTATTTTTATTCATTGGGTTAAGGCTGTTGCCATACTCAAACAGCAATAAAAAAACTGAATCTTCAGTAAGTTGTGTAGCTGTGTCTACTTCATAGAAAAAAAAAAAGCTTTTCGCATTTCGCCTTCCGTGCATGAAGATTTGAACTCCAAATATTACGTCAAATAATACAGTACTATACGGTAGCATCCGGTTGTGATGTTTGTAAAATGCACAGAGGCCTCCTGGGACTGCAGCATCCCGTAGATTACAAACCCATGTTATGAGAGGGAGAACAAAGGATTTGTCAGAAACAATTTTTCTCCATCTATTCTAACTTCACCCCTTTTGAATGTCTTCCTTAATCATGGACTCCATTTCTCTAGTCAAGAGATACGTAGGAATTCTGACAGGACGCCTGGCCACCCCGCAGTAGGCAACCAGCATCACTCCACAGTTCACCGGGCTTGCTTAACTTAAGGTAATAATACCATTTCAGTTATTTTTGTGATGAGGGTTTTTTGTCATCTACACTTTTATAATATCATACTGATATACATTTTTTTCTGTTGACCTAATATATATTAATGCTGGAATTTAAATAATAAACTATAATTTGTTAAAAATAAAATATGAGAAACAATAAATGTTTTTAATCTGTTTTTGTTTGTATGACTCATCCCCGAGCTGTAACTACGAGTTAATATGACCTACTAGAGAGGGCGGGCATTATGCCGCTCTCATGGACCTGAATAAATTTTCATGCATACTTCATTCGTCGAAGAAGACACAGTTACACAGCGTTCAGAAGATTTTTTTTTTCAGTACTAACCTCAAGAATATAACTAAGTTTGATCATCAGGGTAGAAATATTTAACAAATACCTGCCAGAATAAATAAGGTAAGTGCCACGAATTCGAACCCGTGACCTTGAACACAATATGCGAGCATGCTACTTCTTCGATACCGGTGCACCGCTTGCTTCTCTTAGTACGAGTGATTGGAATCCCGGCCTCGAGAATCTCGAGTATCCTGGAATCAGAAACTCGAATATCCGTCTATTTAGGAATTCAATGTTTTTTTATTTATTCTTTTTATTTCATTTAATTAATAATATTAATTTGGTAGTCGAAAACGGTAATCGGAACCAAAAAATACATAAAAAGTTCATTCTCTTAGATTAATTTCAGTTTCGATAAAACTTCTTTCTTCCAGTAGACGATGTCTGAGAGAAGAAATATTTTCAGATCTTCCATTTTTGAAATAATTGAATTAAAATATTTTATTTTCTTATTTTTATTCTTTTGACTTCTTGAATTCTAAATGTACTCGTTAAAAAAACATTACAATCTATGTAGTTACTAGTTTACAAAGTACCCTTTCGGTCCATAGTGAAAATCTACAATTCGCAGTATATGTAATCGTGAATAAATAAAGAAATAATATAGGTAATATTAATAAAAATAATTATACCTATTATTACAAACCAAATATACAGGGTGACAATAGTTTAATGAACCAATTTCTCCATTATCGTTATAGATAGAAGACCTTGTAAACAGTGACCTCCTTAAATGTTTACGTAGAATTTGAATCATTCTTTAGAAATTAGTCGAAATCGAAATTGTATGCAACTTCGTTATTTCAACTATTTTTCTCTGCAAATTCTAAAAGTTTTATTACTTATCATTTCGTCAGTTATCTGCTTGTTTTTCAAGATTAGTCTATTACGTGGTTCTGTCAGAACTTGATTCGCATTACTGACTCTCAGCTCTAGATTAATCCAATGCTGCTCTTTTCAACAGCACTAATTTCACGACATTACTGTGAAAACTATGCCTAGAATTATATTTTCTAACGAACGCAGACTTGACATATACGTCATATTTTCTTCAAGTAAATAGGATTTAGTTATTCGCTCTGAAATGCCAAAAATGTTGGTTTTTACCTGTCTCTGATTTTGTGAATTTAGTCGTTTTCAAAACTGAATATCTTGGTGAATATTTGACAATTTTATCTGTTCAAAATTGAATGAAATTTTGATATTTATTTCGAAAAAAATTATTATTTATTTTCTGTCTCTAAAGATAACAGAGGTTGTTGGTCCATTAAACTTTTGTCACTCTGCATACTATAGAAACAAATTTAACCATTTGCAATTTAAATTATACGCCAGAAATGACAACAATTTCCGATTCCGGGATTGAAAACCCTAGTTGACACCACGTTGATTACTATGACGTAGGTTTTAAGCTAAATCGTGAGTTTAATGCCCTTTAGAGGTCGTCGCCCTTTCACAGTACCACCTTGAGGCTATTACCCCATGAACCCCTAATTTCTCCAATGTCGAATGTCTGTTTAGTTTAATAGTCTCTTTGGTTGTCGCCAGTCTCTTCGGTTGTCGCCCTCTTCCCCCTGACATGGCTGAGCTGAGCTGTCATTAATAATCCTTGCTCAAAACTGAGAAGGTACAAAGGACTGCCCCGACGACCTCATGCCTGTCGATGGCTGGATACTTACAATGGTTCCTTGGTCTGATCTAATCAGTCCGTTAGGTGAAGCTGGGGTTCATGTCTAGTGCTTATACAATTAGTGGCTGACAATCAAGTCCCGATTGTGTACACTCCTGAGTGATTAGACGGGTCGTTCACTCTCCTCCTCCCTACCTACCTCCACTGATTAAGGGTTTATTTCAAATTACATTTTATATAAAGCTTCTGCTTTCAATCTTACAGTAATTAATTTTATATATTTATATTTTAATTGTAAAACATAATTCGAAAAATGTCAGATATCTGGCAAAATCATTTTATACTTTTTTTAACATTTTTTCTAATTATATTTTTAATAAAGGCAGAGAAAACATAACCTATACTAAAAATGTTTACCTTCTGACAGTGGTATCTCGTAACTCCCATTAACATTGGAAAAAATCATCGGTACTTCCCCAACACGAATTAATCAATTATGTTTTCGCTCTCTCTCCAAAACCAATCTTTTTGAGCTAAAAATCAATAGTTGACGTACATAGGAGCTTTTGGATCCTGACACTACATTTGTATCGATATATTAATTACATTGTCAGTTATCATGTTTTATAAGTCAAGCAGTTCTCTTCTCATCCCTTAGACCGATTCCGCTGAAAATAATAGGTGTTGTCAGTATGGAGTTTTGAATTTACATACGAAATTTAGTTCCCATGCGACCAAAGCTCTACGCTCTAGCCACCAAGGCTCCCTCAGATCATACTTCTTTGGCACTTTAGCACTAGTTGGCTTCTCCTATCGAATGTATTTTTGTTTTATATTGTATATTGTCGCATCTACCTATTGTATATATTGTACAGATTATAAATCAATGAAAAAAATCATACTTCAATGTTTCACAAGACGTTTACATAAAATTCCTATATTAGTTTACTTTTATCTCGTCTATCTATCTAATAATATCTTCTCACTTGTGGCAAAGGTGTTCTTTGAAATTACTCAAACAAGGAATTTCTAGCTTATTTTCGAGAAAATCAAATGTTATTAAATTTTAATAACAAAGTTTATACTGAAGACTTTCCCGGAAATTTCTCTTTATCGAGTAAATATGATTAATTGAATTTCTCGGAACTGAGTATCGTTTTCAGATGTGGTCCTTTAATATTCATGATCGCAACATTATGTATGCTCTCTAGTTCCCTTCTATTTTTAGTTAGTTATGACTCATGCTGCCCTGGCTTTAACTATGAGGTCATAACACGTACTACTAGGGCGCTCTGGTGAACGCTAGCGCCAAATTTTGCCTACTGAGGCTGATTTACCCAAGGTAAGGTTTAAAGAGTACCTGACATCGTATAGGCTCGAGACCATCGCTCAACGCTCCATCCGAAGTGCAGCGTTTTTAAGTTTTATTTCACCTCGGCTGGGTTTTGAACCCGCGATCTTGAGCTCAGTAGGCAAGCACGTTCCTTGTGTCCTCCCCTTCTGTCTTTGTTCAACTATTTGTTGAATTGTTCTTTTTAGCAGATTTCTGTAGAAATGAGTATATGCGCTAATCCGGTTGGTAAGGTCTACTCTCATCAAAAATACAGGGGTGCATACACGGGGGTATTTTAAATTCTTATGTACTTATCCTAAATCTCTCTCTTAATGTATGCTAAAACTCTCCACTATTTTTAAAATTCACATGCCGCAAAATTAAAATGTTGTCTGTCAGATTTTATTATAATATACTAGCCGGCTCATTTAGTAAAAAAAAAGTATTCTAATTGCTAAAATAAAATGTAAATAAAAATAGTGGCTATAAGCGGTAAAAAAAAATATATATAAATAAATTCAATAAATAAAATCATTAGACAACCAACGAAAATAAAGTGATATAAAAAGCTTTAACATATAACATACCTGAAAAAACATTTTTTAAAACATAATTCAGTTTTTATTTTTTTTTAAAGAAATTCTTTAAATTAAATAAAACTGTTCAAAAAATGAATGAAAAATTATAACAAAAGAAGAAAATATCAATTCATTTTTGTTGTTGCTTGTTTATTGATATAATTTAGTGAATTTATTTATATTCGTTCATTTTAGCGTATTTTAGTGTATAATATAATAAGTACATGAATATTTTGATTTTAGCAATGAGAATTTTATAACTTTTTCAGTTTCCTTTCTTTTTTACTTAATTTTTTTTTGTAGATTGCCTGATGATGAAGGCAACCTCGAAAGCCAGCTAGAATATTATAATAACATTTAGAATATTATAATGAAATCAGGTCAGACTGCAAATAAGGCCGATTTCGTTCGCATTCCTTTAAAGCACTAAAGTTCTATCACTGCCCTCATCCTTCTCCCCTCCAGTAGAGTCTAGAGCTGGGACAACAACACTGACACCCTCTCCTTCAGAGCTCTAGAACTGAACCCAATGGTTGTGACCTTGCACTCCCTAGATCTCTAGAGCTTCATCACTGACACCCTTTCCTTCTCCACAGCTCTAGAACTATGACACCATCACTGACACCCTCTCCTTCAGAGCTCTGGAACTGAACCCAATGGTTGTGACCTTGTACTCCCTAGAGCTCTAAAGCTTCATCACTGACACCCTTCCCTTCTCTACAGCTGTGACTCCATCACTGACACCCTCTCCTTCAGAGCTCTGGAACTGAACCCAATGGTTGTGACCTTGACTCCCTAGAGCTCTAAAGCATCATCACTGACACCCTTCCCTTCTCTACAGCTCTAGAGCTGTGACACCATCACTGACACCCTCTCCTTCAGAGCTCTGGAACTGAACCCAATGGTTGTGACCTTGCACTCCCTAGACCTCTAGAGCTTCATCACTGACACCCTTCCCTTCTCTAGTGCTCTAGAGCTGTGACGCCATAACTGACACCCTCTCCTTCAGAGCTCTGGAACTGAACCCAATGGTTGTGAACTTGCACTCCCTAGACCTCTAGAGCTTCATCACTGACACCCTTCCCTTCTCTAGTGCTCTAGAGCTGGGAGTCTCACTGAGCACACTTGAGATAAGGAGGCTGCTTCCCCAACAGGCCAACCCTCCCCTTATACCCTTCGTAAATTGGACAGTTTATTTGCTTCTGGTCCTCTCTTCCACTAGATTTTCTCAACAGTACCAGTTACCTACTAATTACTTTGATGTATCACACGACAAGTTAAATAGTATATGCAAAAAAAATTGTAATATTTAAAAAAAAAAAAAAAATGTAACGTGGCCATAACGGCATTACTGAAAGTAATGAGTTGGCTGGCATCAGCGGTTCTTTGTTTCATTTTACAGCGTAATTCTGAGAGTGACTTTCGTTTCAGTTTAAAATGAATTTGAGAGGGGGAGGGGGGGGGGGGGGGGGGAGAATGGTCTGTAAAAACATGGTTGTTTCTAAGTTGAGGAACGCGGACGTATTGTGAAATTTGTAATAAATAAAACAAACTTATTTTTTGAAATATTGTCTATTCCACTAAAGATATTTATAAAAAATAAAACTACCGGTTTCGGCCTCACACCATCTTCAGGTCTAGTTATGAACTCATCTGTTCATAACTAGACCTGACGATGGTGTGAGGCCGAAACCGGTAGTTTTATTTTTATAAATATCTTTAGTGGAATAGATAATATTACAAAAAATAAGTTTGTTTTATTTAACATGGTTGTTATTAGAATACCCGGTCATCGCCAAATCACGTATTTTATCATTACTTCTTATGGCAAAACAACTCTAAAAGAGCAGGAAAAAAAAAACTCCACGTATATATTGTTTTTCTAAAAATGTAGGATCCTATAGATTTTTGAACGAGGAATTCATTTTCATCATAAAAAATTTTGTCACTTAAAATGGCTACAAAGGTATCTCTCAAAGGTCTTAAAAGGTCAAAATAATATATATTTTTTTAAAGTACCTACGGGAAATTTGCTAAGGAAAGGTATCTTCAGTTTTTTTTTTTTTTTTTTTTTTTTTTTCGTTTTTGCGCAATTTAGAACTTAAAAAACGCGATTTTAGCAGATATCACGTTTTTGGCTAACTTTTAACCATGTTCGTTTGAAATGGACGTGCTCTTATATATGTACGTTATATCCTCCTCATTCAAGTGCTGGCCTCACTGACCAACCTCAATGAGCCACCTATACGAAGGTATTTGTTGGCCACTACATCAAAGACTAGAATTTGACACTTGAACTGTGCTGGGATTAGGGTCCTCTGGAATCCATCTCTGATTGCCAATATGAACCGAACCCCCCTCTTAGCCCACACATGATCTGATGGCTTCCATTTAGTATGGTTACTCCTGCTTATCTCACTATATCATAATGGGTCTCACCTAATTGAAAACCTTTCAGTTTTTCCTCATGAACAGAAAAAAAAGTAATAAATTAATCATTGTACTTCCCCAGCACGATTTAATCAATTATCTTTTCACTTTCGAGGCTCATCAAGCATTTAGGCTAAAACTCAATATTTGACTTACATAGTTCTGAATCCTCGTACTAAATTTTGTGTCGAGACATTCATTACATCGTCAGTAATTAGTATATTCGAATCCTCCTTCTCTGGAATCCCAACAAAATTACATCTTTCAAGGTTCGCTGAACACGTTTTGATCATTTTAACGATGATGTCTCTCTGTCTATATGTAATCTGAACTTTATGAGTCCCCTAATTCAGAAACTGTGGTAGCTATGATCTGGAAATTCGAAGTCGTTTTTATATAATAATATTTATTATTTATTTTTACTATCTTTAGTAAAAAGATATAATCGTGTGAAAAGCTGAGATGAAGTTTTCAACGCATTTTCCTCTTTTCAAGGAATTTCATTTTATACATAATTAAACGTTAGTGTTCAGTTTAATGTTCATAATTGTAATTATTATTTCATGTTGTTAAAAACTTAAAGGTTAAATAAAGTTAATCCGAGCCACATCATGGCTTACCCCCACTTAAAAAAATAACCCCACTCTTAATTTATTCAGATCAAAGTCAGATAGTCTCCAATCATTGTAAAGTGAACATAAAATAAATACATTAAGAAAAAAAAAGTTGTGTATCCTCATTCATCAAATATCATCATTAACAGTTAGAATAATTTTAAATTAATAATAATAAAATGAAATGGTAAAATGAAAATGGAATTATAGTGATACGAAACTGAGAGGGTCTGTGGGCAGAAAATTCCATTTTCATGTCTTATTATTAGATGGTTGGCCTATTTTAATCTCTGGGACTAATGAGTATCTATTTAAAAAAATCCCACTCGCCTAGTTTTGCAATCATTGTTCAAATTCAGTAATATGATACACTTTCCATCAATATCCCTCCATATGCACAACCTTTTTAAATTTCTGTCAGTAACGATGATAAAGGTTCCCTCTTATAAGGTTAATAAAAGTTGTCGTGAATCACTGGATATGTACTTCCCCAGCACTAGTTAATCAATTAAGCTTTTGCTCTCCCTCCTAAACCAATTGACAGATGTAATGAATAAAACGGCATAGGATTTAGTATGATGATTCAAAGGCTTTGAATCAAATGGCTTGATGATTCAACTGTGAGTTCTTAGTTTCTTAGCTCAAACGAATTATTGGTTTTAGAGGGAGAGCATAAACTTAATTGATAAATTGCCTCATAAGTCTCATTGTAGACGAAAAAATCCTCTGGTGTTAGCACTATCCAATGTTTCTTGTAGAAACGTCTTACATTTACCTACAAATGTAGCTGAGGCGAGTATAAAGCGAGGTTGGTCGGATTCTTACAGTTGTCTACCATGCCTTCTCTAGCTCTCATAGTTCTCCTGGCATTGTTCTCCCTGGGCTACTGTCTGATGCCTGGCATGCTGCCTCCATCTGGCGGGGCTTTCATGCCTTGCATGAATATGCTCCTTCCCAACCCCAAGGCGGCTCTCGCAGGCATACCTCATCCGAACCTGCTCACAGGCGTCATCTAAACCACCGGAGATCCAGTTTTTACAGACAGCCTCAAGGAACGTCTAACAAACTAAAAAATATGTTTAAAGATCAAAAATAAAACCATATTTATGACAATTGTAGACTTTTTCCATTTCTCTCTTTTGCCTCTCTTTTCTGAAAAAAAAAAAAATGAAATTAACAGAATATTCGATATGGAGGGCTATACAAGATTTCCATGTTCCAGGATCAATTTTCAAAATTAATCTTCTAACATCAAGCGTGTTCAGTCTTTCCAGTAAAATCCCAAAAACAATTGTCGATGCACCCTTCTACATTTCCAACCTTACCCTCCATAATAACCGAAAAATTCCTTATGTTATTGACCAAGTCCCGCTTCTGAAGATTGATTCTGAGTCTCTGTTGATTTGAAGAAATGTTCGCCTGGGGATACTCAAAGTAGGAAAATGGAACAAAAAGTGTAAAAGGTCACCCTTTACGTTTAAGGTACAGCCTGAAGACACTTTCAGAGCAAATCTGATATCTAAACCCTCCAAATATTATCTTAAGTTTGTTCTCTTCTAAGTAGGGATGGGCGATAGTCAAAAGATGGCCACTATCGATAGTCCGATACTATAGTTGCCGCTTTCCATGCAAAATACTTTCCAAATTCAATACTATATAATAATATGATCATTTTATTTTTATTTTTTCATGTACATCCACCCAATTTAAATTATTCGGAGGATGAAAAGGGAATAAAAATATCAAACGAATAAGTAATTGTTCTTTCAAATCGAACTTTTATTTTATGGAAATTAAATTTTCTGTCGAAAATAATCCCATTAAGTATAACACAAAAACACTTATTGTAGACAATCAAAAAACAATTAAGTAGGTACAATGGCATTAGTTTCAACAATTTTTATTTCAAACGACAACTTTTCTAAAACAATATCAAAAAAATACCAATTGACGAAAAATACTTTTGTAAAACTTTATGTAACAGAAGGCAGCGATCCAGCTTCTGCAGTGGGTATTTGGTCTTGGGTGCCAGTTCATAAGTATCTTGAGTCTCAAGAAGTGATTCTTTTTTTAAAAATATATATGCTTATTTCGTTTGTATTTATTTGTATTTATTTATTTTTTATTCAAAACGTATCCCTTTTATGAAGAAATATTCATATCAATAGTTACTTTAAACTATCGATGGAACTACCCCCCCACTTCTAAGTATGTAGGTCCTTATGAATGTTTGTCACTTAAAGTAAACTAATTAATGGCAGTTAATGTTAAATTCAAAGTTTCTACATTTATACTGAGGTATAAGATGATCAACCAGGCTTAGCAATTATAAGTTCTAACATATTGTCTTGAGATATTTGCACAGACATATATATGCCGAGCTCAAATAATATATCACTTCATTTCACGTAAAGCCGGTATACACTGAAATAAGTTGCAAATTCGTAGCCCGACCGAGGCCCTTAGTTTATTTTATCTGGGAGGTAAGATAAACTTAAGCACGCCGTCCTTCGGATGGGACGTTAAGCGATGGTCCCGAGCCTGTACGATGTCAGGTACTCGTTAAAGATCCCTACCCTAGATGAATAAAAATTTAGGGTAGGCAAAATTTAGGACTCCCACAGTAGAGTCGGGCTCATGTCCACCAGAGTGACGAAAGAGCGCTCTGGTAGTAGGCGATATGACCTCGTTGTTAAAGCCCGGGCATGAGTCATAAAACCTAACCTAACCTACACTGCTCGCTTTCTGGTACCATAATATTTAATATATTTTTTAAGCGTTAGTTTCATATTTAAGACTTTTCTAGTGTTAAATTTTATATTTTATAATTTTTCAGCATTTTTTACTGCATCTTTCAATTCCTTTTTTTTTTTTTCACATACTTTAATGCATATAAACTCTGATTAATGATTATTAATTGTTTAATTAAAACTTCCTAGTACTATTTATTAATGATTTTGAACGGATGACTTTTAAATTTGTTTTTCCATGTGTAACTTCACAAAGCAATCAAGCTTCGTTAAACAGTCCATTTTATAATGGAATATCTACATCACCGTCAAGGTTAAAATATCAAAAATTAATTAAAAAAATTGTGATGTGACCATTCCAGGACTTTCTTATAACAACCATCACTCTCTTTTTCCCTTCTCAAAATTATTTCATATTGGTATTACTTGGTATAAGAATGTCTACTCCGGGCCGCTATAACTTTTGTCGTATTGATCCTATCTCAATAGAGGACTCAATAGCGATTTGAAATGTTATAAGGAACATTTTTGGTATGAACCAATTTTTCGATAGGACTAACCGAGTTCGGGTAAATGAAGGAAACGTCTAAAAATATGTGTTTCAAAACTACATTTCAAGATGGATTTTGAAAACCGGACGATCTGTAAAAAATCGTATTTTATGTAAATTATGTATTTCAATATTCTCTATAATTATTACTTGTTAAGATTTTTGATTAGGTCATAAACATAAGCTGTATATTGTAAAATGTAGTTAGGTCCATGGGAAAAATGGTCTTTCGTTTGATTACGGTCAAAATCTAATCAGTCCTAAGTTAGAACATGTGACCTCTTCATTCCAAATTTCAAGTTCAAAGCTACAATCGTTTTTGCTGTATAGTGCTCACAACATTTCAATCACATATATACACACAGACACACACACACACGCACACACGCACAGACAGTCAACATCGCGAAAATGGTCAAAACGTATTCAGAGGACCTTGAAAACATTAAAATCAGTTGAGACCTCGATCTCGGATTTTCGCACGATTATAATACTTCCTTATACTATAGGTAACAAAAAACCATGCAGTTATCAAGTATTGTCCTTCATATTTTTTATATTGTATTAATTAATGTATATAATATGATATTGTTATAAATAATCTATATAATAAAATCAATTATCAAAAGAATAATTTCATTTCATTCGTCCATAAAAAAGATTTCATAAGCGAATTAAGTCATCTCTTCATCATAGGCTTGACGCTGGGTATCCCCTTTTTTTAAGTCTCAATTCATAGTAAAAGTTCGTTCATCAACATTTCATTGGCGATACGATTTCCCTAATGTACTTATATTTTATATTTATACGTTGTACCCATTCGGATGAAATTGGTTAGTCACAGCTGATATTTGATTCTGATAGTCCTCAGAATAATTTTAATACTTTAAATGAATCTTCTTCTTCTTTTTAAAAGAAAAAGGTTAACTCTTTACTATATATATTATGTGCACATTCTATCTCCTGTTAAGAAGTTCCACCTAAATAGCCTTCGGATAGCTGATACTATCCCGCACAGCAGAGAGAAACATTAAATGTTTGACTGCTGTTCTAATGAATTAATTCTTTTCAACAAATTTTGTTGAAAAGAATTAATTCATTAGAACAGCAGTCATCAGTTTTTGTGTTGAGCCTCCACTCTTGTTCCCCTCTTCCTGAAAATAAATATGTGTCGTCCTTATGTGATTTGGAAGATATATACATATACAAACAAACATACTTTTTTGTTTCATTTTTGAAGGAAATAAGATGTCGGTGATAACTCAACATTGAATTTCTGATCGATTACATAACTTCCCTTATACTTCGTATAGCTATTTTATTAACCTCCAGATTCGGTTTTCAACGCGTCATCATCTGTGGTACATCTATTTTTAAAGCATCAAGGTACAGAGTAAAATATAATAAAACCTGCTTTCCACCAGTTTACGTGTCAAGTCTAACAAGTTTTTAAGCACGTCCCATTCTGAAGAATGGAGAATCATCAAAACTTCGGCTCAAATATTATATAAGTAAATACTTAAGTTGTCACTAATGCAATACCATTTCTTAATTCTATCACTTAAAAACATAATCTAAGGGGTAAGTTCCGCCAGTAAATATGTTACTGTTGTCATACCTTTCGGTGGACACCCTCGTCACTGGCTGCTGGTCGAGTACTGTTGGCTAGCGCTTTCGATGTGAAGACATCATTTTCAAGCCACTGTTAATGTTGTCTCAGAAATATTTTTCTTCTAGTACATCTGGCTATTACTTTTGTTTCTGAGATATGTAGGAACGCACATATATACAAACTCAAAGGGCAAACACATAACTCTTTTTCTGTTCGTTTGTTAATAAATTTATTTATTTTAAATTTATTTGTTTATTTATTTAAATTTATTTGAACATATTAACAATTAGAATCCGGGATTAAAATTTTGTCTAAATCCCAGGACAGGTAACGTTAGTCTTCAGCAACAATTTGCTGAAGAGTATTATAATACATAGAAATAGTGGTGTAGCGGGAGAAGAGTCCGGGCGCCTACATCTGTGTTAAACTTAGTTACACATCTGACCTCATCCGACCATCTTTGGCCGCCCCGCCATCTGATCCCAACCTTTCCTCCTTCACGTCCAACTCTATATTCTGTCATGCAGATTTCATATTTGAAGGGTTTTCGTCGACTAGAGACTCTGAGCAAAACTATTATAACGAGTCTAGGAAACCTCAACCAATAATTTATCTTGATAGCTTACCCAAAATGAGTAGAATAGAGTGTGTAAATAAAGCAAAAAATAATAAAAGTAAAGAAGAAAGTACAGACACAACTAATTATCCAACTTTCTCCCACAGACCGTTGACCCCTCTAACAGTTGCTTCTTTATAAATGAAAGCAAAAAAAAAAAAAAAAAAAAAATGGACATTTTCATTTTAAACATTTTTTGTATCATACATTCTTTCGACTTAGTTCATGAGCCTGAGTTGAACGGAGATAATCAACATTTTCGAGTGGCAAAAAAGAAAGGAGGTAGCAAGGGTGGAAATGATGGGCGTTCTCGTTCATCACATCTATTTTGTTTCTCATTAATAGAAAATAAATAGATAAATGTGACAAAAAAAATAAATAGGCTCTTCTATTTTTTTTGTTCAGTCGTCTTGTTTGTTTAAATATTCTACCAAAATCTTGACAAGGAGAGTTTCGTTTTTAGAGTTCTGCAATTGAATACCGCAAATGGGACTTTAAAGCGAGCTGTATGTCCGTCTCCAGAGACCAAACCTCCTGAGCCAAAAAGTTATGCTTATTTCTTTCTGAAATATCCCCAGGTACGGCCTCAACAGTAGGACTATTCACCGGAATTTTTCCACTTCCTGTGGTGGTGAAATTTGGTGCTTAAAAAAGAAAATATTTTCAATCATAAATTAAAACTTATGCATCCTTGCTTAGTTTGATTGAAATATGTTCAGCCGAGACTGATTTAAGTAAAAAAATGTAACGAAAAAAAAAATGTTTATAATGATAATGTCCATGTTGATTTTGTGACTTAACGTGGAGTCAATAGTAATTGTGAAATGAGAAAACATGAAATAACTGTTTCTATCTCAAAGTATACAGATGTTTCCACATGAAATTTCATTCACACACAAGATTGGGAGGGCTGGTGTGTACACCTAGGGACCTAAGCATCCAGTGCAATAATCCCTTCCTGTACCTGACCTCGCACAATGTCTGGACAATCGCTTAACGTTCTATCCGTAGGACGACGTGCTCAATTTTTTTACTTCCCAAATTCTACGCTCACGTTCTTCACCATACTTGCCACACAATCCTTCTAGGAGACTCAGGAGAAGATGGAACCCTGACTTGCTATAATCCCAAATTGCAACCCCCTTTTTGAAACTTAGCAATCATAATACCCCCCCTATTCATTGGTACATTTCGCCCTGAGGAACTACTGTTGGGTGGTCATCCTCTCTTACGTCACTCAAGACATCCTATGCACCATGTTGCCTTGATAGCTGGTTGTTACGTGAAAGCAAAGGTTACGACCATATTTTGTAAGACCCAAAAAACAAAATAAAAATACATGTTCAAATATGTTTTATTATACCACAAACCAGGTCACCAATTCTACAATATAGAAAAAAAAAATGTCTAATATCTCTATGTGAATAAATATAGTGTAACCTACACAGAAAGTGCCAACGAAACCAGATGGAATCATATTTCATGAATGGATTTGTCAGGAGCAGGTGTAAAATGCCAGAAATAATATGTGTAGGCAAAACCTTGTGGGCGGTGGGTTCAACAAAAATAGTAACATTTATTCAGCTATGATTCAGTTGTTTTGGAATATTTAATTAAAACAAAATTAGGAAAAGAAAGGAATATAAATATCGTATATATATATATTTTTTTTCTTGAAGGATGCGCGAATCCAACTTAAATGTTTGTCCTTATAGTTACTACAAGGTTTTCCAGTTTTCCCTTGGAGCAACTGTCTCGTTACTTAATAGCCCTTAACCAAAATATGTAAGACTCTTTTAAGGGTTGAATATACATACTCCTCTCTAACAGAATAATGTTTATTATATATTTTGGCCGTTAAAGCGTCTCCGCTTGTACGGAAATATGTCTAACCTATGCTCTTATTTCAATGCTTTCCTTGAAAAGTATAGCTGGTAAATATTTCACATCGATAAAAAAAATATTAGAGTTATGATGATCGCTCTCTGAGTGAGGCAGAAGATGGAATTTTAAATTGTTATTGAATTTGATTCATTTATTCTAATATACAAATAAAATAGTTAATTTATTATATTAATGCAATGAAAAATAACCTTTATTCTGGGACATATGTCCCCTTAACATAATAACATAAGAAATAAACAAAAGGATTCAAGTATTGAGACGGAATAAAAAAAAGGAAAGAGGTCTCTAGGAATAAATATTAAATGTTTATGACAGGCAATGATTAAAACAATAAAATAAACGAAATGAGGAAACTATATAACTAAAAGTAAAAAATGAAACAATAAAAAAACTGAATTTTAACTAAACAAAGTCTCAACATTATCTGCAAAGATATTGTAAAATCCTGATAAAACTCTTATACCAAAGTCGGGCTCATGTCCACCAGAGCGACTAAAGAGCGCGATATGACCTTGTAGTTAAAGCTCTGATATGGGTCACGGTAATTAACTGATATCACAGTAATATTAATATGGTTAAAATTGTACACACATCATTCTATCAGAAAGTTTATTTTCCAACGGTAAGAAGGGATATATATATATTTATATATATATATATATATATATATATATATATATATATATATAAATTGAAGTGACCTTTGCTTGGGGGCTTTAAACTTTTATTAATTACTATGAAAATGATTTTACTTTTGGGGTTAACATGCGTACTCAGAAGGTGAACTAGGCTGTAGAGAATTTAGAGAACAATTTATAAGACAACATACATTTATTAACAAAATTATTGACATATATTAGTGAGGCGTCCCTCCATAATCGCACATCTGGAATAAAATATCTATCAAACATGAAATAAATTATATAGACTTAAATGTTCTGGTAACTCCCGCAACATAAAGGTGTCTATTGATGATCAGCCAGCCATTCGTCTCGATGTCGGAGAAATGTAAAATAAATGATTCCGTTACCTTGTAAGTCTTCTTTTTCTAACCACACTTAAGTCGGTGGTCTCTCCTCCAGGATCCACGACGATTGAGGAACTTCCAGTCCCTTCGAAGTAGGCAGCAGGGATGAGTTCCCTCTAGCAGCAAAATTAGAGTCTTCGGTCTCCTACGTCCGGTCAAACAGGAGTCTCCTTCTTCCCACAGCTCAGCCAGGAATGTCTTCTCCCTCAATAGCTCAACTCTGACTCCTTTCTCGTAGCTGAACGAGGACCGACTAACTCCTCTGATAGCTGACTGAAGACTGTCTACCTCCTCTGACACATCAGCCACGACTCTCAGTCTGTCTGTCCCGACAGCTCAACTAGGACCGACTACCTCCTCTGACACTTCAACTACGACTCTTCTGTCTGTCTGTCCCGACAGCTCAACTAGGACCGACTACCTCCTCTGACACTTCAACTACGACTCCCTTCATACCGCACTTCAGCGAGGAATCCTCCAATTTCCATCCCCTCCACTTCATGTATCTTCCACTAGTGCGCTTCTCGTGGTCGCTCTCATAACTATAATTATCAATTGGTCTGTGATATGCGATATATCACAATTGCCTCCCTTTGATTAAAAAAATTGCGGAGATACATTAGTTAAGGTAGCGACGTAATTTTTTCTCTTCACTTGGCTCTAACTTCACTCACTTCTGAACACTTCTTATATTACACTGTACAATTTTATACTATATTACAATTTTTTACAATATATAACGATGGCTTTAAAAATGGCTTGTATATGTTAGTCTGTTTCGTACTTTATCAACTTCGTCCTGTCTGTCTGTCTGTCTCATATTTTATCAGCTTTGTACTGTCGGCTTCTTTAATTAATTATTACTTTAAATTATTTATTCTTTATTATTTATTCCTCAAATTCTCCTTCATTCTTTATTATTTATTCTTCAAATTCTTTATTATTCATCGAAACATGTGCCTTGGTAATAAAATTCCTTTTTTTTTTTTTTTTTTTATAACTATCAACCTTCATTTTCCTGCTATCATATCTCATTCCAAATACCCCACTTAGGTATCAATTATTAACGACGATCGACGAAGAATGCTTCCACAGCATTAAAATACTAATAACGACGAAATATGCTCTCAACGCATCTATATCCACAATTACTATCACAATTATCGACGAAGAATGTCTTTCCTGACATCGTAGATTGGCCCTATTTCGGCTCACAAAATTCTTCATAAACTTTCATATCATTATTTATCGTCTAATATCCTTCTCTGTTTAATAATTACCATTACCATTCTTTCTTAACTTCGCACCATATTTAATCATCAAGGCATCCAAAAATAACAATGTTAATAAAGTTTTCCTTATTTATCTATCATATTTAATCAGCCGACAGTCAAAAGAATTAAAATACTCTGTTGAGATATCTTCCCAGAGTGGAAGCCGCTATCCTAACAATGTCCCTAACTTAATTTGGTTTCTATTTATTCTCCAAATGTTCTGTCCTGTCTCGTCATGTTGAAACCTGCAAGCCGCTATCTTAATACCTCCAAATGTTCTGTCCTGTCTAGTATTGTTGTGTTTAGATCTGAAGCCCGCCGTTATAACAATACTGTTTTAAAAATTAATTTGTTATCTACACTATCTTGAACAATCCTGTCCTGTCAGGTTTAGACCTGAAGCCCGCCAAATGAATAACTAACAAAAATATTAACACAGAACGAAACGAAAAATATATAAACGCAAAACTATATAATACATTATTTACAAACATGCCCAGTATGGATATTTTCCTGAATTCCGAAAAATACCCAATTGCACTCAACTAGCCGGGGGTTCGTGGGACCCCAAGAATCCTGGTCAATTCCGTCTGCGGCGTTGATTTAGTCCCGGGCTCTTCCCTTGTCAATTTCCCGCGTCAATTTCGACCCTTTCCTCTTATATCTTTTCAAAAGAGAAATATGAAAACGGCCCCTTTTTTGTCCTGTATCTGAGTTATGTTTAATTGTTACTAAATACGGTCCTTCCCAGTATATCAATGGTTTATAAACTTCTTCGTTATTTTCCTGTATCCTTAATGGTTCAACTAATACTAATCCCCCCATGATTAATTTCTGAGTTCTATGTTGTCTATCGTCTGTACCTATACGGATAATATCGTCTGTCTTATGTATGCATACCAGTGGAGACATGTATTGGCTTTCTGTATCCTCATTCATTTGTACGCACTCGTCTGTCAGTTCTGTTTTCGTATCTACTATTTCTTTTTCTATCATGTCCCCTTGTTGTACAGTTTCCGTAGTTAATTCTTGTCCCTGAATGTCCATGTCAGTCTGTAATTGTTTATTATGACCGGTCACGTCCTCAATTTTTATGCTCAATTCTCGGAAACCATTTCGTATATCTGTCTTTAGTATCTTTGTCATTTTTGTCATATTTAATTCATTACTTTCTGTCATCGTTTTATTATCCGTCCTAATTGATGTCATATTTGATTCTATTTTTTCTGTCATCTTTGTCATTAACAATTTATTATTTAATTCATTACTTTCTTTTATTTTCTTATTATCCGTCCTAATTGATATTATTTCTGTCATTAATAATTTACTATTTTCTGTCATTGTTTTCATGAATGTTTCTATGTCTATACTACTTATGTTTCTGTCTGTCGTTTTTTTTGTTGTTTCGTTTGTCTCTAATACTAATTCTTCATTCGTCTCTTCGTCCTCCCTCTGGTCACCCTTTGTCATTGACTCACGTATTTTCGACCTTGTCCCTTCAGCCATTTTTAAAATACAAAATAATATAATAGATATAAATCAATATAAATTATAAATTGTTCTCTTATCTCACCGGATTTCTTTCGTACCCGGCACAATCCACCATAAATTGAAGTGACCTTTGCTTGGGGGCTTTAAACTTTTATTAATTACTATGAAAATGATTTTACTTTTGGGGTTAACATGCGTACTCAGAAGGTGAACTAGGCTGTAGAGAATTTAGAGAACAATTTATAAGACAACATACATTTATTAACAAAATTATTGACATATATTAGTGAGGCGTCCCTCCATAATCGCACATCTGGAATAAAATATCTATCAAACATGAAATAAATTATATAGACTTAAATGTTCTGGTAACTCCCGCAACATAAAGGTGTCTATTGATGATCAGCCAGCCATTCGTCTCGATGTCGGAGAAATGTAAAATAAATGATTCCGTTACCTTGTAAGTCTTCTTTTTCTAACCACACTTAAGTCGGTGGTCTCTCCTCCAGGATCCACGACGATTGAGGAACTTCCAGTCCCTTCGAAGTAGGCAGCAGGGATGAGTTCCCTCTAGCAGCAAAATTAGAGTCTTCGGTCTCCTACGTCCGGTCAAACAGGAGTCTCCTTCTTCCCACAGCTCAGCCAGGAATGTCTTCTCCCTCAATAGCTCAACTCTGACTCCTTTCTCGTAGCTGAACGAGGACCGACTAACTCCTCTGATAGCTGACTGAAGACTGTCTACCTCCTCTGACACATCAGCCACGACTCTCAGTCTGTCTGTCCCGACAGCTCAACTAGGACCGACTACCTCCTCTGACACTTCAACTACGACTCTTCTGTCTGTCTGTCCCGACAGCTCAACTAGGACCGACTACCTCCTCTGACACTTCAACTACGACTCCCTTCATACCGCACTTCAGCGAGGAATCCTCCAATTTCCATCCCCTCCACTTCATGTATCTTCCACTAGTGCGCTTCTCGTGGTCGCTCTCATAACTATAATTATCAATTGGTCTGTGATATGCGATATATCACAATATATATATATTATAATACAAAAAAAAAAATTGTTAATTTCATAGATTTTTATTATTTATTGCATATTTTTCTGTAAATTATAATTTTTTTAATTGTCTCTTTTGGTGCATCATTTTTATAAATCGTATGGCGGCCTGATGCCTGATGATGAATCTTGAAAGCTGGCTAGTCATATTTAAAATGTAGAAAACTACTAAGGAGAATTGACTACATCTATTCAAACTACCTTAAACTCTCTCTCCTTCAGTTAGATCTCTATAAAAATGTCTGCATGCATTACTCAGCCTTCCGTTCATCTTGAAAATTTCTCTAGTTTGTTTTGTTATAAGTAATTTGAGATTTTTAGCTCAATAATTTACAACCCTCAGCACAAATAGTTCCATCTACCAATAATAAGGTAATTAAGGAGTGATATATTATTTTGTTTATATAATTATTTCAACGACAATGTCATGTTTTAAAATGAATCTATAATTTTTGTTTTTGTTTCTATAATCTTCTTGTGTGATTCTATTCTTACTTTGTTATTTAAATAAAACTGGATTTGGTCCAAGCTATCGTTTTTTCTGTCTTTCTCTTCAAAAATAATGAACTGATTTAGGCTAAATAATAGCCTAGAGACTACTGATCTTGATATTTAGTTAGTAAGTCAGTAATTGGGAAAAAATGAAAAAGGTTTGAACAAAATTCTATTTTTGGTGTCAACTCGAATTGGCTTTAGTCCAAACTGCCACCACCCAAAAAAAATAACCTCTACCTTCTACCCTCATTATCTTCGCTTAGAATAATTTGTTGTTCTCTTATTATTTTTAAATTGTCCTGGAGAAGTATTGTACAATAATGCCGGTGATTCACCGACTATTTTTTTTAAATTTATTTGAATTTTACTATTATTGTTAAATATAATCACTTGTGTTTCCCACGCTGAGTTAGTAATTGTGACTCATGCCTGGGCTTTAACTACGAGGTCATACTGCCTACTACCAGAGTGCTCCTTCGTCACTCTGGTGAACATGAGCCCGACTCTACTATGGCCGTCGAAAATTTTGCCTACTCAGGTTTATTCCCTTGGATAGGGATTTTTAATGGGTACCTGACATCGCACAGACCCGGGACCATCGCTTAAAGTCCCATCCAAAGGACGGTGTGCTCAAGGATTTTTCACCTCCGAGATAAAATACCTGAAGACCTCATGTTTTCAACTCATGATCTAGAGCTCAATAGGCTAGCACGCTGCCTCACGGTAGACTCATGCCCGGGCTTTAACTACGAGATCGTATCGCTTACTACTAGAGCGCTCCTTCGTCTGTCTGGTGGACATGACCCCGATTCTACTGTGGGAGTCCTAAATTCTACCTACCCTTAATTTCATTCACCTAGGCTATCGGGTCTTGTACAAGTAGCTGACAACGGGACGATTGCTTAACTTCTCTTCCAAAGGACGGCGTCCTAAAGGTTTTCTTGCCTCTTATATAAAAAACCTTAGGCCTCGGCCGGGTTTCGGACCCGTTCTCGAGCTAGTATAAAATTTATCTCTGTATATCTTTTCAATGACGTATCCTATTACCCTATTTTATGGTTTACCAGAAATAAATATTATTATTAAAGGGCTTTTGATTCCGTTCAGACACAAAGGGAAGTCTTTACAATTTAAAATTGTATAGTTGATTTACATAACTATGTTTTCGCTGTTATATTTCATTCAAAATTCTGACGTACATAAACTCAAATGATACAAAGGAGAAGCCTAGTATTTATGTTCTCCTTGCGAGGAGTAAAAATAGTTTGAATGGCTAGTAGAAGATGTTAGACAGATTGATGTGTTGTTGGTTAACGCGGAACAGTCATGGAAACTCTAACCACTTAATCTAAATGTACTGTAACTCATCTTCAAAGAAATTCGTTTCTTGAGGTCGGCGTTCTATTTTTTTTTTTTTAATTCAACAAAGTTCTCTTTTCAGTCAGCACATTCACTTATTGTTCAACGAGTTTGAGGGATTGTGGCGGTGTGGGAGAGCCTGACTGCAATTTCCCTCACCCGGCCAATCATCTCACCCCACGCTCCCTTACATTTTTTTTTAATGGGTGCTCCTGATCCCCTGAGGGGGGTCGGTCATATTAACCTATTTCGATGAGGAAAGAGTTACCCTTCTCCGGTTTATTTACAAATGTACATGATGCTATGGACCGGCTCGATGGCTACGGTCTACAGTCGTCCTTGGTTTGCGGCGCTTTACGCCGAGCGAGCTCGGGATCTGTCGTGGGGTTCTACTCATACGCTTCCTTACCCACCCCTCTTCAGTTTATGAGTGGTAGGAGTGAGCCCTTTACTCCAAGTTGATGGTAGGGCTGGTGTCCCCTAACTTTCTTCACTCCAAACCTCTATTATAGTTAGTTATTATGACTCATGACCGGGCTTTTACTTTGAGGTCATATCGCCTACTACCAGAGCGCTCTTTCATCACTCTGGTGGATATGAGCCCGACTCTACTATGGGAGTGCTAAATTTTGCCTACCCTAATTTTTATTCACGAGTACCTGACATCGTACAGGCTCGGGACCCATCCGAAGGACATGTGCTTAAGTTTATTTTACTTCCCAGATAAAATAAACTAAGTGCCTTGCCCAGGTTTTGAACCCACGATCTTGAGCTCAATAAGCAAGCACGCATACCACTGAGCCACCGGTGCCCTCCTCTATTATAGCTCATGCATTTTCCTCTCCTGTTTTTCAAACCCAAAACCAAAATATCTGGTTCGGTTTTTTACGTCTCCAGCAATACGAAGTATAAGATAAGTTGTGTTATCGGTGAGAAAGAGTTTTGAATTTTATAATTTCCAAATCTTAATTTTAAAAATGAAAAAAAAAATCTTGTCTGTTTTGATAACTCGTGATAGACTAAATTTATAAAAAAAATGTTATTTGGTTAATTCAAAACTCCATAAATACGTCACCAATTTTCAGTTAAATCGGGAGGATAAGGGGGATGGGATCAGAGGAAGGGAGTTAATAGCTGAACTTGATAGCTCTTTATGTAATGAACATATCGACAAGATATTCAGGACCTAATAAGGACGACACCTGTCGATTTTCAGCAATATCGACCCAAGTGAATGGAAGGATTAAGGGAGGACACAACTCAAAAAAAACTAAAAACTGCCGATGTAAAGATTGTATCGATACGAAATTTCGCACAAGAATTCAAAAGTCTCTGAGTAAGACAACTTATTTTTCAAGAATGAGGTAGATACGTTTGAGACAACAGTCGCTCTGGGGAAGTACATTGCCGTTGATTCACGAATTATTCATTTTTTGTATTTTCTCATTTTTGTGTTAGTTACTAAGAACATTAATTTAACGAACGGAGCAATGCGGTAATAATAGTCAGTTGCTCGTTTCGATCATGAACTAAAAAAAGTTTTTTACATATCTTTATTTTTGAAGTACCTTCCACAATTTTGAATCCTCAACTTACACCTCCTGGAATTTTAACATAATTAAAACTGAAACTTGTAATTTTCCTATTCTTGCGTCACTGCACTTCATTGATAAGTTTGAAGTCTCTAGTTAGAATAATTTGGTTATTCTCTTATTTTTGTTCAAATTTGCTAAGGAAAATTAGATTTATTATAATTATAATCCAAGACTGAAGCTTTGTAAATGGAAAAATCAATACTTTCAAAGTTTAATAATTCTCCGTTGAAGTGAAGAGACTATCACTCGATCGAAAACAATAGGGTTTCTTCGTTTATCTTCGATACGATAAAAACATTCTGAAATCTTCCTAAATATAAGTTTATTGAACAAAGTAATAAATAACCTTTGCAGTAGAAAGCTTTATCATTAGCTTAAAAGTTGAATGAATCTGTCCGGAATATGTTTAACTTTTAATGACACTTAACATTTTCGCAGAGATATTGTAAAACACTATATTGTCTTATTCCACAAAAATATATACATAAAGGCTCAGTGGTAAGCGTGCTTGTCTTCTGAGCTCAAGATCGTGGGTTCGAAACCCGATCGAGGTCCTTAGTTTATTTTATCTGGGAGGCAAAATAAACTTAAGCACGCCGTCCTTCAGATGGGACGTTAAGCGATGGTCCCAAGCCTGAACGATGTCAGGTACTCGTTAAAGACCCCTGCCCTAGGTGAATAACAATTAAAGGTAGGTAAAATTTTGGACTCCCATAGTAGAGTCGGGCCCATGTCCACTAGAGTGACGAAAGAGCGCTCTGGTAGTAGGCGATATAACCTCGTAGTTATAGCCCGGGCATGAGTCATAAAACCTAACCTATATACATGAAGTGTACCGGTTGAAAATAAAAAGTTCAAAAGTGACATTTAAGCTTGGTAGGATGGCATATTTATACTATTTTCAGGTTACCTATGATTACCTAATATTGTGACACCCTGTCCCCTGGGATGTCCC
Source organism: Aradus depressus (assembly GCA_963662175.1). NCBI lineage: Eukaryota > Metazoa > Arthropoda > Insecta > Hemiptera > Aradidae > Aradus > Aradus depressus. The sequence goes on from OY759214.1 coordinate 40,108,469, forward strand.
TGAGGGGGAGGGGGGGAGTCCGTTTAACATTTACAAATATTTGAGTTGTTTATAATCTAATAAAATAAAAAAATATAATATAAAATTTAAAAAAGTTTATATTAGAATACATAGTATATATTTATAAATTCCTATAATCTACTATAAACTTTTTTTTTAATTTCTTACTATTATACATTATTGCTTTTTCATTGTTTTTGTATTTTTTTGTGTTATTAGATTATTGACAGTTCAAATGTTAAGTTAAGTTAGGGACTCCCAGAATGGACTTCCCTACGAGACAACGGATAATCTCAAATAAACTGAGAATTGTATAAATTGACAATCTAGCAAACCTACACACACATTTGAATTTTCTGCTGACGATGGCGTAAGCCGAAACCGGTGCACTTTATGTACATATTTTTGTAGAATTAGACAATATAAATGTTATGTGTTGTGTGTTAACTATATTTCACTATACATACACGTATTTCTACATTTATTTAAAAAATCTATTATAAATAGAAAACTATGAAATTAGAAGGACTTTTTATAAATTAGGTTTCCTTCTTATCGACCCAATAATCGAACTTGAAGCGGTAAAGACGCTTCGATCGATTTGTCCACCTCTGGATGAAATTTCGGAAACAAGTAACCAACATTATTCTAGAAAACCCTAAGAGACACAGATATTTTATTTTTTTATGTTTTTATTTCTTCAGACGTTTTTCTTTTAATATTTTTGTTTTCTATGTATTTGTAACAACAATAATGTGTTTTTTAAAATTTATTTATATACATGTCGTTTTTTCCTCCAGTATACCATCGAAACAATTCAACAGTTGCTTCGCATTATATATGTATATGATAAGTTTGTCATATTGGTCCTATGTCAAAACTGAGCCGATTGAAGAACCAATTTTTCGATTTGACTGAACGTTTATGAGTAAATAATTATAAAAAAAAAAAAGGGTTTGAAAACGACATTTCAGGTTTTGGGTATGTAATTTGAGAGTTTGAGAACTGGAATTTGGTTGCTTATTAAATGTGCGTTCCAGTTTTCTCTATAACTTTTATTTGACGAAATTTTTGATTTTCATTAATATAAAAGATATCACGTCTCGCATTTTCGCCCGATTTTGCCCAAAATCTAATTCGATTCAACCTTTGACATCTTCATTTCAAAGTTACAATCGTTTCTGAGTTGAAGCTTCCATAGAGCTTTAATCGGATACACATGTACAGATATCATCGCGAAAATGATCAAAACATGTTCAGGTGAACTCGAATCATGAAAATCCACTGAAAACGCGATCTCGGGTATTCATACGAATACAATACTTCTTTATACTTAATAAAATAATGTATAAGAAAGTACAAAAGTCACCATGTTTCATTCCTTCATTAAACGAGTTCCGTATGATTACTTTTGTTTTAATTTTAGGAACTCATTAAGAAGGATATAAAGAACCATTTTTTTTTTCATGAGTTTTTTTTTAAGCTTTTAATTTTTTCTGTCTAATTGAAACTTGATATCGGACATGGGGTAAGCAGCCCAGAAATACAATATCTTGGTGAATAAAATTAATCCTAAATCGAGTGTGCTAAGATTATCCAATGTTTATAGGCTAGACTTGTGAAATCTGTACCCAGTGACGTGTGTCTCAACTATATATCATTGAACCTCTCTTCAGTATCAATTCTATTATTAGCGGGCTTTGTACTTTTTTGTATGGATTACGTTGTATAAGAGTGCATTTTTGTATGGATTGCGTTAAATAAGTGTGCATTTTTGTATAGATTGTTTTTAGAATTTACGACTTTTCTCTTATTATTAGAAAAAGTCCCTTTGCTTCAGTACTTAATGCATTAATTTGTTAATATTATGTAAATGAGTAAATTATTCATAAATCTCATCTATAATAAGTTAGTTATTATGACTTATGGGCTGGCTTTAACTACAAGGTCATATCGCCTACTACCAGAGCGCTATTTCGTCACTCTAGTGGACAGGAACCAGACTGTACTATAGAAAGGTCCTAAATTATGCCAATTCTAAATTTTTATTCACGTAGGGTCTTAACGAGTACCTGACATCGTCCAGGCTCGGGACCATCGCTTAACGTTCCGTCCGAAGGATAGCGTGCTTATGTTTTTTTTTACCTCCCAGATAAAATAAAGTAAGGGCCTCGGCCGGGTTTCGTGTCCACGACTTTGAGCTCAGAAGGCAAGTACGCTTACCACTGAGCTACCGGCGCCCTCTTGGCAGCTATATATTCCCCCATAATATATTAAATAGACGTTTCGGAAAGTACTTCCATCATCAGTTTCTTAAGTTAATTTTTATCTAAAACTACTTAAGTTACTGTAATTTGAGTTAATTTTGAATACAAAACTACTTATATACACAGCGATACGCAAATATGTATTTACGGACTTGTACTCTGAGGTTCTCCCAAAGCTTACTATCTACAGCGTATCTAATCTCTTCAATCCAAAGAGTCTTTTATACAATAGCTAATACTCCTTATTATGTCTCCAGCAGTACTGTTCAAACTGACCTTAACGTACCTTTTGTCACCGAAGTTGCTAAAACCAAGTATGAAATATTATTTTCCTTAATTCCCACAATAATCCTCTAGTCCGTGCCCTCCATTCAGCCACATTTCCCCAATGACGACTTAAGCGTCAATGGCCTAGAGATCTCCTCAGCAGCAGCAGCACTGACAGTGATTAATTACGAATGTGAATAATCCAGTGATTAGGGAATGTCACCACTGGATGATTTCTCCCCTCTTGACATTTTGACATTGCCATTATCCTCTCTTAGCACATTTGGTTTTTGTATATATTCTTTATACAGTTGTAAATATATATTTGTAAAAAAAAAAAATATGTATGTAAATTTATTTTGTTGATCCCTAGAGTCTAGACAGAATAATTATCAAATATGTCGGCTCATGAAGTGTCCACAAATAAAATACCGTCAACATAAATTTACATACAATTAATTCTGAAGCCACACTGCTCAAAAGAGTTCTGTAGAAGATGTGATGGGGCCATTACAGGACATTCTTATACCAACCACTTTTCTGTAGATCACTCACCCCCCCCCCCCCCCCCCCCCTCTTTCAAGTTAATTTCATACCTTCAATCTGAGGACATATAAGCAAGTGGAAATTTAATTAGAAATATATTTGATAGGAACTAATTTTTCGATAGAAATAACGTTTTCGCGTAAATCGAGCAAACGTCTAGTTTTAAAACAACATTTCAAGACGGTTTTCGGCATGTATCTCGCAAATCGGGCGACCTATAAAAAATTGCATTTTGTCTAAAACCTTTCAATATTCTCTACAATTTTTATTTTTAGAGATTTTTGATTAGGTCATCAATATAAGCGATATCTTGTAAAATATACTTGAGCCCCGAAGTAAAGTGGTCTTAATTTTCCTCCGATTTCGACCAAAATCTAATCAGATCTAAGTAAGCACATGCGACATCGTCATTTCAAATTTCAAGTTCATAGCTACGTAATCGTTTTTGTGGTAGAGCGCTCCATGAAAATCCATCTCTCATGGAAACGTCTGATTTCTACGTCCAGTCTATTTCACGGATGAATTACGGAAATATTCAACTTTTTTTTAAACTTTTATGGATTTTTCTTCTTAATGATATTCACAATAATAAAAACAGATTGAAAAAGAGATAAAACAATGCGGTATTGGGTGCCAGGAACATCTGAGAGATCGGGAGGGGGCTGCCAAGATCTCTCGTTACACAAATTTGGCCAGTTTTCTAATAGGACCGACGAAGGCGAGGTTTTTGCAGTCTTGTGTCGCGGATCGGTGCGCGAGTGTCTCCCCCTCCTCTCGCCGCGATACAGCGTCGCTATATTTAGATGTTAGCTCGCAACCCTTTTTGGCCTAAAATCGGCTAGACGCCACTCCAAGGTCTACAAATAGACAAGGCCACGTAAGACTGGTGCATTCTATGGCACGCAAGGCTTTCTTTGTTCTGAAAGAATGGGACTTTTTGAATATAGCCAACAATAGCTCTTTGTACAAAGTTATATTCTGAAAGACAACTTTTACAGTAGACATTCACAATGGGTTTAATGATGTCAGTTTTGGTGTTTTCGGTTGGAGTTCTTGAAGCATTGTCCTGCGTGGACCATATTCGACATGGCTACCTCCCCTTGGACATAGGACGAAAGAGACGACGTCTTGTTCTCGATGTAGGCTCCGGTACCATCAGACACCGGGAGACAAGGCGACGTTCAAGTGAAATCCAGCGAGACGCTCGCGTTATTTTAGAAAAGGTTGCTGCTTGTCTCAAAGAAGAAGAAGAGGATTGTGAAGAATTGGCTGCCATTTTTGAAAAAGTTGAGGCAAAAAATATTCACTCAAGTCATATGCTTCTTGAGGAATTTCAGGGTCCTACTGCCACCGGTTCAGTCCGGTCCATCTCCGAAGGAGACAGAATGAGCAGTCCTCCAAGTATTGCTTATGAGCCTCCGTATAAAAGAAGAAACAGAGCGAAAAGTGAAAACTGCACAGAACAAGCATTGTTCACTCCAATAAATCCAAGAAGTGAGTCCGGCGAGTTTGTTGACGATGTTTTAGAGAATGTTGAACATGAAAATACACCTGACACTAACAATACGAAATATTTTGGTGAACCAGAGCTTGAAAATAATTCAGCATCGCCCTTTCTGAAATTCGAAAAAAATTTGAGCGATATAACGAGCTCTAATGTAGAAGAAGAGTTAGATATTTGCAGTGATAAAAATTACCTCAAAGGAATTATTTCCAAATCAGAACTGAGCACTGCGCGCACACGCCATAACCTAGATCCACTTGAAAAACATTCACGGCAAGAAAACACCAGATCTACGAACATAAATTATGCTTCTTCTGCTGAAGTAGTCCCGTGCCAACCACCGATAAAGGGAGGTAGCAAATTGGACAGTGACCAAGACTCAATCAGTCGAAAAAACATTAGAGAGAAGGAGAACAATGAAATGGAAACCATGATAAGAATAGAAAGGAAAAGTGAGACGGCTGAATTAGAACTAGTTGTAAACATGTCTGGAACAGATCTGTGTGTAATACGGCCTAACAGGGAGACAAAACATCCGGCGGAGAGCATCTGTCTCGAAAGTATTACAGATCAATCAGAGGCTGATAAAATTGATGGATTCGTTAGTGCAGTTGCAATAGTTCAAGGGTCAAATGTGCAAGCGAACAGGGTCAGTCTTCCCGAAACTGTAGGCACTTTGGATGGTTCATTTGGTGGGTTGGGAACACACTGCAACCGCAATACAATAGAATCTTCTCGAGAATACGTGGATGATCACAGTAGCATAACAAGTAATATCAAAGCGACCAAGACAGAAGAAAAAGTTGCAGGTGATGACAGCGTAGTTATCTCTAATATTGTAGAAGCGAAATCAGGTAAAGATGAAAAAATAGTTATTATCTGTGATATTGAAGAGGCAAAAGCAGAAGAAAGAGATAATAATGATGAACAACTTGTTGTTACCTCTAGTATCGTAGAGCCGACATTAGAAATGAAAGAAGGTAAAGTTGAAAAATTAGTTGTTATCTGTGATATAGGAGGGGCAAAAGCAGAAGAAAAAGATAAGAATGATGAAAAAATAGGTACCTGTGATATAGGAGGGGCAAAAGCAGAAGAAAAAGATAAGAATAATGAAAAAATAGTTATCTGTGATATAGGAGGGGCAAAAGCAGAAGAAAAAGATAAGAACGATAAAAAAATAGTTGTTACCGGCAATATCGAAGTGCCTAAAGCAGATGAGGGTGATGACAGCGTAGTTATCTCTAATATTGTAGAAGCGAAATCAGAAGTGAAAGGTAAGGATGAAAAAGTTGTTGTTACCTGTGATATCGAAGAGGCGAAATCAGAAGTGACAGGTGAAAAAATTGTTGTTACCTCTGAGTTTGAAGTCCCTGAAGCAGAAGAAAAAGATATGGATGATAATAAAATGATTGTTACCTCTAATATCGTCGAGAAAAAATCAAAAGTGAAAGGTAAAGATGAAAAAATAGTTGTTACCTGTGGCATTGAAAGGGCAAACGCAGAAGAAAAATATAAGGATGATGAAGAAATTGTTCCTGATTTACTCCTTCAGACTTGTATTGAAGATAGGAAATCGAAGGAAAACCTTGAAGTTTATGGAGAAATAGAAAATTGTAATGTTGAATTAGTAACGTGTGAAAATCATCAAAAAATATCTAGCGAAAATCTTCAAATTAAAAAAGTCGGAAATTCAGTGGTCAATGAAGAAATAAAAAATGTAATTCTCAATCATGGTAGCAATATTGATCCTTTGGGAAACGAGAAAACATTACCTTGTTTTGAACTCGATAATAACAGTAATAAATCAAATGACTTTCTCTCTGAATCGAGTAGCCTGGAAGAAGTGAAAGAGTCATTTCTGACGACTAATGAACATGGCATTGAAGCTAAACTATCAGAAAGTAGTTTTGAAAGTGATCATGAAGGAAAAGTATTGCATCAACCGTCCTTAAGTATCGAAGAAAGTTATTCTGAACAAAAATACAATAAATTATCTGATGCTAAGTCCGGATCTGTGAATTATGATGTATGTGATGCTAAAAGAGAAACGAATGATCCGTCAGTTGTCAATGCTGAAGATAAAATGAGTGAATTGTACTTTGATAAATACCAAAGTGTGACCAAGGAAGATGGTGCTGATCTGAAAAGTATTGTTAAAGGAGAAGTGAAGGAACCGAATTTGAAGGACATAGTGAGTGTAGCATCTTTAAGAGATGATGAAAGTGATTCTGTAGAAAAAATGATTAATGTTAAAGACTCTGCGAAAGAAGACATAGAGGGATCATCTTTAAAGGTTGATTCAAATGATTCGAAGGAAGGATTGACTGAAGAAATAAATATGGAGAATAAGGTTAAAATTGACTTTGAAAAATTAAATGATGGCCATGGTAAGACAGTGACTGAACAGTCTCTTATGAAAGAAGTTGATTCAGAAGAAGAAATCACCCAAAAATCTACTGTATTTCTTGAAAAAGCAGCCTATAGTTTTGAAAACGCATTCACGGATAATGATCATGTGTGTAGTTCTAAAAATGAATACTGTAAACAATATCCTGTAGAAAACGGAACATCAGCCAACGTAAATAAATTATACTCAAATACTGAGGCAACCACGATTAATGAACCACTTGTAGCTTTCTCTGAAGCTCGAGGAAATGATTGTCGAGTTCCTGATGTTGAAGTTCATGTTGCGAAAGATGAAATTACAATACCTCCAGCTTATTCCAAAGATGAAAGTTTGTGTAATTTAGACTCACAAAGGAGAGGTCTTATTTGCGAATTAACCGCTGCTGAATCCGATATGGAGATAGTGAATAAATCTTTTACATCACATACGGAGTACCTTCAGCGAGAAATCAGTTCAGACCGTGAATCTACTGATACGGAGCTATTTGAAGATGCCCTATCCATGATTAGCTTCTCAGCTAGTGATATAACTGAAGATGCAGTTACTGTCAAAGAAGAACTTACGGATGAGGGGAATTCTGATTCTGAAATTTTTGATGAGGAGTTCATCACTAATTTGAGTGTGACAGAGGATGAGGCTATGGCTAACAAAACCATTACTGAAAGAAGAGATAAAATATATATTCAGCATGAGCAGGATGTTGCAGCTGAAAAATCGTCGAGGCTAGTTGATAAAAGTAAACAGAAATGTATGAATCAAAGCGAACATGACCGAATGAGAGACACATTGGTGGATGTAAAAGAGAGCTTAAAGCCTATTCCGAATACGAAGGAAGAGATAAGTGCAGGAGGTTTGGATTTGAAGAATGGCCAAATGAAACAAGAATTAGTTCAAGTGGCTCCTCGAAAGGAGCGAGTAATAGTTCTAGAAGAACTATCTAGCATGCCATGTCGTCTTAGTCCTGTGGAAGATCTCACCTCACCGGACAAAGCATTCTGGGTAAGGTTATCTTATTATGTATCAATATGATAATCTTACTTCTTAGAGAGGGCGCCGGTAGCTCAGTGGTATGCGTGCTTGTCTTCTGAGCTCAAGAACGTGGGTTCGATACCCGACCGAGGTCTTTCGGATGAGACGTTAAGCGATGGTCGGTCCCGAGCCTGAACGATGTCAGGTACTCGTTAAAGACCCTTGCCCTAAGTGAATAAAAATTTAAGGTAGGCAAAATTTAGGACTCCCACAGTAGAGTCCGGCTCATGTCCATCAGAGTGACGAAAGTGCGCTGTGGTAGTAGGCGATATGACCTCTTAGTTAAAGCCCGGGCATGAGTCGTAAAACCTAACCTAACCTCTTACTTCTTAGTTTGCTTGAGTGAATAAATGATTACATACGCATGACAAGAAACATATTCACTAGATCTTGAGCTATTTGATTATTTCGTTTACTTCTAAACTATATCCGCCGTTGTCGAGGTTTCATGCACTAGATCATCTCTTGTGTAGGCACCAGTTCATCCCTTGTCGAGTTATAGGCAATAGACCTTGTCCTTATAGAAGTCGAGGTGTTTAAGTTTATGTGAAAATCTCAAGTCTATACGTAGCAGTTATTGAAATATAGTCACCAAGATCTTATAAAAACCAGGTCTTGTGTTCAAAGAAAATCGCAAAACCGTTATCATTGATTAGAATATTATTTCAAAACTATAAAGTATACCAAAAATACTTTGAATTACAGACTTTTATCTATATGACTGCAAAATAAAACATTACGTTAACAATATTGTATTAACAAAGGACAAATTTCAGGTTATCTCAAAATACCGCCGTTTTAAGTTGAACTTCGCATACATTATATTTACCACATCAAAGTGGACAATGCCATAACTGTTTTCTGTACCAGTGATATAGATGTCTGAATGAAAAATATAGTCTAATGCATATCACCAGTGCGGTGATAAAAAATAATTTTTACACCCCCAACCACTTTCGATGCCATTTATAGAAAAATGTCTACTTTTCCTCTCCTGGGTAACACTTTTAAATAGCCATCTCCCGGCTTATCGGATCATGGCTTAGACGTCACGATGAGCTTGAAAAAGATATGACTCAATCACATTAATTTTAAAATAGAACGATGAATACACAATGGATTTATATACTTATCCAATATCCCCCTGTCTCAAACGTCATGAAGAATATTTCTAATACAGTTTTTCTCCAAGATTCATCAGATTATCTTCAGAATTTTCTTCACACATAGAATGTTTATGTAATCATATGTCAAAATTTAGTAGAAAAAATTATTCTGACAGAGAAAAATCAGTATATTTGGATCGCACTTGATGATTATATGTAAAAAAAAATTGGAACTATCATCATACAAATAATAACTAAAAACTGAATGTGTACTTCCTCAGCACGAATTTATTGTTTACGTTTTCGCTCTCCCTCCAAGACCTTTTGAGCTAAAACTCACCATTTGACATGCCTTCTGATTGGCTTCTAAGAGCCCTTATACTAAATTTTGTGTCAATACATTCATGACGTAGGCAGTATATGAGTCGATCCCTCCTTGTCTGGTGCCCATTCCCTCTGACCGATTTCGCGGAAAATTCATAGGTCCCATCCTTATAGAGTTTTGAAGTTAAACAATAAGTTTCATGTCGATACATTCATTACATCGGCAGTTATTAGTATTTCTTAGTTGATCCCCTCTCCTTCGGCTAATTCTGCTGGAAATCAATAGATGTTGTCCTTAGAAGGCTTTCAATCCGTGCATGGTGCAAACGATGAGTTAGTTCGTTGCTACACAAAGTGAATAGGAATGGGCTGAGAAATATTTCTTGAGGAACGCCGTGGCAAAGATGTTTATGTTATAATTCTTGAACATTTCTTTTAATTCCCCAGTAGTACGAAGTATAGAAGACAGGTTGTCAAATAAAATGTAGTAAAACCTCTCACAGATTTTTATTAGAAGTAGCTAACCGGCTTTCATGGTTTATAAGGTATAACCTCGAAAGCCGACTAGCTACTTCTAATAAAAAATCTGTGAGAGGTCATACTACATTTTATTTGACAACCTGTGAAACAATCACTTCTCGCTACATCAGCCAGATGGTAAGTGATATGAAGATTCATATCAAGTATAGAAGAAGTTGTGTAATCGGTCAGGACTCCATGTTTTCCTAGTTGCAGATTCCTAAAATGAAAAAACAAATTTCTGTGGATATGTGTCTGTGAACCACGATAAACTTTATAAAGACGACACTTATTGATTTTCAGCCAATATGACCAAAGGGAGAGGAGGGGGATTAGGAGGGAAGCTCAACACAAAAACTCGATTTAAAACCCATAGAATGAATGTATCGACACAAAATTATATGTGTGTCAAGAACCCCACAATATTTATAGATTTTGAGCCAAATCGGTTTACCCGGGAGGGGGGGGAGGGTTAGGAGAGAAGCTTAACTCAAAACGCTAATAACTGCCTTTAAAATAAATGTATTGACACAAAATTTTATATGTCAAGTCAAAAGCAAATTGCTGCCTTGTGATAACTTTTGAAAAAAAATTTTATCTTAAGTTCACAAAAAAATGCACTAAGAGACAAAGCTAGTCGTGTAAAATTGAATGAATATTGAAAATACTGACTCGTATTTCTATGGAGTACTCTTCTGACAAGAATTTTCACAAAGCAGATCTGGGATCTATACAATATCTAAAACTTTACATATATGTTTTTTTTCTTTGGAGACAATGTCGAAGGCATTTCGTTGGATGTTTTGACTGAGTTGATCCTTGAAGAGGGTTTGCGACACCACTTGGACGGCCGGAACAGTCGACATCGCTGCAGGATGTGAAGATAAGGGTCGAGAAGTGGAGTGCCATGATCCGATCAGCCAGCTTCATGTACAGATTCACGAACGGCTTTCCAGTGTAGATCAATGAGATGGGGATGCTTGCCTGCAACAGACAACATTCCTCTCATTAGCTATATTATAAATGTAACTGATTGACTTTATTGTAATTATTATGTCTAAATTTCCAAGTTAAGAAACGCGAACGTATTGTAGAAACTTATAATTAATAAAGAGGAAAATACTTGTTATTTAAGCGAAGTCGGACGAAGGGGAGGGTTCAGGGGAGAGGGCTCAACTCAAAAACCCTAATAACTGCCGATGCAATGAATGTATCGACACAAAATTTAGTATGAGGATTTAGGAGCCGTGATTCACCGACGACCTTTTTTCTATAGCCATCGAGTGCTTAGTTCTTAAACTCATCATTTTTCCCTCTACAATTAATTGGATGTGACTATGTGACTCCGTTACGGACCACGACTCCATCTATTTGCCATTAGTGACAAAGAAATAACTCCAAAGTAACAGTTACTTATGCCAAGATCCATGTAATCCATCTGTGATACTTTCCTCTCTCCTCCATGTTACTCCTAAAAGCCCTTCACTTTTTACTTTGTCACGTTCCATAATATTTTTTCTTATTTGACATTCAGTCGTCTCTTCTTATAACAGGGAAAAAAATATTTTTTTTTACTTATAATATAAGAAAGTGTTGTGTGATCATGCAACAATCCGAGAACGAGTTTTGACCATTTTTGCGATGGTCCATGTGGCTATATGTGTTGATTAGATTATGAACGAAATCTGACGAGAATTGAGACATTATACTTCGGCCCTAAGTACACTTTCCAATATACCGCTTATATTTATGACTATCAATAATCATTCAAAATAATAATAATAATAATAATTTTTTTATTGTTCAAAGGGATCACCCCTATACAATTGAGTCAGGGACAATTACTTTTACAATATTGACATTAACATTTCCAAAATTATATATTGGTCAGCTGGACAAAAATGACATAAATAATTACACGAACCTTTAACAAACTAAATAAATAACATAAATAAATAAAGTGTAAATAAAATAAGTACTATACTATGGAAGTTAATAATAAGTTATAATAAGAAGTTATAATAAGTTAATAGTAATATACTATGGAAGTTAAATACATTATTCATTAACAATGAATGATCTTAGTTTCAGAGCGCTGATTATATAATGAAAAATGTTTGAGATCTCATTCTTATTATGGGCCAGAAGTAATGTGTGAAAGTTGGATCGGTATAATCATTCAAAATATAACTTGTAAAGAAAACTGAATGACATACTTTATATGAAATACAACTTTTTACACGCCCCGTTTGCGAGATTCATGCCGAAAACCTGTAACCGAAATGTTTTGAAACCCCCCTTTTTAGACGTTTACTTGATTTACGCGTTCCTTATTAAATTTCCAACTATGAAATGCCCTCAGATTTGAGACCACACCAATACGAACAAACTTATAGCGCTCCAAAGAATTTATAATAAATTTCTGTCCCAATAGGACTTTCTTATACCAACCACGGTGAGGGAGATTATCTGTATTAAAGTGGTTGGTATAAAGAAGTCCTGATATTTTATTTTAATTGTTTAATTTGTGCTTTTGTGGCATTTTATTGTTGCTAGAGACCCAATGATTTGGTATGAAGAATCACTATTTTTTTTTTTTTTTTTTGAAGAGCTTCGGTTTAGATAAACAGAAGCTCCAAATTTCACCATGAAAAGTTTTCCAAAATTCCCTGGAATGTGTTAAAGGTCAATTGTTCATAAATGCACCATTCGGTCTCCCCCTTCTACTTTTTTGTTCTGTATTTTGGTTATTGCAAGTTGAGAACTTGTTTTGGATTCAACTACATTATCTATTTGTGTCTACTTGAGTAGGATTGACACCTGTTATTCTCTGACGTTCGGAAGTATTTTTATTGAGCTTGCCTAAAATTACTTTAAAAGGTTTTCATAACTTTTCATGCTTGACGAAGATGCGCTTGGCAAGGATGCACATCGAGTATTGGGAGTGGGTCTGATAAATATTCTGTGGGATAATGTACAAAATGTTACAAAACCTTCCACAAATTAATAATTGTGTTATTAGTTTCTTATACTTATAATATTGCAGCTATAAACTTCAAATTTGGAATAAAGAAGCCACATCTACTAACTTAGATCAGATTAGATTTTGACTTAATTCAGACGATAATTGAGGCCACTTTACTTCAGAGCCTAAGTACACTTTCCAGTATACAGCTTATGTTTATGACCTTATCAATAATCATTCAAAATATAACTTGTAAAGAACACTGAAAGACACATTGTATATGAAATACAATTTTTTACAGGCCCCGTTTGCGAGATACGTGCCGAAAACCTGAAACCGAAATGTCGTTCTGAAACCCCCCTTTTTATACGTTTACTTGATTTACGCGAAAACGGTTAGTCCTAAATGTTAATAACTAAATTTCCAATTGCTAAAATGTCCTCAGATTTGAGATAGGATCAATACAATCAACTTTATAGCGACCCGTATATAAAATAAGTTTTCATAGAAAATATTTCAAAATAAGGTTTTTAACTTTTTTTATTCTTTGTAGTTTTTTTATTAAAAAGGATAAAAAAATAGATATTCTTATACCAAACACGTTTTTACAGATCTCTCTCCATTCCCATGCCCCCTCTCAAAATCATTTCATACTACGTTCTGTACAAGAAATTAACATTCAGAATTACGCTGTACAAGGAAAAAAAACACTGACGCCACCCAATACGCTGTTTTTCCATACCCAATAACGCCAGTATGAAACTATTTTGAGTAAGAGGGATGGGAAGGGTATGAAATATGTAAAAACGAAGTTTTTATGAGGATGCTTAACACAAAAACTCTAATATAATATAGTTAGTTAGTTATTATGACTCATGCCCGGGCTTTAAATAAGAGGTCATATCGCCTACTACTAGAGAGCTCTTTCGTCACTCTGGTGGACATGAGCCCGACTCTACTATGAGAGTCCTAAATTTTGCTTACCCTAAATTTTTATTCACCTAGGTCTTTAACGAGTAGGTACCTGACATCGTACAGGCGCGGGACCATCGCTTAATTTCCCATCCGAAGAACGGCGTGCTTGTTTATTTTACCTCCCAGATAAAATAAACTAAGGGCCTCGGTCGGGTTTTGAACCGACGATCGTGAGCTCAGAAGACAAGCACGCATACCACTGAGCTACCGGCGTATATATATAAATTATCAACAAACACAAACTGGAAAATGTGAATACCCTCCCACTATTACGGATCATTGGTGCTACGATATTTCAAGAACCTGCGGTACATCCCTATGGGGAGCCATCTCAAATTCCGTATAGAAAACCAAAATGGCCGCCCTTATCTAAAAAGAAATTTTATATGTATATCTAAAACCCTATAAGGACCGACACCTATTGATTTCCAGCCAATTATATATATATTATATTAGAGTGTTTGTGTTAAGCACCCTCCTAAATCCTCCTTTCCCTTTGGCCGATTTAGCTAAAAATCAATGTATCGTATGTATGTCATTATTGATTTCAGGATATACATATTTTGTGTCGATACATTCGTTCTGACAGATGTTATTGTCTTCACAGAAACACAAACACAGAAAGACAACCATTTTTTTTTACATTTTTGGAATGATGACAATATACCTCATGATATTTCAGTGAAAACTCAACATCGAATTTTCGACCGATTACATAATTTCCGATATACTTCGTGTTTTTTCGATTTGTTTATTTTTATTATTAATTTTATTTATATGTTTATTAGTTTATAGGATTGGAATGAAGTAATCCTGGTGTTGAGTTCCATAAATAAAAGGTGTTCGGTGAAGCACCAGTAGTACTTCCCGAGTACGAATTAGTCAATAATGTCCCTTGTTCTCCATCTATAACCAATCGACCGTTTTGACTAGAAATCGATAGTTGACACACAGGGACTTCTAAATCCACATACTAGTACTCGTGACTGTACATTCATTACCATAGCAGTTATTAGGGTTTGTGAGTTAAGCCAGGAGGGTCAGGAGAGAGGACAGAGGCCTTTGATCCGTCCTTCCACTTGGCCGATTTCCCTGAAAATTATTAGTTGTCGTCCTTTTGAAGTTTTGAATTTACACGTCGTGTCGGTAATATAGTTGTATGGGCAGTAACAGCTCCTAGTTCCCCTTCTCCCTTTAGCTGATTTGGCTGAAAATCAATAGGTGTCGTCCTTATGGGGTTTTGTTTATACATATAAAATTTCTTTTTAGATAATGGCCGCCATTTTGGTTTTCTATACGAAATTTGAAATGGCTCCCCATGTGGATGTACCGCAGGTTCTAGTAATATCGTAGCACCAAGGATCCGTAATAGTGGGAGGGTATTCACATTTTCCAGTTTGTGTTTGTTTATGATTTATATGTTAACGATCATCAGTGAGTTTAGATTTTGTTTGTTTGTGACTCATGCCTGGTCTACGGGGTCATATCGTTTAGATTTTTTATAGCAACCAAAGAAATCTTTAAAAAATCATATGTTATGAGGCCATAACAGGACTTTCTTTTACCAAATCATATAATATGTGGCAAAAGAAATTTTTGTTAAATAAATAAATAATAATTGAAATAATAAAATTATTAATAATTAAATAAACACCTGTAAAAATTGTATCTCTTTTCTTTTACTAAATTTTGATTTCTACAATAGTTTCCGAAAAGGGCCCTAAAAAATATCAAAAGTTCAAGACTTGCAATTTTCTTTTTTTAAAAAATCATATGTTATGAGGCCATAACAGGACTTTCTTTTACCAAATCATATAATATGTGGCAAAAGAAATTTTTGTTAAATAAATAAATAATAATTGAAATAATAAAATTAATAATAATTAAATAAACACCTGTAAAAATTGTATCTCTTTTCTTTTACTAAATTTTGATTTCTACAATAGTTTCCGAAAAGGGCCCTAAAAAATATCAAAAGTTCAAGACTTGCAATTTTCTTTTTTTTTATTAGGATTTCTAAAGAGATGCCATATTGTTTTCCAAATTTTGCAAAAATATTAAATCTAATCCAAAGGTTTTTAAATTATCTTACTGGACCAACAGGGAAAATGAATAGCATAGAATTACGAGAACAAATAACTGGGTTTATTTACTTAAACTAGATAATAAAATTATTAACTAAGAGTACTAAGTACTAAGCGCTCTGGTAGTAGGCGATATGACTTCATAGTTAAAGCCCGGGCATGAGTCATAATAACTATCTTACTAACGCTATTTATTGTTATCCCAGTCGATTGGTTTTGAAGGGAGAGCGTAAACTTAGTTGATTAATTCGTGCTGGGAAAATAAATTTTCGATGATTCACCGACGAGTTTTTGATGATGTTTTCTTTCGTTTTCCTTCCGTTCCTCCTCGCGCTCTCCTCAACACACCTTCGAGCACTTCGAGATAGCAACTTTGCTGTTTTCCTCTTGTTGAGAGGACCAAGAGGGGGGGGGGGCTATGAAATGTAAAGATATGGAAATAAGGTAAAAGAAAAAAGAAGTGGCATACTTTTACTTTTAGCCTTTTCTTACCTCTCACATAGTCGATCTGCAACTCACATACTTCGTAGAGAAAGTGGGTCAAATTTATCTTGAAAAATCATCTTAGAAACTTCTCAGAAGGAGAAAAAAAGAAAAGTGATGTGGCAATAACTTGACTATATACCTTCTAAATTGAGAAACATGAACTTACAATAAATAAATAAAACTAAATGAATTTTTTTTGTACTTTCTTATACATATAATATAAGGAAGGAAGTATTGTAATCGTGCAAAAATTCGGGATCGAGTTTTTAATAAATTTTCACGTCAAAATACTAATAAGTTCTGAGCGCTCTAATTCAGAAACTATTGTACCAAACGGACATGAAAGTTGGAATGAAGAAGTGCTCGGTTAGATCTGATTAGATTTTGGCTGAAATAGGACGAAAATTAAGACCACTTTACTTTGGGGCTTGAGTACATTTTACAAAATACCACTTATATTTATCACCTAATAAAAAATTTACTCAGGTCGCTCGGTTTGCCAGATATATATCCTATGGAAACTTATTGTACATTCTTTGGGAGCTCTACAACTAGATAGTTGTAAATTTTATTAGAAACATTTTTTTTTTAAGGACAAATGTTTTCGTGGTGGAATGGACATTCTTTTATAAATCGAGCAAACATCTAAAAAATAACATATCATTCATGAACGGTTTTTGGTATATAACGCGTAAACTAGGGGGCCTTCGAAAAAAGTTATTCCATAAAAATATACTACCTTTTAGTTTTCCCTACAACTTTTATTTGCATAGATTTTTGATTAGGTCTTAAATATATAAGCGGTATCAGGGGGCGCCGCTACCTCAGTGGTATGCGTGCTTGCCTTCTGATCTCAAGATCGTGGGTTCGAAACCCGGTCGAGGCCCTTAGTTTATTTTATCTGGGAGGTAAAATAAACTTAAGTATACCGTTCTTCGGATGGGACGTTAAGCGATGGTCCTGAACCTGTACGATGTCAGGTACTCGTTAAAGACCCCTGCCCCAAATGAATAAAAATTTAGGGTAGGTAAAATTTAGGACTCCCACAGTAGAGTCGGGCTCAAGTCCACCGAGTGACGGAAGAGCGCTCTGGTATGACCTCGCAGTTAAAGCCCGGGCATGAGTCATAATAACTACGCACCACATCTAAGTTAGCACATGTGACATCTTCATAATATCATGTTTATTGTTACAATCGTATCTGAGTTACTTACTCCCAGACACACAGTCAGACATCATTGCAAAAATGATCAAAACGTGTTCAGTGAGCGCCTTAATGTGTGAAATTCCGTTAAAAATTCGATTGCACGATCACAATATTTCCTTTTACTAACGGTACAAGAAAGTAAAAATGATGTGGATGCAACTGAGTAAATGTTTGAATTTTTGGCATGGTTTGTGTGTTCTCTTGTTTCTATTTTAAACCGACCTAATTCTATTTCTATTTTATAACACATTTGCGACCAGAGGCTCCGAGGTAATCTGATGAGTTATATCTGATTTCATGGAAACATTACCTCATTCATTATTTGTTTTAGATGTATTTTCTTTTGCCACTGCATATCATTTATTATTGTAACAGACTTACTTCTGAGTCTACTTGTGATAATAAATAATCCACACTAAGTGAGTAAATCTTCATGCTATATTTTCCAATTGTGCACACTTAGTGATCCGTTTGTCTAAACACAACTGTCTTTATATAACTAATGAAAATCATTATAGAGAGACTAATCCGAAAGAAACAATATTATTAATTACGTATTAAGTAATTTCACAACCAAATACTAAAAAGTCAGTGAATCAGCGAAAATGTACTTCCCCAGCACGTATAAATCAATTAAGTTTTTGCATTTCCATCCAAACCAATTCTAAATTTTCATACTAATGATATCGGCAGTTATTTGGATTTTTGATTCCAACCCTTCTTATCAGACGATTTCGCGAAAAATTAATATGCTGCCGTCCTAATGATGTTTTGTTTTTAAATATGAAATTTCGTGTCGATACATTCATTACTCAGTGGTATGCGGGCTTGGCTTCTGAGCTCAAGAGTGTGGGTTCGAAACCCGACCGAGGCCCTTAGTTTATTTTATCTGGGAGGTAGAATAAACTTAAGCACGCCGTCCTTCGGATGGGCCGTTAGGCGATGTCAGGTACTCGTTAAAGACCCCTGCTCTAGATGAATAAAAATTTAGGGTAGGCAACATTTAGGACTCCCACAATAGAGTAAGCTCATGTCCACCAGAGTGACGAAAGAGAACTCTGATAGTAGGCGATATGACCTCGTAGTTAAAGCCCATGCATAAAACCTAACCTAACCTATAAATTTCACCGGATCACTCTAGATCAATAATGAATACATGAAATTACTTTCTGACAAACAGAAATAATTCAGTTCGTATCATTACTATTCATTACTCTATTTGTCTCATATTATTATTTCCATTCTTGTTTGTTTTGAAATTTTGTGAGACGCTCTGCATTTGTATACTCAATTAAATGAAGAAATTAAAATAGAACTTATATCTTAGTCACCACAAAACGCCAGCGTTTCTTAAGAAACTATTCTCGGTCCTATCATTTTTCCAATATATACAGCTGACATCCTATGATATTGCTATCTTCTCCCCTCATCCTGATTCCAGTCCTTTCATCTCACAATTTCCAAGAACACTTGAGACATCTTTAATCTTTGGTGTAAAAAGTGGAGTATATTAAGGTGAACGACAAGAAGGTCATTCACGTAGTATTCACCATTCGACGAAATACTTCTTAAACAGCAATTTCAATCCTTCAAAACCTAGGGCTCGTACCTATAAAACGAATGACGTGGAATCCTCATTCCAGATTGAAAAAACAAGAAGGTTAGGTTAGGTTTTATGACTCATGCCCGGGTTTTAACTACGAGGTCATATCGCCTACTACCAGAGCGCTTTTTCACTCTGGTGGACATGAGTCCGACTCTACAATGGGAGTTCTACATTTTGCCTACCCTAAGTTTTTATTCACCTAGGGTAGGGGTCTTTAACGAGTACCTGACATCGTACAGGCTCGGGACTATCGCTTAACGTTCCATCCGAAGGTCGGCGTGCTCAAGTTTTTTTTACCTCCCAGATAAAATAAACTAAGGGCCTCGGTCGGGTTTCGAACCCACGATCTTGAGCTTAGAAGGCAAGCACGCGTACCACTGAGCTACCGGCGCCCTCAAAAGACAAGAAGACGTTAAAAACTGTTTCTATGACTACTAGACAAAAGATTTAAATTAACACTGAAAGCTAAACGACTAATATATAACACAGTACTCAAGCTTGTGGACTTACAGAATTGAACTGTGGGGTTCTGCCAAAGCTTCCAATAATCCACACATTCAATTTTTGCAATCAATAATCCTTCGTACAATAGCCAATGCCAACAAAACTCTTAATATTGATCTCTATAGTGACCGAATTAGCTAAACCCAGAAACATACAATTATTTTTCTTCTTTAATCCTCTAGTTCGAGCCTTCTATCTTCACACTATCACTTCTGTCACACTTCCAAACAGAGCCTTAAGCCCCAATGGCCTAGAGACCTTCTTAGATGTGGCAGTGACGGTTAGTGCAATTCAGTGCCTAGGGAATATCAACACTGATTTTTCCTCTCTTGATATTTTGACATAGCCATGTTCTCTCTCTTGTTGTATATATTTTGTATTTTGTTGTAAATATATGTTCGTGAATTTAAAGAAAAATATATCAAAGATTTTCTCGGTCATATGACAATGACCATTTTTACATAGGGTGGATTACCGACAACATACAACCCCAGTTCTTATTTGTAATCATGGTCGCCTGAGCGCTCCTGCCCTCTGGCAATCGTATCTTTTCAAGCATCATTGACCCACATTTGTCTTAGTTTTCAGGTTGTCCAAGTCTCTTTTCTGGATCGTTCCTTTCTTTATACTTGTTTCTTCCAAAAAACCCTTGTTCCTTAATGAATTATCGAAAATTTACCTGGAACCACCATTGCTTTTTCCAGTCCTGCTAAAAAACTCAAAATTTATTATGTCTTTGATGATTCTTGTCGAAACGGAATCGTAAGTTATCATTAAGTAATTAAATTAATTTTTTTTACGAAACTACATCACTAGGCGTACCAAATTATGAAACAAATTTATCTCTTTTATCGTAATTAAAAAATATATGTTTAAGTTGATACCCTCAAAATCATTCTCTCAATGTGTCCCAACCGACAAATTCGAATAAATTCAAGCATCTAATTCGAAAAGTTTCTTAAAAACTATGTGCTATCTTATTATTTATTCGTATATAATAGTACTGGCTGTATATAAATGTGTATATAGTTGAAAAACGGCAAACGGAAAAATCACAATATATATTTTTAAATGTGTCCTTAAAAACGAGTAATTCCCTCACAGTTGTATAACAGGAGAATTGGAGCATAATTTTGAATTATATTGAACGCAGCCTTATTTTTTTTCAGAAGTTGGCAATATTGATTTTTTAAAATATGGCAGACCGGAGTGTGAGTGATGAGATTTTTTGTTAAAGCTATTTTAAAGGAAAACTTTTTCAAATTTTCATTTTCGGCTGTCATTTCCTCACACCGTGTTGTAAAAAGATAAGCGCTTATTTATAAACTTTTTGTGATATATTTGTTTGTGTTTCTAGGAGTAATAATGTAGCGTAAAATCGCCTGAGAAAGTTTACTATCATGTTTTATACTTTTGCGCAATACTGTTTCATTTCGTCATTCCCTCACCTACAAATTGTATATTTTATTTGAGAATCAGCCATAATTGTGAAATACAAAATCTAATATTTAAAAAAAAATGTTATCTATATTTCGCAGTAATATTTATTCTCATGATAATTTAAAATTCTATATAAATATATTTTATTAAATATATTATATTTTTTATAGATAAATATAATTAACTCATGGTGGGGAAGTAGATTGCATTGATTCACCGATATTTCCTCTCAGATCCTCAGTATTATTATTGTGTAGGCTCTATGAGAACTGTGTATGAGGCGTGCAGATGCCTTGAGATAAATATATTTATTTTGGTGTTAGACATAGAAACAGGTGCTGGTCCCTCGGCTATTATCCACTGCCGGCCCTAGCCAACAGTCGCTATTTGCCAACATTAACTCACTTGTCCTCTTCACACAAAATAAACCTATTTTCTGTTTAATATTATATTTTCTTCAAATAATTGTTCTCTATGTATTTATTGCAATTTAATTAATTGTGTGCAGACTCAATAAAAACAAATTAAAAAGTACGTCGATGAATCAGTGTCAATGTACTTCCCCAGAACGAATAGTTCAGGAGTGATTAAAGAGCTCTGGTAGTAGGCGATATGACCTCGTAGTTAAAGCCCGGGTATGAGTCATAAAACCTAACCTATAAAATTGTGTTCTATATGCCATATTCGTTCTATCAGGAGTTAACGTGTTCACAGACTCAGACTTACAAGAATTATTCTGTTATAAGAGTTTTTGAGTTGAGTCCTCCCTCCGGACCCTCTTCATATCCTTTTAGCCGATTTGACTGAAAAGTGGCTCACTTGGAACACCCACACATGACGACTGAGTATTATACTGCATTTTAAACAGGCGTTCTAAAGTATCAACTCGGCAAAAATATTGTTACACTTATTTTTTCCGACCTCTCAACACTTACAAAAGAATAATTCTTAATAATTATTATAAAAAATATTTAAATTATAATTGTAAACTTTATTTATTAGAATTATTATTCTTATGCTTATTTATTTTTATTTATTTTATTTAATTGTTAACTATCATAGTTATTACTAATCCCTATAATTATTTTCGAATTATTGAATATGATCTTACATTTCCTAAGGTTAATAATGTTTTCTTAAACTCTGTCATGAGTTGCATGCACTATTCTGAGTTCGTGTTTCTTAAACTTCTCCGGGATGTTGAATTTTTTCCAGAGGTGTCTTCCTTTTTTGTCAAAAAATAAAGAGATCTCTGGAAAAAATGCCGGAAAAAATCAATATTCTGAGTTCGGCAAATCGAGCAAGTACTTGATCACTGTGAAGGTTTATTTTTGTCAATGTTCGAAATAGTTCCTTAACTGCTATGGAAACCTTGCATCTTCGAAGAATGCGTACAGTTGTATTTCTTGAAAAACATTTTTTCGTCAAATTAATAAAGAGCAACGCATCTTGTGTGACAGTCACGACTACGTAAGAATGTTTGGAACTGCCTACTAAATACTGTAGTCGATGTTATTTCTTTGACCTGTTTCTCCAATGTGTCCCGGCTGCACTTTGTCACCTGTTGTCCAATACTTATTGATTTGGAGGTGTGTAGGTCGCT
Organism: Aradus depressus; assembly: GCA_963662175.1. Classification (NCBI taxonomy): domain Eukaryota; kingdom Metazoa; phylum Arthropoda; class Insecta; order Hemiptera; family Aradidae; genus Aradus; species Aradus depressus. The sequence continues at coordinate 40,131,308 of OY759214.1, forward strand.
AGGTCTGTTCGTTTGAACATAGTAGCCGTTTGTCAAACAAAAAGTCAAATTGACGGTTCTATTTTGAAATTTCAATTTGTTTAGTGTTTAAAATATATATTTTGTTTTCTCTAATTTCCCATATTATGCAGATTGTGGAAACCGTTTGGTGAAAGTAAGTTTGTGCATATAAATCGTTAATGGAAATTTGAGAGGTACAAAAGGTTGGTTTAAGTAAACTCTGCCCTGCTAAAGTTAGCTAGTTATTGTAACTCATGCCCAGTCTTTGACTACTAGGTCATTATCGTCTACTACCAGAGCGCTCTTTCTGGTGGACATGAGCCCGACTCTACGATGAAATTTTCTAAATGTTGCCTTCCCTAAATTTTTATTCACCTAGGATAGGTGTCTTTAACGAGTACCTGACAATGTACGAGTGTTGTACTCGTGCCAAAATCCGTGATCGACTTTTCAACAGAATTTCACGGTTCAAGGAACACGTTTTGACCATTTTCGTGATGCCGAAAACCATCCTAAAATGACGTCTTATAACTCCTTCTTTTTTGTATATGGGTTCTTTGTGATCTGAAGAATAGCGCGTGTTCGCCCCGAAATATCGTTCTGAAAGAAGAAAATATTATAAAATATTTATAATTAAAAAATATTATATATTGAATTTATTAATATTAGTAATTTTATACCAGTTATTTATTTATAAAAAAGAAAAAATATATTATTATTATACGTCTCGTGTGTGTATAATATACATATTATATAAACGTTTATATATCAATCAACTTATAATTAAAAATATAAAAAAATAACAAACTTAATTAAACACAAAAAATTAATTTTGGAAGATACAACATTATAAATATGGGCCGAAGGAAAGAAAAGAGAATACCAACTGTTGTGAAATGTGTTATATTGAAATGTATAAGGTATACGAGAGGGCAAATCATAATAAAACTGTTTTTCTAAATTTTAAACTATTAGTTACAAAAATAAATATATTATTACTATATTACTAAATACATTAATGATTTTATCGGAGATTGCAGTATAGTGTGAAATATATTTATTGATAAATTTGTTTCTGTGTTGGTTTAACATTGGACAAGTTATGAGAAGATGGAGTATATTATCATTATCACTATTACAAAGTGGACAAACAGTCAAGCTGAAATTTGGCTGGGTAATTTGTATAATGTGATGTATATAATTATAAGCTATGACGTGTCCAATTACAGAAATAAATATTATTATTATTACTATAATTTGGACGATAAATGTTTATTTATGTTGGCACATAATAAAATGATAGCATGCTTAAGAATCAACTGTGTACGCGGTGTTTCCTGGGGAGGGTACACTGATAACTAAGATTTGATGTTGTTTTCTCCCTGATAGACAATAAATAAATATATGCTCTAACTACAAGAAGAGTTCCAGGGCGTTGCCTCGTCCAGATGTTGAGAGAGGTAGATATTTTTACACAGCTCTGGAAATAGAGGATAGAACCCTCCCGCCTCTCAGACTTCCATTACTACTTATCTTGCTAAATCTGTCTTACTCCAATCGCTATCAGGGATTTTGTTTACCAATTTTTTTTTTTGTTTTTTTTTCACTTCCCCAGCTATACAAAGTATAGATGAAGATATGTAATTGGTCAGAAATTCGATGTAAAGTTTTCACCAGAATTTATGTTTCTCGAACTCCTAAGCAGCTCAGCAAAAATTAATCAATTATATTTTCGCTCTCACACCGAAGTCAATTGACCATTTGGGCCAAAACTCAATTTGAATTACATAGTGGCTTCTGAATCCTCATACTAAATGATGTGTCGATACATTCATTCTCTTGAGAGTTATTGTATTCACAAAGACAGAAATTGTTATTTCATTTTTGGAATGTGGGGGTCAGAATATATGAAATTCCGTTGAAAACTGTGCATTTAATTTCTGTCCGATTATGTACCTTTAGAAAGAGGATTAGAGTGAAGCTGAACTCATAAACAGTAATAACTGCCGAAGTAATAATGTTATCGATACGAAATTACAAACGTAAATCCAAAATCCATAAGGACGATACTTCCTAGGTTCCTTCCTCATCCAAAAACCCTACTATCTTTACGAAATGTTCCAATTTAAATTCTCCGTCCACAAAAAACACACCAGATCCCACCCTTCTCACCTCTGCACCCTCTCCCATCGCTCCTCTGCCTTCCGCAACTCACTCCCTGCCTCCCCATGTCCATCTCTCCTTCCGTGGCTTCCTTCAAATTCTCTCTGATCCAATTCCTCTTCGATATACTATATTCTCCGTCCGATTGGCCTCTCATTCCCCTTCCTACGTATTTTCCTCTGTGCATTCTCCTCTTTTTTAATTTATCTATTTTTCGTCTCTGTACTATATATTATTTTACATTTAGTTAAGGTATTCCTTGGTGGTAGGCAGATGTAGTGGACTTTCTTGTTAAATAAGTAATAAGATGTATCAGTCCAACATTTATTAAACCACGACTAGTTTCGTCAGTAAACTGACATCTTCAGGTGGAATCTTGCTAGAGATGTCAGTTTACTGACGAAACTAGTCGTGGTTTAATAAATGTTGGATTGATACATCTTATTATTTATTTAGTTAAGGTGTTATTGTAAATATTTATCTATTTTTTTAAATCTATTTATATGTATATTTATTATTGTACAGTACTCTCCGCAGTAGCATTAATTTCAGTTTTATTGTTTTGTTTCTCTTTGTCTCTCTATGTATTTATTCCTAGGGGACCACGGCCCCAGAATAAAGTTTATTTTCATTCAATTAATTTCAAAACCCATAATGACAATACGGCTAAAGGAAAGTGGGGACCAGAAGAGGGGGTTGTACTAAAAAAAAACGTATAAATGCCTATATTATGAATGTGTCGTCACAGCATTCAGTATGTAAATTCAAAATTTCATAAGGACGATATAAATCGATAAATTGTTCCCAGAGGTAGAGCAAAAACTTAGTTGATTAATTCACACTGGGGAAGTACAACACCTGTGATATATTCACGACATTCTTTACTGTTCACATTCACTAGAGCTTGAATAGACAAATTCATGAGGTCAGAAAAACAACAGTGCAAAAGTGATTACGAAATGACTACTTTTATGAAAGGGGCAGGAATTATCTCGCTTCTGAGGAACCAGTGGTTAAGATAGTTAAGTCTAGGTTGACTTTATGAAGTCTGGGCAATGAAAAGGCACTTGAAGAGAACTTGTGACGCCGGGCGGTGTGAGACGGGTGGATAAGATTAGAACTTTGGGACCACTCTACCTCAAACATGATTGTAGCAGTGAACTTAAAGTCTGAAATGAACAACTAACATATCTGCTAACTTCATTAGATTTGGCCCAAAATGAGACGTACATTTTACAAAATATTGCCTGTATTTACGCCTTAAACAAAAATCTCTTCAAAACAAAGTAGAGAAAATTAAAAGGCACATTTTATATAAAATACGATTATTCGAAGGCCGTAAGGAGAAACATGCCATTAAATGACGTCGAAACCCATTAGACATATAGAAAAATTGACACCAACATTTTTTTTTTTGAATTTCCTATGATTAAAATGCCCTCTAATTTTAAATAGAACCAATACGACCAAATTTATGGCACTACAAAGAATGTATAATAAATTTCCGTGGGAAATATTTTTAAGTAATGTTCCCTTCTGATGGAACATTATGAGATGGAATGTATGAATAAATACTTTATTTATGCACTTACAAAAACATTCTAATATCGAGTATACAATACTGACAATGGCCAGGGCCGTCTGTCAGGAGACAGGGTCATAAAAAGCAAAAATAAATAATGAAAGTTCATACTTATTTAAGAAAATTCCTGTACAATTGTACCAAGAAGACATATATACATAAAATAATGAAAAAATAAAATAAAGAAAGTAAAAAGAATAATAATAATAATAAGAGAGAGGCAGAAAATAGAAATAGAAATAACAATTGTAATAAAATGGAACAATAAACTGTAGGTACTGTAAGAAGAAAAACAAAGAACAACAGGATGTAACTGTAAAGGGGTTTTTTAATATATTATTTCCTGTATTTGGTAGCATCCTGTACGATTAGACAGAGTGAGTGCCAATCCATTAAGCGATGGTCCCGAGCCTGTATGATGTCAGTACTTGTTAAAGACCCCACCCACCCTAGGGGATTAAACCTATGTAGACAAAATTTAGGCCTCCCACATTAGAGTCCAGCTCATGTCCATCAGAGCGAGGATAGAGAACTGTAGTAGTAGGCAATATTACGATTATTAAAAAGGGATTAAAAAAAAAAAGTTTTAGTTATTAGGTTACCTTTTGTAGCTCTAGTGGCCATGAGCCTCACTCTACTTTGGGAGTCCTAAATTTTGTCTACTCAAGAACATTCACCTAGGATGGGAGGATGGGGTCCTTAACGAGTACCTAACATCATACCTTTCAGATAAAACCTAAGGGCCGGGATGTGGATGTGGTCATAACAGAACTTTCTCCTCCCTCTCAAAATCATTTCATACTGGGTATTGGAAAGTCACTTTCAGAATTATGCTGTGCAATGAAACCAATGATGCCAATGTATTACTTTCATAAACCCAGTAGCGCTGGTATGCATGAGAGGACAAGAAGCTAGCAGACAGACTCCAGTTTGAGTAGCAGAACAAGGACCCGCGTCTTCCTTAGATCCGCTTGAAATAGAAAGTTGAAACTACTCTAGTCGATGATAAGATATTGACAAGCTTAATTATATATTATATATAATCAAGAATAATCTTAATCTTGGTGACTTAAGATAAATGTTGTTCGGTGTGAAGTGTGATGAAGCGGGCGACGTGTCAGGTCGGAGATGGCTGCCAAAGAGGTCAGGAATGTAGTGACCAGCTGTCACATTCCATCATTAACTAAAGATTAATATTCTGCCGCTATTTAAATAACTTTTTATAGTCTTTTTTAGTGGCCTTGCTCCTTCTGACACATTATTTTAATGAATGAAACAGAAAAAAATCGTCGGTGACTCACCAGCAATGTACTTTTCCCAAGAACGAATTAATCTATTAACATTTCGCAGTCTAACGTAATTATTAGCTGACTTACATTTAGCCCTTCTGAATCCTGATGCTAAATTTTATTTCGATACGTTCATTTCATCAGAAGTTATTGGGGTTTTTGAGTTGAACATTTCCCCCTCCGATCCCTCTCTTCACTTCGGCCGAATCCGCAGCAAAACAATAACTGTAGTCTTTCTGTTTTTTTTAAATTCCTCAATTCGTGGGATACCCGGCAATACCAGGGACACTGTGTTATCTCATTGAGGATTTTTAAAATTAAAGAAAGAGGAGAGATCAAACTTGTGGTCGAAGAAAACAAAATTGTGGAATTTCTGTCAAGCTTTCGGCGCTGAGTGTATCTTCTTCAGGGCTTGTATTGAAATATATACATTATTAATTGAGGGCGCTGGTAGCTGAGTGGTATGCGTGCTTGTCTTCTGAGCTCAAGATCGTGGGTTCGTAACCCGACCGAGGCTCTTAGTTTATTTTATCTGAGAGGTAAAATAAATTTAAGCCCGCCGTTCGGATGGGACGTTAAGCGATGATCCCGAGCCTGTACGATGTCAGATACTCGTTAAAGACACCTGCCCTATGTGAATAAAAATTTAGGATAGGCAAAATTTAGGACTCCCACAGTAGAGTGGGGCTCATGTCCACCAGAGTGACGAAAGAGCGCTCTGGTAGTAGGCGATATGACCTCGTAGTTAAAGCCCGGGCATGAGTCATAAAACCTTACCTACATTATTAATGAGTTGAGCTATGCTAGATTTGAGTAAAAAATATGAACATTAAAACTTTGACTAAACCAACAATAACCTTTAAATTAATGACACCTAAACAAACAAAAAGATTGAAATGAAAAACCTTTTCTGAACGAAGGGTTCATTAGGGTCGAGTTGGAGACGTTCCGGGCGAAATAATTTTTCCATAGTTTTCAATATGCCAAATAAATTGAAATGAAAAACCTTTTCTGAACGAAGGCTTCAGAAGGCTGCCGCCGCAGCTCAAAAGTGGACTCATTGGTTCCGGACGTTCCAGAGCTTCGTGAAGGCCTCGAAGGTGGAGGAAGATCAGAAGCTGGAGCTGCTCATCAATTACATCTCCCCGAGCGTATATGAATATGTAAGCGAGAGTGAGCAGTACGACCGGGCCATCGCTATCCTTCAGGCGCTTTACGTGAAACCCCGCAATGAGATGTTTGCGAGGCATGCCCTAGCCACTCGACGGCAGTTAACAGGTGAGGACATTAACCAATATTCTCAAGAACTATTTCTGCTTAGCAAAGACTGTAATTTCAGAGCAGTCTCTGCTGAGCAGAATAGAAACGAATGTATTCATGACTCTTTTATCAGTGGGATATTGTCGCCTCATATCCGACAACGCCTTCTCGAGAATTTTTTTCTCTCGCTCGAAGATGCTATTCGACAGGCCCTGTCATTAGAGATGGCTCAGCAACAAGCCGATGTATACGCTTCTTCTGGCCCCATTATAAATAAATTATCCAAAGATGACCTTTCTGAGGAGTCCCAAGAAGATGGGTCGCCCTCCTCGGCTGCTACTGCACCCAAATGCTTTTTTTGGCGAGGCAGGCATCCCCGCGTGAAATGTCCAGCAAAGAATGTTACCTGCCATAAATGCGACAAACGGGGACATTATGCGGCGGTATGAAAATCTTCCGATCGACCTCGAAATGTAGTTGCTTCCACCCTGGCTGCTGCTCCTTCCTCTCTTCTGAAGTCAACTGTGAGAGTCAAGATGGATGATCAACTGGCTGATGCGCTGGTGGATACCGGTAGCTCAGAGAGCTTCATCAGCAGAAGGTACGTAACATCGCACAAACTTCGCATTTTTCCTGCTCAGGGTACTGTTTCCATGGCCGCTTCCTCATTGAAATCCTCTGTTAAGGGGACATGCAGGGTCAATCCTTCACTCATGGGTCATTTACATACGAATATAAGTCTAGCCGTTCTCGAAGGCTTATGTGCTGATGTGATTGTTGGGCATGACATTCTGCAGCACCACGCCAAGGTTGAGGTTAACTTCGGGGGTCCTAAAGAACCTCTCTCTATCTGTAGTCTAACAGCTGCCAGTGTGCCTCCAGTCTCATTGTTTGCCAATCTGGTGTCTGATTGCAGACCTATCGCCACAAAATCTCGTAGACTCACTAGAGAAGATGCTGAATTTGTTAGGCGGGAAATCACCAAACTCTTAGAAGACGGTATAATAGAGGAGAGTCAGTCTCCGTGGCGAGCCCAAGTTTTGGTCACCTCTAGCATGAATCACAAAAAGCGGATGGTGATCGACTATTCTCAGACAATAAACCGATATACCCTCCTCAATGCGTTTCCCCTTCCCCGGATTGAGGATTTGGTGCAATCAGTGTCAAACTATGAAGTTTTCAGTTCAATTGATCTCCGATCCGCCTACCATCAAATCCCAATCCAGGAGTGTGAAAAGAAGTACACCGCCTTTGAGGCTTGTGGGAGGTTGTATCAGTTCCGAAGGATACCCTTTGGTGTGACGAATGGGGTTGCGTGTTTTCAGCAAGCTATCGAAAACATAATCCGCGCCGAGGGCTTGGAAGCCACTTTTGCTTATTTGGATGACCTGACTGTCTGCGGGAAAAGTCAGGAGGAGCACGACTCCAATTTAAAAAAATTCTTAGAAGTAGCTGAAAAATACAATCTTACTCTGAACAGGGACAAATGTAAGTTCTCGGCTCGTGCAATAAACATTCTAGGTTATACTGTTTCTAACAGATGTATCAAGCCGGACCCTGAGCGGCTTCGACCGCTTCTCGACCTTCCACCCCCACGGGATGCCGCTACTCTTCGCAGGACCATGGGTATGTTTTCTCATTATTCGAAACGGATCAAAGGGTCTTCCGAAAAGATACGACCCCTCGCTCAGTGTAAAACGTTTCCCATGCCTCATGATGTTCTGAGTAATTTCGAAGCCCTGGAACAAGATATAGGAAAATCGACTTTGAGTACTATTGATGAGAACACCATGCTTATTGTCGAAACTGACGCCTCCAATTTTGCTATTGGGGCTACCTTGTCGCAATCCGATAGGCCAGTGGCGTTCTTCTCCAGGACTTTGTTTAACTGTGAGCAGCATCTCTCGGCGGTAGAAAAAGAAGCCTATGCCATCGTTGAGGCTTTACGCAAGTGGAGACATTATCTTATGGGTCGACATTTCAAACTTATTACTGATCAGCAGTCTGTCGCTTTCATGTTTGACATGAAGCACTCTAGTAAAATAAAGAACGAAAAGATATCCCGATGGAGACTGGAGCTCTCCCCTTTCAAATTTGACATTATATACCGCCCGGGGAAAGATAACGTGGCAGCGGATGCTTTGTCTAGGGTATGCTCTATACTAGAGGGATTAGGCGGCAAGAATTTGTACAATCTACATGTCGAATTGTGTCACCCGGGTGTCACTCGATTCTACCATTGGGTGCGAACTAAGAACCTACCATATTCGGTGGACGATGTCAAAAGGTTGACAGCTACATGCCCTCAATGTGCGGAACTGAAGCCCCAATTCTACAAGAATGAAGGCAAGCTAATCAAGGCCACCGCTCCGTTCGAGCGCCTCAACATAGATTTCAAGGGCCCTTTGCCATCTACCTCGCGAAACCGCTACATCCTGACGGTGATAGATGAGTTTTCACGGTTCCCGTTTGCCTTCGCCTGTGCTGATATGACAGCCTCCACTGTAATAAAAAACCTCCAACAATTGTTCTCCATTTTTGGTTTCCCATCGTATGTGCATACTGACCGAGGGACCTCCTTCATGTCACAAGATGTGAAAAACTTCCTTCACCGCCAAGGAATAGCCACCAGCCGCACAACACCCTACAACCCTCAAGGCAACGGCCAGGTCGAAAGGTACAACGGCATAATTTGGAAAACGATGACCCTAGCTCTACGTTCCAAAAGGCTGAATGTGGACCGGTGGGAATCAGTCCTATCAGAGTCGCTTCATTCCATTCGCTCCCTCCTCTGCACAGCGACTAATGAAACCCCTCATGAGCGCATGTTCAGACATCAACGTAAGTCGTACTACGGGGTATCTCTACCCTCCTGGCTAAGCTCACCTGGTCCCGTACTTATAAGAAGGCATGCTAGAGCAAGCAAGTACGAACCACTGGTTGAAGAAGCGCATCTCATGGAAGCCAACCCGGACTATGCGCATGTTATGTTGCCCAACGGCACCGAGTCTACTATATCAATCCGGGACTTGGCTCCAGCTGGACCGACGGAAGCATTCCCTGAGAACTCTAAACAAGCACAGAGCGAGCTGGAGGCTGCGGGGAGTCCTGTTGAAGACACATGGAGGCAGCCCCCAAGTCCGCTCCCCGAGGCTAACCAGCCTCTACTCAGGCGCTCTACCAGGGCCCGCCGACCTCCCAGCTACCTGGCTGATTACGTCTGATGCTCCCAGCGGGGAAGAATGAGATGATTTCATTTAAATTATATCACATGATCTCCACTATATCATATGTTACACTTTTATATTTATTCAGTTTGATTCTCGTTTCAAAGATTAAATCTAAACAAAAACTAAATACAAACGTACATCAAGAGTAAACATTTAAAAATACGAACAAACAATTTTATATAAACAAAAGGTAACAACCTGAACGAGCAGAAGTTTTCAAAGAAATATAATATAATATTTCAACAAAACAAATCAAAATATGGTGTCACTCATAAATTAACGTAAAAACGTTATAACGTAATCAACGCAATTTATGAGTGACACCATTTATTATACTTCTGATTGTGTTCTTAAATTTTCACTCTTGATATACGTTTATATTTGTTTGTATTTAGTTTTTGTTTAGATATAATATTTTAGTTTGTTTAAGTGAATTAAAGGTTATTGTTGGTTTAGTCACAGTTTTAATGTTCATATTTTTTACTCAAATCTAGCGGACGTCAACACACTAATAATGTATATATGTCAATACAGGCTCTGAAGAAGGCACACACAGTGCCGAAAGGTTGGCAGAAATTTTATGTTTGTTTTCTTCGACCACAAGCCTCATCTCTCCTTTTTATTACATCGTTAGTCAATTTATTCTTCCTTAATTTAAAATTAAATAATAAAATTTGATGTCAAATTTTCTACTTGGTGAATATTGTAACTAACAAGAGACAAAATTGCCTTTAACAAAACATCCCCTCAGGGTTCTTTACCCTCTTCATCAACACTAAGAAGCACAACACCGCTAATTTCTTACTGACGCAATCGGGGGCTTATGTACTCATGGAAGTTATCATCTAATTAAGATCAATTCATGTTATACTATATGTATATTTCTGAGGGCGCCGGTAGTTAAGAGAGTGCTAGCCTATTGAGCTTAAGATCGCGGGTTCGAAACGTCTTGGAGGTGAAAAAATATTGAACACTCACTCCGTTCTTCAGGTAGGACATTAAGTGGTGGTCCGATGTCAGGGACTCGTTAAAGATATCTTAGGTTACTAAACCTGGGTAGGCAAAATGTAGGACTCCCGTTATATAGCCGGGCTCAAGTCCACCAGAGCGAGGAAACAGCACTCTGGTAGTAGGCGATATGACCCTGTAGTTAAAGGCAATAACTAACTATATATTTCTGTTTTATTCGGAATTTAGCTGTACGTCTTAACCCTCTAATACCGAGTGGTACATACTGTACCCCAAGTTTCTTTTTTTGAAGTTCCTTATTTTACCCATTTTAACCTTAGTAGAAGAATCTATTGTACCCGTTCGAAAATTTGAGATCGTTTTCAACGCTGTTCTCTATAATTATGACCTAATCCAAAGTCATTCAAATGAAATTCGTAAAGAAAACGAAAATGCACATTTTATAAGGAATAATTTTCTTCGAAGTTCGCTCAGTTTGAGAGATATCCATTGAAAACCATCCTAAAATGTCGTCGTTAAACCCATTTTCTTTGACGTTTGTTTGATTTACACGAAAACGGTTAAACATTGATTGTACCAAAAACGTTCCTTATTAAATTTCCGACTTTCGAAATGCCCTCAGATTTGAGACCACACTAATACGAACAAACTTATAGCGCTCCAAAGAATGTACAATAAAATTTTGTCACAACAGTAATTTCCGAAAAGGGCCCTAAATAAATAACAAAAGTTCAAGACGAGTTTTTAAGAAAGTGCACGTATATTTAAAAAAAAATTCAATTAAACTTATCATTTGGATTTCTAAAGAGATGCCATTTTTAATGTTTTTTAAAAATAATATTAAATCTAATCCAAAGTTTTTTTTTTTTTTTGCCATTCTTTAAATTCAAGTTATATATATCTGGGCATATATCCTGTACATAGTGCCAACAAAGTGCCCTCAAATTTGAAATTGGAAATACGAACATTGTTATAGCGCCTCAAAAAAAGAACAATTTCCTTGGGAAATAAGGTTAGATTAGGTTTTATGACTACCACCAGAGCGCTCTTTCGTCCCTCTGGTGGACATGGGCCCAATTCTACTGTGGGAGTCCTAAATTTTGCCTACCCTAAAATTTTTTATTCACCTAGGGTAGGGGGTCTTTAACGAGTACCTGACATCGTACAGGCTCGGGACCATCGCTTAACGTCCCATCCGAAGGACGGCATGCTTAAGTTTATTTTACCTCCCAGATAAAATAAACTAAGGACCTCGGTCGGGTTTCGAACCCACGATCTTGAGCCCTTGGGAAATAATATTTAAAATGAAACACATAGCAACGAATTTTTAAAATAACTTTTTATTATCAATAGCTTTTTTTTACTGAAAGGGAAAATAAAGAAAAAAATAAAATATTTGTGATTTGGCAAACACGGCAACAAACATTTTTGTACAGATACCTCTCTCTCTCTCTCAATCTTCCTTCTCTCAAATTCATTTCATACTGGCATTTCTGGGTATATGAAAGTAATGTTCTGGCGTCAGTGGTAGCTTTTTTTGTTTCACTTTACAGCTTGATACTGAGAATGACTTTCATATACCCAGTAATGCCAGCATGAAATGAATTTGTTTTCAAAACGAAGTTTGTTTTATTTATTAATTATAATTTTCTACAATATGTCCGCGTTTCTCAACTTACAATTAGATGTTGTCTGTACCCTAAATAATATTACTCTTCATTATTGTTTAATATTTATATTTTTTTCTTTTTTTTTTAGGTATGTGGAAATTTAAGGTGTGACAAACTCTGTTGTAAGTAATCCTAAATTTTTTATTTGTAGTATTGTAGAGTCCGGCTCATCCGGACTAGATGGGACCGGACCCCGTCCGGATCACCGAAAGTCCGGATTAAACGGAATTTTCTATAAAATATTTTTTAAAATATTAGCGTAAATATTTAGCGCGCCGTCTTCTTTGTCGGCACTTTTTCAACATAGCCAACTGAGTAAGTCGAGTCAAACCCTCTCTTTGAATTATTTTCGTACTTACCACTCGCTAAATTCACTTTTTAGTTTACTAAATTTTAATTCTTTTTTTTTTAATCCCGTCCGGATTAGCGGGACTCTACTGTATTATTTTATCTAGATCTTGTAAGCTGCAATGTTTTTCATTACAAATTGCATAGTAAAAGTGAAATAGTGAGGACTTATTCGGTATATCAGAGCTATAAACCGTAGCCTATTTCTTTGGTCAAGTTAATTTATTACAACCTTCTCCCTTTACGTCGATCCTGTTAGCTTTGACCTAAGCTTCTTTCATTAAAAAACCATAAATTACTACGAAGCATGAGCTTTCATGTCGATAATACTCATGTTTTAACATAAATGTTTTTAATTATTTTCGGAATATCATTTTATTTTATATATTTTTACTTTTTATTAAATATTTGATAAATAATAAATACATATTTTAATTCCTCAGCGATATGAAGTAGAGGAGAAGTTACGTAATCGGTCAAAAATTCGATGCGGAGTTTTCAACAGAATTTCATGTTTTCCGACCTCCTCATGCCAAAAATTATTTTAAAAAAACTTTCTGTCTGTGTGCTTCTGTGAACACGATAACTCCCGAGAGCGATGTATCGACACGAAATTTTGTTTATCCTTCTAAGGACGAAACCTATTAATTTTTAGACAAATCCGCCAAAGGGAAAAGGGGATTAGGGTTGTGCCTTAACACAGATAAGGATGGCACCTTTTAATTTTCTGCGAAATTTCAGTCGAAGGGAAGGGGAGAACAGTAAAAGGGCTCGACTACGCAAAATTTAGTATCAAGATTTAAAAGGTAGATCGATTTACTTTTGAGGGAGAGCGAAACGTAATTGATTAATTCTTGCTGGGGAAATACATAGACGGTGATTCACCGACCATTTTTATTATTTTTATATTTATAACCCCCCCCCCCCCCCACCCCCCCCCCCCCACCCCTAATAATTATAACAATAGAAGTAAAAATAAAAGGAAGGAAATAAGTAATGAGTAAATAAATTGTATAAATAGGTAAAGAAGTTGAGTTGTCCAAAGTTGAAGGGAAAAGGAGAAAATTAAATTTTAATCTATTTTCCTTTGAGAGCGTTTTCTAAGTTAAATTAATAGTTGAATAATTAAATTTACATTAATTTATTATGGTTGGTTTGTGAGATAAACCTGGCCAAACAACCTTGGGGTTAGCCATTTCCTGCGGAAAGCAAACAGCTTTCATAAAAAAAAGTTCCGACTTCCTGTTGAACCTTTTCTGAGTGATTTCCTTTTTAATAAATACTTAGGCACTCATTCACAGGTTATCATAGCCTAAAACTTTTTTTTCACTTTTTTGAAAGTTTTTACTGATTTAAGGAGAAATCAGTAAAATTAAGTTATAACGTAACACCATTTTTTTGTATTATCTTATTAATCTATACTAATATATAAGAAGGGAAATTTTTTTTAAGTACTTGAGGTAAACTCGAAAACTACTTAACAGATTATGATAATTCTTTCACTGTCATTTTAATGTCGAGTGTGGCAAAGTAATTACTTCTAGGGCCTCAAAATGAGAAAATGTCAACTTATTTCCATTAACCTCTCAAGTTACTAAGCGGGCAACGCCAGGTATCCTGCTAGTGTGATTATAAATATATTACAAAATAGTTATTTTCTAAAATTCAGTATTTTAGATGTACTTTAATAACTATTTGTACAAATTCATGACTTCATTTTTAGTTTTTATCCTAGTCGTATTTAGTCACAATTAGATATGGTTTCTCTATAGATACTCTTTAGACAACTAGTCATGCTTGGATAAAACTAGTCATATTTACTGAAGAGAACAGAGTTTCTCTTTTTAGCCTTATTAGTCACAACGATGGTATTTTGTCATAATTAGACTGCATTTGTCTATATAGCCTTGTCCAACCCATTTAGACACAAACTTTAGTCGCATTGTCAAGATTTGACGTAGTTTTTCCCGCTATAGAAATAAAAGAGCACTCTAGTAGTAGGCGATATGATATCATATAGTTGAAGCCCGAGCATGAGTTATGCTATTTACAAATGTAGGTATATATATTTCTGGAGGGCGCCGGTAGCTCAGTGGTATGCATGCTTGTCTTCTGAGCTCAAGAACGTGGGTTCGTAACACGACCGAGGCCCTTAGTGTATTTTAAATAAACTTAAGCACGCCGTCCTTCGGATGTGACGTTAAGCGATGGTCCCGAGCCTGTACGATGTCAGGTACTCGTTAAAGACCCCTGCCCTAGGTGAATAAAAATTTAGGGTAGGCAAAATTCAGGACTCCCCAAGTAGAGTCGGGCTCATGTCCACCAGAGTGACGAAAGAGCGCTCTGGTAGTAGGCTATATGACCTCGTAGTAAAATTAGTCCCAGATTCCACTATATTGACACAGATCGCAGAAATATATAGGTTAGGTTCGGTAAGGTTTTATGTGTCGATAAACTGGAATCTGGATTGCCAGGTATCCAGTATTCACCCGGAAAGTTCGGTATTTGAGTGTCTTGTCCGGGTGAAAAATGAACAGAGCCAGACTATAAAATGTCCGGTATTTTTGGTATCGTAACGTTTCATGACAACTCGTCTCCAGTGGAAACATACCCATTGAAAGTGCAGTTTGATAAATATGTGTCTTTAAATTTTTTAAATAATGCCGAGGATGTTACGTTCTGGAATAAAAATAATGTTATTTTTTGTTGATCATTAATTAATTTGTTTTAATTGAAAAATGTCAGTAGTTACTTTATGTTCACAAGAAATTTTTATTTTATTTTTTATTTTACTAGTTCAGCATATTACATGCTATGCTAGTAGGTATAAATATGGACATAAAATAAATTACATATATAATAACAGATCGGCGTGGTCTCATCTTGAGCACAACCTAGGACTGCTTATAGAATCGAACAAATAGATGAATGTAAAAGAATAAATGCATAAATAAATAAATAAAATAAACAAAAGAAAGTAAACTTAAACACTTGGTCTCTAAGGGAGGATGTCTTGAGGGAGCCGTGGCTTGAGTCTTGGGGCTGGAGTTGTCTTCCCTAGCTCGTAATAGGCTGGTCCTGCTGCGGTGTTTAGGGAATCCAGAAACTTCTTGGTAACCCTCTTCACGAAGTACTCAACATATGACATGCCTAGTTCTTCGTGTAGCTGCTTGTTCCTCACGAACCATGGCGCATTTACTGCCATGCGCAAAACTTTATTTTGCAGCTTGTGGAACCCTTCAAGTTTTTTACCAGATGGTAGCCCCCAGACCGGGCATGCATAAGTGTGTAGAGGCCGAATGATGGTCTTGTATATGAGAAGGCTGCATCTTGTCTTGAGCCTGGAGGTCCTGTTAATTAGAGGATACAAGATGGAGAGGCGTGCGTAGGCCTGGTTCAACTTCTTGTTGGTATGTAGTTTCCACGTATGACGTTTGTTTAACTCCACTCCTAGGTATTTGACGCTCTTGTCTTCGGGATTCCACGGCACCTCCACACCATTGATCTTAACTGGAGTTACTTCCGGTATACGTCTCAACGTAAATACTTTTGCCTCACTTTAAAGAAATGAAAAAAGATAAATTATTATTCGTTCAAAACAATGTTTCTATGTGTATTTTGAAACAGTAGAAAACCATTCGTTTTCTCCCTAAAATAATACATACATACCTACTCGTTTTCACAATGACTGTGGTGTACGCTATTTTACACTAGGTTATCTGGCAACACTGAGTGGAATGCTATAATAAATAAAAACAAAAAAAAGTGTTTAACTTTTATATTGTATATAAATTGTACCGGTTTCGGCTTACCCTATCGACACTTTTGAACTCTGCGCTGACGATGGTGAAAGCCGATACCGGTACACTTAAGTATATATTTTTGTGGAATTAGACAATATAAAAAACAAGTTCTTTGTTTTTATTTATTCTATATACAAATACCTAAAATCTAATTCCAACTCAGTTCGTGATGTTCTAATATACATTTTCCCGATAAAAGCTGAATTAACCATTGGAATTGCTCTGTGAATTCAATGCACCTAGTTAGATCAATTACGTTTATTTACGTTTCAAGTGAAAATTGTGTTCATGCTTTGATGAACTTAGGACTTTACTGAAGTCAATAGAATTTAATTTTAGTTTGATTTTAAATTGAGCATTTAGTTAAATTAGGTCGACGAATCATCGACGCAAAATTTTATATGTAAATTCAAAATCCCATAACGGCATCTATTTATTTTGCGCGAAATCGGTCGAAGGGAGGGCTCGACTCACAATTCCGACAATGTAATAAATGTATCATCACAAATTTAATATGAGGATTCTTACGCCCCTGCGTAATACAACTATTCATTGTTAGCCCAAATAGTTGATTGGTTTTGGAGAGAGAACAAATACTTTATTGAAATAACTCTTTTTGGAAAAGTAAATTGCCTTTAATTCGCCGGCGATTTTTTTTTTTTTTTCACTTACTAGGTTTGTGAACATATTTTGACATTTTTCAAGATGGTCATAAATATCTTCAAAATAAAAGTTGTAGAAAAAACTGTAAGACACATTTTATTAGACAACCTCGAAATACGGCTAGCATATAATTAGAGTACATTTTTTTGTTTTGCAACCTCTGAAATAAATTGTACCTGAAACTTTGGCCAACTGTAACAGAACCTCGACTTCCTACAGCATTCTGAAGAAACTGGCGACTCTATTAATCATTGTCGGATATATATATATTTTCCAGAAATTGCATCATTCTTGAAGTGCTAAAACATGAAATAAAAATACCACTTTAAATTTTTTATCATTCCCTCATGGGGCGATATAATGAAACTGTGGGAGTGCTAAATTTTGCCTACCTAGGTTTGTGGTAATCCCCTCGGTCTTCATCGACTACCTGACATAGTACAGCCTCGCTTAACGTCCCCAAAGTAATCTTCAGTCCCTCCTTTAAATAGTACCTGACATCGTACTTGCTCGGGACCATCGCTTAACGTCCCATTCGAAGGACGGCGTGCTTAAGTTTATTTTACCTCTCAGATAGAATTAACTAAGGACCGAGTTTATAATGAAACCAAAAATTATTCAGTGGTGTCAACTCAACGTCGTCTGATAAATAATTAATTTTGAAGATCAAATTTCAATGTAATGTTTTCATTCAGGGTTTAGAAGCTGTGTAGAACAGGAGTCGTACGATTAGTGAATCCATTGTACCTGATTTAATCCTTATTGAGTCTTGGTAACAAAGGTTCAGCTTATATTGTACCTTCCTTCCACGACCTTCTGCAAGGTTAGTAACCCCTGGGTGAAAATCAATTTTGAGGTTGTTGGAAAACCGGGGGAAATGGCCTGCAAGTGATTATTTCCTTCGAGTCTGAAACAGGACACTTTTCTTAAGAAGAGACAAATTAAAAGATGGCAGCCAGATAACATTTTGTCAGTCTCTTCTGTATTTGTTCTTCGAAAGTACGTATTACGTAAAATTAGTACATTTGTTGCGAAAGGATATTCAGTAGTTTCGCCAAAATATTATTGTTAGTTAGTTATTACGACTCATGCCCGGGCTTTAATTACGAGATCATATCGCCTACTACCAGAGCGCTCTTTTGTCTCCCTATGCCGACAAATAGAGCCCTACTCGACTATGGGAGTCTTAAATTTTGACTACCATAAATGTTTATTCACCTACGGTAGGGTATTTATCAAGTACCCTCCTGACATGGTACAGGCTCGGCACCATCATGGTAAGTTTATTTTATCTCGGCCTGGTTTCCAACCCGCGATCTTGAGCTCAGTTAGCAAACACGCATACCTCTGAGCTACCGGCGCCTTCAATGTTATTGTATGTCCCATAGTACGCTACTTTTCAATGGGGGCAAAATTAAGGTACAGATCCTTCGAGTAGGAAACAATAATAATAATAATAATATTTATTTCCCATAGAAATAAAAGACATTGTCTTTCCACTGCTTTACTTCCGACCGGTTTTCTATGCAACTGCGTCATCATCAGTGGTACATCCTACCACAAAGTAACACTCTTTTTCATAACTAATAATTAATACATTTTAAATCACTCGGCCACTGATGATGCATTTGTGTCGAAACCCGGTTCTGTTCAAATATACAACAGTGGGAAAGCAACGTCTTCTATTTTTAAGAGAAATTTCATCCCACAATATCTTACTATCACATATCTGTTGTCACAGGGAATAAATTTGTAAGTCTAAATTCGTAACTTTTCAGGCAGCACTTTTTTACTTTTGCATTAATCGTGTAAATCCAGTTTTTGGAATAAATAAATTATGTTTGTATCATTATTAATCATATACTTTCTAAATCTATAGGAGTGAATGAAGATAAATATTGTTAATCCTTTCTTGGATTTTCCCTTAGTTACCTAATCATTCCCCATCACTTACCTAATTATTGACCACACTTACCTAATTTTAATAATTAATAACCATACTTATTGAAATACACGTGAATGATGCCTCTCTAAAGTTGAGCAAGTTGATTTAACCGAAAACACCCTCTTCCCTTGGAATAGTCTGCCGTAGTGAATAATTGGTTAAATGCAGTTATCTCATGAATAATTCCTCAAAGAAGTAGACTAAGTTTAACCGAGAACATAAACAATTTTACGAGATACCAAGAAACCCACATCTTTATAATTCCGAAAGTATTATATAGAGTCCTGATGATAATAATTATGCAAACATAATTTATTATATAGAGTCCTGAGCTCCCAACTTCTTCACAGTGCGCAGATGGCTTGGGAGATGGTCACAGTACACTTAACTCATTTTGGCCATTTTACGACTTAACAACTTATTCCCTGTGACCATATATATATATATACTTACTCCCGTCAAACCATAAAATGGTAATTGGAAACGTCACATGACAAAGAGAGTAAATATAAGAATTTAGATGAAATGGAGGAAGAAATAAATAAACAATAAATACAAAAAATTTCAAAGCGCGGGTTATATAATAGAAAATATTGGCGGTCTTATATTTTTTGGGGGTCAGAAGTAAGGTATGTTAGTTGGATGAGTCTATGTTGACCCTCTGAGGCCGGAAGTGGCCTCTAATGGGAAAGTAGATAGAACAGGATATTAGTTTTTTAGTAATGTTTATACTCGTACCAGCTAATGTTTACTTCTCTCCTTGCTACCAGTTGTACAACTTCGTCTCTGGAATTTTTATTGACTTTTCCGGTAATTTTAGGTAGAGGCTTTATCCGGTTTTAATTAGTGGGAAAATGAATTCAAATGAGTGAAATTTTATGAGGGGATTTCCAAAGAAAAGAAAAACTTCACTTGAACGAATTGCGATGATGGTACTGATGTTTGTCAGCACAAAACGAGCACAATGGATTCCATTTGAAATCATTTAAAAAATCTGAAGTGGGTGCTAACTTGATGCACTTCTTAAACAATATCGCGGACCCCATTCTCAACATTTTTTTTAATGAACTACCTCATGATTTTTGACTTCGAATACTCTTGCTACTTATAGTGTTTTATTTTTTATTTAAAATTTTATAAACAGTTTTCTATACAATAAATTTACAAGTTGTATGTTAGTTTTGATTACAACCTACTAAAAACATATTTACAGATATTTTCATAATTTGTGTTTTTCTTTTTAATTAATTTTCTTTGAAAACCTTTTTAGTAACATTATTTATTGAAAAAATAGTTATTTTAAATTAAAAAAAAAATGTTCTTAATTTTTCGACTATGTTGTGTACAATTGTTTTCCGTTTTGAACCTTTAACCTCAATTTGCTGCAAAATTAGGAATTTTGACATCCCTGAATTCGTCCTGTGTACTCATAAAATGTAAAATATCGTCCATGGGCGTGGAAATCTGAGACTGTCGTCCGTCATAACAAAATTTAATTTTTTTTGGAATGATTTACAAATATGTAAAAAATGTTTCGGTCCAATGATTTTTTTGGAGATTTTTTTACTTTTTGCAATCTAATACAACTATTCAATCATTATGAAACGTGTTATCTGAAATTAATGAGATATTTTTGAAAATTAGCCATGTTACATTTATTAGGTATAATATTTTTTTATTTTTTCTCCTTCTTTTTTTTTTTGCTATATTTCACACTGTGACCTTAGTAAGGAGCATAAGAACGTCTCGAAATAACACCGTAAAAAAACACTTCTGGAAGAATAATAAAAATAAATTAAATTAAAAACTATATCTAGTGTATTTATTTATATTATTTTTTTTATTTATTTTTTTTTTCTTAGTTTTTATTTAACGTCGCATCGACTGCATGGCCATTAGCGACGACTATTGCTTCTATATGTCTTCGTAGAATTTTGTGTCTTGAAGGAACTGGATGAGTCCGTTGTATTCGTCGGTGGGTGTTTGAAGTAGTTTTTTCATGTCAGTCGGTAGTTTGTATTTGTTTCTTAATGCGGTGTAGTTTGTGCAGTTAGTCAGTATATGTTGTACTGTGAGCTCTGTGTAGTCTTGGTTGCAGGAGCATGTCGGGTGTTCAAGTCCAAGAAGTAAGTAGGAATGTGTCAGTTTCGTATGTCCAAGTCTTAGTCTTGTGATGACTACCGTGTCTCGTCTGTTCATGTTGCTTGGAGGTTTCCATGGCTTGTTTTCGTCTTTTATTTTTCTGAGTTTGTTGTCAGTCGTCTGAGTCCATTGATTGTTCCAGTGTTGTTCAATTTTGTTTTTGAAGTAGGTTGAAAGGTCTTGTGCTGTGTTAACTGTTTGTTGCGGCAGTAAGGAGGAGAGTGCAGCGTCTTTTGCAGCAATGTCTGCTTTTTCGTTCCCAGAAATTCCAACATGGGACGGGATCCAAATTAGTTTTAATTTTTTTTGTTTTTTAATTAATTTTGAATGCCATGAGTGAATTTCTTGAATGCTTTTGTCAACCGACCAAAGATTTTGAATCGCCAGAATCGAGCTAAGAGAATCTGTGAAAATAAGAAATTTGGAATTTTGTGATTGGGATGTGAATATAAAAGCTTGCAGTAACGTGAAAAGTTCTCCTGTGAAAATGCTGCATTCTGGATTGATTTTGAACGTCCAGGTCGAATCTGGGGTGACTACTGCACATCCCACACCCTCCTCCATCTTGGATGCGTCTGTGTAGATCCTGGTGTAGTCCATGTGTCTCCTGCATATGTCATTGTGTTTCTGTATAAAGTATTGTGCCGGTGTATCTGTTTTCTTGTGTTTGTGTAGTTCCATATTTGTGTTCACAGGGCTCCACATCCAAGGCGGGTCCCCGCTCTGCATTCTTTTTTCCACTTTGTTCCGGGTCGCTATGTTAAAATGTACCAAGTATTTTCGTACTCTTGAGCAGAAAGGAGCAAACTGGTTGTTTATTGGAGGGCGAGCAGCTGTGAAGACGTCATGAGTATCAGACTTTGAAGCTAATTTAGCAGCGTGTTTCAGAGTGAGGTACTTTCTTCTGTCGCTCAGAGGGAGCTCGCCTACTTCACTAAGAATGCTAGTCACTGGGCTGGTATAGAAAGCTCCAATGGCAAGTCTCAGTCCGGAATGATGGACAGGGTCTAGCATTTTGAGTGTTCGTTCCCTCGCTGAGTTGTACACAATAGATCCGTAATCTAGTTTGTTCCGGACTAGGGCTCTATAAGTTGTTAGCAATACTTCCCTCCCTGCTCCCCAATTTTGGTGGGTTATTACCTTTAGAGTATCCAGTCTCCGTCTACACTCGTCTTTTAGAGCTCGTAGGTAGGGTGCCCATGTTAATTTGGAGTCGAAAATTAAGCCGAGAATCTTGACTGTATCTAAAAATTTCAGTTCGGTGTTGTGAAGAAGGAGTCTGGGGTGTTGAGGTGCAATGCGTTTTCGAGTAAACATTATACATTCCGATTTTTGTGGGGAGAATTTGAAGCCAGTTCTAGTTGTCCAGTTTTCTAGATTATTTAAGGACTCTTGTACTGTGTCCTGGATGGTGTTTATGAACCTGCCTCTACAGCATATGGTGAGATCGTCTGCATATAGAAATGCTTTTGCAGGTAATGCCACTTCCTTAACTACATCATTAATTGCTATTAGAAACAAGGTCACACTTATGACGGAGCCTTGGAGGACACCATTTCGGAGCTCATATTTTCCAGAGAATACTCCGTTGACTCTTACCTGTAGGAATCTATTCGCTATGAAGTTTTTGATAAATAGTAGCATGTTACCCTTATGTTATTTTGGAGCAGTCCTCTGAAAATCAAGGGTTTCCATACCATTTCATACGCCTTTTGTACATCAAGACATGTTGCTAGAACGTATTCGTTAGTTGTGAAGGCCTCTAAAATTTCAGTTTCTAGGTTTATCAGAAAATCCGCAGTTGAGTGTAATTTCCTGAAACCATATTGGAACTTTGAGAAGAATTTTTGTTTTTCTAGGATCCATTGTAATCTCCTGTTGATTATTTTTTCGAGGACTTTACATTTAGTGCAGGTTAAAGAAATGGGACGATAATTTTGAGGTAAAAGTTTGTTTCTGTGCGGTTTTAAGATCGGGACAACGGTAGCTAAGGCCCAAGAAGAGGGAAAAACATTGTTGAGCCAAATGAAATTAAAAATGTCAAGGAGATACTTTTTTCCTGAGATAGGCAATTTCTTTAGGAATGCATACGGAATATCGTCGGGACCTGGACTAGCACCTGTACAACTTTCCAACGCTGTCGTCAGCTCCAAGAATTTTAGGGGAGCATTGAAATCGGTATCATTATCAGCAGGGTTTAAAACGTAGAAAGTGTCATCCTCATTTCTTCGCTCTAGAAACAACGGGTCGTAATTTCCATCGCTTGAATTTTCCGAGAAGACTCTACCCAGCGCGTCCGCGATATCCTTACTTTCGGTAACGATGTTGCCTGGGGCTGTCTCGATGCCACTTATACCTGAAAAGGAATGATACCCTTTTATCTTCTTAAGCTTTTCCCAAATTACTTTTGGAGGGGTTTGATTCGTCATTGATGACACATATTCCATCCAAGATTTCCTTTTACTCTCTTTGATAACTCTGCGGGAAATGGCCCTGTATTTCTTAAAACTAATTAAGTTGTCAATGGTTTTCTGTTTTTTGTACCTATTGAATGCATGCTTGGAGTTTCTTACAGCCATTTTGCATTCATCGTTTCACCAAGGCACTAAAGTTCTATTTTTTGTGTACTTAATTTTTCCAATGCATTTTAGTGCAGCTTTAATAATCAGAGCAGAAAAGCTATCAACAATGTTTCCAATGTCGGCTACTCGGAAATGTCTCTGCTGTATTAAGTTACCTATGGTGTCATTAATAGTTTCACTAAAGGCATCCCAATCAGCACTTTTCATTTTCCATTTCTCCAATATAGGCGGTTGGGATTTTCCTCCCATAATTTCAATTTTGATTGGAAGGTGATCACTTCCGAAAAGATCTGCGAGAGGTTCCCATGATACCGACTGGGCTAGAGTGGCGCTACACAACGTCAGATCAATAGCGCTTAACGTCCCGCTTGAAAAATTTAGGTGAGTGGGTTCTTTAGAATTCAAAAGAACTATATTTGGATCTTCTAATAATGTTTCTATGGTTTTACCCCTGATATCTGTTTTTTCTGATCCCCAAAGTGTGCTGTGACAGTTGAAATCGCCCATAATAATGCATGGCTTTGGTAACTGGTTGATTAAAGCAACCAGCTCGTTTAAACCGAGATCTTGACTATTGGGAAGGTAAATATTACAGATGCATAACTCTTTGGGAGTCGGACATTGCTACAGCCTCCAAGGGAGTCGACAGAGGGATTTCTTGATGACATAGAGAATTCTTAATATATATTGCCACTCCACCGCCGCTAGGAAATAATCTATTGCGATTTTTGGTGGAGTGGTCGTAACCTTTTAGCTTCCCGATCCGTTGATCCTGAAAGTTTGTCTCTTGGAGGCAGATTACTGACGGGTCATGTTCAGATATTAAGATTTGGAGCTCTTCGAGATGTGAAAAGAAACCGTTTATATTCCACTGGAAGATTTGCAAATTCACAAGGGAGAATATAATAAAACTGACTATAACATGGAACTAATGTGTGTACGGTTTCATGGGTTGAAGGTAACTGTTTTCATAAAGGTACTTGGGAATCAGACTTGGTTGGATCAGATTGATTTGGGATTCTGTTAATGATTCGAGTGAGCCTGTTCTTGACCCCCTTATCGTCCGAAAGGGAGTGTAGTTTCTTCACCGCCATCACTAGATCCTCACAATTGTCTGTATAATTTTTTGCAAGCTGTTCAAAATGTTGACAACGATAAGTTTCTTCAATAAAGTTTAAAATCTGTCGAGGACTTAGTTGGGATGTGAATTTATCGGTTTGTTTTTCCAGGATCTGTTTTATAGATTCGATGCAATGTGTTCGTGACTTGTCTGACTTGGGTTGGGGAGTTCTAGTACCTGATGGGGTTGACGGCAAAGGTGTGTTCGGTTGGGAGGGGGGTGAAATTTCATTAGGTGTGTCACCGGAACTGTTTTTTAAACTATCGGAGGATGGGTTTTCTATACTAGTTTGAGCTGAGCCTGTTTTGTTCCAGTTTTTCAGTTATTAATTCATGTGGCATGAATGGAGGGGCATTTGAGATTATTATCCGTTTAGATTGAACCGCTAGTCTACGAGCGGGGATAAATCTGTCATGAATAGTGATACCTTTGTGATCAATTACAAATTTTTCTACAGTTGCTTTATTGGAGAGGAATATAGCAATTCTATTGTAGGTTATGCGTGACGTAAATATAATTTTATTTGGGCCGATAAGGTCCCCTACGCCCATTATGTACTTGATGATGGGCACTCCATCGACTGATGGAAATAGGATACCTTGCTCTTTACTTGGATATGGTGGTGATGATTTGGGTGGTGATGATTTGGTGATACTTGCAAAGGTGTTCGTGGTGTTGTTGGCCGTTGATGATGTCATAATAATAACTTTTTGTAGAGGTAGGTGAAGTTTATCCATTTTCCTTAACATTAGATAACTGTGTGGAAAGAAGGAGTAAAATATAAAATAAACTGCTAATAATGAGGGGGGGGGGGGGGGGCACAGAAATAAATAGTAAACGTAGGTAATCTAATTAGGGTAGATGGAACGAACTCACGTTGTAATACCCAGCAACAAATGTGAACTTCACAAACGACAACTGCGAATTGAGTTTGTTCTGTCCCTTTTTTTTTTTTTTTTTTTTTTTTTTTTTTTTTTTTTTTTTTTTTTTCAGTATTTCTAATTTTAAGTATTTTTTCACAAGAATATAATATTTGAATCTACTCATGTCGTAGCTCAGTGGTATGCGTGCTTGACTTCTGAGCTCAAGGTTGTGGGTTCGTAGCCCGACCGAAGCCCTTAGTTTATTTTATCTGGGAGGTAAAATAAACTTAAGCACGCCGTCCTTCGGATGGGACGTTAAGCGATGGTCCCGAGCCTGTACGATGTCAGGTACTCGTTAAAGACCCCTGCCCTAGGTGAATAAAAATTTAGGGTAGGCAAAATTTAGGACTCCCACAGTAGAGTCGGGCTCATGTCCACCAGAGTGACGGAAGAGCGCTCTGGTAGTAGGCGATATGACCTCGTAGTTAAAGCCCGGGCATGAGTCATAAAACCTAACCTAACCTAACCTAACCTCTACTCATGTCAAAATCTTTGGAACATATGTGATTTATATTATTGTTTTTGTACTTTTATTAACTAGTATTTATTTTTTTACTATTATTGTTATTATTAATAAGGTCTCTCTACTGACTGGTGGTGTTGCACAACAGCAAGGTGCACCCGACACAATAAAGAGCAATAATAAAGGATGTTATTATTAATTTCATGTGTGTCTTATTAATTTATAAGCTGTCTTAATGAATACATTTTTATGACTTATCCTATTATCATTTTATGGTTAAGCAGATGTAAATATTATTATTATTCCTTTCTATACAACTAAAATATTTTGCGATCATTCAAATTAATAAAAGCCATAAAACATGATTTAATGAAATGCTTCCATGAAATGGATCCAGCCTTTGTTCATTTTGCTAATTAAGTTTGACAAGAATGATAGGGATGACCTCATGTCTACAGTGATGTATATTAAACATTTTGATCTTAATTAGGTGAGCTAATATTCGCTCGGATGTAAAATCATGATTCTAACTTCTAGGAATTTAGAGAGAATAGTTAGAGTTATAATTGGATGTAAACTGAAAATAAATTATTCCCATGCAACTTTCTTCCCATGCATATAGTATTCACCACTATCCAAGTCTGGTAATCTTTATGCTCTTATTTCATGCTTAAAGTCCGGTCATTTTTATGCTCTTATTTCATGTTTAATTCGCATAATATGTAGTTCTCTGCACTGAAGCCAAGTGCCCAAATGAGATGTGTCTTTTTTGTAATAATTGGTTATTGTACGAGGTCATGTCAGCCTACAACCAGAGCGCTCTTTTATCGATCTGGTGAACTTGAGTCCAACTCTACTTTGGAGATATAAACTTTGCCTACCCTGGTTTATTCACCTCGACCTTGACATTACCTTGCCTACTTCAGAGCGCTCTTCCGTCGAGCTCGGCTCTACTGTGGGAGTCCTAAATTGTGCCTACCTCCGTTTAATACCCTCGGTCTTGATCGAGTATCTGACATCGTACAGGCTCGGGACCATCGCTTAACGTCCCCAAAGTATTCTTCAGTCCCTCCTCCCTACAAAAATATAGTTACATAGTTAGTTATTATGTCTCATGCCCGGGCTTTAACTACAAGGTCATATCGCCTACTACCAGACTGGTGGACATGAGCCCGACTCTACTATGGAAGTCCTAAATTTTGCTTATCCTAAATTTTTATTCACTTAGGGTAGGTTTCTTTAAATAGTACCTGACATCGTACAGGCTCGGGACCGTCGCTTAACGTCTCATTCGAAGGACGGCATGCTTAAGTTTATTTTCCTCTCAGATAAAATTAACTAAGGACCGAGTTTGAACTCGCTATCTTCAGCTCAGAAAGCAAGCACACATACCACTGAGTTACTGGAACCCTCTCCACAAAAATATATGTTTTGAAAGAATGGAGAATTAATTTACTTCAGTTTTTTTTATTTTTTTTTCTAAATATACTCAAGGCTGGTCAAGAAGTGTGAAGACTTACTCAATGAAAAAGTTCATGAAACAGAACATAGTGGAAGGAAATGAACAAGCTAACAAACTGGCTCGTGCAGCGACGGAAGAGGACGTTTATTGGACCCGACCTCTCAATAAGGAATCACGAAGGCCCATTGTAAAACAGTCCTAAAGAAATGTTCATTTCTGAAAGAAAAAATATCGACACGAAATCTTTACCCAAGTCAGTGAAAGGAAATGTGGGAATTTGGAAGGGGCTTCATATAAAAACCACGATAGCTGATGAATGTATTGACACCAAATTTTATATCTGGATTCAGTATCCAATAGGGACACGCAATATACAGGGACGGATACAAATCTTAACCCCAAATAACTGTCGATGTAACGAATGTATCAACACCAAATTTTGTTTAAGGATACAGAAGTCCCAGAGTAAGACACCTAAGGATATGCACCTAAATCGGTTTCAGTGGGAGGGCGAAAACTTAGTTCATTTATTCGGCACTGGGGAAGTACGTTGTCGGTGATTCACCGACTTTTTTTATATCTGCAGAAGCCTCCTTAGGCGTCATTAGTTTATCATAGCTTTTAATCATAGCCGACCGTAAGGAGACTTAGTGACACAAAGTCAGGGACATGTTTCGGGAATAAAAAATTATCATAATAATAATAATATGTTATCTAAATATCAGAAACATGTCACAGCTACCCAAGAAAGATTTCTAAGCAATGTACTAAACAAAAAAGCAACTTATTTCCATGTTGATAATTGTGTTTGATAACAGCAATGGCTTGTGGAGACGCAGACACCTTAATTGTGCAAACGGCAATTGAAAATCTTATTTTTCTAACGTTGTTGCTATCATGAATGCTTTGGCTCCTGCTGACAAAGAAGTGTACATGGTGAAATAGCAGAACTAAAACAAAAGTGTATTCCTCTCGTCAGCTGCAGCAGAAACAATGCAGCAAAATGAAAGATTACATCCTTGTAGCCCACGCTTTTAATGGTTGTTACACTATAAGCGCAATTTATAACAAAGGAAAAAAACAAGCACAGAAAACTCATCCTTGCGAGAACATCCAGGTTGTAGGCCATATGTGGGATTTGGTCCGGCCCGCGAGACATTTTGAAAAACCCAATTAAAAAAAAAAAAAAATATTACACTAATTACTCACACTCACTCCAAATTAGCAAGATCGAGTAGGATGGGGTTTGTCGCTTGCTCGTGCGTTTGGCAGTACTTATAAATGCGAACAGTTCTTTTCAATGATGAAAGTTAATAAATCAAAACATCGTACAAGGCTCACTGAAGATAATTTGGAAAATTCTTTACGTCTTTGTATCAGTGGAATTAATCCAAACATCAATGGATTAGTTTCCCAAATTCAAGCTCAAGTGTCATATTGATTTCGGTGTCGCTACTTAACTTTCGTAATTTGTAATAATTCCAAATTTCACGATTTAATTATAATATTGTACCTATTTTTTTTCATTTCATTTTGTTATTTTAATAAATTGTATTATAATAACATTGTCTTATTATTTCATGTCTGATATCCATCGCTAAAAATTATGAACACTACTTTAAAGTCCGACGTTATTTTATTTTGAACCATCTACGCGGCCCGCGAACGTATTTGCACACTAAAGTTGTGCACAACATGTCAAAGGTTGCCAATACATGTTGTAGACCGTCGAGAGTTGATTAGAGGTCCTCTACAACAAAAGAAGAACAACACATCTTGACCAACGCCGGATGACATAGAGAAAGGTGATCGGGTTACATTTGAATACAATTCTAGTAATAAGATTCTGGGTATTCCTATGTATGAAGTCTGAAGTAGCCTGTTTTGCCCATTATACGAAGAAGATCCTGAAGAAAACAGTTTCAAGAAACCTAATACGTTGAGACTGAAGTACCGCAAATTTATTAGGACGATAAGTGGATCCTGCCGGCAACACCCCTTCATATACTTGAGTCAGTTTTCTCAGGAACCTATAAACTCGCCAAGAAGATGTAACCCACCCTTCTTCCCCCGGCCGCAGGAAAACTGACAGAATACAATATTTTCAGACTACAAAACAAATATCTAAGAATAAATCAGAGATATTTAAAAAAAAAAGTATTCTTTCTATTACCTGTGCTGTTTATATTGAATCATTAATTAATGATCATTAAAAATATATAAATACTTTCCCTCTCAACTTTATTAAAAATGATTATATGACACCAGGAAGAAAGAAGAATTTCGAATAACTAAACATTGTTTTCATCTCTTTGAAAAATGTGTGACGCATAAAGGAATCAATTTTTTAAGTCTTTCCTCACTTCTTGAAAGCAATTGATAATAAAAAAAATTTTAAACTAATTTTCAAATATTTTTTTTTAGAGGAAAAAACCCTCTATTCGGAAACGGAATTTTTTTTCTCATTTCCTCATTTTTATTTTCTTGGCAGTCCCTCCACCATTATCCTATACTTTTAATCGTAATTACTTTCAGCTTAATAAGGATTATAATTAATTTTATTAGTTATTTACTATATATTTTATTGCTATTTTTAATTTATACACACACATAGATTTATTTTTTTTTATTTTGGGTAGGTAAATTTTAGGACTCCCACAGTAGAGTCAGGCTCATGTCTACCAGAGTGACGAAAGAGCGCTCTGGTAGTAGGCGATATGACCTCGTAGTTAAAGCCCGGGCATGAGTCATAAAACCTAACCTATATATTTTTTTTTCTTCTGTATTTCTTTGTGACCTGAGGAAGAGGCGATTATTGTCCAGAAATATCGTCGTGGTAGAAGTCTTACCTTAAAAATAAATAGAAAATATTTATAATTGAAAAAAGTATAGTATTTATTATTATTTTAGTTACCTACATCTTTTGTAGGTACCTAATAATTATATCTATTGTGTGTTGTATCTCATACTTTTTTATATTCTAAGATTGATATCGGTTGTTGAATCTAATTTATAAGTACAGTAGACTCTCCCTTATCCGGCATTGCCGGGACTGACGTGACGCCGGATAACGGAAATCATCAATTAATGAGAAAAAATAGATCGATTAAAGCATAAAAAAAAGTGTTATTAGGTGAGCTAAGGAAGAAAACACGTATGTATTTTGTTGATAATATTTATTAAATTGATATTAAAACAAAATCTAAAATTCTAAAAATATTATTTGTTTAAAAAATCGGTAATTTTCTTTTGTTTCCCTAACACAGCACTGTCCCGTGCTGCATAGTCCCACCACTTCTTTAGTGTTAAGACGTCTGAAAAACGATCCAACGATTCTTTTCACTATGAGAATCAAATGAAAACTGAGAAAAATAGAACTGGTGTAAAAGAAAAATAAATAGGAGGAGAGGGTTTCTGTGGAAAAAAATTAAACTTTGACTTTACTAGTTACATAAGTGTTCATTTCCCGGTAAGACGATATTGTTGTGCCATGGACGGGACGGTACCTTTGTTTTTCTATTCTAGGAAACATTTTTTATATACCTATGTTTGATTCAATTATATATTTATTATAATTTATTTATAGGATATTAGTGAAGTAATAAAATATTGTATTAGCGTTCTCTTCATTATAAATACAATGTACATACATATGTATGTATGTATGTATGTACAATGAAAATACATGAAAGATTCGTGAGTTACGGAATTATTATGTGCTCGTAAATACACGTGGCTCTATATATAATTGATAATCTAATAATTGAATGTTAATTTTAGTTTAACAAATTTGATATTATTTTGCGAGCGCCGGTTAACAGGAGAGGGTGTTTTTTTCTTTCTTCTTGTAAACAATTCCATATTTGTATGACCTCAGATGAGCAAAAACATAATAGACGTATGTAATATGATGACTAAATATCATATTCAACCTTGACAGCGGCTCTTGTAAGAGACGCTAAATAGATTCGAATGAATCCCTCAAGACATTTCAATATTGACTGTTGAAAATAGAGGAAGAACCATATTTTAGCTATTTACTTTTATTCAGAAGTATGTAAAAAATGTATGTAAGTATATGTTGAGTTTTACCGGAATTCCAACTTTTTCAATTCCGTGAACCAAGAAGGGGCAAGTAAACAATAGATAGTAAGTTGTTGTGGAGTTATTCGGTCATTTTCCGACCATCTCCAGGTACCACAGCTAGTAGCCAATGTTTTAGGATGAATATAACTTCGTGAGCGCTCAACGAATAAAGTTGAGATCAATTTACAAGTCACCGCTTATATTTACGACTTAATCGAAAATCTTTTCAAATATAAGTTGTAGAGAAATCTAAAAGGCACACTTTATATGCCATATGATTTTTTGAAAGCCACTCGGTTTGCGAGATACATGACGAAACCCGTTTTATAATGGACAACTTGAATCCTATTTTTTTATACGTTTGCTTGATTTACGCGAAAACGAATAGTCCTGTCGAAAAATTGGCCCTTACAAAAAATTTTGCTTATTAAATTTCCAACTAGTTGAATGTTCTCAGATTTAGAAGAAGAAGAAGAGTTTATTATAACAATCGCATTTACAGAGGTACAATTACATAATAAGGTTCCTTAACAATTACCCTTATACACTAAATACAAATCAAAAATAATCAGTTAAATTAAAGACAGTGCTCCTGCTTATGAGTTTTAAAAAACTCTTAAAGAAAAAAAAATTACAAAATAACTAACATGAATAAAAAATAAATTAAAAAACATTCAAAAACAGAAATTACAATGTAAAATCGTGAACGGATATTATTTCGTATATAATATCCTAGTAACTCTCAGAATTACTCTAAACCTACAATGAAACAAAGCCATAACTTTCATAAGATTTTCTTGTACACAGTAATGCCAGTTTGAAATAAATTTGAAAGGGGGTAGAGGGGAATGTTCTGTAAAAACGTGGTTGGCATAAGAACGTCCTTTTATGGTCACATCACATATTTTATAGTTACATGTAGTCCACAAAGTAAGTGTTCCGTTTATTTCAGTTAAGATGATAGATTTTTTTTTTTTTATTCTTACGTGTACACATATACGACGAAATATTTTATTTTTATTCAATGTTACCTACATGCAAATTTTATTAATGATTCATTCAAAAAAATTAACATTTTAATTTTTTTATTTCTGTTTTGATACCTATCTATAATAAGAGTTTAAATTAATTAAAATTATTAAAGTCGGAATAAAATAATTTTTTATGAAGTTTATGAAGATTGACTTACAACTTCTAAGTCTGGAAACATACGAAAAGCCCTGATATGATCGCGCACAGGACTCAAAGGATACATGATGTAATTTCTCTGTGAGCTCAAATCTTTTCTGTTTATTGCCTCTACTTTTGGTCATATTCTACGTTTTCTACGTTACAATACGTTACATATTCTACGTTTCCAGTTGAAAAATGACTTTCTTATACCAACCTAATTCTTCTTGTACTGATCACTGACGTGTCCGCGTCAGCGGGTTTCTTTGTTTTATTGTACAGCGTAGTTCTGAGTTTAATATACCCAGTAATGCCAGTATGAAATGAATTTCCGGTGGGGGATGGAGAATGATCTGTACAAAGGTGGTTGGTATAAGAAAGACCTGTTATGCCACATCACATTTGCAATCGTGTTAAAATTTAAACATTAATTTGAAATATTTCCTTTTGAAATTTACTTTGAATTTTTGGGCCCTGTAACATTTTTCGTGTTAATCCTATCTCAAATATTAGGGATATTCGTTAGTTGGAAATTTTAACAAGGACAATTTTTGGTAAGTTACTTATTTGATAAGACGTAAGTGTAAATGTCTAAAAAAAAATGTGTTTCAAAACAACTTTTCAAGACTGTTTTTTGCAAATACCTCGCAAACTTAAGTCATAAATATAAGCGGTGTATTATAAATTGTACTTTAAACCGCGGCCGTTGCAAACAGCGAGGTGAACCCGCGCCATTCTAGCTGGTGGTGGTTATAGAGCACAGCTCGCGGGATAAGTAAACGCATTACGTTTAACGAAAATAAATTTTTTATTATTATTATAGAAATATGTGATGTAGCCATTACAGGACTTTCTCCTCTCTCTCCCCCCTTCCCTTCTCAAAATTATTGCATACCGGCATTATTGGGTAAAAGAATGTCTAATCTCAGGATTACGGCGTACAAAGAGACAAAATGAAACGATTTTGAGAAGTGGAGGGGGGAGAGAAGAGATAGTCCTGTAATGGCCACATCACATATTTCTATAGTAATAATAAATTTATTTTCGAAATATTGTCTATTCCACTAAAGATATATATACATATATAACTACCGGTTTCGGCTTTATACCATCGTCAGGTCTAGTTATGAACTAAGTCAGTTTGCAGAGAGCGACCCTTCAAATACATCTCAGGTCAAAGGGGGCTATTAGAACTTGGGAGTCCCCCGGCTGTACCGTTAGCTAACTCATGAAATATTTCTTAACAAAACCTAGTTCTAAATTTACATAAAACAATGTCACTAGACTAATACGTGGAAAAATAACAAATAAATAAGTACAAATACAAGTAAATAATAAAAAAAAGAAATAAAATTAATAATAATGTTAAGATTTAGATAACTTGAAACATATATGTGGAACCAAATATTAATAACAGATAATATACATACAAACATATACATACATTTAATAGCAAGCACCCTTTGACCTGAGATGTATTTGAAGGGTCGCTCTCTGCAAACTGACTTAGTTCATAACTAGACCTGACGATGGTATAAAGCCGAAACCGGTAGTTATATATGTATATATATCTTTAGTGGAATAGACAATATTTCAAAAATAAGTTTGTTTTATTTACTTATTACAAGTTTCCACAATATGTCCGCGTTTCTCAACTTAGAAATTTATTTTCGTTAAACCAATACATGGTGTTATCTTTGTGTATCCCCAAGCAAACATTTCTCCACAAATATCTCTTTAATAGACCAAAATTCGACTCAGAAGCAATTGTGCACTTTTTTGATAATGGTAGGTCAACAATTTATTTTTTACTAAGGCTTAAAAATTAAGAAAAATATAGGTTAGGTTAGGTTAGATTTTATGACTCATGCCCGGGCTTTAACTACGAGGTCATATCGCCTACTACCAGAGCGCTCTTTCGTCACTCTGGTGGACATGAGCCCGACTCTACTGTGGGAGTCCTAAATTTTGCCTATACTAAATTTTTATTCACCTAGGGTAGGGGGTCTTTAACGAGTACCTGACATCGTACAGGCTCGGGACCATCGCTTAACGTCCCATCCGAAGCACGGCGTGCTTAAGTTTATTTTACCTCCCAGATAAAATAAACTAAGGGCCTCGGTCGGGTTTCGAACCCACGATCTTGAGCTCAGAAGGCAAGCACGCATACCACTGAGCTACCGGCGCCCTAAGAAAAATATATTTTTATATATTGCTTATAAGATATAAATATATATATATATATATCAGATATATATATATATTTTTCTTGTTCAGTTTTTATTTTTGTGCTATGTTTACTACAATTTTCCTATTGTCCTTACCAAAGGTCATATTTTGTTTTATATAATTTTGTATTGTTTTTGTTTCCTAGTTGCTTGCACTATTTATATTAAAGAGCACGTCCTTTTTTAATATTTTAACAACTACTTTAACAACGTGCACAGTCGGAAGATAACAGCAAACTGACCGGGCGTGCTACGCTGTAAGCGGTTCAAGCGGGTAAAACAAACAATAATTCATTCCAGTTAAAGCGGATAGAAGCAGTTTGAGCCTGTTAAAGCAGGTAGGCAGGTGCACTATGACCGCCCCAATAAGTTTTCAATACTTTTTTTCCCCCGCTCACCTGCCGCGATAAAGCGGGATGCGGTGCACTATGGACGTACCCTAAGACAAGATATAAACAAGAAGAAGACTGCATACAGTGCTGCACCACGTCCCATTGCACAGGTAGTTTAAAAGAAAAAGTTCCAATGACAGTCGGACCTTGAAAAGTGAACACTAGTTAAAATTTCGATTTTGGATTTTCTCACAATTACAATACTTCATTCTAATATATATATATAATAAATATTTATGTATTCACTATAATTTATTTCGTGCTGCAGTAAATTTTCAACATCTCAAATTCATATAATAAAGCTAATACTCGTATTCTAGAATATTGCCAGACTGGAAAAACATCGTTAACGTTTTATCACCTCATAAAAAAGATAGGTATATCAGTCTTGTACTTGACTTAAAAAAATGGTATTATTTCATTTTTATTATAGAAGTACTGTCATTATTACTTCCTCAGATACACAAAGTATAGGAAAAGTTATGTAATCCGTCAGAAATTTGATGCGGAGTTTTCAAAATAATTTGCTGAATCTAAAAATGGGGGGAAAACGGGAGGTTAAAGAGGCTCAACACAAAAATACCAATAACTGCCGATATAATGAATCTATCTACATGAAATTTTATATTTAAATTCAAAATGTCACCTATTAATTTTCCGCGAGATCGGACGAAGCGAAGGGGGGCTAGGGAAGAGGGGGTCGACTCAAATACCCCAATAACTGCCGTTATATTGAATGTATCGACATGAAATTTTATATTTAAATTCTAAATGCTCCACCTATTAATTTTCGTTCACGACGGAAAAGTACAATGTTGGGTTGTTCCGAATTATAGTTGCTAACAAAAAAATTAAACAGATTGGAATGTCGATTATTATTTAAATATTTTACAAGTTGCAAATAAAACTGTATTCTCACCGACAGATTTTACTTATCCAGATAAACAAAGTATGAGGGAAATTATGTAATCTTAAAAATTCGATGCTGAGTTTTCAACCGAATTTCATGTTTTTAGACTTCCTGATCTGTGATCACGATAACTTCCGATAGAAAGGATGTATCGACACGAAATTTTATAAATGTATCCAGAACCCTCTAAAGACGACACCTATCAATTTTCAGCCAAATTAACACAAAAACTGTAGTAACTGCCGTTGTAATAACTATATTAACACGAAATTTCATATGTAAATTTGAAGCTCTCTATGGACAAAACCTATAGATTTTCAGCCTAATCGGCCAAAGGAGAGGATGGGACTACAGGCTTAACACAAAAGCTTTAATAACTGCCGTTGTACGATTGACAAAACATTTATTATGTATATTCATAGCCGTATAAGGACGACACCTATTAATTTTCAGCGGAATCAGTCGAAGGGGAGGGGGGATCAGATCTAAGTTAGCACATGCCTTCATTTCAAATGTCACGTTTGTAGGTACAATAATTGAGTTAGAGCGGATAGCCACACAGACAGGCAGACGTACAGACAGATTATATATAACGAGTTTTGAAAAATCCATTTAAAGATAGGTTTACATGTGATAAAATTTGTGCAATTATTTAGCAGAATTGTTTCTTATGCACTGGATCATTTATAATTTCGATTTTTTAAAATTATTTTGTCTCCGGCGTTCTCTTAAGCATTTTAACTATTCCAACTCAATTGACACATATTGACCACATAATTAATTATAAATGTGTGAATCAAAAGCAGAGACACAAGCCTACGGAGGGGAACAACGCCGGAGTGGAAGGGAGATGAGAGAGGGATGGGGTGAGGGGCGGGCGGGGCGGAATGGTGGGGCGAGGGAGGATTGTCAGTCCACCACCGACATCCACCCCGAGCAGAGCAACAGACCATCCGTAGAGAGTCATGGCAGACGTGGAAGTGCAGCAGTACTCGGTGGAGAGGAAAGTGAGGAAGGTGAAGAAGACAACGACGAAACGACGAGAGTCTTCTGACCAGGGAGAGGTGACCATCACCGAGATCCAGGAGAAGGAGAACCAGCTTCCCTACAAGGATGAGGGGTGCGTGTCCAGCATGTCCACCATCCTCTACCTCATTCCTTCCTCATATCCTCGCTGACAAGGGGTAATCCGTTCCTTCCTACCTTTGTGCGCTCCCCCTACGTTTTTGCGCAATTTTCTGTCATTAAGTGACACTAAAAAGCGTGCCCACCGCATAATTTCTCTCCGCGTTAATTTCAATCCGTCAAAAAAAACAGCTTTTTTATGTATCTTTGTTTGTGGAGGTAAATATTGCATCAACTCTTGTGGACATTCGCAACGTAATCTACCGGTTACCGTCCTATTCTAAGCATCCATAATCTGCAAGCCCTATAAACCTTCAGCTCCCGAAAACTCTATATTTCGGACTGTGGGGCTCGAAATCAGTAAAGATAATACCATAAATATCAATTTTTCTCATATTTCTAGAGTGACATTCTCGAAAATATCAAAATCAAAGTTTACCGAAAGTAAATTGCAACTAAGCTTTCAACAAAGTGCAACCGAATAGTTTTGCATGAAAAATAGAAACTCAAAGGACTCAAGCTTGGTCAATAGGAAATTTAGAACAAATACGATGATTATTAATTATATAAAAAGTAATATGTGTAATAACATTATTGCCAATATATATTTTACGGTGACGTATATAACTAAATGTATCTTGTATCGCTCAATTCATTACTCGTTTACAAAAGAAGGTACAAAATGTCAATAAGGGAAAGAAATTATTATGTTTGATCTTTTTTTTGTTATAGTTACGATACGATTGTGCTCATTTCAGTAGTATCGTAACTGTCTCGTTATATTATGGTCTATTTGCCAATTTTGAAACGGGCTCGAGGTTGCAGTTTAAACTGACGTTTTCATGGGGTCAATTTTTAAATAATTAACACATCTGTGCGAAATGGTTCGTAAATTATTTAAACAGAATGCTATTACAAAATGTATAAATATAACCGGTGAAATCAATTAAAATTTGTATTAAAATTCCAAAATTCTCTACCATCAAATTAGTACTTTATCGATCCGATATTTGGTGCACAAGATCATTCAAAATGCAGCGTATTCATATAGACTCATACGTTACAAATTGTATTTAGTTTCCGTGGATAACGTCATAAGCTGGAAGTCGCAATATATTATTTATTACT
The DNA here is from genome assembly GCA_963662175.1 of Aradus depressus. Classification (NCBI taxonomy): domain Eukaryota; kingdom Metazoa; phylum Arthropoda; class Insecta; order Hemiptera; family Aradidae; genus Aradus; species Aradus depressus. The sequence goes on from OY759214.1 coordinate 40,169,961, forward strand.
TACTACCCCTTGTCAATTTTCATTAGCCCTTCTCTTTTTTTCCCCTACAGTGTTACCCTATTGTGCTGTCCATTTTTTTGAAAAGTTTATCAAAAATATGAATTTGACCTTTGCGTTCCCACACATTTGGATATATATTTTTTTACTTTCTCACAATAAAAAGTGTACGATACAGAAATAACTTGATAAAGTAATCACGTAATGACGTAATACAAATTTTTTTTACATAAATCCAAAACGTTATTGTAAAAAAAAATCATTTTCATTCATAAAACGAATACTACACGTTTCATATAACTGCATGATTTTTTTTTCTTCTTTTTGCCAAAAATTTGATTAACTTTTATTGGGAAAAGGACTCCCTGTAAATTTTGGTGTGATTTTTTGTAAAACTGGAAAACCAGTGTTCATAAACATATTTCACATATTGTTTTTTTAATTCCACTGTTTTTTTTTTTAAATGTTTTGTTTGGAAAATTGTCTCCACAGTGGTGCATTTTTTGTAATGAATTTTTCCAAAAAAAGAAATTAGGTCGTCAGTTCTATATAAAAAGATGATTCTGGCGTCACCGGATCTCGCCCGAATATGGCCTCTCCGTGGAATATCTATTTCTGTTCTCTAGATTTCTCTACTCCCATCCCATCCTATTTCCCAAGGTTGGGCACGTACCCCCCAACGTTTTAATAATTCAAAGGTACCTACCCTTAAATTTTTAATTAAAATAATACAATTTAAGGAAATAATAAAAATAAATGTTTTATGTTTTATTTATAATTTTTTTTATAATCCACAATATATTATTTTCAAATTTAATTTACTTAAAGATAATGATATATTTTTTTACATTACACTACAATATTCATAATAAATATATATACTTAGTGGATGAATTCGTATTTTGTTTTGTTTGATTGTGAAAGAATATTTCATTGGAGTCAAAGTAGTTCTAAGTGAAAATTAAAAAATATGTTTGAATTATTTATTCTCACATATTTAGATTAATATTATATTTTTATAATCAACAATGATTTGATCAAACGAACTAATTTTACAATAAATACTTTGGTATATTCCAACATAAATAACTCTCGTTTTTCAAATTCATTCTCTCTACATAATGTTATTTATGTTGTCAATTATTTCCAAAATATTTGACTTTACGAAGGAAAGCCTTCTTTAACATAAGAAAATGTCGTTTGTCCATCTAGCTAATTGTGAAAAAATTTAGTTTTCATTATCGATAAAAATTGTCAAACTAAAATTAAAATTAGGAAAAGAAAAATGTTATCCTTTCACAAAAAAAAAAAAAGTTTAGGGTGAGCGCTTTTGGTTGCTAAACCATCCTCAAACCCAGTTATACAAACTCTTAACACTTTAACTTACAAAAGTATATAAAAGTTTCCGTGGAGACGAAAATATTTTTAAATTCCACTGGCTCATATAGTTAATGAGTTAGAGTTTGTATAACTGGTTAAGCAACCGAAAGCGCTCACCCTAAATATATATATTTTTTGGGGGAAAGGACTACATTCTTCTTTTCCTAATCTTCGAGTTTTCCACTACATCGGCCAGTTCCAAGAAAAATCTAAAATTAAAGTTCTGTTACCATAGATTTTGACTGCATATTTGAGAGTGCCTCGTCAAATTATTAACTAAATTACCAATTAGTAGGAATTAAAGAAAAATATGTAGACGATATAAGTAGCCATTAGGTCATTCAAAAATGATGATGGATTCCATTGAGGAAACACTTAAATTATTTGTTGAATTAAGCTATGCGTCGAAATTATTCTATGTTGACTTGAAGATACGTAGTACTGTAAATAATAACTATAAACTCCCTTTGGGCGATTTGACTGAAGATCAATAATAATTAATAATCCCTCCTTCCCTAATGACAATAAGTGTCGTCCTTAGAGGGTACTGAATACACATATACAATTTCTCATCGATACATTCATTCTGTCGAGAGTCATCGTGTTCAAAGAAATTTTTAATTTTTTGGAATCAGGAGATCGGATATCATGAAATTCCGTTGAAACCTTAGCATCGAATTTCTGACCGAATATATAACATTCCCCATACATATTTCGTTCAAGTACAAAGTTGCCAAATAGACGTTTTCACGGAGTAGAATATTTCTATTCGAAATCTATTCATCTCTTACGTATAGCAGGGGAATGTAAATCAGCCTTCATAAAATATTAACGAAATCAAAACCTGATAATTTTTTTTACATTGCGTTTTTTATTCTTTTCAGTTAGATAAAAATTTACTGAAATTACAAAAAAAAAAAAAAGTATAATATAAATACATGAAAATAGAACACATGAAATGTCTTCCTATCCACATAAAAGTGAGACATTAGCCTTCAAAATAGATTTTTTATTTATTGGCAATAGCCTTTTAATATCCTCGTTTGAGAGCTCGTAAAGAAAATCGTAAATTGCCCCCTCTATCTGTGAAATTATTGACGGGTCCTTGTCCACCCTCTGCTCAGTAATGGAGCCGCCCCATTTTACATTCACAGCTATATGAAGTATAGGAGAAGTTATGTAATTGGTCAGAAATTTCATGTTGACTTTTAACCGAAATTCATGTTTTCAACGCATTCCAAAAAAAAAAAAAAGTTGCCTATGCCTGTGAACACGATAACTCCCGATAGAATGAATGTATCGACATGAAATTTTATATGTGTATCCAGAACTCCATAACAACGACATGTTTGAGTTTCAACTGAATACGTCAAAGGGAATAGGGGGAGTGGTGGGGATTCATATAAAAACTCTAATGACTGCCGTTGTAATGAATGTATCAACACAAAATTTCATATGTAAATTCATTCTCCATTAGGACGACAACTAATAATTTTCCGCGGAATCGACCAATGGGGGGAGGGGGGATTAGAGAGGGGCTCAACTTATAAAAACTCTTATAACTGCTGATCAAATGAATTAATCGGCACAAAATTTAGTATGAAAATTCAGGTGATTCAATATGAATTGCAACTAAGCGGTCGATGGGTTTATGAGGGAGAGTGAATATTTCATTAATTCGTACTGAGGAAGTACATTGTCGGTGATTCACCCTCGGTGATTAGGTTTTATGACTGATGCCCGGGCTTTAACTACGAGGTCAAATCGCCTACTACTAGAGCGCTCTTTCGTCAGTCTGGTGGACATGAGCCCGACTCTACTGTGGGAGTCCTAAATTTTTATTCACCTAGGGGCAGGGGTCTTTATGGAGTACCTAAAATCGTACAGGCTCGGGATCATCGCTTAACGTCCCATCCGAAGGACGGCGTGCTTAAGTTTATTTTACCTCCCAGATAAAATAAACTAACGGCCTAACTAACGATCTTAAGATTTGATATTTTTTTTTTTTGGATTTATGTACGGTGCATATTAGCCATGTCAATGTGTTATCTAGTTATTTATGACATCATCCATGGCCCCGGGAGGGAGTTCTATCTTCGAAATAAAACTCACTCACGGACGGGATTCGAACCCGCAAACCATGCGACCAAAGCCCTACGCCCTAGCCCACACGGCCCCCTACCGTCGACTTTTTGTAGTGATATTTCTTTCAAATTCTTTTTTATGGCTCTTCTTTCTATTATGGATAAGTACTAATCGTCTCTGCTGATTTATGTAAAATTTTATCATTTGAATCAGCTGGGTTCTAATTATGATTTCCCTATAGAGGATAGGAACCTGCAATTAATTTAGAATTTACCGGTATTGTCATTCGATTTATGTGAGGTTACAATTTCAGTGAATGGATTGGTCACCCTTAGAATTTAATTTTGAGTGACGATAAATAAAAAATACGCCAGTGATTCACCGACTACTAAGTTTTCGCTTTCCCTTAAAACAGTCGACCGTCTGGGGTAATTATTTTAGGGTTTTGAGTTGAATCCTCCCTACTCTTTGACTGAAAATTAATAGGTGTCGTCCTTAGGGGGTTTTGGGAAATACATATATTTCTTGTCGATACATTCTATCGAATTTCTGACCGATTACATAACTTTCCTTATACATCCTACAGCTGGGGAAGTAATTAAGACTACGGTTGTAGGTAATAGCTTGACATCATTCTTGACCAGAGGAGAGAAACCACCCAATGGTTAGTTATTGTGTCTCATGCCCGGGCTTTAACTACGAGGTTATATCGCCTACTACTAGAGGGCTCTTTCGTCACTCTGGTGGCCATGAGCCCGACTCTCTTATGATAGACACTCCCTAATATACTGTTTCACTCATCACCATACACACATATTACCAGAATATAGATCATTGGGTGTTTAAGGAGTTTTTAGGATTTTGAGGAAGTGTTGTAGATTGAATAGCATGTATTAAAGGATTATTGTGGGAATCAAGGGAGGAATGGAAATTCTTACCTATGGGGATAAAAGGAGATTTGTTGCAGAATATAATATTGTCACAGACTTACTAACTTCTGAGTCTACTCGTCACTTAACAAATAAGTCACACAGTGAGTAACACTTTATTCACTATTTTCCAATAGAAAACTTGACAAACTCAATATGTGAGACCACAGTTTTATATCTTTTTATAAAAAAAAAGATAATAAAAAAAAAAATCTAGTCCAAAAAAAAACAAAATTACTTACATTCTAAAAAGTCAATTTACAACCGAATACTAGAAAACTGGATCAAATAAACATTGAAAACAATGTTTTATAAGTATTCTTAACTAGTTAACTGCACACACGCGCACACATATTATATATTATGGTGTGAAATTGATATAGGATTTCAAATACATTAATCCAGACCATTCCATGAATCCCTATTGGTCAGATTTCACTAAGCTGCAACTGTGTTTTGGTTTTAGCAAATTCTAGAGTCCATAAATTAAGGAGAATAATCAAAAGCAAAACAAGCTGAACAAGTTACCATGTTTCCTACCTTCCGTGAGGTTACATACATTTTAAGCGGGTTAACATCGATTATCGTATTGATAGCTATCGTAATTAAGTATTTTCAAGCACTAATTCAGGAACAAGTACTACTTGATCTAAAACAATCTATTAAATGAAGAACATTATAGATTATTAAATGGATCGCCTCTACCTATTCTAGATTAATAACGTTACATGAAATGACCTTCCGAAACGTAAACGGTTCAGTATTTTGCATATTAGGCAGTATATATTAAAACAGATGTCCCTTTTTTTAAAAAATAGTCTCATATTTTCTAAATTATCAGAAGAATTCTGTACTGTGGCGCTTTTCATTCACAAAGTCTGACAAGATAATGAACTTTACACAAATCTAGGTTTCATGCTAGCAATCTTCCTAGGTTTCAATAGAAATTTCGGTGATGGAACGAATTAAACGATTGTTACCATTACGGGGGTATTTTTAATTAAATTTAACATGATGGTCATCTGTGATAATTAAGCGAATTTTTTCCAGTGATAATTAAAACTTGTTACCTAGAGTAATTAATTATCCTGCTGCCGATAACTTGAATGATATGAATAAGGTGGCAACATGTTAAAAGCCATTTGATAATGCATTGCCAAATATAGGGCCAGCACGAATTAATCAATTAAGTTTTCGCTCTCCCTCAAAAACGAATCGACCGTTTGATCAAAAATCAATATTGACTTACATAGAAGCTTCTAAATCCTCATATTACATTTTCTGATGATACATTTAATACATCGGCAGTTAATAGAATTTTTGTATTAAGCCTTCCCTCTAACCCCCCCCCCCCCCCCCCCCCCATTATCTTTATCCGATTTGGCTGAAATCCTATGTCGTCTTTAAATGTTTCTGGATGCACGTAAAACATTTCGTTTGAATACATTTATTCTATCGGGAGTTATCGTTTTCACAGGCATACCCACAGACATAAGATAATTATTTTGATAGAGAAGATAATTATAAGATAATTATTTTGTTAGTTTTTGGATTAAAGAGGTCGGAAAACATGAAAGTCTCCGCTTTCAATTTCTGACCGATTTCATAACTTTTCCTGTACTTCGTTTAGTTGAGGAACGAAATTACGTTTTGACTCTCCCTTCAAAATCAATTGACTGTTTGGGGTAAAAATCAATACCCGACGAGGGGCTTCTGTATCCTGATACTAAATGTTGTGTCGATACTTACATTACATTGACAGTTATTAGGTTTTTGTGTTGAACCCTCTCTGATTCCGCGGATAATTTATATGCCTTATGAAAATATGAAGATGGCTGATGTAGTGAGAAGTGATTGTTTCACAGGTTGTCAAATAGAATATAGTCTGACCTCTCACAGATTTTTATTAGTAGTAGCTAGCCGGCTTTCGAGGTTTGCCGCTCCATCAGGCAGTCTACAAAGGAAACCATCCTTAATATAATATAAAGGCAACAAAGATGAATATATAAATTGTAAGAAGTTAATTTTTTTTAAAATAACCATACCTGATAAAAAATTAAAAAATGTTTTGAATGATAACTAAATAATTTTATAATATAATAATAAATTTATAATAAAAATATATAAATAAAACAATCTAAATTTTTAACAATTTAAAATATCATGGATGGGGACAGACGAGTTATTCCTGTTCACTATCTGAGTTAGTTATCATTCAAAACATTTTTTAACTTTTTATCAGGTATGGTTATTTCAAAAAATGTATGGTTATTCCAAAAAATGTTAACTTCTTACAATTTATATATTTATCTTTGTTGCCTTTATATTATATTAAGGATGGTTTCTTTTGTAGACTGCCTGATGATGAGGGAAACCTCAAAAGCCGGCTAGCTACAACCAATAAAAATCTGTGAGAGGTCAGACTATATTTTATTTGACAACCTGTGAAAAAAAATGTCTTTATGAGGTCTTGGATTTACATACGAGGAGTTTCTGTGTTAAGCCGGGGCGGGGGGCATCAAGGGTTGGAAAACATGAAATTTCGTTGAAATTCAATCTGACTAATTATATAACTTCTCCTATACTTTTTAAAGCTGGGGAAGTACAACAGTCTCATTAAAGGAATGGTTGTAAGAAGGGGGTGTCCTTTTTGTAGCCGTATTGATTGGGTTACATGCTGTAAATTCTAGTGCGTGTTAAGGGGAGACAAGGGAATGACGTAGGACGCAATCTTGTGGCGTCGTCTTGTCTTCAACCATACCTAACTGTCATAGAAAATATGATCATCAGGGGTTTATATGATTAGAAATATATATTTGAATTTATTTACGAAAATAAATTTCCAAAATAAAATATTCGTAATAAAATTATATTAATTAACATTACATCGGCAGTTATTAGAGTTTTTGAGGCGAGTCCCTTTCATCTGACAACCCCTTCTCTTCATCCCCTTCAGTGGAAAATCAATAGTTGTCGTCCTTATGGGGTTTTGAATTTAAATATAAAATTGCATGTCAATACAGTCATGAATCAATTTGAGGTTCTTGTGTTACAAGCCTCCCTCCTCACCCTCCCCCTTCTCTTTGGCTCAAAAATAATAGGTTAGGTTTTATGACTCATGCCCGGGCTTTAACTACGAGGTCATATCGCCTACTACCAGAGCACTCTTTCTTCACTCTGGTGGACATGAGTCCGACTCTACTGTGGGAGTCCTAAATTTTGCCTACCCTAAATTTTTATTCACCTAGGGCAGGGGTCTTTAACGAGTACCTGACATCGTACAGGCTCGGGACCATCGCTTAACGTCCCATCCGAAGGACGGGGTCCTTAAGTTCATTTTACCTCCCAGATAAAATAAACTACGGGCCTCAGTCGGGTTACGAACTCACGTTTTTGAGCTCAGAAGTCAAGCACGCATACCCCTGAAAAAAAAAAAAAATAGGTGTCATTATAGGGTTCTGGATACATAATCAAATTTAATGTTAGTACAATCATTTCATCGGGAGTTATTGTGTTTAGATAAAAATTATTTTTTTCATTTTTGAAATCAGGGGTTCGGAAAAGTTGAAATTTTGATAAAAAGTCAACATCGAATTTCTGACCTATTACATAACTTCCCTTATACTTAGTATAACTGGGGAAGTAATATTGACAATTAGTGTGTATATTCTTTCTGTTAGAATATCTTTCTAACAACATGAATTTTCACAAAGTAGACCTGGAGTCAGTCCAATTCTTAACATTGATAAATGTTAGTGTTTTTGAATTAAGTCCTTCTCTATAATCTCTGTCTTTAATACAGCTGATTTGGCTGATCTAGGGCTTATCCAGTAAATCTGCAGATTGGCACATTATGGTTAAAACATACCTTAGTATCTGGAAATATAATTTGTTTGTTTACATTGGATGCTTTTCTGCAGATTTCTCTCTCGAAATGTATTTTCCACTTATTTATTAATTCCTTCTCCTCTTTCACTAATGACTCATTTACAAAATAATAAAAATTTTATAAAAAAAAGCTGACAAACTAAAAATTAAAATGTTTTATTTAAACAAAAATATACACAATGATTGAACGCCGTTCTAAAATATCACAAGGTCCATTTTGCTTAACCTTTGCCAAGTAAGTTTGGCAAATATATGAAAATTTGCCTAGGTTTACGCCTACACGTTTTGGCTGCGTTCGTCTTCTGGCTTAGTTTGATGGACTATTTTTTCTTTCCGTTAGTTGGATTTAGTTGACATTAGCTCTGTATTTTTGCACATTATGTCGCTTCTCCAAAATATGTGCAAATTTTCTTTCTTTATATCCCCTGATTCCCGAAATTACCTTAACTGATACCAATAAAATTATAGAATTTAAAAAACGTTTCTTCCCACTATTTTATTTACCTACAGAACAGGTTTTCATTGCAACTACGTCATCGTACATGACTAGTTTAGTTACTGTGGCAGTACATACAACTGATGATGACGCAGTTGCGTTCAAAACATTTTCAGAGGTAAATGAAATATTGAGATCTTACAATCATGTAATAATAACATTTATTTATCTATGTTAAACCATAACATGGTATGGATACGATTTTTTACAATAAAGTAGAAAATGAATGAGTATAAAGTTCCTAACATTAATTAATACAATAGGTAGGTACTATTTTTTTTAAATTATAAATATTTTTAATAGTTACTTGTTTTGACTCATGCCCGGGCTTTAACTATGAGGTCATATCGTCGACTACCAGAGCGCTCTTTCACTCTGGTGGACATGAGCCCGACTCTACGATGGGAGTCCTAAATTTTGCCTACCCTAAATTTTATTCAACTAGGGCAGGGGTCTTTAATGAGTACCTGACATCATACAGGCTCGGGACCATCGCTTTTCGTCCGATTTGGAGAACGGTGTGCTTAAGTTTATTTTACCTCCCAGATAAAATAAACTGAGAGCCTCGGCCGGGTTTCGAACCCACCATTTTGAGCTCACAAGGCAAGCACACATACCTAGGAGCTAACGGCGCCCTCATTTTACATATATTTTTTTAAATTTGCAAACTAAATACATTATAAGCAAATATAAAATATGATAACTATATAGGTACATGAGTAAGTGTCTGTGTTTCATTTAGATGATCTCGAGGCCACCTACTATTCAGACGGCGTGGAGGTTTTTCAGGATGGGATTGAGAGGATAGGACCTGTTCAAATGGGATTGGATGGAATGAAAGTTTATTTTGGAAGAGTAGGGATTAGTTCGTGGACGGTTGGAATAGTTAGGTCTTCTTGGAGTTATCTATTGATGCTGTATATGCTACGGGTAAAGTTAGATTAACGGTTAAACCTAGGATTACCCGGGTAAACCTAGTAGTACCCGCTGGCGCTTGGTTAAATTCCGAAATATAATTGAAATAGTTCACGTTTCGGGCTTTACCCGGGTAAAGTATATGTTAAAGCTAGAACCTGTACTACTTCAAATATAGGAACGACGGGAGGGGCAGATATATCGTTCCGCCGGCGGAACGCCTGCAAATACGCCCCCAAATTTTGTAATATTTCGATTTAGGTTTGTTCTAGGAATTTATGTACCCAGATGAATGATTATCGCTGTTAGACAGCTTACAACAATGGAAATTGAGGTGTGGTCGAGCTAATTAATAAGTACCTAATCTTTATAGTGGAACATACGTCCACTAATGGCCTTGTCATTATTAGTATACCCAACTTTAACCAAGCGGCAGCGGCTACTACTAGGTTTACCCGGGTAATCCTAGGTTAACTTTACCCGTAACATATATATTTCTTCAAGATAAATCTTATTTGAAGTCAATATTTCGGTTCAATTACGCGCCCATTTAAAGTCACAAAGAGCAAAATATAGATGAAAAAAAATATATTTATATATAGGTATAACATATATTAACAAATTATTTTACTTGAAACTGATTACTAGTGATGTCAGGACTGTTCTTTTTGTCGAATCCTTTGAAAATGATATGCCACACATTGTGGGTATGAAAGCTGAAATGCCCCTCCCTCAAGCGCCCCCTACCAAATTAAAATTGTTGGATGCCACAGTGCATTTATATGAAGTAGACGTATATTTTTGAACTCGACAAATCCTTCAAAATGTTATGGGGGATTATAACAGAATGAACGGGACCCCAGAGAAATATCCTAGTTACGCCAAGCTAGGGACCATCGTTGAGTTAATTGAGCCAATTGCAGGAAACATCAGTTGCCTTCAAGGAACGATAAGGATAATGTTACTGGAGTTTCGAATTAATTTCAATAGAACTACTATAGTTAGTGTGCCGTGTACGTTTCAAAGAGTTTCTAGATAACATTTTGTTGATAACAGTTTAAAGATAACAGTTAGTATATAACAAAGCAAATTAAAAAGTGCTACCTAAGGTATTATGCATTATATGGGTTTTAACAATGAATTTTTATTTTTTTTTAATAACAAAGTTAAAAAAGATAAGAGGTATAAAAAATTCAATTTAGTTATCGGTTTTACACAAATTTGACATCGGAATCAGATAACTCTTATTAAAAAATGTCTTCTATAGTGAAAGATTTTTACCTTATGGACCAGTAATAGGTAATAATAATATTTTTTTCCGTTAAACCATAACATAGTTATGTCACGCTATATTGTACATCAAAGTAGCTTATAAATTATATAAATCAAACTACATATATCTTAAAATACACATATATAAAAAAATAAAATAAATAAATAATAGAAAATATATTGATTCCTGATCGTTGTTTCTTATTAGAATTAAAAATTCAATTTTTTCTTTTTACAGTTGATATGAATCGATTCGTGACAATTGACAAAACCTCGATAATTTTCTAAAAATTTTATGAAAACTTTTCAATTTTTTTTTTTTTTTAATATGCATTTATTATGTATGTAAAATATGGAAACATATGCAAAATAAAAGTTTCTTTGATTGATTCTCTTTGGTCCAAAACACTTTTTTTTTTTAAGTGTTTTTACTACCTCGGTGATGTGTGAAGCATAGAAACGAATACGCAAATGCATATAAATATGGGCCCTAGTAATCAGGCATTCATGATTCCTGTGGCATGATTGCCTTAAAGAAGAAGAAAAAAGAAACATGCGGGGAAAAATAAAAATAATATTCGACATAATGTTACTTTATTTTTATATGATAAATTGTTCCATATTGGCTTGGAGAGAGAAATTTTCTCGTCTGAAGACACGATGTATCAGATGAGGTGTCATAAAAGTTATATGAGGTTAAGGGTTGTTTTCATCTAGACTCCTTAACCAGACCCAGACCATATTGCGACTCTAGCTAACTTCTGCGTCTTCCACGTTCAAATAGAGCTTTGGTTGATATTATTTAATATTTTAACCCGTTACGCGACATCCTATCAGATTACCCCCCGGGTGCCATGTGAGTCTCACAGACTCCTAAAGCATTTTAGGTGCAAAAATTGTATGCAGTAATACAATGATTGCGAATTATAATTATTTTATGGAACTAAATACATATATGAATAAGAAAATGTCATCACTTTTTATGTTAATTTATTCAACAAAAATCATTGTTACAATGGTAATGAATTTTTTAATTTTGGTTCACACAATAAATTATTTTATAAGAGAAAATCTTGTCGGCAAAGTTAGGTTTATTTGTCCGAAATTACAATTGTTTACGCCCTTGTAGGGAGCAACTGGCTTCAGATGAATTTGGATTCATTCTGAAAAGTAAAATAAAGCGTAAACTGGCTGACTATGGCAATGCTGGAGATATGGTAAATCAGAATGTTGGAAAAAGCTGGGGGTATGTGAAGGAAACATACCCAAAAATCCACCACTATATGTTATAAGACTTATCTTGAAGATTGAAATCAAGAGGAAGACCCGACCTTGACGGCAGACTACAACTTATAAGAGCGAATTTACATTAGGCTCAGAAGTTCGTCATAGAATCAGTACTGCCAATACAACTAAATGAATATCCCATGTGAGTCTCGGAGACACACATGTCGCGGAACGGGTTAAGCTGAATCACAACATATGACATTTACATTAAGAAGAAGAATGTGTCCCGCCATTTTTATCTACAAGCTTCTCCCCCAACCAAACACCGGGAGGACTTACACTACACAGAAAACTAATCCACTCATTATAAGGCCCTGAAAGAGGAAATAAGGAGTTTCCAAAACGTTGGCCAAATACTGAGTTTCTTCTACACGAAAGAACCTCGACTTCTTTTAACATGGACACAGAACAGTATTTCAGTGGCGTGCTTACTGAGCTGAAGATTGCATGTCCAAAACCCGGCTGAGGCCCTAAGTTCATTTTATCTTGGAGGTATAATAAACTTAAGCACTCCATCCTTCGGATGGAATGTTAAGAAATGTTCCCGAGCCCTACGACGTCAGTTAAAGATCCCTACTCTAGGTGAATAAATAATTAGGGTAAGCAAAATTTAGGACTCCCATAGTAGAATCGGTCTCTTGTCCACTAGAGTAACGAAAGAGCGCTCTGCTAGTAGACTATATGACCTTGTAGTTAAAGCCCGGGTATGAGTCATAATAACTAACTATATTTATTTAAATATTTTCGGAATATTGATTAGTCACTCATTGCTGTTCAGTCAATCCACCAATCACATCTTATTGGTTATAAATTGATGAAAACCAGAAATTAAAAAGCAATATGAATATTAGGACTGTGAGGCCGTTACAAATTTGAACTAATTACGACCTTGAGCTCAGAAGGCAAGCACGCATACCACTGAGCTACCGGTGCCCTCTCCTAACATTCATATCGCTTTTCAATTTCTGGTTATCATCAATTTATATTATTAACATTTGATTGATGAATTGATTGATCAGCAATGAGTGACTACTGCGGGAGTATTGGAATGGATATATTCTGTGATTCGTTATTCATTTATAACTCACCTTTAATTATAGATTATGTAACGATGAGATCCTCTTTTCACCTATAAATGACATTGTGACAGAATGAAGTGATTGCACCATTTTAACCATATTAATATTAAAATTGTGAGTTGTTTTATGATGGAGGTTTACTGCTACGGATATACGAGTATGTTAATACAGGCCCTGAATGCCGAAAGCTTGGCAGAACTTCTGCGAGTTCATTTCTATCGACCATTTTGAAATGTTAGCTCTTATCCAAATTTTCTTGGGGTTGAACTAGAATGTCCATTTTGTATTTTGTACAGTAGATTAAAAGATGAAATAAAAACCATAGACTCATACTTGAAATTCTTGGTAAAAGTATTTAAATAATTTCCCATTTTGGGGTTTACCCAAATTTTATTCTCGATTTTGATTCTAAAGTATTGGACATATTGATAAAATATCAGTCGAAAAATTTCAAAATTTAGAGCAAATTTTGTGGTGAGCATGATTTTTGGTTCTCATCGTATATTCAGTCACAACTGTTCCTCCACAGCAACAACCAGCAGAGGGCGCCGATACCTAGCTCAGTGGTATGCGTGCTTGCCTTCTGAGCTCAAGGTCGTGGGTTCGAAACCCGGCCGAGGCCTTTAGTTTATTTTATCTGGGAAGTAAAATAAACTTAAGCACGCCGTCCTTCGGATGGGACGTTAAGCGATGGTCCCGAGCCTGTACGATGTCAGGTACTCGCTAAAGACCCCTGCCCTAGTTGAATAAAAATTTAGGGTAGGCAAAATTTAGGGCTCTCACAGTAGAGTCGGGCTCATGTCCACCAGAGTGACGAAAGAGTGTTCTGGTAGTATGCGATACCATATCCCGGCAAATGTGAAAAAACCTTGAGCTCGCCGTCCTTTGGATGGGACGTTAAGCAATGGTCCTAAGCGTGTACTATATCAGGTACTCCTTAAAGATCCCTATCCGAGGTGGATAAACCTTGGCAGGCAAAATGTAAGACTCCCCAGTAGACTCGAGCTAATGCCCCAACAGAGCGCTCTGGTAGTAGTTATGCAACCACGCATTTAATGCCCCGGCATGAGTCACACTAATTAACTTGATATTTTTCTTAATATGAGTAAAATTTTATGAATTGGACGGCTATATAATAACAACTAATTACATGAAGCTCATTGCATTCCAAAGGGTTTCAGACTTTTGGCATGAACTTGTATGTACATCTAGTGTATTGTATCAAAAGGAGATGATTATCAAAGAGTTACCTCACAGGCTAAATCAAGGAAGGCTCAACAACGCAACTGTGAATATCAGGACTCCAAGAGTAAATAATACAAACGTTTTTCCTGAGTTTTTACTTTTGTTCCGTTTTTTCTTTGAAGTTGTCCAGTAGCTTCAACTTCTGTTGTCAACAAACTATTGGAATTATTGTCATATATGTCTCTCTGTCCTGAAACAGATGAAGAAGTCCCTTTCATAAAGTCATTATTATTTGAGACGGTATGATTATGTAGGAATCAATTCAAGTTGAGAAAAAGAGACATAGCCATATCAGTAGGCTAGCTGGCCTTCGAGAGTTTCTCATCTGAACTGGGGGCGCCACGGTCAAGGGATACCATCAGAGATGGATTCCAGAATTGTGATTGACTGGTGGGCGAACCAATCAGTAAACCATATCGGACTTCTTTAACAATTAGTTCAATAGAAAAAATGCCGGAAAAATCAAAGTTTCTCATCATCATGCAGTTTGCTAATTCGAAGAATTGATAAACGAACGCAGATAGATGATATCTCAAAAAAAAATAAAAGAAGTTGTCTTCCCATTGTTTTATTTCCAACCAAAGGTTGCGGTTTTCAACGCAATT
Organism: Aradus depressus; assembly: GCA_963662175.1. Lineage (NCBI taxonomy): Eukaryota > Metazoa > Arthropoda > Insecta > Hemiptera > Aradidae > Aradus > Aradus depressus. Next base: position 40,185,139 of record OY759214.1, read on the forward strand.
GCGTCATCATCAGTTGCACATCTTACCCGTACAGTGTGAAGTCTAATAAAAATACACACTATACGGGTGCGATATGCCACTGATGATTGCGCAATTGCGTTCAAAACCATTCTGGTTGCAAATAAAACAATGAGTAGAGGTATTTTATTTATCTGAGAAATCTCGTCCTACAACATCCTTACTATCACACACTTATGTATGTATATATACCTACTTTAAAATGTATCTGCATTTTTTTACTTCTTCATATTGACTTAAATGGGGAAAAAAGCCGGCTAGCCTCCATTTTTTTATATATATAAAAAAATATATGAAATATGGAACATCTTTATTTGACACCCCTCCTAAATAATCAATTATCACTATATCAGCCATCTTGACATATAATTATAGCCATATATTCACATTATATATTTTTTGCATAACCTCCATCAATGCTTACAGTGGCATGAGCAGAAACTTTGAACGCAAGCATGAGGCATAGGCGGAGCAGAAATTCTTAATGTATTCTTCTTTTTTTTTTTTTTTTTATGACAAGAAACGGGGGAAAGCCTCATTTATCCGGATTATTGTCAAGCTTTTTTTTTTTTTTTTTTTTGACAGTGAGAAAGGGAATTTCTAACCAATTACATAACTTCCCGTATTCCTCGTATAGATAGCGGTAGATATTATGGTTTTAGGGCGAAAAGCTGCAATGGTTATCATCGCCCAAACGTATAAAATGGTGTAGATCTATTTCATTGTAAAGTGTAAGGAGAAAAAAATATATAAAAATAAAAATTAATTAGATAATGAAATATATTGTAAAAATATGAAAAAATAAAAATAAAATAAGTAGCCATTAATAGGAAAAATAAAAACAAATCAATAAATTAAAAAATATATATATTTTTATATACACATAATGCACAATTACTCATTTTTTGCTGCAAATAGTTAATTTTAAAGAGAATAAAGAATCAGCCATTCACTGTATACATATAGAGTTAAAGGTTCTATCGGAACAACAAATAAGAAAAAATAAACAATTAAATTTTTAAATGAAGAATAACATATGAAAAATGTAAATGAAGAATGAAGAAAAATAAATGAAATTTTAACGATATTTTCTCAAGAATATGTAAATTTTGGGAACTCCAAGATAACTAAAAAGAGCTAAAGTTTATGGAATAGATGGGACTCCTTGAAGAAGGCAACCAGCTGATCCATCGTCGTCACCCAGAACATTATATAGCAGCACCATCGTCACCAAGAGCTTTATATAGCAGCACCGTCGTCACCCTGAGCTTCATTACACCCCGTATAGCTGGGGAAGTAAAAATTGCTGCCATGACAACTGACGACTTCTAAAAATTTTTAAAAAGGTATCATATTGTAATTTTGATGTACTGAAATATATTCAATCGAATAAGGAACGATTCTCACAACAGCCCTTTGGGAAAGTTCCGAGCTACTCATACTTATTTGTCGTTAGCAGTTGAATCGCTACGAGCTATAGTCAGTCTTCTAACCCTTGATGTAGAAGATTCCTTCGACGTTTAGGAACATAAGGAAGACGATTTGGAGTTCTGTGAACGTTTATTTCAAGCAGTGACTACAAAGGTTCGACTTGTAATAAGTCTGTATTTCCGGAGGAGACAAAGACCGAGATCCATTAGCCCAGGGCCCAGGACTGCCTGATAGAGGTCGTAGGGTCAGTCAACCGTTAGAACTGTCATGATAGAAATTAGGTTCTTGTTCTCCTAGGACAGACTTGTGCAAACTACAATGAGTCAGATATGGCTCGGCAAGTGGCTCAACCATTCAAAACTATAAGCTTTTTTTGCTGCAAATAGTTAATTTTAAAGAGAATAAAGAATCACCCATTAACTGTATACGTATAGAGTTAAAGGTTCTATCGGAACAAGAAATTTTTCTTCAAATTAATCGACTCTAACAGCAGTATCCATAAAATATGTTCTCGTATATTTCTTCCATCTATTTTATTTATTATCTACTTTTTGTCCTATATTTTCGTTATAGTAAGCTAAATAAATCATTTTTGTTAACATTCCTCACATAAAACTAGAATTTTGAAAATCCTAAAACTTTCAATTCGATTTTTTGATTAGATTTTAAATTTTCCAGCTATATGAAGTATAGGGGAAATTATCTAATCGTTCAGAAAGTTGATGTTGAGTTTTAACTGGATTTTCATGTTTAGGATAGGTGCCGTCCCCATAAGGGTTAACCTTATGGTTTTCAGCCAAATCGGCCAAAGGGAAGAGGGGATTAGGGGGGCTTAACCCAAAAACTCTAATAACTTCCGATGAATGTGATGACTGTTTTTTTTTTTTTTTTTTTTTTGTCCTTATGTACGATGGTATATTAGTCATGTCATTGTGTTATCTAATTATTTACGACATCCATGGCTATATTCTATATTATAAAACTCCCTCCTGGACGGGATTCGAACCCGCAAACCATGGTGAGACCATGCGACTAAAGCCCTACGCTCTAGCCCGCACGGCCACCATAGCTCCCCGGGCTCAACTTAAAAACCCCCCAATAACTGCCAATGTAATAAATGTATCGACACGAAATTTTATAGGTGAATCCAAAACACCATAAGGATATTATTTATCAATATTCAGCCAAGTGGTGGATCAAAGGAGCGCTACCCAACTCAAAAATTTAGAAAAGTAATGACACCTATTGATTATGATCAATCGGTTCGCCATGACTTGCAGAAATATCAGAATTGCATTTAGTGAGAAAACGGTACAGCAATTTCGGTGTCATTTTCGAATTCAGCAGGCCAAAATATATGGAGGAAAGGTAAAATAATCAAAAAAGTTTTTTCATCGCTGGCCTGTGATATCCAGCAAATTAGAAAATTGGTTTTATTTTAGAGGGAAAGCTTCGTTCATTAATCCCCATTGACGGTGATTCTTTAATTTTTTTAATTAAAAAAAATATTTTTAAGACATTTCTTCAAGTGCCCTTATCAGACATTTATTTATTTAATTTATATATTTACAACGGTATAACATTTTCCACTAGCGATTGCGATAACTAATGCAGTGTCAAGTGCGTGGCTGTACCTACTGCTGAGATACGTGACCGAAGAGGAGTCCAGGCTAGTCCTGGAGCAGGTCCCTCTGCCATTTTCCTGGCCCGCACCTAAAGAAGATTGGCCAACACTCTCCTAAGCTCTTGCGGTCTTGAACATGACTCGCCTTAACTCACGACCTAACCCAAGTTCGCTCAATTTCCTACTCAACTTCAACTCATTAAATTACTTCCCAAAATAATCCTGTGTATCTCTGTGTAATTAATTTACCTACATTATTGACGCCTCTTCAACCTATTATTAGACCCTTAAGGACATTCATTTCGTCGTTTCGGCATTACACCATCGTCAGCTTTAGTAAATAAACTAAGACAAATTTGCAGAGTGCGAACCTTAAGTAAATGTATATTGACTAAATCAGTTTAATACTAAAGATGGTCCATTGCCAAAAAAAATGGTTTTTTTAATTTACATATAGCTATTTACAACTGTATACAAATAAATACAACAAGCAAATGTGCTAATAAAGAGGTAATGGCAATGTCAAAATGTCATGAGGGGAGAAATCACCCAGTGGTGACACTCCCTAGTCACTGTTTTTCTCTCATTTGTAGCTAATCACTGTCACTGTTTCTGTTCAGGAGGTCTCTAGACCATTGACGCTTAAGCCGTCGTCGGGGAAGTATGGCAGAATGGAGGGCACTTACTAGAGGATTATTGTGGAAACTATGAAGGGAAAATAATTTTTTATATTTGGATTTAGCGACTTCAGTGACCAAAGGTACGTTAAGGTCAGTGTGAAGAGTTTTGTTGGAGACGTAGTAAGGAGCATTGGCTATTGTACGAAGGATTTTGGATTGAAAGGATTGGATGCGCTGGAGATTGGAAGCCTTTGCAGAACCCCAGAGTTCAAGTCCCTAAGTCCAAATAGGTTTGAGTATTGCGTTGTATATAAGTCGTTTTGTTGTCAAAGTTAGTTTCTTTTGTCTAGTAGTCTTAGTAGAAGACTTCCATTCCTAGTTAAATGCCAAAAATGTTACAAATTTATTTTATGTTAATCCAAAACCCACATAAGGCGACACTTGATTTTCAGTTGAATTGTTCCCCTGATGAAAAGAAGGGGTTCTACTCTAATACCTTTATAACTGTCAATGTAATGAACGTATCGACACGAAATTTTGAATGAGGATTAAAAAAGCCCTGACTAAGACACATATTGATTTGCAGCCAAATAGATCGATTAGTTTCAGAAGGGCAAAATGTTAGTTAATTAATTCGCTCTTGAGAAGTACATTGGCTGTGTTATTTTCTTTTGTTTTTCTGTAAGTTATTTCTTCATTTGACTCCTATACACAATGTATGTTGCCTCACCTGAGAAAACATCCAACCTTACTTAAAGTGACTTATAAAAATCGAATCTATTTATCCCAAGCTTTAAAATGCTATCTAAACCCCTTTTTCCCCATTTAAGGTTGGGTGATGAATAGATGAGCAAGATAAATTCACAATGAATAACAATTTATTACTTTTGTGTGTGTATGTGTGTGTGGGGATCTTTATTTATGACCAGCAAATTTGGTATCTGACAATGGTACAATTCCCTTTTTTTTTTTATTAATCAGTTCGAAAAAAAAATTAAGAATATTACTTCTGGGATACCGTTATATATTGGAGTTGTCTCATCTAATTCAAATACACGAATAAGCCGCATTCTCTTGCCATGGCTCTTTTTCACTACGTTAATATGAACTTTTGTCAGTTTGTACGAACAACGTACATATTTTTGTGATTTATGATATAGCGGAAAACTCTAGTTTCACAAAAATGTATACATATAGTGGACCGGTTTCGGCTCACACATTCATCAGCCCGAAGTTCAATAATAATGATTATTGGTGTCGGGATCTCGAAACCAACCCTTCCAGGAGTCCTCATCTAGGAGCAGCCAGGTCCCGGTATTGTCAAACCTCTTTCAGCTGCATACCTGAGGGCGCCGGTAGCTCAGTGGTAAGCGTGCTTGACTTCTGAGCCCAAGATCGCGAGTTCGGAACCCAGCCGAGGCCCTTTATTTAGTTTATTTTATCTGGGAGGTAAAATAAACTTAAGCACGCCGTCCTTCGGATGAGCCTGTACGAAAATTTAGGGTAGGCAAAATTTAGGACTTTCATAGTAGAGTCGATATGTCGATCAGAACGCTCCGCTCTGGTAGTAGGCGATATGACCATATGACGTAGTTAAAGCCCGAGCTTGAGTCTTAATAACTAACTAGATCTACAGTAGATAGTTTCCTCTCGGTTACCTTCCCTGGGCGTTGCCTCCATGAGGCGTTTGGGCAAGTGATTCTAAAGCGTTTAATATGTCTACAGCGCTAGAACTGTCCACTGCTCCAGCCTTCTTAGGAGAGGAGTTCTGACCGATGATGTCTCATATCCTGGTATTTCTCACCCGGTCCCATCTTGTCTTTCCAGCTGTCAGCTGCTTGCTGGTGGTACTTGGCCTTCTGCGACTCATCTCTCAACCTCTTACCAATTCTGCTTTGCTGATTCGGTTCTCCGTGAATTCCATCATTTATCAATTGATATTCAGTTCTTTCTGCAGTACTACCTGCGCATTCTCAGATCTTAAATATGATGCATGATCTTTAACGACCTTGCCATCAAAGTCAATGGTCTCTGTGTCTTCAGCAAGATCTGGCTCTCCGTCTTTATCTTCCGGACACCATACTCAGCAGATGCCCCTCAACAAGTCTCTCCACTCTGTTGGATCTTATCCTCTATCTATCCTCCTCACGTATATCTTCCTCAAGACTCAGGTATAGGGCAACATTTCGTTCCTCTTATTTAAAGAAAATACACTTTCTCGTCACTGAAGACTTGAATTGTTTACCAGTATGGTTATGGTATTACCGATAAAATTATCTTAACCACCATTTTATTTGTTTTTATTGGCATTATTATTACACTGAAAATGTTTTATCAGTAAAAATGTATATATAACTCTAAAATGTAATGGTGATTCACCAAACTACTTTTTTTTTTCTCAACTTAAAAACCCCAATAACTGCCCATGTAGTGTGTATCGATGTGTCGACAAAATGTATCGACATAAAATGTACAATGAGGATTCAAAAGCCACTATGTAAATCATCTATTGTTTTTTTTATCCCAAAATTGTTTTTAGAGAGAGAGAATAATCCGTGCTGTGCAAGTACTGATTTACCAACTATTTTTTTACTATAATGTTATGATCAAAATTGAAAACCATAGAATTGTCGAATTCTCATAACTGTTAGTGTCGTAGGCAATTATTTAATTACGTTAATTATTTAAAGTGTATTATAGGGGTGCAGTTAAACATTTTTTTTCGAATAGTGGGGGAGGACGATGTGGAGACGTTACCGTGTATTGATTAATGAAAATGAGAATTGGCAGAAATTACTTTTCAAAGAGCAGTAAATCTAAATTCGAAAAAATGGCACGTTCATTCTCCCGTTGAACCATCATCGTCTTGACCTTAATCTTTACATGGAGTTAGATGTATTGACTTCTAATGTGAACTGGCTGTTAGACTTTTACTTCCATTAACACTGTTAGTAATTTTGACATTGCTGATACTCTTAGTAAACTTTATAAGTTGGCTGCTTCACCAAGGTATGCTATCGAGTGCTCTTTAGTTCAGAGAAATAACACTAGGTATCCTAAACTACAGATTCATTGATTACATGGGAACAAAGTGCTGATTCACCAGTGAAAATTATATTTCACTTGGTGATAGCTCTGAGTTCATTGCCCTTTATATCAAAGGAAAGGAAAATCTTTATTGTTTTTTAATGATGTCTAATTTCCTTCTTTTTTTTTCTTTTAAAGAACTATTCCAGGGGAAAGCTATGTTTTGAAAGTATACCCATTCATTGTTGCTCCCTTCAAAGCTGTTTTCCGTTAAAGTTCAGGGCTTAGAATGATTATTTCTATGGGAAACATGCGTTGAATATACAAGTTGTTACTCACAGATACTGGAGAGACAGATAACCCCTTCCAAATTCTATCCCAATATTCTTCCTAAAAATCTTGTAACATATACAAAAAGTTATATACAATGTACTTCCCTAGAACGAATTAAGTGTTTGCTCTCCCTCCAAAACCAATCGACCGTTTGGCCTAAAAATCAATTCTTTACTTGGTAAATCTAAATTTTGGGTTTTAAAGTTGAGCCTTCACCCTCTGATTCCTCTCCTTCTCTTCGACCGACTTTATGGAAAATTAATTTGTATTGTTCTTATGGAGTTTTGAATTTAAATATACAATTTCATGTCGATTCATTACATCGGAAGTTATTGGGGGTTTTGAGTTGAGCCCACCTCTGATCCACCCTTTCCCATTGGCCGATTCCGTGGAAAATTAATAAGTGTCGTCCTTATGGGATTTTGAATTTACAATTGAAATTTTCTGTTGATACATTTATTGGCAGTTATGAGAGATTTTGTCTTAAGCTTCTAAGCCCCCTCTTTTCTCTGGCAGATTTGACTGAAAATTAATAGGTACAGTCCTTCGAGGTACTGGAAACACATAAAACATTTCATGTCGATACATTCATTCTATTAGGAATTATCGTGTTAACAGACACTAAATGTTTGTTATTATCATTTCCCTTATTTCATTTTCTTATATTTTGTAATGCTTATTTTATTTCATTTCATTTTACCTACTTTTCATTTTTTGTTTTTCTAAAGTATATTGTAGTTGTGTTGGTATCTGTGGCTAGCTGAAACCATTAAAGAAGAAAAAAAGTACAAAATACAGACATCAATGATTCTAGCCATCTTTCTCTCCTTGAATTTTTAAATATTCGTTATTTGTATTTTTTATGAAGTTAAAAAGAGATACATTTTCAAATATCTAGAATATTGTTGATCATTTTTCATTCTAAAATACAAAAATGTTTTAAATGCTGTGGAAAGGGCAAAGCGTTGACATGACATTTAAATAAGCCGTTCTGTTTAAAACTATAATCCTTTGGATTTATCTAAAAATGTTTTTGCATACATAATTGCATACGTAATACGTCAGACATTCTAAGTGTAAAGTAAAAAAAACAAATATGGACATAACTTAACAGACTATACTTTTGATATAGAAATGTCAACTGAATCATAACTTAACAGACTATACTTTTGATATAGAAATGTCAACTGAATCATTAAATAAGACATATTCTGAAGAAGCCGGGCAGCTACATTTATCCTGAGAATATAAAGAATACTCGTTAAAAGACCTTTAACCTAGGTGAATAAAAATTTAGAGTGGGCAAAATTTAAGACTGCCATAGTAGAGTCGGGCTCATATCCAACAGAGTGATGAAAGAGCGCTCTGGTAGTAGGCGATATGACCTTGTAGTTAAGTTAGGTATAATAACTAACTAATATAAAGATTACCGAAGTCAATGATTGAGAGAACAGCTTGTTTTCTTCCACTGTTGCATTTATGACTATTAAAATAATATAACGTATGTGTAAACCTTATTTATACGGCTTACACTTATGTCACGTTACATTCCCAGAAATGTCGAATTCTTCTCCAAATGTAATCCAGGTAGCGGGCTTGCTTGCTGAGCTAAAAAATCGCAGGTTCGAAATCATGCTGAGACCCTTTTTTTTCTGGGAAGTGAGAAAACTTTGAGCATGCCGTCCTTCGGATGGGACGTTAAGTGATGGTCCAGAGCCTGTTCGATGTCAAATACTCGTTAAAGATTGTTGAATAAACCTGGGTAGGCAAAATTAGGACTTCCACTGTAATAGAGTCGGGCTCATGTCCACCAGAGCGCTCTGGTAATAAGCAATATGACCTCAAAGTTAAAGCCCGGGCATGTGGCTTAATAATTAAAACAAATAAGTTACGTACATGACTTCTGGAAATTCAAAAACAACTTTGTTCGGAAATATAATTACCTTACATTTCTCATTTATAGTTTAGAAAGTTGTAGAGTTCAACATTGCTATTCCTGAACGACGTAGACAGTTGACTGGGCTGGTTTGTACACCTAGGGACCTAAGAATTCAATGCTCTTATCCCTTCCTTGTTAGCTCTTCTGTGGGAGTCCTTAATTGTGCCTGCCCAGATTTAATTATTAACGAGTACCTGACATCACACATGGTTGGAATCGCCATTTAAAGTCGCCTCCGAAAGACGGCATACTCAAGTTTTTTTTTTACTTTCCAAATAGGAAGCCCAAAGGCCTCAGCCGGGTTTGATCCTGCGATCTTGAGCAGTCTTGAGAGGTGTTAAATAAATAATAAATAAAACGTATGTTAATTAATACGTTCTGGCATATCAAACCAAAACATTGGGCTTTGGTAAGACATTTCAGCCAATAGGCATGGGCATACCAGTGGGGACCCGCCCACTGACGTCATGATATGAGGTTTCTTAACATTGTGCTAGCACATACAAATCTATACTACTCATTACCACAAATTTAGTTGTTCTTCCGCACGTCCTGAGGTAAACTGTATTGATATTAAAATTTTGAAGAAAAAAAAAATTTCGCTATAACTCACCGAACCTTTTAATTATCCTGCTCAAATATGTAAAAATTTGCGAGCCCTGAGCTGGCTTCCTCTCCAGAATGACGTAACCTTGGACCCACCTATAGTAGCGCTGGTATATCTTGGCCCTTCTCCAAAACAAATTTTCATGGGTTCCTATTGGCTATCCCCTCCCGTTTCCCCCTTGCAAGTGAACTGCCCCCCCCCCCCCCCCCCCCCCCCCGAAAGGCCAAGTAGATGTAAAACAAAACTAGGAGTAAATTTGTTAATAATATTATAACCCCAAATCGACGTAAAAATGACATGAGTCGAGGATCGCCCATATTTTCTTTATATTTTGTGGTTCATGTCGTAAATATCATGTATTGTCATTTATCTTTGTAAAAGTTAAAATACAATCCCTTTCCAGTTCTGATACGGAGGAATTGACCAGAATTGGTCATTAATCATTCCAATTGCATTCTGTGCATTTTAACACATGTCCAATTGTTAAAATGGTAATATCAATGAAGATATTGACGGTGAAACAATGGTTGATTGCTGAAAAAAAAAATGACAATAACTATTGAGTTTGTGGACCTTCCTGTTAAACGAAACATGACATTCTAATGAGGCTCTGTGTTTTCACATTTCCAAATGACTTGCTAAGTCTCTGCTTCCATTTGTCTCTCCAAATAGTTGCTCGAAGGTCTGCCATTTTGAAATGTCCCTGGAGACAGGGGAATCTTACCCATCCCTCGGGGGATCGACGAGAAATGGGAACATCTTCCTCCCATGCAGAACTCCTCTCTTCAAATCCTTCCCTATCACAACTGTGTACTCAAGACACCACATGGGAAATATCTCTTGAAATATTCACTATTCACTATTGCGTCTAAAAAATAACTCTGCTTGAATGCATTTTTTTTATTCCACTATTCACTATATCTTCAGTATGAGGAAGTATTGTGTGGAAAAATCTGAGATATTCTCCGGGAATCCACTTTTTAAGGTGAACATGTTTTGACCATTTTCACGATTCTGTCTGTCTGTGATAGCTGTGATTTGAACTTTCTGTGCACTCTAACTCATGAATAATTGTAGCTTTGAACTTGAAATTTGAAATGACGATGTCACATGTGCTATTTCAGATCAGATAGGCCACTTTATTTCGGAGCTAAGTATATTTTTATAAGTATATAACCTAATCAAAATTATCTTAAAATAAAAGTTGGAGAGAGTACTAAGAGGAACTTTTTATTTTATTTTTAATCAAGAAGTAACATTTTTACTTAAGAAAAAATTTAATTTAATTTAGGAACATTCGTTAAATTCTTTTCTGATTTCTTCTTCTGTTGAAAGAGCAGTAGACTCAAAACCTCCAAAAGGAGAGGCTTTTGTTCTAAAAGAATGTCAATAAAGCTATTTTATTTTACTTCGGAGCTCAAGTATATTTATATATATGTATATAACCTAATGAAAAATATCTTAAAATAAAAGTTGTACTAAGAGGAATATTTTATATTAAATACATTTTCTTGAAGGCCGACTGGTTTGCGAGATACATCCCGAAAAAAATATCTCAAAATTACATTTTGAAACTCATTTTTCAGACGTTTCCTCAATTTACGCAAAAACGGTTGGTCCAAATCGAATAATTGGTTTTTACCAATAATGTTCCTTATTAAATCGACACAGATTTGAGATAGGACCAAAAAGAACAGAGGTATTGCGCTCCAAATAAATGTACTGAACATGTCTGTAGGGAATAGTTGATATAATTGTAATTTCAAAGTACGTTTTTTTTAAATAGTTTTGTGGCTTATGCCCGGGCTTCAACTACGAGGTCATATCTCTTACTACCAGAGCGCTCTTTCGTCAACTACGACATGGTCACTGTTTTTTTACCTCTGATATAAAACAAACCTAACTACAAAATTAGCTTATGTGAAATAACTATAAATAAAAAGAATCGTGGGGGCCATGGTGGCCGTGCGGGCTAGAGCGTAGGGCTTTGGTCGCATGGTCTCACTATGGTTTGCGGGTTCGAATTCCTTCCGGGAGTGAGTTTTATTTCGTAGATAAAACTCCCTCCCGGGGCCATGGATGTCGTAAATAACTAGATAAACAACACATTGACATGGCTAATATGCACCGTGCATAAAGCCTAAAAAAAAAGGAAAAAAAAAAAAATCGTCATGCTTCAGTTTAAGGATATATCATAAATAATTTATAACTTGGTCGATTTTTCCTAAATAAAACATAAAAAAGTCGTCGGTGATATTACCGGCAATATACTTCTCAAGAAAGAATTAATCAATAAATTTTTCGCTTCACCCTCCAAAGTTTTCTATAGTTGACTTACATAGGGGCTCCTAAATCCTCATAATAAATTTTGTATCGATAAATTCATTATTAAGATTTTGAGTTGAGCCCCCTCTCGTGAACCCCATCCTTTCTGCCGATTTGGCTGAAAATCGAAATGTGTTATCCTTATTTGATTTTGGTCACACATATGAAATTTCGTGTCGATGCACCTTTGAAAACTCTGCATCGAATATTTCCTCGATTACATAACTTCTCCTATACTTCATATATTTGGAGAAGTAAAAAAAAAATAACATTATTCAGTAACTATACCAATGACGGTCGATTTCTAACCTAATTTGATATATTTGTTTTTCCTTCATTGGACTCCCATTTCATATTGTATAAAATATTTTCAGATATATAATAAAATAAAATTCAGTTTCATTCAATATTATATATCTATACAAATATAAAATGGAATTGTATTCGTTGAAAAGGTTTTTCAATAGCCAACAATGGTTTTACGTGGAGCTCGACCTGCAGAAGTTAAATAGATCTTATCAAGTTGAATTTCAATATCCCCGCTGGATTTCCATATTTATCAGCATTATCAGATCACAATGAGACAACCAGGTTTGCTCTTCGTGGATCATTGCCTTCTCTATCAACCTTCAACACCTTGTTTTTAGATATTAAACACTTTTGTAATCTCATTGTTGTAATATTTTTTTTACTTCCACTATGAAATATAGGGAACTAGCAGTATTACCCGGCGTTGCCCGGGGAACTTTGACTTTTCTCTCAATATCTCCTATAAGGCTATTCAGTTCCTCGACAGTAGATTCATGATGTTATAATTTTCAATTATTCATACGGAATAAGGCTTATAGTCCTTCAACTGTAGTAACGCTAGCTTTGGAGCTAAAACTAATTTATTCAAAAATATTTCTCATTAATCGTTGCAATGGTTTTCGAGTTACAAAGATTGCGTGAGTGGATGCTGGGATGGACCAGGGGTTGATTAAAAAATAGACCTTAACCTTCCGGTAGATAAAACTTATCTATTCAAAAAGATTCCTCATTAATCATTGCAGTGGTTTTTGAGTTACAAAGATTGCGTGGGTGGATGCTGGGATGGACCAGATATTGAGGTACTAATACGCCTATAACCTTCCATAGACGATGACGAACAAATTTTAAAAAAAATTAATCAAATCCATCAAGCCGTTCGTGAGTTATAGCGGTACAACGCACAGACATTTTCAGCTTTATATATATGATGTTATGTTATTCGTTCAAAAATTTGTTGTTGAATTTTCATTGGAATTTCAATATTTTCCGACCCTTCGTAAACGTTAACAGAATGAATAACATGGAATTCTCACATGAGACTGAAAAGACAAGAAATGAACAGATTATATAAACTGTTACTAAGACTACTAGACATAAGGTCTAAATTAACTTTGAAAACAAAACGACTTATATGTAACTTAGTACTCCAACCTATGTGGAATTACTTGAACTCTGGGGTTCTGCAAAGGCTTCTAATCTCCAGCGAAATTCAATCCTTTCAATCCAAAAACCTTCGTACAATAACCGATGCTCCTTATTGAGTCTCCAACAAAACTCTCCAAACTGACCTTAACGTTTCCTTTTGCTACTGAAGTTGCTAAATTCAAGTATAAACAATTATTTTTCTCTCATAGTTTCCACGATAATCGTCTATTCCGTGCGGTCCATTCTGCCACGCGTCTCCAACAATGGCTTAAACGCCAATGGCCTAGAGACCTCCGTAGCAGGAGCAGTGTCAGTAATTAGTTACAAATGAGAGTAACTCAGTGACTAGGGAATGTCACGAATGGGTGATTTCTCCCCTCTTGACATTTTGATTTTGAGTTGTATCTATTCGTAATTAAATAAATAAAATATCGACAATACATTCCATATGTGTATCCAGAACCCCATAAGGACGACATCTATTGAAACTCAGTCTAATCTGCCAATGGAAAGAGAGATATTAGTGGGAGCTTAATACGATAGCTCCAATAATAGCTGTTGTAATAAATGCATTGACCCAAAACTTTAAATGTAGATCTGAATCCCCTTGAGGTCAACACATATCAATTTTCATCCGCATTCCGCCAAAGGGAAAAGGACGATAAGACGCGGGGATTAACACAGAAACCTAAATAACCACCGGTGCAATGAGTTTACCTTGTAACATTTAGTGTGATTCAGGAGTCCCTGAATGAGGCACATACTGATTATCAATCAAGTCGGTAAACTAAGCGATACAATTTAAACATTACTTTAGTTAATGATAGTTTACTTAACTAAAAGAGTCGCCCTTCTTCAACTTAAAAATTATTTTCTGGGTTTTGTTATTATTATATATATACAGTAGACTCTCCCTTATCCGGCGTTGCCGGGATCGACGTGACGCCGGATAACGGAAATCATCAATTAATGAGAAAAAAATATATCAATTAAAGTATAAAAAAAAGTGTTTTTAGGTGAGCTAAGGTGAGCCCCACGAATCGGCAGCGCACGATTCTGACGCAAGCCCAGAGAGCAGCCCTTTTAAGAGTTACAAGGGCTTATCGTACTGTCTCTACGGCTGCGTTACAGGTACTAGCGGGAGCCGCCCCCATTCACTTGATCTTGGATGGGGCTGTCGCTTCGTATTTCTGTAGACGCAACATGCCCTTAGGAGCAGATATTGATGAGCCCTTACGTCTAGCCCTAGAGGAAGAGATGCGCGGACAGTCCAGACCAGTGCGCTGCAAGGACATCGTCCAGAATTGGATTGTGGAAAAATGGCAACAACGTTGGTCACGATGCCCGGATGGCCGAACGACGTACGCATACTTCCCGGACGTCCGGGTACGCCTTGACTCAACATGGGTACAGCCTAATCACTGGACGTCTCAAATATTATCAGGTCATGGTGATTTCAACTCCAAGCTGTTCTTCTTTCACAGGAAGAACACCCCGAACTGTTCGTGCGGCGGTATCGAGACTGCAGAACATGTGGTCCTCGAATGCCCGCTGTACGACCAAGCTAGGGAGTTGATTCATGGGACAAGATCGTATTTGGGACTAGATCTACGGCAGATGGTGACGGAAACTGACTACCCGATGTTCTGCCGATTCGTCGGCTCCTGGCGGGAGCAGAAACAGGCAATGTAATGATCCCGAGCTTTGCCTAAACGTAGACTGGGTGATGTTGCTGCAACGCAAGGCGCACCCTCTTTTAAAACTGAAAAAAAAAAAAAAAAAAAAAAAAAAAAAAAAAAAAAAAAAAAAAAAAAAGGTGAGCTAAGGAATAACACGCATGTATTTTGTTGATAACATTTATTAAATTGACAAATATGTACATACTGAACATTGATTTATTATATGTACATATATTTACCCAAGCATTAAAAATAAATTTTGAAATATGCGTTTAATTAAAGTAATAAAATATTGTATTAGCGTTCCCTTCATTATAAATACAATGTACATATGTATGTATGTACAATAAAAATACATAAAAGATTCGTGAGTTACGGAACTATTATGTGCTCGTAAATCATGTGGCTCATATAATTGATAATCTAATAATTGAATGTTAATTTTAGTTTTACAAGTTTGATATTATTTTGCGAGCGCCGGATAAGGGAGCGGGCCGGTTAACAGAACGCCGGATAAGAGAGAGTCTACTGTATTTATGTATAATTTAATTAATAGTCGTGGAAAATAGTAAAAATACTGTTGATCTAACAAATTATGGGTTGATATTTAGTTTTAGACCAATTTACAGCCGAGAAGGACCTTCTTGCGAATGGATTGTCTGCAAAAAGCCTGATGAATTATATTTTTTCTGCAGAACCCTGAGTTAGAAGGGGCTGTGATGAATAGTTTCCTAATCCTCACTCCTTTAAGTCTTCTTTCTCGTTAAGAGCCCTCCATTTCTTTATGGCCATTTTATAAATCACAAATTGTCTACTTATGTAGGCAACGTTTATTTTTTTCTGAGGGAGAAATAAGTAAAGACGTCGGTAAATCATTACCAATGGACTTGAAAATTATTATTACTTTTACATATACAATACATTATCATAGCATCACTTCTCCCATTTATTGTTTGTCTTCTCAAATAATAGCAATTACAAACGTTTGGGGAAGCGCTTCCATCATCAGTATCTATAAAGACATGTGTTCTTTAGATTATTTCTTATGTCAATCGGAATCTTCCTTTTGTAGAACATATAAACACCTAATCAAACGTGTAATACGCAAATAGTTTTGACTATGTGTTTAAATATATATATTTTTAAGGTCTAGGTGTTTAAACATGAAGTCGACTCAGTAAATATGTAAGATTCTTATTTAATTTGGATGCCCGCCCTGGACATTAGCCCGACTCTACTGTGTCTACTGAGTCCTAAATGTTGTCTAAATATTTATTCACTCAGGGTAGGGGTCTTTAACGAGTACTTGACACCGTACAGGCTCGAAACCATTGTTTAACGGCCCATCAAAGGACGAAATGCTCAATTTTTTTTTTAGTTCGAAAACCGGTCTAGGCCCATAGGGAAGACCCGCTGTCTTGAGCTCAGTAGACAAGCAAGACTCTGAGCTTACCGGCGCCCTCATGCGTTGGTAGGGGAATTTCAAAATTTTCAACAACGACGTTGGTCGTATAAGAAAAGTTCGACGGAAAGCGTTTGAAAATACATATATAACTTTTTTGAAATTAGAGTGTACTTTGGGCAGTTAAGAAAGTTTTCTTTGGATCATATTTACGGTAATTGTAGTTTACTTTGATGGTGCCCCAACTTCAAATATACATTTTTTCCATACAAAAAAAAAGTCATATACTGCGTTAAGTTATTCCCGTGCAACGCCGCTTAATCTGTTTAAAGTATTAAATAAATTATTAAGTTTCTCAACTCAAAAGATCCACGTGCTGGCTTCACTGAATGATGTTAATAGTGAAAAGTAAGAGATTAAGTGTCTGATCCCTGGGTTTCAGAGTGAAAAACCTCTGTCAAAAACACTTTTGATCTCATATTTATCTCAGTGGAAACAATTTTTCGCAGAAAATATAAAAGGATTTCTAAGAAAATCCAGAAAAGATAATACTTCATCAAAAGTTTTAGACCAGACAAAACAAAAGAGGAAATACTTGTATAGACTTACCTCTGATCCCCTATAAATACATCATTTTATTCTCATATTATGAAATTTGTGAAGAATCGTTAAGCGAAATATTGTGAGGTACAATTTAAATTTAATTGTTTCTTCAAGTCATTTTTTCTTTAGTATAAGGAAGTATTGTGATCTGAGAGTTTTCAACGAATTTTCATGTTTAAAGGTCCCCCGCAACACTTTTTGACCATTTTCACGATGCAGTCTATCTGTTAGTTTTGACTCATTCTTGGGCTTTGACTATGAGGTCATATCGCCTACTACCAGAGTGGTCTTTCGTCCCTCTAGTGGTCTCTACTGTTGGAGTACTAACCTCCCTAGAAAAGAGCTTTAACGAGTATCTGACATGGTACAGGCTCGGAACCACCGCTTAACGTCCCATCCAAAGGACGGCGTGCTCAAGGTTTTTTTTCACCTCCCAGATAAAGAACCTAAGGGCCTTGGCTGGATTTAGAACCCACGATCTTGAGCTCAGTAAGCAACAAGCATTTATGTGTGATTGGAACTTTCTGAGCACTCTAACTCAGATACGGAACAAGGTGTTCTCCCACTCTCGCAAACCGCTAAATTTAGATAATTTCTAGATTCGAAACTATAAATATACCCAGGGGTTGAATGTTGAATGCCATGAGTGAATTTCTTGAAAGCTTTTTTCAACTGACCATAAATTTTGAATCGCCTGAATCGAGCTAAGAGAATCCGTGAAAATAAGAAGTTTGGAATTTCGCGAATGGGATTCGAAAATAAAGGCTTGCAGTAATGTGAAAAGTTCTCCTGTGAAATGCTGCATTTTGGTATGATTTTGAACGTCCAGTTCGATTCTGGGGAGACAACTGCACATCCCCCACCCTCCTCCATCTTGGATGCATCTGTATAGATCCTGGTGTAGTGCGTGTGTCTCCTGCATATGTCATTGTGTTTCTGAATGAAGTATTGTGCCGATGTTTTCTTGTGTTTCTTCAGCTCCATGTTTGTGTTCCGTTCAAGCATCTATCTGTGATTGGAACTTTCTGAGCACTCTATCTCAGAAACGATTGTAGCTTTGGACTTGACATTTGTCATGAATATGTCACATGTGCTAATTCAGATTAGATTTTGATTGAAATCGAACGATAATTTAGACCACTTTACTTCATGACCTAAGTGCATTTTACATGATACCGCTTATATTTTTGACCGAATCAAAAATCTTTTAAAATAAAAGTTGTAGAGAAAACTGAAAGGCATATTTTATGATAATACATTTTTTCGACGATAGCTCGGTTTGCGAGATATATGCCAAAACATAGATTTTTAGCCTATATGGTCTACTGGTTTTAGAGAGAGGTTGGAAACATATTTGATGATTGATTAATTCGTGCTAGCGAAGTATATTCCCGGTGATCCCCCGACTATTTTTCTTTTTATTCTCTTGAAAAATCTTCTAGACAAATTTTTCAATAAAATGTAATCTGAAGTCATCTGTTGGCAAAAGAAATCTTCTGGCAATGTACCAAGTTTAAAAGTATATCCACTTTTGGCAAAACAGAACAGAACCTCTCTTCTTGGCACATTTCTCAAGTGCATCATGCGAGTGCATCGTATCAGTACTAAAACCTGTCTATTTATAATATCAATAGCTGTCATTATGTACGTACGTTTATTTAAATAAGTATTAAAGTAAATAAATAAAGTAAAAATATGTATTAATGTGCATTTATGTATTTAATAAAAATTATTCTTCAAAAAGATTTGAAGGAATTCATACATTTTTAATACACTGAATAGGAACCTTCCTCTTAAAAATATTAAACTTTTCCTCAATAACCCCCACTAAATTATTAAATTATATTAATTATATTAAATAAATTACTTTTTTTGAAAGACTGCTTCACTAAAAAGTTAGTCTTTCAGTTCTTTTAGTATATATTGTATGGTACTTTTCCTCAATTTATCCGAAAGAATAAAATGTTGACCCGCCCGTTCTCCCAAAAAATTTTAAAAAAAAGTCGTCGCTGAATCACCGTGATTAATTAATGAAATAATCAATTAACTTTTCCACCCTTCTCCAAAACCAATTGACCGATTGCGCTAATATTCAATAGTTACATAGGAGTTCTTAAATCCACATAGTAAATTTTGTGTCGATACATTCATTACATTGGTAGTTACTAGGGTTTTTGAATTAGCGCCTACTCTGACCCCTCCCCCCCCCCCCCCCCCTTCCCTTTCTTTGACCGATATTCCTGAAATGTGACAGATATTGTCCTCATTGAGTTTTGACTTCAAATACGAAATTTGATGTCGATATATTCATTATATCGGCAGTTATTAGTCTTTCTGTTTAGCCTCCCTCTAATCCCCCGTTCTTTTAGTCGATTTGGCTGAAAATCAACAGGTGTCATACATACAGGGCTCGGGATTCACGTATAAAATTTCGTGTCGATGTATTCATTCTATATGGAGTTATCGTGTTCACAGACCTACCCACAGACAGACAACAATTTTTTTTTTCATATTTGGAATATGGAGGTCGGAAAACATGAAATTCCGTTGAAAACTCCGCATCGAATTTTTGATCAATTACATAACTTCCCCAATACTTGCTATAGCTGTGGAAGTAAAATCACTGCCGGTTAAATTGAGTTAGTTTGCAACAAAAAACGCAAGTCGGCACAAACCATTGTGTGCAGTTGCATCAATTGAACACAGAGGCAAACAAAGAAAATAAATGGCTATTTTTTTTTGTAGATCACTATTTCGGATTATCGTTATATACGGCATTGTTTTATCCGAACAAATTTATGGACATTAACATAGCAATTCTTCGTTCTATATACCCGGCATATCGCTGCAAACGACATCGCTATAACCGGATCCTACTATGTATGGATTGTTATACGATCAAAATATATTGTAATTGTCTTACATATATTTGTATATGTGAATAATTAGCCTGACAACAGTGCTTTGTAATATTTTCAATTTATTTACGAGTACATTAGTAAATACCATTTATTTTTGATCCATTATAAACGGAACATGTTCAATCCTTTGTTTCCTCATTATTTTTCAAGTATGTTTCCCTGATTAAGGAATGATGTTATTCCTGCCTTGTTAGGAACATTCGTTTTAACTAGCACTGTTGCGTTATGTTAAACATTGCAACACAGTTGCTTTATAGGTCAAAGGTAATGCATCGTTGGCCACCCCTGTCTGTTTCTGGGAAAGAAAGGTTTGTTGTAACTTTTTAATGTCTTTGATACTCATTTCCATGGTTGCTTGCCTGTTTTTAGAAGAAATTCTATGGTTAATTTTGAGGGCGCCGGTAGCTCAGTGGTATGCGTGCTTGACTTCTGAGCTCAAGGTTGTGGGTTCGTAGCCCGACCGAGGCCCTTAGTTTATTTTATCTGGGAAGTAAAATAAACTTCAGCACGCCGTCCTTCGGATGGGCGTTAAGCGATGGTCCCGAGCCTGTACGATGTCAGGTACTCGTTAAAGACCCCTACCCTAGATGAATAAAAATTTAGGGTAGGCAAAATTTAGGACTCCCAGAGTCGGGCTCATGTCCACCAAAGTGACGAAAGAGCGCTCTGGTAGTAGGCGATATAACCTCGTAGTTAAAGCCCGGGCATGAGTCATAAAACCTAACCTAACCTAAGGTTAGTTGTATGTTTTGTAATTCGACCTCAGGATTTTAGGAAAAATTCCAAGGTTAATTTTTTGTTTTGGTATTCCATAGTTGCTTGCGTGATTTTAGTAGAAATTCGAAGATTAGTTGTATATTTTTTAATTCATTCTAATAGTCGCTCATTAGATTTTAGTAGGAATTTATGGCATAAATCAAAAGTTGCAACATATCAGGCTTTTATAGGTCCTTAAGTTGGAAATCAAGTTTTGACTTTGGGTCAGTTCTTTGTCCTATAGAAATTCAGAAGAAATTGAAAGGCGAGTTGGAACTTTCAAAGTCTTGCATTTTAGAAAGAATTGATACGTTTTTGTAAATTTTAATACCTTTAGGGAGAAAAAAACGATAGTCACAACTTTTAATTTCATCCCTTTTAGTATTAATGCCATAGAATATAATCTCATGGATGGATAAGAAATCCAGAAGGCCTATTCTACAAATAAAAGAAAAAATTGAAGAGCACATTTTCTATAAAATAATATTTTTTAATTTTACTCTTGATTTACGAGATAGGTACATGTCAAAAATTAAAAATTGGCCTTCACAAAATATGTACCTTACTAAATTTTCAACTTCTAAATGCCCTTAGATTTGAGTTACGACCAATACCATCAAAGTTATAGCTCTCCAAAGATGTATAATAAATTTCGTAAGAAATATTTAGAATTTTTAGAATTTTAAATTGAAACAAATTTTAATAAATATATATTTTTTATTGAAAAATTGGAGTTCACTTACATAAGGGCTTGTGAATCCTCATACTAAATTTGTTGTCGGTACATTCATTACGTCGAAGTTATTACGGTTTTTGAGTCGAGTCCTTTCATATGACCTTTATTTATATTTCTATGTGTCCGCATAATATTATTGGAAATTGAAAATCTAGTTTCATTTTAATGGGAAGTGCTATGTTAGCCGCACAACCTTCAAATTCTCAAGTGTTCCTGTTAGAGAATCGTACTGTAGAGTTGGTAGCGGTGTCGTAAGTTCTCGCATAGAGAGAAAATGCACAACTATAGATAGATTTGATCGATTGGTTTAGATGAACTTTGAGGTAATTAAAAGTTGAGTGCCATGATGAAGTCTGAAATTGGAATCGGTCCTGATTGGAACAAAGGGAGCCAAACTTAGTTGATTTACAGCCAAATATTCTAAGCACGTAACCACAATTTCGTAGCCGCCATCTCTACCTGCAGTATAATGGTAACGGTACTTGCAATTAATGTTTCGTTAGAACAGAGCTTGTCAACGTGGTTTACGTAAGTTTTACTATAGTTTAAAAAACATTAGCTGGCTGAATCGAAATTATAAGAAGAATAATATACAGTAATCACTCAACTTTTGCGGTGTTTCACGATGTAAATCTATCTTTCTTTGTTTTAAGGGGGGGTTACGTTCCAAACAGAAACTAAAGAGTTCAAAGAAACGAAATTTTTATAAATGTTTACAAAAAATATACATTTTAATTAAAAATATAAACTTTGCTAGTTGAAGGTAGAAAATAATTTTATTGTTATGTTATTTGACTTTGTTTAGCTCTATATATCAGCTCTTTTAGAGCTTCAACGTACGGAGTTGTCGCGGGCTCGATTGCCCTCTTAAATTTGAGACTCGGAATAAAGGATGGATAGTATTTAATGGTTTTTGAATCAATTGTTCTTGAAGGGTTAAAATTTCTCTCAATTCCTTTGAAGACAATTTTTTACTCTATTGCAAATGTTGAATTATACCAATGTCTGCGAATAACCAAATCTTCTATTCGTGAAAGTTGAATCAACCCCCATTTCTATTTCTGCGATTAATCGAATTCGCGAATATTGAGGGATTACTGTATTCAAAATCTCAATATTACTATGCAAGGGATGGGGGGAGGTTGAGAAAAGTCCAAAATATCTAGATCATCTTATGAGTTATGTCGGTTTTTCAAAATTATTTCTGTTGTTTACATTATTGGGTCAATCCCTCTAGATTTTTTTTTTTTTCATTGCCCACTTTAGCGGAAATTTCTTTTTTTGGGCTGTTAAGAGGCGGGGAGGTGTAGCCCATTTTGGCACGATAGGATCGAGAAGTTACTGGGGTTGTTTACAAATATCCATGGATCTTGGAAATAAATTGTATCTCGGGATTCGAACCCACGCCCCTGGTGGTGTATGGATTCATACAACAAAGCCCTACGGTCCCTGTATTTGAAAAGGGATTAATAACTCCCTTTTTCATCCTACCATAGTTGGCGAAAAAACAGATTTTCTCTCTCTAGATTACACTTAAGCATCTTGGGAGTTTTAAAAAGACGAATATGCGTCTACCACAAAGAGAAAAATGGCGTGAAAATAAAAGGAGAGATTAGTGAGATGCAATGGCGTGAATGTGTTTTATGAGATATATAAGGAATTATCAATTATACATTTTTAAAACGTACACAAGAAAAATGTCCCACTCTGGTCAATACTCGTAGACGCTAAGTTTTATTCCACTAGGACACTGCGAGACCTCACATTGCAAGTGAGACCTTACAAAAACCACTTGAATTGGGGAATTGAACCACCGTATTCTCCTTGTCATAGCCCCTTCCGATAACCATCGGTTCCATAACTTTTTAATTGGCCAGCGGATGGATTCATCGGAAAAGATTCAAAGGCCAATAGTTTTATTTTTCGCATCCAATTCCCAAAAGTTTTTTTATAAGCGAATTGAAAATTTAGAAGTATGATGGGAAAATACTGTAGAAAATTGTGGAAAGTACATTATTGATTTGAAAAAATTAACATATTACATTTTATTTGATAATTCAAAACCGACATTACTTTGGGATGAGCTGATATCAGCTTCACAGCAGCAAATACTAACCTAATATTAATTTTTATATATTTTTTAATCCACGGGGAAAGACAACATTTAATCAACACAACCCTAATAATAATAATTGAAAAATTAATTAAATGCCACGTCCTTCTCTTCGTGCCATTAACTTATTTTCATATTCATGCCTAATTATTCTGTTTGTTCTCATAAATGAGAAATGATATATAACTCCAAATTCAAATATTGCTATTTATAGTTTATAAATACTGTATAATGGTTTAATGATTAAAATAAATTAATCTTAAAATATTAAATCAATTTTACTTCCCCTAGCTATACGAAGTATAGGGGAAGTTATGTAATCAGTCAACAATTTAATACTAAGAGGTATACGAAATTTTATATGTGTTTCTGAAACCCTATAAGGATAACACTTATTGATTTCCAACGATTCGGCGAAAGGGACGGGAGCGATTGGAGAGGGAAGCTTAACACAATAATTCTAATAACTGCCGTTGATTGTGAGATGAGACAAAATTTAGTGTGAAGATTCAGAAACAGATTTATTAGTCAACTATTGATTTTTTTAGTTCAAAAAGTCTATTGCTTTTGGAGGGAGAGCGAAAACATTTGATTAATTCTTGCTGGAGAAAGAAGTACATTGTCGATAATGCACATTGAAGTTTCTTATCAAATTTTCAACTATCAAAATGCTCTCAGATTTGAGGTAATATAATAGTGCAAATTTGAAATGAAATTAAAAGTGTAGAAAGGGGGGAAGAATAATCTGTAAAAACGTGATTAGTATAAAAAAAAAAGTCCTGTTATTATTTCATAATATATTTTAAGAATTTCTCGCTTCTATGAATCTAGTTTTCTCAATAATCCCAATTCATTCGTGAACATATCGTCGGCCTAAACGTAATACCTCGTAGGCGACATTTTTCCTAAATTTTTTTTTTTTTTACCAAAAGCCTGTACGATGTCAGGTACTCGTTAAAGACCCCTACCCTAGGTGAATAAAAATTTAGGGTAGGCAAAATTGAGGACTTCCATAGTAGAGTCGGGCTCATGTCCACCAGAGTGACGAAAGAGCGCTCTGGTAGTAGGCGATATGACTTCGTAGTTAAAGCCCGGGCATGAGTCATAAAACCTAACCTAATAGTATAATGTTATTTTAGGGAGTTGACCCAGGTTCGTGTTGACGTCATGAGTTTCAATTTTAATTTAATTCCCTGGAAGCCACAGTGGGAGAGGTCTTAAGGCCAGGATAAGCTCGGCAGTTTTGGCTAATGCCAGATGTTTAGCTCCAAACGATATTAGTTGAGAGATGAAAGACGTTTTAGTCGGATGCTATTCAGTTTTAATTATACATTCCTTCTTTTTGAGTAGAGGTAGAAATATGTTCTGGTCTTAATTTAAATTTCGACAGTCTCAGTTAAACGCCAATCACACTAAAAAAAAAAAAAAAGCGCCGGTAGCTCAGTGGTATGCGTGCTTGCCTTCTGAGCTCAAGAACGTGGGTTCGAAACCCGATCGAGGCCCTTAGTTTATTTTATCTGGGAGGTAAAATAATCTTAAGCAAGCCGTCATTCGGATGGGACGTTAAAGGATGGTCCCGATGTCAGCCTGTACGATGTCAGGTACTTGTTAAAGTAAAAATTTAGGGTAGGCAAAATTTAGGACTCCCACAGTAGTGTCGGGCTCATGTCCACCAGAGTAACGAAAGGGCGCTCTGGTAGTAGACGATATGAACTAGTAGTTAAAGCCCGGGCATGAGTCATAAAACCTAACCTAATCCCACAAAAAAAAAAAAAAAAATAGCTTTTTCAGATTCATAATGTTTATGTAATTTGACTTCTAAGTTGAGAAACGCGGACATATTGTGGAAACTTGTAATAAATAAATAAAACAAACTTATTTTTGAAATATTGTCTATTCCACTAAAGATATATATACATATATAACTACCGGTTTCGGCTTTATACCATCGTCAGGTCTAGTTATGAACTGTTATGAACAGTTATGAACAGTTCATAACTAGACCTGACGATGGTATAAAGCCGAAACCGGTAGTTATATATGTATATATATCTTTAGTGGAATAGACAATATTTCAAAAATAAGTTTGTTTTATTTATTTATGTAATTTGATTTAATTACTTATATTTCAGTGTTTCCATGCTTTTATAACTCAATCAAGCAATTTTCTCATTAAATGCTTCTTGGAATGATTAAAAAATTAGGCTTTCTTCAAAAAATGTATATGTATCTGTCTGTGGTATGGTATGTGCAGCGTCTAGCTCCCTCACAAAAAATCATAGAACTCGAAGTTCAGAACTTATTATGTTTTATACGAGCCCGTTTTAATTTCTATGATAAACATTTTGACTGATTCTACTAGTTTCAACATTTTCGTCCAACGTCATTGTCTTGAAACTTGAAACCGGTCTCTTACCCATCTTAATTTCTAAGATAAACATTTTGACTGGATCTACTAGTTTCAACATTGTCGTCCACCGCCATTGTCTTCAAACTTGGACTTGGGCTCTTACCGATCTCAATTTGTAAGATAAACATTTTGACTGGTTCTACTAGTTTCAACATTGTCGTCCAACGTCATTCCTTTCAATCCATTCATTGCCTTTCCTCATTTTCATTTCTAAGATAGATATTTTGACTGGTTCTCCTAGTTTCAACACCGCTGTCCGTCGCCATTCCCTTCAACCTTGAACCCCGACTCTTTCCCACTTTTAATTCCAAGATAGAGATTTTGGCTGTTCTATCTCTAGAGAAAGGTGCGTGTCGAAGTCACCTTAAAACGGAGTTGAACTGGAAGATAGATAGGTGCCTTTGGTTGGACGACACAAAGCTACGTCACGGATGACACTATAGAGGAGGCCTCTTATCACGGGACGTCAAAGTCTGTGGACCCCCTCCCCCTCCCCCTCCCCCGACCTTCACACAAGATGGGAGACGGAGTTCGACCTTTTGACGAGACAAAACACCCGGTGACCTTCTCTGTCAGGTCTCATCCACTAGACTGAACACGAACAAAGTTTAACTAGATCAATATAGGTGTCACCAATTTTGATAACTAATAAGAGCTGGTTTCAAGTAGATGCGGATCTGGCGAACAGCCGCTCTGGCTAAATATGCCTTGATAATCGAGTTGTAATGGGAGCGCATATAAGAGAAGTATCGTTTGTTTGATAAATAATCGTTCAGCAACAAATTTGAAGAATAACACTTAGGCTTCTTACACACCAAAGCCGAGCCGAGCCGGGCCGGGCGAAGCGATGCGAAGCCGAGTCGAGCGGAATCTGCCTGCGTTCGCACCGAAGCCGATTCGCTCTCGGTAGGTTGTTTTCTAGCCTTGTAGTGAGAACTGGGCTGAAACACCGAACTAGACTGAATGACGGAAGAAACCGCTTGGCAGAAAATGCTCGAATTGGCGGTAGGTAGTACTGCTCAAAACCGCTCGGCATCGCCCGGCGCAGCTCGGCCTTGGTTTGAATACTCCCATGTAAACCCTGCGTATTTAGCGCTCAAGCGTTTTCCGCCCGGCTCGGCTCGGCTCGGCCCGGCTTTGGTGTGAAACCCCACTAAGAGACGGGACCAATTGTTCAGTTTCTACGTTGAGAAAAGAAGAAAACTCGTGAAAACTTTATCTTGAGACCCCAGCTCTCTTCCTTTGGCCGATTTCCCTGAAAACCAATTACTGTCACCCTCATGGGGTTCTGAATACGCATGTGAAATATCATGTCGATCTATTCATTCTACCGGGAATTATCATGTTCGGAGACATACACACAGACAGAATCAGCGGGTGAAAACTCAACATAGAATTGTTGACACTTTACATAACATTTTTGAAATTCTTACTGTGGTTTACAGTTTTATGCTCTAATCCTAGATTATTTCATTCAATATTAAGTGAAATATGAAGATAGTTCACATATTATATCGTTTATGTTGAGAAATAAATTTTTTTTATGAACATATATGTATATATATTTTCCTTCCCCGATTTAATATTAATGTTCTCATGTTGTTCTTGGTTATGCAAATTATTTAAAAAAAAAAAAAAAAAAAAAATGGACGCGATTTTGTACTGAATGTATTGTCATGAAATTTTATATTTAAATTCAAACCCCCATTAGGACAGCACCTATCTTCCGTGAAAGCGGCCGTTGGGAAGTGGAGCATCAGAGGAGGGATGCTCGACCCGTAAATAAGTTAGAGTGGTGTTGGCTGTGTACCTGGTTGCACTTGGTGAAAGTGTACCCTGATATTTGTACCTAGTTGCACTTGGTGACAGTGTCCCTCGTATTTGTACCTAGTTGCACTTGGTGATAGTGTACCCTGGTATCTGTCCAGGATGTGCCAGTGTGTAGATGTACCAGCAATATTTGAGGGCGCCAGTAGCTCATTGGTATGCGTGTTTGCCTTCTGAGCTCAAGATCGAGGATTCGAAACTCGACCGAGGCCCTTAGTTTATTTTATTTGGGAGGTAAAATAAAACTTAAGCACGCCGTCCTTCGGATGGGACGTTAAGCGATGGTCCCGAGCCTGTACGATGTCAGGTGCCTCGTTAAAGACTCCTAAAAATTTAGGGTAGGCAAAAATTAAGACTCCCATAGTAGAGTCGGGCTCATGTCCACCTGAGTGACGAAAGAGTGCTCTGGTAATGGGCGATATGACCTTGTAGTTAAAGCCCGGGCATGAGTCATAATAACTAACTGTACCAGCAATATAATTACGGGATCATTAATAACATGATCGATATGGAGGGAAGTAGGTCGGTGGAATGGCCAACTCTGCTGACAGGTCAGGGCATTTGCCGGGGATATTTTACCCCACCCTCGTTTGCCCTTATCAATCTAGGACAACTAAAAGACAACCTAGTTTGGCTATTTTTATACTAAGTTAATATTTCTTTTTGATTAATATGAAACACGGAACCTTGTTTTCGTTGTAATAAATGTAACAGCCACATCCTTTTCGTCTATTCTGGTTTTATGGAGAATAATGATTTAAATTACGGAAGTATATATTAATAGAAATCAAATTACTTTGTAATCTTGCGACTCGAGCGATACAGATTATCCTGTAATCATGACTCTTAGAAAGCAATAGTTCTTCGATAGGACATTTTATGCTCTACAGTTTTGGAAATTTATACCATTTATCCCATTTGTATTAGTTTATTAGGAACTAGCCAAAAAACCATAAAACCAACCCTTCCAAATCCTGAAGTTAGTACATATTTATTTATTATTATATATATATATTATTACTTACATATGTTCATTATATATATTATTTTAATTTTTATAAACATTACTAGCTAAACCCGTCATGCGTTGCAATGGCTATTTTTGGTTATTAAAATATATTACATTTCCACAAGATTTTTGTAATATCAAAGAAACAAAAGAAAATTTGATTCAATTCAATTCATTATTTACGACATCAATAGCCCCGGAAAGGAGTTCTATCTACGAAATAAAACTCTCTCCCGGACGGGATTCGAACTCGCACGGCCCCCCCAATAAAATAATTCTGTTCATTACAATGTGTGGGAGATCAGAGGATTAAACAATTTGGAGAATTCCAGGTTTAACAACTTATAGTGCGGGGAAGTTGGACATTGATCTCTCTAAAGTCATCATATCCAAACATGACACTAGTTAGTTATTGTGACTCATAACACACTCAAGCCCCCAGGGCTTTAATTACAAGGTCATAACGCTTACTACCAGAGCGCTCTGATATCACACAACGTCCATCGCTTAACGTCCCATCCGAAACGTTTTTTTCATCTTCCAAGTAAAAAACCTAAGTGCCTCAGCTAGGTTTCGACCCCGCGATTTTGAGCTCAGTAAGCAAGCACGCTACTTTGAAACACTACTAAAATAATGAGGAATAGAGTTAATTTTATATTAGAATGTTCAAATAGTATGTTTGGTTTGGAGTAGATAGGTATGGGGTATATCTCTGAAGGCTAAGAGAGCAGACAGTGACCTATCAAGAGGACCAGGGCCCCCCCGACGGACGGCCTGACTGTACCAGGGGACTGCTTTCTGTAGGCATTAGACATTTAACTTGAATCCCAGGGCTTTAACTACGAGATAATATCACCTACTACCAACTTACTAACATTAGCCCGACTCTACTGTGGGAGTCCTAAATGTTGCCTAAATATTTATTCACTCGAGACCATCCCTTAATGTCCTATCCGAAGGACGCCGTGCTCAATGTTTTTTCCATATCTCAGATAAAGATCTGTAAGCTAGCACGCTACCTGAGCCCTCAGGATAGATATAGAGGGGGAACATGTGTACTGCCATCCCCCAGAATCTCTGAAATTCTGTTATTAATGAAAAATGTCAGCCATTTCGGCAACGGTACCATGTCAATATTCAATACTTTAGTGTGTGTTCAGAAGTGTCTTCAGCTAATTCACACGAATTTCGGGACACTTCCACGTCCCTCTTTCTGGACCGAAACAACATTTTGGCAGGATGTTTTACACGTAAATATGTTGTTTTAATAAAAGATAAATTAAACAACACTAACGTATGTTTCTTCTGTCTGCTCTAGGATGTTTGATGGTTACATTTTTTGCGGCATTTCTGCAGCTCTTTGACATTTTAGGACAGTTCCACGTCTTTCCTTTGAGTCAAAATGAACGTTCGTTGCCTTTCTGGCGTTAGAACTAGAATTTTCCAAAGGCTCTATCCTCTGATCTCTCATACATTATAATGAACGTAAGACAACGAAAACGATCCGCATATTTAACAATTCTCTTCGAGCGCCAACACAGTATATAAAATAAAATAAAAACACAATATATTAAATAAAATAAAAACACAACTTATAGTTTTCTAAAAACTTTGTTTATTCTTATTAACCTCTTAATAGTACCTACAACAAACACAAAACAAATACAACTCCTACACCTCCATCTTGGCCCACGAACTTTACAATACTGACAAGATAGCGTCCCCACGCTTGGTCGGCCATCTTTCTTCTAAACAAATTGTACCTCATAATTTACACAAATTATCTAAATAAGTAAATAAACTAATAGTATTTTATTATATCTAAAAATAATATAAGTTAGTTGAATCTCTTCAAAATCTTACAAGGAAGACATATGTTGATTTTTAGCGAAGTCGGTCTTTTTTTGGTTTTCAGCCAAATCGAGTGAATGGTTTTAGAGGGCTCAATTCGCTCTGTGGAAGAACATTACCGGTGACTCACATCTTTCTTTTGCATTTTCGTATTTAGGGAGCCATGGTGGCCGTGCGGGCTAGAGCGTAGGGCTTTGGTCGCATGGTCTCACATGGTTTGCGGGTCCGGGAGTAAGTTTTATTTTGTAGATAGAACTCCCTCCCGGGGCCATGGATGTCGTAAATAATTAGATAACACAGTGACATGGCTAATATGCATCGAGCCAAAAAAAAAAACAAAAAAAAAACATTAATTAATATGTGAAGTGAACCTTCACCTAATTAAATATAATGAACATAACATAATTACCATAATGAAATTAAACATAATTCACATAATGGACCTAATCCGATTCCACGTACAAATCCTGCCAAAAGCCATAGATTTAATAGTGGGTTATTTGGGGATGGTTAGGTAAGGTAGAGTAGGATAAGAAGGGTGCTAGCCGGTGCTTGTCCTGCTAATGAACCATCGTCAGATCTGGAGCCAAGGTCGAGTCCTCCCCTAATGTAACTTGCTCGACTTAGTTGACTCAGCCAGAGAAGAGAGAGAGAGACCGCCCCAATCTTACTGATTAGCTTCCCTCATCCGCTCCACTTTAAATCCACACTCATTTCACTTTCTCTCAGTCTTACTTCACTTACCTTTCTCCTTTCAACTGTCTCATACTATTAAGTTTATGAGTAACTTGAACTTAGAATGTCATTCTAACTACTTTCTCCTATAAGGTGCGGACAAAAATTATAATAATTACAGACCAGATTATGCAAGTTTCCTTTTTTATAAGATATAAGAAAGGTTTTCCTGTCAACATTTGAGGATTTTTTACTTTTCAGCTTCAAAAAGTATAGAGAAAGATATATAATCAATCAAAAATTTGATGTTACGTTTTCACTGGAATTGCATGTTTTCCGAACCTCTGATCCCCCAAAACGAGAAAAAAGTCTTCGGTGAATCACCGGCAATGTACTCCCCCAGAACGAATTAACTAGGTGTGCAATACATTCTGCTGTTTGCAAAAACTGAGCTGAGTCAGGCATATCTGTATAAAAAACTCAGTTAATGTTTTAATAATTATCAGTAACTTCTCACCTTGTATGTTCTTTATGAATATATTAATATTTTAAATAGATTTCAATTGAATTCAATGGATTTTTCCTAGCCTTTTTGTAGACAACTATAACTGTTTTTGCACAAAATTCTTTTTACTATGTGTTCTTTGTATGTTGAAGAATATTTTTATCGAAAAAAAAGTCGAAGTTTGTACGTTAGAATACTGAAAAAAACGGCTCAAAAAAAGTGGTGTTCGATGGTAAATCGAAAAGGCCCGGATTTTTACATTTGAAATCGAAAAATTCTATTTTGCGTGAGAATTTTGTCCCTCAATTGATTTCAATGGGGATTTCGTTTTTCGGTGATTATTCCTCCGTGGTATGTTCGATTTCAGATTTTTTTAGTAGTAAACCATCGTCACTGTCCACTACCACCGTGGCAAATTAAATTTGCCAAATTTCAATGTGATCGGTAAAGGGGTTTAGGAGGAGTACGAGTACAACGAAATACATGAGTCGCCTAAGAAAGAGCTTCATAAACTCAGCTCAATAAATTAACTCTTCGCTCCCCCGCCAAAACCAATCCACCGTTTGCGCTCATATTCAACAGTTGACTCACAAAAGGGCTCCTAAATCCTCATATTAAATTGTATTCATCATTATTATATTCATCATTAAATTCATTAAATCGGAAGTTATTAAGGTTTTTGAATTGAGCTCCCTCCCCTAATCTCCCCTTCCCTTCAGCCGATATCGCTGAAGTTTGACATGTAATGTCCTCATTGGGTTTTGATTCGATATATTCATTTTATCGGGAATTATCGTGTACACAGACAAACAGACATTTTTATTTTCATATTTGGAATATAGAGGTCGGAAAACATGAAATTCCGTTTAAAACTTCACATTAAATTTTTGACCGATTACATAACTTCCCCTTTGCTTCGTATAGCTGAGGATGTAAAAAGTCTATCTGCCGATAGAAGAATGTATCGATGTGAAATTGAAATAGAAAAGTTGTTACTGTTTCACTAAAAGCTCAGACAATTGTATTTATATATAGAAGAATTAACCAACGAGGTAATAGGAAGGGAGAGAGGTTTGTGACCGCTAAAAACAAACTTGTAGAATTTCTGCCAAGCTTTCGGCACTGACTGTGCCTTCTTCAGGGCCTATTTTGACGTATATATTTAGTAATCATTTTATATAAGCAAAAATTAAGTAATACAATAAAAACTAAGTATAAATCTAACTGAATTTTACCTTATATAAGCTTATTGCTAATTAAAATTCTATTTTAACGAATATATGAAGTGTAAAGAAAAAATATTGTATCATATACAAATCATATCATTTATTCGAAAGAATAATATTTAAAAAAAATCTGTGGTGGATAAGTAGAGAAGTACTTCTTCGTGACCATTCCTTTGAAAAACCTTATCAAAAATAATCATTTTTCCCGCATAAACTATAGAGTCTGACATATCCATAACTATGACCCTTGGAGATCCAACCGTTCTGTGTTTTATTGCTTAAGGGACATTTTATTGGGTTGTTTGAAACCCCGTTGACATTAATGAGAAATAATCTATTTATTAGCAGAGAGTTTTATAGTTTTGAGAGATATTGATATCCCATATGTTTCCTTTTATGGATCTGTCAGACGGTATAATAAAAAATTATGATCAATAAAAGTGCTTTGTGTTTTAGTTATACGGAAAAGCAGGTTTATCCAAAAAGTTCAAATATATCATATTATTTTATTCATTTAAATCTCTATGATATTTATTATATTTTGATGATTGATGGCAACTTTTGATAAAACAAAGATACAGCATATGCTCGTTGTCTTTCTTGCAGTAAGTTCAAACCGAAAGGAGACAACTCACAAAAGTCCCGTAGTCGTACAATGAACTAAACAGATTTTTTGTTTTTAAATTTGAAAAACTGCATTTGATTGGATTAGGAGGATTGATTGAATTTTTCCACACCAAAATCTATTTTGGAAGTGTGGAAATATCCTTTATGTAGTCAGATGGCAAAAGAATTGCAGAAAAAACGTTTTAATTAAAGAGTGAAGATTGTCATTTTGTAGACTACTTCGCCTTGAAAAAGTATTGTCTAATTCCAAACAAATATACTCGTATACATATAATATACCTGTTTCGGATGGTATATTATAGTGGAGTCGGGCTCATGTCCACCGGAGACGAAAGAGTGCTCTGGTAGTAGACGATATGACCTTGTAGTTAAAGCCCGGGCATGAGTCATAATAACTAACAAGATGTCTTTGCCCGGTTTCAAACTAATTACATATATGTGTGTAGATGAAATTAGGTAACTTATGGCAGTTTCCAGAGCATATTGAATGGAATATTATGTCATTAAGATGGATACATTGTGACAAGATGGAGTAGAGGAGGGGGTCTTCATAAAACTCATTATAAAGTTTCATGTTTCTCCAGACTTAAATACAAAACCACAAAGAACAAATACAATTTATCAACTCAAGGTTGTTTACCATTTTACTATAGCTGTTAGAGAATATTCCACTGAAATGTCCTCAATTACACTAAAAAAATAAATTAAACTTAAATTTTAAAAAAATTATAATTTTTTACTTCCCCAGCTATACGAAGTATAGGCGAAGTTATGTAAACTATAATAAATTAATATAATATAAATAAATCTCATGTTTTCCGACCACCAGATTCCAATGTTGTAAAAAAAAATGTCTTTGTGTATGTTTGTGTTGTCTGTGAACACGATAACTCCCGATAGAATGAAAGTATCGCACGAATATTTATGTGTCTTCAAAGTCTTCTAACGACGGCAGACACCGGAGAGGGTGAATTAGGGGTGAGACAACTCAAAAACTCTAATAACTGGTGATAGAATGAATGTACCGAAACGAAATTTTATATGTGTGACCAAAGCCCATAAGTACATCTTTCGATTTAAAACCAAATCGACCAAAGCGAAAGGGGCGATTGGGGAAGAGCTGAACTCAAACACCCAATAACTGCCGATGTAATGAATGTATCGAATCGAAATTTTATATGGGTGAACAAAGCCCTATAAGGACAACATCTATCGATTTAAAATCAAATCGACCAAAGCGAAAGGGGCGATTAGGGAAGGGCTCAACTCAAAAACCCAATAACTTCCGATGTAATGAATGTATCGAATCGAAATTATATATGTGTGAACAAAACCCCATAAGGACAACATCTATCGATTTAAAATCAAATCAACCAAAGCGAAAGGGGCGATTAGGGAAGGGCTCAACTCAAATACCCAATAACTGCTGATAGAATGATTGTATCGAACCGAAATTTTATATGTGTGACCAAATCCCCATAAGGACAACATCTATCGATTTGAAACCAAATCGAGCAAAGCCAAAAGGGCGATTAGGGAAGGGCTCAACTCAAAAACCCAATAACTACCGATGTAATGAATGTATCGAAACGAAAGTTTATATGTATGAACAAAGCCGCAATAAGGACAACATCTATCGATTTAAAACCGAATCGACCAAAGCGGAAGGGGCGATTAGAGAAGGGCTCAACTCAAAAACCCAATAACTACCGATGTAATAAATGTATCGACATGAAATTTCATATTTGTAGACAGAACCGAATGAGGACACAGACCTGTCGAATTTCATAAATTAAAAAAAAACGGACTGCTCAATCCTCACACTGATTTTTGAGTTGATCCCCTCCTCTAACCTTCCCCTTCCCTTCAGTTGACTTGGCTAAAAATGAATGGGTGTCGTCTTTATGGGGTTCTGGATAGATATATAAAATTTATCGTGTTTACAGACAGACAGTAATTTTTTGTTTCCATATTTGTAATCAGGTGCTCAGAAAACATTAAATTCCTGTGAAAACGTTTTCTTTTTTTATTTACAAATAGCTATTTACAACTGTATACAAATAAATACAACAAGCAAATGTGCTAATAAAGAGATAATGGCAATGTCAAAATGTCATAAGTAGAGAAATCACCCGGTGGTGATACTCCCTAGTCACTGTTTTTCTCTCATTTGTAGCTAATCACTGTCACTGTCACTGCTTCTGTTCAGGAGGTCTCTAGGCCATTGACGCTTAAGCCGTCGTTGGGGAAGTATGGCAGAATGGAGGGTACGGACTAGAGGATTATTGTGGGAACTAAGAAGGGAAAATAATTTTTTATATTTGGATTTAGCGACTTCAATGACAAAAGGTACGTTAAGTTCAGTGTGAAGAGTTTTGTTGGAGACGTAGTAAGGAGCATTGGCTATTGTACGAAGGATTTTGGAATGAAGGAATTGGATGCGCTGGAGATTGGAAGCCTTGGCAGAACCCCAGGGTTCAAGTCCGTAAGTCCACATAGGTTTGAGTACTGCGTTGTAAATAAGTCGTTTTGTTTTCAAAGTAAGTTTGGATCTTTTGTCTAGCTGTCTTAGTAAAAGTTTATAATGTTTGTTCATTTCTTGTCTTTTCAGTCTCGTGTGAGGATTGTGAAAACTCAACATAGAATTTCTGACCGATTACATAACTTCCCCTATACTTCGTGTTGCTGGTGAATTAGTATTAATAATTATATATATACGAGTATGTATACAAAGCATAAGAAATTATTTACTTTCTTCAAGATTTAAAAAAAGACCAGTCTTTCAATTATATTTATTCTAACATACCTTGAACGTTCATTTATTCCGTTGAATCGATGGAAGCTTTTCAAAACAAGGACAAAAGTTGCTGAAAAATACAAAGGAAAACAAAATAAAAATAAAAATAAAATAAAAAAGTAGTGAATACAAAAAGAGCGTGGTTCTGTTTGTGTGTCTCTCCACCAGGTTTAGCTGTTTACACAGCTCCATGCGTTTCTATTTTCGTTCTATTTTCTAAAGAAGAATAGATACATTGAGGTTAAAAAAAGGTTGACGTTGGAGCTCATGGAAAAGCGTCCTCCTGGAAAATCCCTCTCAAAGTTCTGTAAAGAAAAGAAGTAATGTTTAATAAATATTGTTTATTTTTCACAATGCAAACTTCGTATCTTCTCTCACCCTTCATTTCAACTTTCTAAATTTTCACGGGCATTGTTTTCCGACCTCCTGAAAAAATGTCTGTGTTGTGTCTGTGAACACACTTCCCAATACAATTATTATATATCAGGGAAAGTATCTGTATCCAGAATCTGATTTTCAGCCAAATACTATATTTTTCCAAATAAAATGGAATAAAAAAAAAAAAAAAAAAAAAAATTGTAGATTTTCACAACTCTGTTTATATCTTTCAACCTCATACAAACACCAAACATCATAACAATACAACTAAACACATCCCACTTGCTCAACCATCATATGAATACTCAAGATAGCGTCTCCACTCTTTGTCGGCCATCTTCCTTAAAAACAAAATAATATGATAACTTGATAACAAAATATGTAAATAATTAATTAAACTTATAATAGGTACTATTAATATATCTTTTTTTTTTTTTCTTGGGTGCTCCTGACCCCCTGAAGAGAGGTCGGTCACATCACCCTGATTTGATCGGCGAGGAATTTTTTTTTTTTTTTTTTAATATAATTATTATTAGGTGCTCCTGACCCCCTGAGGGGGGTCGGTCATATCACCCTATATATCGGCGGGGAAATGGGTTATCTTTCACCTTTCTCCGTTTAATATACAAAAACAATAATTAATGTGGTGCTGTGGATGTTTTCGAGTTAAGTGTCTCCCCGAATGCCCCCTTTCCCTTTGGTCGACTTGATATTAAATCAATAGATGTTGTCCTTATGGGGCTTTGTTCACACATATAAAATTTCGTTTCGATACATTCATTCTATCAGCAGTTATTACAGTTTTTGAGTTGTCTCTCCCCTAATGCCCCCTTTCGCTTTGATCGATTTGATATTAAATCGATAGATGTTGTCCTTATGGGGCTTTGTTCACACATATAAAATTTCTTTTCGATACATTCATTCTATAAGCAGTTATTAGAGTTTTCGCGTTAAGTCTCTCCCCTAATTCCCCCTCTTCCGTGTCTATGGGCCTTCATTTGAAGACTCTGAAGATACATATAAATATTCGAGCGATACATTCATTCTATCGAAAGTTATCGTGTTCACAGACAGACTTTTTTTATTTTTGAAATTTTGAAAAACGGGTCAGAAAACATGAAATTCCGGTGAAAACTTAACATCGAATTTCAGAGCGATTACATAACTACCTCTATACTTGGTATAGCTGGTGCAGTATATGATCTATTGTTGCGTGGGCCTCAATGTCCCGTAATTGATTGTTTGCTCAGCCAAACTGCGTACATTGGCTGGAGCAGTGACCCCCAGAGCCCTCTATATTAGATTCTCCAGGACCCCTGTACTCATATTACCTTTCCTGAACAAAGGTTATATTACGTTGCTCAGATTGTTCAGTGTCCTCTTCCAGGTTTACAAAATTATCTCTACCAATATAGGCATGGTTGATACTTGACTAAAATAGAACATTTTTTTTTTTTTTTCTGAAAACAAACAAATTAATGAAGTTTTTTTTTATCATCGCGAAAATGGTCTCAGCGTGTTCAGGGGAACCTGAAAATATGAAATTTCGTTGAAAACTCGATCTCGGATTTTCGAACAATTACTAAGTATACTTCCTTATCTATATATATAAAATCTAATGTCTGTATGTTTGTGTTTAATAGACTCCTAAACTTCGATCCAATTTTGTTTTCTTATGTTCAGCAATTACGTTCGTCGCGTCACCGAGAAGGTTTAGAACATAGTTTTAACCCATACTTCCCCCCACGGACCCATCTGGGGCCTAACTATAAATGTAGTGCTAGCCCATTAACGGATGGTTGGATTGTCATGGAATTTCACATTTAGTATTCTTGAAAGCTAAATTGCAAAATACGCTATGTCACATCTAAAAATTTTGGACGGGAGGGGGTGTTGTGGGGGTAGGCCTTAGCATAAAAATAGTGTTGGCTCATTAACGAATGGTCGGATTGTCATGAAATTCCACATGTAGTATTCTTAAAAGACAAATTGAAATGTAGGATGTGTGACTTCTCAAAATTGTCAACAGGAGGGGGGCTAAGCATAAAAATAGTGCTAACTCATTAACTGATAACCGGATTGTCATAAAGTTGTCCACTGGATAAGATGTCCAGCGACGCTAAATATTTACTGTCTGAGGTTTCCGCCGTTGAAAGGAGCATACTAAACACTTACTAGCTGGAGTGTTCGCCGCTGCCAAGCAGATACTAGCTGGGGTGTCTGCCGAAGGGCTATAAGCCTTTTTTCATATGAATAATTGAAAATTATAACATCATGAATGTCCTGTTGAAGAATTGAATAGGATTCGGTTGAGAGATATAAGGAGAAAAGTCAAAGTTCCCCGGGCAACGCCGGGTATTACTGCTAGTACTAAATATATGAAAAGTAAAATGATACATCTGACCTTATTGCAAATAGAAACCCGGCTTAGGTTTTTTTTTATCTGGGAGGTAAAAAAAATCTTGAGCATACCGTACTTTAGATGGGACGAAAGAGCGCTCTGGAAGTAGGCAATATGACCTTGTAGGTAAAGCCCGGACATGAATCCAAATAACATCACTTACATTCGCAAAACACAATTTTTATTTTTTTTGCTGAATGAGTGTCACTCGTTCAGTTGAAACCTGACAGGATTTACGAACGGCAATGATTTCCATTTATCGTTCCACTGAGTCGCACGTGGACCGTCTATCCCCGTCAATATATTCATCGACACGCTCCAATGTTTGTGAAGTGCCACTATGCAATCTTGTTGAAAGGAAAAGATTTAGTCTCTTTCTGTTTTGATTTTTTAAATGTTGCATATTGAAATAATATTTATCAGTAACAGATTATGTTAAAAGAACTATTTCTAAAAGATACATGTTAATCGATGTATTTAGAATTTATTCATTTCCAATAAGAAGAAGTAAGAAGCTTAAAGAAACAGGACGTGTTATCGTAAGTAGATTTTCTCGTTTTCTTGCCTTTCCCTGGATACATTTTCATAAAAAAATAAAAATATATACAGGTTTATTGACGTAAAATATTTCGTAACAGATATTTACAGCAGCTAAAAATTAGTAGAAGCAGCGCATACAATTCTAATATTAAAAAAGTCGTCGGTGAAACACCAATTAGTCAATCAGGTTTTTGTTCTCCCTCTAAACCCAATACGGTATATTCTAGAAATATCCTAGAAATCTATCTAGAAATAGTGATAATTAAAAATATATGTTAAATAAAATTAAATTAAAATATTAAAATTATAATTAAAACAAAAAAGAATAAATAATAAAATTACCACATTTCCTGTATAAATTGTAGCTGGTCTTCTACTAAATTTTGATTTCTACAGTAATTCCCGAAAAGGGCCCTAAAAAATATCGTAAGTTCAAGACGTGCAATTTTGAAGAAAGTATTTAAAAAATTTCAATTAACAAATTTTTCATTTGGATTCTTTTAAATATAATAATGGGATGCCATATTGTTTCTTTTCAAAAATGTTAAATCTAATCCGAAGGTATAAATTATCTTACTGGGTTCACAGGGAAAATGAATAGCATAGAATAAGAGAACAAATATTGGGTTTACTTACCTAAACCTACATTATAAATTGAATAACTAATATTGGTAATAAAAAAAATGAAATTATTTTACAAAAAGAAATCTTACAAACTAATTACTTAAAACTATATCAGTCTTTTTTCTGTTTTATTATTGGCCATTCTTTAATTCATTGATATTTTGGGCATATACACATATAAATAAAAGTACCTTTGCGCATCTATTTAATTGTTATTTCCCTCCTATATGGTTCACCACACCTTAAACCTAAAAACTTTTCTTCCACTAGACCCCTCCCCATTGACAGATTTAACTGTAAAAGAATCGTATTGTCCTTCTAAATACGAATATAAAATTTCTTGTAGATGCATTCGGGAGTTATCGTGTTCACAGACACACACGCACACACACAGACAGAACGTTTTTTCCCTTTTGGGATTGGGGGTTTTTGAAAACTCAACTTCGAATTTCTGGTCGACAACATAACTTTCCATAAACTTTGTATAGCTGGGAAAATAACAATAATATATTTATTGAATTTAATATGAACTGAATATTTTAGGCCAAACAAATATTTTGCAACATACAAAGCTATAGGTCCACGTATTGGCAATTAGTTTATAATTATTTTGTTTAAACGTATTGCGTAATTAGCTCAACAGAACCTATTATTTTATTCACGTACTACCTCATTTTCTTGGTAAGAAGTAATTATTAAGTAATTAATATTTTCGATTGGTATAACTGTTGCAGTGTATACAGTGTTGAATTCAGACATTTTTTGCAGGTGGGGCGTGGCATTTTAATGGGGGATAATACCAATATAAAGTAGCCAGTTGTTTAAAGAAGTACACCATAATATAGTAATATTTTACAACACAACTAAAATTTTAACTTAAATGTGTAATATAATTTGAATGTAATGTTTGTTATTGTTAGAAGGTTAGAACGGCTCAGTTCAATTCGGCTTACATTTATTGACACTAGGAGCGCTTCCTCGCCTCTAATTTTTAATTACAGATAAAAAACAATAAATCGTAGTTCGTACCTATTTTTGAAAAAATTGTACCTATTTCTAAAATGTTATTTAAATAAAAAGCCACATTTTCCAGGGGGGGGGGGGGGGGGGGGGGACCAAATTACAGTATACCTGAATTCAACACTGAGTGTATAATAAAAATTCTGTAAATAAGTGATGATGTCTGTTGTCAGACCTACATTTATATGTCTGCTTCAAATAGCGAAATATGTCATTTCATGAAATGCCCAGTTATTTCACTTGTAAAGTCGGCATATAATTTATTCAAAATTACTAATTAATTAAAAATTACCCTCCTGATATTGATAATGTGATTTTGTGTCACTTAGAGTAACTGATATGTAATTTATTTATATATATATATATATATATATATATATAATATTTATATATATATATATATATAATGTAATCAATATGAAATTCGATGTTGAGTTTTCACCGGAATTTAATGTTTTTCAACCCCCTGATTACAAAAATGAAAAAAATAAACATTGTCTGTGTGTCTGTGAACACGATCCCGATAGTATGAATGTATCGATACGAAATTATATACGTATATCCAGAACCATATAAGAACAACACTTATTGATTGACAGCCAAATCGGCCATAGGGAAGAGAGAGATTAGGAGGGAACCCCAATAATAGTAATGGAAATTTTATATTTGCAACACACCTATTAATTTTCCGCGTGTGGTGTAGATCAGAAGAGAGGGACTCGTCACACAAACCCTAATATTCTGATGTAATGAATACACCTATACAAAATTTAGTATTAGGATTCAGAACCCTACAACTATTGATTTTTTAGCCCAATCGGTCAATTCGGTTTAGAGGGAGAGTGACAACTTAATTGATGAATTTTTTCTGGGGAAGTACATTGTTGGTGTCGTCATTTTTTAGAGTACATGTTTAGCTTGTACATTTTGGGCAAGAGACATTAACATTAGCTTGTTGCTTTTTCTGGCCACATTTTTCTGTTATATCTTTATGCCATAATTTTTCTGCATGCCTATTTTAGTCCTTTCTCACCTTATTATCTAATTTATTTTTGTGCTGGATAGTCACCAGTTGTACAGAAGAGAAAGTATTTTATGAGACTACATGAACAGTACTTGAAAGTAGAAGAGAAAGAGAGACTATTTCAAGACTAAAAAGAAATTACTTTTAAAGCCTTCATTTCTTTGATGTCACTTTTTAGTCACATTAAACAGAAGAGGTCACTGGCCTTACCAGATGAGGTTGACATTATTTTTATTTCCTTCAGCATTTTTACAAAAAATGAAATTTTCCATCATGTGCCTGTTCCAGAACGATGTGTATGAGGCGAGTCTTGAGAGTTAATATAAGGATCACTCATCCTATGCTTCTAAAATCCAAAATGTCGCTCACGACTCAAATGACTTCTTCATAGTGAATCACCGAAAATGTACGACCCCAGTACAAATTAATAACGTTTTTTCCCTCCATCTAAAGCCAATAGGTTTTTTTCTGGCTTAAAGTATGGGGGCCGATCAAAAAGTTCCAGGACTAATTTTTTTAAATTTTATTGAAAACATTTACAAGTTATTGGACATTGTCCCCTTCAAAGTACTCCCCTTGCGAAGCTATACATTTTTCCCACCACCGTTTCTACCGCTGAAAGGACCCTGAGGACTCATCTTCTGGAATGCTGTTCAGCTCCTCTAGCGATTTTCCTTTAATTTCGTCACCTGAGTGAAATCTTTTTTATTGGTCTCTTGAGTTTCGGAAACAAGGGACACCAACAGATAGGAAAGAGAGTGGGGCATGGATGGAAGAGACCTAGGGAAGGGAGGTGCGTGGCCCTGGTTACATCTGTCAACTCGAAATGAACCAAATATACTTAAAATTGACGGTAAGGATCCCACTTAGTTTAAATTGAGAGGAGCCTGTTGAGGAAAACTCAAAAAATAACAACGTAGGTCCAGATAGTTTAAAAAAGCCTTAAATTAACAAATTGAGTTCATAAGCATTATAAGGAGTTTTCCTGAAAACTGGAGAAACTTATGAATAATTAGAAAAAGGTGTTAATTTTCCCGTTCTTTTTCCCTTTCATCATTATTTTTCAACCTTTTATAATGTATACAGTTAATATTTTTACGTAATTACTGTTTAATCAAGGACAAGACTTGTAATGGCAGAGCTTTTTTAAAGGTTCCAAAGATCGAAAATTGCAAACCGAAATTCGTATCACTGGTTTACTAATATCAAACTGCAAATAGTTGTCGAAATTATTCACGAATATGATAAAAATTTTTCGAATCGATGATTTTTACTTGCCTAGTTATACGAAGTACAGGGGATGTAATGTGATAGGTCGGAAACTCGATGTTGAATTCTCACAGGAATTACATATTTTTCAAACCCCCTTATTACAAAAATAAAAACATTAAATCTGTCCGTGTGTGTTTGTGAACACGGCAACTCCCGATAGAATGAATGTATCGACACGAAATTGTATATGTTTATTCAGAACTCCATAAGGACGACAAGTATTGATTTTCGACAAATCGGCCAAAGGAAACAGGGGATTAGCTGGGAGGGCTTAACACGAAACTCTAATAACTGCTCTTATAATGAATATATCGACACAAAATTTCATTTCGATTTTTATCCCAAACGGTC
Organism: Aradus depressus; assembly: GCA_963662175.1. NCBI lineage: Eukaryota > Metazoa > Arthropoda > Insecta > Hemiptera > Aradidae > Aradus > Aradus depressus. Next base: position 40,229,265 of record OY759214.1, read on the forward strand.
TATTGATTTTGGAAGGACAGCAAAAACTTATTTGATTAATGTTTTCTGGGGATGTAGATTGCCGGTGATCTACCGTTGACTTTTTTAGATGTGTAATTTCACCCCTTCACTGAATTATGCGATGAACTTAAAAAAAATTAAGATTTCAGAAGGTTTCATGTGTAGAAATGGTATGAAATAATCCGGCTCTGATGATAAGTGTGGGATGGTGTACAATCAGTTTTGTATAAACGAACTGTGGGGATAACTGGAGAGAGGAACCTTCAGTTAATCTAAAACACAAATAGTCGGTCACTCTCTGCTCCCGTAATGGCTGTTTTTCTTGGTCGTTCCAATTTTACCGATTGCATGTCATACTCAACACATTATAAATCGATATGACAATCCATTAACCATTTATTGATGTTACACATAGTTCGTCAGTTGCACTGCAGTCGTACTAGTCTTTCTGAAGAAAAAAGTCTTCGGTGAATCACCGGAAATGTACTTCCCCAGAACGAATTAATCTATTAACTTCTCTCCTCCTCTACAACCAGTCGATAGTCGACCGTTTGTGCTAATATTTAATAGTTGACTTACATAGGGGCTCCTAAATCCTCCACACTAATTTTGTGACGATAAATTCATTACATTAGCAGTTATAAGGGTTTTCTGTTTGAGCCTCCTCCCTTGCCTTCTGCCGATTCCGCTGAAAATGTGTCGTCCTTATGGGGTTTTAAATTCACATATGAAATTGTGTGTCGATACATTCATTACATCGGCAGCTAGAGTTTTGTGTTAAGCCTCCCTAATCCCCTCTTTCTTTTGACCGATTTGGCTAGAAATCGATTGGTGTTACCCTTATCTTGGTTATACATATAAAATTTCATGTCGATATATATACATTCATTTTTTTGGGAGTTACCCTGTTCACACACACACTGACGAGACGGTTTTTTTTTCTCATATTTCAAATCTAGAGGTCGGAAAACATCAAATTACGTTGAAAACTCCGCATCAAATTTTTGACCGAATACATAACTTTCCTATACATAGCTGGGAAAATTAAATTATATGAGTAGGGCGGGGCTGTACTAAACTTTCAGATAGGGTCTGAACATCAGTTTGGACAGTAATCTCTTTTCGATTAAATACGTTTTAGCCAGTTAGCTGAATTTTCAACAATTTCTTATTATATATATTTAGTATAAACAATTGTTGCTGAAATTTTGTAAATATTGATTAAATAAAAATATATATATGTATATTTTTTTATTCCCCTGAATTACCAAAATGGGCCGAAAGGAAGGAAAATAATCCTAATAAATGCCAATGTAATGAATGTATCGACACAAAAATTAGTATTCGTCCTGATGGGGTCTGTATGCATATATAAAATTACATAGACAGAAATTTGGTTTTTCATTTTTGGAATCAAGGAATTGGAAACAATGAAATTCCGTTAAAAAACTAGCATCGATTACGTAACTTCCCCTATTCATTGCATAGCTGGAAAGTAATATAATAATGTTGTTGTCTTATCTTATTATATCATTTGTTGCATAGGCGCCATTTCTTTATCACTAGATTGTGGACAACCCCGAATATTTGGAATTCTTAAGAGAATGCATATTAAATTAAATAATTCTAAAGATGCATTTGAATATTTTAAATGGTACTTTAAGAATGTGGAAGTTACTCAGTTCCTAGTTATTTGGTGTAATTATAATCTTGGTAATCGGCGAGCATCCGTGGAATGGCCTCTCAAAGCCGTCCCGTCCCATCCATCTAAAGCATCCTAGGTATTAATAGGAAAAGTTCTTGGCTGCTCCTATGTCCCCATGTCATCCTTTTCAACATTCCCTGGAAATTAATTATATTTCTTATTGTATTCGAAGAAAATGTATTTGCCATTGTGTAAAATATGTTGGGGTAACAAACAAATATTCAATGCCATTGTTATTTGGGTGGAATTATATGAGGAAACGTACTAAAGAAATCGAATAGGGTTTCACTTATTCATGGTCCTAATTTTTTTATGTTCCGAATCGACTTTGTTGTATTATTGACAGCTTTTCCAATAATAATAATATTTATTTCTATTAAACCATAACATGGTAATAAGATGTCATAAAAATATATACTTTATGATAGTCTGTAAATTAGGCAGCTATTAGTATTGGGGTCCGACACACACTAGTGATAAGTAATAAAAATACTAGTAGAAAAAAAAAATAATAAAAAATTAATAAATAAATACATGAAAATAAATAAGTACAAAATAATATATAGATACAGTTTTTTAACTTACGATAAATATTTATAATTATTCCAGAAGTGTCTTTTTCACGACGATATTTCAGGACGTTCTTATCTTCCTTTTTCAGGTCACAAAGAAAAGAAATGAATATAAAAAATTACAATAAAAAAATTTCGAATATTACATAAAAAATAAACGAAGAGAAGTAAATAAATTAGTACAAAAGCAATAAAAAATTGTATTACTAATGAAAATATTAAACAAACAATAGAATGGGCAGATATTAAAGAAGGATATTTGTGGAGTTAGTTATTGTGACTCATGCCCGGTTTTTAACTACTAGGTCATATCGCCTACTACCAGAGCGCTCTTTTCGACACATAAGTAGTCCTCCATTATGCCTATTTAGGTTTACCTTGGCTAGGGGTCTTTAATGAGTACCTGACTTCGCACAAGCTCGGGACATCGCTTAACATCTTATCCGTCCTCATAAAACAATTTTAAGGGTCTTCAGCTGGGTTGAGTGAAAAATAATTTTCTTGTGATCCCCCCATTTTCTGATGAAAGATAACTTTTAATGACGCTTATCAATAAAATAATAATATATTATATGTAAAATACTTTTATTGATAAGCGTCATCAGAAGTGATGCTGTAATTATAATATAATTACAGCATCACTTCTCCTATTTATTTGTTGCCTTCTCACGATATTTCGGTAAGCACTTCCATCATCAGTATCTGTAATACATGTGTTACAGTGCCGGATTAAGACTATTCGATGCCCTAAGCATTCTGAGCTTATGATGCCCCCGCCTCACTATTGGTATGATTAACGTCTTACTTATGTTGGCAAGCTAAATACTAAAGCTCGATTGAACAAAACAAAGACAAAATTAATTTATTAAAACATTAAATTTCTCTTTCGTCCAAATACGCCATTCGTTCATCATATACGTGCCCTTGTTCGTCAGACACTTCTTCTTCCTCAGTATCATCATAATTAGGATTTGAAGCAGAGTATGAAAACAATTATGCAACCTATAAATATTTTTATATTTAACATATTAGTTCCATTTTTAATTGAAAATGATAGAAGATTTACGAAAAAATAATAATAAAAATTGAGAAATAATTAAATATTTAAATAACTATTTCAAATATTTTTTTTTAATATTGTCTATTCCACTAAAGATATTTATAAAAATAAAACTACCGGTTTCGGCCTCACACCTTCGTCAGGTCTAGTTATGACGATGGTGTGAGGCCGAAACCGGTAGTTTTATTTTTATAAATATCTTTAGTGGAATAGACAATATTTCAAAAAATAAGTTTGTTTTATTTATTCATTACAAATTCCACAATATGTCCGTTCTTAACTTAGAAGTTATTTCAAATGTAGCATGGCGGACTTGGTGCCCCCGAGACTTGATGCCCTAAACAATTGCTTAGTTTGCTTACAGGTTAATCCGGCATGTGTTAGGTTAACTATTCCTTCTGTGCTTCACAATATTCCTTTTATAGAACATATTTATTGAATCGACTAGTTTGAATATAGAAATCGATTCAATAAATATGTTCTATAAAAGGAACATTCTGATTGACAGAAGGAATACTTTATTTCTTGGTGGCTGGAATGTAGTGGACTTACTTGTTAAATAAGTAATACAGAGGTATTAGTCCAACTTATATTTTATTTTTTATCACAACTAGTTTGGTAATTTTCCATTTTCAGTAAGTGAACCTGAACATACATAAACCAAAATTTGAGTAGAATTTACGAGCATTCAGAGCTCATGTCAATCATTAATAATAAATAAGTTAAAAACAACACAATATAATTACATAAAATTTAAAAAAAAAAAAATACGTAAAAATTACCTTATTAGAGGAGTCAAAGAACTGGACAGATACTTATAAGGAATAGTTAGTTAACCTAAAGAACACATGGATTATAGATACTGATGATGGGAATGCTTACCGAAACGTTTGTAATTGCTATTCTAAAAGGTAGAACTGATGCTGTAATATAATATTATTACATATGAATTAAGAATCTCCTTACACAACCAAAAGTAAAAATTTTTTTTTAAAATGATCTGTGAGCTTTAATTGAAAATTTTGTGCAAAAGTTAAGCCCCTCCAATAGCTGCTTGCAGATTTGAATGTAATTTGACAACAATAAATGTTAGAACATTATATAAAACATAATTCTTACGGATTTTCAAAACCTAATTTCAAGATGTTTCCAACTTTTTTTCTTTAAAGCAGACCAAGAAAAAGTTTGAAGAAAAAGAAGTAAAGTGTTGAGGAAACAGACTAACATTGAAACATTCATAGAAGATAGGCTCACTTAATATAAACAAACTTAAGGGGCCAATCTTTCTAATAGAAAACTTCATCAGTTTCTTTGAAATTGTTTGCAAAGAAAAATAACATATTTTCTTTACAATAATTTATGATATTTTCAAAAGTTGAGTTTTGATGAATGATGAAACTCCTAAAATGATGATTTGTGGCATGGTATAGTATCAATATTGACAAACCAATAATGAAATGTTTACTTTAAAAATATATATATCCAGTGGCTAAGTCCACTTTGGAGGACAAAGCACGTTCCTGGATTAACTCGTTTTCCCCGCGTTTTCTCTCAATTATTTTCCAACTTTTAATACATTTTCAGACTCTTTACATTTCCCCCTCATATGCTCATGACGCTGTTTAGTAATATAAAGCTTACATAAACCCCTAAAAGTTTTAATGGAGGTATAGCTTATAATTTGTGTTATGTCTTCTAACTTATTTCATAACAGCGTTTTTAGTTTATCTTGAAGTTTAAATGGCACTTTTGTTTCATCGGTTATACCAATGCACCCCCTATCGTTCAAGAGGGGCTGGCAGGGTTCCAAATTGTCTTCAAAACGAATTGTCTATTGCTAGAGCATATTTAGATACATTAAATATTAGTTTTTCTTGTTATTTGAGCTCAGTAGCGTTACTCATCATAATAAAAAAAAGTCGTCGATGAATAATCGGCAATGTACTTCCCTATAACGAATTAAACAAAAGATTTTTCGCTCCCCCTTCAAAACCAGTCAACCGTTTGCGCTAATATTCAATAACTGACTTACATAGGGGGCTTCTAAATCCTCTTACTAAATTTTGTGTTGGTAAATTCAATACATTGTCAGTTATTAAAATTGTTGTGTTGAGCACTCCCCTGAACTTCCCTTTGGCCAATATCGCTGAAAATCAATAGGTGTCGATGTTTGAGAGTTATGGATTCACATATAAAATTCTATATCGATACTAAATTCAATCTATAGGGAGTTATCGTATTCAAAGATAGACAACAATTTGTTTTTTCATATTTGGAGGTCAAAAAACATTAAAATTTCGTTTTATCTTCAATTCGTATCAATATATACGATTTTTAGAGACCTTTTATTTTAATTTAATGTAGGTATTTTAATAATTCCAAAAATTGGTCCTTTTTGGTCTCATTCTATTTAATTTATTCTTTCATCATTTAGAAATACAATATTTCATCCATCAGGACATTTTCAAGTACAAACTGAAAAATATTACATAGACATGAACGTATAAAATTAACAATGTATAATTTTATACATTCATATATGTAATATTTTTCAGTTTGTACTTGAAAATGTCCTGATGGATGAAATATTGTATTTCTAAATGAAGAAAAATAAATTAAATAGCCAATATTTGGAATTATTAAAATACCTACATTAAATCAAATTCAATTTAGTTGAAAACTTTTTTTTTCTTCTTTTTTTGGCCGATTACATAACTTTTTCTGTACTTGTATGGCTTTGGAAGTAAAAGTATTAATACATTATCCGTGTTCAAAAACAAAGAATTTTTGGATTATTGACTAATTTTTTTTTTTTTTTGTATGTTTTAGTTAATTTTCAGCGGTGAGTACACGAAGGCCATGTCCAAGGACTGGCACTCGGGCCACTTTTGCTGTTGGCAGTGTGACGAGTCCCTCACTGGACAACGCTACGTTCTCCGAGATGACCATCCCTACTGCATAAAGTGCTACGAGCAGGTCTTCGCCAACACCTGTGACGAGTGCTCCAAGGTGATCGGCATTGATTCCAAGGTGAGAAGATACCGAAATATTTCATACAGTTAACAATACCCTACAGGTATAAGTATCGCTCAAAGTGGAGGAGCTTTAAAAGCTCGCTTTTGAACCGAATGTTTCCAGTCGATAGGGTTGGTCTTTTTGAAGTGGCCACTGAATCACTATATTCAGCGTTGGCAGGCCTTGGACGAGTAGGTACCATTTAGCAATGGCATGCGAGTAACATCCAGGCGATCGAAATGAAATAATCTTAGAAAGATGACAAGTCTGACCAGGATCCGGCCAAAGCTTCTCAACTGATATTTATTTTCTGGAGGATATGAGCCCGACTCTACTACGAGAGTACTAAATTTTTATTCACCTAGACTCGGGACCATCGCTTAACGTTCCATCCAAAGGACGGCGTGCTTAAGTTTATTTTACCTCCCAGATAATATAAAACTAAGTGCCTCGGCCGGGTTTTGAATCCGCAATTTTGAGCGTTTCAAATAGAAATGTCGCTAAGATTGTTCTTTCTTGCTAAGCCAAGAAAAACATTTCTCGATACTAAAACTGCCTAAAAATAACGTTTGTACATTCTACGTTATTATATAGCTAAATTTAAAGGAAGAAGGTATATTTGTTTTTAATCTAGAGCCGCTGAATACCTGTTTGACCTCGTCTTCAACAAACAACAGGGGTTTGAATACGAAGAAAATATACAAAAAATAAAGTTATTTGAATTAGCATTAAAGTTAAAGAAAGGAGCCACATCTGCTTTCGACCTGAATAAGAGATTCGTATTCAAAACACTCATTCGAATTAGAGTAAACAAATCAGCTGTTAAATAGCTTTTCCGGGGAACTTTCTCCACCAACTGAAAGTTTTCAATTGCGCTTTCCCGGTATTTTCACTTGAAAGAACAACCCTTTTCACGAATTACATTATTTTCTTTGAGTTTTGTTGTGAAACCATTCGTATATCCTTAAAGTAAATTTTACCATCTGATTCATTATTATTTTTATTTATAACAATAATAATTATTATCTATCCTATCGGAATAAATAACGTCATAAATACATATTTACTGTTCAGGGATGTCATATTTTCTGCCTCTTGAGGTCTTTTTCTCAGAAATTTGTTGAAAAAATAAAATTAAATGTTAACAGAGGGCCGGTGGCTCAAAGCACGCTACTGAGCTCAAGATCGCTGTTTCGAAATCCTATCGAGGCCCTTAGCTTTATTCTCTGGGAAGTGGAAAAATCTAGAGCACGTCGTCCGTCGGATGGAACGTGGTGAGCATGTGCGACGTCAGATAATCGTTATAGAAGCACCATATGTAACTAAACCAGGGTAGGATACATATTGGACTTCCGTAGTAGATTCGGGCTCATGTCCGCCAGAGTTACGAAAGAGCGTCTGGTAGTAAGTGATAAGACCTCCTGTATTAACTAATGTATTTTATAAATACATATTTCCATGGAGCATAACTATTCCATGTGAATAACTATAAAAAAGATTTTGTATTTTTGTTTGACATACTAGATATGCGTCCACCATGTTTTAGCTGTCTGTGGTTGTGAATGTACATATTTTGTAATGTTTAATATCCGATAAACTTTAGGTGCTCATCCATTATATCTAAATGTGGAAAAAAAACTTTACAGCTGGACGTTTCAACTATTGCCATCGATTAAAAAATGAGTTCTTAGATAATAATAAAAACAATGAAATGCCTGCCGGCTAGATAGGCGTCCACCATGTTTTAAGTACAAAAATTATGAATAACTATTACAAAACTGTCCAAAAAATAAAAATCTCAAAAATTAACAATTTAAAATTTCATGGATGGGTACAAAGACGTTATTCTTGTTTCACATCTGAGTCATAACTTTAAATTATGTTTTTAAAAATGTTCTCAGACTGCCTGATAATGGTGGCAACCTCGGAAGCCGGCAAGCATATTATAATAAAATCTGTGAGAAATCAAACTCCATTTTTATTTTGAAACCTTTGAAATTGTCATTTCTCACTATATCAGCCAGTTTCACATTATTGTCATTCAAATTTATATTTATTAAATTTCTAAAATTTATTTAAGACCATAACGGGTTACAAAACAAGGTTAAAATGAAGTTAAAAATAAATAAATTAATTATTAATAAATTATCAAGTTTAAAGATAATAATAATGAATGATACAAAATTATATTCTTAGTAGTTCCACTACGGATCCCTTCTCCAAAAATTTTGATATAAAACAATACTTATTTGCATAAGAATTTCGAAAACGTCAACCCTCTAGGAAAAGTAAAAATTGTATTGCCTCAGAAAGGCTTCTCAGCAACATGCATATATAACTTGTTAACTAAAATCTATATGCTTCACAAGTAAAAAATTCCAGGAAATGAACTGTTGAAAATTTAACATTTTATTTTAGCTAAAAGGCTTTTAGCTTTGTTATTTGTCAAAAAAATAAAGACTTTTTTGTTTTGTTAATTTGAAGGATTTTAAGAAAATTTAAGTTTATTTATTACACAACCTGCATATGTCAAATCTTAAAAGTGCCTTTGGGAGTTGAGCTGTTTTCTATATGGTATGTTGTTGAAGGCAACTTGTATGCATTGCATCGACAGCCTATCTAGATCTTTGAAGGAGTTACCGATGTATTGCTCCTCTCATATGGGTTAGGCGTATGTTTGTTACTACCTTCACTTGAAATAATCGTCCATATGTACATATTTTCTTTACTAATTCTCTTAGGTACTCAGTGTCTAAAATTTATGAAAAATAAATTGGGTTTGTGGTGAAAAAAATATGCAATTTTTAATAAACATTTCTAGTCTAGAATATGTATCGAATGTGTTAATTTTTCTTCTAAAAATGTTTCATACAATGGTTACTTGCTCTTTTTTTTTTTTTTTTCTTTTTTTTTTAACATGTCTTATTTTTATATTAAAATTATTTATTATCATATATTCATAGAGAGAAAAAGTAAAAATGTAATTTAAAAAAATATACATTAATATGTTGATTTACACAATACATTATACCTATATATGATTTCCTAATTTTATTTGTTATTGGGAGCTGTTTGGCAACCAACTTAAGAAAAAGTAAATATTTTGTTCCGTTAGATTTTTTATTATTTTCAGTGCTTAATGACAAAAACAAAGTGTGTAAATAGTTATTGTATATAGTTCTTGTTTCGTTTTTTTCTAGACATAAGTTTTGTGCGTTTTCATTTCGTTATGGTTTCTTTATCTTTAAAGTGTTAAAAGTAACCTTTACAAATACTATTTTTATTTAATTATTGTGATTTTGTGCGGACTTAATGGTGGCGGGAAGTGAGGAAGCCCCAGTTGGGGCCCTTGCTAGTCCTAGCACCAGCACCACAGTAGCCATGGAACAAGCCCCATCCAACTTGGGAGCGATCTGGGAGTCAGTAGTGGGCCGGAAGAGAAGCGGGACAACGTCCAGAGACCCACGTAAGGTGGCCAAACAGTCAGGTGAGCACCTCACCCCTACCACCGTAGCGAATAGCTTTAGTGCTCTGACCAACATGGAGACATCAGCTATTGAAGAGCCAGAAAAAACAAATAATGTTACAAAAGCTGAAAAGCCTCCACCTATTTACCTAAAAGGCGTCGAAAATTACGACAGCCTAATAGAAATTTTAATAAAAGAAGGAGGATTGGAGTCATTCTCCTTGAGGACTACCACACAGGGCATAAACGCCAATATGCCAAAACGCCGACGGCATACAGGGCCTTCATCCACCTACTCGAAGGAAATAATGCTAATTTTCACACATATCAAAACCTAAACGACAAAGTGCCTCGAGTGGTCATCCGAGGTCTTCATCCCTCCACGAGTGTGAACACTATACACAGAGCCCTGCAAGAGAAAGGGTTCGTCGCCACCCGAATCACCAATGTGTGGTCGAGGTTAAAAGTGCCTCTACCAATATTCTTTGTGGATATAACCCCTGGCAGTTATAATGAAAACATTTATGATCTTGAGAACCTCCTCTACACAAAAATTAAAATAGAGGAGCCAAGAAAGAAGCACACTGTGGCACAGTGCACTCGCTGCCAGGCCTTCGGGCATACAAAGAGTTACTGTAGGCACACACATCGTTGTGTTCGGTGTGGTGGCGAACACATTTCGGGAAGCTGCAACAAGCCCCGGACTGTTCCAGCCACCTGTGCGAACTGTCAGGAATCCCACCCGGCCAACTACAAGGGATGCCGGGTGTACAAAGAGCTGCAGTCCAAACGACAGGGCAGTAGACAACAGCCACCGAGAAACCCAGTAGCAGCACCCCCATCCCACCAGGACCAGGCGATCTACCCTTCTCTGGTGCGGCCCGCCCCTCCACCACCTCCTCTGAGGCAGACCTTTGCAGCCACCGCCAGGAACCTCACCACCGAGACACATCCCCTTCAGAGGCCACCTCACATCTCGGCAGGCCTGAGAGAGGACAACACCCAGTGGTCAGCAAATAGCCTCCCACCTCAAATGGTACACTTCATATCAGGTATAAACCAGATAGTCCAACCTCTTTTTAATCTTCTTAGCCAGCTATCCCAACTTACCCAAACCTTTTGTTCCCAGTATGTCCGCTAATACTCTCACACTGGGTTCCTTGACAGTCCTTCTATGGAACGCCAATGGCATAATACAACATAAAAATGAGCTTGAAATTATTTTGAATCAAAAAAGAATTGACGTAGCCCTCATTTCGGAAACCCACCTGACAACTAAATCTAAATTTTTCATTCAAAATTACAAAGTGTATAGAGCCGACCACCCAGACAACAGGAGCCACGGCGGTGCGGCTGTCATAATAAAACAATCCCTTAAACACTATGCACTACCATCACATACCACACCACACATACAAGCGGCAGCTATATCCTTACACACCAGACACAGGAAAATCTCACTCGTGGCCGTATATTGTCCCCCGAGGCACGCCATAAGGCCGGAAACATTCGTCCAGTTCTTTAGGGATCTGGGCGCATGTTTCCTCGCTGGGGGCGATTTCAACGCCAAACACCAGCGATGGGGTTCGCGCCTTTGCACCCCTAGGGGCAGAAGTCTGTATTCCTCTGTTAATCAGCTCTCATTAGACACTATTTCGACAAACTCACCGACTAATTGGCCAACCTCAAGACGCAAATTGCCGGACTTACTAGACTTCTTCATACAGAAGGGGCTGCGAGGTGTGCCATACGATGTTAAATCTTGCTCTCATCTCTCCTCGGATCACTCACCAGTACATCTCACTCTTTGGGCGGAGATTGAGATCGAATCAACGAGGCCAAGTCTAACGCCAGGAGTTATGGACTGGAACCTTTTCCAACAGCAATTGGAGACAACATTGTCCGTGCCATATTCACTGAAGACGGGAGAGAAAATAGAGGAGGCTGTGGATTTTCTTACCGTATCCATACAGCAGGCTGCCTGGCAAGCATACTACAGCAACACCTCAACAAAATTGAAGTTTGGAGTAAATCTTGGAAAATTAAATTTAACACCACAAAATGTCAACACATAACATTCGCTCTCCGCCGTGGTGACTGTCCCCCAGTATTCCTTGAAAACCAGCCATTACCGCATACCTCTTCCGTAAAATATTTAGGATTAACCCTCGATAGAAGGCTGACTTGGAACCCTCACACTCGGACGACACGACTCACACTAGACCGGCGACTTAGACTATTGTACAGTATTTTGAATAGGCGTTCTAAATTATCTACTCGACAAAAACTAAATTGTTATACTTATCTTCTCCGACCTCTCTGGACCTATGGCTTACAAATATATGGTACAGCCAAGACTTCAAACATCAAAAGAATACAGATATTTTAATCCAAGACTCTCCGACTGATTACGCAATGCCCACCATACGTTAGCAACAAGACTTTACACCGCGACTTGAACATCACACCCATAGACACTAGCATTAAACATTTATACTAACGTTTCTACACCAAAATTTACTTACACACCAATCCGGAAGTTTGCAAAATCCTAAGTACTTTACCCCACAATCCCCCAAGAAGATTAAAGAGAGTTTGGCATAGAGATCTCCTGGTATGAAGTGATGTCATGAGGGTTCACCGCTGGGTGTTTTTCCTCTCTCAAGCCTTTCATGTCATATTTATTTTTATTATTTTATTTTATTTTTATTATTTTTGTATAGTACCTTCATGTCAGCCCAGCCGCTGGTTGTGCATTTTTTTTACATAGTTGTGGCTTTAAATAAATAAATACAAAAAAACAAAAAAAAAAAAAATTGTTATTGGTTTTAGTTTATTAATGCCCGAAATGGGCGAAACTTGATAACTGTTTTAAGAAAAATTTTTTTGGAGATCATAATTCTGAATAGTGTGTTTTATAAACCACTATATTATCTAAATTAAAACGCCATCTTAAGCAAGAAATATTAATCCTCCATTACAAATAAAAAAGTGTTTCATTCTTCCATTTTTCAAAAGACAAACCAAGAATATATATTCTATCCTATCGACAAATAGTTCTGAATATTAGAAAAAAAAAAGAATTTGTTCGCTTTCTCGGAAACAAATAACAAAATGCGAGAAAGAGAGGTTCTTTGTAAAATATTTATTCCCCGTGACTTTCCTTTAGAGCTATGCTTGGTACACAAAGGCTAAAGGTACAAAGTAATGTAAAAACGAATAAAAAAATTTCCATTTTCCTTTTCAGTAAGAAATGCGTAGACATTTTTTCTCTCCCTTTTTTTTGCTTTTAGCTTAGTTAAATTAAATATGGAGATAAAATTCCGATACATGCTGAAACCTCTCTTTCTTTATTCACCAGTTTTTCTACTTTTTTTTTTTTTATCCCTAATCAAGTTTTATTAAAACCTATGTATGTTTGCCAATGAATTTTTTAAACCGAGCCCATAGATATTCAATAATAATTAAGTCGGGATATAAATTACCAGGTAGAAAAACATTTTCGAATAACGTTCCTCTCTTTTGGAAAAAGAGTATAACTCATAAAGGAATTAATTTTTTTTTAATGCCCTTGCCTACTCATTGAAAGCAATAATACACAAACTAAAATATTATATCTAGACACAAACCATAGTAACTAAATAGAAACGTATATCATCAGTGATAATTTTAAAAAATAATGAAACTAAAACAAAAACAAATAATATAATACAATTTCTAAACAAAAACAACATCCTGAGCGAACAGTAATTATAAAATAAAATAAATCATATTAATAATGCAAAACAAAATATGAAGTTACGAGTATAGTAAATCCCCTACATCAACGAATAGAATTTTCACATTATTTAAAATAAGTCAAAAATGTATCATTAATATGTTTAAGGTTTGCGTGAATATAATTTCGAACCTTAACCATATTAATTTTAGTTTTATTTTAAATAATGTTAGGTTAGGTTAGGTTTTATGACTCATGCCCGGGCTTTAACTGCGAGGTCATATCGCCTACTACCAGAGCGCTCTTTCGTCACTCTGGTGGACATGAGCCCGACTCTACTGTGGGAGTCCTAAATTTTGCCTACCCTAAATTTTTATTCATCTAGGGTAGGGGTCTTTAACGAGTACCTGACATCGTACAGGCTCGGGACCATCGCTTAACGTCCCATCCGAAGGACGGCGTGCTTAAGTTTATTTTATCTCCCAGATAAAATAAACTAAGGGCCTCGGTCGGGCTACGAACCCACGACCTTGAGCTCAGAAGTCAAACACGCTTACCACTGAGCTACCGGCGCCCTTAAATAATGTGATGTGATAATTCTATTCGTTGATGATGTAAAACTTCATATTTTATTTTGCTTAAATATTATAATTTATTTTATTTTATAACTTCTGTTCGCTCAGAATGTAGTTTTTGTTTAGATACATTTTTTTTTGGTTTAATTTTTTTTTTTAATTTTCACTCATGATATACATTTTATTTAGCTATAATTGTTTGTAGATATAATATTTTAGTTTGTTATTATGATGTAAATAATTTAAATGTTATTTTGTTGGTTTAGTCTCATTTAGTTTTATTGTCATATATTTAATCAAATCTAGCATATATAACTTATTAATAATGTATATTGTCAATATAGACCTTGAAGAAGGTACACTGAGTGGCTAAAGCTTGGCAGAGATTCTACAAGTTTGTTTTTATCGACCACAAGCCTCATCTCTCCTCCTTCCTATTATTGCATACTTAAATTTTCTTGGCAGAGTTCCTCCACAGATATTCTCCGATAAAGTCTGTCGAAATTACCTTTTATTTATTCAATATTTCCATCACTTATATCATTATTTTCAATTAGTTAATTACTCTTTCATGTTATTTCAATGCTTTATTTATTTATTTTTCTGTATTAAATATATATTTTTAATTTTATTTTTTTATATTTCACACATTGTGACCTGAGAGAGTGAAGTACGAAGATACTGAAATAACGTCGTGAAAAAGACATTTTTGAAAGAATTATAAAAAATATTTATTTATCATAATTTAAAACTGTATCTACTTTATTTATTAGAACTATTATGTTTACACTCCTTTATTTTATATTGTTTATTTATTCATTTTTCACTATTATTGTTGTGTATGTCCACATGTAAGATTCAATAAATGTTTATATATCTAATATATCTTCAAAAAGAAACTTGATACATTTCTAAGACGAATCCTATGTTATGGTTTAACGGAAATAAATATTATTACCTTTAGTAAAGAAAAGAAAAACAATTTTTAGCATTTTAGAAAATTCGAAGTGTTTATTTTGCGATTTAAGAAATTATCAAATTTGTACAACGTGAGTGAACATGAGGCTTTTATATTGTCTAACAAATTCATAATTAACATGTAAAATTAATTATTTTTAAGACGTTTGTTTTTTGTAAGAAACATAAGACATTTTTTCTGGAAAACATGGAAAAATTGCATATATAGACCCCAATTCGTGTGTGTAGACAAGAGACCGGGATATAATTTTTTTAAATAAAATTTTGATATCCGAAGTCTGAGTTCGTTTGTTTGGTCCTCTCTGTATCATAGTAAAAAAATAATCAATGTTTGAACCACCGGCAATGTACTTCCACATCTCGAATTAGTTATGTTTTCGCTCTCCAAAACCAATCGACCGTTTGGCTAAAAATCAATATTTGATTTACATATGGGCTTCTGAATCTACGTACTAATTTTTATTTACATGTAAATCTTCAAATATGTACTTATATAATTACGATATTAACTGTTTATCACTGGTTTCTGTTGTACAGGATCTGTCGTACAAAGATAAGCACTGGCACGAAGCTTGCTTCCTCTGCTCCAAATGCAGAGTTTCCCTTGTGGACAAGCAGTTCGGCAGCAAAGCTGATAAAATCTACTGCGGCAACTGCTACGATGCACAATTCGCTTCCCGCTGCGATGGCTGTGGTCAGATCTTCCGAGCAGGTTTGTCCTTTTTCTCATTTTACTCTATTATTTGTACTTTACTCCTAGAAAAACGACAATTCAACCTAGCATTAGTTCATGGATGCCCTGTATAATAATAATCTTTATTCCATTTGAAATAAAATACATTTCATTGGAAGGAGTTCAGCCAGCCTTCTTAAATAAAATTGAAAGATATAAAAAAGAATATACAAGTAAGAATAAATAAAATAAATAAAATAAAATAAAATAAATAAGCTAAGAATAAGCTAGGTACTGTGAAAAAAAAAGAAATGAAAATTTACATGGTTAAGTATTGTGATGAAATAATTATAATAAAAAAATGGGATAAATATGGAAATACAAATTAAAAAATTGCTTCCTCTTGAATTTTGAAATAAGACAATCAATAATAATATTTAAAACTATATTACAATTAATCCTGAGATTAGAAAAAAAAAAAAAAAAAAAAACACGTTCACAGAAAAATTCAAAAACAATGTATACTCATTATCTTTTGTTTACTTGGTCATGATTAACAATTAACAATATGATCAAATGTCAATTGTTAAATATTATTTTTATTTTCATAATAATGTTTAAGGTTTTATTTCTGTTTTGTAAAGTTATATCCACTATTCCGATATAATATATTATCAAACATCACTTTTCACATTTATGTTTTCCCTTCTTAAAAAGAAAGCAATTACAGACGTTTCGGGAAGCGCTTCCATCATGAGTATCTAAAATGTATCTGTTCTTTATGTTAACATTCCTTCTGTCAATCAGAATCTTCCTTTAATCGAACCATTTATTGAATTAACTTATATATTTAAACACTTCAACAGTCAAAAAGTTTTTGCGACTCAATAAATATGTTCTATAAAATGAAGATTCTGACTAACAGAAGAAATATTTTATCTAAAGAACACATGAATTATAGATACTGAAGATGGGAGTGCTTCCCGAAACGTTTGTAATTGCGTATGTTTAAAAAAAAAAAAAAAACATCAATCGTCTCATATTGAATGATTATTAAGATTTCATTTTGAGACTAAATTTCATTTTTAATGTTTTCCATACTTTAAGACACAACTGTATACAGTCCTATAGGGGGGATAGGAAAAACCCCGTGTGAGCTGAAGGAACCATTTTGGATTGTAAACTGCTTGAACTTCCACTTTGTATTTGTTAAGTCGTGACTGAAGATGGTAGCAATACCGAAAGTACTCCCATATTATTATATATATTTTGTGAAATACTTTACTTTTTATTAAGTGTTTCATAATATTTCTGCAAAAAAAATGTTAAGTATCGTTTGTAATTGCTATTTTCTATAACTTTTTTGTAAGTAAAATTGTTTTCGAATCACATTTACGGCACATGAAGTTACTTTGAGGATGTCCCAACTTCAAATACACACTTTGTTCTATACAAAATTATGTGTGTTATCTGTTGCAACGCCTATAGTAGTATTAAATAAATTATTAATAATTGCTATTTTTTTAGAAGGCAAAAAATGTTAATGGGAAAAGTGACTCTGTGCTTAATATATTATATATGAATTCAGAATCTCATTATACAACCCAAAAGTAATCCTGTATTCCGTTCGTGTTGGATTCAGACAGTCACATAGAAGGTTCGAATTGAAAAATTGAAAAAAGGGACTTCAAAAAGAGTTCTGATAAGATTTTCACGGCTGAACTGGAGAGGAAATTGTGTTCTTTTTCAATCAAACTTTCGTTTCTTCTTCGTATTTGCACTTTGATTTATTAGCATATTTTCTGATGTGTAAACATTAATTTTTTTTTACACTTTTCAATAAAAGTTTTGGTTAAAGTGGTTTTTTACTATGATGCTTTTTCTTGTCTGTTCAGATTTATAATATGCAAATGTTATTTATTTATTATTTGAATGTTTTGACTGCAGACTTTTATTATATGGATACAGGATCATATTAAATATATGATACTTTGTTTTTGAAATATTGCCTATTCCACAAGAAATTAAAACCTGAACTACCTGTTTCGGCATTAGTTCATAACTAAACCTGTAATGCTCAGATCGGTATTTTACGGTATTTTATACATTTCTTGCGGAATAGATAATATTATAAAAAAACTAACTTTATTTAATTTATTTATTATAAATGTTCACAAAATGTCCGCGTTTCTCAACTTAGAAGTTGCAAGATATAGTTGTTCTATTCCTATAATTTATTTCTCTATTCTCATTTCCCATCTAAAGGTTACAAATTATAACGGAAGAAAGAAAGTTGTAACGAAGCTCATATATTTTATATTATGAAATTTGGGAATTTCTCTTCAATAATTTTCTTTCAACTTTTCTTAAACTATACGTTAATAATTTAGAATAATGTTCTTTGCCAATCTTTGGAAATTCTTAAATCTTTTCCAGAATTCATACACTATTTATGTTCAAGTCAAAATTTTAAGAATAATTAAGTATTATAATTGAATAAGACACTGAAAATGTATATAATATTTAAAATAAATATGGACAAAAAAAGTAATAAAAATTATCAAAGGTAAATTATAAATATATATATATTTTCTCCTTACACAACCCAATAAAAGTACTTTGTCTAAAAAGTGGAGATGGAATAAATAGGAATTATATGTTCATCTTTCATTGTCGTTTGCAATAAGTATACAGCATATTTTTTAAACATTTTAACACTTTTCAAAATATTTACTTATCTATACTATTGTAAAACGTCGACTTAAATTCTGGTGATATTTGTTGTCACCACTGGTTGATTTCACCCCTTTTGACAATGCCATATTTTACTCTTAAAACACATGACTCATGCCCAGGCTTTAACTAAAAGGTCATATCGCCTGCTACCAGAGCGCTCTTTCGTCACTCTGGAGGACATGAGCCCGACTGTACTGTGGGAGTTCTAAATTTTGCCTACACTAAATGTTTATTCACCTAGGATACTGGTCTTTAACGAGTGTACCTGACATCGTACAGGCTCGGGATCATCGCTTAACGTCCCATCCGAAAGATGGCATGCTTGAGTTTTTTTTTTAGCTCCCTGATAAAATAAAATAAGAGCCTTGACTGGGTTTCGAACCCGCGATCTTGAGCTCAGTAAGCAAGCACGCGTACCATTGAGCTACCGGCTCCCTCATTTTGCTTGTTGTATACAATATTTATACAGTTGTTCTTACTTATTTGCAATTTGAAAATAGTTTTAGTGTAAATAAAATATATTGTCAGACCTCTTGGTTCCTAAATTGAATTAAACACTGTTTCTAATCTATTTGTTAGTAATATATTCTAATCTATTTTGCACTCATTTATTTTAGAGTATTTATTTATTTATTTCATTTTATTTTTTACTAGTATTGTTATTACTACTCACATTTTTGTACGACCTTAAGAGTTATTATCTGTTTATGTATCTAATTTATATGCTATTTTAATGTATATATTTTATTCTATTACCATGTTATGGTTTAACGGTAATAAATATTATTATTTCTTATTCAACAAATAAGTCCGCTACATCCACATAAACAAAAAAACACCTGTTGAGTGTGTCAATTTTTAAGACATCGACAGAAATGGTTGATGGTTTAGTTGTGTAAAAGGTTGAGAGTTTAGTGTGAGTGGCTACTTACCTAAAAAGACGCCTCCTTCCTTTCTGTTATCTAAGCACGCATCCACAGATAAAATTAGGGTTGGTAAGTAATGTAAATTAATTCAAAATTTGTATTTATCTTTGAAAACTTCATTCGTTCCTTCCTAACAGAGTTCGTACCAGAGGGGGAGTGAGGTAGGGTGGTTTCCACCCTAAAGGAATGTTATTCCCTCTCGAGCTCAGCTTCATAATGCAAATTTCTTCTTTTACTCCTTAATACGCTATATAAATATTTATAATTATCGATTCCTTTCCCATATTATGGGTAGATATCACGCCTTCAGCTTTCTGTGGATTTGTCTGCAGACTTTATTTTGTACTTATAAAACAGGGTACAAAATAAAAGGGTCATCGGTGAATCACTCACAACGAATTTATTAAGTTTTTGCCCTTCCTCAAAGCCAATTGACCTTTTGGGCTAAATTGTTGACTTAGATATAGGGTTAAAAACACTGTTTGTACAACTATTATTATTAATATTGTCTACATTACTGGTTATTCTATAAATCTATTGACCGGTGATGATTATTACCACTGATTATGATTATACCCCACTCCCTTCCAAAAAAACAGAAACAGTAAGTTTTCCTCCGCCGCTGCTGTCGGTACAGGTTAAGTATTGCCTACATGTCTGGGAGGCTGCTTCCAGGTTTGGCTGACACTATCTGTGCCAAGGCCGCCGTGCCGCGCGCTAGTCTCCTCATTGTGCACTCTTTACACCCCACCCTCCAGACCCGGTCTTTCTCGAATTAATTATGAATGTTTGTGATTGTGACCTTAGTCACTAATTTGTGTGGGGGGAAGGCTCTGCTCCTGTTTTTGTTAGTCCTCAGAGTTGTCCACCATTTGACAGAAACCATAGAAACACTACCTGCCTTTGACATTTGAGAATCTTCCCTTTCTGTCGATAACTCGGAACTGATATCATTGAAATATCATCTACGATTTCATCAATAGTCACTCTGTTGTTTTCGACACGTGTACAACGTAACCCTCTGCTCTCATAAATATGTTTAATTTACTTATTTCTTAAAAATGGTAGCTCAGTGGTATTCGTTCTTGCTTCTGAGCTCAAGATCGCGGGTTCAAAACCCGGCCGAGGCCCTTAAGTTTGTTTTCTGGGAGGTGAAAAAATCTTGAGCCTGCACACTTCGGATGGGACGTAAAGGGATGGCCCCAAGCCTGTACGATATCAGGTACTCGTTGAAGACCCCTAACACAGATGAATAAAAATTTTGGGTGACAAAAGGGTGATCTGGTAGTAGGCGATAGGACCTTGTAGCCCAGGCGTGAATCACAATGACTAACGGGATTTCTTAGTTAAAAGTTCAACCTCTTCCTTACCTATCTGATGTACTTACCTATATGCATGATTCGCACTAAGCAAACTTGTCTTATTGTTAGTTTATGCATGTTCTGAAATTGTTTTGATAAAACTACGAAATATCTTCTAAAAACTACTTAAAATCAAAGATGAAATTATTATATTCCAACAAGATAACTAATTTATATGTAATATGCGTGAAATAATGTTTGTGTATTTAATAAAATGATTACTGATGACATGAGAACATTAATAAAATTAAAATCAGAGGCTTTGCTTCTCTTTAAAATAACTTAATTAAATACAATGAAAATATAAATTTAAATAATAACAAAATAAATATTTTTGAGTTTTGTAAGGATATTCTTAGTTCATATATAATATATTAATACAGCATCAATTCTCCCATTTATTTTTGCCTTCTTGCAAAATAGTAATTATAAACGTTTCGGAATAAATTCTATCATCTAAAATTTATATACATATATTTTTTAAATTATTATATTATTTTGTATATAAACAAAATAAATATAAAAATCAAATTGTGATATAGACGTTGTATTATTTTGTTGGAGAACCTTGATGTGGATGACAATATAGGAAGAATCAGGTCGCGACCTTACTTACACTCCCGATAGACACTTGATCTAGCACCTTGTCTCTTCAGATGGAAACAAAATACATTGTTTTTAATTACATATTCCCAAACAATGTTTAAAAAAACTTTTTCATTTGAGCAATATTAATATTAAAAAATAATTCAGAAGGAAAAAACTCTATTACTGAGTGACAAAAGCAAAAAAAAATACTTGAAAATCCATTCACACGGACGATTTAGACTACTGTTCACCATTTTAAATTAAATTATAAACTCATATTATAACTAAATTGTTAACACCTATCTTCTTCGACCTCGCTGGACTTGAGGCTTACATATATATGGTACTTCGAACATCAAACGAATATAGATATTTCAATCCAAAATATTCCAACTCATCACACACTGCCCTCACAATATAATGTTAGCAACAACATATATGTTAGCAACAACACATATAGCAACAACATATATGTTAGAAACAACACTTTAAACCGCGACTTGAACATTACACACATAGATACTTATACCAACGTTTCCACACCAATATTTATTTACCCACTAATCTGGAAGTTCATGAACTTTTAAATCAAAACATACTTTACAATCCTCCAAGGAGGTTAAAGAGAGTTTGGCGTAGAGATCCCCGGTTATGAAATGAAGCCATTAGGGTTCACCGTTAGGTGTTTTTCCTCTCTCAAACATACATATATTGTATATATATATAATATATATGTGGCTTGAAATAAACTAATATTAATATACTGAGGGCAACTTCGAAGCATATTTTGATAAAGTCTGTGAGAGGTCAGACTACGTGTTTATTTTGCAAACTGTGAAATAAACACTTCACTAATTCTAATTTTAGGAATTAATTCTGAAGGAAAAACTTCTCTATCCTGAGCGTCGTAGTTGTTTTTTGAACTTCTTCATTATTTTCATTTAAAAAAAACAACTTAGAATTGAAAAATTATAAAAATGTTCTTTATTCCATACAAAGAAAACAATATATTATTTTTATTCTTATTACGAATAAAGAAAAATCTTGTATGTTTACATTTAATGTTGTTTATTTGAACAAATTTCTGAGAAAAGCACCTCTAGAGGAAGGGAATGTTGTGACGTAGAACGTTACCATACTGTTTATTTCTGTTGAGTATTTGTATTTTATTTTTAACAATGACATACAATAGAGTGAAATAAATCAAAGTTGTGATTGGTTATTGTAAAGATTTGATACAATGGGTAGACATTAATCAGGAGTTATTATACTGTTGTTGGTATAACTCAATCAGTGTATAATAGAGATGGACATAGCGTGGGCTCCCTTTTTACATGCCATTGTTCAAACTTGTGTAATTGAAGTAATATAACCACTATAATCCGTTCGTCGAGAAGTTGATCTGAGAAATGGGACCTTACTTGATATCGTTGTATCTTATGGTATTTGGCCAATATAAGGTACCATTGGTAGCCCTGAGAAGGGCAGGGGGTCAGTTACAGCAGGATTCGTGGAAGGCAGGATGACTGTGGGCCGAGGTGCGGGACTGTTCTTCACTAGAGCGAGTGGTGGGCTGATGGAGTTCTGAGGTCTGATGCCCTTATCCTCCTGTTAGTATAAGTTACCCTTCTGATTCATCGTGGAGGAGGAAATTGCCCTGGGTTTTGATGGAAAAATAGCGAATCAGTTATCAGGGATCCGTTAGTTCCACCTGTCTCCGCTAGACTGGCTGGATTAGTTCCATTTGAGCCCGCTAGACTGCACAACTCTGGGTCGTGTAAACTCTCCTCTTGGCCATATAATATCAACCACTATTATTAATCAATTAAATCAATGTATTTTTGCGGAGCAGCCATTTTTCATTTTATTACTACTCTGAAAATCATCTGTTTTTAAAGAAGTCATAGATAATTATATAAAATGGACTTATATCCAGTTTTCTAAGAGATTATGGTGAATACGTTGTCTCCGGATCATTGGCTGTAGTTGCCCCCCCACCGTCGGGGTCTGGATGAGTATGGAAACGCAAAACAAAAATAATTGAAAAAAGTTGTATTCATTATTACAACACTAACAGAAGCCGTTAAGAGTTAATGGCATTCTAATAAAAATCCAACTGACGAAACGACTCGAAAAAAAAATAGATCTTTCTGAGAAATAATAAAAATGTGGAAGACACAAGAAAACACAAATATGAAATAAATTACAAAAATATAGATACTGAGAATGGGCTTGCAGACGTTTATATAGAATACATATATAACTTTGGAATAAAATGTAGAGCTGCAACGAAAGAAAACAACTTTAATAAAAATCTTTCTAAACATCACAATTTTGAAATGCTTAAGCTTGTTCCAAAAACATCAGTCTCTTTCTTATTATGGGAAAAGAAATCATTGTTTTAAGTAAGGTTAGTTGTCGTTTCACCGACCTACCTCAAGAACTTTTTTTCGCCTCATCGACTATAGTAATTTTTGAATATCTCGTGCCTGTTATTGTCCTCAATTCACTATGATTTCTAAATATGACTATCCAATTATAGTTATATGGACCTCTACAAATGCCACTTGGTCTATCTAAGGAGAGAAATAAATCTTCAAGGATTCTCTGCTGATTTATAGCCAGCTTAGGACAGTATAGGGTCCAGTTACTGCTTTCACTCACAAAAGGGAGTTCTTTTTATCTCAAATTCATTATTTCTTAAGCAGTCCAAATCTATTAGCTAATTAGTTATTATTAGCTTGGTAGTTACTATATTTCGATTTTTTTTTAAATATTCTCCTAAATTTGAAAATTTACAAACATATTTTTATATACATATAGTTACCATATATTCTTCCTCTTAATTTAACTCCTAGAACAAAACTCAACAATTTTTTTTAAATCTTTCTTTAATCCTTTGCTATTAGCGCATCGACTGCCGAGGTAATTTGCGCAGATAAGCTTACTACTCTTGTATGATGCAGTATTTTCTCGTCCTATTCAGTATAGAATTTGAGTATGAACAGTTTATTGATTATAATTTGCGCGAAGTAATTAGCTTGTCTATATTTTAGCTTCCCTTTTAAGCTGTGAAGCGGCTAAGTTTGCATCCCATTATAAATTCATGTCTTCCCCCCACCTTTAATCTATACTCCTCCCCACCCCTTATTAATATGATGATTGATGATGAAGTATGTCCTTTACCGAAGACCCTGACCTCCAAAGGTGTTCTGGGGGTAAAATTCAAATTGTGCAACGGTTAATTACATGATTTGACTATCAAATATTCATAGACTATCTCTTATTAAATTCAAACAGTTTTTTTAAATTAATAACTAATGTAAACCCTGTTTCTTGCGGTATTAATTTCATAAATAAATTAAACAAACTTCTTTTGAAATTATGTATATTTCTCAAAAATTGTTATATACTTATACTACCGATTTCGGCATTACATCTTCTTAAAACTGAAACTAAATAAGAAATAAACCACATTTATGGTAGGAATCATCCGTTTTCCTGTAAATCAAGCAAACGTATTTCAAAACGACATTTATGACAGTTTTCGGCATGTATCTCGCAAACCATGCGACCTTCGAAAAATCGTATCTAATATAAAATGTACCTTTTACTTTTCTCTAGAGCTTTTACTTGAAGAAATTTTTGATTAAGTCTTAAATATAAGCGGTAGCTTTTAAAATGAAGTACATTTGCTTTGAAATAAAGTGGTCTTAATTATCTTCCGTTTTAGGCCAAATTTTTATCAGATCTAATTTAGCACATGTGACATATTTATTTCAAATTCAAGAGTTTCAATTACATACACAGACAGGCACGGTCAAAACGGGTTCAGGGGACTTTGAAACGTATAATTCCTTTGAAAATTCAAAATCTCGGATTTTTGCACAAGTACGACACTTTTTTATACAAAATATGTAAGAAAGTAAAAATGGGCTTTAACTACAAGGTCATATTGCCTACTAACAGAGCACTCTTTCGCCACTCTGGTGGACATGAGCCCTACTCTACTATGAGAGTTCTAAATTTTGCCTACCCTAAATTTTTATTCACCTAGGGATCTTTAACGAGTACCTAACATCGTACAGGCTCGGGACCATCGCTTAACGTCCCATCCGAAGGACGGCTATTTTTTTTAAACCTTAGATTTTTATAAATGAGAAAGTCCAGATTCGCCATGCTCCTAGTCTTATTTATTTTAAATCCCTGCTCTTCCAGTACCTCCTCTTCCCATGAGTCTCTCAGTCTACAGCTGGACTGATGTTACTCTTCAGTTTCATCATCCCAGTTGGATCACATGTTTTTTTTAGTCACTGTATATTTTTATTTTATAAGTATTCATTCCTTTCTTTTTGTTTTTATTTATTTCTTTCAGTTCCATGCGGAATACTGTAGGTGTGTGTTATTTTGGATATATAACTGTAAATAAATGTATGTATGAGGGTGTGTGACACACATTATTTATTTATTTATTCTATTTTATTCATTTTTTTTCTCTCTCTCTCTCAGTGACCCTTCCTGTCATCTACATTTATTTTTGATATTATTTTTTACTTTATAATTTTAAGTTCCTCATTTATTTTAATATGATTTGTTTATCCTTATTTCTAACTGTTTTTGTGTCTTTAGTTGCTATAGGCCCTTATTTCTTATTTTTTATTTTAACTTGGTTGATACTTTATCTCTTTTGTTTATTTCTTATGTTGTTATTCTTAAGGGACGTATGTCCCAGAATAAAGTTGTTTTTTCATTTTATTTCATTTAGTCTCTTGTCCTCTTGGCTTCACAAATGCATGATATATGAATAAAACACTTATTTTTCTGACAGAATATAATAATGGCGGATATCAGTGAACTACCTGATTGGTTATTTGAAGGAAGCTTGAGGAACTAAGAACGGAGTCAAGGAGAGAAGTGACCTTTATGAAGGGATGATTTCCTATATTGACCTAGAACCTAAAGATGATGGCCTATTAGACGGTAACTAGGTAGACTGATGATAGGATCTGATAGAGGGAGCCATCAAAGTGGAGGTGCTTGAGGAACCTTGAGTCAAGGTCTTGGCACTCCTTCAGTTGTGGAGCACTTAGTACCCCAGCGCACCTTGGGGCCGGAAATAGAATCCTGCACATAATGATACCGTATATAATACACATTAGAGGTGATGAAAATGTATCAATGACCTTGTCCGCCTACCCACCCTCATCATGGAAGGACCAATGAAACTCTCTTGCTATTCGGCAACTACTCTATAATTTTCAGAGCTGTTTAAAAACCTTCAATTGTTGTCAAAAAAACAAAATTAAAACCATACATTGAAAGAGAAATAATTCTGTTCAGTAATTAAATTCATTAATATGAATCACCCCCTCATAAATATTTCAATTTATTTATACTTTTAATTAATTTTTTTTTCCAGTTAAATCTCATATTTGTTCAATAGGGCTGAAGAGATGTAACCCTAGAGCTGAGCGCTTAAATAAATACTTTTTTTGGCAAAAAAAAAAAAAAAAAAAAAGCAATTTATTCATTAGTCATGACCATAAATAGTGAATACTTTGAATGTTCTCTATTTTTCCTCTAAATAAGAACAGGATTACGTTTATAAGTCCTCTACTTACGAACTATTATTGTTCGGAGAACTTGTATTTACATAACTTGACATATAGGGTTTTTCAGCCCTCTCCTTCTCAGCTTTTGGAATTATTTTTTGTGTCTGCCATGGAGCACACCCACAGACCAAAAAACTCCCATCCGCATTAGTATCGATTCGGCAGGGACGGGGAAATAAGCGTTCTTAATGCGACTTCTTTAAACTTTTCTCATTCTTTATCTATATTTACTGATCTGTAGCCCGAAAGGCTGAACCGCTTTTGATAATTACGTCGAAATCCGATCAAAAGAAGGTAATAATAAAAATGTAAACCAAACCATAAAATAAATAGTTAAATTAAAAATTTTAAAAACCCCGTACACAAATTTTTTTCTACTGAAACCTTGGCGAGAGCTTTTTTTTTAAGGGAGGGGGGGGGACTTGAAGGGCTTAGGGGGAGGGGCTAGGCCTTATAAACATTTGAGCTCAAACTCGCAAGTCTCTAGCTGTAATAGAGGCCGAGATCCCTACACAGGCTCTGATGAAACCTGAAGATCTTGGAAACGGCATACCCGATTTCCACCAAACATGGCTAAGAACAATCTTGCAAATACCAGCTTATGAAACAAAAAACAAAATTTTGAAATCGGTTCAGTCGTCTTGGAGCTACGATGCCACAGACAGACAAAGCCTTCAGACTTATAACACCCCTTCTTTTGCATCGGGGGTTAAAAAATATATAAATTTAACAGAACATTTTTCTCTAATTTCTTGATTTGTGTAGACATACTTGTTTCTTTTAAAACGTTATATTTGAACCGTTCCTCGCAACGTAACCTTTCAGATGGTTATCCATGTCAGGTTATGTTAACTATCTGTATGTTTTTTTTCTTTTTATCGAAACCCTTATGATATGTTATGGTTGAAATTGGTGTCATATGGATGATGATTGAGAAATGAGATTAGAATTTAATTAAGTAACCTTCCGGGTGGTTACCCACATGTGCTCTAATTTTCAGTAGCAGGTAGAGGGGATATTTTTGTAGATATTTTCTTTTTTGACAACATTTTGGGACACTTCCATATCCTTTTTTCTGGTCATAATGATTCATTGGTGTCCAAAAAAGATACCTCTGGAATACCGGAAAATAACATAGTACCACCCCAGAGAAGCTTAAGAAACAAAGTCTGAATTTTACTATAACTTGGGTACAGAATGAATGCAAATCTTAGGTGCCAACAATTTATAAAAATATTTTCATCGATTTATATTCCTAAAACTTGTTTATATGTTTTTGTTTTCAAGGAAGCTAAATACATTTTCATTCTTGTTCAAACTCATTTTTTAAATGAAAAATGAGATAATGATGAAAATATGTTTTTGATAAAGATAATATTTATTAATTAGCAAAAACCATGATGGTGTTTGACCTCTAGTGTTCTTTTAATTAACTAAAGAATTTTTTTTTTTCATCTTTGATGTTCAAGTTACGTGACCGGTTGGTGTTCCATTTTTGCAAATTGCCTTTTTAACCCAGAAACCAGGCTCATAATGAATCATGTAGTCTGTTGTCTTTTTATAGGCTTTACGTGGTCTATTGTATGTATGTCTTGTTTGAAATATTTTTAAAAAACACGCCATCAATGAAAAACAGTTTTGAACAAATTTCATTAATTTATGTGACTCGATATGTGAACATTTCTACTTTTGAGTGTTTTAGATCTAGAAAATTATCTTTCAAACAAAAAAATTTAGCTTTCTAAAATTTTTAATTTCTGAAAGCCGGGTATGATAAAGGAGTAGAAAAATTATAAACAGGGCGTAATTCTTAATTTCCATATGGAGCACTGACAAAAACAAACTATATGTATAAGAATATATCTAAATATATGCTTGAGTGTGCGTATTGTATGCAAAAAATAATACTTTTTATTGTATCAGAGCCTCTTTAAAATATGTGCTTAAAATGGAAATGGAGTGGGTAGAGCTCATTGATTTATTGACATAATATTACATAGGCAAAGAAAAATATATATTATCACAGTGTAGTCATTATAGTCAACTTGAACACAATAAGGACCTCTCAAGGGAATACATAAGTCTTAGAGTAACGAAAACCCAAGTCGTGAATTGATTATATTAATTTTTATTCTGTTTATACAATCGTCTTATTGTGACTAATTGGTCTAAAGAAGGAAATTTAAAAAAATGCAATTTTTTACTCTTTCATACGATATTATATTAGAAAAAAAGTCGTCGGTGAATCACTGACAATGTACTTCTCCAGAAAAAATTAATCAATTAATTTTTCGCTCCCCCTCTAAAATAAGTCGACCGTTTGCGCTAATATTCAACAGTTGACTTACACAGGAGTTCCTTATACTAAATTTTGTGTAGATAAATTCTATACATCGACACTTATTAGGGTGTTTGAATTGAGCCTCCCCTGAAACCACCCTTCCCTTCAACCGATATCGCTGAAATTTGACCGATTATGTTGACATCCAGTATGAAATTTCATGTCGATACGTTCATTACTATTATTATTTATTAAGTGTCGTCGTTAAAGAGTTCTGGGTTCACGTCTAAAATTTTGTGCCGATACATTTATTCTATCGGGAGTTATCGTGTTCACAGACAGACAGAATTTTTTTTTCATATTTGGAATCTAGAGGTCGGAAAACATAAAATTCCGTTGAAAACTTCTCATCAGCAATAATTTATCAATAAATAGAATTCCATATCTTGAGCGATATCAGGTACTCGTAAAAGTTATCCTTGGTAACTAAACCAGTATAACAGCATTTTAGGACCCCGGTAGGAGCTCTCTGGTAGTAGGTGATATTACCTTATAATTGAAGCCCGGGCATGATTCACAATAGCAAACAAAAAGCTAATTAGAAAATAAACTTGAAGGATTAGGAAAAACCTCAAATAGGTAAATCCTGGAGAAAAAATGCCATTTAAAGGCAACCAATACAAAATAACTTAGCTTGCAATCACAGTTTTGTCCATCCAATATTCCATGGTAGTGCTACTATGGAAAAATAAACAAATTTAAAAAGTTCAAACCCAGGAGCATTTTGTGGGGTAGAAATTTGTATTCTGAGTACTATCCAATTCACATTGTTAGAGTTCAGTTCTAAACAGTCGTGATTATGTCCTGCAGTTTTTTTGTTAGTTGAACTATATTATTCTCCTGAGCATTTGCGTTTGTTAGGTTTATAAAATTATTTGCGAAATATTTACACCGGAGAAGATAGAAATGAAAATTCGGGGGTCATAAAAGCATCCATGAAAAATATAATTATATTGTTGGGCATATAAAAAAAATAGGACTTTTTACACCAACTACTGTTACATAGGACTCCCTCTCCTCCCCACTCTTATATTCATTTCATACTGTCATTACTGGGTTTATGAAAGTAATGTCATTGTGGTTTTCTTTGTTGTACAAAGTTATTCTGAAAGTGACTTTCATATACCGAGTAGTGCCAGTATGAAATGAATTTGAGATGAGGGGGTGGAAGGGAGAATGATCTGTACAATATGGTTGTTATAAGAAGGTCCTGTGATGGTGTTGGCCACATCATATATATTATGGATATCATATATATTTGCGCTATAAATATTATAGAATAAGTTTATATCATGCGAATTATGTCAGGGCGATTGTGTTGAAGTGGTTTTCCATACAATCCTTGAGGCTTCCTTACATGTCTCAACATATGTCGGCTTTGAGCCCAATGAGAGTCTGCTCAATGTAGGGCGTCATGTTTCAATTTTATTATCTTTCTCTTTTTTTTTTTTTTTTTTTTTAGTTTATTAATTTTTAATTTATCCTGTTCTGAGTTTCCAGTATGGAGTTCCCTGAAAACGCACCGGTAAAAGTTGGAATATTCAGGGAATAACGTTTCTGTATAGTACTCGTACCAGAAGCTGTGACACTGTGACTGCACCTTTCTTATTGAAAACAATCCAGTAAATATTTCGGATCACACCTATAGAAATAATCGGAACACTTAACCAATGTTTCTATATTAAAATGTATTTACACACCAATAGGGACATTCGCAAAACATTTTAATCCATATTTACCTCCTTTTTACAGTGATGGCTTGAAATAAAAAATAAAAACAATGGAAAATAGGTGCTAATAACTATAACAATAATTATTACGCCATTTATAGCAATGAAAACAAAGAATTAATGATAGATATATATTTTTTTCATATTATTAGAACAATCTAAAGTATGTATTACAACATAACTATAAATAATAGTGGTATGACGAGAGAAATCTGGGGTGTCCTCCATAATTCGGGGCCGAATTGAGCATTCTGAAAAAAAAATTCAATAGTTTTGTCCACATAGAGATGAACAGAGCTCCTCCATACAGGTTCAAACGAAATAGAAGAGAAGCAATTTAATAAATTGTCCTTACGGATAAGACTGAATCATACCTCTTTGGCTATTAAATAAAACAATTAGTTTTTACTTCCCTAACTAGTAACGTATAGAGGAAGTTACGTGATGCGGTCAGAAATTTGATGCGGAGTTTTCAACGGAATTTCATGTTTTCTGACCTAATCTCAAAAATACGAACACGATAACTCTCGATAGATTGAATGTATCGATACGAAATTTTATTTGTATCCAGAACCCTATAAGGATGTCCCATTGATTTTCAGCCAAATCGGCCGAATGGAAGAGGGGAGGCTTAACACAAAAACTCTAATAATTGCCATTATAATGATTGTATTGACACGAAATTTCTTATGTAAATTCAAAATTCCATAAGACAACTCTTAACTTTCTGAATGTATCAACATAAAATTTGTATGAAACCATTATGTGAGTCAAATATTGGTTTTTGCCCAAACGGTCGATTGGTTTTGGAGCGAGAGCGAAAAGATAATTGATTAATTCATGCTTAACTTAGAAACTCTAATAACTACCAATGTAATGAATTTATCCACATAGATTTTAGTATGACAACTTAGATAGAAGCAATGTAATAATTGATTATTACTCCAAACGGTCGATTGGTTTTGGAAGGGGAGTCAAAAGTTAATTGATTAATTCGTTGTGGAGAAGTGCACTACCGATGATCCACCGACTACTTTTTTAACTACATATATAAGACACAAACAAAACAACAACAAACAACAAAATTTATTTGGACCAGCAAAAAAAAGGTGCTATACACAAATATATAAGAAAATTAAGGGTTTAAAATAGGAAGTCCTGGTACAGTCTTTGTTTGAGTCGCCTCCCAGGAGTAGGCGCTCCTAGACTGTAGTGTACAGCCCCGGAACAATGCACAAGGGCTTCGTGGTGGTTCTTCACTAGTTTCTCGATGTGAGCTGCAAAAAGAGGAACACCCAATTCTTCGTGGATTTTGTGATTCCTGACAAACCAGGGTGCGTTTGTTGCTATTCGGAGTACTTTATTCTGGAATGTTTGTAGTCGTTTCATGTTAGTGTTGCTGGTACCGATCCAGACTGGGCAGGCATATGTTAGAAGTGGAAGTAGGAGTGTCTTGTATAGCAGAATAGTACACGTGTGTTTAAGTGGCGTGTTTCTGTTTATGAGAGGGTAGAGGGTGTTAAGTCGTGAATATGCTAGCTGTAGTTTTCTGTTAACGTGTAGTTTCCATGTGAGTCGTGTATCTAAAAGTACTCCAAGATAGCACACACCCTGGTCCTTAGGATTCCAGAGAATCGGGAGGTCATCAATTTGCAGCTTGATTTGTTCTTCTATGGAGAATCTGCGAAGAGTGAAAATTTTGGCTTCGGTCTTCCCTGCGTTCAGTTTGAGCCTCCATTTTGAAAACCAGTGAGAAACTTCTGTCAGGGCTTCCTGGAGCTGTTCAATGGCGACGGAGAGGACACCATGCTGACAGGCGATCATTGTGTCATCGGCATAGGTGGCTAATGTTGCCGTGGGAATTTCGGGGATGTCTTGCATGAACAAATTGAAAAGTAGAGGGCTCAAAATAGCACCTTGAGGGACCCCGGCTCTTATTCTTTTCTGAGTGCTCATTGCGTTGCCCACTTTAACTTGAAATGTTCTGCCGTGGAGAAAAGACGTAATAAGTTGAACAATGTATCTGGGTGCCAGGCTTTTCTTCAGTTTATATATCAGCCCCTCATGCCAAACGGTGTCGAAGGCTGCGGCTACGTCCAAAAATACGGCGGCAGTGTATGTCTTCGCCTCAAAGCCATGGACGATCATTTCGGTCACCCGTTGGAGCTGCTGAACCGCCGAGTGCTTGGCTTTGAACCCAAACTGGTGGGACGGGATGGTGCCTTCTAAACATTGAAGAAGTCTTTTATAAATTATCTTTTCGAAAAGTTTAGACATTGAGTTTAAAAGACTTATTGGCCTATAGCTTTCGGGGTCTTGTTTCGGCCTGCCTTGCTTATGAAATACAACCACGAATGCATTTTTCCACGTGTCAGGAAAGTATCCCCTCCTTAAACAGCCATTGAACAGCCCTGTCAGATATGCGATGCTTTTTGGAGGCAGGTTTTTCAGGACGATGTTGGGGATGAGGTCTTCACCAGGGGCCTTCTTGTTGGGGAGTCTCTGAATGTACAGTGTGATTTCGGATGGGTTCGTGTACTGTATGTGTGGTTCTGCGGTGTGGAGTGGAGTGGAAAGAAATTCGTGGACTGTGTGGAGTATTTCGTGATCTTGTGTGTCATGAGTTCTGAATTTCTGTTCAAGGTGTTGAGCCACTAGCTCACTCTTGTCTTTGTCCGTTGTTACAGTAGTCTGTCCGTCTGTCAGGGGCGGGAGGCCGGGGTCTTGTCGAAGGAGGCGTCGTGTTTCCTTCCAAAGGTTGCTGTCTCCAGGTGTGAAGTCGCTGGTGTATTGTCGGTATCTGTTGATTCTGTCATTGTCCAATTCCCATCGTATTACTCTCGTCAGTCGGTTCAGCTCTCGTTTCTCTTGTGGATCGCGTGTTCGTTGCCAGTGTTTACGGAGTGTATTTTTGTCGTGTATCATATTAAGTATGCGTGTAGGGGTCTTGTTTTGTTGGATGTTGCGTTGGTCCTTGTAGTGGTTATATGTTGAATTATGTATCGAGGTGTAAATAGCTTGAGTGAAATATTTCAGTGAGTCGTCTATGTCTTCAGTATTGTCGTAATGCAAAGGGATGTCTATGTTTTTGTCCATCTCCCATCTAAACGCGTCCCAATCTATTTTCCCCTGTATCAGTCTTGGCAGATGTTCTGCCTGTTTCGGGTTCACTTTGAAGGTACACACGACTGGAAGATGGTCTGAGTCGAGTTCTGTCAGTGGTTCGTGATAAAGGGGCAAAGTAAAATTTTGTACTAGTCCAATGTCCAGGATGTCTGGGAGGTATCTCTGTTGTGTAGGATAAAATGTCGGTTCGTCCGGTGCTGATATCTGTACGCCCAGGTTATTAATTATGTTTAATAGTCTTGTCCCGTTGTTGTTTGTCCGTCTACATCCCCAAATTGTGTTTTTACTATTTAGGTCACCTAGTAATATGGTCGGCCCCCCAGTGAAAATGTGTTCAAAATCTGTCTGGTGAATTCTGATGCCTGGTCGGTGATATGCTGAGATTATGTTAAGTGTTCTGTTGTTGTCGAGTGTGAGTGTGGCCCCAACGGCTTCCAGCTGTTGAAGTGTGGGTAAGAGAAGCTGAGAGTGTGCGAGGTTCCTTTTTATACAAACAGCGACGCCTCCAAATCTGGTTTGTCTGTCTTGTCTGTATATGGTGTACCCTTTCAACTTGAATCTGTCGGTATTATAGAGGTGAGTTTCTGTGATACAAATGATGTCGATGTCGTAGCGAGTTAAAAAGTCCGAGAGTATTGTTCGTCTGTTTTTTATACCGTCAGCGTTCCAGTTAAGGATGGATAAATTAAGAAAAATATTTAAATTAGGGTCCACCATTGTTAAATGAAAATGCTTGGGTGAGGAGATTAGATAAAAATGATTTTATGATAGGGATGAATGGTTTGAGAAAGGTGATTAGTGTATTGGTGAGGTCAGTCATGTCGTTAGCTGGTTGGTTGTCTTGGCTGCTGGGTAAGTTAGGTTGAGGTCGAGGTTGGAAGGGTCGGGGTCTGCCTTGGTCGAACCAGCTGTTCGGTCGGTCCGGGGTCTGTCTTGGGGGTTGTCCTTTGGGTGGTGCATTGGGGGGATCTTGTCGTTTAGGTTGGGTCTGTCTGGTAGTCCTGTCTACGTATGTCTTGTAGGAAGCACACCCTCTGTAGCTGGCTGGATGGTTGCCCTGGCAGTTGGCACACTTGGGAGAGTCTACCTTCTTCTGTCTGGAGGGGCATGCTGTGAAGTGGTGGTCCTCCCCGCACTTCACACATTTGGGGTCCAGTCGGCAAAAGTTTTTGGTATGACCAAAAGATTGGCAGTTTGTGCACTGCACGACACGGTTGGAACGTCGGCGTGGCTCCACTTTGACAACTGTATAGTAGAGCCGCGTCAGTTGGAAGATGGCCTCTCCAGATGGGGTGTTCTCCAGCTCAACTGCACAGAGGGGTGTGGGGCGTCTATCGTGGTTCAGGATCCGGGTCACTTTTATAACAGGGTATGTCGGGGTCAGTTCGTCTGTTATTTCTGTGTCGGTCAGTGAGTAAGGAACTCCCCGTATAATTACGGAGAGTTTCCTGTCCTCGGGGTTGACGAAGGTGTAGTATTTCACCTTATTGTCGTCATAAAATTTCGTCACTTTGCGGTAGTCATCAGTCGTTGTGAGGCTGATCTTTATTTTTTTGTTGCACTGTTTGGTTTCAAACGGCGAACAAATCAAACTTTTCAACTCGGCAATAACCAGTTGATAATTATCAGCCTCACAAAGAAAGATGGGAGGGATCTTGGTCTGTCTGTTAGCGGTAGGCTGTCCGTCCGGCTTTGTCGGTTGGGTTGTCTCCTGTCCGTCTTGGAGAGTGAGAAGTGGCTCATATCTGTTCTGTGTTGGCGTTGGTGTGGGTGTTATATGTAGAGTATATCGGTTCCTCTTCAGCTGAGGCTCCTGGGACATGGCTCTGTTATCAGGGACTACTTGGCCGCCGTCTACTGCCATTGATATCCCAGAGTCCTCACAGCTTGAAGAGAGTTGCCTCTTAGCAGGTAAAAAAGTGGATATCATCTCACCTGTTCCGGCTACATTGTTTATTTGCTTGATATCGGCAAGGTTAGAATTTTGATTAGTTAAATTATTAGATTGTTCACGTTTCAAAACGCCGGGTTTCATTCTCACCCAAACAGAGGGGGAACTTCTGAGTGTCTTTGTCACTGTTTGGTAATAAAAAAACTTATAACACCGTCACAATATTAATAATAAATGTTAACAAACTTTAAAACGTGTTACGCACTTTATAGCCAAAACAGCTGTCAGACACAAACAAAATTAAATGAAGTGCCACTTGATACGACTAGCAAGGAACTGTTGTAAGTTGGCTCATATCATTGATTAATGTTTTTTTTTCAGTTTGTAAAAA
Source organism: Aradus depressus (assembly GCA_963662175.1). NCBI lineage: Eukaryota > Metazoa > Arthropoda > Insecta > Hemiptera > Aradidae > Aradus > Aradus depressus. Next base: position 40,265,729 of record OY759214.1, read on the forward strand.
AATTGTCATTATAATATTGTTATTGAGGACATATACAGTATACATTTGAAAGTTCAATTTGTAAATAAACAATATAGAAAAGGTCCTCAACAGTTGTGAAATAATGAAAAATATATACCCTATTTGTGGCTATATTTGGATGTGACTCGCCGATGGACATCTTACGTAACCTAAGATAAACATAAGGAAGAAAAAAAAAAACAGTGGATTTTTTCTTATGCTCAAACAGAAGCTAATTCATCCGTTCTTAAAGAAATTATGTTCACAAACGACGTTTTCCTCCCACTGCGACCAAATTGATGCAGTCCAGTAGACTGTAGAGGTCGCCGGTAGTTCAGTGGTATGCGTGCTTATCTTCTGAGCTCAAGAACGTGGGTTCGAAACTCGACCGAGGCCCTTAGTTTATTTTATCTGGGAGGTCAAATAAACTTAAGCATGCCGTCCTTCGGATGGCACGTTAAGCGATGGTCCCAAACCTCAGTCAGGTACTCCCCCAGGTTAAAGACCCCTACCCTAGGTGAATAAAAATTTAGGGTAGGCAAAATTTAGAACTCCCACAGTAGAGTCGGGCTCATGTCCACCAGAGTGACAAAAGAGCGCTTTGGTAATAGGCGATATGACCTCGTAATTAAACCCCGGGCATGAGTCATAAAACCTAACCTAACTTTCAGTAGACTGTACACTGTACGGGTGGGATGAGCCACTGTTAATGACGTTGTCTTGAAAAGCGGTTCTGATCGAAAATAAAACAGTGGGAAGACAACGTTTTTTGTTTCAATAAGAAATCTCATTCCACAACATCTTACTATATCACATATGAAATTAGGTCCACTTTAAGAAATATTGACTGTACTTTATTCTTTATTCCCTCCCTTCTCTCACAGTATACTAATGTCACAGACTTCTCACTTCTGAGTCTACTTGTGACTTAATAAATAATCCACACTACAGTGAGTAACTTTTTATTCAATATTTACAAAAAGTACACACTTGATAAACGCAAAGTGTATTAATAGGTATCATCCTTATAGGTTTTGAATTTGAATATAAAAAGATAGATGATGTTCCTTAAAGGGCTTCGAATTTATGTATGAAATTTCTTTTTTAAGCCTCCCCCCCTAATCCCCCCTTCCCTTTGGTCAATTTGGCTGAAAATCAATAGTCGTTCTTAGAGGGTTCTGGATACACATATACAATTTCATGTCGAGACATTTATTCTATTGGGAGTTATCGTGGTCACAGAAAACATGAAATTCCGTTAAAAACTTGGCATCGAATTTCTGACCGATTACATAACTTCCTCTATATTTATACCTATAGCTAACTCCCCGAATATCCGAGTTGAGCTAATGCCGTCATCTTGAAAATTGGATTGTTGTCTTCACAAACGAAGTATACAAGAGAACGTGCCGAGAAAAGCAACAAGAAGGGTGGTTTGAAGTCTACGCCGTAGTCAACTCATCGTTCATATATTCAAAGAATTCGACGATCAACTCTCTTGAGGCTGACCACAGATCATGGGAAAGCTTCAGGGTCAGTAACATAGTTGAGGAGGAATACCGCTTCAAACCATTATTCCGCCGCAGCGTATCGATTTACTGTCTGTGAGATCTCTGGTTTGGAATTTGCGTCCAACCCGCTTTCCAACACCTATTTGCCTGGAATCCATCTAATTACTGATACCTCAAGAAATTACATTTCCTATCTTAATTGCTTCTATTACTGAACTATTCAGCTATTTGTTCCTCATTGCTCACTGTAGCAAGTTCAAGTCTATATTTCTCAAGAGATCTTTGACAGTTTGCCCTGAAATATGTCCACTAGTTTTACCATGAAGGTCGTCTAATTCCTAACGAGCTGTTATAAACGGGTTTCTTCTTGCATCTAGGGCGGTGTAATGATCCCCTTTAACTCCATAACTTCCTTCGCCAGGACGGGATGTCTGGGCGGACGTTCTGATTTACTAACAAGATTCAAGTAGACATCAAACGACAATTTGAAAGTCTTCTTACTTGCAACGAAGTTGTACATTTTTACTCTCATCCACTGTGGCGGATCTACCCCATTAAGTATAAATCTATTCCACTGTATAAATATTTTTATATTTACTTCAAAAAAATATAAGAAATAAAATGGGATACCCAGCCTCTTTTAAAATCAATAATTAACCTTCAGGCAGGTGCCGGTAGAGACGCAACGATCTGCTGATAACGCTTCTACTAGATATAAGATGTATATTGCGACAAAATGCTGAAAAAAAGTAAGCAACAAGTATCCCAAAAGCCTAAGAAACATAAATATATTTATATTTATATCGCCTACTACCAGAGCGCTCTTTCCTCGGCCTGGTGGGAGTCCTAAATTTTCCTACCTAGGTTTATTAACCGAAGGGGTCTTTAAGAGTACTTGACATCGCACAGGCTCGGGATCATCGCTTAACGTTCCATCCAAAAGTCGGTGTGCTCTGGTTTTCTTTTTACCTCTCAGATAAAAAACCTCTGGTGGGTTTCGAACCCACGATCTTAAACTCAGTAGAAGAGCGCGCTACTTCTGAGCATTTCTTTAGACGTCTTTTACTTCCCTAGCTGTACAAAGTATAGGGGAAGTTATGTAAATGGCGAGAAATTGACTAAAAGGAAGGAGGTGGCCAATAGAAATAAAAGACGTCATCCCACTGTTTTTTTATTTAACTATATATGTTAATAATATGTATTATATAACTATATAATATATATTAGTAACTATATAATATATAGTTATATAGTACATATTATAAAATGGGAAAAATATACATAAGTGTACGATAACTCCCAATAGATGAATGTATGGACATGAATTTTATATATTTATCCAGAACCCCATAAGGAGGATATAGTTATTGATTTTCAACGAAATCGACTAAAGAAAAGGAGGGGTTTAAAGTAGAGGAGATAAGTATGTTGTAAAACAGGGCTAAAGGGCAAGATGGCGGCCGACCCCCACTCCTCTCCAGCACAAGTGTGTACCCAGCACAGCCTTTGTACCTAACACAGAAACCCAGTTATTATATATTAACATATGTTAATATATAATAACATTCGTTGTAATTATTTAGTGAATGACATGAAATGTTATATATAATTTTTTTTTTTAAGTTTTAAAATATTGAATTCATCAATTTGCATTGATATTTTCTTCCAATTTCCCTAGCAAAATGGTTATTTTATTTATTCACATGGGTTATCTCGTTGAATGGAGGGATATAACGATTAGCAGTCAAAGTGATTGATGGGTTATGTCATATCACCTGTTGCTAACTTGTTATATACAGTTCATAATCTAACTTTCAAAAATATTACATATTGAAAACATCTACCTGTATGATGAAAACTGTCACTGGAACTATATGATATGAGTTGTTGCTCTCCCATTAATAATCTAATTGCTTGGGCTAAAAATTGATAGTTGACTTATATAGACATTACATGGGCAGTTTTAGGGTTTTTCAGTTAAGCCTCCTCTTCCCTTTGGCCGATTTCGCAGAAAATTGGTAGGTTTCCATCTTATGAGGTTTTGAATTTACATATAAAAGGTCACGTCAATACATTCATTACAACGGCTGTTGATAGAGTTTTTGTGTTAGGTACCTAGGACTGACATTAGATCGAAGACTGACATGGAACCCTCACACACGTCTCACACGAAACACGCTGAACCGTCGACTCAAAACTCTACGGACTCCTAAATAGACGATCAAAATTAGACATGACACAAAAACGGAACTGTTACACTTACTTACTTAGACCATTATGAACATACGGATCACAGATATACAGTTCAGCAAAAACATTCAACATCAAACGAATTCAGGCGTTTCAGTCAAAAACCCTAAGACTGATAACACAGTGCCCCCCCATACATAAACAACAGAACACTTCATAACGATCTTATGATACACACAGTACCCGACACAATACAAACTACTTACATACGTTTTTTTAGAAAACTTTACACATATACAAACCCGGAAATACGTATTTTATCTTCACAACACTTACCCCCACGAAGGTTGAATAGAAGATGGAACCGCGACTTACTGCCACCTTAAATCCTATTCGTTCTTAATATTTTTTATTTTTTACATTATTTTCCTTTACTTTTATCATCTCTTACCCATCCATCAAAATTGTCTTTCAATTCCTTTTTATTATTTTTTTTTGTTCTTGTCCTAATAATTAATATAAATTTTCGTCCCGAGGACCTACCACTGGGTGGCCTTCCTCTCACATGCTATTCACGCCAACATATCCATACCTACCAACATAGATGGTGGTTGTTGCACCCTAGCAACAGTTGCATCTTTCTAAATAAAAGACAAAAAAAAAAAGGTACAGATGCTAAGCTGGGTACAAAGCTGGTGATTTGTGCTGGATAGGATTGGGGGTCGGCCGCCATCTTGCCCTTTAGCCCTATTTCACAACATACTTATCTCACCTACTTTAAGCCCCTCCTTTTCTTTAGCCGACTTCGTTGAAAATCAATATCCTCCTTATGGGGTTCTCGATAAATATATAAAATTTCATGTCGATACATTCATCTATTGGGAGTTATCGTACATATATGTATATTTTTCCCATTTTTGGAACCAGGGGAAACGGAAAAGATGAAATTATGTTGGAAACTCAACATTGAATTTCTGCACGATTGCCTAGTAAGCTGGGGAAGTAATAAATATTCATATAATATTTTTGCATTGAACTAGTCAAGGAAAATTAAGGTCAAATATTTGACATAAGAGTAGAATATTAATAAGCATTAGTGATGGATATATAATATAGAAAGGGTCGGTAATTTATCAAAAGGTTAGCCCTGGTAGACAGTGTGTAGGTTTGGGTAATGTTCTCTGACCCAGATCAGACCAACAATTTGAGACACCTATCTACATCTACCCACTTGACTAGTTTTTCACTTACTCACATCTCCGTCTTGTTCGTGCAATGTCACACTTATTGTACAAAAAGTGCACTCTAATGACCTGTTCAAGAACATTCTTTCATGTTATTGTTTCTGTTCCCCTTGGGTTGTCTGGTCTTATAGTTCCCAAATAGGGCAGGAAGGACAACCAAGTAGTGAATTCTACCAGGGGAGTAGCCCTGGATTTAGTTTGGGGTGGGTCCAAATTTGTAAATATATAATATTTATACATGATTATGAAAAACATTGAGCACCCTGTCCTTTAGGACGTTAAGCGATGTTTCTGAGCTTGTGTGAGGTACTCGTTCTACGGTCTAAGTGAATAAACCTAAGTAGGCAAAATGTGGGACTCCCACAGTAGAGTCAGCCTCATGTCCACCAGAGTGACGAAAGAGCGCTCTGGTAGTAGGCGATATGACCTCGTATTTAAAGCACAGACATTAGTCAAGAAAACTAACTGTCTATGTGTCTGTGAACACGATGAGTCCCGATAGAATTAATGTATCGATGCAAAATTTTATATATGTATCCAGAATTCCATAAGAACAATATCTATTGATAAAAGGGGACGAACTCTCTTAATTTTTAGCGGAATCAGCCGAAGGGAAGACGACATCAGAGGTATATATAATGAATGTATAGACAAAATTTAGTATGAAGGTTCAGAAGTCCGTGCGCAAACAACAATTGACTTTTAGCCCAAACGGCCGATTGATTTTTGAAAAAGAGCGAAAACTTAATTGATTAATTCGTGCTGAGGAAGTACATTGCCTGTGATTCACCGACGACTTTTTTCTAGAAATTCTTAGTAGCAAGCATCTCAATAGGAAAAAACTTTTAGTTTTCCTTTGTTCCTAACCATCGTTCATTGACAAATAAATGTTTAATATCATCAAAATTAAAAAATATATAATTGATAATAGATAATTGAACTATTTTAATCTATTAGTTCGAAGAAGGATTGTACCCCTGACTGCATACTTTGACAAGCTTAAATTGCCTATGAAAGCTTATTAAATTCTTTACATTCTTTAATGCTTATTTTCGAAGGTTTCTTGGCAAAACCACAAAGCTGAAAGTTTTTTTTATCTACTGGATGAAAAATTCTATATTAAGTTTTCACCGGAATTTCATTATTTCCAACCCCCTCAATTAAGAAGTTAGTTTAAAAGAAGAAAATAAAACGTCTGTCCACTCAAGACAGATTCAAGTAGACAAAACTGAAATTGTATCTATATGTTGGTCCATAAATCCATTTTAAGTCAAATCGAATAAAGAAGAGGGAGGGCTTGAGTCAAGGGGAGTTCATAGATGATTTCAGGCTTCGCCGACTACCAAATATTCTCATGCAAGCGTTCCTCTTCATGTTGACGCAAATGATACATTTGAAGGCTTGCGAAGTACATTAGCAATATACCAACATCGATTTTTTGAGTTCTTTTCTAAACTACGACATCGAAAAATCTGTAGGAAATAAAGATATAGATTTGTTAGACTTTATAAGACCTAAAATATTATAATTTTAAATAAATAAATGAGTGAAATGAATAATATAGAACAACAGATATTGCAAATTTTTTTCACCGAAAAATGTGAAGCACCTAATCGTTATCACCTGTTTATATTATAATAAAGATAATAGATAATTAAACTATTTTAATTTAAATTAAAGTGAATTTCTGACCGATTTTGGGTAAGTAATATGTCTGCCCTGCTGATGCCCTCAGGTTTTTTTTATCTAGGAGTAAAAAAAAACCTTGAGCATGCCTCCCTCAGGTGGGATGTTAAGTGATGGTCCCGAGCCTGTACGATCTCAAGGTACTTGTTAAAGACCCCTGCCCTAGGTGAATAAAAATTTAGGGTAGGCAAAATTTAGGACTCCCATAGTAGAGTCGGGCTCTTGTCCACCAGAGTGACGAAAGAGCGCTCTGGTAGTAGGCGATATGACTTCTTAGTTAAAGCCCGGGCATGAGTCATAAAACCTAAACCTAACCTGACCTCAAAGTTAAAACCCAGGCATGAGTCTTAATAACTAACTGAAATATTCCAGAATATTTGTTGGCCCTTCCATATTTGCCTACCAGGGCTATCATATGGCCCTGATCGCAACTATTGGGAACGCACCAAAAATCTGTACAACCTTCACAGACCTCCTGCATATCATTAGAGATGTGTATGATCTTGAAGATCTGGAAGCACCTTTAAAAGAAACGCACAACCTATTGTTTACAAATTCTTCCTGACCTACTAAACTTGATTGGAATGCTATCTCAATTTAAGATGCAACTAGCGGTCCGTGTTTTATTACAGACGATGATGGTATAAAACGTTCCGCTGCATATCCGATGTGTCCGATAAATGTCCCAAGGTAACATGATCACATCATAATTTCATCATTATATGCGTAAATTAAAATAGTTTATATTCCAAACTTGTTTCATTTTTTGTTTATGGCTCTCATGAGATCTTTCGTTGCAGATAATAGTTTTACTTTTGACTGTTAAATTAGGAATTTTCTTTGTTTGTTTAAGTAGGTACATCGCGCAGGCTCCGGACCATCGCTTAACGTCCGAAGGATGGCGTGCTTAATTTGTATAATATAATATTATTGTTTGTTGAATAGTTAAATAAAAATAAAATTAAATGTTTTTATTTATTCACACTAGGGATATGCCAATTTGTAACATAATAATTAATAATAAAAATGATTGTTAATAAAATGAAATGAATTTAAGACAATAATAAATAATTGAAATTAATTAAAATTTTAAAAAATCTAAATGAGTTTGATAAAGTGATTCTAATAATGTATTTAAAAAAATGTTACTAAAGAATTTACTGAATCCAAAAAAAATGTTAATAATTAATGATTAATAAAAAAAAAATCAATAAAACAATACTTTGAGTTAAACTACAATACAAATTATCATAAATAAACTCTGGGCGAAATTTTAAGCTACGTTAACTGTACCAACCAATATAAGAAAATGGCTTCCGACTTTAACATTATTTAAGAAAAACTTTCTGTCCCGAATTGGTAGTTTCCAAAGGCATGGATCCGAAGAAATCATAAGTTTCGATCGTTCCATTTAGACAGGTTCAAAAAAATTTACAAATTTATTAGAAAAAAAATATATCTCTAGTGGCCATTTTAAAAATTATAATTTGTACTCACTGTGACGTCACTTCAAAATAGGTTTTACAAGTTACCTAATTCTTTTTACAAACATTTTCCATCTATTTCATTCTTCCACCAATATCGCCTTACATCTACCAACATCACTTCATTACTCTCAAAACATTCACCACATCTTCAACTTTAAAAAAAAAAAAAACATCTTAGCACAACAGTTGATTTACCTCCCAGATAAAATAAACTAAGGAACTTCGAACCCGCGAACTTGAGCTTAGTGAGCAAGCATACTACCCTCTAAGCGCTCTCTAAGTTATGTAGTGTATAGTTGAGGTTGTCAAATTTTCTTTTGGACTTCGGTCAATAAGCGTATACTATTTGAAAATAGTGAATAACTAGTTACTCACTGCCGTGTGAATTATTCATTAAGTTACAACTACTCAGTATGTCGATTTTTTCCTTCCTTAAACTTTTCTCGAATGTTGAATTGTTGGGTTTTTCCGGCATTTCTTCCAGAGGTGTCTTCTTTTTTCTGGATAATATTTCGGGACACTTACACGTCCCTTCTTCTGGTCACTATAAACGAAGTTCATCATTCATAGTGACCAGAAGAAGGGACGTGTAAGTTTCCCGAAATATTGTCAGAAAAAAGAAGACACTTCTGGAAGAAAGAAATGCCGGAAAAAACCAACACTTCCTTATAACCACATCACAAAGGTTATCGAGTTCCTTGATAAGGATGTATATTCCTTGGTAAAAATATATACATAGGTATATTCCTTTATAATATCATATATTATATTCATTGATAAGAATATTTTTTGTAATAGTACATAATTTATTATTTTCGGGCGATATACACAATTGAAATAGATAACAAAACAACGAAAATGATGATAAAAAGAAATGTTTGGAAAACATTGTATTCTTATCATTTTTTAAAAATTTGTTGGTAGTAAAAACATAAACAAAAGCTGAGAGAAAGGAATAAAAGGGAATAGATAATTTTATGTTCATTATAAATATAATAATACGTAATAGAGCAGACTCAGAAGTGAGAAAGTCTCTGACAATATTTTTCCATCTTATCCTCTAACAAGATTCTTCCATTACAACCTTTCATATGTGATACCAGATGACAGTTATGTTTTAAACAGACTGACATCCTAATATTGTATCAGTCAAAAACTAAATGGTATCCAAAAACATCTGACAGGTGACCACAGGCTATAAATCAGTGTCATGTTTACTGTTGTAGGGACGTCTCTACATGACACTGTCCAAACTAATTGTTAATATCGTCATAGGTCAATGACAGAAAATGTGATTCATTGTTGGGGTAACATTTGAGATCTGACAAACATTGACTTTCTTACTTGTTTTCGAGAACAAAAATGGGGCAGAGCGTTTTTTGTAACAAAATTATTTGATAAGTTGAGACATATGTACAAAAAAAAAGTAAATAATAAGCATAAAAATATAAAATATATCAGCAGTTCTCTTTGTTTCATTGTACTGCGTAATTCTGAAGGTGACTTTCTTATTTATATTTGTAACTATGAAATTAAATTGGGAAGGAACTGTTACACTTACTTAGACCATTATGGACATACGGATCACCTATATACGGTTCAGCAAAAACATCCAACATCAAACGAATTCAGGCATTTCAGTCAAAAACCCTCAGACTGATAACACAGTGCCCCCCATACATAAACAATGTGTATTTTATTTTACCTCCCAGATAAAATAAACTAAGGACCTCGGCCGGGTTTCGAGCCCATGATCCTGAGCTCAGAAGGCAAGCACGCTTACCACTGAGCTCCCGGCGCCCCTGATATTAATTATTTATACATGGAGAGTTGTAAAACAGTTAAAATATCCTAGAAATAAAAACTATCATATCTATAATAGTCATAGCTTCATTATAATTCTACATTTAAAGTCAGGAATGTATGCATGTGTATCTGATTATTTAAATATTTATTTTATTTTCGAAATTTAAAATTAGTATCGACTTGAAATGATATCATTATTGGCTTTAGTCCAACAAATTCTTCAGAAGGCAAGGATGAGAGATAATAGTTCCAGTCTGGGAAACGGAGATTCGAATCGTGACAAGCCATAGTAGCCGAGAGAACGAACTAGTTTGACGAAGATTGCGGGGTCTAGGAGAAATACACATATTTTTTATTTTCCTTCTCCCTTCACCATTAGAACTCTATAATAAAAAAATCTGAGAGTATTTTAAAGTAGAAAATTTATTAAGGAACATTTGTTGTAAGAACCAATTTTTCGAGAAAACTAACCGTTTTTGCGTAAACCAAGCAAACGTTTAAAAAAAATGGAACAAAAACAACATTTTGTGACAGTTTTTGGCATGTATCTCGCAAACTGAACGCCCTTCGAAATAATGTATTTCATATGAAATGTGCCTTTTCGTATTCCCTAAAACTTTTTTTCGAGAGATTTTTGATTAAGTCATAACTATTAGCGGTATTTTGTTAAATGTATTTAGGACTCGAAGTAAAGTGGTTTTAATTTTCGTCTGATTTTGATCAATATTTAATTAATAGGCGAACTAATAGGTTAGCACATGTGACATCTTCATTTAGAATTTCAAGTTCATTTCAGAATCGTTTCCGAGTTGAGAGCGCTCATAAAGTTTCAATCGAATACATACTGACAAACGCACAGATATTATCAGTTTAAATTAGCAATCCATTTGTATTCTTCAGACCGAATTGTCAACATGGAAATTCTGATGAATAGAAATTGAAATTATGAAAATAGAAATTGATTTTCTACTGTTAGACAGAAATCCTACCTAAAATGTAAAAAAAAACTCAACTCTCCAAAAATTTACAAAGAATATTTTGTTATCAGGTGCCTTCTCAATATGAATGACCGTTTTTGTGTAATTCAAATTAACATCTTAAAAATGGGTCAAAATACACCATTTCTTTTGTACGATGAGAATGTTTGCAGGGATCCGATGTACATGAGATTTTAATAAATTAAATGGCAAAACAGGCTGAAATTGTTTGAAAAATGTCAATTGTCTATGGGCTTTAGAAAGTTTTTCTTTTATGCGTAATTACTTACTTACCCTGGCGTTACGGTCCTTGTAGAACCTCCGCAACGATCTTCCGCATTCTTCTCTATCCTCGAGTTGCCATCTTCTCACAACCATCGTTCTGAGATAGTCCTCCAGCTAACTTAAACGATATCTCTTCTCTGTCCTTCCGGGTGTCTCTCCAGTATCCTCCTTGGTACTGTCTGACTCCATCCTCTGTAGACGACCCAGCCATCGCAGCCGCCCCTGCTTCACGAAGGCCACCAGGTCCGGGCTCTTGTACAGGTCCCTCAGCTATCCCCCTCTGGAGTAGAGCCGTTTATCTTCAATACCTTCCTCTACCAGGTATTGAGCAAAACTTCGTCCCTCATAGTCAGGACCCACGTTTCACTCTTATATCCGTAATTATTCTCGTATTTTTTTAATATCATTTTTGAACTTTATTTTTATAAAATTAAATTAATAACTAGCGATCTGATTTTTCTTCAAAACATCAAGAAACTCATTTCAAGTGCCAGTCACTTCAGCTGTAATAAACCAAAATTTTATAGATGTATTCATTAACTGAGTTCAATTTTTAACAATTTTTTTTATTTCATTTTTTTTAAATGTTTGTTTGGAGGAGCATCAAAGGTTTACAAAATTCTCATCCATGTAACTTCAAAACTGACATATCCATGACACTGTGTAATTTTCAAATCGCTTGAGTGTTGTGCTTGACTAAACTTTGTCTAAATCGATCCATTTGTTTTGGAGGAATGAAGGATGTGTCATCAATGTCGCTTTAAAAACAAAAAGTCTTCAAACTGAATGGCAGAAAAAAAATGTTAGATAGTTCATAATCTTCCCAGATAATTGTTGGCCTCCCCTTGAATTTTAAATGAAAATCTGAGCCACAGAGTTTTAATTTCACGGAAATTCACGGTGAATATTACAGATAACAATTATTTGTATGAGTAATTAAAAATCATTCATATAAAATTAATCAATTAAAGAAAAAAATGTGAAGAAATGAGTAGGTTGAGGGAAGGATAGAGTTGAGAGGAAGAGTGATGTGCGCATGCGTGAAGGCGGTCTTGTTATGATGCTCTCCCGGTAGCCCCGCCAAGACACACACTGACAGTTGAACCGGTACTGTGAGGATGGCGACGAGCGTGCTTAGTTCCAAACTGGAGTCCCATCTTCGGATAACCGGGGATGAGCGGGCTCAACGAGCAAGGGACACGGGGGAGGATGTGGCCATCCTGTCCACCTTCCTGCCGCCCAGTCTTATGGGCTCCACCCCCGCCCGGTCCTTTGAGTGTGCCCTCGGCAAAGAGTGCAAGTTGGGTGATGTCAAGGCGTCTAAACCAGGTATCTAAATTAATTCAGTAATTAATAATTAATGATTTGTTGACATTTCGGTTAAGTAATCATTTCGCTATACGAAGCCGATTATTACTTATTTCTAAACATATATTCAGTAATATATACACATGTGAGGTCTCTTATCCATTTTTAACGATTTTTCTCTTCGTATGTTCATAGAAGATAAGATAAGATTTATTAACAGACTCAATCTCTTGTAAACAACCTAACCGTTTAGCTATTCTGGTAGTCCCCAAAATTTCAAAAATATACTTCACATCATATACTTGTGTTAGGCGTATTAATTAAATCAACTCTTGTGTTTCCTACACAAATTATTTATTTTTGAGTGAATGAAATTGCAGAACTATTCCAGAGGGAGCTGGTAACCCAGAGGTGGCGTGCTCTCCTTCTGACCTCAAAATCACGAGTATAGAATTCTCATTCTTTTACTTGTATTCCAAATATGGTTAAAAACGGTTTATTAACAAGGAAAATTGCGAGGAATGCACAAAATTTAAGAGAAAATACTCGGCGAAAAGACATTAATGAAATACTGTATTGCCCGACCAGATTTGTTTTTTTATCCGATTTTTATCATTAATAATTACCGCGCCTTTCCGTTTTCTCTACACCTTTTATTTCAAGAGTTTTCATTGAATCTAACATAATAAGTGGTATCAGTTAAAATTTACTTAGGTCCGAAAGTAAATTCTTAAATTTCTTTTTTATCCTTTCAGTAATTTCCGATTTGGAGAGCTCACTAAATTCTGGTCACAGACATACCAACATTGTCGCGAAAATTGCCATATCGAGATCAGGAGATCTCAAAACGTGAAGAGTCGATCTCAAATTGTTGACACGATTACAACACTTCCTTACACTGATGTTTACGATGTCATGTAACTGATATCACTAGATTATGTAGAGTGTACATTGAATATTTCTGTATCAATATTCATTCAATGAAGTATCGGTCACATTTCTCTCAAATATTGATTGATACAATGGTAATATCGAGTTCAATGATTCGGAATATCGGAACTAATTTATCGGTGCTTGGAAGTATGTGTACTTTTTTTTGGAGAATTCTTTTCTGCACTATATTGGCTGTTGATAGCGAAAAAAAGTACAAATAAGCAATGAGCAGAATACTGGAGTTAGTTATTGTGACTCATGCCCGGGCTTTAACAATTTGGTCATATCGCCTAGGACAGGAGTCCTACAATATCAATAATATAGTTTTGAGTACCCAGGTATAGTTACCAAAGGTAGGAGGGATATATGACGAGTACCTGACATCGTACAGGCTCGTAACCATCGCTTAACGTCCCATCTGAAGGAAGGCGTGCTCAAGGTTTTTTAGTTCTCACATAAAAAATCTATTGGATGTTTACATACATTTTAATAATGATAATGTTTGTAATTAGCAGGTATATCTGTCATTTCTCTGAAGTATCGTTGAGTCTAATAAATAAGTTAGCCGTTACTTAAAACCATGATTTTAAAAAAAAAATCAAATTCTCTCCAGATCAGGTTTCACCTGTTGAGCTGACTATAAAAGGTGAGAAGATTCTAATATTTCACTTTCTCATAGGGAAAGGATTAATTCTTTCGAATAAGTCGAAACCTGTTTTTTGAGGTGTCCTCACTCCCATGAGGATTTTGTTTTTTTGAAAACTCTCTTCTTATGCTAATTATTTACTGTTAGGGCATAATACACGTTTTTGTATGATTGTTTTTTGTGAATAAGTGAAAAAATTAATAAATTAATTAATCTTTTTAGTCTACACATTAAAATTGTTTATAGGAAGTAACCCTTTGTTTCCCCGAGAGGTTTCCTATTGTCATATTGGTTTTTAAATGAAAAGTCTTTCAGAATTTTTTGAGGATGCTCTTCTCTAGATAGTGCATTAAGTTGCATTGTTTTGGACAATAAAAATACCACCAAATAAAAACTCGATACTGTTTGATGTTCTACTGCTTCTCTGGGATGATGGTTACTTTTTCCGTATTTCTTCATTGATATCGCTGTAGCACACTGAATGTTAGGACCAACTACATGGCCTATTAGAGGCGCCTTTGGTAGCCCTAAGAAGGGCAGGGGATCAGAGTCTTAAAAAAATGACGGGTACTCCGGGTACCGTTTGATACCATTTCCTCGCTGGTCTCAGGTACAGCCGCACTCTTACTGCTCTGCTCTTGGGAGCGGGTCTCTTCTCCTTCATTAGAGTGGGTAGCGCTGTCTTCTCTCTTTGCCTTGTCTGAGCCTTGAAGTTGGCTGTCACAATGCCGAGGCTCTCTGGCCTTCCTCCTCGGCTGGAGCTTATAGCGAATGTGCGCCTTCTCACAGGCCAGGGATTCTTTAGTGTTCCACTTGGCCCCACTAGCTGAACTCCCGACCCGCCCATTGGATATTGAGTTCATAGTGATCAGAAGAAGGGATGTGAAAGTGTCATGATATATTGTCATACAGCGGAAGGGATCTCAGGAAGAACACCAGAAAAAACAGGTTTCTGTGATTCTGCTTGCGGTACCTAAATAATTAAATGAACTAACCAAAAATGTTTGGAACATTGTAGGGACATTGATAGAAATATAGCAATAGCATTTAGCTAAATTCAATATTTAGAAGAAATCCTAATGGAAATTTTAATTAAAACAATAGTGTATATTACAGGTTGCGAAATATAAAACAATAGTGTATATTACAGGTTGCGAAATATAAAACAATAGTGTATATTACAGGTTGCGAAATATAAAATAATAGTGTATATTACAGGTTGCGAAGTATAAAACAAGTATATATTACAGGTTGCGAAATATAAAACAAGTGTATATTACAGGTTGCGAAATATAAAACAATAGTGTATATTACAGGTTGCGAAGTATAAAACAATAGTGTATATTACAGGTTGCGAAAAAAAAACAATAGTGTATATTACAGGTTGCGAAATATAAAACAATAGTGTATATTACAGGTTGCGCAATATAAAACAATAGTGTATATTACAGGTTGCGAAATATAAACGTAGTCTGACCTAACTTGCGCTAATCAACTTTTGAGGTTGCCCTTACCATCATGCTGTCTACAAAAACCCACAATTTATTAAGGTATACAAATTCAAAGAGCTATATAAATACATAACAAAATCGACTATATGCGCTAAAATGAATTGTTATAAATAAATAACATAAATTATTATTGAAAATAAAATTATAATTAAGGAACATTAACTATGTTAACTGTTTATTGATTTTCTTTTTATGAACAATTCATTTTAGAGCATATAGTCCTGTATTTGTTTAGCTCTGACATCCTGATGATGAGGGCAATTTCTAAAGCCAGCTGCAAAATAACATTATTTGTGTGAGGTGATACTCCATTTTTTATTTTGCAACCTGTGAAATAATCACATCAGCCATTTTTTCCACTTTCCAACAAGCAACATATGTTTGATGTCATCTTATTTGTTTCGTGTGGTACCATTTGACAATTGCATGTGTAAGCGTGATAATTTTAATTCTATACTAGGTAGGCGTTGCCTAATGTAAATTCATTGTTTATATCTAACGTCATCCCCGTGGGTGCCCAAATCTACATTGGTGCCCACTACCTATTCAGACCACATTTTGAATAACCAGCCTCTTTCATATTCATGACTAATACTTTCATTAATTCCTTCTAAAGTACTTACCCCTTCCTACTCTTTAGTATTTTTTTTAGTAACATTTCATAGTTTTGATACTAATATAGGTATAATTTTCACAGCTTTATTCTTCTCCCAATTAATTTTTGGTTTTTACAACATAATAAATAGACGGTAGTATCTAAAAATGTTTCAATCAATAAAAATAACATCATATGATGTTAATATGAAGATGGTTGCAGTAGTGAGAAGTGTGATTAACTCACAGGTTGCAAAATAAAAATATAGTGACTCAGGAATAACATATCTGTCCTCATCCATGAAATTTTAAATTGTTAATGTTGTTAGTTTTTTAGATTCTTTTATGCACGTTTTATTTTAATTTTTTTAAATCTTTGAATATTTTTTTTTTAAATTTTATTTATTAAAACATTTTAATTATGTTATTTTCAAAATTATTTTATCGGATTGCCTGATGATGAGGCAACCTCGAAAGCCGGCTAGCGAATATAAATAAAATGTGTGAGGGGTCGGACTATATTTCATTTTACAACCTGTGATGAAATAGTCAGACCTCTCACAGAATTTAATAATTTATTTTATACTAGCCCGGTTTTCGAGGCTGCTCCAGGCACTCTGATAAAACATTCAAAAGAAAATAATTTAAAAAAAATAAAAATGAATGAAATAAAATTCCGAAACATAAAAAAATACAAAAACTATAAAAATTTAACATTTTAAAATTTCATGAATTGGGACAGATACATTATATATATATATATATATATATATATATATATATACATATAAATCGCCTGAATCGAAGGGGCGATCAGTATGCTAATAACTGTCGATGTAACGAATGTATCAATATGAAATTTAATATGAGAATCCTTGAGTAAGTAAATATGTCAAAAAGATTGGGTAAATAATTATTATATATTATCGGATCTATAATAAAAACAAACAGAATATCAATTCTTAAAACAAAAAGAAAGGTATATATATATATATATATAGGATTTTACCTTAATAATCATTACACTCCATTCCTTCCCTTTGTTCCCAAATAGCAAGAGATCTTAGTGTCATCGGTGCTCCTTCACAACATTTCATGAAGGAGAACATTCACTGAATATTTCATGACTCTCTGAAAGCTCCCTCAATTCCTTCTGGTTCATGTTAAATCCTTATAATACTTCAAGTTAATCAGGAAGCCCTCAAGAGATAATAAAATGGAGTCTAATTTTTTGTTTTAGCTTGCATCCCCTCCAAAAAATGTCGTACTACACTAACCAATGAGACAGTGACGAAAAAGCGAACGGATACATATCATGCGCAGCAAAGTGCGCACTCAAGCTAAGTTGTGGAAGAGAGTCTCGGAGAGTGATCGCCACATGAGACAAATTCGTTCTAAATTAATGTCAACTATTTTTAAATAATAAGTGGATTATAAAATAAAATATTCCGGATTGAATACAAATTTAGGTCAGGCAAAATTTAGGACTCCCATAGTAGAGTTCGGGCTCGTGTCCACCAGAGTGCCGAAAGAGCAGTCTGGTATTATGCGATACGACCTTGTAGTTAAAGCCCGGGCATGAGTCATAATAACTAACTAAACTGAATAAAAACATGTGTATCATTTAAATTAATATTTAAATATATATGAAGCAGTGTTGTTGTTGGTGTTGGCAGATATATATATATATAAAGTATTTTGCCTGACCTAAATTTGTATTCAATCCGGAATATTTTATTTTATAATCCACTTATTATTTAAAAATAGTTGACATTAATTTAGAACGAATTTGTCTCATGTGGCGATCACTCTCCGAGACTCTCTTCCACAACTTAGCTTGAGTGCGCACTTTGCTGCGCATGATATGTATCCGTTCGCTTTTTCGTCACTGTCTCATTGGTTAGTGTAGTACGACATTTTTTGGAGGGGATGCAAGCTAAAACAAAAAATTAGACTCCATTTTGTTATCTCTTGAGGGCTTCCTGATTAACTTGAAGTATTATAAGGATTTAACATGAACCAGAAGGAATTGAGGGAGCTTTCAGAGAGTCATGAAATATTCAGTGAATGTTCTCCTTCATGAAATGTTGTGAAGGAGCACCGATGACACTAAGATCTCTTGCTATTTGGGAACAAAGGGAAGGAATGGAGTGTAATGACATCAACCTTATTAACTTGATTATTAAGGTAAAATCCTATTTTCGTTCGAAGAACAGTGACCTATAGAACGCTGAGTCTCTTTCCCATTTAGGAATGACATGGAGTACAGAAGAACTTATAGCATCTCTGTTCAAAGCCATCAAAGAAAGTTGAAAAATATTTCGTCAAAATTTAAATAATTTATTTTTAATTATCAAAAAGTGAGATAGACAGTATTTAAAAAATAAATAGTCGTCTGTGAATCACCTGCAATGTATTTTCCCAGCACGAGTTAATAAACTATTTTTTCGGTCTCACATTGAAATTAATCGACTGTTTTGGCTATAAATCAGAAGTCATACTTCTGAATCCTCATAAATTTAGAGTCGATACACTCATTACGTCGGTTATTATGGTTTTTGTGCGGAGCCTCCTCTGATCTCCCCTTTCCCTGAGGCCAATTACAGGACTTTGAATTTACTTATGTAATTTCGTGTCGATACGTTCATTCTATCGTGAATGTCGTATAATATATTATTAACTTTTTCTTGTTCATATGTGAATACTCAACAATTCTATTTCAATAAAGTATATGTGTAAGATTCCCGAACATTTCTGACATTTTATCTAAGTATGCCGGTGGAAACTAGCTGCATTCATATTTAACTAGGTTAATTAATTACACAGCACAAAATGATAAATGCACAGTAAAATGCAACACTGTAAATAAAATTTTAACCCAATAACTAAAACTGTATTGCCACAACAATTTTGTTAGCGCTCTAAACAGAAACGGTTGTAGCTATGAAGTTGAAATGTCTGTTTGTGAACACGATAACTCTCGATAGAATGAATGTATCGGCACGAAATTTTATCTGTGAATCCATAAACCTCTAATGATGACACCTATTGTTTTTAGCCAAATTCCAATGAGGACATACCCTGTCAAATTTCAGCGATATGGGCCAAATGGAAGGGAGAGTTCAGGAGCACAATTCATCAAAACCCTAATATCTGCCGATGTAATGAATATATCAATACAAAATTTAGTATAAGGATTTAGGATCCCCTATGTCAACAGTTCGTTCTGGGGAAGTACATTGCCGGTGAATCATGGACGACTTTTCTGTGTTAAGATACATGGAGAGTTAGTAGCTGAGCAAGAGGCGAGGACATGTGATTTGTGGATGGTTAGTTTAGAGTATTGAGTCACACTTGTTTCTGTCTACATCTGGTTTGTGTTGTTCATTTCAAGAGAAGTTTCTCTGCTCATCCTTGGAGCTGTCTCAACTGAACTAGGCTAGAAGAACCTGCACCAGCCCACACATTGAATTTCTAAACGTAATGGACACTTCCAAGCTTTCTCTAAGACAACTGACAACGTCTTTATCCTGGATTTTCCAAGTTCTGTAATTGTTCAACCAAGAAACTAGGTCATATATGAAAAATAAAAGAAAAAAAAAAGTATAGTAAATGAAATATTAATAAAGTAAGGCACTTGTCCTTGGGTCCTTCTAGGGTTAGATGAGTGTCGTTTGGACTTTCTACCGCTAGAGTGAGACGGGTAGTCTACCTCCGCCTCTGCTTTTACCAAATATGGGCCAATAGCTTGATCCTGCTCTAACCTTCTTTTTGATGATTGATATTTCCTTGAAATTGTAATGCAGTTTGGCGAATGTTCATTGCATTCTGCTGCATGGAGAGACAGGAAATGTGGTATTGAAATTGAAATGCTACAATACAAGAAAATAACTAGGACATTAAAACAGAATCATTAATGATCATTACTAGGTCATTACATGCTTTCATTGTTGATCTAGGATGACACGGGGCCAGTTGACTTGATTCAAATCTGTTTATTTAGATTGTAATAACCTGTTTCGTTTGTTTTATATTATAACTCATCTAAAAAAATTGTTATAGTAGTTATCATTTCATCAAAAGGAATTCATTCAAACCAAGGTGAAAAACCTTGAGCACGCCGTCCTTTTGAGCGATGGTCCCAAGCATGTACGATCTCAGGTACTCGTTAAAGACCCCTGCCCTAGGTGAATAACAATTTAGTGTAGGCAAAATTTAGGACTCCCATAGTCGAGTCGGACTTATGTCCACCAGAGCGACGAAAGAGCGCTCTTATAGTAGGCGATATGACCTCGAACTTAAAGTCCGGGCATGAGGGATGGCGTCCTTAAGTTTATTTTACATCCCAGATGAAATAAACTAAGAGACTCGGCCTGGTTTCGGATCCGCGATCTTGAACTCAGTAAGCAAGTACGCATACCACTGAGCTACTGGCGCCCTCGATTTTTTGGCTATATTTGGTTTTTTTCGTAGTCGGGTTTCTTGTTTTTTTTTAATTACATTACTTTATTTGTTCTATTTTTCTTTTTTTAAGGTTTTCAATATCTAATTTTATGAATGAAATTGAAAATGAATAACATAATTCGTTGTATATAACTTTTAGGTATAATTTATTCATTTCTTATACTTTGTTTTTTAAATGGAGTTATTGAAACCTTAGTTGGTTGTTTAATTTATTCTCTTGTTATTTTTATTTCTGTATTCTTTTTTTTTTTGATGTTTTGGAAAACTGTTTTGTTTGGTAATCCATGACGGTTTCCATCTATGGAGAGCTACTAAAAATATATTTAGGTAACTTGACAGCTTACATTTCTTTATATCTAAGTTGTGTATGTATTCTCTGCGTTCCTGTGTAATGCGCAGATACTATCTCGATTTTTTACTGTGGGTATATATCGATGCGAATAGAGGAAATCGATCTAATTAATAGGAAAGAGTTTCGCGATATACCAACGCTATCGTTATTTATGTTTTTATATTTACTTTATGATATTTTTGTGCCGATAAATACATATATATGTTTTAACAGCGACATATTTATATAAAACCATTACGCCCTCATATCATTCACCTTACTTTCAACTAAAATTACCTCCCCATGTCCCAGCAGTTTTAACTCGATTTTTTTATTATTTTTTTTTATTTTCCTATTATGGGCGATGCATAACTCGATTTTAAGACATGATTTCCCAGTTAGATATCGATAGAAAGATAGTCCATTACGTAGTACTGTATTTTCCATTTCCCAGTTTCCCCATTAACCTTCCTAACCGAATTAACCACTTAACCACTATCCGTGACGATTTGTGGCAAAAATAATCCGTTACATTTGGAAATATGTGATGTGACAAACATATAATACAATTATTTTCCAGAAATGGTCCCATTTCTATCCTAAGATGCCTCAAAAAAATACAAAAACGGTTTCAAATCAAAATTTCAGGACGATTTTTGGCAAACCGGGTATGCGAAAAATCGTATTAAAAAAATAATAAAATGTGTCTTTTAGTTTTCACTACAATTTTTATTTGTAGAGATTTTTGGTTAGGGCATAAATGTAAGCGGTATGTTGTAAAATGGTACTTGTGTATGATCCGAAGTGAAATGGTCTCTTATTTTTGGTGCGATTTCGGTTAACATCTCATAATATTTAGTTCATAGATCAGGGGACCTTGTAACATGAAAATCCGTTGAAAAGTCAATCTCGGATTTTCCCACGATTACAATAATTTCTTATACTTAAGGTACCTGAAAGTAAAATTCTTCTTCCATTATATAATGAAAGTATGTAAGTTAAATAATATAACTTTCCCTGAATAATAATAAGTAAATAATTTGTTTACTTATATTACACGGGTGGAGGGCAAAGCTATTCTTTGATCATTTTTTTTTCTTTACTGAGAAGGATTTTTGAAAATTGAACATCAAAAGAAAATTATTTAAGTGACATTAACTGCTGAATTTTATCCTAAGAAACTTTGAGTGAACAAATTTTTTTAAAACGCAATATTTCTGAGAAACCTTTTCAAAGGATTGGTTGTTCACAGTATGAAGCTCTTTACTTCGACCTTTCAGATTAACAGTTTTATGAAATAAAACGAAAAGTTGAATCTTTCTTATTAGTGATAATTAAGTTTTATTTTGTTAATTCTTAGATCATCTATTGGCAGTGGTGGATTAACCAATAGGCAAACCTAGGCAGGTGCCTAGGGCCCCCGATGCTGAAGGCCCCAATGTCTGAAAAAAAAAAACATTGTCACTTTTAAAATGATTTTACACGCTTTTGGGAAAAATAATTCAGGTCAAATTTGACAAGGAATTTGACCCGAGTTATTTTTACCAATAAAAGGTATGAGGGGCCCCCTATTAAGCATGATTTTTTTTTTAAATAAAAAAACAAATCGGCAGTTTTCGTTTTTTATGGGGGGGGGGGGGGGGGGGGGAGGTTAAAAATAGGGGGGCCCCACATTTTCAATCACCTAGGGCCCCGCAGAAGCTTAATCCGCCACTGTCTATTGGAAATCTTAAATCCTACTAAGGGAACGCTCTGTCGTCGCTCTAATGTACACGTAGCCTGACTCTACAGTGGAAGAGTAAATTTTACCTACCCAGGTATAGTTACATAGGATAGTTGTATTGAACGAGTAGTTGACGACACACGACCTCGAGACTATCGCTTAAAGTTCCATCCGAAGGATGACATGCTCAAGATTTTTTTATCCTTTAGATAAAAAACTTAAGAGACTCGATTGGGTTTCGAACTCGCCCTCATTTCAAAGTAATATTTAAATTGTATTTTTTTTATTATTGGTAGTTTTCTACTAAAAATAATTGACCTAATTATAAATGTTTGCAAATAAAAGTTGTGGAGAAAACTGAAAGTCGCATATTATATGCAATACAAAGGAAAAAAAGGGAATGGGGAAAAAATTAAATTAAAATTAAGAATAGAGGACAAAAAAAATAATAAAGATAATGAAAAATGAATTAAAGTTGAGATTTTAATATTAGGTTTTTGTTAAATACTTGTTATTTACAGTTTAAGTACAAAGTGTATGTATACAAGTAAATGTGCGCATTTATTATAATATTTAGATATTTAGAAATGTATTAAGCTGTAATATTCTTACTTTATTATTATATCGGATTTATATTCATTTGTACCCCAACTCTCTACAATAAATAAATAAATATTATATGCAATACTGTTTTTCATAGTCATGTTGTTTTGGAACCCATTTTTCTAGACGTTTACTCGATTTACACAACAACAGTTAGTCCTAACGAAAAATTAATTCTCAACAAAAACGTTCCTCATTAAATTTCCAACTAACGAAATTCCCTCAGATTTGATTTAAGACAAATTAGAATATTGTTATAGCGGCTTAAACAATGAATTTCTCTAAGTTTAAATTGTAACGCATATCATAGGACTCTCTTATAACAACCACTATTTTACAAATCACTCTCCCTTCCCTTCCCCAATTAATTTAAAATTGACATTATTTGTTATATGAAAGGCAAGCTTAGGGTTACGCTGTTCAGTGAAACAAATAAAATCGCTGACGCCATCATATTACTTGGGGGCCGTTTGGACTAGAGCTTAGGGCTTTGGTCGCATGGTCCCATAACGGTTTGCGGTTTCAAATCCCAGCCGGGAGTGAGTTTTATTTCGTAGATAGAACTATATTTTTTTAACGAATTCAACAATCAATGTATTAAACCCTATCCCATTGATAACGCGTCCCTAAGGGTTCTTCTCTGGTCTAGGTAGACTCGTGTATGTATCTTCCTATTCCTCGTATGTTTCATTTCTTGTCTTTTCTCTCTGTCCCATTTGTTCTTGCACTTATTTGTCCTTGAGTCTTTCTAACCTCATTCAAATATACTTTCTGACTCATTTTTTCGAAAAATGGTGATGTCAACACAACCTTCATTTTTTATATCACCTGCATTTTTTTTAAATTCATCTTATTTGTGAATTTTTGAAAAATTTTATGATAAATTGATTCAAAAAAGAAGTTTTATGTTACCACAGGGAAATCTTTCATTATCAAACACTTTTTGAAACTAAAGTTTTTACATACGAAGTATAGGGGTCCTCGAATCCTTTGTTCTTCAGTTGCATAGAGGTAAAAGTGCACTTGCATTCCTTAGATTCAAGCGCTTTTACCTCTTTGACTATAGAAAGAGGGATCTCAAGTGCTTTTCCCTGTTGCTACAAACTGCATGAAACAATCTTCAATTTATATGATTTTCCCAAAAACATTCTAGAGTGCACTTCTACTTCTTGTCATCTCAGCTACTCAAATTAAATTTCAGAAGTACTTTCACATTATTTAATGGCATCATTGTATTGAAAGAAAGAAATATGAAATAAAAATAAATCTATGCATACATTTTTTTTTCTTTTTTTTTTTATATTATTACTTCACCTATACATAGAATAAGGGAAGTTATGAGAAGGGTCAGAAATTCGAAGTTGATTTTACACCAGAATTTAATGTTTATCGATAAGCTGAATCAAAACCAAAATATGGAAAACAAGTCAGATATTCTAATGCCTCGTCCTATGGCGAAAGTGTGGATTTATTACACTAAGAACGTTTCGATCTCAGCGACTTGCTTGGGAGCTGAAATTTTCAGGAAATTTTTTTTTTTATATGTGCAAACTGTCGGTCAATCGCCCATTCGAAAATCGTTGGGGGCAGTTCTCTTATCCGGCTAGACCCTTTGAAACGAGTACTTTGAATCAATACAAGTAATATCTATTCGATACCTACTTGGTATTGAAAGAAAAGTATCGATACAAAAAGTACTTGGTATCGGATAAACGTATCGATACTTTACTTGTATTGATAGATCCCTAGGTGGGGGTAAGAGAGTCCCTTCAGCAAGTCTCCATAATGTGGCCGGACCTTCGGTGTGTCTAAGGGTCCCGTTTATCATTAAAAAAAATTGTTAGTGATTCACCGTCAATGTACTTCCCCACTTAGAAATATTTGTAATCAGCTAAGTTTTCACTCTCCATCTAAACTCCTTTCAGGGACTTCACAATCTATACCAATATATGTATAAAGACAGAAAGTTTATTTGTGTAATCTCAAAAACAACCAAACCGATTTGGATAATTCTTTCACCGTTGGAAAGCTTATTTCTTTCCAGTGGACATAGTCTGTACATCTTCACACAATAAAAAAAAAGCTGAGCAGGATGTTAAAAGTGAAACAAGTCGGAGATGAAACAACCGTTTTGGCGCCATTTTTGTATACGCTGCCTAAACCATTGAAGATATATCAAAATATTGTTTGGAGGAATTGTTGGCAATAAACAGTACTACAAAAAGTTTTCAGCTAAATCGGCCGAAGGGAACGGGGATCAGAAGTGCGAGAACTCAACTCAAAAACCTTAATAATTACCGTTTTATCGACATGGCATTTTATATTTAAATTAGAAATTGTTGAAAAAAATTGTCAAAAAATTCAAAACCTAAATGATTAATTTGTGCTGGGGAAATACTTAGCCTGTGAATATCTGACTTGTTTTCCATATTTTGGTTTTGATTCAGCTTATCGATAAACATTATATGTAATTGACAAAATGGAATGTAATTGCAACAACAAATAAAAGAAAATTGTAAGAAATTAAACGGTGAACGATTTTGACGAATTGAAAAATTTATATAATTGTTTTTAATTGTTGAAACAACAATTTAAAAATACTATTTACTATTCGTGAGTAAATGTATCGATACTTTGTGATATCGATAGAACCCTACTCCCACCCAGGGCATACGACAACTATTGAAGGGACTTAAGACTTCCATTACTTCTATAAAGGGTTGAAAAGAAGTAGTCTTCTGTTGAGTGCTTTAATAACTAAATTCAATTGAAGAAAAAATATTTTAAAAAATCCTAAAAATGGGATTTATTCGATTTATTTAGATTAGATTATAATCTAATAAACACAAAACAATAAACATTTTGGTTTCTTCCTAGAAATAATAACGTTGATAATAAAAGATATTTTGATTCCATCTACACCCATTATTATACTATCTGAATGTTAGTTGATCCACCCAAAATAGGACGTTGATTGGTCAACTGTTTGGTTGGTTAGGTAACCGACATTCATCCATCTCTGTCTTTCTTCTTAAGTTTCAGGCTCAGAATCTTGTTTTGTCCCCTTCCAATTCCATTATTCATACCCAGCAAGATAATGCCTATATGAAGAATTTACGTAATAGGTAATTGTAGTAACTTTGTTACATTGTATATTCATTATTTATATATATTTTCATTGATTAAAGTATTGGGGAAATTATGTAATCAGTCGAAAATTCTATATTCAGTTTTCACTGGAATTTCGGGGAAAAAATGAATATAACGGCCGTTGTAATGAATGTAAATACACAACATTTAATATGAGGAGAGGGCTCCGGTAACTCAGGTTTTTTATCTGTAAGATGAAAAAATCCTGAACACGCCTTCCTTCAGGTGGGACGATAAGCGATGGTCTCGATGTCAGGAACTAGTTAAAGACCTCCTACCCTAGGTGAATAAATCTGGGTAGGCAAAATTCGAACTCCCGCAGTAAAGTATAGATTTTTAGTCCAAACGGTCGATTTATTTTGGAAGAAAAGCAAAAACTTAATTGATTAATTTGTATTGGGGAAGTACGCTGCCGGTGATTCACGGATTTTTTTTTTTTTTTGCGTTTCGGATGGATTATTTGAGTTTTCTTTGAGGCTGATTATTTGTAGACAAAAAAATCATATGATTGTTTTAGTTAATTATTATGACTCATGCCTGGGCTTTAACTACGAGGTCATATCGCCTACTATCAGGTCGCTCTTTCCCTATTCTACTATAAGAGTCCTGAATTTTGCCAACCCTCTTTTGTAGATAGGTTTATTCACCTAGGTTAGGGTAATCCGTAAAGTACTTGACATCGTACAGGCTCGGGGTTATCCCATTCGAAGGACTATCTCCCAGATAAAAAACCTAAAGGCCTAAGCCGGGTTTTGAACCCGTGATCTTGAGCTCAGTAGACGATGATTGTTTTAGCTTTTAGATATTATTATTATGCTGTTTAATGGCTAATTAATACCAATTAAAAGTTTCTGTTTTTGGCATATTAGAAATGTATTTAATTTAGCTGCTGCTATTTTTTATTATATATATATATATATATATATATATATATTTATATATTATATATGCTATTATGTATATTCAAAATAATAATAATATTTATATATTATTATTATTATTTTCAACACAAAACAATATATTTAATGTTTCCTCATTTACTATTGATCCTACGAGGAAAAGTTCTAAAATCCATATGAAAGACATTTTTATTTAAAACATTATTTGCTCCATATTTTTTTTTTGGATACATTTAGAAATACCGTAGATAAATAATATAAGTAGCAATAAAGACAATGAGGGAGTGAGGGCGGAGGAGAGGAGATTAGCTTCTTATTCTTTGGCCAGATATCGCATTTTGAAGATATAATTCAAGATCGTATTTATTTTTTATGTTAAATATAAATTTTAAATATATGCAGGTGTTTCTATAGAAGTCCTTATAGAGACAATGTGACGCCCCATTGACCTGGGCAAATGAGTGTTTGTGTGGAGTGACTCAGACCAAACCCACCACACTTCAGGGCATCCTGTCTTGGATCATCTTTAATTATAACAATCCTAACTGCGCAGTGCACACTGCGCACCATTGACCATTGAAATGAATGTATCAAAACAACGTTTCATGTGTTAATTCAAAACATAAAGACGCCATATATTGATTTTCCGCGGAAGCGACCGAAAGGAAAGGAAGGGGGCTCAACTGAAGAAACCCCAAGAACTGCCGATGTAATGAATGTATCAAAATGAAATGTTTTATTTAAATTCAGAACTCCATAAGGAACATACCTATTAATTTTTCGCGAAATCGGCCGAAGGGTAATGGAGGATCAGAGGAGGAGGCTTGACTCAAAAACCCTAATAGTGCCGATATCATGAATGTATCAACACAAAATTTCATATGGGAGGACTAGAGCTTTGATCGCTTGGTCTTACCATGGTTGCGGGTTCGAATCCGTTCCGAGTGTTGTTTTATTTCATCATCCATTCATCGGACTCCCTCCCG
The DNA here is from genome assembly GCA_963662175.1 of Aradus depressus. NCBI lineage: Eukaryota > Metazoa > Arthropoda > Insecta > Hemiptera > Aradidae > Aradus > Aradus depressus. The sequence goes on from OY759214.1 coordinate 40,294,063, forward strand.
GGGCTATGGATGTTGTAAATAGTCAAATAACATCGTTATAGAGGCATGGCTAATATGAATCGTACATAAAGTAAAAAAAATCCATTCACTATTTTCAAACTCAAAATATGAGACAAAAATACACAATTGTCTTTATATAACTAATAAAATGATCATCTCAGCCCAAAAGACACATTATTTACATTTTAAAAAGTTAATTCATTACCAAATACTTGAAAAAACCTTGAGCACGCCTTCCTTCGGATGGGACGTTAAGCGATGGTCCAGAGCTTGTGCGATGTCAGGTACTCGCAAAATTTTGGACTCCCATTGTAGAATCGGTCCACAAAGAGTGAAGAAAGAGCCCTCTGCTAGTAGGCGACTAACTGTACACGAACACAATGCATAATAACTGCTGACTACTTGTCTCTCTCAAATCTCCGGCTTATATAGGGTTTTACTGTTCTAGAATATTTCATTAATTCCTATTTGTAAGAATTGAATTAACTATTTAACTTTTGGAATGTCTACAAATGATTACTTGATATAAAACTATCTTTTCACATGAATTACATTAAAATAACTTAAAAATATACAGAAAACTACTTTTAAACACACAAACAATGAAACAGATCATCACAACTCAATAGAAAAATTCATTATGAGAAATAAGTAAAATGATCAGTGTTGATTAATGATTCATATTGTAATTGGCGTACCTTTCTTTGGGTTAATTTTTTGAAGAGAATAAAAAATGTATTTTGTAAAGAAAAATAATTCATTTATAAGCTATATATAAATATTAGCTATATATTATCTACATATTTATATAAGAAATTTGTATAAAAATAGTACCCCTTCAAGTTCGTTGCTAAAAAAAATGACTGATTCATTCCAGATTTACCTTGACCAGACTGTACTTAGGTCATTGAGACTGAACACCACTCACTCCATGTTCCTGCAACATATACATATGTTATTAATATAATTGGTGAAGGATTTATATAATGAATCATTAACCTATTTCAAAGCATTCATCTTTTTTTATCAGAGAGCGCCGGTAGCTCAGAGATAGAGTGCATCTTTAGGTTTCATATCTGGGAGGTAAATCTTGAGCACACGGACGTTAAGCGATGGTCTCGAGCCTGTTCAATGTCAGGTACTTAAATAAACCAGAGTAGGCAAAATAACTACAGTAGTAGTCGGGCTCATGTCCACCACAGCGCACTGGTAGTAGGAGATATGGATCTCGTCGTTAAAAATCACGGGCATTAATCACAATAACTAATTCTTATTAGTCATTTAGATTTCTTGTATCTGTTGGCTTTAAAATTTCATATTTATAGATTCACTCGTTCAAGAGCTTATGCACTATTTTGAACGAATTGTTCATTGAGACCGAAAGAGAAGGAGTGAAATATCGTTGGAAAATTGTGGAAACCTCTGGAAGAATTGCCGAAAATATGGAACAAAAAAAGAGGGTTTTTTAAAAAATCGTTGCAGGTTAAGTACTCTTAATTATCATCCAATTTTCTTCAGCAACATTTACAATATTCATAGATATATAATGATAAAACTGGAATATATTATCGATAGCCATATAGAATGGTTGATATTGAAATCCTCTTAGAAAGAGGTCTATCGTCCTTCTGAAGCCTCCTACAGAGGGGCACTACAGAGCCCACACAACATTGCCTTTTTCGACGTCTCATTAGCATGACATTGATTGAACGAGTATCCTCAGACCGTTTTCCCTTCTCAATTCTATTTAAACATTTAAAATACTTAAGTGCACAAAGCCTTTTCCTATTAAAGCCTATCTGTCATTTTTGTTCAACTGATTATTACCATAATTTAATAAATTAAACTAAAATTAATTAAAAATATTGTGATAAAAAATAAGTTGGGCTTCTCTGATCCCCATATTTTCAGAAAATCTTCTAGTTTTTTTTTTTTTTTTTCGACGATATTTCGGTCAACTTCTTGCCCTTTATTAGGTCACAGTGAACGAATTATATGAACGAAATGTTATTGGTTGATTTTCTTGTTGCTGTATTTGCTTTTGTCTTGCACGGAATTGTCGAACACGTTCCGTTGAAGTTTTTGTCATTTTTTACTATTCAACACTAACTCAAAATAAAACTAAACGTATTAAATTAATAATCAAACGTATTATTTTAAAGTATAAACCGTATACAAACACGTAGCACACAACAGCTGATGCAACGACACCGTCTTAAACTCGTAGTTGACTTGTACACATACGCTACTCTTCCCCCTCTCCTTAGCGTTTCATGTTTGATATTTTATGTCGAGGTCATTACGATTCACTAGTCTCACTAAAGAAGTTTCACTTCAAAAAGCTACTGGGAATTATCCCAATATGATTGAATTTAAAGTGCTAAAATTTAATAGGACTAATCCTGTAGGCAGAGCAGGGCAAGTATATTTCTGTTTACGTTCTCTTATAACAAATATATTGAGGTTGTATATGTTTACGTAAGACACAAAAGAGCTCTTTCAAAAGAACGCTTCAATGACCACAACATGTAAATGATGTGAGAGAGTGTACAAAAGTAATTTACGTTCATTCATATTGGATTAGCATCCTCTTCACAACTTTTTATCATATATCAAAATAACCTTGACAACTATTTTTGCTATAGTACATATAAGTTATCTTATTAAACAGAAGATCCATGAAGAATGTAATAGATTACACTTGGGACAATACACAAAACTATAAGAGTAATTACATTTTCTGATGGATGTTTTAACATTTTCTTACGAGTTTTGAAAGTCATTGCCCTGTACAACCGGTGTTTCGCAGGCTTCTTTGAGATCGTTATTTTTTCATTTATTTCGTCTTCATTTCCAGAGGTATTTTCAATTTATTTCGGGACGATTTCACATAGAGGGCGCAGGTAGCTAGAGGTAGACATGCTTGTCTACTTAAGTACGCCATCCTTCGGATGGGACGTTAAGCGATGTTCCCGAGCCTGCGCAATGTCAGGTACTCGTTAGAGCTTAACCTAGGCAACTAGACGAAGGTAGGTAAAATTAAGGAGCCCCATTGTAGAGTCGAGCTCACCCACCCGAGTGACGGAAGAGCGCTCTGGTAGTAGCAATATATAATATTTATAAGCTAATAAGTTACCGGCCCGGGCATGAGTCACAATAACTAAGTAGCTTGCCTACTGAGTCCAAGATTAGTTTCAAATAATGGAAGGGACAATAAAATATAAATAAGATTTTGAACTATCCTTCTATTATCAAGCTGGTTACCCGGCGTTGGGCAGGAATAACGTTGTATTATATTACTTTACCTGAAGCTGATTACGGCACCCGGAGAAATAAAAAAAACTTCTGTCCGATATTAATGATTTATACATCATTTGCATCGTCTTCTTTCGAGTGTGATGGTCTCAAACTCTAAAAATCAAAAGTCAACAAAACCCATCAAGTAGGCAATGAAATTAAAGTCCTTAGAAAAACGATTGCGAAAATGTATGTATTGTGCAGGTTTGTTTTTAAAGTAATTAAAGTGGAATAAATTAATTGAAAGTAAACAAAAGACCCGACAATGAAAAAATGTCAAATATGACCGAAAAAACAGTAAAAAGTGAAAAAAATCTATAATAGCAGCATATGGTGCCTCAAAGTAATCAAACAACAAAACTTACAAAAACCATGGCCGGTTGCTTATTTTTTATGCCATCTATAATATAATGAGGTCGCCCGACCATGGTTTTTGCAAATTTTTTCAATACTTTTTGTACAAAAGTTTAGCTCGTGTGGCAGTGAATTATTTCAATGGTCTTTGTCTCGAATTTGATGTTTTATTACCTTTAGCCACGACATGCTATTATAAACTTTTTCTCAAGGAACTGAAAATAAAAGATAATTTAAGAATGTTTTTCTTTATGTCTTGGTTGTTTAAAAGCCCCGAATCATACCACCCCCTCAGACTACCGCCCTAGACCCAATTATGTCAATCAAAATTGTATCTTGTAAAATATTTAAATAAAAATATTATCAATGCAGAGATAAATAAGAGACCTGGTTAAATATTTGGGAGTGGAAGGTCTCTCGATGTAAAAGTGGGCGGAATTCACCGTTTAAGTTACGACATTGACTAAACATTTTGGAAATAGCTGCTTCAGTTAAATAACAGATGCGCACTTGAGTGGGTAACAAAACTATATATAAAAAAAAGATTAGATAAAACGGATGGACATAAATTTTGGTTGTGTCACATCTCTGAAGTTATAAAATGATTATAAAACTGAGTCCAGTGTTAACCAGACAAACTCTCTATGTAAATAAAATGACAGGGTTATAGTATGATAAAATACTTTGTTAAACCAACCATTTCTTTACAGATTACTCTTCCACCTACTCCTCCCTCTAAAATTCATTTTCTGCATTACTTGGTGTAAGAAAGTCACTCTCGGAATTATGCCCAGTAGTGCCAATGTGCAATTAATTTGAGAGAGGGGCGGGGGAGGGGGGTACTTCTGTAAAAAGTGCTATATATATTTACATTTATGAAGACATCAGGTGTGTTTTGCGTCTGATGATGTGTACCAGTTGGAGACAATAAGCACCACTTAGCCTGTATTGAACAACTGTTGGCCTCCTAATCCCGAACCATTGTCTCGACAATCCTCACAAACGTTCTCATTATCCAAGGTAATCTTTGATCCACATCACAATTACGATACGGGATAATCTTCCTGGAGCTCTTTCGTCGCTCTCGTGGGCATGAGTTCGACCCTGCACGATGGGAGTCCTAAATTTTGCCTACTCAGGTTTAGTTACCTGAGATAAGGGGTCTTTAACGAGTATTCAACATCGCAAAGGTTCGGGACCATCCCATCCGAAGGACGTGCTCAAGGTTTTTTTGTACCTCCCAGATAAAAGACCTAAGTGCCACAGCAGGGTTTCGAACCCGTGATCGTTAAGGTAAGTCTTCTTTCATGAGAATATTTCGGGACGATTATATGCCGTTTCCTCAGGTCGGAGCGAAGTTAGAAAATAAATATATATATGTTTATACATTAATTAATTAATATATAATAAAATTAGTGAACTTTTGTTGTTGTTTTTTTGAAAAATAAAAATGATTCCTTTTATCTCAATACCTTTTTTTCAAGAAGAGAGGTTTTTCGAAATTCTTTTTCACTGGTATCAAAGTTATAACTAGTGTTGTTGAAAGGGAAAAATGGAAATATTATGAAAATTTCCGCTGCAGTTGCCATAAGTTGTTAAGAATGTTTAGTTTGAGATGTAGAAAGGCCGAAGATGGCGGCTATATAAGGACAGGGCGGGCTCTGAGGTGGTGCACTCTCAAGACAAGTTCCTTGCCTGTTTTGGACACTTTTAGAAGGGTTCGAGGTCACTTCTGCTTTTTAAATACATTTTTTTTGTTAAAACAACACAATGCTTTACTAGTTAGTTTACCCAGCGTAATTTTAGGCCTAATAATTCAGCTTAGTCTTTACTTTATTAAGTAAATGCATATTGATTTTTAAAAGAATAAATCAAAAATAGTTGAGTTTAACGATTAAAAATACCTAAAGTACCTACATCACCTAGGGACGAGCATCAGTGTGTGAGTTAAAAGGCTATTTGTTACGTCACTTGGGGACACATACCTGTAGGTTGGCCGACTGACCGATTTCAACCTCCGCCGTATATGGCCATCCACTTCCAATATGCCCTTGTCATCCTTTCAAGGATCCTTTCCTCTTTTATGTTTCTTATATTTATTATTATTGATTATTGTTTTCCTTTCGTTCTCATTATTCCTTATCTACCATTGGAACATTCGATCTAAGCCAGGATCCTGCCGTTTCTCTCGTCTCTCCCCAAAACGCTGGCGTTCCTCAAGAAAGTATCCCAGGTCCTGTTCTTTTCACGAAATAAACAGCCATCCATTAACTCAGCATCATTCCTTTGCAGACGGTGCTCCTCTCTTTTGGTTGTATCTCGGACTAAAAAACATTTCATTGAATCACCAGCAATGTACTTCCCCAACTCGAAATATTTCCATTTTTTACTATTCAACACTAACTCAAAATAAAACTAAACGTATTAAATTAATAATCAAACGTATTATTTTAAAGTATAAACCGTATACAAACACGTAGCACACAACAGCTGATGCAACGACACCGTCTTAAACTCGTAGTTGACTTGTACACATACGCTACTCTTCCCCCTCTCCTTAGCGTTTCATGTTTGATATTTTATGTCGAGGTCATTACGATTCACTAGTCTCACTAAAGAAGTTTCACTTCAAAAAGCTACTGGGAATTATCCCAATATGATTGAATTTAAAGTGCTAAAATTTAATAGGACTAATCCTGTAGGCAGAGCAGGGCAAGTATATTTCTGTTTACGTTCTCTTATAACAAATATATTGAGGTTGTATATGTTTACGTAAGACACAAAAGAGCTCTTTCAAAAGAACGCTTCAATGACCACAACATGTAAATGATGTGAGAGAGTGTACAAAAGTAATTTACGTTCATTCATATTGGATTAGCATCCTCTTCACAACTTTTTATCATATATCAAAATAACCTTGACAACTATTTTTGCTATAGTACATATAAGTTATCTTATTAAACAGAAGATCCATGAAGAATGTAATAGATTACACTTGGGACAATACACAAAACTATAAGAGTAATTACATTTTCTGATGGATGTTTTAACATTTTCTTACGAGTTTTGAAAGTCATTGCCCTGTACAACCGGTGTTTCGCAGGCTTCTTTGAGATCGTTATTTTTTCATTTATTTCGTCTTCATTTCCAGAGGTATTTTCAATTTATTTCGGGACGATTTCACATAGAGGGCGCAGGTAGCTAGAGGTAGACATGCTTGTCTACTTAAGTACGCCATCCTTCGGATGGGACGTTAAGCGATGTTCCCGAGCCTGCGCAATGTCAGGTACTCGTTAGAGCTTAACCTAGGCAACTAGACGAAGGTAGGTAAAATTAAGGAGCCCCATTGTAGAGTCGAGCTCACCCACCCGAGTGACGGAAGAGCGCTCTGGTAGTAGCAATATATAATATTTATAAGCTAATAAGTTACCGGCCCGGGCATGAGTCACAATAACTAAGTAGCTTGCCTACTGAGTCCAAGATTAGTTTCAAATAATGGAAGGGACAATAAAATATAAATAAGATTTTGAACTATCCTTCTATTATCAAGCTGGTTACCCGGCGTTGGGCAGGAATAACGTTGTATTATATTACTTTACCTGAAGCTGATTACGGCACCCGGAGAAATAAAAAAAACTTCTGTCCGATATTAATGATTTATACATCATTTGCATCGTCTTCTTTCGAGTGTGATGGTCTCAAACTCTAAAAATCAAAAGTCAACAAAACCCATCAAGTAGGCAATGAAATTAAAGTCCTTAGAAAAACGATTGCGAAAATGTATGTATTGTGCAGGTTTGTTTTTAAAGTAATTAAAGTGGAATAAATTAATTGAAAGTAAACAAAAGACCCGACAATGAAAAAATGTCAAATATGACCGAAAAAACAGTAAAAAGTGAAAAAAATCTATAATAGCAGCATATGGTGCCTCAAAGTAATCAAACAACAAAACTTACAAAAACCATGGCCGGTTGCTTATTTTTTATGCCATCTATAATATAATGAGGTCGCCCGACCATGGTTTTTGCAAATTTTTTCAATACTTTTTGTACAAAAGTTTAGCTCGTGTGGCAGTGAATTATTTCAATGGTCTTTGTCTCGAATTTGATGTTTTATTACCTTTAGCCACGACATGCTATTATAAACTTTTTCTCAAGGAACTGAAAATAAAAGATAATTTAAGAATGTTTTTCTTTATGTCTTGGTTGTTTAAAAGCCCCGAATCATACCACCCCCTCAGACTACCGCCCTAGACCCAATTATGTCAATCAAAATTGTATCTTGTAAAATATTTAAATAAAAATATTATCAATGCAGAGATAAATAAGAGACCTGGTTAAATATTTGGGAGTGGAAGGTCTCTCGATGTAAAAGTGGGCGGAATTCACCGTTTAAGTTACGACATTGACTAAACATTTTGGAAATAGCTGCTTCAGTTAAATAACAGATGCGCACTTGAGTGGGTAACAAAACTATATATAAAAAAAAGATTAGATAAAACGGATGGACATAAATTTTGGTTGTGTCACATCTCTGAAGTTATAAAATGATTATAAAACTGAGTCCAGTGTTAACCAGACAAACTCTCTATGTAAATAAAATGACAGGGTTATAGTATGATAAAATACTTTGTTAAACCAACCATTTCTTTACAGATTACTCTTCCACCTACTCCTCCCTCTAAAATTCATTTTCTGCATTACTTGGTGTAAGAAAGTCACTCTCGGAATTATGCCCAGTAGTGCCAATGTGCAATTAATTTGAGAGAGGGGCGGGGGAGGGGGGTACTTCTGTAAAAAGTGCTATATATATTTACATTTATGAAGACATCAGGTGTGTTTTGCGTCTGATGATGTGTACCAGTTGGAGACAATAAGCACCACTTAGCCTGTATTGAACAACTGTTGGCCTCCTAATCCCGAACCATTGTCTCGACAATCCTCACAAACGTTCTCATTATCCAAGGTAATCTTTGATCCACATCACAATTACGATACGGGATAATCTTCCTGGAGCTCTTTCGTCGCTCTCGTGGGCATGAGTTCGACCCTGCACGATGGGAGTCCTAAATTTTGCCTACTCAGGTTTAGTTACCTGAGATAAGGGGTCTTTAACGAGTATTCAACATCGCAAAGGTTCGGGACCATCCCATCCGAAGGACGTGCTCAAGGTTTTTTTGTACCTCCCAGATAAAAGACCTAAGTGCCACAGCAGGGTTTCGAACCCGTGATCGTTAAGGTAAGTCTTCTTTCATGAGAATATTTCGGGACGATTATATGCCGTTTCCTCAGGTCGGAGCGAAGTTAGAAAATAAATATATATATGTTTATACATTAATTAATTAATATATAATAAAATTAGTGAACTTTTGTTGTTGTTTTTTTGAAAAATAAAAATGATTCCTTTTATCTCAATACCTTTTTTTCAAGAAGAGAGGTTTTTCGAAATTCTTTTTCACTGGTATCAAAGTTATAACTAGTGTTGTTGAAAGGGAAAAATGGAAATATTATGAAAATTTCCGCTGCAGTTGCCATAAGTTGTTAAGAATGTTTAGTTTGAGATGTAGAAAGGCCGAAGATGGCGGCTATATAAGGACAGGGCGGGCTCTGAGGTGGTGCACTCTCAAGACAAGTTCCTTGCCTGTTTTGGACACTTTTAGAAGGGTTCGAGGTCACTTCTGCTTTTTAAATACATTTTTTTTGTTAAAACAACACAATGCTTTACTAGTTAGTTTACCCAGCGTAATTTTAGGCCTAATAATTCAGCTTAGTCTTTACTTTATTAAGTAAATGCATATTGATTTTTAAAAGAATAAATCAAAAATAGTTGAGTTTAACGATTAAAAATACCTAAAGTACCTACATCACCTAGGGACGAGCATCAGTGTGTGAGTTAAAAGGCTATTTGTTACGTCACTTGGGGACACATACCTGTAGGTTGGCCGACTGACCGATTTCAACCTCCGCCGTATATGGCCATCCACTTCCAATATGCCCTTGTCATCCTTTCAAGGATCCTTTCCTCTTTTATGTTTCTTATATTTATTATTATTGATTATTGTTTTCCTTTCGTTCTCATTATTCCTTATCTACCATTGGAACATTCGATCTAAGCCAGGATCCTGCCGTTTCTCTCGTCTCTCCCCAAAACGCTGGCGTTCCTCAAGAAAGTATCCCAGGTCCTGTTCTTTTCACGAAATAAACAGCCATCCATTAACTCAGCATCATTCCTTTGCAGACGGTGCTCCTCTCTTTTGGTTGTATCTCGGACTAAAAAACATTTCATTGAATCACCAGCAATGTACTTCCCCAACTCGAAATATTTCCAATCAACTCTGTTTCAACGCTTCTTCTTAATGTTTACCCTTCCATCAATTCTAGGGCAGTTGATAGGGGTGCTCCATCCAAGGAAATGTGGATGACAAGATGTACAAACTTAATAACGAAATAAATAAATATAATATTTACAATTTAATAAATTATGTACAATATAATAAATAGATTATACACAGGTAAAATATATACTATGGTAAAAAAAAAAAAAAATAGTAATAAAAATCTATAATAAATTAAAAAAAATAAATACACAAGAAGATGCTCTGTAGGTTTCAGCTCGAGGCCCCTCAATGAAGGGAGGAGAGACAGCGCGGGATTGAGTGATCCCCGCCATCTTGTCTCGCCTATACGCATATATATAAGATTTATATATAAATATATAATATTTATATATAAATATATAATATTTATATATAAATATATAATATTTATATATAAATATATAAGATTTATATATAAATATATAAGATTTATATATAAATATATAAGATTTATATATAAATATATAATATTTATATATAAATATATAATATTTATATATAAATATATAAGATTTATATATAAATATATAAGATTTATATATAAATATATAAGATTTATATATAAATATATATATATATATATAAGCTTAGCAGTGGTGGCAGACCGAGGAGGGGAGAGTTGATTTTGTGAGTACATGAGGGTAGAAGCTGCTCCCCACTATTCCCTAAATTTGTTTACTATCGGTCTCTCGGCCAGCGCCGCCTCAGTCAACAGGAAAAATATTATTTATATATAGCCTTAAATTGGGAAATATGGGAGGGTACATCAAGGGTGACTTTGGATTGAGGTCTTCGATGTTGGAGTTGCTTAGCACAGCCTCATAATTCCGAGTCCGTTTGTCCGTTGGTCCTTACAATCAACTTGTATATAGTAAGTTTGTTTTCAATAGAAAGTATGGATTGACTACAGAGCAGACAACCGTTTGTAGACATTTCAAAATACAATTCCCAAACCTGTTCAGAATCCCTTCATATTAGATTATTCGATGGAACCAAGAAACCAACTGAGTAACCCTGGTCGTGTCAATCTAGAATTTTGTGGGCTTCTCCATATTTTATTTGTATTTTCCTCACCGCATGTATATCCAGTGATGTCCTTCTACACCACTGTTGTCAGTTTATTAAAAGAAGATTGACATGGAATCCACACTACTGCTTCTTACTCAGTCGTTGTCTTAAGTTTCTTTTAATTGACCATTGAAGACTTAATATAAACCTTAATTTTTTCTCATTTATTTATTTTCTCTTGTATTTGTTTATCAGGTATGTATTTACTACAATTTGAACTCATTGCCAGATAGATAGAGGTAGCAGTGATATTTACCCCACCACCAAGGTCGGGATTTTTCATGAGAACAGTTAGAAATCTTAGTTATAAACCAAAATGACGAGGCAGCTTTGTTATGTATTCTTCAAACATCATCTATGTACTTTATTCTTTTAAAAGGATCATTTTAGACAATCCACATAAGACATTGTTTTCTTCACTTTTTTCTTAAAGCATATTACTGACTTTATTTGTTTCGGAAAATAATTCTTAAAATATGAAAATATCATTTATTTTGTGTCACTGCAGTGAACTTACCTATAGTATAATATGATTTATATATAATTCCTTCTAAAATCTAGTTTAATTGGTGATTTTAATAACATTTCAATGTCATTTTACAACATTTATTATAATTAACATAAATATAATGATTCACAATTAATATCTGAAATTAATTATTTTGATTTAAATTGTAAAGGTCAAAGATGTATATCTATATTGACAAGATCCTTTCTTGTTAGTAAATAAAATTATTTTTAAACATAATATATACATAGGTTATATTTATTGTGTATTATATTTATAAATAAATAAAGACTTAATTAATTAAAAAAATAAAAATATAATTCCTTCTATAGTTGTAAGGAACTTCAAAAAGGAGTGACGACATGTAAACTTCCACCATTGAGAATCGTATTAACAAACTCGATTGGAAAAAATTCAACAAAAACTCCAAGGAACGTACATGTTTCTGGGCTTTTGAACGTGTGAATTTTGTATAAAAGTCTTCTTTTAGTTTTTATTTCTTCTTCTTGAACGATCTACTAATGTATTTCACCTCTGGCTGTCTTCGTGTCTGCTTCAATGTATTGCGAAGCATACAAATTGATTCGAAAAAGTGAAAATTAGCCCCAATGCGAAAGGCTCCATTGCTCAAAAATAACGTATATTATTTATATACATAATCCACCCCTCCTTTCGGCCTTCATTGCTGAGAGCCAATAGGTGTAGTCCATATAGGGTTCTGGATACATAAATAAAATTTAGTGTCGATACATTTATTACATCGGCAGATCTTGGTGTTTTTGAGTTAAGCCCCTCTGATTCTCACTTCCCTTTGCTGGATTTGTCTGAAAATCAGTACGGGTCGTCTTTACGGGGTTCTGAATACACATATTACTGGGTTCACAGACACACGCAGGTCGAAAGATTTGAAATTCCGGTGAAATCTCAACATCGAATTTCTGACCACATAACCTTTATACTTCATAAAGCTGGGGAAGTAAAAGTTATAGTGAAATAAAATAACTCAACAAAATGAAGTAAAGACATTCTGCACGTGTTGTGTAACTTAACGAAGTTATACTCGTATATGAACCTCTGTCTCTACAAACTGTCTCACAAATTTTATAAAGCTCTTATATTTTTTCCCTTCTAGTTTCATTTTCTAAAAATATAATAGTAAATACAGTCTCCTTTTGTATTTCAAATTATTGTACAATAATTCTCCCCAAATTGTGTTTCACTATTTACTGTGAAATACATGAAAGTACATTTGCTCACTAGATATTACAATAAAAATGGAAAGTGTATTTAATCTTCTAAAAGTTTTATGACGAACTTCATCCAACAGAAGTTTAAATAAAAACTCGTGGGGTAATCAACAGCAATGTACTTCCTCAGAAAAAATTAATCAATTAACTTTTCGCTTCCCTTCCAAAACTAGTCGACCGTTTGCGCTAATATTCTATAATTGACCTATATAAGGCCTCCTAAATCCTCATACTAAATGTTGTGTCGATAAATTCATTACGTCGAATAGGTGTCGTCCCGGTCGACTGGTTTTGGAGGGGAAGCGAAAAGTTAATTGATTAATTCTTTATATATATATATATATATATATATATATATATATATATATATATATATATATATATATACATATATAACTATAGGAAATTTCATATGTATATTCAAAGTCCTATAATGACGACACCTAATAATTTTCAACGGAATCAAGTGGAGAGGGGGATCAGATATCTTAAAAATAACAATAACTGCTGATGTAAGGAATGTTATTGAATGCAATTTTTTATTTAAGTTCAAAACCATATAAGATGGTTCCTATTAACTTTCCGCGAAATTGGTCGATGGGAAGTGGGACCAGAGAAGGAGGTCGACTCAATAACTGCCGCTGTAATGAATGTATCGGCATGAAATTTTTTAAGAGGATTCAAAAATCCCCATGTAAGTCAAATATTGAATTTTAGTCCAAACAGCCAATTGACTTTGGAGGGAGAGCTGAGATTCTCTGACTACTTATTATTCTCTCCAGTTGTAACTCAGTGATGTGATTCCTGTTACTGAGTATGTGTTTAAAGATAGTGTTGCTGTATTTACTACTAGGTTATTGATGAGAACCGACATCAGTGGCACTGCAGGTATCTTTACAGGTCCTAACGACTTTCCACTATCTTTATCTCACCTTGTCCATTTCATCTGCATTTAGCAGTCGTCTGTTCCCATCAAAAGTCACGCAGCCACCTCATTTAGCATCTTCCAATATGAACTACTCACGAAACCAGTTATTAGTAGTTTGTCGTGACTTTAGTCGTTACTTCTGAATCGCATTATAACATAAACTGCAGAAATATCAACTATTCACGCAACTCAAATAGAATTGTGTGAAGGAAGTTTTTATTCCTATTGTCAGAACTCTATAATTAGTATTCTGATCAAAGTCATTATGTGTACGGAATAGACAATCTCATGTAACGTTTTTGAAGTACAGTACAACCACAAAGCAATCTCACGTAACATTTTTCTATACCTGTTCTAAAACCACATTTTCTCAGATAACAAAAAGAAGGCAGGTAGTTTCTCACAATATTATTTTATGAAAAATTTAATAGGACATGATTATAGTTGCAATTTTTTTTTTATTTATGTATAGTATAGCAACTATATTTTTGCTTGAATTGAGGGAAATGGGCTTCAATTTCAGTAGGGTCAGCCTTAATAACCTGCAAATTTCGTGAATATCTATTTAATCCCTGAACAAGCAATTGTTTTTTTATTCTTTTCCCTCTTTTTTCACTAGTAGTAGTAGAGAGGGTCGTTTTCGTGCAGATATGTCTGAAGCTAGTGCGCCCTTAGACATAGGACTTTACCATATTGTTCAACACCCTGTGTTACCAAAACTCAATAATTTGGTAATGCAATTAAATCAGCTCTTTACTATCTTTATTTACCAATAATAGAACTCACTTAAATTATATTGAAAAAACTAAGGAATTAAATCCTGTGGTCTGATCTGCCCAAAACAATTTAAAATTTAAACATTTTTAAGGAAAGACTTCAAAATACTCATTAATTACCCCTTAATATTAATTATTAGCTTTTGAGTGTAATTTCATTAAAAGTGGACTATTGAACTAATCTCCTGCTGTTAATGAGCCATTAGTTATCTCTCCTTTAGTTCGCCTTATCTCCTTCAGTTTAATCCATTCCCTAAATATAAGAGACAACTCGACCAATCTCCAAGTAGAAAACAGTGCCTCATTTATTCCTCTTTTCTATGCACTTCAAGTATTTTTCTTTTGACGTGACTACGTCTAATAAATCGATGCGACGGGCCGCATGTTCGAAAAAGTGTGACGTCATGTCACGTTCCCCAAGAGAGCGAGGGAGACGTCATGTGACTAAAATTATTAAAATTACTAATTAATTACTCCTCATGACCTTTGACCCCACGTGACCATCACCCCCCCCCCCCTCCACAGCTGGGAATCACCCACCATCGTACATCCCCAGATCAATAAGTTTCCGCTCTCCCTCTAAACCCCAATACGTTTCCACTCTCCCTCTAAACCTCATTACGTTTCCGCTCTCCCTCTAAACCTCAATAAGTTTCCGCTCTCCCTCCAATTCAGTCTGATTTTGTGACCTTGAACAGGCACTTGCGTGTTCAAGCATGTCGAACCCTGCATTCGTGTAGCCTACCTTATCATGTCCTATCATCATCATCATCATTGTATTCAGTATTATTTAAAACTGGAGTATTATGATGGAAAAATCGCCTACCTACACTTTTGAGCATGCCGTCCTTCGGTGCCTTGAATAGTATTGCATTTAAAAATATAATTCAAAGCTCGTCATATTGAGTATGTTGTCCGATTGGAGTAATATGTGCGAAAAAATATTTATCTTCAATTCCGAGCATGCCGTCCTTCGGTGCCTTGAATAGTATTGCATTTAAAAATATAATTCAAAGCTCGTCATATTGAGTATGTTGTCCGATTGGAGTAATATGTGCGAAAAAATATTTATCTTCAATTCCGAGCATGCCGTCCTTCGGTGCCTTGAATGGTATTGCATTTAAAAATATAATTCAAAGCTCGTCATATTGAGTATGTTGTCCGATTGGAGTAATATGTGCGAAAAAATATTTATCTTCACCTGCCTACAACCGAAGGCGGCGATTGGCGCCGTTAATTATCAATGAACTTGTTTCCATTTTATTTTCCTTCCACTTCTTTTGTGTATTATACTACTGTGATGTTATGACGTAGTCACGTCAACCTACCGGCCGTAAACCGACTTTACAGACAACCAATTTTTTAAAATGCAGATAGGATTCTTAAACTTTTTTTTTTCAATCTCTCCATTTTCCTCAAATTTAATTAAACCTAGGTAGTCAGTTTTGACCTATATTCTCTCTTTCCTTCTCTTTAAGACAGATTTTTAGTTTTTTTTTTTTTTTTTAATATATTAAAATATTTAAAATTAGTCAATAAAAGTATACATTTAATGTTTAAAAACGTATTATTTGCTAAAGCTGTATTTGATACAAGATCGACAAATTCGCATGTTTACAGTGTCAAGGACAATGTTTAAAAACTTCACTAAATAGGATGGGGTGTAGTTTCTAGCTTTAAGACTAGTCTGTAATTTAATTTAATTGTTTTGCTATTATTTGTGTTTCTTAAATCACTTTTAATCTAAATTAGAAACATTAGGAAAAATCCTTAACCAGAAAATTGTTCATAATATTTACAATGAATTATATTAATTAATTGCAGCATATATAAAGGTACTTATTTATTTAAGTAATCTCTTATTTTTGTATGTCTATGTGTATCAATGTATTTGATGAGAGTCGTTGTTCAGAGTGAGATGTGAGAGGGTGTCTGTGGAGGGATCTGTGGAAAGATGTGCAGTGGAGTCAGTTTGATTGTCTGAGGACATAGAAGAAAAAGTGTGTGTGTATCCCGTAATAATGAAGATCAACTGGTAAAGACAGAGGACGTCAGAGGTCTACCAACAATCCCATCTCATCAGTGGTACAAAAAGAAATCATCGATCATCAACTCAATACAGCATGCAAGCCCCGCAGGTTTAGTTGAATGTGTGTTTAAAAAAGAAAACTCTCTATGTCTGTAAAATTTATGTGATACTAACCCATAAAAATGTCATGATGAAATTTAAAATAAAAGAAAAATGTAACAAATTATTTTAAAGTCTTTATTTTTATTTATAAATTATACATAACCAGGTTCTCTCTTAATCGTTATTTCATATAATTATTATTAAATTATATAATTAAATTAAAATATCAAGTAGCACCTATAGCAAGCGTTACAAATGTCGCCTTCGAACAGGGACATAAAATGTTAAATGTAACCCAATAAAACAAGCGTTACAATCGATAAAATCAGAACTTTCTCACTTGCAGAACAAAAAATTAAAACCTATGAGTTAATTGACTAATATGAATGCTTGTGTTTTCGAACATTTCTGGTGTATTGTGGAGTTTAGAAATCTTTGTGTGTTTTGCTTTGGACAATCTTAAAAGTTTATTTTGATTTTTTTGCAGCTTGCGATAGTTGGAATTACGTAGGGAGATGCTTAGTTTGAGCTTTTTACAAAATAAGAGTAATGGGTAATAAGAATAAATATGTAATAAATATTAATTATTATTTATTATAAAATATATATTATAATATTTATTATAAATAAATAAAATAATGTTACATGAACATTATTTATTTACTCTGTTATACGGTGTGAGGTTGTGAGAAAATGTGGTCTACGTGGCTTTTAGTCAGCCTTCAGGAATACGGCTGCCCTACTCGATTAAAGTTAAACTCTCAAATTAATAAAAAATTAAGTAAAAGATCTTAAATGTTTATTATGCTAACAAATATTTTATTTTTATCTGTTCAGGAACGAAAAAGATGGAGTACAAGACAAGACAGTGGCACGAGCAGTGCTTCTGTTGCTGTGTCTGCAAGTCTGCTATTGGGACGAAGAGCTTCATCCCTCGGGAACAGGAGATCTACTGCGCCACTTGCTACGAGGAGAAGTTTGCTACTCGCTGCGTCAAATGCAACAAGGTTTATTTCATTTTTTATCAACAAAGTTTTTGTTACTGTGCAGATATGGTGATATCTTTTATCAGAGAATAATAAAACGGTCACACTTTATACAATCTTCTCTGTTCTTAAGAATAAAGAGAGGCTAGGAGACATTTAGTGATAATATTCTATAAGGAAGAATTTGGCCAACGTTTCGGAAACAATAGTTAGTTATTATGACTAGTGTCCGCGCTTCAACTTCGAGGTCATATCGCCTACTACCAGAGCGCTCTTTCGTCACTCTGGTGGACATGAGCCCGACTCTACCATGGAAGTCCTACATTTTGCCTACTATTTCCTTCACAGGCCGCAAAATTCAAATGTAGTATGACTTCTCACAAATGTTCTAATATACTAGCCGACTATCGAGGTTGGTCTCACCATACAAAAAGCCCATCGTTTAGTAAAAAAGAAAGTAGGAAAAAATATAAAATTCTAATTGCTAAAAAAAGTACATAAAAATATTGGCTATATGCGATAAAATCAATAAATATAAATAAATATTAATTCATTTTAGCGTATATACCCACATATACATACTTATTTTATCAATTAGAATTGTATAACCTTTTTACTAAGTGATGGATTTTTGTAGTCTGCCTGATGAGTGAGGCCAACGTCGAAAGCCGGCTAGTATATTGCAATATAATCTGCGAGAGGTCAGACTATATTTTTATTTTGCGTCTTGAAATAATTACTTCTAACATCAGCCAACTTCACGTTTCTTCTTCAGGGCCTTATTATGACTAGATATGTGCTATATATATTTTTTTGTAGACTTCCCAATGATGAAGACAACCTCGAAAGAGGTCAGACTACATTTTTTATCGAAGTTTTCTTTGAAGCCCACAAGTAAACTAGTACATAAACTAGTTCATACACACACACTAGAACATTTACAATACCTTTAATACTCCCAACTAATCGGCAATACGCCTATGGTGGACTTCAATTGATCAGTGCTGGAAAGTCAATATAAGATGGTCTATTATTCTCCTTCCTACCATACAGGAAGAAATAAATATTGTGGGTCGCTATTTTCGTTGTTATTAGCTTTATTTTTTAAAATAAATAGCTACATTTATAATTTAATGTAAGTTTGAGTTAGTTGAGTTTTATGACTAGAGAGCTGGCTGGGGTGCATTAAAATTACAGAGTGCGAACGGGTTATCTTATGTGTGTTGCTCTTTCTTCTTTTAATGACTTCCTTCCTTGAGAGCAACCCTCCCGGGGTCATCTACTTAACAACATAATTGTTAAAGGCAACTTTCCAGCTTGAAATATTTGTAAGCAACAATGCTTTCACTGTTCTTTCAATCTCCTGCTCTTCTGTCGATTTGGCTGGAAATCAATAGGTCTAAGGACTTTTCATTCCTCGTATAAAAAATTGGTGTCGATATGTTCATTCCTTCGGAAATTATAAGTTTTAGAACCCACCCCCCTGAACCTCCATTTCTCACCGGTCAATTTGACTGAACATCGACAAGTTTGTTTTTATGGGCTTTTTGATCCACGTATGAAATTTCATGTAAAAGGCAATTATGAGGGTTTTTGAGTTAAGCACGACGTTATTCTGTTAGAAGTTATCGTATCCACAGACACTGTTTCTTCATTTTTTGGATACAATGGGGGGGAGGGGGGAGGGCATGAAATCCCCAGGAAAATTCAACATCGATTTTTTGATCGACTACATAACTTCCTCTGTACTACATGTAGCTAAAGAAGTAGAATAAGCTAAATTTAAATTTGCATAATTAATATAACCCACAAATTATTTTCTGTAAAAATTTGGTTTTATTTTCTCTAAAAAAAATGAATATTCCTTATTTATAACACGTTTTTGACAGGAGAATAAACAGAAACACGTTTTTTCAATTGTATTTTTTTTATTGTTTACTATTTTTTATGTAGAAAAATACATTTTTAAGTGTAAAAATAAATAAAATACTTTTATTTTACGAACATTGAATGAAAAGAATAAGTATAAATATTGACGAGGGATGCTCAGTACACAAAATGTTATATGATCATGTCGTTTCCGATATATTTTATTTCAAAATGAGAAAAAAAAATCTGATTATTTCTAGCAGATTTGCTTAATTTCAAAGTATTTATTACCATACATATGAAATAAATATTTGTATATACACATGTATATCTTGATTTACTTGAAAAATTATTAATAATTTTGTTGTTGTTTTTAGATCATTACCAGCGGTGGAGTGACCTACAAGAACGAGCCGTGGCATAGGGAATGCTTCACTTGTACCAACTGTAGCACTTCTTTGGCAGGTCAGCGCTTTACATCTCGTGATGAGAAGCCATACTGCGCTGACTGCTTCGGCGAACTTTTCGCCAAACGATGCACTGCTTGTTGCAAGCCCATTACTGGTAAATATTGATCACAAATTAATAATTGAGTGGTTGACGTGAAAAAGGTTCTAAGCGCCACTTCAGTCGAAAATGAGATTTCTGTGGAATCAGGTTCTATAGGCCTCTAGGGACTGTGTAGGGAAGTTTTTTTTTGCCGTTACAGCAGCAGTTGGTAGTTTTGAGCCCACGTCAGCGTTGAGCCTCATGGAAGAAGGTTCTATCAGCCACCAGTAGTTCTCAACATGGCAGAGGAAGGAAGTGTTATTTTGGCGTTTAGAACCTTTTTCGCGTCAACCACTCAATTATAGGGAGACGCTTTCAAACAATCAGCCGAGATTAATTGTTGGCTATTTTTTTAATGATAAATTGTCTAATTTATATGTGAACATAGAAGTGAAAATTAAATTAAAGTGGAAATGTTTAAAGAATAGTAGAGAATTCTTCTTCATTCTTCATCGCAAAATTTACCTGCCTTCAGAAAAACACCTTAACAGTTATTCCATCCCTTCAAAGATTAAGTTCGATATCTAGGCCTCTTACTCGATTAACGACTAACTTGGAATAGTCACAAAAAGTAATAATATTTTTCAACTCTACTCATATTTATTGTAACCGGCACATATAATATATATATTTTTTTTTATTGTAGGGATTGGTGGAACTCGATTCATCTCATTCGAAGATCGACACTGGCACAACGACTGTTTCATTTGCGCTTCTTGCAAGAGTTCTCTAGTCGGCCGAGGTTTCATCACTGACGCCGAAGACATTCTCTGCACAGAGTGCGCCAAGGCGAAACTCATGTAAACTGCGAACCATGAACACACCACACACCTTACACTATTCTTCTCTGTATTTTGTTTTGTTGCTATGTAATAAGAAATATTGAAAGAGAAAAAAAAAATAAAAATTTTAATATAAAACATAATAGTCATTTATATTAATTTATTATATGTGTTTAATTATTTATTTAACTGCTAATGTTCATCCCCCTAGCTTTTAAAGCTTTTTCTATTACTAAATATTTAAAGCTTGTTGAAAAAAATAAATAATAGAAAAACAAATACTATTATTTATTATATGTATGTATAGAGAGATATGTGTGGGTTTGCTGTTGAGTAGTAAGTTAATATACACCACATCAAGTTTGATTCGGGTTTAGGAAAATATGAATTACAAAATTATTTAGGATGAGTTCTAGAATCACCTTACTAAATAATTATTAACCTATTTTCCTTGTTACTAAGTATATATGGACTAAATATTTATTTTTTTGTCAAATTATTTTCTTAAATCGCCTGATAGTAAAAATCACTAATTTGTTTACTAATATTGACACTATTTCTCTTTTATTGCTTTTAATATATATATCTTTTTTTTTCTATGCCAACCTTTTAGTTATTGAGTATCTATGACTAGTGCGTCTCGTAGTACATACTTTTTAAGTATACATTTGTGAATATTGTTTTTATGAACTTAGCCATATGAGAAGCGAATTCAGGGTCTTAAGCCCTCAAATAATTATTAACTAAATTATTTATAATAGCCCTTATATGTTTGCCTATAATAATAATGTTCACATTCTGCAAGACAATTTATATTTACGTTAGCATGTCTATATCCTACCATAAAACAATCACTTTCTGTACAAATTTTATATTAAATTTTAATTATGCAATAAATCCCTGCATTAAGTATTTATATTAATGTTTATCATATATTTACGTTTTCCCTTTATCTTAGATCACCTAGGAATCTTATGTGTTATTCTATTTTTCCTGTTAAACATTATATTTAAAAAAATGAAGTGTGTAATTCTGCAAATAATGTTATAGTTTACAGTTGTTAATCTTGAGAAAAATAATGAAATGTTTATTATTGCTCTATGTATTATACAGGTTTATGGTGTATATAATTATCGCTTCTATAGATTTCATTAAACTAAATTAATTGCCACTTTATTATTGCTAGTAATTTATATACTAACAATGTTTTTTTAAACCTTTAGTGCATTTTGGTTTTTTTTAATTTAGTAAGCTTCTCCTATATTGGGATACCGTTATACATTTTAACTCATCTTGTTTAAGAATATAATTGTTAAGATAGAATAAATATGTAATGAAGAAATGGTAATTATTTCGTACATTTTAACAGTTAAAAATCACATTAATATTCAATTAATTATTTATTATATTATATTTTTATAAATAAATAAACATTATATTTTATATTTCTATTTATTGAAAAAGAAAAAAACACTAATTACATACTATCAAATCAAAGGTATAATTAATACAAAACTATAACCTTTTTTTTTTTTTTATTAAGTTTATATATCTCATTTTTATATACAATTGCCCAGAAAATGAGCTTTGATGATTTAAGAGTCTCATTCCAGACCTCAAAAATTTATAATTTTTCCAAATTGTATTTGTTTTATTCACTATCGACGTATATTATTTAAACCATGAGCTTGAAAGAAACATTAAATTAAAAAAATGAAACAAACTATTATTTGAAACATATAGTGGCCTTATTATTCTTTTATTTATTTTTTATTTTATTTCTTCTTTTTGTTTTTTCTCTCTTAGAATAGGAGTATATTATAAATTATCTTTATTTAAGTAGATAATAAATAAGGAAATAAAAATATACAAAAATTGTCTAAAAATAATATAAAAAAAGTAAAATTAAATTTAAATGCAAAAATAAAAAATAAAAAAATGAAGTATGAGTGAGTAATTTTGCGGAAGAGGAATGAATTGTAAGTGCCATGTACGAAAATGTATGTACACGGATCTATCCTAAATCCACTGGTTATCAAGAAATCACAATAAAATTTATTATCGATAAAGGGAAAAATAAAATAAATTTATGTATAAAGGATAAAAGGTACCTGTAGTTTGGAAAATATTTAAATCGACAGAAAATTGAATAGAAAACCAATATATTTTTATTGTTAAAAATGTATATGGTAAAATTTGTATGTTATTGTGAAGTTTCAGAACCAAGCACCATATCACATGAAGCAAAAAGAAAAATATATATATGTATAAATGCATGTTATTTATATTAGTAACAAATTCACTTATCTATTTATGTACATTCTATTTATATTTATGTAATTTATATTATAAAGGTAGTAAAACAAAAATATATAATTAAAGAAAAATCAAAAACTGTATTTTGACCAATACATGGGCTGTATGAAGAAAGAAACATGTACTTTTAAAAATTACACAATAACCAATAACACTAGAATTTTATTACAAAACAAACCTTATGTGATTGAGATGGTGGCGCGCCACTTTAAGGACAGAGATGTTGGCCTTTTCTAGAGTGTGGATTGAATTCTGTACAAAAAGTTGTTGAGAGAGTCTGGTACTCTTTGTAGATATATTAGGTTGATGGCTCCGTTTAGGGCATGTTCTTAATAATAATAAACAAAACTGGTCAACGAAACGATAATGACAAATTTAATTTCATTCAAATCATATCTCATATGACAGAGATTATAGACATTTTAAAGGATTATATAATAATAAAATGTTACGTATAACTTCATTGGCGTTACTCAAGACAGAGGATCTGCCTATTCTTTACAATAAACAAAACATATCAACAAGACGATCAGATGACAAAACTTCACTCAAATCGTCAAGTCAGTATAAACATCCTAGCTCAGAGATTCAAGATACCCGGTTTGAAACCAGGGGCAGTAGGTTGTCCGCAAAAAAAAAAACTAAAACTTTAGTCTATACGTAATATTACCTGTAATATTTCGGTAACATTTAATTAACAGGCTGCTATTTTAAGAAATTTTAAATTTTGAGGTGTCAAAAGTTGAACCAGTGAACCTGTCAAACGTAAATTCAAATCTGTTTTTTTTTTTAACAATTTCAGATCTGGACCGGACTAATTCCAGCACTAGGTCAATAAGGATGTTCTATATCGTCTATAGTACTTTCCAAGAGGACTGACCGAAGACATCGCGTCTTTAACGAGTACCTGGTACGAGGGACGTGCACTGTTTTTTCACCTCCCAGATGAAAAACCTAAGAGACTCGGCCAGGTTTCGAACCCGCAATCGAGCTCAGTAGGCTAGAACACTACCGGTGCCGTCATTTATTGATAGATATATAGAGGGAAAGTTTAATTTGTTTTAGTCTTGAAAAGGAAAAATATTAGATTTTGATATTTTCTGAAGTCTTTCTTTATCTACCTCACTTAATCTACTGTACTACTTTTCACAAAAAGTGTTTCATTTAATATGGTCCAAATCTATGTACTTCTTTCCATTTACCTATCAAAGGGGCCGACGGAATTGCCTCGTCTATGCGCAAAAACGTGTTTTGTCGGATGAAAAGGAGGGTTATCAAGTGACACTTGTTTCTCCGATTTATTAATACTCTTGTAAAAATAAAATTAAAAACAATTGTGTTTCTAAATAATAATTATTATTATTTGGTAAAACGAAAAATAACATTTCTTAAAAATTATTGAAGAAAAGCGGTTTAAATAAAAGAGCTGTTCGGAAAGTCTTCCGCTCTCTCGAATGCATTGTCTGCATCGCCCACCCATTTTTATATGGACTTTTTTTACTGCATTTGAGATGTACAATCACGTCCCGGAGTAGCGACTGATGGTTATAATCAAATGTCCTGTAAGTAGAGTAGCGTTGAACGTATTGTCGTACAATTTTCAGGTAATGTCAACACACGTCTAGTAACTTGATGAGCTATTTAAAAAAAAAAATCTCGAAAAAAATGGCACTCCAATATGATAAAACAGCTTCTTTGAAAGTTGACGACCCCTGCTGCTCCAGATCAGAAGAGAGTTAGGTTAGGTTTTATCACTCATGCCCGGACTTTAACTACGAGATCATATCGCCTACTACCAGAGCGCTCTTTAGTCACTCTGGTGGACATGAGCCCGACTCTACTGTGGGAGTCCTAAATTTTGCCTACCCTAAATTTTTATTCACCTAGGGCAGGGGTCTTTAACGAGTACCTGACATCGACAGTCTCGGGACCATCGCTTAACGTCCCATCCGAAGGAAGGCGTGCTTAAGTTTATTTTACCTCCCAGATAAAATAAACTAAGAGCCTCGGTCGGGTTTTGAACCCACGTTCTTGAGCTCAGAAGACAAGTACGCATACCACTGAGCTACCGGCGCCCTCGAGAAGAGCGTTAGAAAATGATATAAAACCAAAAAACAAGAAAAAAAAAAAAAGAAAGAACAAAATTACATCAACAAAAATATTTATATACAAAATAAATGTAACAAAAACTCAATATTTTATCTTCTAAAATTGAGTATAAGTTCACAATGATTGGTCTGAGGGAACATATCCACAGCCTGAACGTCAGTCAACTGGAAGGGTGCAGAGTTGTCGAAGGATGACGAACATAAATGGACAAAATTGTTCATAGTACTTGGAGCGTCAGCTTTACATGAGATGTACACTAAATGATGGATTTTTGAATTTCTCAGTACTTTAACAGCTCTTCTATCTGTGGGATCACAAGCCATAAATAAGAAAGAAATGGTAAAAATATCAAAATTTAGTAAACAGTCAATGTTTTCAGATGTAACTTACGTATTCCTGCTCTTCCTGGGTTAACAATAGCGACAACATCGGACGCAAGATCCAGTTCGGTCAATACACCTGACAATTTCTACAACAGACAAAATAAAACAATATCACTGTTTATTTATTTTTACAGTTTTAAAGCAAAAAATGAAAAATAAAGAAAATAAATATATGATCAGGCCATAACAGGACTTTCATCCTCCTCTCAAATTAATTTCAAACTGGCTTGAAGGGTAAGAAAGTAATGTGTTAGTATTAGCTAATTTGAGAGGATGAAATGTGATCTTTAAAAAATGTGTTTGGTATAAGAATGTCCTGTTATAGTCACATCACATGTTGCTATGCGTTACAATTTAAACACTGCTTTGAAATAGTAGAATATTGTGTACTTTTCTGAGCCGTGATAAATTTGATCCTATCTCAAATCTGATAGCATTTGGATAGTTAAAAATGTAATAAAAAACATTTTGGCCTAGAGAACAATTTCTTATAATAGTTATTAGGCTATAACTACAAGGTCATATCGCCTACTCTTTCGTCGCTCTGGTGGACATGAGCCCGACTCTACTATGAGAGTCCTAAATTTTGCATACCCTAAATTTTTATTCACCAATGATAGGACTCTTAATGAGTACCTGACATCGTACAGGCTCGGGACCATCGCTAACATAAAAAAATTAAATAAAATACTGAAATCTACTTAGAGAAATGCAATGTTTACTGATAATAATAATAATAAAATTTACAATACAGAATTATTACATTCTCAATAAGGCCATGTACGAATTCACAGTTAGAAATATCATTAATGTAAGAATTGTGATCGGCGTCTTCAATAGCTTGCTTGATGCACTCTATTCCAATGCAACCCCTTGCATATTTGGAGGCGATAAGACTTAAGGTACCTGAAAAATAATATTATTTATTTCAGTTAAAGCAAAACACGGTAGTAGGACTCTTCATATAATATTGAACATTTAAATACATAAATAGTTACGAGGTCGTCCACTACCAGATCGCTCTTTCGTCGCTCTGGTTGACCCTACTTGTGGGAGTTCTAAATTTTGCCTACATAGATTTAGTTACCTAGGATCTTTAAGGAAAATCTGGGATTGTATAGGAAGTGGGGAAGAGCATTAAAGAAGTGATTCCTTTAGAGTCTCTTTTAAAAAGCGAAATGGTTTAGTTACTCGAAATTCGTCTTTCTTCCCGGTATCGTAATCATGCCTAGTATTATTGAGAGGGAAAATATTTATATTTTTTTCTAATGACCATTAATGATTTAAATATAAACAGCGCAGGTAATTAATTAAGAGATTTTAAGTTTATTAAATATCTCTCTGCCACTTGCTCTTTGAATAATATTATTTATTGTTCTTAGTGCTTTCTTTTGACGTCTGAAAATATTATCACTAGAGCTAGAAGCTCCCTAATGTACTCATGAATAATTATAGAATGGTTTAAAAAAGTTACAAGTTCGTTATAGTGACTAATGCCCGGGGTTCAACACGTCATATGGCCTACTACCAGTGCTCTTTCGTCGATCTGGTGAACGACTATACTATGGGAGTCCTACATGTTGCCTACCTAGGTTTATTCACATAGGGTAAGGGTATTAGACGAGTTCCTGACATCGCACAGGGTGCTGTCCCTTACTAAAGACGCATGCTCAAGGTTTTTTCAACTCCCAGAATAAAAAGAATAAAAAACCGAAGAGCCTCGGCGGGGTTTCGAATAAATCAAATCATAAATAAATGTAACAAGAAGAAAAGATAATAATAATTTTAAAATATATATATAGAAAGTATAGTAATACCAACGCCACAGCAGAGATCCAAAAGCGTTGTTCTATTGTTAATTTTAGCAAATTTGAGAACCGCTTTGTACAAGATAGAAGCTGCCTCAGTATTTATTTGAAAGAATGAGTCTGGTGAAATTCTAATTTTAACATCGTCCATATATTCATAAAAATACGGTTCACCATGAATCAAATCAAAGGGTGCATCCTCGTTCGTACACTTCACTCGCGAACTAAAACAAAAAATATATCATATTATAGTAAAAAAAAGAGTCTTTAAACCTAAATATTAATTCATTATACATAAAAAACAATCTATATATATATATATATATATATATATATATATATATATATATATATATATATATATATAATTAAAGTTTTGTCTGTATATATAAAAAAGAACTTTATCTATTGCATTTCAAAGCTCTGACTGTTCAGTGTAATGATTTTATCATACCTCTTTATGATTCTGAGATAACTCAAAAAGACATTCAATTGTTTAACTTCAAAATGATAGGGTGTATACAAAAATTAATTCTAGATCTGAGAATGTTTCCAAAAAATTGTTTTAGACCTGCTGATGTAGTTTGAAGAAGGGAGTTACGATCGTATATAAAAAAACTAAAGACCGTTTACTCTCCCAAATTTTATACATTGGATGTTAACGTTTCGGAATTATCAAAGCTGGAAATTACAAAACAACACTAGTTGTAAATAAGATGTTATATCAAATATTCTATGAGAAAATACATTTTTTAATAACCAAAGTTGTATAATATTATTGTATAACATTAAAATGTATAGTTAGTTATTATGACTCATTTAACTACGAGGTCATATCACCTACTACCAGAGCCCTCTTTCGTCGCTATGGTGGACATGAGCCCGACTCTACTATGGGAGTCTGAAATTTTGCTAACCAGTACACGACATCGAACAGGCTCGGTACCATCGCTTAACGTCCCATCCGAAGGACCTCCCAGATAAAATAAACTAAGGGTCTCGGCCGGGTTTCGAACTAGGACACTACCTCTGAGCTACCAGCGCCTTCTTACAATTTATATATACAAGGTGGTTAACAAACGCACTTCTCTGTCTTATAGCCACCAAACTTCTTTTACTCTCAATTGTTTATAGTGATGATAAATTAACAACCAATAAATAACTAAATATGTCAATAATAAGAAATTGTGTAAGTTACCTCACCAAGCTTGGAAGTTGAGGGAGGTAACGTCAGGACAACGAGAGATGAAGTAATCTTTGAGGCTGTCCCGGGCTTGTTGAGTGGCAGCCTGAGATGCACCAGACGGATGCACCACTACAGCTATCATTGTATCCATGTTGGAGTTTGATCGAACAATGAGATTTTTCCAAAATCCACCATCGTGAAGATCATGGCAGGCCCTCAACTCAGACTCACGAATAAAGTCTTGAAAAACCTAGACAAATAAAAAAAAAAGTGGTCAGTGAATTACCGGCAATGTACTTACCCAGAACGAATTAACCTATTACGTTTTCGCTCTCCCTATAAAACCAATCGACCGCTTTCGACATGGGCTGAACATCATGAATCCTCATAATACATTTTATCTCGATAAATTCATCATATCAGCAGTTTTTGGGGTCAGGATTTCTGAGTTGAATCCCCCTTCCCTTCAACCGTTTTCGGGGAATAAGGTTAGGTTTTATGACTCATGCCCGGGCTTTAACTACGAGGTCACATCGCCTACTACCAGAGCGCTCTTTCGTCACTCCGGTGGACATGAGTCCGACTCTACTGTGGGAGTCCTAAATTTTGCCTACCCTAAATTTTTATTCACCTAGGGCAGGGGTCTTTAACGAGTACCTGACATCGTACAGGCTCGAGACCATCGCTTAACGTCCCATCCGAAGGACGGCTTGCTTAAGTTTATTTTACCTCCCAGATAAATAAACTAAGGGCCTCGGTCGGGTTTCGAACCCACGCTTTTGAGCTCAGAAGACAAGCACGCATACCACTGAGCTACTGGCGCCCTCTTTTCGGGGAATATAAATAGTTGCCATTCTTATGGGTTTTTTGAATTTACATATGAATTTTTGTGTCGATACATTCACTACGACGGCAATTATCAGAGTTTTGTGTTAAGCTTCCCCCTAATCCTCAACCTCCCTTCGGTCGATTTGACTGAAAATGATGGTATCGTTCTTATAGGGTTCTGGATACACAAATAAAATTCCGTATCGATAAATTCATTCCGGGAGATATCGTGTTTACATACATACAGAATTTTTAGAATCAAGGGATCGGATCGGGAAACATGGAATTCCGTTGACAACTTGACATTTCTGACGGATTACATAACTTCCCCTTTACTTCGTAGAGCTAAGGAATATACAATTTGGAGAATTTCGCTGAAAAAGGTCATATTAGCAATTTTTATGAAAATTGAGTTACGCTCAGTCTATATTATCTCCTGTACATATTGAGCCTTCGTAAAAAAAATAACAAATAAAATCAGGAAAAAATCTATTTTCAGTTTCATGTAACAGCTGTAGTCCAAATGCTATCTGGTGAGAGGTTGTATCGTTTTGATCCCCTGAAAAGATTTTCTGTACTTAAGAACAATGTAACAATCTGCTTAAGAACTAATCAACAAAAGCGATACTGTTTTATGTCACTTAACATAGATTTGGAACATATTTGTTTTCAATACTGACAATAGGTCGTGTATATCAGTGGGCTTACTTGTCAACATTCCTCTCCCATACAATATTTCTTATTTTGAGGGAAAAAATATCTTAATATTAGTGCTGTATATTTTTTTATTATATTAAAATTTTTCTTTTCTTTACAGGCTTACTGAAACAATATTAATATAAACAAACAACTAATTACAAAAATAATAAGAGCTCAATTATATGCAAAAATGTTTAATAGAAATAACAAAAAAAAAACATATAGTTAAAATAGAGAATAAAAATACAGAACATTAACGTTGATACCTGAAAATTTTAGAAATTGGGTTTATTGGCTAACAAATGAGGGGGTTAGTTTCAAAACATCATTCAGTACATTTTTTTCGAAATCGAGTTTATTAGTGCAATCGATTCTCTAAAGGGTTCTGAATAGATTGTTGTAAAATTTGTATTTCAAAACATAAAAAATACTTCGTTTATTTCCTTCTAAAAACAACAGTTGGTTTCATAACATGACAAATATTTTTTCAATCACTTTCAAAACATGGTATCCATTTTTAGCAAATGAGAATGAAGGATTTTGTTTGTGAGAGGTTAGAAAGAGAGGTAGAAATCTACAGTGGCACTTTAAGTTTGCCGAATGCAAACGCTTCTTATTACGAAATCGAAGTCTGACAAAGGTAATGTTCTTGTTCGAGGGGAAGCTTTCTACAGACATATGGTTGGGAGTTCAAAAACCGTAACAAAAAAAAAACGTCATTCAAAACAATAAACTCTAAAGTCCGGCTTCCTTTCAAGAACTTGGAAAATGTAAAAAAATAAAAACTTAATGATGTAAAAAAACTTTTAACAATTCATTATGGAAGTAAGTGGGCAGAGCATGAGAACCTCACTTACTATAAAAATGTTCTAGCTGCTGCAAGCACTTTGCAAGCCACTACACAAAGTCTTGGCGACGAAATTTCATGCGAACTTCAAATTGAAACCGAAGAGTTTATTGTTTAATCACACATAAATTCTTATTAGGTATTTAATTTTTTCAAGATTTTTATATTATTATTTTTTTTTAATATGTAATAATAATAATAATATTTTTATTACAATTTTATACTATGAGTTTGTTCTTTTAATAGTATGCCTATCCTTATTTCTAAAACAGAACTGAACTAAGTGAAGGGAGTATTATTATTGGATAGTTGAAGAGTTAGTTTCAAAACCTGACAAATACAGCAGTCGGTTTCAAAACAGGATAAGTACTAACTTTATGTGAGGATATTTAAATATTTAGTAATAATTTTATATATTTGGACACTTAGTCGCAACTGCTACAACTAGTAGCAAAAAGAAAGCAAAACGTCTGTACTGGTACACCTATTTGTTTATGAGTTACAGTTTTTTTGGTTTTTCTGTAATATTTTCTGGAGGTCACTCATCATGTTTTGAAACTAACCCCCTCAAATAGTTCTTAATAAGAGGCCACCGATAGCTCAGTGGTATGCGTGCTTGCTTATTGTGATTAGGTTCGCGGCCGAAGCCCTTAGTTTATTTTATCTGGGAGGTAAAAAACATTTAAGAACGCCGTCCTTCGCAGTTAAGTGATGGTGCCGATGTCAGGTACTCGTTAAAGACCCCTACCCTAGGTAAATAAAAATTTAGGGTAGGTAAAATTTAGGACTCCCATAGTAAAGTCGGACTCATGTCCACCAGAGTGACGAAAGAGCGCTCTGGTAGTAGGCGACCACGTAGTTAAAGCCCGGGCATGAATCACAATAACTAACTTGTTCCTTATAGTACAACACTATAAATTTTCGTCTGCTTACTTGAGGACAAATCTTTAGTAGATCAATAACTATTTGAAAGGACAAAATCAAATTATTATTCATAAAAACAAAAGACGTTGTCTTCCCACTGTTTTATTTTTGACCAGAACTGGTTTTCAACGCAACAGCGTCATCATCAGTGGGACACCCCACCCACACAGCGTTGCGGCCTCCTTTAACCGCAGTGGGAAGACGTATTTTATTTCTATGAGAAATCGCGGCCCACATCTTACTTTTTATTATTCATAGAATTCGCTGTTTGTGAAACAGGCATGCATGCCTACTGTTTGGTTTAGGAACTTAAAATTATTAGGATTGTTATAAAGGGAAATAACAGTTATATTTTTATCAGATTCTAACGACAACAGGGCACCAGTAACAAGGACGTTGTTTATCCGATAAATATTAGTTAATTCCTTAAAGTAAATATTGTCTTTTATCAATAAAGCTACTCCAGATTTGCCATCTGCTCTGTCTGTTCGTAATATATTAAAACCTTTAAAACTATAATATTTACCAGGGCTGAATCAAGTTTCCGACAAAGCGGCTACGTTTATTTTTTCAGATCATAATAAATTTTCTAATGACCCTTTATTAGACACTCCTGATCTGGCATTCCATTGTAAAATCTTTAAATTATTCATGATCATTGTTATTGAAAGAAATTCCCAACTCTATCTTTTATCAATTCTTTTAGTGTTACGCTATCAGATATTACCAATTCTTCTCTTGAAAAATAAGTATTAATTATTTGCAAAAAGGTATTACAAATTTCGTCGACCGTCAGTCTTAACTTTTCTTTTTGATCAGTATTATTTTGTATGTAGGGATTGAATTTGATTATTCCTCCTGCAGAATTTTTGGGGGTCGATGGAAGATATAAATCCTTATTCAGATTTATACCAAGAGATTGAGGGGGGGAGAATTGTCTGACCCTTTTGACGCCTTTTTTGAAATAAGAAGTAGTGGGGGTAATGGGGGTGGGGATGTTCACTGGCTTCTTATGCAAATATGGAAATTCTTTAGTAGAATCAACTGTAGGCTTAACAATACTGGAATAGCTCTTATTTTCCACCAATAATCTGGCATCTCTGAAAGGAATATTTTCGGTAGCCATGACTGTTTTAATGTTTTTCTGTTTTTGGTACTCTAAACAATTAACCTTGTCAATAGACGAGTGGACCTGATCGCAATGAACGCACTTTAAAGAAAGGGGGTTGGGACAGTCCTTTTTCTCATGTTCCCCTGAACATAAAGTGCACCTCAGTTTACCTTTACACTGACTAATGTAATGATTGTATCTAAGGCACCTAAAACATTGGGTCACGTTCTGAATGTAGGGCTCCACGGCACATCTTACATAATGAATATAAACATACTCAGGTAAAACCTGACCTCTAAATGTAATAAGCACAGTATAAGTTGGCTTTTCAATTAGTTTATCATTTTCTTTAGTTTTTCTAATTATTCTTCTAACAGACACCAGCGTAGCACTAATTCCCAAATCATGTCTTAATGAAGCCATAATTTCTTCTTCCGACAAAGAGACGTCCACATTTCTAATGACACCCCGTCTTTTCACCAAAAAAGACGGCACATATACATCGAGATCTTGATTCAAAAATTCCGAATCCACCAATGTGTTGGCACTGGACCCGGTTCGACAACTGATTTTTAGCCGGTTGTAACCTGCTTTCGAAATGTCCAATATATCAGTTCCTAGAACGGAATGATTACTAAAAATCATTTTGCCTATAGACATAGCGTGGAGACGCCCTACCTGACCTCCATCCCGCTTACTTTCAATGTACACTTGAAAAGGTCCTTTGTCCCAGGGTTGGAAGTACTCTTTAGGCCGTGTTCTTTCCGACGAGTTATTTTGAGTAAAATTTACTTCCTGACTAACGTTAGAAATTGATGTCCCGCTCATAGCCGTATTTTCTTTGTTATTTCCCATCTGTTTTCCACTGTTGGAATTAAATACCTTCGCATAATTATTTTCGTTAATGTTTATGTTTGGATTTTGATTAAGATTCAATCCCTGCTCCTCTGCTTGACATTCCATAGTATACTTTCCACAGAAATGATTGGCAAACATTTAGGAATTGACTACTATTATATGTATATTTATAAAAACTACAATACCTGTGATAGGAAAATGTGTTTCTTTTTTATATTTCCTAGATTAACAGGAGATACACAGACAACTGGTCCATAAGCTGGACTTCCAATAAAGAAACCAACAGTCTTCTCATTACCATCAACACCAGTTCTGATACTAAATTCATCTTTGTTTCGGTATTCCTGTGTGATAGGCTGTAAGAATCAAGTAAAAAATTATCAATAAACATCTCTGACAAGATTGAAAACTATTCAAGTTGTTACTCACCGATGGCAGAATATTATGAACGATTGTTTTACTATTCGAGATTTTCCTGGATTTAATTTTCTGCACCACATTTTTACTCCATTCCTGCTTCCTCATTAATTGTTCGGTGTAATCCAATTTCCAAAGAGGCGTGACAACATCGGCTAGTATTTCATACTGATTATCAACTGTAACTTGAGAAACTATTTCATTCTGAAAAAATAAAAATACTAATGAATATACAGGAAGAAAGAAGGGAACGAAGGACTTAAATGCAAGATGTACCTTTCTTGTAGTGTTTTCATTTGCGCTAAGCTTTATCTTTGTGGAAAATTTACGAGTTTTGCGATGCAACAGTGGTATAAATGATACATTGTCTTGAAAAAAGGAGACATATCTTATAAAACGCATAACACCGAAAGTTTAACAAATATATTTTTCTTTCAATTTGAACACACACCATTTATATTAGAAAAGTGTGTACTGGATCCACTTCTCCTGATTTCCAGGAATAGTTAAAACTCGAGTCGCGATAGCGCTGTAATCCCCATCAGTGTTACCAGGTCCAAAAAATTAATTCTAACGACCCTGCCTGCGTTCGTTTTCAGATAATTTTAGAGATACATTTCCTCAAAAAATATTACTCTCAAGATTACTAGACTATAAGGTTCGCTTTCTTCTCTAAAAAGCAGTGGACTGTGACTTGAGCCAGGATACCCTAGCCCGCTATACTCAAACGCATTTTGTTGTGGTATTGGCCATTTAAAAGTTTGAATATGAAAAATGGAATTGAAGACCTAACCCCAGGAAAATCTTCGAATTTTTTACCTCGGCAGACACCACACTAGCCATTTCTATTCTTAAAACTACACTATAATTCTGTCAAAGACGGGAGACTAGAGGGACCCAAGACAGAGGGCCCAAGCAAGCGGCCCCAGCCAAGCCGGGGGACAGCCGTATTTATTAATTATAAATTTATATTTATTTTGTCTGCATTATTTTATTATATATATAATTCAGAAACTGTTGAAATTTATACATATATAAATTTTAAGAATTTCAGAATATTTATGACAGTATTTTTTTTTTCATTTTGATTAATAAAATAAAATATGCAACGAAATTTGTTAAACTTGGTATTTTATCTCTTTCATAGGTTTAAGTAGTCATACTGTTTGTATTTTGTGGGCAAGGGAATCCTGGCGGTACCTACGCCACAACCCACTGCTTTCTACAAAAGTTAGCAAACTTTGGAGATTAGTTATTTTTGAATGATTCCTTTCTTTGGGAGGAGCGAAACTTATTTTTTTATCATATTTCTAATGTAACTAATAAAATGTTCTCCTACAAAATAGAAATAATAAAAATCAAAAAATATTTTTGATAAATTAACCAATACATGAAGATTCCAAAAGGAACAGCGATATCACGTCACAAGTTTTGTACTAATATCTAGTGTACACATTTTAGTTCTCGAACA
Organism: Aradus depressus; assembly: GCA_963662175.1. Lineage (NCBI taxonomy): Eukaryota > Metazoa > Arthropoda > Insecta > Hemiptera > Aradidae > Aradus > Aradus depressus. The sequence goes on from OY759214.1 coordinate 40,329,891, forward strand.
TCTTTGCCAATAAGTTTAGCGAGGAACTGTATATCAAGAGGTTATTTGCTTGTTATTTTCTGGTTTGGCGTATTTATCCTGATACCTTTGTCATGTGGGCTCATCCTGGTCTGAAGTGATAAGGAAAAGTGACTGGTTGAAGGACAGTCTCTCCATTTCGTTCAAAATACTGTGTTTCCCATTCGGGTATGAATCATCATCGCAGGAAACGTCCCTTCAATGACCTGTAAGTCGCTTGCCAAATTTTCATCAAATAAAAATATTTTTTTTGGTAAGTATTTTCAAAGAACACAGTTCATACTTCATATATCATTATATTCATATAAAAATTGTAAATATTATTGACTTATTTATCAGTGTTTGATTGAGATTTACGTTTTTTTTTTCTAATGGGCTCAAAATTAATTTTATGTATTTGTTATAAAAACCAAAAATAATTTGATTCTCCCATTATACTTACATTTCAAGTGTCAAAAATTATTTATTTTTTATTTAATGTAAGGATCATATTACTGAAATGAAGTTTCTCGTTCTAGAAACATATCCTTATTCAATTTCAAATCTGCAGGAGTTTTCTTGTTAGTAGTTAACAATATTTCAATACTTTTGTAATAAGCGTAAGTAGAATTTTTTTTTTTTTTTTTTTTTTTCCAATGCCAAGGCGCCTTTTATTGATTTAAAAACATTTGGCGCCGGGCAGCCCAATAAATTTGTGATGTCAATTTGTAAAAATTGTTATCCTGCCGGTCGATGTTTGGCATTCGTAAGTCTGCAAGTGCCTCGCAGTGCTGAAGATGTGCAGCTACCATATTGTCTCCGCTTCCGCAAAGAACGCAGGACGGGCTGTCTACTATTCCAATGCGGTGGAGATGGCTCTGGAGGTAATCATGCCCCGTTAACATTCTGAAACAGGCCACCGCCTCACTCCTGGGCAGATCTCGTGGTAATCGGCCAGCTTCTTCCAACAGTCTGGACCACTGCTTTCCCTCTGCTTTCTCGAGATACCGTGTTTTTAATTGTTTCTTACACTCCTCATGTAGTAGCCTTTTTGTTGTTCCGTACTCAGGATGGGTGTGTGGTTGAGGCTTTTCGGTTCCCAGCTTTGCCAATTTATCAGCTTCCTCATTGCGTAAGTAGAATGAAAATATATGTAGCATAGGAAAAATGCCCAAATCATTATTCAAAATATTTCATAATTTACTGCAATTATCGTAAAACATTTTTTTTTTTAGAAACTGATTCTATCCGGAATGTTTCCCGTGTTTCTTTTAAATATTAGTGCCTAGTTTTTATTTCCTGCATAGTCAAGTAGAATGGATAATTCAGAAGACGAAGTTTTGATCCAGACAGGAAAACGTAAAACCTCTTGTTATGGGACAAACAATGTAAGTATATGTTTGTAATTTGTTTTATTATTTCTTAGGGTATTTTGTTAAATTATTCTTTGTTTTATGATTTATTTGAATGTTTATAGATTGGGAATATTAACAGTGAACTAGAGAACAATGATGCAAATTGGCCCCCGAGGAAGCAGTCACGAACCACCCAAACTGTCCTTGTTGGATCCCTTGATGTTTTATCTGCTAACTTCGAGGTAAAATCAGTTTTTCATTTTTATTTTTTTGACAAAATAGATAATGTTTTAAACTATGAAGTATTTCAGGCATGTTGTCATTTTTTTTTTTTTTTTAAATATAATCGTGGGCTTACTATTATGGTTGTATCAGGAAGCACTTCCATCACCATTATCTATAATTTATCTGTTATTTATGTTAACATTTTTTCTTTCAAGATTTTTTTACAAAACATATTTTTTATATTAGTTATTATGATTCATGCCCGGGCTTTAACTACAAGGGTCATATTGCCTACTACCAGAGTTATGTTGGGTGTTCCGAAAAAATAGTTTTTAAAAAATCAAAATAAATTTATTAAACAAATACAAAGATTACACACGAGCGGAGTCTAACTAACAATGATCTAGGTCTAAGAGTGGGGGTATATATAGTCTATTGAGTTCTGCTGATGCTGTTGATGGTGATAGTGGCTGAATTCCTCTTTAACTCCAGAGCCTACAAAAAATTAATGGGAGTAGTGATACTGTGATAAATATGTTATATATGAATTCAGTATCTCCTTATATATTAAAGTTATTTTTTTCTTTATTTTCTTGAAATTCACAAAATCACTAAGTAAGACAGGCGGGATATGCAATGTTTCAGCGCAATCCTTTGATATACTTCAGGTTGCCACCCAATTCTGAATTGACTCCCTTTGTTAGTTTAAAAATTAAAACCCATTATAATATATATATATCATTGTTGCATATTTTTTTGCTCATTGTTGTTTAGAATACGAACACAACCTGTAAAATCCGTGATGGTTATCACGTTAACTCTCAAGTGGTCCATGCCCTGTACATGGTGCTATTAGAGAAAATAAAGTAATTACAGCAAGATATTGAGAATTGTAATATCTGTATTAAAAGGTTCCACTTTGAATATTTTGTAATTATCTACGTTTTCACTACACTTTTTTTATTTAACTGAAAATCAATAGGTGGTGCGAGAGCGCTGATAGTTCAGTGGTAGCTTGCTTGACTACTGAGCTCAAGATCTCGGGTTCGAAATCCAAACGAAACCCTTAGGATTTTTTATCTGGGAAGTGAAAAAACTTTGAGCACGTCGTCCTTCGGATAGGACGATAAGGGCTGTTCTGACCCCGTTGGGTGAATAAACCTAGGTAGGCAAAATTTAGGATTCCACACTAGAGTTAGGCTCATGTCCACCAGAGTGACGAAAGAGCGCTCTGGTAGAAGGCGAAATGACCTCATAGTTAAAGCTCAGACAATAAATAGTCGCAATAACTAATTAACTGTACATATAGGGAGTATCGCTCAGTTAGTTTTTTTCGATTCATATTCACGGAATGTGTATAGATTTTTTTTATTATTTTGTGTGTCCTAACTTGAGGTTCCACACAAAAAGTTTCGTATTTTTGTACAGAAAAAATTGCCGTTAGATAATGTCGTATGTTTACCTGATAATGTCGTATGTTTACCTGAAACATAATGTCGTATGTTTACCTGATTATTGATCCGTTTGTCGTTAATATAATAGGTTCTTTCAAGTTATAAAGTTTATTGTTTATTTAGAGTTAGTTACTATTACTCATGCCCAGGCTTCAACTACAGGGTCATATCGCCTACTACCTGAGCGCTCTTTCGTCACTCCGGTGGGCATGAGCCCGACTCTGCTGTGGGAGTCCTAAATTTTTCTTGCCTCAAGTGTTTATTCTCCTAGGATAGGGGTCTTTAACGAGTACCTGACATCGTACAGGCTCGGGACCATTGCTTAAAGCCCTATCCGAAGAACGGCGTGCTTAAATTTATTTTACCTCCCAGATAAAATAAACTAAGGGCCTCGGCCGGGTCTTGAGAACCCGCGACTTTGAGCTCAGTAAGCAAGCACACATACCACTCAGCTACCGGCGCCCCTCTTCTTTATTTAGATAAACAATGTTTTTCACATTAATTTATTGCACCCTTTATTTACAGAGTCTGGACTATGATGTTTGTGAAAACCAACTGTTTCTGGAAGAAGAAAGAAAGAGAGGATTTTCATTTTATATGAAAAAGAACATAGCACGATGGTTTATTTTCCTTTTAATTGGCGTTTTTACCGCCGTTGTTGCTGTTATTATTGATATAGCCATTGACAAAATGGCATCTTATAAGTATCACTTAATTAAAGATTGTATCCTTTTATATCTACTGTACAATATTTCTAATTATAATTTTTTTGATAGCTCAGTTAAGATAACATTTAGAAGAAGAGGGTGCAGGTAGCGAAGAGGTGCAGAAGGTACATCCGAACGCCCCGTGCCTGTGCGATGTCAGGTTTACATTGAAAACCTCTACCCTAACCTGGTTACACAAAATGTAGGATTCCCACAATACAATGGGGCTCATGCCCACCAGAGTGACGATAAAGCGCTCTGGTAGTAGGCGATATGACCTCTTAGTTAAAGCCCGGGCATGAGTCACTATAAATAACTATAATTATACAATAAACCGGTAGTTTATTTATATTTTTTTTGTGGGATACACAATATTTGTTGATTTTTTCCAGTGGTATCTTCTTTTTTTGAGAATATTTCGGGACCCTTCCACACCCCTTCTACTGGTCACTAAGAACGCCGAAGGAAAAAAACAATGCCGGAGAGAATCAATATAATATCTCAGAGAAGCCTAAGAAACACATAGACAATATTTCATAAAGGAACTCTGTTTTATTTATTTACTGATCATGTTTACTGGTCCCAATAGTTTAATCGGCCGGGCTCATCTGTGAATTCCACTCACCCTATTCTGATAGTTATTGGGTTTGTAGCTCAGTCTGCTATAAGACAAGAGATGATGTATTTTGTTCAGCGCAATCTTCAGTGAGTAATCTATTACTTAGAGCACTAGGGAGTTACTACGTACGTGGTACAATTACTCAATATATAACCACTTATACATCCTCTGGATTTTGAGTAAGCTTTCGGTATGCACTTCAGTGCCTGCTATGCACCGATTGTATTGAATTAATTATTAATATATAATAAATATAAATAATTAATCTTACTTTATGGAGAAGGATTTTTCTCAAAGTAATATTTGAAGAACATTACATTAATTAAGCGGTACACTGTATAGGCTTATAATTTGTGTATTTGATCATATGTGAATGTATTCCATTAATGAGATAATATATTTTTTATCAAGAGGACGCTGGTAGCTCAGAGGTAGCGTGTTAGCTTACTAAGCTCAAGATCGCGGCTTCGAAACCCGACCGAGGTCCTTAGGTTTTTCATTAGGGAGTTTGAGTCCTTCGTATGGGACGTTAAGCGATGGTCCGAGCCTGTACGTTGTCAGGTACTCGTTAAAGACACCCATCCTAGGTGAACCCACTCTGGTGGACATTATCCCGACGAAGGAGCTTGTGGTAGTAGGCGATATGGCCTCGTAGTTAAAGCCCGGGCATAAGTCACAATAACTAATTCTAATTATAACTAATATATTTGATCATACGCGAATGTATTCAAGTAATGAGAAAATATATTTTTTGTCAATGGATCATACAAATTATGTTGTTTGATAGATTATTTCTTTAATAAAAAATATGTAGATATTGACCATTGCCTGACAGAAGACTGTCTGTATGTGCCTTTTCTCCTTTGGTTGGGGATGAACGTTGGTGTGGTGTTCGTTGGAGCATTCCTTGTTGCTTTCGTTGAAGTAAGTTTATCACTGTAATTATTTAAAATAAATATTTGAAAAGTATATATTTTACTCAGGATGTCCACTATCAGAGAAATATCAGCGCCTTGAGTTCACGTTACAAAAATTATATTGTAACAACGGTCTTAACATAAGTGGGGAACTAGCTGTGTTGGCAGTTTGCCGAAGTAAATACTAAGCTCTACACGGCGTGGAGAGTTCGTGGTTCATCTAGGGATACAATATCGAAATATAATATAGATGTAGATAATTTTAGTTGTAAGTAGTGTCGAAAAAAATATCGATACCGTAGATACGAGTAGGAATGTGCATTCCGTAAAGCTTTACTTCCCCAGCTCTACAAAGTATAGGGGAAGATATATAATCGGTCAAAAAATCGATGCCGAGTTTTCAATGGAATTTCATATTTTCCGAATTCCAGATTCCAAAGACGGGGAAAAATATGCTGTCTGTCTGTGAACACGATACCTCCCGATAGAATACCCGAAATTTTATATGTATGACCTGAACCCCAGACAAATCGGCCAAAGGGAAAGAGAGGATTAGGGGAGAGGAACTCAAAAACTCCAATAACTGCCCTTGTAATGAATGTGTCGACACAAAATTTCATAAGTTAATTTAAAACTCCATAATTTTCAGCGGAATCGTCAGAACAGAAGGGAGGATCAGAGCGAGGTTCAACTCAAAATAACTGCCTACGTAATGAATCTATCGACATGAAATTTCATATTTTAAGTCACGTTTCAGCGATATCTGCCGAAGAGGAAGGGGCTCAATTCAAAACCGTAATTTCTCCTCATGCAATGAATTTATCGACACAAAATTTACTATGGAGCCCCTATTAAATTGATTAGCTCAAACGGTCGACTGGTTTTGGAGGGAAAGCGAAAAGTTAATTGAATAATTCGTTATGGGGAAGTACATTGCCGGTGAAACACCGACGAATGTTTTTTTCTGTATTCCCACATATCTTGCACTTTACCGAATTTTCGTTCATTTAGGCGAAACATTTATACAGTTTACTTTATTTTACGCTACATTATTTTGAACATTCTCTGTGTTATGAAAATTATAGTATTCTATATTACTTGTTGAATTGACTATATTATGTATTAATCCTTTTATTATTTATTCCTTTATAGCCCATAGCCGGAGGTAGTGGCATACCGCAGGTGAAGTGCTACCTGAACGGTGTCAAGATGCCTCGCATTGTTCGTATCAAGACACTTATTGTGAAGGTTATTGGAGTGGTTTCTTCAGTTGTTGGTGGCCTTGCCGGAGGAAAGGTAAATTCAATGTTCAAATTTTCATAATTCAACTTTATATTAGCCAATTATTATTTGAATATATATTTTTTAATAAAACACTATACTTATTGTTACTTAATAAAAAAAGAATTGTCTGTTAACTAATAGATAATAAATCAATTGATTGAATTTAATAACCCTACAAAGGATATGCCAAATTGTATTAAAAGAAAAATAATTGCCAATAATAAATAAATAAATAAATTTATTTGATAATGAATAATAAATTGAATTGAATGTAATTTTACTATTGAATTTAATATTTAAAATAATTGAATTTACTGAATTAGCAAATAATAATAATTGAAATTAATATTGTATCTACCTTAATGAAATTTAATGAAGTTTAAACTAAACAAAATTTATTAAAACGAGTTAATATTATTTGAGTAAATTCAGTGAAATATCTTTTAAATATTAAATTCAATAGTAAAATCAGTAAAATTAAATTAAATTAAATTTATTATTCATTATTTTATTACAATTTGGCATATGCCTTGTGGGGATATTAAATTCAATCAGTTGATTTATTATTTATTTATTAATTAAAATATACATTTTTTTAAATTATAATTTGGCATATTCCTTGTGTGGATATTAAATTAAATATTAATAACTAACATCATAATTTATTACAGTTATTAGAAACCTTGAAAAGCTTTTTTGTTTAGCGACATGGTGATTATATAGCCTGTTTTCTGAAGTTGGGTATAGTTCGATAAGACCTGATATGTCTGTTTATTTTCAGTTTAGTTATCACTCAGCTATTTTTAATAATTCAAAATATTATTTTTTGAATTATCAATAGCTACTAAATTGTTAACAAATGTCAACGTTTTCTCTGTTCTCAGAACATAGCCAAAAATGTAAAAATATAACATTAATACATTTCAATTTTTGTGTTTAATATTAACATGGAAGCAACAGAAGTTTCTCGGTTATTCGGAACTTGCCTTATCATTTTTTTTTTTTTTTTCCCCCTATGAAGTCGAAAATAATTATGAGAATAAATATGAGAAGCGTGAGGAAGATGGTTTAAAAAATAACCTACTTTGCTATTTTTCTCTGTTAGATTTCCTTGCAATTCGTTGCAATTTCCTTGCAGCGCCAACTCCTCTCCATGAAATGATATATATACAATTTTTCAATTATTTCTAAATATCTGGAAAATTCAGTTATCCGTATAGGCATATGGCGTCCCCTTCTGTTCGGATAATCATGGTTTTACTGTTTATGAAAAAGTTTTCAATAAAGTTGAGTAATCCTTATAAGTTTTGTTTTCTAGGAAGGTCCAATGATACACGCTGGAGCCGTGGTGGCGGCTGGTCTGTCCCAAGGGAAAAGTACTACTTTCCGAATAGACTTGGGGATCCTCCGTTACTTCCGAGAAGACCATGAAAAGAGGGACTTTGTTCTGGGAGGAGCTGCTAGCGGAGTTGCGGCTGCATTTGGAGCTCCTGTTGGTAAGGACATCTTACTTCCTCAGCTATACCAAGTATAGGAGAAGTTATGTAATCTGTTGGATATTCTATCTTGAATTTTCATCGGAATTTTATGTTTTCCGAAACCCTGATTCCAAAATTGAAAAATAAATCGTATGTCTGTCTTTGAACAAATGTACAGATGTACAAATCTTCTTAAAGGCAACTATAATTTTGCAGCGACGTTGGCCGAAGAGAAGGGGGTACAACTCAAAATCCCTAAGAACTCCCAAGAGAATGAATATATTGATGACATAATTCAAAACCCCATATGGACGACATCTATCAGTTTCCCACAAAATCGGCCAATAGGAAGGGTAAAACATAAACATGTAACTGTAAAGGGCTTTTTTGAAGATATTATTTAATAAAGAAATTTCCTATATTTGGTAGCATCAGTCAGAGGAGCATAAAAGAGTGATTGTCAATCCTTGCCATTGAGTATCTGGATGATCTCCTCCAGAGGAAGACTAGCCGTGCCCAGGTACCGCAGCCTCCACACTGCCAGGACAGGACAGGCGCCCAGGAAGTGGACCATATCTTCAACAGCCCCCAGGTCACAAGTGAACAGATCTGGGCCTCAGGGTCTTCAGCCCTAACATCTCTCCTCTCGCTCTGAACACGGTCTGCATTAGCAGCATGTCACTACCGTCCCTAATGTAGTCCCGTCTCTGTTCAATCTGCTGTAGAGTGTATGATAGGCAAAAGACTGCTACGTTATCATATTGAAATAACAGATTTTTATTTTTTATTATTTCCATTTGTTATTGATATAAAATAATAGTTTTAAATTATTAATTATTTTTTTGTTTAGGTGGTGTTCTGTTCAGCCTTGAGGAGGGAAGCAGTTTTTGGAATCAAAGTTTGACCTGGAGGATATTTTTCGCCTCCTCTGTGTGTACTTTCACTCTCAACATTATCATGAGCACTTACCATGGACATCCAGGTAACTACTAGCTCAATATTACTTCACGGCCATTATTCAAGTCGTCATTGTCCAAAACTGTTATGTTTCCTTTATGACGGTTATTTGTCAAGAAGCGCCACCAACTTATGTAGAGGTCCGTAAATGCTATTGGGTTCAAAACTATCGAAACAAGCGATATATTGGAATGGACTTACAGCTACTTATGATAATAACTATCGAGCTTTTGTATATACTAATTTATAATTTAATAATAATTTGAAATAACATAAAAGTTGATACAATTGCCGAATTATTGTATGCAATAACGGCACAATCAAACCCACGTATGGCCAGAAGGTCCAGCACTTTGGGTCAGAATTTTAAAGGGCAATTTAGCAGGTACTCGTTGAAGAACCCAACCCTATATAGGCAAAATTTTGGATTCTCAGAGTAGAGTCGTGCTCATATCCAGCAGAGCGACGAAAGAGGGCTCTGGTTGCAGGCGATATGACCTGGTAGTCAAAGCCCGGACATGAGTCATAATAACTAACTATTAAAGTGTCTGCATTCATCCTCTATTTTTTTTTTAGGAAGGTTTGTTTGTTTGTATCTATGTGTATTTATTTATAGGAGAATTGACTTACTTTGGTCTCCTCAATTTTGGACACTTTGAATCTCTCAACTACGAGCTGTTTGAACTACTTCTGTACGCTATGATGGGAGCTATTGGAGGCATCTTGGGCTCATTTTACACCTTTGTCAACTACAAATTGACTGTCTTTCGACTTAGGTAAGAGTAATTATTTTACTTTTTTTTTTCTACACCTTATTCGATAAATTTACCTAATTCGATTATTGTGTGAAATCTACCGATCGCTTTTTCAGTCACTTCTAATAGAAATAGACGGCTGAAAATTGGCACGTATACCTCATTCCGGTGACAATGCATTATATAGAAATTTCTACCGATCGCTTTTTCAGTCACTTCTAATAGAAATAGACGGCTGAAAATTGGCACGTATACCTCATTCCGGTGACAATGCATTATATAGAAGTTTATGCCAGATCAATCAAGAAATTAATCGTTGATCCGTGGCATGCCATATATCATGTCAATTCATCGAAATTATGAAGTTTCTGACTAACAATTTTTGTAAAATTCAAAAAGTAGGACAAACGTACACAGAGTTACAGCGTCTCAAAGATTGCTTTCCCTAACTCCAAAAAAATATAGATATTAGTCTACAGCTTATCTAAATATATAAAAATTATGAAAATAAAAAATCTAAAAACAAAATACAACAATATTTAAAAAAATATACCTTATATTTCAATTATAGTACACAGAAAAGTAGAAAATAAACTTTTTCTTTCTGCAGGCGATCGGTGTTGGGTGGGAATATGAATAATAGACATTAAAAAAAGGTATTGTGACGTAATATGAGGTGTTGTATTGATGATCTTGTCTATAACCTGTCTACTATTGTCTCTGCAACATAAAATGGGCCACCTTTTATTATGTCGGAATTTATTTATTATTGTAAATTATTCATATTCCCAGCCAATCGAACCCCTGGAGATAAAAAACGTTTATTTTCCACTTTTTAATAAACTATAATTGTAATAAATAAAATTTTAAAAATTTTTGGAAAATGTATTTTTAATATTATTTTTTACTTTCCTAAATCTTTTTTTAATTATTTAATTTATACGAAAACGATTGATTCTATGAAGAAAAAAAATATATAGTGATATATTCTAAAATCGTTTACAATACAAGTTATAGAGAAAATTGAAAGGCACAGTTTAAATGAAATACGATGTTTTGAAGGTGTGCGAGATACAAGCCGAAAACGGTTAGTTCTATCGAATAATTAGTCCTTATACAAAACTTTCTTATTAAATTTCTATTAATTCAAATGCCCTCAGATCTGAGCTAGTAACAATACGACCAAAGTTATAGCAGAAGTCGTACGACCGAATGTAGGATGTACAATACATTTCTGTAGGAAATTGTTCAAAATAATGTGCAAATTGTAAAACATTGCAACGAATCTTCAACTATTTTTGTATTATTGTTATTGCAGTACTTTCTTATATCAAACATTTTTTTACAAATATTTCTTCCTCCCCTTCCTATCAAATTAATTTCTTACTGGGAGAGAAATTTGTAAAAATGTGGTTGGTATAAGGAAGTCCCATTATAGCCACATCATATGTTTTTTTCTAATTTCTTCAATACGTATTTATTATAGTTGTTAATATTTTTGACTGTCCTACAGATATTTAAGAGCGAGGTACCTGAAGGTTATTGAAGCTTGTCTCGTGGCCGCTGTAAGTGCAACTGCAGGTCTTTTGATGATTTACTCCATCAACGATTGTAAACCTCTTGGTGAAGACCCCACTGAGAATCCAATACAGGTATTATCATCTGCTGTTGCATAAATCTAAATAATATATATAAGTACTAGCTAGATTTAACTACGAGGTCAAATCGCCTACTACCAGAGCGCTCTAGTGGAAATTAGCCCGACTGTACTAAATTGTGCCTACCCTAAATTTGTATTCCCTGTGGTAGGGGTTAGGGGTCTTTAACGAGTATCTGACATCGTACAGGCTCGGAACCATCGCCTAACGTACCATCTGAAGGATGGCTTGCTCAAAGTTTGATCTTGAGCTCAGGAAAATATAAATAAATTATATATATTCTAATAAAGAGGATAATTGATTATGAGTATAATAGATTACAAAAGTGTTTCTTAATTTTTTCTGCATCTGATATAAGAGATTCGTAAAATTGCATCCTATGGGTCCATTTTGTGATGAGAAACATGAATGTCTTCCTCAGAAACTTATTTTATTTCCATCGGCGTCTTTCTACGTCTGATGAGTCATATTGAAATTAATATAAGTTCATTAATAACGAAGTTATGAACATTTGTTTGTCCGATTCCTTCGTCGTACTGAAAGTCGTAATGACTGAAATATATGTTATTATCTATTTCTATCTATTGTTGGGCATATTTAGATTCAGTAATTATTTATTTATTTCATTTCAAATTTTTTTTGTTTGTATAATTGCGCGATCTTGGATATTTTCAAACCAGTATTCCCTTCTTTCGGATATAAAATGTTTTACACATATCATATATCTCTCAATATTGTTATTGTAATATGAACGTATTAATTATTCTCTAGATGTACTGTGCTGATGGACAATACAACGCTATAGGATCCATCTGGCTCCAGGTTCCTGAAGCCAGCGTTCGCTCCTTGTTTCACGATCCTCCAGGTTGGTATTATTTATTTTATTTTTGACTTTATTGATTTATAATGGCAAAAGGTATACCGAATTTCTTCAATCTCTGAACATCCGAAGTCTGCTTCTAGAACATTTTAAGAGAATGACGTAGAATTGTCACATAAAACTGAATATGGCAACAAATAAGTGGACCTTACTAAGATTTTTATACACAAAATTAAATTAAATATTGAAACAGAATATTTTAAGTTTCTCTTTGAATTGAATCAGTATATATGGCCATTACAGGACTTTCTTATACCAACCACTTTTGTAATGATCCCTTCCCCCCTCTCTAATTCATTTCATACTCCATTACTGGGTTTATGTAATATATAGTAATGTTACTTAACATTTTTTGCTGAGATATTGTGAAACACGTAATAAAAAGTAAAGAAAAAAAGTATGTTTTTTAAAAAATATTCTTACAAGTATATATAATATGGGAGTGAGTACTTTCGGTATTGCTACCATCTTCAGCCACGACTTAACAAATACTGATATATTTGTTAAGACGTGGCTGAAGATGTTAGCAATATCGAAAGTAATCCCATATTATGTATATTTGTGAAATAGACAATATTTTTTTAAAAAAATGTCTTTACTTTTTATATAGTAATTGTGTTGGTGTTAGTGGTTTTCTATATTCAATTGTACAGGGTAATTCTGATTCTTTCTTATACACAATAATGCCAGTATGAAATGAATTGAAGAGGATAGAGGGGGAAGAGTGTGTTCTGTACTGAAGTGGTTGGTAGAAGAAATTCCTCTTGGGGCCTTATACTTTTTTTCCTTTTTAATACAATCTAGTACTTGTAGTGCAGTCGTAGAGACATTGCCCACCCCGTTCCTAGCCAGAACCTTTACCGTGATGATGGACACCCTTTGAGGGAGGACAGGCCTCTTACTACTTAACGCTAATCCTGGTGTCCGATGCTTTCCAGCATTCCTGGATCCCGGACATCGGTCCCAGTTATCTTAGCCTCAGTTGGTGGTGGCGCTTGAATACCTGCCACCCCCCGTAGAACCATTTTTGGCCATTATACCCAGTTTTTACCCAGGTCTAAACCTAATTAAGGTAGGGGTCTTTAACCAGAACCTGACATCACATATGCCTCATTTAACGTCCCCTCCGAAGGACGGCTTGCCTCAAGGTTTCTCACCTCCCAGGGGTCCTAAACAGTTTCAAACCTCCGATCTTGAGCACAATAGGCAAGCACACTTCCTCTGTTTCTGACTACGTTTTCAGAGTACTATTGTCCTTGGCCTTACTCTGATGTTGGTGTGTTGCAGCCTCCCACAATGTCGGCCCGCTCTGCCTCTTCATGGTCGTCTACCTGTTACTCTCCATCTGGACCTACGGCCTCTCGGTCTCCGCCGGGATATTTATCCCTTGTCTCCTCACGGGAGCAGCCTGGGGCAGGGTCATAGGCATCATGCTTGTTTGGATCTTCCCGACAGCTGTAAGTTTATTTTTTGGCTTCCCTACTTTAAAATGTAATACAAATGAGCAGAAAAAGTCGTCGGTGAATTACCGGCAATGTACTTCCCTAGTTCGAATTAATCATGTTGTTGCTCTCGCTCTAACACCAATTTTCCCGTTTTAGCAAAAAATCAATTGTTGCCTTATACAGTGACTTCTAAAAGCTCACACTATATTTCGTCGATAAATTCATTCCATCAGAATTTATTAGGGTTTTTAAGTTGAGATCCTCTCTGATCCTCCCCTTCCCTTTGGCCGATTTTGCTGAAAATCAGTAGGTGTCGTTCTCAAAGGTTCTGGACATAGATACAAAATTGTGTGTGGATTTATTCATTTTATCAGGAGTTATCGTGTTCACAGACACACATAATTTTTTTTTCATGAATGGAATCGATTTATCGGAAAACATGAAATTCCTGTGTAAATTCAACATCTAATTGTGGAAAAACAAAAAGTTTTAAGGCTAAAGTGAATGTCGAAAAAAAGTTATATATAAATGTATTAAGAGTGTCCAATGAAAGCTTGTGCCGTATTGATTCTAAATATATATATTTTTTTGATATATATATTTTTGTTATTTTTGCTTCATCGGGTTTTATGAAAAATACGAAAAACTATCTAAAAATGTATGTCACTTTGTTTTTTCTGAAACTGCTGAACCAAACATTGACGTTTCGTTGTTCTAACACAGCATGTCTCATCCCGCGAGTTCTATGGCTGACAATTCTTTTTTTTTTCCTTAGTCACCATTGTATTTTCCATTTTTTCTTAAATATTTTCATTGATAGAAGTATGCTTTTGTTTTTCTCAGAGTTGGATAGACCCAGGAAAGTACGCGCTGGTGGGTGCGGCGGCTCAACTGGGCGGCGTCGTCCGGATGACCATCAGTCTTACCATCATTCTCATTGAGGCCACTGGCAACATCACCTTCGGACTACCTCTTATGATCACCTTGATGACTGCCAAGTGGGTTGGTGACTATTTCACCGAAGTGAGTACTTTTATGAAAATTCGAAACAAAAAAAAAATCATTATACGAGTATATTCCTGAATTATTCATTTCCGTTTAACCATAGTATGGTAATTGTATAGGTACATAATATAATTTTATAGAAAACACCTTATAAATTATATACATCAACTGATAATCTTGGAATACAAGCAATTATGAGTTAAATAGTGTATATTTTTTAAAAATAAATATTGGAAGATAAATTAATATAAAATTCCTAATACTATTTTATATTTTAATTATAAATATTCTAAATTTATATTTATATTGATAAAATCTTCTTTCAGGACGATATTTTGGGGCAATCACGGGCACCTTCCTCAGTCATAAACAGCGAAATATAGAACTAGAAAGAAATATACAAAAATTATATATAAATGAACAAATATCAATAAAGTAAATAGTACATATGATAATAATAAAAGTAATTACAGTTGTAGGATATCGATGGATGACCAAAAATAGTAAAATCTGTGTGAGGTTAATCTACATGAATGGTTGGTTCTCAACCTTTTTTTTTTCCTAAGAAACACTTTTGAGGACTATTTGACAGTGTACAGAGGTTTTTAAATAAAGCTACTGAAATTTTTAAATAAACGTAAATTTTATTATTTTTTAGTAGTACAGATATGAACAATAAGACAAATAAGTGGTATTATAATCGTAGAATATAACAGTAAATAGTTAATCAAGAATTCCTTCATATTTTTGGATTATCTCATTTATATTTCGTGGTAAAAAGGACAATTCAATTCTCAGTTGTCCCATCATTACTAGCTCTGATCTTTACAGTTGTTTTGAATGCTAAATGGGATAAAGTAGCCTTGTAGGTTCTATGTTTATATTTCACTTGTTGACCTCTTCTCAATTTGGTGGCTCAGTAACAAACCTTGGTTGAGAATCACAGGTCTACATCTTTATTTTACAACCTGTAAAATGAAATGTTCACCTTTTTAAGAGGTTTCTGACCGGGTATATCAGTGTTTACATTCTCTTACTTTTCTCTTAATTATTATTGTCAGGGTTTCTACGACGTGCACATCCAGTTGGGCGGAGTTCCGATGCTGCCCTGGGACCCGCCTCCCCTCTCCTCCAATCTTTTTGCCAGCGAAGTGATGAGCTATCCCGTGGTTGCACTGCCCCCTGTCATCAGGGTTCGACATCTGATGCAGCTCCTCCGGACACCCCACATTACCTATTGTGGCTTCCCCATTGTCGATGATCCCATCACCGATCCAAATCAGGTATTATTATATTAATCTATTCTATTATTTAAAAAACTAGGTGCGTTGACCTATTTCATCCGGGAAGAAAAGAAGAAAATGTATTACTTCGAATAAATCACAATATTGAACAATAAGGTTCCTTAAAACTACCCTATGAAAAAAAAAAAAAATTATGTATATATTTTATTATTATTATTAAGTCTTTATTTATATATAAACAAAATTCACATGTACAAATAATTCAAAAATCTTATACCAAAGACGACTTCTTGATCAGATGACCGTCAGAGTTTAGTCGTCATAATTTACAAAGAAAGAAAAAATTAAGCACATCTATCATTTAGCGTTCAAGTATATAACAACAAAATATAATTACAACTTGTTTTAAAACTAAAATTATACCTACGAACAAGAAAGGATCTTATCAATATACATATATATCTTTGACCTTTAAAATGTAAATCAAAATAATCATCTGGTTCGGTATACTAATATTAATTGTGAATCACAGGATTTGAGCCTAGTTATAATAAATGTTATAAGATGACAATAAGAATTCATACAACTTCATAATAATAAATAAGAATTAAATCTAAATTTATTCAGCAATAATCTATCACCGATGAACCTACATTAGTAACAAAAGTAAGCTCGCCAAATAAATCACCCTTCGTACACCCATTGAGGATGGCTAAATTAAAATCGTTTAGTAAGTCTAAAAGTTTGGTTCCTTTCGCATTTATGCAACCGTCTTTAGATTCTCTGCTCAGATTGCCAACCACACAGAGAGATTACACTTTTTAGATAATTTTTACCTACGGTCAGTACAGCTATTAAAATCACCCATTAAACAAAAATTTAAATTATTATAGTCAGATAAATTTGTACGACATACATAAATTGTTTTTAAAGTAAGAGGATATTTAAAGCGAAATAAAGAAAAAAGCAGGTCCCTAAATTCGTAAGCGTCAATTTGAAGATATCGAAACATAAATCTGTCTAGAGCATTTCTTCAACTTGGTGACTGACGGAGGTGAAAAATTGAAAAGTAACAGCAATGTTTGTAAAAGAACGATTGAAGCTATTAGATCCTTAACAAAAATATAATTTTAAAAAATTAACAACTGACCTAAGGATCTCTTTCAGTGTCGGAACTAATACCACGACTGTTTTCTATTTCAGACCCAAATGGTGTCTGCTGGTCGCCTGAGAGGACTCATTCTTCGTTCCCAGCTCCTGATTCTTCTCAATAAAGTTTTTGTCGAAACTGAAGAACATTGGGACACCCCGCACAATCTTTTCAGAGATCACTACCCAAGATATCCTGTACTAGAGGTATCTTCTATTATTTGTATACTTTTTTATTATTATTACTAATTTCTAGGATATATTATTGTTAACTAACTGCTATTATTATTAAGAACCCTCGCTTAACATAATTGTTGAATATATAATAAAATTGAGGGCGCCGGTAGCTCAGTGGTATGCGTGCTTGACTTCTGAGCTCAAGGTCGTGGGTTCGTAGCCCGACCGAGGCCCTTAGTTTATTTTATCTGGGAGGTAAAATAAACTTAAGCACGCCGTCCTTCGGATGGGACGTTAAGCGATGGTCCCGAGCCTGTACGATGTCAGGTACTCGTTAAAGACCCCTACCCTAGATGAATATAAATTTAGGGTAGACAAAATTTAGGACTCCCACAATAGAGTCGGGCTCATGTCCACCAGAGTGACGAAAGAGCGCTCTGGTAGTAGGCGATATGACCTCGTAGTTAAAGCCCGGGCATGAGTCATAAAACCTAACCTAACCTATAATAAAATTTTCAAATATGCAGAAACATGTCGAGATTTATTATATCTTAGAAAAATAAGTCTATTTTAAAAAAAGTCATATAATAAATAATATGAGAGCGCTTAAATATATCTACATTATAACATATTATGCTGAAACGGTGGTAATAGAATAACATTTACCTTCTTGACTCAAGCTCCACCATCTTTGCATGTTGTTCAGGCATGGCGGTTTCCTAGTTGGAATTTCAACCCCTTCCTTAACTGGCACATAAAAATGGTTCCAACTCAGCAAACTTGTCTTATAACTGGCAGCCGAAACCAGTAGTTTATGTACACATTGCTTTGTGAAATAAACAATTTGTCAAAAAATAAGTTTCACAATATGTCCGCGTTTTAGAACTTATTTATAAATAGAATCTATAAAAGACGATTTATAATATAGAGAGCTCATTATACCTACATAATACATTCTGAAACGGTTTATAGGAGCATTATTTTAATAATAAAAATAAATAGAAAGTACATAATTGTTTGTCTATTATTTCAGGATATTGTGATTCGTGAAGAAGAGGAGGATTATACAATTGATTTGAGACCTTACATGAATCCATCTCCTTATGCAGTTCAACATGTAAGTTATTAGAAAAATGTATAGAACTGAGAATGTACATATGTATACGATATGAATGAATGTATACGATAATTCTGTGATCACGATGTAATATTTGTTCAAATTAAAAAGGGAACGTTTCGGAATAATAATATTTGAAAAAAAAAAAACCCACTTTTCAGTTACTTCTTTTATTTGTTTTTGTTTTTTAGTAATTTTATCTGCATTTCTTTATGAAATAAGGGTATTTGAGAGGTTTTACAAATTTTATTATTTATATAACATAAATATCAATTGACAAGTATTTCGTAAGGGGCTTTATAAAAAAATGTTAGTCTCATTTTCACATTCGATGTCGTACCATTCTATAGATATATTTCTTGGTTGGTAGGCGGATGTAGTAACAAGTAACAAACTTGTTAAAATTAGTAATACCGAGGTATCAGTCCAGCAATATATTATTTTATTTACTCTACAGAATAAATAAAATGAGATATAGTATACTCTGTATTACTTATTCTGTAGATTAGTTGTAATTATTTGTCTACATGAGTTAGTGGCTTATTTCATTTTCTCAAAAATCTGACAACATTTACGAAAAATTGATCACAATTGAGATGAGCAAATAAATTGAAGATACTGTTTTTCCCGAAACGCCTACTTGCTAAGTTGTAAAGACCAAAATGAATTGTGATAATAATTAGCTACATGATGACATAATTATTATCATTATTTTTCTTGTTAGTTTATTATATGTATTATTTTCATTATATTGCATTTTATATAAATCAGTTCTTTTTTCCAATGTTTATTTATCATTGTTCTCTTAATTTTTTCCAGAATACGTCCCTCCCCAGAGTGTTCAGACTATTTCGAGCATTGGGTCTTCGCCACCTTATTGTTATCAACGATATGAATGAGGTTTGTTGTTGTTTTTATAAGACAGTATTAATAAACTTTTGCGTTTCACCTGTATTCAAATTGAAACATTAGGCATTTATCTGTTAAATGGAGGAATGGGGATACGCTCGATATCGTGGGTTCGAACCCAGCCGCGATTTTTATGTGGAAGTAAAAATAATTGAGCATGCCATCCTTCGGAGGGGATTTTAATTGGCACCCGGTGTAATTAGTTCTCGGTAAACATGTAGTAGCTGGAAATACGACCGTCATAGTTGCAGTACAGGCACGAGTCAGAAACAGAGGAAAAAATCTATTATATGTGTAAATAATTTATATATATATTGGGAATTTAACTTTGAGATCATATCGCTTACTCGTCGGTGGGAGTCTTAAATTTTGCCTACCCAGGTAATTATTAGGAAGGGGGTCTTTAACTAGTATCTGTTATCGCACAGGCTCGGGACCGCCATTTAATAAGGTTCTCTTTATAGGCAACAATTGTTATTACAAACTGTGACAATCATAACTTCAATTTTTTTTTTTTTTTTATGCCTATTAAGATCTTGAGCAGAGGAAACTGGCTCAAAGGCCTTTAGGCTTTTTCTTTCCTTTAAGAAAATTTCATAAAGTGGGCGGGTAAAAGTACATAAGTCGACATATGTCGTTTTTAATATTTCTATTCCAATGAGCTCTATCATTATATTTGTATGCTCTCTAATAACATGGGGACCCTTGAACAAGCCAATCCAGAGATATTCAGTTCTCAAAAGTACATAAGTAGTAGTGAAAGAAATGTCCTGTCGGCCAAAAGTCTTTAAGTCGACTTATGTCATTTTAACCATAGGCAATGCATCAAAATTACACATATCGACTTACGTATACTTACAGATAGGAACGAAACTACATAAGTGTACTTACAGAATCAACATGGTAGCAACATGGTGTCTAGTAAACTGCCACAATGACATAAGTAGACTTGTGTACTTTTCATCGACCCGACATTGCATGATCGAAAATGCATATGTCGAAAAAGTAATAAACTTTTAACCCAAATCTAATCACGAATTTATAAATTAGGCAATATAAGGCAAATTTTAGAGTTAAAATTAAAGAAGTACAAAGAAATACTGATTATAGGGGAAATTTTACAACTGTTGATGTTTTCCCAAAACTATGTTTTCTGACTTATGTACTTTTGGCCGGCCACCACAGAAATAAAATAAATATATTTTAATCTGCAAGAAGTATGTTTTTGTTTTTCCAGGTAATTGGAATGGTTACGAGGAAAGACCTTGCCAGATACAGAGTATGGAAACACTTTGGACAGATGGGTCTCGAAGAGCTAAAAATATCGGAAAAAATTTGAATCAAATTATTGTGATCCTTTTTACTACAAAATGAAGACATTTACATAATATTTTTATATAGTCTCTAGTCATGTGTATGATGCACATAAATTTCACTTCTTTGACAGCCGACAGGGCGGCATTCCATGTAATTGTGATGACTTTAAGCATGTATATAATTTGATGATATTTTAGTGATTATTATATTTTATATTGTAGTATTGAATTTATTTAGAAATGAAAAAAATAAGTAATGCAGTTCACTATTAAATGCATAAAGGCAATGGACAATAAAAATTTTAATGAAATTTGCTGGTATCGCATTAATTTGCACATATACATATATTCATTAAGCATTGTACAACTGTTCATGTTATTAAAAGTGAAGTTATCAAATTTGGTTCAATGCTTGAGTTTAAAAAACTGGAAAAATTATTTGTCTCTCTCGAAATAGAAAAACTCATAAAATAATGAGTTTTTTTGCCAGAACCAGAGAGAATAATTGACTAGCATTTCTGTACGTTTGAAACTTTCTTACTGTTGGTGAATAGCGTTGGTCGCAGAAGTGGGCCAGATACAGCGATGTTTAATAATCATAGTTATATGTATAATAATAAAGCTGATACAGATGATTGTCATGATTGCGATATTTTCTTTAAAATGTCTATTTCTTTGGCATAAAAATATTGCAGGCACGTGCTTGCATTGCCAGACACGTTAAAGAGCTTTGTAAAGGGCTTCTTAAGTTTCATCCTTCACTCCCTTTGTTTAAATTATATGATTTTACAGATATATTGAAAACTCGGGGATCTTACTGAGAATTGAACTTTGAACAATATTCTTCTAAACGTAGGTTTGAAAAATTATTTAAAAAAGTACGTTGTACATTTTGCTCTGTTCTAAGTAATCTAATCAAAAAAATCTGTTCATAAATAATTTATAGAGCATTAAATTTTGAAAAATTATTTATTTGAAATGTTTTTCTGGTACATTGAAGGAGCGCTCATAAAAGTAAAAGAAAGTTGAAAAATGGAGTAAACTAGTAACAACTTTAAAAAACCTCTGTTTCTAAAATTCTTAGGTATACATAGATATATTATTTCAGTTAAATGAGGTTTCGAAAAGATGATGGCTCAAAATACTATTTATATGGTATTTTTTAAAAACGTTACAGCCCATTACAATAAACGTTTTGAACCACCATTTTCGATCGTAGCTATTTATCTAAAACCAGTTACGTCGAATGTTCAGCCAGATCTTCGTTATTAGGTCACTTGAAACCTTCCAAGTTATTTCTGAAGAATCTTGATAACTCACCTATTGTTTTTTTTTTTTATTATTCCATACGATCTTACATAAATCGCATGAGTTAGTTATTTTAAATGAATTATGTACCTAGTATGAAAATTACTCAATATCATTTTGTACAACTAAGCATGTAGTTCATATCGATGGTTGATTGGACTCCCTAAGAACTTTTTAGTTGAGAAACGCGAACATATAATGGTTGCATGTAATAAATAAATAAAACAAACTTATTTTTGTAATACTATTCCAAAAAAAAAAAAAAAAAAAAAGTTCATAACTAAACCTAAACCGGGATATGAATTAACATTATTGTGGAATAGACAATATTTTAAAAATAAGTTTTGTTTTATTTATTTAAAACTAAAAAAAAAGTCAAAGAATGAGTGTTCCTGATAATTGTCGTTAATAGTTTGTAAAATTTGCAGCCTTTCGTCTGGCGAAAATCAGTCAGAAAACCTCGCTATATTTGTTTATTTATCAGTTTCCAAAACAACCAATTCATCAGTGGCATTTTCAACCATCGATATGTTTCTTTTTAATAAACT
The DNA here is from genome assembly GCA_963662175.1 of Aradus depressus. Taxonomy (NCBI): domain Eukaryota; kingdom Metazoa; phylum Arthropoda; class Insecta; order Hemiptera; family Aradidae; genus Aradus; species Aradus depressus. The sequence goes on from OY759214.1 coordinate 40,352,395, forward strand.
TTCATGAATTTATTCTTAAAATTATGTATTTTGTGATATTTACATTTATTTTATATATTACTTTATTGTATTTTTTTTCATATGAAATATATTTTCATAATTCAACCTTTTTCTTGAATAAAGAACCTTCGTTAGGGCTCATTCTTTTTATTTCAGTTATATTAATAAATCGGAGGGCGCCAGTAGCCTTGGGTTCTTTTATCTAGAAGGTTAAAAAACTCTGAGCACTCCGTCCTTCGGATAGGATGTTAAGCGGTGGTCCTGAGCATGGACGATGTCAGGTACTCGTCAGACACCCTGCCCTAGGTGAATAAAATTTAGGGTAGGGAAAATTAAGTACTCCCATAGTTGTGTCGGGCTCACGTCCAACAGAGTGACGAAAGAGCACTCTGATAGTAAGCGGTATGACCTTGTAGTTAAAGCCCGGGCATGAGTCACAATAACAATATTAATAAAGTTGTAAGGGGTTGGATGAGTTGATCAAAAATAAAGAAGATAAAATTGTCGAATGGTGAAAGAGGCGAGAAGGAGCGGGTTGGGGAGGCATAAGCGTTTTGTTCTTTATCCGGGTTTCGCACCTAACCACCTTCAGGAGAAGTAGTACGATGTAGTAGTCATTCCCAGGCAAGCTGCAATTTTTTTATATAAGAGCACCGACATTTACCATTTTCAATCAAATATGACTTTGCTGGCTGACAGAATTCATTAAGTGAATTTTCACAATTTCCAGATACTGGGGTAAAGTTTTTCTTTGTGCAGGGTTGCCATCCGAACAATGAGTTGATTTGGAAATTAACGTTTAATTATCAAATCGAGGTACTCAGTTTTAACCCAAACGATCAATTGACTTTGGATGGAGAGCAAAACAATTAATTTTGGCTGGGGAAATACATAGCCGGTGATTATCCAACTTTTTTTTTCGTGAAAATTATACTCCATGAACTACACTTCTCGTCTCTAATCCTTGTTCTGGTCGTATATCTAACTTTTCCTGTTAATTCAACTGCAGAGACTATGTATTATGCTATTAGGTACATTTCAATCAATCAATGACAAAAAACAACATGGATTTATCCATCAATTTTTTTTATTATTTTATTTTGTTGTTGCTAACAATTATTTACAAACAGCAGTAATTTACGACTAGAATCTTAGAATTTGAAAATTACATTAGATTACACAAATAAAATCACCCCAAAAAATAGATATACATATTTTTTATTTTATTTGGAGTCACAGTTTTACTATACTGTACAATTAAAGGGAGTCGGTATAATTAAAAAGAAATAAATATAATACAATATAATTTACAAGCATATTCTTACAACACAAAAAAAAATATTTTGTGCATCGATTCGAAAATTTATTATTGATATTTTTACGAAACAATAAGTGCATAATTACAATTATAACAACAGAGAAGCTTTAAAAGCTACGACAATCGAACACATTTAAAAATTTTAGATTATCTAAAATATATACTGGAAATATCGTAAGTTTTAGAAATAAATAATATCCATTATACATCAAATCATCTGATGGTTGCACGTTAATTCATCAAATTTTATGAAAATCTCACAATATTTTTTATTTTGGACCAAAAAGAATATATATCAAGCCAATTTGGACAAAAACGCATTTTTTTTTTTTTTTTAGAAATTTTTGTAAAAATAAATAATAAAACTTATTTTTTGAAATATTGGTTTCGGCATTACACCATCGTCAGGTTGTTATAAACTAGGACTTGTGGTGTAATGTCGAAACCGGTAGGTCATGTATACATCTTTTTAAATAAATAAAACTAACTTCTTTTCTGAAATATTGTCTATTTCACAAAAAATATAACTTCCCCTATACTTCGTATATCTGGGGAAGTAAAAAAAAAATATACATATATTATATGATGTCAGGTTTATAAACACAACATACATAAGACAAGTTTGCTGAGTGCCAATCGTTCTTATAGGTAAATCAGGTAGGTAAGAAAGGGATTTGAGTTTGACCTTGAAATCACCGTGGTTTTACATTTCAGGCCTTCTTTCTTCTGAAATATTTATTTACTTATATGAACTGTTCGCACTCAGCAAGCTTGTCTTAGTTTATAACTAAACCTGACGATGGTGTAATGCCAAAACGGGTAGATTATGTAACTTACGCACCGGGAGCGTGGATGCAGTTAGCCAGGAAACCGGACATCAAGAAACTTCTCCAGCTACAAAGGACCAGCCTCATCCAGATATCCCAGGCGTACAGAAAAGTTTCTTACGAGGTAGTGCAAGTGGTGTGCGATGGCTCGGGCAGCCTATTTCCGAGCAAAAAGAGGTCTCCCACCTGAGGAAGTAGCCCGGGCTGCAGAAGAGGGTGCCCTTACTACCGAAGACCCCCAGAAAATAAGGGTACTGATACACATGAGCGTTTTCAAGGAGTGGGATCGCCGATGCCAACAGACCGATAAGAGAGCAACGACAAAGGGCTTTTTCCATCGGTCAACGAGAGATCAAAGGCCAAGTGGATCCTAATAAAAGGCAATGACCGGAATGGTCAGCCATAGAAAAAAAGATAGATAATGTATACATGTTTTTTTGTGGAGTTCCACAAATGTCCGCGCCTCACAAATCGGAAGTCGACATTTCTGTGGTTTCTTTACGTTTTAGAACTGCTTTTACGAACGGTTATAGATGGTCATTGTGACTCATGCCCGGGCTTTAACTGCAAGGTCATATCGCCTACTATTAGAGCGTTATTTCGTCACTCTGGTGGACATGAGCCTGACTCTACTGTGCGAATCCTAAATGTTGCCCACATAGATTTATTCATCTAGGATAGGGTCTTTGAGGATTACCTGATATCGCACAGGCTCGGGACCATCGCATAACGTCTCATCACAAGGACGGTGTACTCAATATTTATCACAATGCATATAAAAAATCTAAGAATTCGGCCGGTTTTCGAACCCGCGATTATTGAGCTCAGTAGGCAAGCACGCTACCTCTGAGCTTTCTACGCCCTCGAGACCAGTTATATATACAGCCAATGAGGGCTGGTATAGCTCAGTGGTATGCGTGCTTGCTTTCTGAGCTCAAGGTCGTGGGTTCGAAACCCGGCCGAGGCCCTTAGTTTATTTTTTCTGGGAGGTAAAATAAACTGAAGCACGCCGTCTTTCGGATGGGACGTTAAGCGATGGTCCCGAGCCTGTATGATGTCAGTCGTTAAAGACCCCTGCCCTAGGTGAATAAAAATTTAGGGTAGGCAAAATTTATGACTTCCACAGTAGAGTCGGGCTCATGTCCACCGGAGTGACGAAAGAGCGCTCTGGTAGTAGGCGATATGACGTCGTAGTTAAAGCCCGGGCATGAGCCATAATAATTAACTACACTGCCAATGGCTTTTGACTTTTTAAAGAAGAAACACACTTAAAAACAAAATTTTGAAACTACTCATATTAACAACTTCTAAGTTGAGAAACGCGGACATATTGTGGAAACTTGTAATAAATAAATAAAACAAACTTATTTTTGAAATATTGTCTCTTCCACTAAAGATATATATACATATATAACTACCGGTTTCGGCTTTATACCATCGTCAGGTCTAGTTATGAACTAAGTCAGTTTGCAGAGAGCGACCCTAGCGACTGGTCGCTCTCTGCAAACTGACTTAGTTCATAACTAGACCTGACGATGGTATAAAGCCGAAACCGGTAGTTATATATGTATATATATCTTTAGTGGAATAGACAATATTTCAAAAATAAGTTTGTTTTATTTATTTACTCATATTAACGTTTTAAACTAAAAAATGTACAAATCTTAAGGAAATATGAATTTTTTTGCGATTTTGATACCAATGTCCCACCATCAGATGGTTTATCATGGAATGACTGATGTACAGAAAATAAAATATTAAAAATAATACAAATACAGCTATACAATACACATTATCCCATTGCGAAATCACATTATTTTCATTACAGTTAGAAGAACGTTTTTCAATAGAGCTACAAGAAGGAATTACTATTACTCTTTTAATATAATTACTTTTTTTTTCTCTATTAAGAGTATATTTTTTAAGAATTAATCATTATTATCTTGAGTTAATGGCTGTATACTTATTATTAACTTAAATAGATAATATATTTTTGCTTGCACTAAGTGAGATCACAGGCTTATAAATAACAAAAAATAAAATGGTAGTACAATAAGTACAACAGATGTGTGGTAGGCTGGCAAGATCCTCGGCCAGCTAAGTTCATCTGTGTATCAATGTCTACTTGAACTGATCTAGACTGTAGCCACTTACTGCACCTCCTATGTTGGACATAACACTGCAACAAGCAAACTCATATCAACCAGGATAATACAAATATAAATGCATATTACGTACAATGAAACCTCTCCATAGCGGACATCGTCGGGTCTACCGTTTTTGTCCTTTATCGAAAGGTGTCCGTTATTGAGAGAGAAAATAAATAAAATGAAAAGGTTGATTCGAAAAAAGAATATACAAAAATTAGTAAAACATAATTATAAATATATTCTAAATTTTTTGAGCCAATCATTTGACGCTTTGAAATCCCTAAAATTTCGGCGACTTCGGATGCCTTTTTCTTGTATCATACATAGAGCCAGAAACTGAGATTTTTGGCTCTTACTTGGCAAAACTATACGAAACAATGGCGATCAATTTCAAAACCATTACCAAAGTTTTTTTTTGTGAAAGCCGTTTTCGTTCCTTCATTTCTGTGTTCCTGCCATTTTAGTAAAAGTTCACCTTAAACTTTGCCGCTAAGTCCCTGACGCTGGGCTTTTCTCGATAATAAACTTTCATTATTTCTATTTTATTTTTTAGCGTTGGCCGAGTTCTGTTTTGAGACATGGCCGGAAGCAAACTGAATAAAATCTTGCGAAATCCAAACGAAACAAGAAATTTCCATAATTATTGGGAAGTTTAGAAAACATATTTGTTATTTTTTAATCATTTCCCTGAACTCCTTCCCAGCCATGTCTCACTGTGTTCCAAGAAACCAAGAGCCTGCTGTCTGGTTTCGGGAGGTAGATTTTTCACATGAGACCATTTAAGGCTGTCCGTTAAGAGAGGGCGCGTTATCGAGAGGTAAACTAAGCATTCAGTGGTCTTCTGCCGAGACCATAGAAATTTTGTCTGTTAATAGAGTTATTTCGCTATCTAGAGGTGTCCGTGGATTAGTATGTGATATATTGCACGTTTCTCTCAATAGAATGGAGCAACTGGTAATATCCCCGCTCTTTCCCCGATTTAGTTGTAAATCAATAGCTGTCGTTATAATACCAGGCACGGATCTAAAGGAAGCGTGATCCCCTCCTAAAACGTTTGGATTTGTGATTTTTTTTTAGGCTTTTAAGGATATACTAGGTGTGCAATACATTCTGTTGTTTGCAAAAACTGAGCTCAGTCAGGCATATATGTGCAAAAAACTCAGTTAATGTTTTAATAATTATCAGTAACTTCTCACCTTGTATGTTCTTTATGAATATATTAATACTTTAAATAGATTTCAATGGATTTTTTCCAGCCTTTTTGTAGACAACTACAGCTGTGAATATTTTTATCGAAAAAAAGTCGAAGTTGGTACGTTAGAACACTGAAAAAAAGTGGTGTCTGATGGTAAACCGAAAAGGGCTTCGCCCGAATTTTTACATTTGAAATCGAAAAATTCTATTTTGCGCGAGAATTTTGTCTCTCAATTGATTTCAATGGGGATTTCGTTTTTCGGTGATTATTCCTCCGTGGTATGTTCGATTTCAGATTTTTTTAGTAGTAAACCATCGTCACCGTGTCCACTACCATCGTGGCAAATTTCGAAGTGATCGGTAAAGGGGTTTAGGAGAAGTACGAATACAACGAAATACATGAGTCGCCTAAGAAAGAGCTTCGTAAACTCAGCTCAATTTAGGAAAAAAATAGATGAAGTTTAAATCATATAATTCTTCACTTTATAATTCTACATATGTAGATAAACACAAACTCTCAACACCTTCACCACACACACATCCACTCAATTCAATTTAATTATAAGACCCTGAAGAAGGAAATAAATAGTTTTCGAAACGTTGGTCTAATATTGAGTTTTCGTTTACAATTCCTTCTATATTAATTAATAAAGTTTAATAATTCTCCATTTCATGTTTTAAAGTTTAGATTGTCCTCTTAAAAACTAAAGAATCATCGCATTTTCAGAGCTACAACATTTCTACCCTTGATTTTTTAAGGAAGAATTAATTTATATGATGAACAATTTGATATTTTTGTTAATTTGCATATTTTAAAATTACTGTTTAATCACTTTTTTAATAAAAATAATAAATATTTAAAAGCTTGAGTACAGCTTGAAAAGATTTAGACACTTTGTATTTTTACAAAATATCTATGCCCCCAAAAAAACTTTCCCCGCGTGTAGTCGCCTTTTGTGATTATCGCGGCTTCTGACACAGCTGCTCGGACTTGTTTTTGGAATAGAGGCGTTGGATCTTTTCTTATTTTCGAAAAACCATTCTCTTGTAGGAAACAAAAGGTATGTGGAAACAGAACCTAATAATAATGAACCCTTCACCCCCCAAATTATCTGGTCTGCCCAAAATTCACAAAAATGAGGCCCCCATTAGACCGGTGGTATCTTACATAAATTCCCCTACATATAAATTATCGAAATTCGTCAATAGAAAATTAAGGCATTTTATCAATTTTTCGCCACCTTTCACCGTTATCAATTCATTAGATCTCGTCAATAAGATTAGAGATGTAAAGGTACCTCACGGAGCCAAGTTAATATCATTAGACGTCTCTAACCTCTTTACGAATGTCCCCGTAACCGAATGTCTAGAGTTAGTTAGGGGCCTAATAAACAACTCAAATAGGTCCATTTTTGAAAAAATTGAACTTTGTAACCTTTTAGAACCGTGCATAGAACAAAATTATTTCATCTTCAATAGTGAATTATATAAACAGAAAGAGGGGCTAGCGATGGGGTCCAGCCTGTCTCCCCTGTTAGCTGATATATTCATGGATAGAATTGAGAGGGAAATTCTAGAGAAGTCTCCATTTATCAGTAATATCATGTTTTGGAAGCGGTACGTGGACGATATTTTGATACTTTTTAACGGAACAGAAAGACAAATTAACTTATTTTTTGACTTTGTCAACAAAGTCCATAACAAAATAAAATTCACGTTGGAAATAGGAGGTCAAACCATAAATTTTCTGGACTTGGAGATCAAAATTAATAACAAGAAATTCGAATTTAGCATTCACAGAAAACCGACTACAACAGACACGGTAATACACCCATCTTCTAACTGTCCTTCCAGTTACAAATACGCGGCCTTTTATTCCATGTTCCACAGAGCCTACTCCATTCCAATGACCCAACAATCAAAAGATAAAGAACTTAAGATTATTAAGGAAATAGCCAAAAACAATAGCTACCCACAAAAAACAATAAATAAAATTGAAAAGAAGGTCAAAAATCATAATTTTAGGAACAAACTGACCAAATTAGAAACACAAAATAAAGTTTATAATAAATGGGTAGCTTAACTTACCACGGAAAAAAATTTCAGAAAAAATAGGTAAAGAGTTGAAAAAAGAAGGTTTCAATATCGGGTTTAAAACTATCAATCCCATAAGCCAGTGCCTAGAGAGAGGTAGGGACAAAACAGATATTGAAAATAAAAGCGGTGTTTATAGTCTAGAGTGTGCGACGTGCAGTCAATTATATATTGGACAGACAGGACGTCGTTTTAGGGAAAGGATTAAAGAACACACGGCCGAAATAAAGAACCGAGGAAACCGTTCTACATTCGCGACCCATATAATTGACAATAGCCACACTTTCGACCCATCTACAGGCATCAAATATCTCCATTATTGCCCAAAAAGCAGGCTACTTAATAGCTTAGAGCAATTAGAAATAAATAAAGCTAACAAAAGGAACATTTGTATGAATGACCAAATTTATTTCAACTATTCCCTTTTTTTTTTTTTTTTTTTTTTTTTTTTTTTTTTTTTTTTTTTTTTTTTTTTTTTTTTTCTTTTCTTTTCTTTCTTTCTTTCTTTTGGCTTTATGAACGGTGCATATTAGCCATGTCAATGTGTTATGTATAATTATTTAAGACATCCATGGCCCCGGGAGGGAGTTCTATCTACGAAATAAAACTCACTCCCGGACGGGATTCGAACCCGCAAACCATGGTGAGACCATGCGACCAAAGCCCTACGCTCTAGCCCGCACGGCCACCATGGCTCCCAACTATTCCCCTTTGTTAACAGCCTAAACCAGTTCTGTTTCCACATATATGTTTGTATTATCTGTTATTAATATTTGGTTCCACATATATGTTTCAAGTTATCTAAATCTTAACATTATTATTAATTTTATTTCTATTTTTATTAAATACTTGTATTTGTACTTATTTATTTGTTATTTTTCCACGATTAGTCTAGTGACATTGTTTTATGTAAATTTAGAACTAGGTTTTGTTAAGAAATATTTCATGAGTTAGCTAACGGTACAGCCGGGGGACTCCCAAGTTTTAATAGCCTTTGACCTGAGATGTATTTGAAGGGTCGCTCTCTGCAAACTGACTTAGTTCATAACTAGACCTGACGATGGTATAAAGCCGAAACCGGTAGTTATATATGTATATATAAATCTTTAGTGGAATAGACAATATTTCAAAAATAAGTTTGTTTTATCTATTTATTACAAGTTTCCACAATATGTCCGCGTTTCTCAACTTAGAAGTTGTTAGAATAACGGGTAAGCTTTGAGAAGGATTGTAAATTTCAACATTTTTTATTATATACAATTAAGATCAAAAAAGGGAAGAAAAATTATTTGGTATTTTCATTATGGACCAGAGTTAAAATGTTCACTATTCCAAATGGCGGGATTTTAATGAGACATTTTAATTGTGTCGATAACTTTCAGTTATTTTCTCTTAAAATGTGTTTTCAGTAATTTGAGTTACACGGTAGTGGCACATAGAGATAATGGCTGAAAAAGGTTAGATAGAATGAGATTTATCCCATGTTTAAATTCTCCTCTGACATTTTTTTTTTTAATTTTCAGTAATTTACTGCATAAGTTGCCTAAACCGTTGAATATATATCTAAATGATGTAGGAAGGAATTGTTGGCAATAAAAAGGTTTACAAAAAAGTCCAGGACGGCATATATCTATCTACAACAGACAGCCTTCAATAAGAGTTTTTTCCACTATATAAAAATGTGTAGTTTTGTCTGTTCTGAGGCAAATAATGGTACTAACCTGCTAGTATTAGATAAATTACAGAATATCATCACTTTAAAACTAGAATAAAAAATTCACTTCTGATCACAATTTTAATAAGTTATTAAATTCATATGAAAATAGCAATTCAACTCAAACACTGCAATACTTGACAATATCTTTCAAAGTTTATATTTTTCCCAATGCATTTTCTTTCGTCACTATTTAAATAACAATTCAAACAAACAGAACCTACCACCATACCGACTGTTGAGTCCCTTATTTAGTCTACACTAAAAACATCATTTCTGTGGAAATGAATCTTTGAGTTGTACTAGTCGACACCAGAGGATCAGAATGGCTTTCGTACGATTTTTCTGTCAAGTCAACAGGCTCAAATACTGGCTCGACACTTTTGAGCAGTTCTGCAACAAAAAAGTCTATTCATCATCCCTGCAGCCTGATTCTGAGGCAATTTTGACTAGACAAACAGACTGTCAGGAAGAACCAAAAAACGAGAGACGGAGGAAGCCAACCAACAGACACCATACACTGCAATATTTTCAAAAATAGGAATATGGACAGAAGAAACAAAAAGCGATACATAACAAAATGATGAGCTCAATAACCTGTACCAATACCAAAGCGGCAACCAATAACATCCACAGTTGAGGAATGAGCCCGTCTGACGCCAATATAACGAACTACCGGTAAATACAAACAGCCTATAATGTTGACACATCAAGCAAATTGAGAATTCACACAAAATAAAATAAAGCAAATTATATATTATATATAATTTACGATACAGTAGTTCAGAAGTGAGACAATTCAAAAAAACTCATTTTTGAGTTACCATTTTCTTATACAAAGTTTCACCCTCTTTCATATTCTGAACTCGGATAACTGAAAGTACAAAATTGAGGGCTTAAAATGTACACAACCTGTTATAGAGTTTTCATTTTTTCCCTATTTGTTTCGTTTCAGAACATGATAATTTGAAATGTCTTAGTACTGATCTATGAATTTGATGTTGCTTCATAAATGTAGTTTCATTCCAATAATATGAACCGAAAACAAGATGTTCAGGAGCTACTTTTTAAGAAGAGAACCAAACTTTCAAAAGCGTTTTCTCAAAAATTAATAATTCTGAGATATCCCACTTCTGAAGTACTGTATCGACATATATGTATATTATAAACAATTTGAATTTCACTAAGTGAACACAGAAGTATCACTTGCCCAGTTCTCGACATGGTCCAATCAATGACAATTTTCCGCAATTTATTTTATTAAAAATAATCTCCGTTACTTATATATTCTTATCCACTTATAGTTTTCCCTTAGTCGCCTAGATTACTCTCAAAGCAAGTAATATACAATCAGCTAAACGCTCTAGGCACAGAAAAAGTTCCACTGAAGAAATAAGCCTTTTTCGTTAAACAAAACATGAAGTAGCGTGAATAGTGTATTTTGTTAAATGTATTCGCATTTAATTAATATATTTCTGCTAGGTAGACCAAACCCAGATTTTTCTAGTAATTTATGATTTGTATTAAGAACAATTTCATCGTTAATTTATATTTTATTGGGCAAATTGTAACAATTAATTCTAAGAGTCAGCTGCCAAAACAAGCCCTAATTTGTTACAATTAAGTATATTCTTTAGTGAAAATTTTGTGGAAACTTTCGAAGTGAGGATTTGAATTAGATTTTCTTAAACTGTCAATAACTGGGCAATTGAGCCTAAGTGAAAAAGCATTATCTTAAAAAAAAATATATGATGAAATATACCTTTTAATATGTAGTCTGTGAGAAGAGTAGGTACTGTTGGGCTGTCTTCATTTATTGCTTTCAATACTGAAACAATACAAAAAGTATGATTTATTCATTAGAATACAATTGTTGAAATTCGTATTAGAGAATGCTGATGAGAGGCAGTGGCGTAGCAAGGTTTGGTTAATTGACTCGTAAACACAGATTGTAACATATAACTTCATGATATATTATTGAAGCATGTAATATTAAAAATATTAAAAATGAATGATTCCATATGGAAGACTGTTAGGACTTAGCTGTCACCCGTCAGCAACTTTGTATTAAAGCCAGATGCTTAGAAACTAAAACATGACTGAATAACTGTTAACTGTTGACACTAGGAAAATGTATTTAAAGTGTAGAAATAAATTAAGCAGTGTCTATGTTCCCTCTCTCCAAGCTCCCAATCTCTTTTCTCTCAAAAACATGAAATATTGAAGTTTTATCAGCAATAAATAAGGTTATATCAGTCTCAAATTGTACCAGTTAAGTTTAAAGAGAAAAATCTGAACTTATAAAGTCGTAGTTGACTCACTTTCCCAGCACGAATTAACCTATTATGTTTTCGCTCTCCCAGCTTTGAGCTAAAACTCCATATTTCTCTTACATAACAGTTTCTCAATACTGATACAAAATTGTGTGTCAATACATATTACATCGGTAGTTATTGGTGAGGGTGGTTGAGTGGAGCCCCCTCCCCTTTTCTTTGGTCTCCCTCTTCCTTTCGACCGATTTTACGAAAAATTATATGGGGTCTTGAATTTGATGAATATAAAATGTTATGGTTATTGGGATTTTTTTGTTTAGCTTCACTCTCTTCCCTTAGGCCGATTAGGCTGAAAATCAATAGGTGTCGTCCTTTGAGGGTTCTGGATAAACATATAAAATTTCGTGTCGATACATTCATTCTATCGGGAGTTCGTGTTCACAGACACATAGACAGACAGATTTTTTCATTTTTTGAATCAGGAGGTCGGAAAACATGAAATTCCGTTGAAAACACCGCAGGGGATTTCTGACCAGTTACATACTTTCCCCTATACTTCGTATAGCTGGGGAAGTAAAAATAAATGTTGTTAGTAAAATTACATTGTTCGACCAACTGGAGCCTGAAAACGACAGTAAATAATAAAAAAATTCATTTTTCTTATTTAAAAAAAAATTAAGTACTTAAATCGATCCATTCCTTAATTTTTTATCTACGTGACACCACCGCTTTCGATACTAGATGTTTATCTACTTTTTAACGCTGGTTATTAACCTTATTCATTTGGTAAGATGTCTCTATGGCCTGTGTGCACTGCACTCTCCCCTGTTACCCCCCGATGGGAGGTAAGCTCGAACGACAAAATCTCGTCAAATGTAGGTTTATCTCAAAGAACATCTAAGATGAAACATCAAAATTTATTTCTAAACCCTGACTAATGATGACATAAAAAAAATGACACAATGGGAAGTTACAACATGAGTTCAGCTCGTAACGTTACATCTCTGCCCACAAAATGTCTCCAGTTACGTTAATAAATCCGTTTTCGTCTCATACGCTCCCGTGAAAGATGGTTTGTTGTTTTTGTGAAACCGGGCTTTAATAACGAGGTCATATCGTCTGCTGAAATCTACTCAACTGAGAGAGTCCTAAATGGGTCCTAACGAGTATTTGAGATCGCATAGGCTCGGTTTTTTTACCCCGTTTGCTTAAGTATTTTTTTACCTTCCAGATAAAAAATAATGAGGACCTCGAAGGTAAAAAAAACATAAATAATACAAACATTATGGATACCAAGCCTAATTGATTATTTATTAACCTTCACTCAGACATCTGAACCAACATATTCATGTTGCCAATTATTATGATGGTTCCTTTTTACATCTCTCTTTAGTCTGAAGGCTGCAACGCTTTCAATACGAGGTCACTTGTACACACAACAAAACCCAAATACATTTATTACACAACTACTTACTTTTAATAAGAACTTGGAGTGCTTGGTTATTCAAAGGACCATTGTCCATATGGTAAGGAATGACTGTGGTAAGGTACTGAAAAAGATGTAATAATCATCTATTAGTATTTTGACAAAACATATATAATAAATAATAATAATACAATTTATACACATTTCCCCTGTCAATATAACCATAAGCAGACGTCGTTTCAATAAATTTCATAATTTGAACAATAATAATGTCTATATTTTCGTATTCATCGTCAAAATGATCGAGTGAATAAAGAATAAGGTCCTTGTACGTTCAGGTTAAACTGATCGACTCTACCACCTAAAAGCTTTGGCTGAAAAACTATAGACAGAATCACTAGTAGTTCGTTTCCTTCAAAAAAAAAAAATATATATATATATATATTCTACGCTACAAACTTCTTTATGACATACTATAGATAGTTATACCCCCGTTACACATAGTTATAAATTAGGATATTTTGCTGAGTGCAAACCATTTGTATATATCATCGTTGAAGGAATTTGTTTTTATCTTATTTAAATAACAATGACACAACTAAAATTAAAGTTAAAATTATTTAATTCTAACAAAATAAATTATACATGTAACTGGTTGTGAGTTATACCTACAATTATTATAGAATAGACAATATTTTTAAATAAGTAATTATATTTATTTTTTATAAGTTTCCACAAAATTTACAAATGAAATACTATTTAATATGATAAATGTTGATGTAATATATCGTCGGTCTAAACGTGATACCTCATATGTACAAAAAGCCAACTTTACAGGAGTGACAAAAAAATGATTAAAAAAATATTCTTTATAGAAGACCTCAATTTTTCGACATTTATATTAAGTGAGATGTATATGCATGCCATGAATTGTTTTTAAGCTAGTTTCCAAATCCAAGTAAAGAATTAACGTACTTGACCGAGTTACCAGGTTTCACCTGAATTTCGTTCCCAATTCTTTTGCAAGGTACGGTTCTTCAAACCGTATTTCATGTTTTTTTTCGTTATATGTCGTATACGAGGTCCCACTAGATCAATAGAGTTTTTTTTTCTTTTTGTTTTGGTAAAAAAAACTATTTTCGAAAAAATATCGCTTACGAGGTATCACGTTTAGTCCGACGATATGTGAAATGAGAGGCTTCTATCTCCAAAATAACTAAATGAATAACAATAAAGATATAATTTTTTCAATTTAGTTATTTTGAAGATAGAAAAAGCTTCAGATTTTAATTGTATTAATATTCTCATGCCTCAGCAATCATTTTGTTAAATGCATTAATATCATTTATAAATTAGTTTATCTTGTTCGAATTTAATCGTTGTATCTTTAATTTTATTTGTGCCATTGCTATTGAAATAAGAGAAAACAAATTGCTAACTGTACAGGCACGGGGATTTCCTGGCTGAAATTCCAACACCTTCCTTCCTTGAAAGTTCGCACTCAGCAAACTGTCTTATTGTTAGTTTATAACTAAATAGATGTATACAATTTTTGTAGAATAGACAATATTTAAAAAAGGAGTTATTTTATTTATTTGTTATAAAATTAACAAATGAAAGGTTATTTATTATGATAACAGATGTGAATATTCACATTCTCTGCATTATTCCCGCAGACCCCTTTCTGAGAAACGATGAAGTATACTATAAAAGAAGTGTAGAATGGGACAACCGACCTTGGAATCAGAGGACGTCCTCCCACCCGCTTTGTTCTTCTTCTTCTCGACGTGATGTTGCCGTCTCTTGTTCTGAACAGCCAGCAACAGAGAGATGAATGAATTTTTGAGTTCCTTCTCATACTCAAGCTCATCGCGAAGGGCCAGTTCTGAGATAAGTGTTTCTGAGTAGTCCCGAATCAGAAGTTCTAGCTCCATATACAGTTCGTTCAACTGGGACACTGACAGCGTCTTCAATTCTGCAATAATAGAATGATGTATAAACAATTTTTAAAAATTAATAAACAATTAAAATAGTTAAAACTAAGAAAAAACATATTGTTAATATATTTGGTGAATCTATTAAATACGTAATTCAATTCCAAATATACTCACTCAATTTCTATATCAGAAAAGTCACGGTATACATTTAAGCTGGTATTTGATTACGTTGTATAACGCGAAATTTAGCAGCAGTGGTTGATCTCTCTTCTGACTTAAGCCTCAAGCCCCCGCTTACGAAGCATGATCATTTTACACAGACTGCTCTTCATTTACTGTATTAAGTGTAACTATATAGTATTTTTATTATTATATATAATTTATTATTAGTATATATATTTATTATTAGTAAATATATATTATTTACTTTAAAAAGATGTTATAAATATAAGAAGAATTGGGATACCTAACCTTTTTTTAAAAAAAAAAAATTTCTTCCTAGCGACCTGATAGTCGATCTTCAAGCAGGTGCCGCTAGATTAGTTTCTTCATATTACATGGTTGTATGAATATATCAATTATTACTTTACTGTCGTTATAAATACAAAAAAGTATATATAAATATAGGGAGGAGTACTTTGAGTGATAACATCCAATATATATTTTTTAATATTTATTTTCTTCTTGCTCAGTGGTGTGCGTGCTTGCTTACTTGCCTTTGTTTATTTTATCTGGGAGGTAAAAAAATCCTTCGGGTGGTACGTTAAGCGATGTCCCGAGTCTGTACGATATCAGGTACTCGTTAAAAACCTAGGGTAGAACCTAGGTGAATAAAAATTTAGGACTCCCATTGCAGAGTCGGGCTCATGTCCACCAGAGTGACTAAATCCTCTGGTAGTAGGCGATATGACCTAGTAGTTCAGAGCCCGGGCATGAGTCATAATAACTATCTAACCTCGTACATTTTTTTTCTCAACAAATTTTTAGAGGGGGCTTCCTTCCAAGAAAATGCTTCATGGCCCTCAAAAACAGTAGATTCGCCATTGGTAATCTTGAATATTGCAAACAGTACCCTGTCTGATGGACGCTAAAATACCTAATACGAGTCAAATTTATTTCATGCCGGCTTTACGTGAAATGACTAGGCTTTTTCTGTGAAACGATGTGTTACGAAATGGAGTTCATGATTAAACTAGGAAAATTACGAACAAGTATATCCTGTTATAGTCTTTTAACTATTTTATGTAATAACATAACCTATAATTCTTAATTACCACAACCTACAATATCCTTGCTTATTTTTTTTTTTCATAATAATTATGAAAGAGATGAAGTAACGATATTTCTTAACTTCTCAGAACTTTCTCTGTTTAAATATAATTCTTGATGTTCGATATTGTGAAATACCATTCGACATAAAAAGTACTAGCCAAGTTTTAATCTCCTCGAACAAACGGAAGTTCCATGAGTAACTTTAAACCAGGGGCCTAAAAGTCACTACAGTCACAAAGTTGACTTTTAAACTAAAATAGCCTCAAAACTTTGCTGAGGGGGACTTCACCTTTCTAAGCCCTTAAAACAAAGCAGTATAGTTCCCGTTAGACGGAGGGTAGCATTATTCAGGCTGTTCTAAAAACATCATTACCTATATAATGAAATAAATCAGAATATTAGTAGTTGAGTGATCAACTCCTCCAGGGTAGGGGTTAGTTGAGTTCCTTAACTCCTCAAGGATCAAATTTCCTTTTGCTAATGATAAATATATGAAAACATCTTACTGTCATGGTAGAGAGGTGAGTACAGGACTTGTTTAGTTTTCTTTTGAAGGGACTCCTCAGGACACTCACTGTCTGGGCTGCATTCGCTAGATGTTTCCTAAAAAACACACAACAAAGTTATACTTAATAACTTAAACACAGTTTAATTAAATACCTATTTTCTTTTTAATACTCTTAATTAATATTTACAAAAACCAAGTTATTTTATACCGTCGGCTTACTGTAAAACAAACCATAAAAGAAAAATTATATTACTATTTTTCATCACTTGTATAAATTTTCAGATTATTTCGTAGTATAATAATTCATTTTTCTCATCTCATTATTTCATAGTGTTCTCTTACGTCAACAATATTTTATTACTTACAAAATATTATTACATAAATTATTTTCTACAAATCAATTTGTCTTATTAATTTATGTCTTATTGTACTACTTTTATAAATATATATTGTTTAGAATGGAAGTTGTTAATTTTCTGTTCAATTTTATTATATGTATTATCATTATTTCTTGTTATTTGTTCATGCTTAATTATTGTTGTTCTTCCACAGATATAATGTAAATATATCTGTTTCGTTTTTTTACTCATTTGTTATAAAAGAAAATTGTTTTTTATAGAAAAATAAATATAATTAATTTTGTAATATTAATAATTTAATCATTTTAATATGTGAATTTTTTTTTTTCATATACATCACAGAGGGGAGTGTCCTAGTTTCCCATATAAAGCTATGATTAGCCTCCAGAATCAACTTACATCCATGATATCATCTATCTCCCTGATGACCTCCTCCGCAGACTTGATGGGCTCTGTCTCCTGAGAGAAGCCGGACAGGATCAGAGAGTGCATGTCCAGGTCGGAGGCTACTGCTTCATCCTCACTGCTTAGTTCGCTCTCCTCCCCAATCAATTCTTTATCCTGAACAAAAAAAAAATGATATTAAGATGTTATGGTATCTGGTCAAATGAAACTAGAGATTGTCTTCCCATTATTAATTTTATACAAGTCAAAACAGTTTTTCGATAGTGTGTCATACTCAGTGGTACATTTACAATATAGGGTACAGAGAAGATAAAAGTAAAAAATAGAATTGAGACTGGCTTACCAACTTCCAGTGCAGTGTGCAATAGCTCCCGAACGTACACTACTTACATATAATAATCATAGAAGTTCACGATAAATAAAGCAGACCACTGAGGATGACACAAGTGTTTTGATTTATATAAAATAAATTGTGGAAAGACAATGTATTGTTTCATTTACAATATATGAATATACTTTGGCATAATCCTCTTCCATAGTATATATTTTTTTTAAACCAATATCTCAAATTAATAGTCAATGATAATAGTGTTAACAATGTATTCCAGATGTTTTTATACATTTGTAAATAATGTATTTTGTAAAGAAAAAAAATGAAATGTAATATTTTATACACAAATAACTGAAACAAAATATGGTTTCCCATCGGCTGTCCTCCCGTTCTAAGGACCGTATGGACAATTTCATGGATATCATAATTAGATATTCCATGATATGATAGTAATTTTCGATACATTTTTAAATAATAAATAATACAGACGCAGTGTTGACCTTGCTACAAAATGCATGTTTTCAACAGGTTTGATAATTTGTAGATGTTACATGAAATAATTATTTTAAAAAATAAGTGTAAAACAGCTTTCTAAAATGTATATTTTGTTCTATCCGGGATTAAAGAATTTTCATTAAATTACCATACAAACAGAATTAATAAATTCTAGAAAACAATATTGGAAATCCCCAGTCATCCAATAAATCCCTGGTTTTCAACTGAAAAAAAATTTTACAATTTTTTTTTTAAATTTTTTTAATTTTTTCAGACAATGCACAATATAGAAGTAACATTTTTTGATTCTAGAAATTTTAATAAACATTAATAACACAAATTAGAAAGCAATGGATACTCTAGGTATGAGTGAACGTTCATTTTTATTTATTCACATGCCTTCTAATTGTGTGTTTATATTTATAAAGTTTTAAAGAGAGAATTAAAGGTTAGGTTAGGTTTTTGACTCATGCCCGGGCTTTAACTACGAGGTCATATCGCCTACTACCAGAGCGCTCTTTCGTCACTCTGGTGGACATGAGCCCGACTCTACTGTGGGAGTCCTAAATTTTGCCTACCCTAAATTTTTTATTCACCTAGGGTAGGGGTCTTTAACGAGTACCTGACATCGTACAGGCTCGGGACCATCGCTTAATGTCCCATCCGAAGGACGGCGTGCTTAAGTTTATTTTACCTCCCAGTTAAAATAAACTAAGGGCCTCGGTCGGGTTACGAACCCACGACCTTGAGCTCAGAAGTCAAGCACGCATACCACTGAGCTACCGGCGCCCTCAGAGAGAATTAAAGAACAAACGACTAAAATTGGGAACCACGGCAACCGGTCCACTTTCGCGTCCCACATTATCGATAATAGTCACACTTTTGACTCAAAGGTGTCAGATACCCAATGTTTGCACAAAAAGCAAGTTACTTGATAGTTTAGATTAACTATATAATAATATGTGTATGAATGAATGACCATGTGAATGTGAATGATTTTTTTGGACATCATCATTGTTAATGTCATCTTTTCACGCACATCACATATAAATTAGTTTATCTCGTTCTAAAGTTATAATTTTATCTTTCATTTCACTTTTACCATTGTTAATTGGGAAAAAAAAGGAGAAAATGTTTCAGAACAACCGAAGTCCTAATAATTATTGTAAAGACACGGGGATTTGTTAGTTGAAAGTCCAACCCATTCCTTACTTATCTGATGTACAGATAAAAATGATTCACACTCAGCAAACTTGTCTTAGTTTAAAGCTAACCCTGACGATTGTATAATACCAAACCCGGTACTTTATATATTAATTTCTTTTAGAATAGACAATATTTGAAAAAAACGAAGTTTGTTTTAATTATCTATATTTACATTCCAAATATGAAGTCTCTTTAGCTCGTTACATAGTTACATAGTTCTGCCTTGCGTTGACACATCCTCACACGCAAATATCCTATTATATTAATCACACGCAAATATTATATATATTAACTCCCTAGAATTACTTAGTATAGGGTGATATAATGTTTGTTTTCAAAGGGAAGTATAGGTAGAAAGGACATGTTATTGGATGAAGAAGGAACTGGAGGTAACTCTCCTACAAAGACGCGATGAGAGTAGCGGCGACAGGGACTGCACTACAGCTATCTGAAGACGCGATGAGAGTAGTGGCGACAGGGACTGCACTACAGCTATCTGAAGACGCGATGAGAGTAGTGGCGACAGGGACTGCACTACAGCTATCTGAAGACGCGATGAGAGTAGCGGCGACAGGGACTGCACTACAGCTATCTGAAGACGCGATGAGAGTAGCGGCGACAGGGACTGCACTACAGCTATCTGAAGACGCGATGAGAGTAGCGGCGACAGGGACTGAACTACAGCTATCTGAAGACGCGATGAGAGTAGTGGCGACAGGGACTGCACTACAGCTATTTGAAGACGCGATGAGAGTAGCGGAGACAGGGACTGCACTACAGCTATGTGAAGATGCGATGAGAGTAGCGGCGACGTAGACTGCACTACAGCTATCTGTCTATCTATAGGATAACTAATTATGCAGTTGCATCCACCACTGGTTCTGGTTGTCTATGGCTCAGTCGACCTACTGAACTACATGTCCTGTTTTTAGGACTGCTCGCTGATAGATGACTGCACTACAGCCATCTGTCTATCTATAGGATCACTAATTATGCAGTTGCCTCCAGCACTGGTTCTGGTTGTCTGTGGCTCAGTCAGTCGACCTACTGAACTACATGTCCTCTTTAGATTCAAGATAACAGACTCTATTGAATAGCCTTCTTAGAAAACAATCATGGCCCAGTTTATTGAAGTCAATCAATCAATATAAATTAGAAACATAAATTTAAAAAAATAAGTTTTTCTTAATTGTAATGTGACATTTGACTTAGTAATCTCGAGTAACCTACGAGTAATATCTGTCTCCTCTAGTGTTGTCAGATCTCACACTCTGAATTTCCATCTCCTCTCTTTAAAATTTGCCGATATCGGCAATTCCCGTATGTTTTCTCCATTGTTGCATCGAATTAAGCACCATAATTAGCGAGTCTCTTCGAGATACCGGCACTGTCAAACAGTAAATTTATAATCTTGTTTATTTCAATTAAATGGTGTTATCATATTTAAATGGTGTCGTTAAACCAACCACATTATCTCGTTATTTTTCTTTTATATTCCTTTCTTATATACATTATATATATACTACAGGTTTATATATGAAATTCCCCATTTGCCTTTTTCTGAGTCGAAATTTCCAGTCCAAGCGGGGATTTACTTCTATCTGGCAACACTGGTAATATCTCATAATCTACATTCAAAATGTTTTTTTATAAGTCAACTTTGGTAGGTGTGTAAACTGATTCAGTATTTATATTTTTCCTCCTCACGGCAGCGTTTCAAAAATCTAAATCGTTTCTAACAATCAAATAGTTGTCTTATTCAAGGACCTTCTAAAACTTCATATAAACCTTAGTGTCGATGCATCCATTACATTTTGAGTTAAGCCCACCTTTCCCTTTAATGATTCGTCTGAAAATAGATTGGTGTCGTGCTTAAGAGGTTGTCATGTCGATTTATTCATTCTACCGGGGAATATCGTGTTCACAGTTACATAGATTTTTTTTTTTTTTTTTTCATTTTTAGAATCAGAAAACGACGAATTTCTGACATATGACATAACTTCCCCTACACTTCATATAGAGAAGTAAAAAATTATTTATATAGGTTAGGTTAGATTTTATGACTCATGCCCGGGCTTTAACTACGAGGTCATATCGCCTACTACCAGAGCGCTCTTTCGTCACTCTGGTGGACATGACCCCGACTCTACTATGTGAGTCCTAAATTTTGCCTACCCTAAATTTTTATTCACCTAGGGCAGGGGTCTTTAACGAGTACCTGACATCGTACAGGCTCGGGACCATCGCTTAACGTCCCATCCAAAGGACGACGTACGGGCCTCGGTCGGGTTTCGAACCCACGATCTTGAGTTAAGAAGACAAGCACGCGTACCACTGAGCTACCGGCGCCCTCAATTATTTATATATAACTATAAAGTATTTTACTAATACTATTTACTATTGATATTTTTATTTATACCATTTCCTGTACAAATTGAATTTACTCACACTCAGTAAAAAGATTCTAAAAACATTTTAACTGTCTCATAAAAGAATAATAAAAAAAATAGGTATATATATAAGCATTTTTTTTTTACAGTTCTCCTTTGGCCCTTAAACTTGTTTTCGTTGTATTTTTATTTTTTTTAATCATGACCAGTTGTTTTTTAAAAATAAAAATACAAGACTGACAATTAAAAATATAGACAAAAAGAAAAAAATACCAAAAAAGTTAGAAACAAAGAAACAGGTAAGACAGGGTTTCTGGTTCTCATAATAAAAGAATATATTGAAGTGACCTTTGCTTGGGGGCTTTAAACTTTTATTAATTACTATGAAAATGATTTTACTTTTGGGGTTAACATGCGTACTCAGAAGGTGAACTAGGCTGTAGAGAATTTAGAGAACAATTTATAAGACAACATACATTTATTAACACAATTATTGACATATATTAGTGAGGCGTCCCTCCATAATCGCACATCTGGAATAAAATATCTATCAAACATGAAATAAATTATATAGACTTAAATGTTCTGGTAACTCCCGCAACATGAAGGTGTCTATTGATGATCATCCAGCCATTCGTCTCGATGTCGGAGAAATGTAAAATAAATGATTCCGTTACCTTGTAAGTCTTCTTTTTCTAACCACACTCAAGCCTGTGGCCTCTCCTCCAGAATTCACGACGATTGAGGAACTTCCAGTCCTTTTGAAGTAGGCAGCAGGGATGATTTCCCTCTAGCAGCAAAATTAGAGTCTTCGGTCTCCTACGTCCGGTCAAACAGGAGTCTCCTTCTTCCCACAGCTCAGCCAGGAATGTCTTCTCCCTCAATAGCTCAACTCTGACTCCTTTCTCGTAGCTGAACGAGGACCGACTAACTCCTCTGATAGCTGACTGAAGACTGTCTACCTCCTCTGACACATCAGCCACGACTCCTCATACCTTACTTCAGCGAGGAGCCCTTGAATTTCCATCCCCTCCACTTTATGTATCCTCCACTAGTGCGCTTCTCGTGGTCGCTCTCATAACTATAATTATCAATTGGTCTGTGATTTGCGATATATCACAATTGCCTCCCTTTGATTAAAAAAATTGCGGAGATACATTTTTTAAGGTAGCGACGTAATTTTTTAATTTGGCTCTAACTTCACTCACTTCTTATATTACACTGTACAATCTTATACTATATTACAATTTTTTACAATATATAATGATGGCTTTAAAAATGGCTTGTATATGTTAGTCTGTTTCGTACTTTATCAACTTCGTCCTGTCTGTCTGTCTCATATTTTATCAGCTTTGTACTGTCGGCTTATTTAATTAATTATTACTTTAAATTATTTATTCTTTATTATTTATTCCTCAAATTCTCCTTAATTCTTTATTATTTATTCTTCAAATTCTTTATTATTCATCGATACATGTGCCTTGGTAATAAAATTCCTTTTTTTTCTTTAACTATCAATCTTCATTTTCCTGCTATCATATCTCATTCCAAATACCCCACTTAGGTATCAATTATTAACGACGATCGACGAAGAATGCTTCCACAGCATTAAAATACTAATAACGACGAAATATGCTCTCAACGCATCTATATCCACAACTACCACAAATATCGACGAAGAATGTCTTTACACGACATCGTAGATTGGCCCTCTTTCGGCTCACAAAATTCTTCATAAACTTTCATATCATTATTTATCGTCAATATCCTTCTCTGTATAATAATTACCAATACCATTCTTTCTTTACTTCGCACCATATTTAATCATCAAGGCATCCAAAAATAACAATGTTAATAAAGTTTTCCTTATTTATCTATCTTATTTAATCAGCCGACAGTCCATAGAATTAAAATACTCTGTTAAGTTATCTTTCCAAAGTGGAAGCCGCCATCCTAACAATGTCCAACTTAATTTGATTCTAACTTATCTACAAATGTTCTGTCCTGTCTGTTCATGTTGAAACCTGCAAGCCGCTATCATAATATTCTTCTAAAATTAATTTGATTTCTTCACTATCTTGAACTATCCTGTCTAGTCAGGTTTAGACCTGCAGCCGCTATCTTAACAATACTGTTTTAAAATTAATCTGTTATCTACACTATCTTGAACAATCCTGTCCTGTCAGGTTTAGACCTGCAAGCCCGCCAAATGAATAACTAACAGAAATATTAACACAAAACGAAACGAAAAATATATAAACGCAAAACTATATAATATTTATTTACAATTTTTTATTTACAAACATGCCCAGTATGGATATTTTCCTGAATTCCGAAAAATACCCAATTGCACTCAACTAGCCGGGGGTTCGTGGGACCCCAAGAATCCTGGTCAATTCCGTCTGCGGCGTTGATTTAGTCCCGGGCTCTTCCCTGGTCAATTTCCTGCGTCAATTTCGACCCTTTGTTCTTATATCTTTTCAAAAGAGAAATATGAAAACGTCCCCTTTTTTGTCCTGTATTTGAGTTATGTTTAATTGTTACTAAATACGGTCCTTCCCAGTATATCAATGGTTTATAAACTTCTTCGTTATTTTCCTGTATCCTTAATGGTTCAACTAATACTAATCCCCCCATGATTAATTTCTGAGTTTTATGTTGTCTATCGTCTGTACCTATACGGATAGTATCGTCTGTCTTATGTATGCATACCAGTGGAGACATGTATTGGCTTTCTGTATCCTCACTCATTTGTACGCACTCGTCTGTCAGTTCTGTTTTCGTATCTACTATTTCTTTTTCTATTATGTCCCCTTGTTGTACAGTTTCCGTAGTTAATTCTTGTCCCTGAATGTCCATGTCAGTCTGTAATTGTTTATAATGACCGGTCACGTCCTCAATTTTTCTGCTCAATTCTCGGAAACCTTTTCGTATATCTGTCCTTATTGATTGTAAGTTATCTGTCATCTCTGTCATGAACAATTCATTATTTTCTTTTATCTCTGTCATAAACGATTTATTATTTAATTCATTACTTTCTTTCATTTTTTTATTATCCGTCCTAATTGATGTCATATTTGATTCTATTTTTTTGGTCATCTCTGTCATTAACAATTTATTATTTTCTGTCATTATTTTCATGAATGTTTCTATGTCTATACTACTTTTGTTTCTGTCTGTCGTCTTTTCTGTTGTTTCGTTTGTCTCCAGTATTAATTCCCCATTCGTCTCTTCGTCATCCCTTTGGTCACCCTTTGTCATTGACTCACGTATTTTTGACCTTGTCCCTTCAGCCATTTTTAAATACAAAATAATATAATAGATATAAATCAATATAAATTATAAATTGTTCTCTTATCTCACCGGATTTCTTTCGTACCCGGCACAATCCACCATAAATTGAAGTGACCTTTGCTTGGGGGCTTTAAACTTTTATTAATTACTATGAAAATGATTTTACTTTTGGGGTTAACATGCGTACTCAGAAGGTGAACTAGGCTGTAGAGAATTTAGAGAACAATTTATAAGACAACATACATTTATTAACACAATTATTGACATATATTAGTGAGGCGTCCCTCCATAATCGCACATCTGGAATAAAATATCTATCAAACATGAAATAAATTATATAGACTTAAATGTTCTGGTAACTCCCGCAACATGAAGGTGTCTATTGATGATCATCCAGCCATTCGTCTCGATGTCGGAGAAATGTAAAATAAATGATTCCGTTACCTTGTAAGTCTTCTTTTTCTAACCACACTCAAGCCTGTGGCCTCTCCTCCAGAATTCACGACGATTGAGGAACTTCCAGTCCTTTTGAAGTAGGCAGCAGGGATGATTTCCCTCTAGCAGCAAAATTAGAGTCTTCGGTCTCCTACGTCCGGTCAAACAGGAGTCTCCTTCTTCCCACAGCTCAGCCAGGAATGTCTTCTCCCTCAATAGCTCAACTCTGACTCCTTTCTCGTAGCTGAACGAGGACCGACTAACTCCTCTGATAGCTGACTGAAGACTGTCTACCTCCTCTGACACATCAGCCACGACTCCTCATACCTTACTTCAGCGAGGAGCCCTTGAATTTCCATCCCCTCCACTTTATGTATCCTCCACTAGTGCGCTTCTCGTGGTCGCTCTCATAACTATAATTATCAATTGGTCTGTGATTTGCGATATATCACAATATATATATATATGGAATGTGGCCATTACAGGAATTTCTTATACAACCACTTTGGTATAGATCAATCCCTCTCCCTATCCTCACTTTCAAATTCATTTCATAATTACCGGGTTAGTTCTAGTTACTATGAGGTCATATCGCCTACTACCAGAGCGCTCTTTCGTCGCTCTGGTGGACATGAGTCCGACTCAACTGCGGGAGTCCTAAATTTTGCCTACCTAGTAACTGACATAGGCTCCATAACGTCTCATTCGAAGGACGACGTGCTCAAGTTTTTTTTTTCACCTCCCAGGCTAGCACGCTACTCCTGAGCTACCAGACCAGCGCACTCTTTTTTTTATTATAATTTTAATTTATATCTTCATTGTTATTCATTTAATTATTTTAAAGTTAAGAAAATCTACTAGAGATTGGAGTCTCTTATACAATAGTGACCTTATAGACATAATGCAAAATAAATAAAAAACAAAGTAAATAATTGAGAACGTAAAAAGCAGACTCAGGAGAAGAAAAAGAAGATCTTTCATGCGTATAAATAATGGATATGGGGGCCATACGTTAATACGCGCTATGGTTGAGGATAACACAAAATAAATGACTAGCTTGGGACTAATAAAAGAAAAAGGAAAATATATAAATAATAAAAAAATATTTTAAAAATTTGTTGATATGTGTTATAATTAAAAACTACTTCGAAATATTTCCTACAGAAATTTATTTTACATTCTTTGGGGCGTTGTAACATTGGGCATATCTCGAACCCGAGGACATAATAATTTTGAGTACGAAATTTTTATCGATATAACTAACCTTTTTCGCGTAAATGGAGCAAGAGTCTAAAAAATTATCAGATCCAAGTTAGCATATGTGACACCATTTGAAGTTTAGAGCGCTTAACAAACTTCCAATCACATAAACACAGACAGACATCATCGATCTAAACGCATTCAGGTGACTTCGAAACATTGAAATCCGTTGAAATTGTATTAATTTTCTCCCATTCTTACGTATTTATTTTTTGTTGCACATCTCGCTTTATGTTTGAATAATTGGAAGGTGTCTACTAATTTGGATAATGATATTAATGTTTGTACTAACAACAATATTAAACTAATATTAAGTAATGTTAGCAGAAACGAAATTAGTTAGGTATCTCCGAATAAAGTCTCATATATTTACCTTATTTTCATTGAGATTGAGAGCTGGCATGTGTAATTTCCTGGCGTAAGATTTGGACCAGTCAATGGGCAGAATGTTTCCAAAATTTCCCGTGATTGTCCACCACATTCTGAAAAATAAAAACAATAACATACATTAAAGAAGAAAATAAATAAACAAATTTGAAAGGGAGGATCAAACTTTAAACAAAACAAAACATGATCTAAAATAAAGTGCACTGGAACGTTCTCTGTTGGGAGAACATTGAAGAATAAAAAAAGTGATTTCTTAAGTTTAAGCAGGCTATTAAGATGAAGTAAATTTAAATAAGAAATCTAAAATTAGTATTGAAAGTCACACATACAGAATATATATATAGTATGTAGATGCTTTCAGAAGAGCATCTATTCAACCGTCACGTTCAACATCGAGGTCTACTCAACAAGGCACACTCATTTTAATTTAAATATGTATAGAACCAAATAAAGACATAATATTGGAATAAAAACATCTATTCACAATTATCACTTAATTTGCGTAGAAAATCCTTTCCCAACATTCACGTATTCTTGACGACTAAAAACTATAATCATGACCTTCAAAGTTCGGTTATATTGTCTCGAGGTAAAAAATGAACATGAACCACTCAACTTACCTTTCCACCTACCTAAATTATATTTATAATATTGATTATTTATTCTTACAGTAAACATTTATTTCTGTAAAATGAAAAAAAAAAAAAAATTAATCAAAGTTAAAAGCTGAAAAAAATATAACACTATAAAAGATTGAAAAAACAGTGTTGCCAGGCCCTGATTTAAAAATTCCTTTCCAGTAAATTGGAATTTTTATTTTTTTTCCCCAGCTTTTTCTTTTAGAAAAATTCTTGAACACCTCTACATCAGAAAAATATACTTATTTCATATTGAATAATTATTATTTCAAAAATAGCAATCTTATAACCCCGGTTCAAATGAAGACCTTGTGGTATCTCAAAATGTTAAACGGGAGGGGTGGTTCTGGGGATCCAAAACATAAAATGACTGCTCGAATGATCAAATTTTCATGTGGCATCTTTATAAGCTTTTTTATTCTTTGTCCGGACATTGCACATATACAGCTTCAAGTAAAGTAATATAATGCGAAGTTATTCCTGGGCAGATAACGTTTTTGTTATTTCTCCACATCATTATTGTATTCAATGATGCATCATTGAATATACAGTGGTACACCACTGATGATGACGCAGTTGCGTTGAAAGCAGGTTCTGGTCGGAAATAAAACAGTGGGAAGACAACGTCATTTATTTCTATAAGTTAATGGTATTCATTTTATGCATATCATTTGAATTTGGTTTTTAAACAATTCCTATTTTTCATAGCTCTATTTCATAGCTCCAGCTGTTTCAGAGAGTCAAGCTGTCTACTTTTTTCATAAAGATAGAAGTAAAAAATAAAGAAAAACGTATGATTTTTTAAAATATTGAATTTATCATAAAATATATATAATGTATGGGAGTACTTTCGGTGCCTCGTGGCAGAAGATGGTAGCAATACCGAAAGTGACCCCCATATATCATATATATTTTGTGAAATAGACAATATTATAAAAACATACGGTTTTCTTTATTTTTATTGAGTGATTCACAATGTCTCAGGAGAAATTAAGTATCATTAAAGATTTATTATAATCATTTATTCCCGTTGCTTCGTTGAATATGTGACCCAAATCATTAATTTGTTTAACAAATGTTAACTTATTTTCCCCCTTATTTCAAACATTAAGTGGAGTGAACTAAACGTGGAGAAGAAAGAAAATATCCAGTAGTAGGTTGAATGGAAAATAGACTGGAGAAAGAGAAAGAGGGATCAAAGAAATGTAAAAATATCAACTGGAACTAGTCTGGATAGACATGGTCCCGGTGCGTTAGTAACGTGTGTTGCGAGGCCACCCAGTTCGTGAGTGCTGCGGGCCGGGTGTAAATATAATGTGACAAGCACTACCTATTTCTGTATAATTCGGTGTCAGATTTGAAATGTGAAAAATAAATTTGTAGTACAGTCCACTACTAACGATGGATTGTATAAGTTGAAGGATTTTTATTAAAGGCAGTAGTAGATCTCAATATTGTGAAGAATTGAATTTAAGGCTTAAGGAGGGGGTTAGCACTTGTCCTTAGGTGCTTCACACAACCTACCGGCATCTTAATCCTTTTATCATTCTTATATTCTTGGCTAATTTGCAAGAGTTTAAATACTTAACTTAGAACAGAAATATCCATAC
Source organism: Aradus depressus (assembly GCA_963662175.1). NCBI lineage: Eukaryota > Metazoa > Arthropoda > Insecta > Hemiptera > Aradidae > Aradus > Aradus depressus. The sequence continues at coordinate 40,381,918 of OY759214.1, forward strand.
ATAGAAATACTATCATAGAGAACAAGGATGTATCTGTTATCATTGAAATATTATGTTAACATTATAATATACTCAAATATTTTTGAAAATATCTATTTAAAATGAAAATTAATAATATTACAACAAAATCTGATAAAACTAGAATTACTGTTTTAATTATGTACACAGACATTTGCTAACATTTTTACAAAAAAAAAATTTCATTTATGACCATGTTTTTGAATTCATCAATTGAAAATGACAACAAAATATTTAGGTTTTTATTTATTATTTGGTAATACCTGTCTGGTGCAGATTTACCAAACAGATAGGTGATATGGTATCTTTTAATCCGCTTACGGGTGGCATAGATTAATAATTTGATTTGATAAGTTATCCTTTGAAACAATTAAAAGATTTGGCATAGTTAAAAATTAGGAATATCTACGTAAAATACAAATGCCATTTTATGGATCAACCGGCACCACCCGTGGCTAGGCTTTTTTGATTTCGCTTGGCTTGCAAGAGATATTAATATTCAATGGAGATCAATGGGAGAACCTACAACTAAAAGGAATCATTTGAATTTACCCTTTAATGTTTCTTTAGATCTTCCTAAGATTCTTTGACATTACATAGAATCAAATATACCTACATATTCAAGCTTGGGTCAGTGTTCTTGTTTTGGTTCAACAATTGCTTCCACAGTTATGATAACAAAATCTTTGAGACAGAATAGCTCCAATGTTTAGACTTATTGACAAATCAATTAAGTCCTCTCTAGTTTCTTTATTTCACATAATCATATTTCCATATACAGTCAAAATCGTCTATAACGACCTCCAATAACTAATGAAAGATCAAAACAACAATGGCATAGAGGTTTAAAACTCAATTTCTTAAATACAACACATTACATTTATTTTAAAGAGTTGGAAAAAAGTTAAAAAGTAAACTCCTTAAGCAGAAAAAGATGCCTTCTCATTACTTTTTTTTGTTTTCTCTTTATTGGCCCACACGGTAGAAATTGTTGAGTGGGAAACACCGAATTCTTTTGATAAAGTAGAATTTGACTCACCCTCTTCCAGCCGCCAAATGATGTTCACTTTTTCTTCGATGGTCAACGATTTTCTTTTATACGTCATGTTGACACTTAGAAAACACAAACTGAGGGTAATTGAAAATAAAGTTAAAAAAACCCACCATGTCTTTTATGATTCTATGAACTGAATTCATAGGTCTCCAAACAATTATATATCCAATTATCTCTAACTCAATGTTTTGTTTACATTGTGTTCGTCGTTATAGACGACTTTAAAATTCTGGAAGTTGTCTAAACTGGCGTTACTGCAGTCGATGTCGTCTTTATTGCAGTCGATGTCGTCTTTATAACTACTGTCGTAATAAATTACATTTTATTGTAATTTCTAATGGCGAACCAAACGTTTTCTCGGTATTTTGTCGTTTTAGACGGTACGTCGTTATACAAGGTTTTGACTGTATTTAATATAAGTTTATTACTGCTCTCAAGCCAACTTCATTCAAAACGCAGAATGTCTTCCTTCTTTAAGTAAACGGGGAAGATATGCAATCAGTAACAATCTTACTCCTAAAAAAAAATGAAATTTTCCGATTTGTAGATGCATTCTTCTGTTGAATGACCCTAAAGACACAACATGTTATATGTTTATACAGAACCCTATAAGGAAGACGAATGTCAAGAAAATTGTTTTTTCCACCTCATTTCCTGAGAAGAGGGTGGTATGAAATAAAAAAATGTTGAGATCATAACGTGAAAAATAATATTATATTCCAAGGTAATAAATAAAGAAGATTTGTTGTAAAAGTTAATTTTCCGGATAGACGGAGTTTAATGGCCATATCGACCTGGAGTCCCCCATCGACTGTAGATGACGGCGCCAGAGAGGCTGGACGTCCAATCGATATCAGAGCTCTATGTACTTACCTACATGTCACAACCCTGACTCGACATGACAGCTAGATTTACCACGACAAGAGTTGCAGATTTACCCCAAATAGATAAATAACCAGCCTTCTGACCGACCATGGAGGTAGCAGGGCTTACCTGATGGTTTGGCTAAGTCAATAAGGATTGCTGCCCCTATGACGGACTTACTCCCAGACCTACCTGCATCTCCTCTATGAGGCCTTGTGGTGGCCACATAAATAAATATTTTTACGTTAAGCGATGGTCCCGAGCCTGTACGATGTCAGGTATTCGTTAAAGACCCCTGCCCTAGGTGAATAAAAATTTAGGGTGGGCAAAATTTAGGACACCCACAGTAGAGTCGGGCTCATGTCCACCAGAGTGACGAAAGAGCGCTCTGGTAGTAGGCGATATGACCTCATAGTTAAAGCCCGGGCATGAGTCATAAAACCTAACCTAACCTTAAACTTCATCTATTTTGTATACTTTATTATTATATATCATTAAAAACCTAAACAAATGTATAAGTCCAAATACCATGGGGACGATACAACATGCACGTAAGTTGCTTCAGCAAAGGCCGGGGTAACACTGGAAATATCTAAACAGGAGTTTAACATAACATAACAAACTATATAAACATTCTGAAGTCCCGTTTAAAGGATCTGTAATCCGAAACTTACTGAAGACAAATATAGCTGACGTCGATAAAACACTAAAAATAAAACAATACCAGACGTAAAAGAATGTTTACATTTCTAGTAAAATAGAAGAATAATTTTCTCTCATCATTCCAAAATTCAATATTAAGTTTCAAACTTTTGTTTCCTTGAATCAAAAGTAAATAATAAAATCACAGGCTATGAACTTCCTCAGCACGAATTATTCAATAATATTTTCGCACTCCTGTATGGGCTAAAACTCAATATTTGACTTACATAGTGCCTCCTAAATTTTGTGTTGATACATTCACTCACTAGATCGAAATTCTAATGGGGTTTTAGATTTAAATATAAAATTTAATTTACATCGGCAGTTATTGAGATTTTTAACTTGAGCAACACTGATCCCCCTGCGTCGGCTGATTCTGCTGAAAATTAATAGGTGTCGTCCTTGTAGGGCTTTGAATTTACATTTGATGTATAAAAAAAATACACACATTAAATTATTAATGTTAAAAAAAAAATAATAATTATATTTATTTTTCTTTAAAAAACCATTTTCTTTTAAAACAAAAGTAGAAAACAAAACACGGCCATCAGCTGTTTTTTTATGTGTATAATGAAGAGTCGAGGCCTGGGTTAAAATGGCGACGGTCTGAGTGAAGATGTCGAGTGGTGTTTAGGCTTAAGTTGTAATGAACTAAATAGAAGTGAATTGACGGTGAATTTGATCCGCAAAGAAGATACTGTTGTTTGTTTGTATGTACAGGATATATGCCCAGAAATATACAATTCAAATTAAAAAAAATAGCCAAAATATAAAACAAATAAAGACTGAATTAGTGTTAAGAATTTAGTTTTTAAGATTTTTGTTTGTTCCAATGTTTAATTTTTAATTTTAATAATGTAGATTTAAGAAAATAAACTCAATATTTGTTCTCGTAAATTCTATTCTATACATTTTCCCTGTTGACCCAGTAAGATAATTTGAAAACCTTTGGATTAGATTAAATATTATTGAAAAAAAATTAAAAATGGCATCTCTTTAGAAATTCAAATGAAAAGTTAGTTAATTGAAATTTTATTAAAAAATTACGTGCACTTTCTTCAAAATTGCACGTCTGATATTTTTTAGGACCCTTTTCGGAAATTACTGTAGAAATCAAAATTAAATAGAAGACCAGTTATAAAATGTCTACAGGAAATGTGGTAATTTATTGTTTGTATTATTATTTCATTATTATTAATTATTATTTATATTTTTATTTATCATTTATTTAAGATTATTACTTAAACCTCTTCTTTTTTACCACAACATATGAAATTTCGTGTCGATAAATTGATTCTAACAGTATTTATTATGTTCACAGACTTCACCACAGACGTTGAAAACTTTAATCAAATTTCGGATCGATTACCTAATTTCTCCAGTACTTCGTTCTCAGGGCTTTGGTCCTTGGAATGCATTTAAAGGTGGTAGATAAAAAAGTGATATTCAATTCCACAAATTTACATTTTTCTTAATAGCTAGTTCGGCCGGAGGCCTTTTCCAATTTTATTAGTAATGCATAAAGTGTTTAATAATAATTATTATGATAATTTTTAATTATAATAAATATTTTGGTCTCTAGAATACATTAACGAAGTATTCCTTGCGTTCACCATATAAATAAATATATGTGTTAAATGGGCGTAATTTATTTATTTTTTATTTTTTTATATCGAGTTCTTTCGGAACATACATTTAGCGTATTTCTTAACAAGAGTGCCATATTAATATGTGCTTTTTGTAAGGACAAGAGGAGTTATTGACTAAGTTACGGCGTAAATATAACGTAATGTTCTTGGCTATATAGAGGTGTTGCACTCACTTTTCAATAACCACAAAATTGAGTGTAGGAAATTGCATTTTTTAATATCTAATACTACAGTGTTTTACTTCCACAGCTATACAAAGTATAAGTGAAGTTATGTAAACAGTCAGAAATTCGATTTTGAGTTTTAAACAGAATTTCAGGTTTTCCAACCCTCTGATCCTAAAAATGAAAAAAAAAGAAAGACTGTTTTGTGAACGTAAGTCCCGATAGAATGGAAGTATCGACATCAACAATTTATATGGGCTTTCAGAACCCTATAGACAACTTAATGATTTCCAGTCAAATCGGTCAAAGGGGAAGGGTTGTCCTTACAGGGCTTTGAATTTACATATGAAACTTCGTGTCAATACATACATTCCTTCCATCAGCAGTTACTAGAGTTTTTATGTTAAGCTTCCCCCCAAATCCCTTCCTTCCCTATTGATCGATTTAGCTGAAAACAAATAGGTGTCGTCGTTAGAGAGTTCTGGATTCACATATAAAATTTCGTGTCGATACATTCATTCTATCTAGAGTTATATAGTGTTCACAGACACACAGATATATTTTTTAAATTTTGGAACAAGGAGATCGGAAAACCTAAAATTTCATCTTATTTCTAACCGATTATATAACTTCCCCTATACTTCATAGCTGGGGAATAGATAAAATATTGCTTGATTGCAGTTTTCCCAAAATGTAGGTCACAAACCAAAAATGTTTTGTGTTGAGCCTTAGAATAAAATGTGAAGAGGTGCCAAGTGTCTTAGGTGCGGCATATAAGGCCTTTAATTAACTTACCTCCGCTCTGGGACAAGAAGGGTCTTGAGATAGGGCTTGGCTAGGGCCCAGCTTTCATCCAATCTTAAAGGGAAAATAACGGAGGATCCACACCTACTGCCAGCAGCAGAGAAGTAACGTGCTTCCCTGCTATGCTCGAGATCGCGGGTTCGTAACCCGGACCGAGACACTTACGTCATATCCGAGAAACCTTAAGCACGGACATTAAGCTATGGTCCCAAGCCTGTGCTGTCATTTAATCGTTAAGATCCATATCCTAGGTAAACTACGCCTGGTTAGGTAAAATTTAGGACTCCTACTGTAGAGTTAGGCTCATGTACACCAGAGTGGTGAAAAAGCTCACTGGTAGATTGGCAAAGTCCGGGCATGAGTTACAAAAACAAACAAACCTACTGTCGATCTGCAATTGGAAGACACAACTGGACATTCCCACATTTATTCATTGTGAACGTTAATTCATTTTTCAGCCTATTCAGGTTTAGTTACTTAAGGGGTCTAGGGATTCTTATCACTACCTGTTTTCCCTAAAACCACCCAAGAGCCATTTAAAGTCCTCTATGAAGGACGGCGTGCTCAACGTCTTGTTACCTTCTAGATAATAAACATAACGGGTTCGAACCTCAATTTTGACTTCAGTAGACAAACACGCTATCCCTGAGCTACTGGCGCCCTCTACTCCCTAACTAACTTTAAGACAACTTCTCAGTAAACCAAGTGTAGAGTGTATTGCAGAATGAATACAACTTTCCAGTGATACAAAACAAGCCACAACGTCCGGTAGAAGTGTTTAAATGAGTGTCTGTAGCACATTTGGGTACATGAAACTAAATCACACTTCTCAATGATGCCACTCTGGATACGAACACTCATTTAAATGTTAAGATATGAGATCATCCTAGAGCACCTTTTGCTCGTAGAAAACAAGAAGAAGGTTATAAGAGAAGGTTCACTTGTATCAATACAATATATCAGCTATCAGTATCGTTATGAGTTGCCACAGACACTTGCCTAAAAAAGCCGTTCTACTCTCTTCTGAGAGACCTCCAAGAAGTGAGCCAAGGCTCTCTCAGATAACCTGTTTTAATAACATAATACCTCCATACCTCCTACCCATATGTTACACAATGATTTTTTTCTTCATAACTATACCTATCCCACCAGGTCTTAAAGATATATATAGGGCGCGGATACCTCAGTAGAATCCGTGCTTGCTTACTGACCTCAAGATCGCTGGTTCGAAACCTTTTAAGGCTTGGAGAACTGAAGGATCCTTAACTATTATTAAATGTTTTAAAAATTAGTTTACGGAATTTATTTCTATTTATGCATAGCATATAGATCTACCTAATTTCTTCCGTAAGAGAGTTTGTTCAAACAAGAACTTGATGATCGATTGTTTTGTGTTTATTGTTGAACAAGGTAGTTCGTATTCAAATGTCCTTTCGATTAGGACTGGTGTTCCTCAAGGTAACATTCTAGGCCCTATTCTATATTCCCGTTACGGCAGCTGAATTAACATAATGTTCTGTTCTGAGGGTCTCTTTACTGGTGCCATATTGGGATGCGATCATATCCGATGTCTTGAAAATCGTATAACGCATCTATTGCTTCTACTAGTAATCTGAAGCCGTTTTGGCTAAGAGTCAAACTAGTTGACTTTCATAGGTATTTCTAAATTTTGCGTAGATAAATTCATTACATTAGCAGATTTCATTTCGGAAAATTAATAGGAGCCGTTCTTAAGGGGTTTTAAATAGAAAAAATTTCGTGTCGATCATTCATTCTATAGGGAATTATCGTGTTCACAAACGGATAGACATACAAAGAAAGGAAATTTTGTTTTTCATTTTTGTAATCAGAAGGTCGGAAAAAATGAAATTCCGGTGAAAACTCAACACCGAATTTTTAACCGAATACAAACCTTCCCCTATACTTCGAATACAAGGGGAAGTAAAAACGTCCCAATCCCCACCCCCTCCACTGTACCAAAAAAGACATATATTTTGGGGCCCCCTCCAATTGGTAATTATTGGGTGCCACGTAGCCTATATTCTACGTTGGACCATCCGCAAATTTCGTCAAAATACGTTCAGTAATTTCCATGCCCGGACAAACATACACTGCCAGTGCTTGATTTACATAGATTTTCTTTTACCTACATAGTTCTGGTGAATAACAACCTAAATCTTTTCCTCGCAGCTGTCTCTTGTAGGAGTCTAGTAATTTTTTTTTTGGTTATCCCATTGAGAATCCTCTCCGAGGTCAAGTAATTGGGACCTCATTGTGTTCTAATTCAGGATCATCGCAGTTATATTTCTCACAATGTCTAATAAACTTCCGATGTTGTAGCAAACGTTGCCGTTGGTCAAAACTTTTGTTTATTTATAATAATATTTTATACTTTATAAACTTATAAAAACCAAAAGAAACATTAATTACATTTCAAAAAGTCAATTCACAATAAAATACTAAAATAAACTGTATCAAAGCAAACATTGCCACTATTTACATCTTACCCAGTAAGTTGTACTGATCTCAAGATCGCCGAGACCCTTAGGATTTTTTATCTGCGAAGTGAAAAAACCTTGAGCACGCCGTCCTCAGAGTAGTGGCCCTCTAGGAGAATAAACCACGATAGGGCTCATGTCCACTAGAGTGATAAAAGAGCACTCTGGTAGTAGGCGATATGACCTCATAGTTAGAACCCGGGCATGAGTTACACTTCACTAACTAAACAATAGATAAAAATGCTGACTATCTCTCAAATCTCCGGTTTATATAGGGTTTTATTGTTTTAGAATATTCTATGAATTCCAATTTGGTCAGAATTTAACTTCTGGGACCGCCTAGAAAATCTACAAGAGATTTTTTTGATTTAAACCCTTTGTTTCTGATGAATTACAGTGGAACCTTTCTTAACGAGGACCTCTCATGACGAGTAATTCGCATAACGAGCAAAACAAATTATAAAAAAATGACTCGCTTAACGAGCGACGTTTTGCATAAAGAATGACGAGGAGAGGGGAAGTCCCGCTTGCTACTTCAGTCTTTGTTTAGCACTTGTTCTGCTAGCATTTATTTGAAAAGATTTTTGAATAGGTCGTAAATATAATGTACTTAGGCCTCGAAGTAAAGAGGTCTCAATTTTCGTCAGATTTCACCCAAAATCTAATCAAATATATATTTAAGTTAGCACATGTGACATCTTCATTTCAAATTTCAAGTTCATATCTACAATCGCTCCTGAGTTAGAGCGCTCAAAAAGTTTTAATCACATACATATTCGTAGAAACAGTCAGAATATGCGTTAAAAGTGAAACTTCACCTTAAAATGTGAAATTCTTCTGGAAATTCTATCTCGGATTTTCGCATGATTACTATACTTTCTTATACTAAAGGCATTCGAAATCTATTATGAAAAATAAGTAAGTTCTAATATTGTTACAAAAATGGTACTTGCTCGAAATCATCCTAGATCAATATGTACAAGACAATACATGAAATGACCCAGTGATAATTATCATTCTCAAATAATTAAGGGCGAGAATATTCAGTAGCACATGGTTGTCACTGTTTTTTTGTTTTTTTCTACTGACCTAGAAGATTGCTTTTAGTTACCTGCTGGCGGTAATCTTCAACCTTGAGGAAATCAGGAGCCGAGGCGAATCAGTTCGACTCAGTGACTCGACCATAGTCAATTGAACGATTAAACCAGAAAAAAAATTACTCCTAGGCACCATCTTATCATTAATAATATTTGAGCCACATGGGCGCAAAAAAAACTGTCGATAAATGTTTAGTCAACTGTTATAACAATAATATTAATAATATTTATTTCTGTTAATCCATAACATGGTAATAGTTAGTTATTGAGTTATGTCTGGGCTTTAACTACTAGGTCATATCGCCTACTACCAGAGCGCTCTTTCGTCGTTTCGATGGACATGAGCCCGACTGTACTCTGGGAGTCCGAAATTTTGCGTATCCAGGTTTATTCACCTATAGGATAGGGGTCCTTAACATGTACCTGACATCGTACGTGGAAGTTTCATTAAAAATAATTTTAAAAAATAAAATAAAGGATAATATATGTATAAGTAATAAAGCCATTACATGACTTTATTCTTTTGTACAGATCACTCTCCCCCCACTCCTCCTATAGTCTTCTGTTTGGAAATTTCAGTAGATCAGTCATCGATAATAATGTTGAGTATAGATTAGAAAGAGCCCCTATAGAAAGCTAGTCACGAAGCACGAATATGAGGGACAGCTGTGGAGAATGTCAATACAGCGCGCTGCAGCGATCATTGCTTCTCTCTCACTCTATCGTTTGATGTATATTAGGTCGATTAGGAAAAATGAAAAAGCGATTCTATTGTTTCCATCAACATTTCTCTTTATCACTTGTTTTACGACACTCACTACCGAATAGTAAGTTCCCCAGCGCGAAATAACTAAATTTAGCTCAAAATCTTATTGTTATTAAGAGTTTTATCTTGAGGCACCTCCTCCCTTAAGCCGATTTGGCAAAAAATCAATAGGTGTCGTCCTTATTGCGCTCTGGATCCACATATCAAATTTCATGACTATTTGCGTATCTTTACACAGGCCATTAATAGGGTTTTTGATATTGCTATAGAGGGTGTGTCAGCAACCTCTGGCAATACTTCGGGATATGGTTTTTCACTTCATTTGGAACAAAAAAGTTATAATAAACCATGGTCCGATTCGTTCATCTTCAAAAGTTAATCTTGATTTGGTAAAATTCAATTTTCAATTTTCATACTTTTTTTCTCATAAAATCGATCATACCTCAAAACGTATCTGTCATAAATCAAATTCAATTACACCATTGGAAACAGCATTAAATTTCCTAAAAGGCACAGACAGTTGAAGTCACAATTTAATTTATTACAGGTTTTTACGGCGACTTTAAGCTCAACTCTACTGCGCTTCCTGTAAGAAACAACTTTTGAATGGTGTTTTCTTACAATTTCGTTAATGGTAACCGTACAAAGCTTATTATTATGGTTAAAATGATAATAAATAAATTGGGAATGATAAAAAGAATAATAGTTGAAAAAATATAATTTAATTAACGAAAAAAAATCCTTTTCATTTGTAGGAGGGTTAAAAAAAATAATAATAATAAAAAAAAATGTTTTAAAAAACATTTTTAAAAATGTTCAAAGTCCCTACTCTCCTCGCGTAGGCAAAGCAGGTCAGTGTTTTTTTTTTTTTTGTAGAAATGTTTTACTTTATGTTTATGTTTTTTTTTTTTTGTTTTTGTTTTTGTTAGGGTAGAGTAATACTGTACTGAAGGAATATTGATGTACGTGCCAAGCTGATTGTCCCCAGGATGGCATGCAGTATTGCGCCTGGCATGATTTACGGACAGGAAATGCCACATTATGCGCATTGTTGGCAAGTATACCATCTCTTTTCTTCCCAACCAACAACGCCCCAAGGACCTTGGACAACAAAAGATGTTTCTAGAAACTCAACCGTTGTCAGTTTCTTCAACTTGGGGCTACCATTGACAACAGGGTCTGTCCAAAGAAAGGTGAGACATCTGAGATTTAAAGGTAACCTTAAGCCGCCTGCAAGGTGAACATCATTATGTTATTACAGATATTTGTTTAGTTTATCTTTTCTACTAGACAGAAAAAAAAAAATTCCGTTTTCATAAAATGTTTATGAATATTAATTTATTGCAAACCTCAAAAATGATTTTAATGAATTTGGTTTGAATAAAAAAGTCGTTGGTGAATCAACGGCAAAATACTTCCCCAAGTGGAATTAATCAACTATGTTTTCGTTCTACTTGTAAAATCAATCGTTATGGCTAAAAATGAAAAATTGACTTATGTTATACTACATTTGGTGTTGTTACATTCATTACATCAGCAATTATTAAAGTGTTTAGTGCTAAACCTCCGCCTTCTTCTCTTAGGCTGAAAATAATAGGTGGCGTCCTTAAGGGGTTGTGGATACACATAAAATTTATTATCGATAAATTCATTCAATTATACGAGGTTATGTATCGGTCAACAATTTTATGAGAAATATAAACAATTTTATATGTGTTTCTAGAACTCCATCAGAAATCACTTATTGATTTTCAACCAAATCGGAGAATTCCAGGAGGAGAGTGGAAACTTAATTGATAAATTCGTGCGGGGGAGTACATTGTCGGTGATTAACCAGTTTTCAGTTTATCTTCTCTACTAAATGTACAGTGAGACAAATGAAATGTATTTTATAATATGTATTAGTTATGTATAACCATTAACGCAGACCTAAAAAAAAAAGCATTTAATTGAAAGAAAATCCAAAGAAAACACTAGAAACCTTAGAAATGTGAATGATTTCCTGTGAGATGTGTCCATTTTCAATAGACGAAGAAATGATATTAAGACGTGGAAGGAACAAAGACTCATTAATTAGATGATAGCCTTGTGAAGTTGAAAATAATCTGTTTGAAGGCTGACTGGCTTCTCTTCTCTCTCTGTCGTACCTTTCAGATCTTGTTAGCAGTGCAACGGTGTACATCTTCTGTAGCTAATCGACTGTCGTACCTCTTCAGATCTAGTTAGCAGTGCAACTAGTGCAACGGTGTACATCTTCTATAGCTAATCGGCTGACGTACCTCTTCAGATCTAGTTACCAGCAAGTACAACGGAGTACATCTTATATAGTTAAACGGTCATTTAGATTTTTGCTAAATTTAAATTAACTACTCCATAAACATACAAGTAAGCGGTCATGTGTTTACAGTGACAGTACATACGCTAGGATCGTCAGTAGTCTGTTTTCAGGAAGGAAAAAAAGTAAGGTGTAAATGGGACTGTTAAGGAGTTGCTAGAGACTGAAGCCTGACGCTTCCTAGATGGAGGTTCACACAAGTACATGACATGTGGCTACCATGTGGTACACCTAGCTCTGTACCAATATCTGCTGGTTCACTTCTCCGTTACACCAAGTATATAGCAAGTTGCCTTGAAAAAAATCTGTGGCAGTGAACACGAAAACTCGCGATAGACTGAATGTATCGAGACGAAATTTTATATGTGTATCCAGAACCCTCTAAGGACTTCCTATTGAAAGTCAAATCGGTCAAAGAGAAGGGAGGGATTAGGGGGAGGCTTATCACAAAAACTCTCTTCATTTAAGTCAGTAGAGAAAAAACGTAATTATTTTGTGGTTCGAAAGTGCGTTTCCGGTGATTCACCGACGACTCATAACTCGGCTTGAACTACGAGATCAGGCGATAGCCTTCTATCAGAGCGCTATTTCGTCACGCTGGTGGTGTTGTGTACCTGACATCTCACAGATGTACTTACTGTACGGGTTACTACGAGATCATATCGCCTACTATCAGAGAGCTATTGCGTCATTCTGGTGGTGTTGTGTACCTGACATCTCACAGATGTACTTACCATACGGGTTACTACGAGATCATATCGCCCACAACCAGAGAGCTATTGCGTCATTCTGGTGGTGTTGTGTACCTGAAATCTCACAGATGTGCTTACTATACGGGTTACTACGAGATCATATCGCCCACAACCAGAGAGCTATTTCGTCATGCTGGTGGTGTTGTGTACCTGACATCTCACAGATGTACTTACTATACGGGTTACTACGAGATCATATCGCCCACAACCAGAGAGCTATTGCGTCATTCTGGTGGTGTTGTGTACCTGACATCTCACAGATGTACTATACGGGTTACTACGAGATCATATCGCCCACAACCAGAGAGCTATTGCGTCATTCTGGTGGTGTTGTGTACCTGACATCTCACAGATGTACTATATGGGTTACAAGATCATATCGCCTACTACCAGCTATTTCGTCACTCTTGTGGTGTGTACATGACATCACACAGATGTACTATATGGGTTACTACAAGATCATATCGCCTACTACCAGAGAGCTATTTCGTCACTCTGGTGGTGTGTACATGACATCACACAGATGTACTATATGGGTTACAAGATCATATCGCCTACTACCAGAGAGCTATTTCGCCACTCTGGTGGTGTTGTGACAACTACAACGAGGACTGATCTGAATTCCCGTTCCCCACTCCAGACTGGCGGATACAGGTTTCTTCTTGACAGGTGTGTAGCTCGGGATTTGACCTGACATACCTGCTCTCTGTTTGTGTACTACAGGAACACATCAAACATCTGCCAACATCAGACCATCTGTCTCCTAAGTCTCCTTCCTCCAATCACAACATCTTCAATCTCAATCATAGAGTTAACAAATACTGAAAATGGAGCATAAAAAAAAAAAGTCATCGTCAATGTACTTCCCCAGAACGAATTAAACGTTCACTTTCCCAGAAGGGCTTCTGAATTATCACACTAAATTTTGTGTCGCTATATTCATTACATCGGTAGTTATTAGGATATTTGACTCTTTTTCTGATCCTTCACTTCCCTTCGACCGATCTGGCTGAAAATGAATAGGTTTCGTCCTTCAAGGGTTTTGGATATACAAATCATCATGTCGATATATTCATTCTATCGAGAACTATCGTGTTCACAGACATTTTTTCTATCATTTTTGAAATCACGGAGTCTGGAATGGGATTCCGGTGAATACTCAACATCGAACTTCTCACCAATTACATACTTTTCCCTATACATCGTACAGCTGGGGAAGTAAGAAAGATTTTACATATATTGGGCGTCTTCATATTTAAAGTGAAACAGAATGGTCATAATCTATATGAATACTTTTCCTCTCCATAGCTTCGTATAGCTACATATATCGGTCAGAACCTCGATGCTGAATTTTCAACGGAAAATCTTGTTTTCCGACTCCCTTATTCCAAAGATGAAAAAAAAAAAAAAAAATCTATCAAGCTGTGTTTGTCTGTCTGTGAACGATACCTGCCTATAGAATGAATGTTTCGACATGAAATTGTATATGTGTATCCAGAACCCTCTAGGTTAGGTTAGGTTTTATGACTCATGCCCGGGCTTTAACTACGAGGTCATATCGTCTACTATCAGAGCGCTCTTTTGTCACTCTGTTGGACATGAGCCCGACTCTACTGTGGGGGTCCTAAATTTTTATTCATCTTGGATAGGGATCTTTAGCGAGTACCTGACATCGTGCAGGCTCGGGACCATCGTTTAACGTCCCATCCGAAGGACGGCGTGCTTAAGTTTATTTTACCTCCCAGATAAAATAAACTAAGGGCCTCGGTCGGGTTTCGAACCCACGCTCTTGGGCTCAGAAGCCAAGCACGCATACCACTGAGCTACCGGCACCCTCAGAACCCTCTAAGAATGACAACTATTGATTTTCAGCCAAATCGGTAAGAGGGAAGAGGAGGATTATGGGGGAAGTTTAACACAAAAACTCTAATAACTACCAATGTAATGAATGAAATTTACACACAATTTCATATCTAAATTGAAAACCCAATAAGGATCTATTAATTTTCTGCGATATCGGTCATGTATGGTGACAAAATAAAAAAAGGGCATGTAATGAATTGTCTTAACACAAAATTTTGTATAAGAATTCAGAAGCAACTATGTAAATCAAATTTTGAGTTTTAGGTCGATTGACTTTGGAAAGCGAAAATATTACGTTTTGGTTTGATTTGTGCTGGGGAGGTACATTGTTGGCGATTCACCAACGACGTTTTTGTCTTTATAAAACATTTCTCCATATCCAAGTAAACATAAGGAATAAAAACCGAGAAGAAAAATGATAGTTAACAAGTGGGCCCCCCGAAGTAATGAAATTGTAAGTGATTAAGCACTAAATGGCGTTAATAATCCACGCTAGAAAGACAGAACCGTAACTGTTGATGGCGTGAAATTAATCATAGGGTTTCCTTCCTAATTATTAGCGATTAGTCAACAACAAAAATACCGCTAAGAAGACAGCGAGGAGTTGAGGAATTATCTAGGCAGGAACCTGTGAGTCACGTAAAGTCTATTTGTGATGTTATATGACAGCCGCCTCGCTGCTTTCATCACGTGACTACAGGACTCCAACTGCATCGTTTGATTGCTAAGTTCATGGCGTAGTGGCTAAGGTAGATAATGATGACGAAAGTTCCGGAAGATTATCGATTATTATATACCTTATATAAATTGGGTTTGGTGACGTCAAATCTGATAGAAGACTGAAACTTGGTACATCTGTCTCATTTCGGTGACGATGCATTATAACAAAATTTCAGACAGATTAGTCGAGAGGTTCATCGTCTATCCGCAGCATGTTATTTTTTCATACGTTTGATTGATTTATACGAAAACGGTTGCTTCTACGGAAATATGGTCTTTTACAATAAATATTCCGTATGAAATTTCACAGAGTTGTGACTCAGATGGGGAACAGGAATAACATATCTGTCCCCATTCATGAAATTTTAAATTGTTGAATTGTTTTTATATAGTTTTATATAGGGCGCCGGTAGCTCAGTGGTATGCGTGCTTGTCTTCTAAGCTCAAGATCGTGGGTTCGTAACCCGACCGAGGCCCTTAGTTTATTTTATCTGGGAGGTAAAATAAACTTAAGCACGCCGTCATTCGAATGGGACGTTAAGCGATAGTCCCGAGCCTGTACGATGTCAGGTACTCGTTAAAGACCCCTGCCCTAGGTGAATAAAAATTTAGGGTAGGCAAAATTTAGGACTCCCAGAGTAGAGTCGGGCTCATGTCCACCAGAGTTACGAAAGAGCGCTCTGGTAGTAGGCGGTATGACCTCGTAGTTAATGCCCGGACATGAGTCATAAACCCTAACCCTATAGTTTTATATATGTTTATTTTAAGTTTTGAACCTTATTTATTAAATCATTTAAATTAAGTTGCTTTCAAAATTAGGCTGCCTGATGATGAGGGCAACCTCGAAAGCCGGCTAGCAAAAATTAATCTGTGAGAGGTCAGACTATATTTTTTTTTACAATCTCTGAAAGTACTCTCCAATTTATCAGCTTACCAAAGAATGTTATCCAAGTAAAAAGAAGAAAAATCATCTTTTCTGCCCAAGTTGGGAGTACAAGGACATCATACCAAAACTCAAACCAATCAACTCATTACAGGGGCACTCATTGAATCAGTGGTTATTAATGAATCCATAACGGAAACAATGATTAATTGTTCATTATATTTTCCCGTGATAAAGAACACGGAGTCATTTGTTCATCTGTTCTTGTCAGAATAGCCAATTAAAGTAATGATTTCATTCAAACTGTGATTAAATGTTACTTTGTGAATAACTCTGGGAACAGGCATCATCACAAAAGCTACCACCCTCCCCTTCCTCGTCGCAAACTTTAAGGTTAAATGTTTTAGTTCTCAGCTCGGCCACCACGTTGCGCTCTAAATTTAATGAAAAGCATTAAAGGTATTTTGACGAAACGGCTTAACTTTAAAAAAAAAAAAAAGTTCTCTTTGTACTCCAGGTTAATGTACACTATGTTTTTTTTGAAAAAATTTAAATTCCGAATATAATTTTTTATTTATTTTTTTTACATGTTATCTTTTTCTTATTTAAACTATTACAGGTAGGGCGACGAAAGTTCAAAGAGTTCAAATAATTTTTCAAAATCAACATTGGACGAACAGATGAAACGGAAACAGAAAAATACGAAATATGTACTGGGGGTCCGTGCGTGGGGCGGATTGAACACAATATTTTCCCAGTGCATCCCACAAGGCCCACTGCATTGTGTTCACTCAAAACTCAAAGAAGACACTGAAAAGTCTACCTTTCACCTATGTGGAGTTAGCACCCAACTTTCAAAAATCGATTTTTTTTTTATTTAGATAGAACTTTGTACCGAAAAAAATTTTTGTTTGTACCTCAACCAAAGAAAATATATGGCATCCCAAAGAAATTGGCTAGAAATACCGTTTAACTGGAGAGAAAACTGACCTACTCGCCATAATATTCATGGTGGTCGTGTCGATTGGCTTTTCCACCTGTTAACGGTACGTTAACATTACAATCTCCCAATGGGAAGATGCGAGTTGTGTTAAACCAATCGAATCACACCGGTTGAAAATAAAAAAGTCTTCGATGGATCACCGGCTATATACTTCCCCAGTTAAAATTAATCAACTATTTTTTCGCTCTCCCTCCAAAACCAGTCGATCGTTTGTGCTAAAACTCTATATTTCACTTACGTAGTGGATGAATCATGCTAAATTTTGTGTTCATACTTTCATTACAACAGCAGTTATTAGGGTCCTACACTTCTCTGGTCCCGTCATCCCTTCAACCGATTTCGCGGAAAATTAATAGTTGTCTTATGGTTTTTTTTATTTAAATAAAAAATGTCATGACGATACATTCATCAACAGTTATTAGGAATTTTTAATTGAACCCTCCTCTAATCTCCACAGCCTTTCGGCTGATAACGCTAAAAAATTAATGGGTGTATTACTTACAGTGAACTTACCTATGTCAATACTTTCATTACAACGGCAGTTAAGAGTTTTTGTGTTAAGTCTCCTCCCAATTCCCCCTTTACCATGCGGGCTAGAGCGTACTTTGGTCGCATGATCTCACCATGGTTTACTGGTTCGAATCCCTTCCGGGAGTGAGTTGTATTTCGTAGATAGAACTCCCTCTCGGGGCCATGGATGTAGTAATTATTTTAGATAATACAGTAATATGGCTAATATGCACCGTACATAAAGCCAAAGAATAAATTAGAGATGTTTTCGCCAGAGATCTTGTGAAGTTCATTGTAAATACTACTGAATAAAACACTTTTTAAACAAGTCAAAAACTTCCACTTTATTTATATAAAATACACAATATATTTCGCTGGTTAGAGCATTGTCAAGTGTACAACACACAATGACACTTGAAAATGCTCTAACCAGCGTAATATATTGTGTATTTTATATCAATATAGTGGAATTTTTTGACTTGTTCTAAGTGTTTTATTCAGTAGTATTTCAAAAGAATAAAATCCCCCTTTCTTTTTGATTTGACTGAAAATCAATAGGTGTCGTCTTTAGAGGCTTCTGGGATAACATAAAAAATTCGCGTCGTTACATTCATTCTATCAGGAGTTATCGTGTTTTCATTTTTGGAATCAGGAAAACATGAAATTTCGTTGAAAACTCCGCATCAAATTTCAGACCGATTACATAACTTTCCCTATACTTCCCCTTGCTAAGGAAGTAATGGTCGTAATGGGAAGCCCGACAAGCCTTATCTGAGAGAGCGTAGTTAATGTGACGATAAAACCTAGCTTTATCGCTACCTTACTTCAGACAAGTTACAACAAAGTGCTCCTCGTAAATACCAAACTCAAAAGGAAATACAGTAGACCCTCGGCAAGAATCAATTTTTTAATAGGACTAATTTTTTCGCGTAAATGCGTCTAAAAAAATTGGGTTCAAGATGTAATTTTAAGCGTTCACAAAGTTCCAATCATATACATATGCGAAAATGATAAAAATGTCATCATATCCCGACAGGAGAGAAGAATAAAAGGTTTATAACTGTTCCAAAAACGTCGGCAGCCTTCTAAATATTATCGCGAAAACTAAACATTTTCGGTTGAATGATTAATGTTTCCAGGACAGTTTGTAGACGCTTCACTGACTAACCCAAAGGGTTTACTTCACAGACAATATTCGTCAGTTTTTTGAAGATAGTAACTCTTGCGGAAAAACTAGTTTGTTGAAAATACTTCCTAGAGTAATTTTATCCAGAACAACGTTTTATGGTTGGATAATATAATAAATTTCACCATTTGAATACCGTCATAAAAGAAGACACTTTTGTAAGTATTGTGTGAGAAAATGAAATGGTTTTCAACCGGTGAGGTAAAACTAATTTTGAGTCAGGTCAGTTACCTTGCTATTGATCTTAAAGGGTTGTTGTACTAGATTTGTCTAGGCATGCATTATACACACGAAACAATTCTGTACAAGGTACCTTAAGGTAACTTAGTTACTTTCAAGTTACGCAGAATAAACTGGGATATTGTTCCAAACTAATTACAAATTATTTCAGTTTTTTTTGTAGGTTAGTTTTTGATTCACAGTGTAAAAACTGCCTGACCACTGGATGTCCCAGGTACTATCAGGTCACGGAGATTTCAACTCCAAGCCATTCTTCTTTAAAAGGAAGAACAACCCGAACTGTTCGTGCGTTGAGACTGCAGAGCATGTGGTCCTCGAATGTCCGCTGTACGACGAGCCTAGGGTGGAGTTGATAAGCAAGACAGGATCATACCTGAGGCTCGACCCACGGCAGCTGGTGACGGAAACCGGCTACCCAGTGTTCAGCCGATTCGTCGCCTCCTGGCAGAGAAAGAAGAAAGCACTCTGACCCTGCGCCGGGGACGACTGCAAGCACGCTGGTGGCCCCCGGCGCCCCACCTTCCTACAGCCAGCTAGCAACATGACTTTAAGCGATGGTCCCAAGCCTGTACGATGTCAGGTACTCGTTAAAGACCTCAACCCTAGTTGAATAAAAATTTAGGGTAGGCAAAATTTAGGACTCCCATAGTAGAGTCGGGCTCATGTCCACCAGAGTGAAGAAAGAGCGCTCTGGTAGTAGGCGATATGACCCTAATGAGTCTAATAACTAACAAAAGTTAGTTATTCAATATTGTATATGATCATTAAATTGAAATTTATATATTTAAAAAAATTATATGAATGGATCATTTTATAGTCCCGAATTATAATAGCGGTATGTGCCAATTGTTATAGAACCACTTGAAGAACACCCGAAAGGATTAACATACAGCCTGTCCTTCCTGTCCTAAGGAGAATACAAAGGAGATGAGGATAAGGAAATAAAAATGAAAAATAAAGTACCTTTTTGAAACAGAATGAAGGGAGAGAGTGTGTTGGGACCCTTTCCAGTGAAGTGCATTCCTGACCAGTTGCCTGTAGTTAGGGTAGAGACCCAGGAATGCAGCAGGTACATGCAGTCTTTTGTTCTCTTTGCTACAGGCCTCCAATATGTCTGCCAGTAAAGGGACTCCTTTCAAGAAGACAGCAGCAACCATTTGAAAACGAAGCAGCGCTTCTCCTTATCATTAATTTCAAGCAAGCAAAACCATGGTTTGCTTCAAGTAGACATACTCATGGCGGTAGCTCAAAGGTAGGATGCTTGTCTACTGAGCTCAAAGGGGTTCGAAGCCCTTAGCCTGTACAATGTCAGGTACTCGTTAAAGACCCCTTTCCTAGATAACTAAACGTGGGTAGGCAACATTTAGAACTCGCGACAGAAAAGTCTGACTCAAGTGCACAAGAGCGGCAAAAGAGTGCTCTGATAGTAGGCAATATGATCACGTAGTTTAATATTTATATAAAGTATTACTAAAGAAAGTGTTGTACAATAAGTGATGAATTTATCGACACTAAATTTCGTAAGAAGAGTTGGGAGCCCCTATGTAAGTCAACCATTGAATATTAACGCGGTACTGAATATTAACGGTCGACTGGTTTTGGAGAGGGAGCGAAAAGGTAATTGATTCACCTACGACTTTTTGTGGAATAGACAATAATTCAAAAAATAAGTTTGTTTTATTTATTTTAATTAGTTTCTACAATATGTCCGAGCTTCTCAACTTAGAAATAATTAAACGAGTGATCTAAAATAAATTGATGTGCAAATATATTACTGCGATCTGTATCGATATAGTGGAAAGCTCATAAAATTATTAATATATAAATTATATTTTCCATAAAAATATATACATTAAGTGTACTCAGGAGTTGTGACTCAGATGGTGGACAGGAATAACTCATCCGTCCCCATCCATGATATTTTAAATTGTTAACGTTTTAGATTGTTTTATTTATTTGTTTTTATTATAAAATTATTTAGTTATATTCAAAAAAAATTTTATCAGACTGACTGATGATGAGGGAAACCTCGAAAGCCGGCTAGCTACCACTACTAATAAAAATCTGTGAGAGGTCAGACTATATTTTATTTGATAACCTGTTAAATGGAGTGTACTGGTTTCACCATCGTCAGCACAAACGTAACTTTTGAACTTTGTGCTGACGATGGTGAAAGCGGAAACGGGTACACTTTATGTATATATTTTTGTGAAATTAAACAATATAAAAGTTAAACAAATTTTTAATTTTTATTTATTTTAACACAGATTAGATCGTCAAATTAATAGAGAAGTTTGATTTTTTTATGATATAATTTTTGTATACCCTTTCGAATACTGCGTTCCAATCTGTGAAAGTACAGAGGACTGGTGAAAGCAGACATCGTTTCATGAAGAGAACACCGATACTACGTGTGGATCCACCGTAGACATCCAGACTTACTGCTTCTATTGGGAACCTCGTGTGGTCGTGGTTAGTGTGACCGGCTACTAACCCGAGAAGCTGATATTCCAACTCTTTTTTATATATACATATTATTTAGTTGATAATTAATTCTATTTTTGGTGTTTAACAAAAAGTGACAAACTGCATTAAGCTCGGATGATCACATAGGACCAAAAACGGAGAATGAAATGACCTAAATCCGACAAAAAAACGTAAGAGGTCGTCTCCGAAATTGGTACTTAACAGCACTGGTAAAAGATTTAATTTTTCTTAATTTCATTTACATTTTTGCGTTTCCGGAGATTCAGGAGAGGATTTACTACATAACTCTAATAATTGCCGTTGTAAGGAATGTATTGACACGAGGACATTCCGGATTGATTTTCAGCGGAATCGACAGAAATGAAATGGGATCAGAGTGGACTCAATTCAAAACCTCTAATAACTGCCGATATAATGAGTGTATCGATATGAAATTTTATATTTAAATTCAAAACCGGAGGACGACCCCTCCTGATTTTTAGCCAAATCGGCTGAAAAGGATGGCATCTATTATTTTTCAGCGGAATCGGCAAAAGGGAAAGAACCCTAAATGTTTATTCAGGGGTCTTTAACGAGTACCTGACGTCGTACAGACTTAAGTTTATTTTACCTCCCAGATAAAATAAACTATGGGCCTCGCTCGGCCGGGTTTCGAACCCGCGATCTTCAGCTCAGTAAGCAAGCACGCATACTACTGAGCTACCGGCGCCCTCAAAAGAGATATAAATGATGTTATATTATTAAATTTGATCCAAATTTTTTTTTAAGCAGTCAGGTCCCAACTTACAAAAACAGATGATAGAATTGAAATTTTGTATTTTTCAAAGGATTGCAAAATGCCAACTAATAACCGGAAATGAGTTAACTACTAAGTGAAGAATGTTTGCGAAGGCGTTTCTCTGAAGGTTTTCTACCTCAGTGTTTGTCAGTCACTCAGTGCAAGTCTGTAGGAAGGAATCTCACTGATATATTTGGTCTGGTTCGAGACTAATACTTAAGTGAAGGTATATATATCCATGAGATCAGCAACTATCTTATATTTCTGTCCAATCCTTTTTTTTTATTTCTAATATGAAATTTTCTGACCAAAAACATTTGATGGGACCATATTTTTTTTCATTTTATGAGTATACTTGACTTTTATTCCAAATATGGAACTACTTCACAATGATTATTGTCAAATAAATATCTAATTTAATAATTAGATCCTAAGTGAATAACCTTTGGTAGACCAAATGCAGGACTCCCACTGTAGAGTCGGGCTTATATCCTACAGAGCGACGTATAGCGCGCTCTGGTAGTATGCGATATAATGTCGTAGTTAAAGCCCGTACGTGAGACACCACAACTAATATCTAATTATTTTCCAAACTATCGTTACAATTTAAATATTTCTTTAAACAATTTCCTAGGGAAATTTATTGTATATTGAGTGTAGTAACATCGCTCGTAGTGGTTTGGTTCGTACTAATAAGACTTTTGTTAGCATGTATCTCGCAATACATCTTCAAAAAATCGTATTTCCTATAAAATAAGTCTTACAATTTTCCCTACAACATTTATTTGGAAAGATTTTTCATTAGGTTATAAATATAAGCGGTATTAACTAGAATGTGGAAAACTTGTAATTGGAAATCTAGAATGCAAGTTAGGTCATGTGACATCTTAAGTTCATTGTCACAATTCTTTATGGTTAGGTTAGGTTTTATGACTCATGCCCGGGCTTTAACTACGAGGTCATATCGCCTACTACCAGAGCGCTCTTTCGTCACTCTGGTGGACATGAGCCCGACTCTACTGTGGGAGTCCTAAATTTTGCCTACCCTAAATTTTTATTCACCTAGGGTAGGGGTCTTTAACGAGTAACTGACATCGTACAGGCTCGGGACCATCGCTTAACGTCCCATCCGAAGGACGGCTTGCTTAAGTTTATTTTACCTCCCAGATAAAATAAACTAAGGGCCTCGGTCGGGCTACGAACCCACGACCTTGAGCTCAGAAGTCAAGCACGCATACCACTGAGCTACCGGCGCCCTCACAATTCTTTATGGATTAGAGCGCAAAAGGTCAACGTGAAATTCCGTTGAAAAGTCGATGTTGGATTTCCGTACGATTACAACACTTAAGATATAAGAAAGTAAAAAGAAAAGAGCGGTGAAAGTTTCCTGTTGACCAATAAGAGTACGTGAGCCTTAAAGATAATGGTTAGTGATGTGATATTTAATGACTGGTCCCAGGCAGTGATTGGAACCTATGAAAGCTAACAACGGCTCCAAGTTAACAATTACATAACGGGGACTCCTTCCTAAGGGCAACAGATGATTGGAACCAATTGTCCTTGAAAGGGATGATAATCCAATCCTTTCTAACAGTCAGTATACCACCAGATCCTCAGCCACCCACTCCAGCCTCCAGCCTCCACTGTGGTGTTACACGACATTCTTCTTCATCAGGTCAGTCCATCTCGGTCGTGGTCTTCCTCTTGATTTGGCTTCACGGGGACCAGAGCGTCCATGACATCCTATGACTGTCTCTGATCTGCTTCTCTTCACATGCCCAACCCATCGCAAGCGCCTATATTGGCAGAAGATATCCCTCAGTTCAAGTTGGTCTACCTCCACTCCAGGATTTCTCTATCATTAACTGCCATTTTCCTCAGTACTTTATTTTCAAACGCCTGGAAACACTTCTCCAGATGTGAGGTCAGGGTCAGGTTTCACACCTATAGACAGGACTGGGTTTATCACGGAGCTGTAGATCTTCTTCAGCAATAATTTTATTTATTTAAGAAATGATAATTGTCCTTGGGCCACAGAAGAAGGTTACACGGAGATTATACGGAGACTCTTTCCTAAGGACACCACATGTGGAGCAATGATTAGAACTAATTGTCCTTGAAATGAAAGATAATCCAATCTTGTTTAACAGTCGGCACATCACTGGGCCTTCACTGAGCCAACATGCACCATCTGTTCATACAAAGTACCGTGAAAAAAAAAATCCTCACTTGTTTCGACTTTCCACGACCTGTGGGTTTCCTCCAATCTTTATCGGTCCTGCCAGGGTTTCGTCCCTCCTCTGATTTTTACCTCCCTTCCCACAGGACAACAACCTACCAACAACTCCTTCTGGAACTCTCTCCCTCTCTCGAATCACCATTCTCCTACTCTTCTTTCATCCTACTTTTCCATTATTCCTAATTCAGCAAACCTCTGATTCCTAAGACTGGCTTCTATGGGATAGTTCTCATCTTCCTATAAGTCTCTTACTCCACTGGACAGATTGTCTCATCAGCCCAGCTGGAATATAAGATGGTCTTCACTTGTTACCACATATTTCTGGTATGTTCCCGACAAGGTCCTTAATATATATAAATATATTTTCTCTCTGACCTCTTTTTTTCTTTGCAATTACTCATTATTATTATTCTTTACATTATCTTTGTTTTCTTTAATTGTATTATTATTTTTAAGTTTAATTTCCTAGAGACCTTCTTAGCAGCTGCAGTAACAGTGATTAGTTACAAATGAGAGTACCTCAGTGACTAGGGAGTGTCACCACTGGGTATTTTCTTCTCTCTTGACATTGCCATTATCTCTCTCTTCGCACATTTGCTTCTTATATTTATTTTTTATACGTATATATGTAAATATCTATTTGTAAAATAAAAAAGCTTAATTTAATTGTTTTAATGTAATCATTTCTCGACATTAACAAATTTCTTTAGTTGATTCCTAAAAGTCTCTTTTCTTTTTTCTATATTCTGTCTGAATTGAATGGTATTTGTACTTTTTTGTTTATTTATGTTATTATTCTTAGGGGACTTATGTCCCAGAATGAAGATTATTTTTCATTTCATCCCCATCAGCATGAGACCACCTCTTCCCCTTTCGCCTTCTACTTCCCACTCAAATCACGTCTTCGAGAGTCTAACCTCATGCTGACCCTTTAAGTGTGTCTGGCCTCAATCTACAAAGATATTTTCACTAACCTCCATTTATTTCGTTATTCTTATATTTTATCTTATTTTAAATAGGAATTTTCTCACTGGTCGTCACTATTAGTCTACTTCTGTGGGCGGAGATCCAAATTTTAATTTTTAAGAATTTAGCTAATATTTTAAAGATACTAATGGGAGTTTTTCACGAAACTTCTATTTGCTGGATTGTAAAGACCTAAAATAAATTAGGAGAAAAATAAAGTTATGAAAAAAAATAAATATTTTTTTATTATTTGCAAGAACAACAACAAAAAAGGCTTCACACCAACTTTTTTCCATAAAAAGTAAAGCTCACCACTTAACGCCTATACTTCGTCTAAAATGAGTTATCCTTATCCATCTAAAGCTGTAAGCCCTCCAAGAAGAAATAGTAGCAGTTAGGTATCCGCATAACATAACAGTGATTTCATGACCTCTTCTCTCACAATACTTATGACCAAGCTATTGGTAAAAAAAAGCTTTATGTTGAAGGAAAAAATGCGAAATAATAGGATATTCCCTAGCAGAAAATAACAAGCAAGTTTTCGGTCTCACTCTGAAATTCATCTACCGAATAGATTGAAAATAGAAGAACGTTCAGTCAACCTAATCTGCTCCTTCCCTTTGGCCGATTCGGCTGCAAATTGATAGCTGTCGTCCTTTATGAGGGTTTGGATGAGCATGTAAAATTTCGTGTCGGTATATGTATTCTACAAAGAGAAAAATATATTCTTGCGGCAAAAGAAATTTCTTCTTGCGGCAAAAAAGTTGTATTGTGTATTTTGTGTTGGTGATAGGGAATAGTAGACACCAGTCGGTGATAGTGTATAGTAGGACACCACTAGGTGATTCTCTCGATGAGAATAGAGTCTTACTACCTAAGCTATACAATATGAAGAATGTTTTTTAATTTAATTCTGTAAGAAGATAATGTCAAGAAGATATCTTCTTGCTGCAAGAATATAGTTTTCTCCGTAAATCGAAAGTTATACAGGATTTTTTATTTCCCCAGATATACGAAGTATAGGGGAAGTTATTTAAGCTCTCTTATGTGTCTATGAATGCAATAACTCGCGATAGAGGGGGGGGGGGGGGGGGGGGGGGGTGAGAGAAGAAAGATTCATCTCAAAAATCTTAATAATAGCCGGCGTAATCGACAGAAACCCCTATGTAAAACAACTATTGATTTTTAGCCCAAACGGGTTTTTATAGAGAGAGCGAAAACTTAAGTGATTAATTCGTGCTGGAGAAGTACATTGCCGGTGACTCACAACATTTTTTTCCCCCCTTTGGAAACAGGGGATCAGAAAAAGTGAAATTCCGTTGGAAATGCAACATCGAATTTCCGACAGAGAACATAACTTCCCCTATACTTTGTATAGCTGGGGAAGTAAAAAATGAAACAATTGATGTGAACAAAGCCCTGGAGACGACCCTCTGGAAACCCCTCATGCTCCACAGTAGGGGAACTGTGTTACAACTGTACGGACGGGTGCTGGAAATCGATGGGGACACCCTTAGCTCCTTTGTACGTCTGTATACCAGTATACAGTCAACTCACATCATTCCAGAAAGAATTAAATGTGTTAATTTCAATTAGTTATGTGATGCACTCACACTCAAAACATGTGAAGACCTATTAAATACGGAATCCAGGCATTAAAACAGACACCTTCTGTTGTAACCTTCACTAGATTCATTTGTATAAATGGGATATTATACAATTTATATTTATACTAATTATACAATTTCGGTTAGGTTAGGTTTTATGACACATGCCCGGGCTTTAACTACGAGGTCATATCGCCTACTACCAGAGCGCTCTTTCGTCACTCTGATGGATATGAACCCGACTCTACTGTGGGAGTCCTAAATTTTGTCTACCCTAAATTTTTATTCACCTAGGGTAAGGGTCTTAAATAGGGGGTAAATAAACCCAATATTTTTTCTCTTACTCTATGCTATTCATTCCCCTGTGAACCAACTAAGATAATTTATACCTTTGGATTAGATTGAACATTTTTAAAAAGAAACAAACTGGTATCTCATTATTATCTTTAGAAGTAATCCAATTGAAATAATTATTAGTTGAATTTTTTTAAAAATACGTTTATTCAAAATTGCACATCTTGAACTTTCGATATTTTTTTAGGGCCCTTTTCAGAAACAACTGTTGAAATCAAAATTTAGTAAAAGACCAGCTACAATTTCTACAGGAAATGTAGTAATTTTATTATTTGTTTATTTATTATTAATTTTATTTATTTCTTGTATTAATTTTTTTCACACAATTTAAATAATCATAGTTCTTCCCCAGTACGAACTAAACAAGTTTTTGCTCTCCCATCAAAACCAATCGACCGTTTGTTCTAGAAATCAATAGTTTGTGTCGTTACATTCATTACATCGAGTAACTGACATCGTACAGGCTCGGGACCATCGCTTAACGTCCCATCCGAAGGACGGCGTGCTTGTTTATTTCACCTCCCAGATAAAATAAACTAAGGGCCTCGGCCGGGTTTCGAACCCACGATCTTGAGCTCAGAAGACAAAAAAAAAAGCGGTGAATCACTGGCAATGTACATCCCTAGCACGAATTAATCAATTAGGAGAAACAAGTTTCGATCTATTACGTCTATTTCACACCGTTTTTTCGTCCCCTGTACATGAAGTATAGGAGAAGTTATGAAATCGGTCAGAAATTTAATGTTGAGTTTTCACCAGAATTTCAAGTTTTTCGACCCCCTGATTCAAATAGTTAAAAAAAAAGTTTTGCCTTTGTCTATGCGTGTACGACACGATAACTTCCGATAGACAATGTTTCAGCACGATCCCGTCCCTCTGATCTTTACCTCCCTTCCCACAGGACAACAACCTACCACAACTCCTTCCTTATCCAGGCTAACTCCCTCTAGGACTCTCTCCCTCTCCAGATTCGCCATGCTCCTACTCTTCTTTCATTTAAGTCCCTACTTTTCCATTATCTCCTAACTAAGCAAACCTCTTATTCCTAAGGCTGGCTCCTATGAGATAGTTCTCGTCTTCCTATAAGTCTCTCACTCCAACTGGACAGATTGTCACTCTTCTGTTTCATCAGTCCACTTTTTTACAATTCATATTAAGTCATTATTGTTATCATGTTTCCCATTATAATTCATACTTGTTTTTCTAATTTTTCTATTTTTTATTTTTTATTTCTCTTTATTATTTTCCACTAGTTTATTATATTGTTTTACTCATTGCCTGTTTTTAACATTAAGTATTTACTTCTAGAGACCTCTTTTATTTTATTTTATATTTATTCTTTTCAACTGGTTGATATTTGTATACTCATGTTTATTCTTTATGTTATTATTCTTAGGGGACGTATGTCCCAGAATAAAGATTATTTTTCATTTAATTTCATTTTTCATTTCATAGAGGACGACACCTATTGATTTTCAGCCAAAGGAGCGAAGGGGTGGGGGGATGAGAGAGAAGGCTCCTCAAAATACTCCAATAACTGCCAAAATAATATTGACGTGAAATGTGTCTGTATTTTAAGATTTAATATGGTTTGATGTATATAATTTATAAGGTACTAGCAGTAATACCCGGCGTTGCCCGGGGAACTTTGACTTTTCTCCCAATATCTCCTATAAGGCTATTCAGTTCCTCGACAGTACATTCATGATGTTATAATTTTCAATTATTCATACGGAATAAGGCTTATAGTCCTTCAACTGTAGTAACGCTAGCTTTGGAGCTAAAACTAATTTATTCAAAAAGATTTCTCATTAATCGTTGCAATGGTTTTCGAGTTATAAAGATTGCGTGAGTGGATGCTGGGATGGACCAGGGGTTGATTAAAAAATTGACCTTAACCTTCCGGTAGATAAAACTTATCTATTCAAAAAGATTCCTCATTAATCATTGCAGTGGTTTTTGAGTTACAAAGATTGCGTGGGTGGATGCTGGGATGGACCAGATATTGAGGTACTAATACGCCTATAACCTTCCACAGACAATGACGAACAAATTTAAAAAAAAATTAATCAAATCCATGAAGCCGTTCGTGAGTTATAGCGGTACAACGCACAGACATTTTCAGCTTTATATATATGATGATTACGATGTACAAAATTGTATAACGTATCCAATTACCACGTTATGGTTTAACGGAAATAAATCTATTATGGCCCTTTAATCCTGTAAATGCTTTCCTTTCAGGTTCACAACTGCTTGTACTTGAATATCGTTAGTTAGTTATTATGATTCATGCCCGGCTTTAACTACGAGGGCATATCGCCTATTACCAGAGCGCTTTTTCGTCGCTATAGTGGACATGAGCCCGACTCTACTATGGGAGTTCTAAATTTCACTTATCCTAAATTTTTATTCACCTAGGGTCTTTAACGAGTACCTGAAATTGCGTAGGACGGCGTGCTCAAGGTTTTTTTCCCTCCCAGATAATCTTGTACATCGTGTATTTATTCAAAAAATAAATAGTTTGCTTTGATAAAACAAAGTTCCGAATATGCTTCGTTAGTAGAACGATATTAGATTACCTGCATCTGTCGCACGGGTCAGGAAACGGAAGGGGACTTGAAGCACATCATGTTTCAAGAAACCACCACAATGAGAGGTCGTCACCATGCAGACGACGTTAGTCACGCCAATTTGACTAATATTCGTCATCAGTCACGCTTGTTAAAATTTTTCATTGTAGCGAGAAGCGCTTTAAGTGTTGAAATAACAAGTTGTCACCCTATGTAGCTCTTAGAGTCGAGAACAATGCAATCAATAAAATATGGCATCTCATGATTCTATGCTCGCATGCTTTTGGATCTTCGCTTCCTGTTTTGTTGCATGCACTTTTATGGGAATAAGCGCTGATATGCCGGATTGAAATCGTCATGGCTTGTACGCTTGGACTCATGAAGAGTCGCATTGACCTATGGGAACACTAATTCCCTATTGGCAATGGCGACTCCGCACACCTCTCTCAAAAAGTTGGGAGTTCTATTGAGTAGTGTCAAAATAAGAGATCAAACTAAATGAGAGAGGGGGTGTTTAGCGTCCTGGCTACGCTACGAGTAAAAATACAAATGAATAGAGCTAAGGTAATAGCTATGCTAAAAAATTATAAAAACCGTATTATAGTTTACTTACATAAGAAAAGATTAAGATACAT
Source organism: Aradus depressus (assembly GCA_963662175.1). Classification (NCBI taxonomy): domain Eukaryota; kingdom Metazoa; phylum Arthropoda; class Insecta; order Hemiptera; family Aradidae; genus Aradus; species Aradus depressus. The sequence continues at coordinate 40,412,665 of OY759214.1, forward strand.
TCATTGCATTGTTGAGTTATTGGGGTTTTTGATACGAGCTCTCCATTTCTTATTCCCCATCCCCTTCGGCCGATTTTGCGGAAAATAATAGCTGCCATCCTTATGGTGTTTTGAATTTCAATATAAAATATCATGTCGATACATTCATTACATTAGCAGTTATTGGGGTTTTTGAATTGAGTTCCCTCTTATCCCCCTCTTCCTATTCGACGATTCCACTGAAAATTACTAGGTGTCGTCCTTAAGAGTGTTACATTAGAACGGCAGTTATTAGACATTTTGTGTTAAGCCTCCCCTTCTCTTTGGCAGATTTTGTTAAAAGTGGGTTCTGGATACATATATAAAAAGCATACACAGACTTTTTTTTAAAGTTAAGGGTCGGAAAACATTAAATTTCGGTAAAAACACAACTCCGATTTTCTGCCCGAAAACTTCCCCTATACTTCGTATAGCTGGGCGAAGTAAAATGAGAACTGTTGGCTAAGCATTGAATAAATCACAAGATTCTAATCTAAACTTGGTACTTATGCAGGAACATAAACATAAAAACTAAGCATGAAAGAGGATTAAAGAGAACATGAAACTAACTAAAATATAATTGAAGCAAACCAGAACATAAATTCACAAAAAAGGACTTAATTGAAATCTCTTTCGGTTAGGACCATATTCAATTCCAAGACCTCCTTATAGAGAATAGCCACAACCCTAAGAAAATATCACCATCGGAAACCAGTAAAAACTAAGAAGCCGTGGTCACTGCAGCTCTCTGTCCAAATATGGACACCCAAGGAGAACAGCAAGATAACAACCTACGCCCTCTCGTTTTCAACGGAAAGAATAGATCCACAATCCTGAGCCACTAGTCTTGGAATTCCAGCTTCGACAGAAAATAAATATATACCCATTACTGACTTTCAGAATTGGGTGGTGACCAGAAGAAAGTATTAATTTCATTTGTCAAGACATCAGGGAGTTGACGGCAATGAAATGGCCATGTACGGAACCCTTCTGCAGGATCTCTAAGAGGCAGGACAATAAAAAGCTGGCTGACCAGGAAACAGATCCAGTACTGGATGATGGGTCACTAAGTAAAGACGTTCAGTTCAAACTGTCGTAGCAGCTATGATGTTAACCAACAACCACAACAAAAAAGTCGTCGGTGAATCACCGTCAATGTATTTCCCCAGAACGAATTAATCAATTAACTTTTCGCTCCCAGTAAAAAAACAGCTCCTAAATCCTCATACTAATTTTTGTGAGTATAAATTAATTGCAGGTTAGGTCCTCATTGTGTTTTGACCTTAAATATGAAATTTCATGTCGATACCTTCATTACATCGGCAGTTATTGGGGTTTTTGAGTTCAGCTGCTCTGTTCCACCCCTTTCCCTTCTGCCGATTCCGCTGAAAATCAATAAATGACGTCCTTATGAGGTTTTGAATTCACATATGAAATTTTGTGTCGATACATTCATTCTATCATCAGTTATTAGAGTTTTTATGTTAAGCTTCCCTCTAATCCCCCCTTCCCGATCGATTTGGCTGAAAACAAATAGGTGTCGTCGTTAGAGGGTACTGGATTCACATATAAAATTTCGTGTCGATACATTCATTCTATCGGGAGTTATCATATTCACAATCACATAGACATACAGCCTTTTTTTTTTTTTAATACTTGGAATATAGGTTGGAAAACATGAAATTCCATTGAAAACCATCATTTTTGACCGATTACATAACTTCCCCTACACTTCGTATAGCTGCGGAAGTAAGAGATCAATATGAGGGTGGTTATCCTGGTATGAAGAGAGAGGAAAAGTATCAAAATGAATCTCCTCTCCCTGATCTTTGATCTGAAGAGAAATGTGGAAAGGATCTCGCTAGTATATCAATAGAGAAAGACTCCTTCTTAATATCCCCGTATTATTTCGAACTCCGTAGGCCCTGTAATAAAAAAAACTATATATATAATGTTCTCAATGATCCTTATAAATACATCTGTTACAGCAGAGATGTAACAAAAATATTAATTTCTCTACCATGAATAAGAAAGACGCGAACTTTATAATTATAAAAAATATAAAAAAGATTAAAAAAAGCCATTCAAAATAAAATTCTTCGAACAATCACATACTACATTTTAAACATGACATTACATCTCGATCTCTACGTCCATTCTTACATCCGAACACACTAGTGCAAGTCCGGTCCTTGTCAGGCAGTCCTCGACGACTGAATCATCGGCTTCGTGACATGCGAATTGATTAATTCGTTGTGAGGAAGTACATTGCCGGTGATTCAACACCTACTTTTTATTTCTCCAGCTATACGAAGTGTAGAGGAAGTTACGTAATCGGTCAAAAATTCGATGAAGAGTTTTTATTGGAATATAATGTTACGATTCCAAATATGAAAAATGTCTGTCTGTCGATAACTCCCGATAGAATGAATGTATCGACACGAAATTTTATATGTGAATCCAGAAATCTCTAACGACGACACCTTTCAGCCAAATCAACCAAAGGGAAGGGGGGATTAGGGGGGAGACTTAACATAAAAACTCTAATAACTGCAGATAGAATGAATGAATCAGCAGGAAATTTTATACGTGTGACTAAACCCCCATAAGAACGACATCTATCGAGTTTCAGCCAAATCGGCCGAGGGGGAGGGGAGATTAGGGGAGGCTTAACTCAAGGACCCTAATAACTGTTGTGATGAATATATCCACATAAATTTTCATATGGGAAGTCAAAACCCATTGAGGACATAACCCGTCAAATTTCAGCGGAATCAGTAGAAGGAAAGAGAGAAATCTGAGGGGGGCTCGTCAAAAATATACTACTATATATACCCGATTTTGGAACCTTATGTATGTCAACTGTTAAATATTAGCGCAAACAGTCGACTGGTTTTAGAGGAGGAGCAAAAAGTTGATTGATTAATTCGTTCTGGGGAAGTACATTGACGGTGATTCAACAATTTTTTTTCTTTTATCCAGAGAATTAAAAAAAAAAACAGGCATGGTCTCATTGTCTAAATATGTTCACAACACATGGCTATTGAGTGAGTGATGCGCGAACAGTTAATTTCCACACGTTAACAGATCTGACCTCGTCTTGATAAAAGGGTTAATTGAAATTTCCCAACATCCGTGAGACAACTATATATGAGTATGAGTGTCGAAAGAGGACGATTCCCAGAATAGAAGAGACCTAGAAGAAATCTGAAGAACTAAAGGATTGTGCAAGACCTTTGTAGTTACACAAATGATCCATTAGAAACTTTCACATTAGGGGCTACTAATTTTGTGGCTGGCTGGAGTCTGGCTATACTGGAGACATTAATTATATAAAAATATTACGAAACTTTAAAGTTATCCTTTATTTTTATCAAACAGAATCCAATAAAAATATATGTGATGTGGCTATAACAGGCTATCATTCTACCAAACACGTTTTTACAGATCACTATACCTCCCTCTCAAACTCCCAATGCAATGGATATCGAAACGAAATGATTATCCCTACGATTTTCTCCAGGTGTCTGCCATCCTGTGTCGGGATGACAACTTCTGGCTTCAGCCGACTACTTTCCTCCATCGACGGTACATCCCCAGGTGCCCCCACCCTCTCCGCTATATATAATTCCTGGAGGGGCGCTGGAGCGGGGTTCTTTGCCAACTGTCTGGTGTCCCCCGACCTTGACGGGATGACAACTCCTGGCTCCAGGCGACGACTTTCCTCCCATCTCTTTTTGACCCAGACCTACTCTACTCTCCCCTCTCTCACTAGCACGTTCCTCAAATGACAGGTCTTCCTTTCTTCATCCTGCTACTAGCAGTTATAAACTTTTTTTGAAATCGGTGATGCTCTCTACAAGCCTTGGGGACGGGGAGGCACAGCCTCAGTTAATCTTAAGTAGCCTCGGAATTGTATAAATATGCTGACGATGGCATAAACCGAAAACTGTGCACTTACAGTTAGTTATTATGACTCATGCCCGGGCTTTGTCTACGATCGCCTACAACCAGAGCGCTCTTTCGCCACTCTGGTGGACATGAGCCCGACTCTTCTGAATGTTGCCTACCCTAAATTTTTATTCCCCTAGGGCAAACGTCTTTAACGAGTACCTGACATCGTACAGGCTCGGGACATCCCATCCGAAGCCGGCGTGCTAAAGTTTATTTTACCTCCCAGATAAAATAAACTAAGGGCCTCGGTTGGGTTTCGAACCCACGATCTTGAGCTCAGAAGGCAAGCACGCATACCACTGAGCTACCGGCGCCCCCCTATACACTTATATAAAAAACGTTGAAATATTTTTCGAACTCAGTGAAGAAAAAGTTGACACAGACTTCTGACTACTCAACTTATACAAATTTCGTGTCAACATATTCATTACATAGACAGTTATTAAGGTTTTCGAGTTGAGCCCTTGTCTCTCTAATCCTCTTCTTCTCTTCGGCCGATTTGTCAGAAAATCAATAGGTGACGTCCATTCGGGGTCTGAACAGACATAGAAAAAGTCGTATTAATACATTCTTTCTAGCGTGCTTAATCACACAAGCATGCACGAAGACAGGTTTTTTTTTTCATTTTTGGAACCAAGGAGTCGGAAAACTTGAAATTATGGTGAAAACTCAACATCGAATTTCTGGCGATATTTTGTAAAAGAAACTAAAAGTTATGGCGAAGAAGCGTTATTAAAGTAATCTATCCTGTGGGGATATAATCATGGAGATATATATGTATTCATTTTCCTTTTTTTTATTTTTTATAAATTGGCTTCCTCGTACCTGCATTTGAGTAATTATATCTATTAAAACTGTCATAATGCATCGGCCAACAGACGTCTAGACGAACGAGACATCAAATGTTTATTTTTACTCAAGGTTCAGCCTATTTTTATCTTTATTCAAATGTGTATTTTTCGTTGAACTTTCGATTTCGATTTGCACCTCATTGAAATTGTTCTTATGGCACATAGCCTCACACAAAGAAAGATAGTCTGGAGAAAACCAGAAAATCCGATGTAAAAGTTTTTTTAAACGCTGAATGATTCATTCAGGGGTGGGTTTTGTACCCAAGTTATCCAAAGCCCCATATAACAGCCCTTCGCTTCTCTCTTATATGTGTTTTAGCTGGGAAAACGATCTCTCAACGTTGACGCTTGTGATGGGGCATTTTTTGTAGCTGCTTATAATGTCAGTTTGTAGATCCAATCCAATATCTTCGCCATTTATGGATTTGTACTTTTTGAGTTGGTCATATCCGGGATTTTTTCTCAAAACTGTTGTAAATGTGACGATTAACAAATGTATACAATTTCAAACTAACTTACAAATAAATTTTCTAATTACGATAAAATATGCAATTTTGTGCAAAATAAAATTTATGCATATTAATCAGGATGCCTTAATTCGTAAAAATAAATTGTTATTTAATGATTTCAAGCAAGCGAAAAAAAAATGCAATTGCACGGAAATCCGGGCTCTACCAATGAGTCTAATTTCCGCAGTGTACATTCCTCCAGGACTGTTTCTGCGCCTTCGTTCTATTAAGGGGGCATCGTAGCTCACTGAAGTCTATTTGTCAGTGACTAGGGAGGACATCTTTCCAAAGGTTGTGCTATTTAATGAGGAACATCTGTTCACTTCTATTTCTAAAATATACATGAACCATAAAAATAGTCTGGAAACCCGAGTCAGTATGTTTACCGAAGCTTTCAAATTAAATGTTTGATGGTACAATAAATTGACAGTTTCCTGACAAGTCTCAGTTCAAGAGGGGGGCAACTAAAATTCTTACTTTTGGAATAATTAGAAGAGAAGTTTTCATTTGCACATTAAAAACACATTTACGCATTGTTACATATTTTAAAAAAAAGGCGTCTGTGAAACACGTAAAAAATGAAAATGAAAAGAAATGTTATTATTCTGGGACCCAGGTCCCCTAAGAATAAATACTTATAGAGTAAAGAACAGGAAACAATGAAATATAGTATCAGTATGACGTACAAATAAATAGATAAAAAAATTAGTGCTACATTGGAGAAAAACTAGACAATTGACGGGGTTAGAATCAAAGTGGTCTAAGTGACATTTTTAAAACTTTGAAGAAACTGTGCATTATGTTACTGATTTAAAAAATCTATAATTTATCGAAACCGGAAATATTTTGTCTTCTGCTTTTATGGTGAAAGTTGCTGTTAGCAAACCATAACATTTAATAAAAATCTTAATTTCAAGGTCACTATTGATATGTTCATGTCACCAAAATGGAATAATTAATTTGCCACTAGATCTCAGCACTGGCTAGGATTTCACTTGTACAACTTTTTTTCTGAACAGAACTATCATTTTTATTATTTATTATGCACTTAACGAAAATTCACTTGGACCATTTTGATTCTAACCCCGTCAATTAAAAATATAGATAAGCAAAAGATTAACAGGAAAAAACATAAAATTAACAGCTTCATTATGATGAAAAAAAATAAATAAAAATATCTATATAAATAAAAAAGAATAAGTAAAAAGGGAAAAAAAATCTATACAACTAAGAAAAAAATAAAATACATAATAAAAATCGACAGAGCATAATACTGTGATGGTTGATTATAAAAGAGAAGGGAGGATGCCCAGACAAGGTTTGAAATAAAATTAATTTTAGACAGTAGGGGGTAGACAGAAAAATGTGAGGAGAGAGAAGAAAAATAAAAATAGTCAAAATATGTTATACATATATACTCGTATTATACATTAAGCGAAAACTACAGTACAATATCTTCAAAACGAATTATCAATTAAGTGTTGGCTCACCCGCCAAAACCAATCGGCCGTTTGGACTAAAAATCAAAAATTGACTTACACAAGAACATCTGAATCCTGATACTAAAATTTCTTGTTGATACATTTATTACATCGGCAGTTATTAGGATGTTTGAGTTATTCTTCTCTTCCTTTTGTCTGACTTGACTGAAAATCAATAAGTACCGCCCTTATGGGGTTCTGAATACACATATAAAATGGGGAGCGAAACGTTAATTGATAAATTCGTTTTGGGGAAGTATATTCCTGCTGATTCACCAACGACTTATTTTTTTTTCTTCCCCAACTATACGAGGTATGAGGGAAGTTATGTAATTCGTCAGAATTTCAGGGAGGGGGAGTGTGATCTGAACCCAAGTGGTAGGTATAAGAAAGTCCTGTAATGGTCACATAATTTTTTCACTGTCCGGTCAAGTTATTCGAAACAACGGCAGAGAATAGACGGAAACGAAGTGTGGATGGCATCAGTTTATGTATCATCATCATCATATCTAATCCAATGGGAGACGGACTTGCCAAAAGTGGATGTCAGTTATACGTGTATAGAATCACTGTATAAATAACAGGTATCCACTGTTTGTAGTCTTGACGAGTGGATGGCACGAGTCCACAACAATCCTTCTACAGGCATATCAATGAGCCCATTTAGTGTTTTGCCAACGCCACCAGAGACAAGAATGTTCCTAAACACACAGAAGAATCAAGGAAAAAAAAATATTAGAACTGAAAATAAACACGTTCCAGAATGCAGAAATAGCCCTTACCTCCCCAGCTACACAAAGTATAGGGGAAGTTATGCAATCGGTTAGAAATTCGATGTTAAGTTTTCACCAGAATTTAGATTTTCCGACTCCCAGATTCCCTAAATGAAAAAATATAACTATTTATATACGATTGTTTCAACATAAAATTTAGTAAGATGATTCAGAAGTCACGACCTCCCAAGGGACCTAGCCGAGCTCCCAAGAAACCTAGCCGAGCTCCTAAGAGACCTAGCCGAGCTCCCAAGAAACCTAGCCAAGCTCCCAAGGGACCTAGCCGAGCTCCCAAGAGACCTAGCCAAGCTCCCAAGGGGCCTAGCCGAGCTCCCAAGGGACTGGGACTGGTCCTATCTTCCCTATTATTATTAACCAAGTCGGTCTCCCAGACCGTTATTTTCTCTCTCTTTGTATCCTCCTGGGAACTAAAAGTCACCCTTGTTTTTTTCTTAATGGTCTTCAATAGAATCTCAGTTTTGTTTTTTATTTCTCACATAACTTTTTCCGAGTTGCCTTGAAATATAGACTTTCTTTTTTTTTTTTTGTTAAGTAGTAAAATGATTCCTTCAGAGAAGGTTTCAGTCTAAACAATAATTATGAGAAATTTATTCATTTTACGCAAGGATTTTGTAAAACAAATTAACGACTTATCGTAATATAAGGTATTCAGGGAAGCCAGAACGGGGTTTCTTAGAAGGATAGTAAGGGTTTTCAGTGAAATCTGTAAATAATTTCACAGATTTATAAGGATTTTCGGAAAAGGATAGTAAGGATTTTCAGAGAAACCTGTAATTTTTGCAGTGATTTACAAGGTTTTTCGGAGGATTGTGAGGGTTTTCAGAGAAACATGTTACTCTTTTTCAGAGAGATTTGTAAAGTTTTCCGGAGAAGGACTGTGAGGATTTCAGAAAAAATTGTAAAGATTTTCAGAGAAGAATGATAACGGTTTTCAGAGAAGGCTGTGAAGTTTCTAGAGAAAAATGTTAAGGATTTTCAGGGAAGCACTTGGGATCTTGAGAGAAGAATTGTAACGTAAATTAGGGCCAAGCCTTGGGATATTTAGAAGGACTGGGGATATTTAGAGGGTGTGGGGATATTTAGAGGCCGAAAGGAGAATAAACAGCTATAATTTGGTGAGGGTGGATCTGTTTAAAAGATGGTCAGATTTACAATGTTTATACAAGGCCACCACCAGCTGCTGCTCAGACCCTTCATCATATAGACAAAACACATTTATATGAGATAGTAAGATGTTTTAGGACGAGATTTCTCATAGAAATAAAATGTTTTATTTTTGACCAGAACTGGTTTTCAACGCAACAGCATCATCATCAGTGGTACACAGCATAGCGGTAAAGACCAGTTGTCCTCTGGGATTCTATGGGAAAACCCATTTACTTTCTTCATCTCGTCATAATAGAAAGTGGACAATACTAGAACTCACTGTGAAATATACGTAACCTCACACAAGTATCTTTCAAGTAACATAGATTACGAGTGACCAAAAGTTCACATTTTCAGGAAAAAAGTAAACTCAACGCATAGTCATATCTAGTTTTACTCCCCCCAGCTATACAAAGTATAGGGGAAGTTATGTAATCGGTCAAAAATTTGATGCGAAGTTTTCAAATTGCTGACTGTCTGTGTGTCTGTGAACACGATAACTCCCGATAGAATGAATGTTTCGACACGAAATGTTATATGTGAATCCAGAACCCTTTAAAGACGACAATTATTGTTTTTCAGTGGAATCAACAGAAGGGAAGGGGAAACAAAGGGGACTCATTTCAAAAACCTAAATAACTGCCGATGTAATGGCAAAATGAGCTAGTTCTTTGATAATGGAAAGACTTTTCATCTGGGAATTTAAAAAACCTTCAGCACGCCGTCCTTTGGATGGGACGTTAAGCGATGGTCCCGAGTCTGTATGATGTCAGGTAAACTTTTTATGTTAAATAACCAAGCCCTAGGTGAATAAACCTATATAGACAAAATTTAGGACTCCCACAGTCGGGGGCTCATATCTACCAGAGTGACGAAAGAGCGCTCTTATAGTAGGCGATATGACCTCGTAGTTAAAGCCCGGGCATGAGTCACAATAACTATATGTTATTTTATATATTACTCCTTTTATTAATTTTTATTGTTTCCTCCCTATTTTTCGGTAGATTTGCCAGTGAGCGAATAGTATTTCAGTATAAGAAAAACCATGTTAACACGATATATTATGGTTAATAATATATATTAAGTAAATATTGTTAAAAATATAGCAGAATAATAAGATATTTCCCGATAGAAATAATCCATGTGACGAAGAGGAACTGTTATTAATTCATGATATTCAACAGTATCCTATCGATCAGGAAAATCAATACCACTGTCTGCCACGTAGAATGTCCAGTTTTTAAATAGCTGTCTCAAGTAACAGGTCCAATACAAATTGGAGGGTGTCGGCAGCTCAGAGATAGCGTGCTTGCCTATTGAGCTCAAGATCGCCGGTGAACCATTTTAGTTTTAATTGTAGCTCCTCTAGCTCGGGGATAGCCCCCCTTCAAGGTCGGAGATACGGCCCTCTCAAGCTCGGAGCTATGGATCCCCTCACACCTTGAAGTTATGGAGTCCCTCACCTCTCAAGCTGGGAGCTATGGCCCTGTCAAGCTCGGAGCTATGGCATTGTCAAGCTTGGAGCTATAGGCCTCTCAAGCCCGATGCAATGGTCTCCTTACTCCTCGAAGCTATGGAGTCCCTCACCTCTCAAGCTGGGAGCTATGGCCCTGTCAAGCTCGAAGCTATGGCATTGTCAAGCTCGGAGCTATAGGCCTCTCATACCCGATGCAATGGCCTCCTTACCCCTCGAAGGTATGGAGTCCCTCACCTCTCAAGCTCGGAGCTATGGCCCTATCAAGCTCACAGCTATGGACCCCCTCACACCTCAATCTCGGAGATATGGCCCCCTCAAGCTCGGATCTATGTCCCCCTCAAGCTCGGAGCAATGCCCTCCTCACCCCTCGGAGCTATGGCCCCCTATACATCCTGAGACGCCGAGAAGTCAATGTTAGGTATATCCATCTAGAAACTCTAATTAACAGGACTTTAACTAAACTTCACGATACTCAAAACTGACAACATGAGTGAGTGGGGCATCCATTACGTGGAACAGGTTTTAGAAACGCCTCAAAGCTTGACTTGTTTTATTATACTAATTTTTTTTTTCTTTCGAAATGATCATCTAACAAGGTTTCAAGCCAATGGAAGTTAAATATTTAATGGAGAGAATTAACTATCGAAAATCCTCCTTCTATTCGATCCTCAACACAATAACTGTAAGAACTACCACTGTAATAAATGTATCGACACAAAATTTAGTATGAGGATTCAGTAGCCCATATGTGAGTCAACTATTAATTGTTGGGGGGTGGTTTTGGAGGGACAGCGAAAACGTAATTGATTTCAAGTTGAGGAAATACAATATCAATGATTCACCGACAAATTGTCGGCGGTAAGAAGGTGCTTCTCGCCAAAAATCTATATCCAGAAAATTGACTGATATGCTTGACGAGCTTTTTCCTTCTTTAGAACCAAATACAAAAGAGGAGAAAAAAGATGGAAAAAAAAAAAATACAGGAGGAGGAATGGTCACAGTTTTGGTAGGAGGAAGGCTGAGTGCCGATGTTGTGAGTGATGAAGATACTCAGGACAATAAAAATAATTGTTATATAACACTTCAAATACCTGTGGCCTATATTTTCGTTCCCAACTATACGATGTATGGAGGAAGTTATGTAAACGTTCAAAATGGAATTTTCAATGGAATTTCATGTTTCCCGATCTCTTGATTCGAAAAATTTTTAAAAAAAAGTCTTCATCTATTGTACCGGCAATTATATTCCACAGGATGAATTAATCGATTAAATTTTAGCTCCCCCTCCATAACCAGTCGACCCTTTGCGCTAATACTCAATAGTTCACTCACATAAAGGCTCCTAAATCCTCATACTGAATTTTGTGTCGATAAATTCATTACATCGGCAGTTATAAGGGTTTTTGAATTGAGCACACCTCTGATCCCTCCCAACCCTTCTCCCCCTTTATCCTCTAGGAATCCAGAGTTCGAAAAAAATGAAATTTCGTTGAAAACTCCGCATCGAATTTCTGACCAACTGCATAACTTTCCCTATACTTCGTATAGCTGGGGAAGTAAAATGTCATAATACTATAAACATTTTTGTTGTTAAGCCCATTCTTTTACTTATTAAGACCAAACCATAGTATCCGATTATATCATACTCTTCACTTCCCCTCGTCTGACAGAGCACTTCCCATGAGACAGACAATCTGCTGTACAAGCTAACATTCATTGTAATACAACCTTCATTCACAGAAAATAATACTCACTATTAATTATACTTATTATCCTTTCTAATCCTTCATGAATGAATATTATCATTGAACTTTTTTTTATTTACAAACTGATATTTACAACTGTGTAAAGAATATATACAACAAGTAAAAGAGGGCGCCGGTAGCTCAGTGGTATGCGTGCTTGTCTTCTGAGCTCAAGATCGTGGGTTCGAAACCCGACCGAGGCCCTTAGTTTATTCTATCTGGGAGGTAAAATAAACTTAAGCACGCCGTCCTTTGGATGGGACGTTAAACGATGGTCCCGAGCCTATACGATGTCAGGTACTCGTTGAAGACCCCTGCCCTAGATGAATAAAAATTTAGGGTAGGCAAAATTTAAGACTCCCACAGTAGAGTCGGGCTCATGTCCACCAGAGTGACGAAAGAGCGCTCTGGTAGTAGGCAATATGACCTCGTAGTTAAAGCCCGGACATGAGACATAAAACCTAACCTAATGTACAATAAGTAAATGCGCTAAGGGAGAAACAATGGCAATGTCAAAATATCAAGAGGAGAGAAATCACCCAGTGGTGACACTCCCTAGACACCAAGTTGCTATCATTTATGGCTAATCACTGTCACTGCCTGATTTAGGAAGGTATCTAGGCCATTAAGGCGACATTCCGGAAGTGTGGCAGAAGGGAGGGTACGGACTAGAGGATTAATGTGGCTACTAAATGAGAAAAATAATGTTTTGTAACTGGATTTAGATAATTCGGCGAGAAAGGGAATATTGAGATCAGTGTGAAGGGTTTTGTTGGAAATTGCAAGGATTGAATGCGCCGAAGATTTGAAGCTTTGGCAGAACCCCATACTTCAAGTCCACATAGGCTTCAGTATTGCGATATACATACATTAGTCGTTTTATTCTTGGAGATAATTTTGATATTTTGTCTGTTACTAAGGCTACTAGCAAAAAGATCAAAATTAACTCTGAGAACGAAACGACTAATGATATATTAATATATAACCCAATACTCAAGCTTCAACTATGGGGTCTGCCAAAGCTTCCAATCTTCAGCGCATGATGCTCGTTGAACTTGGCTGCTTATTTACAAAACTTTTATACTAAGACTCAGTTAGTAAATATTGGAACTAACAATGTTAGAATTCAGTATATTATACTTTTCTGATATACTAACTTCAACTGATTCTATATTGAATTATCAACGGAATATCATGTTTTTTTCAACTCACTGTGAATCACCAGCAATGTACTTCCCCAGAACGAATTAATCAATTAAATTTTCGCTCCCCCTCTAAAACCAGTCGACCTTTGCGTTAATATTCAACAGTTGACTTACATAGTTCCAAATTCTCATACTAAATGTTGTATTTATGAATTGAGCCCCCTTCCCTGAACTTATGTCCTTATTGGGTTTTGACTTCAAATATAAAATTTCATGTCGATACAATCATTATATAGGCAATTAATGAAGTTTTTGAGTTGAGGCCCCCCTCTGATCCCCCCCTTCCCTACAGCCGATTCCGCTGAAAATTAATGTGTTGTCCTAATTGGGATGTGCGACCAAACATATAAAATTTCGTGTCGATAGATTCATTCTATCGGTAATTATTAGAGTTTTTCTGTTGAGCTTCCCCCCAAATCCCTCCTATCCTTGGTCGATTTGACTGAGAATCATAGTATCATCACGTCAATAGAGGGTTCTGGATTCACGTTTAAAATATCGTGTTGATACATTCATTCTAACGAGTTATCGTGTTCACAGACACACACAGACGCACCGACAGACAAGATATTTTTTAAATATTTCTTTTGTCTTAAATTTACATAAATACTTTTTTACCTATATTTTAATACTGTAGAAATTTAATTAATAAACAATTTAATACTAGTTTTCCCATTACTTACGCTAACAAAAGGAATACTGCCTTCTCAATCAGATACTCACCTAAAAACAAACAATGAACAGGATTAGTAAACAACACAAAGCTGGACAAAGTTGTAATTTACTAATATTAATAACAATTAAACAAAAAAAAATCTTTTGAAAATAAATGTCGAAAGAATACACATGAGAGAGTGGATTTAGAATCCTCGAAAATTCCAACTAAATTCATAGAATTACCAGGGAAAAAATATACAATGAAAATGGGGACGCCGGTAGCTCAGTGGTATGCATGCTTGCTTACTAAGCTAAAGATAGGGGGTTCGTAATCCGGCCGGGACCCTTAGTTTATTTTATCTGGGAGGTAAAATAAACTTAAGCACGTCGTCCTTCGGATGGTCCCGAGCTTGCACGATGTCAGGTACTCGTTAATAGCAATAAAAATCTAGGGTAGGCAAAATTTAGAACTCCCATAGTAGAGTCGGGCTCATGTCTACCAGAGTGACAAAAAAGAGCACTCAGGTAGAAGGCGATATGACCTCGTAGTTAAAGCTAACTACACTAAAAATGCAAAAATATATTTTTTTAAATGTATTATTAAATGGGGTTGGTATAAAACAGTCCTGTTATGATCATATTTTAAAATTAGGTGTGTTATAATTCATACATTTGCTTTGAACTATTTCCTGCAAAATTTTATTGTACATTTCTTGAAGCGCGATAGTTGGTTCGTATTGGTCCTACCTCTAACGACATTTGAATAGTTGGAACTTTAATAAGGAACATTTTTGGATAGGATCAATGTTTCGATTATTCCATTTTCGCATAGGTGGGACATTTAAAAATATAGGTTTCGATATATCATTTTAAGATACTTTTTGAGATGTATCTCACAAACCGGACGTAAAAAAAAAAAAAAAAAAAAAAATTTCATTCGAAAAGCATGAATATAAACGGTATTTTGTGAAATTTACTTAGGCATGTGACATCAAAACATTATTACAATTGTCCGCGAAATCGTCCGAAAAAACGGGGGGACAGAAAGGGGGTCAAAAGAGTCAAAGGTCAACTAAAAAACCTCAATAACTGCCGATGTAATAAATGTATCGACATGAATGTTATATTCAAATTCAAAACCGCACAATGACGGCACCTATTTTCAGCCAAATCGCCAAAGGTGAGGCTATGTAAGTCAACTACCGATTTTTAACCCAAACGGTCCATTGGTTTTAGAGGGAGAGCAAAAACTTAATTGATTAATTCGTGATGGGGAAGTACATTATCGGTGATTCACCTACGACTCTTTTTTTTGTTAGGATGTGTGACGTGAGAGGAGGAAGCTGGCCGAGCGATAATGGAATGTTTGGCCACGGCTGGTTGACTCAGGTAATGTCGTTAGATGGCTTTTAGCACGAGTCTCCTAGTTTCGAGGGCTTGGTTCAGCAATGAGAAGACACAAATGAAACCATCGATGTTTGCTGTCGAATATAACATCGAAGTGCACCATCGATAGTCAGAAAGCATCAACATTATTTAATCTAAAAAAAAAACTTAATTTAGGTATAAAAAAACTTCGTTGGTTAAATTTTAATAATATATTTTATAAATGTCGTTATTGCCTTTATAAAAAAAAGTCGTCGGTAAATGACCGGCAATGTATTTCCTCAGCACGAAGTAATTAGGTTTTCGCTCTCGAAGTTTTCTGAATTTTTTGTCGATGCACTCATTACATCTGCAATTATTGGCTCGGCACAAGCCTCATCAACTACCAACATCAATACACAGGTCAGGTTCGAAAACAAAGTTCTCCGCCTTGCTGTAAACGCGCCTCGGATGGTATGGAATTCTCAGATACGCAGGGAGCTGGGTGTTCCTGACGTTCGAGACTTCATATTGGGGTAGAGACAATATTCAGGACGCTACCTTCGACATCATCTTCTGACAATGCGTCAAATTTAAAATTTATGTATAGAGTGCGCTACCCAAATACATTTTTATTTTTTTTATTTAATTTTACTTGAATTTATTCTGGATCTCATTTTAAAAATTCACATACTTCAGTTTAGGTGCGGTCTCAGAATGGATATTATCTTGTTTAGCTAATGACTGTGCCAGATTCGCGGATAAACCTTTACTCTACTCATGTGGATCTAAGAACAGATGTATTCAGTCTGTTCAGGGTAGGGATGAACATCGATGGCTAATGGTTGAAAACATCGATGTTTAATCAGTTTACTGTCGATGTATCCATTCTGTTTCGATGTTTCCCTGCCATCGATGGTTTTGAAGCGCTGTTTATTGGTTTGAATTTTGGGATATGAATTATTAATTATTAATGATACTTAACATTGTTTGCACTAAATGAAAGTTCAACTAGTTTACAATCCAAACGGTACCTTTTCAGCCCTCACGAGGTTTTTTCCTGTCCCTCCTGTACTGTTAAGTCTTAAAATATAAAAACACTAAAAATAAAATTTCGTATCAAATTGAAAATTTAATAATAAAAGAAAAATGTTGAAGTCTCCGCTTCCATTGAACCATTTTGACCTCCAGACCTCGGCAAAATGATTCAATAGCTAGAAGCTGAAGAATTAAAGAGAGAACTGTCTCAATTGGCTGATCTAACCCCTTCTGATGTCTTCGGCAATAAACAAATAAGATCATCTTGTACATTTAGCAGATCCGCTGACAAACTGTCTATTTTTGGAGAATCCACAGACGTAGAGGCTACGTTAATCAGTGAATCTGGATCAGCCATTTGTTGTTCAGGAAGATTGCAAAGAGATCTTATAACCAGAGACCGGATTTTTAGGTACAACAAAGTCCCCGATTAGATTTTTGTAACAGGTGAAAATGTTTTTTAGGTTTTTCCTTGAAAAGACGTTTTAGGTTATTTAAGGTTGCGAAAAAGCCCGAATAGGTTATTTTTGGGTTACGAAAAAGCCTGAATGAATAGGTTACAATATAAAATTTGAATATAGAATTTGGAATTTTAATAGGTTTAAAAAAATTAAATACAAATAGAACATGATATTAGGACACATTAAAAAAAAAAACCAAAAAATGTGCACAGAATTAAAATAAAACGAACTAGTAAAATAATTGAATCCTTCTCTTGATTGCAGCACAACCAAGTACTTTTCTAGGGTTTATACTGTGAAGTTCTTTTTATTATCCCTCAGAATTCTTTTAAAAGCCGAGAAGCTTCATTGACAGAATATCACTTTGCCGTCGGAAGTAAAATGGCAATCGTCGTCCGTCCACTGCCGCAGCAAATGCGATTTCGTCTTCGGCATTTTTCTGTATAGCTGCAACACGAGAAACTAAAGGCATTAGCCCCCTCTCCCCAACGTAAACGTAAATAATTCCCACCCCTCCAACATCCGCTTCTCATCGAATCGAAACATTTGTTATCCTTCTTCAAATCGCCAAATTTCAAGTTCATAACTATAATTATTTTGGAGTTAGAGCGCTCACAAAGTTCCCATCACACACACACACACACAAAGAACGCGAAAATGGTCAAAACGTATTGCGAAAACGTTAAAAAGTGAAAACCTGTTGAAAACTCGATCTCGGATTTTCGCACAATTAAAATACTCCTTATAATATTCGTTTAAGAAAGTAATAAAAAATATATGACCTTATGGCATATCTTATGACCGCTCAAATTCATTTTAAAATGGCATAGCTGGGTTAGCGTCAGCGGATTTATTTGTTTCATTCTGCAGCGTAATTCTGAGAGTGACTCTTAGTAATAACCAGTAATGCCAGTTTAAAATTAATTTGAACATGGTTTGTATAAGTAAGTCTTGTTATGGTTATTTGTTATTATTTATGGTTATTCTCTTGTTTTGAAACAAGTATATATTTAGATACATTGGGTGAGGACCTAAGCATCCCATGCTCTTATCCCTATCCTGTTAGTCGTCATATGAGAGTCCTAAATGTTAAATACATGCAAAGACAAAAATATAAAAACGAAGAATTTACAAAACTCAATAAGCCAAGAAACAAAAATGTCATAGTCCATAAAACTGCCAACAAATGTTATAACATTTTTATTTATTTTTTTTTCAGTATTCAGTACTGAAACTGGATCAAATGGTGACTGTGATTGGAACCAGAGAATATGTAGGTAGTTTCATAAAAAGGAAGAGAGGGAACATATATATTATGTTGGGGTACTGGCTCGACGTAAGTAGGTCAACAACAACATATTGGCCAGACTCCAGCCACACAATCCTACCTCCCCTACGTATGTAGGAGTTCTAAAAAAATAAATAAATAAAATAAAAACAGTCGTCGGTGAATCATCAACTATGTACTTCCCCAGAACGAATTAATCAATTAACTTTTCGCTCCCCCTCCATAACCAGTCGACCGTTTGAACTAATAATCAATACTTCACCCACATAGAGACTCCTGAATCCTCATACTAAATTTCATGTCGATACATTCATTATAACGGCAGTTATTGGAGTTTTGTGTAAAGCTTCACCTAATCCCTTCCTTCCCTTTGAATGGTTTGTCTAAAAATCAATAGGGGTCGTCGTTTTGAATTTACATATGAAATGTCAATACATTCATTCTATCAGGAGTTATCGTGTTCAAAGACAGACATTTTTTATTTTTTGGAACTAGAAGGTCTGAAACCAAGAAATTCTACATCGAATTTTAGGCTAGCTGGAATACATTCAGATGTCGATACATTCATTACATCAGCAATTATCACGATTTTGAGTCAAGCTCGGCTGATTCCGAGGAAAATTAATAAAGCCCTCCTTATGGTTTTTTTTATTTTTTTTTATTTACAAAGAGAATGTTACATACTAATAATGAAGGCAGATAAATGACACTGCCATTAATGATTTATTACTGATGAATGTCTATCAGATCGCTTTAGAAGAAGAGCCAAGCTACATGCCGAGCAATTCACGCTTCCATGTTCGTTTGAGTCGGCGAGGGTTTGTGGGTAGGGTATCTGAAGTTAGTGTTTGAATGAGAGTCGTATTGTTTACAGAGCTCTTGAGAAAGGTCAAAAAATCTTAAAACCTCTCACAGATCTTGTGCAGATGGATGATCTCATGAAAACAACATATAAAGAGCGAAAGAGAGAGAAATGTATAGGATGGCAAGGATGGTAAGAGGAGTATTGATTGCAGAAGGGATGCCACGCCCATCAGCCTCACACACAACATCCCCCGTACCACAACACCAGAGATGAGGGATGCTGTCTGACCTTCACAAGGCTGCACAATAACACAATAATATATGATATGGCCATTGCAGGACTTATTTATACCAACCACGTTTTTACACATTAATCTCTCTCCCCTCTCAAATTCATTTCATACTGACATTACTGGTGGGTGTATGGAAGTAATGATTTGTTTTCATTGTTTCATTGTACAGCGTAATATTGAGAATGACTTTCTTACACCCAATTATGCCAGTATGAAATGATTTTGAGAAAGGGGAGGGGAAGAGAGTGGTGTGTAGCGTGGTTGGAATAAAAAGTCTTGTAAAGGCTTCATTATAGGTTAGGTTAGGTTTTATGACTCATGCCCGGGCTTTAACTACGAGGTCATATCGCCAACTACCAGAGCGCTCTTTCCTCAATCTAGTGGACATGAGCCCGACTCTACTATGGGAGTCCTAAATGTTGACTATCCTAATTTTTTATTCACATAGGATAGGGGTCTTTAACGAGTACGACATCGTATAGACCCGGGACCATCACTTAACGACCCATCCGAAGGACAGCGTGCTCAAGGTTTTTTCAACTCCCAAATAAAAAACTAAAGGGCCTAGGCCAGGTTTCGAACCCGCTATCTTGAGCTCAACTGGCTAGCACGCTACCTCACAAATATGTGTGGTGGCCATTACAGGACTTTCTCATATTGCCCCCCTCTCCCCTCTCAAATTCTTTCCTTCTGGCATTATTGGTGGGTATATGAAAAGTAATGCGTTTTTGTTTCCTTGTACAGCGTAATGTTGAGAGTGACTTTCTTATACCCCACCAGTAATGACAGAATAAAATGAATTTGAGAGGTGAAGATAAAGTAAAAGCTTAAATCAAACACTCAAATGTCGATGTAATGAATGTATCGATACGACATTCAGTAGGTGTACCCAACTTATAAGAACAACACCTATTGATTTTCAGTCAAATTGGCCAAAGAGATTGGAGGATTAGAGGAGGACCCAGGAACTACCGAAGTAATGAATGTATAAACATAATAGATATAGATATAATGGATGTATCTAATAATCTATAGTAATCCAAAACTATGTAAATCCAAAACCCCATTTGCAAAATAACTATGAATTTGCAGTCGAATTGTCTCCGAAAAGGGAAGGGGAAGATTGGAGGAGGCACAACTAAAATTTTATTAATTCGAACTGGGGAAGTACATTGATTTGCCGACGACGTTTTCTAAGAACCTCCTAAGAACCTGCAATAGTGACCGACATTTTACTCAAAGCTTCTTCCTCAGAATGCAACATCAGCCCTCACGTCAGTAAACTACAACCTTACAGCTTATGTCAACAACACACTCGAGGGCACCATGCTTGCTTACTAAGCTCAATATTGTGGGTTCGAAACCCGTCAGGTTTTTTATCTGGGAGGTAAGAAACATTTAGTACACCACACTTCGAATGGGACGTAAAGCGATGATCCCGAGCCAGTACGATATCAGGTACTAGTTAAAGATTCGTACCATAGGTGAATAAAAATTTAGGATAGGCAATGAAAGAGACCTCTGATATTAGACGATATTATGACCTTGTAGTAAAAGCCTGGGCATGAATTTATTATGTTACAATAACTATCAACACATTCGTAATGTATATCTTTATGTATAAGTTTAAAGAGATCATTTAACACTGCAAAAAAAGTTATCACAACATTCTCTTAACCTTCACATTTTCTCTAGAACGCCACAAAAATTAAACGACGTAATATTAATCGCGTGACTACAATGATACGTAGAGGAATATGGATTTAAGATACAACACGAACAATACACTACTGCATTTACATCGTCACGTAATATTACTAAATTTATTCTGTTTTAAGGCGCAACGGTTATTAAAGATGGGCATTTTGGTAACTACGTTTTTACAGAAATAAACACAGAAAAACGTCACGGGTGAATCACTGACAATGTACTTCCCCAGCACGAATTAATCAATTAATTTTTCGCCCTCCCTCCGAAAATCTTAATCCTTCTATATACATCTCGGCTGTTATTAAGGAATTGTGTCGATCCTCCGTCCTCTAATCCCCCCCATTCCTTTCAGCCGATTTCGCTGAAAATTAATAAGTGCCATTATTATGAGGTTTTGAATTTAAATATGAAATTTCATGTCGATATATTCATTATATCGGCCGTTATAAGAGTGTTTGTGTTAAGTCTCACCCCTAATCCTCCCCTTCCTTTTGACCGATTTGGCTGATAAATCAATAAGTGTCGTCCTTCTTTCTGGGAACACATATGAAACTTTGTTTTGATATATTCATTCTATCAAAAGTTATCACAGAAAGACTTTTTTTTTTTTTTTCATATTTGGAATCTGGAGGTCGTAAAACATGAAATTCCGTTAATAACTCAACATCGAATTTTTGACAGATTACATAACTTCCCTTATACTTCGTATAACTGGGGAAGTAAAAAAATGTATTAACTGATGATTATTGATAACTGACTATGAAGACCCAAGTCGAACGGAAGGAAATCAGACAGAAGCAGATAAGAACACTACAGATAAGTTAATGTAAATAAATATCTTCATCAAATTGTCTGATTCTGAATACTTAACATACATAACATCAACATTTTTCCACATTCAATATTGAATGTCAAAATAGAATATTGAATGACTGCAGGGAATATTTGTCAATGAACAAAATGTATTTATGTACAATATTACTTACAATGAGTTAGGTTCTTTCTTTTATGTATTTTTATTATCATATTATTTATTTTTTATTCTATTCATTTTTTTTAAATTATATATATTTTTATAAATGTTATTGTTATTTTGTTTTCTTTCTATTTTCTATATTTCGCACATTGTGACCCGATGAAGGGACGTAAAAACGTCCCGAAATGTCATCGTAACTGCCGATGTAATGAAATTATTAACACTAAATTATTTAGTTGACCCTATGTAAGTCAAATATTGAATATTAGCGCAAACAGTCGACTGGTTTTGGAGGGGGGATTGAAAAGTTAATTGATTAATTCCTTCTGGGGAAGTACCTACATTGCCGGTGATTTACCGACGATTTTTTTTAACTTTAGACCATACTGCTCCTCACATTACATCATTAAGTACATTAAAATGCATTTGAGATAACGTTGGTAATTTGTGAGTGGAAAGTATTGAAAGTATTGTAAACGTATGCTGATTACGTGTAATAATGTATGTTTTCTTCGAACAATAAGAGGTAATTATACAGAAAACAAGATACATTTATTTATCTGCATATAGTCCCTTCGCATGGCGTTCCGTTCTTCTAAAGATTCTATTGCAGAAAGAACTTCTGAGATAACAAGCTGTATCACAATCAGATTTTCGCAAGACGGTTGTTAAAAAAGAAAAACGTCCTGACAATGAAACAACTCAAATCTTATCTCGAGAGTAATAACAGGTAGGATTGCTATCTCATAGGAACTCGTTCCTCCCAGAACAACGGTTATCAGGGAATAGATAGTGGCGGACTTGCCAAATGTGGCCACCAGCGTTAAATATGAGAATCACTGTTTAAGTAACAGTCAGTCACTGTTGGCAGACTCCGTGAGTGGACGGCATTACCATTATCTAAAGGAAATGACAAGTAGGAGGTGGGAAGTCATTCCTCTCAGAATAACAGTTATCAGAGAAGAGATTGTGTCAAATGTGGGCGTCAGTAGTCCTTCTGTTGGTAGTCATGGTATGAGTTCAGTGAAGGAACCAGTCAGATTTAATTTCCAAGAATAACCTATGGAAACAGTGATATCAGATCTGAAGACATTTCACTCATAATAACGGTTAGAGATCAGGCAACAGGCTGAGGCGGACTTGCCAAATGTGGTCAGCAGAATGACGTGACGAGAATCACAAGTTAAGTAACAGTCACAGTTACTAGGTGGTACCAGTTTAGCCAGGGATCAATCCGATGTGAAACGGACTATGCCAAAAGTGGAAGTCAACGATACGTGTATAGAATCACTGTTTAAGTAACGTATCCACTGTTTGTAGTCTTGACGAGTGGATGGCACGAGTCCACAACCATCCTTCTACAAGCATATCAATGAGCCCATTTAGTGTTTTGCCAACGTCACCAGACAAGAATGTTCCTTAAATGTTCCTAAAAACAGAGAAGAATCGAGGGAAAAAAATATTACGACTAAAAATAAACACGTTCCAGGATGCAGAAATAACTTTAACTTTCCCAGTTATACGAAGTGCAGGGAAAGTTATATAAGTCAGAAATTCGATTTAAGTTATCAGCAGAATTTCATGTTTCCGACCCCTAAATCATTAATAGAAAAACAGAAAAAAAAAAAACTGGCTGTATCAGGGACGCAGCCGCAGTGGGGTACATAAAACGTCTTGTGCGTGCTGCAGAGGTTGTATGGGCACTAGGATACAGAAATGACGTAACCAAATATACAACGTGGGGGCGCCATACCCGAGCAACTGTCAAATTACTGCAACAAATTACACACTTATCCTGAAGAGCATCGGTTTGAGTTAGATGCATATTATATCTACTTCGGCAGAGTGAGATCTATCAAACGCGACTACTCCCGCTCGGATCGACAAACGTACTGCTAAATTTAGCTCCGATTGCGACATGCGTGGCGCGACAACGGCGCTATTTGCGCACGCAACCCATGCGTGATCGAGTAATGGCTTCTTTTTTCTACACAACCATGCCAAAGTTAGGCGCGCGAGTTGTACGGCAAGGGACCCCCTATTGACCGAAATGAAAGACGTTTCACGTCAAAAACTCGTCGGTGAATCACCGATAAAATCATTGAATTGACAAAATTTCAATAGATACTGAAGGTGAAAAAGTGAACTGGCTGAACATAAAAGTTCTGAGATACGAGAAGAAAAAGCCAGGCGTTCTTCTTTTCAAATAGAGCCATGAAGATCCAGAATTCCGTACTATTAATACGTATGGTCCTGGTCGTCCACCAATTATTACCGGAGATTTGCGGAACCTGTACAAGAAATTATTACCAATTTCGGAGGCTAAAAAGAAGGATCTCGTTAGGCTATGCAATACTAATGTTATTCCTGAGGAGTTTCATGCCTGGTACAAATCTACTCCAGCAAGCAAAAAAATGAAAGACCATTCTCCTGAACCAGACATTCATTCTGATGATTCCGATGAGGACATTGTTTAGATAGATTGTTAATAATTAATTTGTAAAAAGTTTTATCTCATGGATAACCATAACTAGGAAAGCAAGGGGTCTAACCTAAACAGAAAAAATCGGCATGTGGTCTACGGAATAAATAAGTTTGGGGATCTCTGGTTTAGATTATACTATGTGACTACTATAAGGATTAATTTCAGGTTGTGTTTGTTAGATTTTTAATTTTATTTATTGTAAAATAATTTTTCAATTTGTTCTTTGTATTTTATCTGAATTTTTGTGAAAACTTTTTTGTTGAAAAAAATAAAAAGGTAAACAAATAAAGTTCAATAATATATTTTTCTTTTTATTCCTTCAAGTAAGCACTTTGGTTTCAGTCCATCAGAAGTGACCAAGTCATAATATAGGAAAGTTGCAATGATGACCAAGTCAAAATCTACCCCCTCAACAGCTGAAATAAAAATTTATAAATTAAAAGTTAATGCAATATAGAAGTAAATAATACTTAAAAGAGGAAAATGTTAAAATATAAATAAAATATAAAAATACAGATTTTACCCATGAGATAAAACTTTAAAATGTAATTTACCAACAGTAGTACACATTTGACTTGGTCACTTTTGGCAGTACACCCACGAAATATGAAATTTCATGTCGATACATTCATTCTATCGGCAGTTATTAGAGTTTTTCTGTTTAGCCTGCCCTCTAATCCTTCCTTCCCTTTAGTCGATTTGGCTGAAAATCAGTCAATATTGATTATGGAGGGTTCTGGAGTCAAATAATATATGATTATATTATATTATATTGTGATTATATTATATTATATTATGTGATTATATTATAATTTTCGTGATGATACATTCATTCTGTCGGGAGTTATCGTGTTTAATATTATATATGTACATAAGGCGATGCCTATCAATTTTCTGCAAATTGGCAAAAGAAAGTGGGGGATCAGAGGGGGGGCTCAACTCAAAAATCCCAATAACTTCCGATACAATGAATATATCGACTTGAAATTTTATATTTTAATTCAAAAACCCATAAGGCACCTATCAATTTTCCGTGAAAGCGGTTGAAGGGAAAGGCACCAGAGAAGAGGGATTAGACTCTAATAACTCCAGATGCATCGACACAAAATTTAGTATGAGGATTCAGTACCCACTATGTTAGTTAAATATTGAGTTTTAGCACAAACGATCGATTGGTTTTGGAGGGAAAGCGAAAACGTAATTGTTTAAATTGAATCCTAGTGTGCATGTGTGCATCCTAGTGCATCGTTCTCAGAGAGTAGTTTTTTTGGGATGCAGTCGGGTGCACATTTAGAAAAAAATGTGTTCATGATCGACTCATACATGGCAATTAAACTCACATTATTCAGGTAGATTATTCAAAAAAATAATGTTCATTCCACAGAAAGAAAAAAACAAAATTTTTTAAATGAGAAATTTATGACTTAAAGGAATGAAGAAACAGTACTTAAAAGATAACATAGTCATTTTTCTTTTCAGGTCATTTGCAGTAAAAGTTTATATCCGGGTCTTTTTAAGACGTTTTTAAAAAAAAATATGACTTTCATAACGGGACTTAATAAGTTGTAATTCATTCATAGGAAAAGTTTTATGAACGGATGTCGGGGCTTAATCTGCCTGGAGGGAGGGAACAGCGGAGCAAGAGAAAGAAATGTCTTCCTCAATAAAAATTGTATTTTCAATTTCCCCCATAAAAAAATTAATATATGAATCAAATGTACTTCCTTAGAACGAAATAATCTATTAAGTTGAGGGGCTCTCCCTCAAAAACCAGTCGACCATTTGGGCTAATAATCAATAGTTGACTTATAAATACTCATGCTAATTTTTATGTCTCCTTTGAACTTCTATTCGACCGATTTCGCGGAAAATTATGGAGTTTCTGTGCTAAGTCCTTCTGTTCCCTCTTCGGTGAAAATTAATAGGTGTGGTCCTTATAGGACTTTGAATTTACAAATGAAATTTGGTGTCCATATATTCATTACAATGGCAGTTGATAGAGATTTTATGTGAAGCTTCCCCCTAAACCACTCTTCCCTTTGGCCAATTTGGCTGGAAAATAAAAAGGTGTCGTCCTTAGGTGGTTCTGGATATACATATAAATTTTTTTGTCGATACATACATTTTATTGGGAGTTATTGTGTTCACAGACACACCTATACGGAGAGATTTCTTTTTTTATTTTTTTTTTTTTTTTGGGGGGTGAAGATTAGGAATTCATGTAATTTCGGTGAAAACTCAACTTCGAATTTCTGACTGATTACATAACTTCCCCTATACTTCGCTGGGGAAGTAAAAAAATCTAGGAAATCATTTTACCCTTAAATTTGATGTACACCCTGCTATCTCTCATGTGAATCACATAGATCTTACACCGTTGGCAACATTGGTTTTTCATTTTTTGTAGTATTATCTTTTTTACAGGTTTTAACATTCATTCCTTCCTTGCTCTTTTATAAAAATGAATGTTCATTGTAATAATAAATTGTTAGTAATAAAAAGAAAAATTGTGCAATTAAATCGATGGAAATGTGATTACTGTTTTGTGTTCAGCTTTTATCTCAGATTGTACAATATAACTAAACGTTCAAGGTCAAGCTCATAGTTTCACGCCAGTTAGCATACGTCCAGTTTAATGCATAGTAAGTGATACCTTCTTTAGTAGAAACTCAATTTTAATGAGTTCCTCACAGCCATAATATCAAGTTACATTATATGATCGTAATAATTAAGTTAAAATGTAATTTAATATGGAAACATGACGCTCATAAACTTTCTTTTACTGAAATACATCAAAAGAACTTATCCAAGTATAATATAATCAACTCCAGCTAAGAAACTTGTAGCATATTACCAATGATGCTCCGTTCAATAGCAAGTGAATCTGAAGTTAGTCTGAATGAAGGTGAAGTAGATACAGCCACACTTGGAGTTTCTTAGTAGGATGCACTGATATATTCAGATACAACTGTTCTCTTTAATGTAAATGTCCTTCCTAACAGTTAGTTCAATTGTTAATTAACATTTGCCTCCCACAACCCTTCAAAAAAGATCTTGAGCCCACGCTCCAAATTATATTTTGAAAATTGATGACTGACTCTATAATGTTGATTTTTTTCCGGCATTTCTTCCAGAGGTGTCTTGGTTAAAAATTCAATTAAATTGACTTTTTTTAAGCGACTTGAATCAACCAAGTTCATAGTGACCAGAAGAAGGGACATGTAAGTGTCCCGAAATATTGTCAAAAAACATTCCAGAAATGTTTAAGAAACTCATTGACTCTATAAATCATTTATGTTTTCTGTAATATTGTTAGTGTTGATTCAAGTCAATTTAATTAAATAATCTAAAAGTCATTCTGAAAATATGTACATTTTCTATTTCCGAAGGTAGTTTGAGCTCTCTAGAAGTTGCCGTCAAATTCAGCAAAAAAAATATATACATTACTGTATAATATACAGTTAGTAATGAACAGCTTCATGAATTGGTTGTTTCCGAGGTGTCTTCTTTTTTCGGACAATATTTCGGGACACTTACACGTCCCTTCTTCTGGTCACTATGAACTATTTGTTCCAGAGGTGTCTTCTTTTTTCGGACAATATTTCGGGACACTTACACGTCCCTTCTTCTGGTCACTATGAACTATTTGTTCCAGAGGTGTCTTCTTTTTTCGGACAATATTTCGGGACACTTACACGTCCCTTCTTCTGGTCACTATGAACTATTTGTTCCAGAGGTGTCTTCTTTTTTCGGACAATATTTCGGGACACTTACACGTCCCTTCTTCTGGTCACTATGAACTATTTGTTCCAGAGGTGCCTTCTTTTTTCGGACAATATTTCGGGACACTTACACGTCCCTTCTTCTGGTCACTATGAACTATTTGTTCCAGAGGTGCCTTCTTTTTTCGGACAATATTTCGGGACACTTACACGTCCCTTCTTCTGGTCACTATGAACTATTTGTTCCAGAGGTGCCTTCTTTTTTCGGCTAATATTTCGGGACACTTACGCGTCCCTTCTTCTGGTCACTATGAACTATTTATTCCAGAGGTGTCTTCTTTTTTCGGACAATATTTCGGGACACTTACACGTCCCTTCTTCTGGTCACTATGAACTATTTGTTCCAGAGGTGTCTTCTTTTTTCGGACAATATTTCGGGACACTTACACGTCCCTTCTTCTGGTCACTATGAACTATTTATTCCAGAGGTGTCTTCTTTTTTCGGACAATATTTCGGGACACTTACACGTCCCTTCTTCTGGTCACTATGAACTATTTGTTCCAGAGGTGCCTTCTTTTTTCGGACAATATTTCGGGACACTTACACGTCCCTTCTTCTGGTCACTATGAACTATTTGTTCCAGAGGTGCCTTCTTTTTTCGGACAATATTTCGGGACACTTACACGTCCCTTCTTCTGGTCACTATGAACTATTTGTTCCAGAGGTGTCTTCTTTTTTCGGACAATATTTCGGGACACTTACACGTCCCTTCTTCTGGTCACTATGAACTATTTGTTCCAGAGGTGCCTTCTTTTTTCGGACAATATTTCGGGACACTTACACGTCCCTTCTTCTGGTCACTATGAACTATTTGTTCCAGAGGTGCCTTCTTTTTTCGGACAATATTTCGGGACACTTACACGTCCCTTCTTCTGGTCACTATGAACTATTTGTTCCAGAGGTGCCTTCTTTTTTCGGACAATATTTCGGGACACTTACACGTCCCTTCTTCTGGTCACTATGAACTATTTGTTCCAGAGGTGCCTTCTTTTTTCGGACAATATTTCGGGACACTTACACGTCCCTTCTTCTGGTCACTATGAACTATTTGTTCCAGAGGTGTCTTCTTTTTTCGGACAATATTTCGGGACACTTACACGTCCCTTCTTCTGGTCACTATGAACTATTTGTTCCAGAGGTGCCTTCTTTTTTCGGACAATATTTCGGGACACTTACACGTCCCTTCTTCTGGTCACTATGAACTATTTGTTCCAGAGGTGCCTTCTTTTTTCGGACAATATTTCGGGACACTTACACGTCCCTTCTTCTGGTCACTATGAACTATTTGTTCCAGAGGTGCCTTCTTTTTTCGGACAATATTTCGGGACACTTACACGTCCCTTCTTCTGGTCACTATGAACTATTTGTTCCAGAGGTGTCTTCTTTTTTCGGACAATATTTCGGGACACTTACACGTCCCTTCTTCTGGTCACTATGAACTATTTGTTCCAGAGGTGCCTTCTTTTTTCGGACAATATTTCGGGACACTTACACGTCCCTTCTTCTGGTCACTATGAACTATTTGTTCCAGAGGTGCCTTCTTTTTTCGGACAATATTTCGGGACACTTACACGTCCCTTCTTCTGGTCACTATGAACTATTTGTTCCAGAGGTGCCTTCTTTTTTCGGACAATATTTCGGGACACTTACACGTCCCTTCTTCTGGTCACTATGAACTATTTGTTCCAGAGGTGCCTTCTTTTTTCGGACAATATTTCGGGACACTTACACGTCCCTTCTTCTGGTCACTATGAACTATTTGTTTCCGAGGTGTCTTCTTTTTTCGGACAATATTTCGGGACACTTACACGTCCCTTCTTCTGGTCACTATGAACTATTTGTTCCAGAGGTGCCTTCTTTTTTCGGACAATATTTCGGGACACTTACACGTCCCTTCTTCTGGTCACTATGAACTATTTGTTCCAGAGGTGTCTTCTTTTTTCGGACAATATTTCGGGACACTTACACGTCCCTTCTTCTGGTCACTATGAACTATTTATTCCAGAGGTGTCTTCTTTTTTCGGACAATATTTCGGGACACTTACACGTCCCTTCTTCTGGTCACTATGAACTATTTGTTCCAGAGGTGCCTTCTTTTTTCGGACAATATTTCGGGACACTTACACGTCCCTTCTTCTGGTCACTATGAACTATTTGTTCCAGAGGTGCCTTCTTTTTTCGGACAATATTTCGGGACACTTACACGTCCCTTCTTCTGGTCACTATGAACTATTTATTCCAGAGGTGTCTTCTTTTTTCGGACAATATTTCGGGACACTTACACGTCCCTTCTTCTGGTCACTATGAACTATTTGTTCCAGAGGTGTCTTCTTTTTTCGGACAATATTTCGGGACACTTACACGTCCCTTCTTCTGGTCACTATGAACTATTTATTCCAGAGGTGTCTTCTTTTTTCGGACAATATTTCGGGACACTTACACGTCCCTTCTTCTGGTCACTATGAACTATTTGTTCCAGAGGTGCCTTCTTTTTTCGGACAATATTTCGGGACACTTACACGTCCCTTCTTCTGGTCACTATGAACTATTTGTTCCAGAGGTGCCTTCTTTTTTCGGACAATATTTCGGGACACTTACACGTCCCTTCTTCTGGTCACTATGAACTATTTGTTCCAGAGGTGCCTTCTTTTTTCGGACAATATTTCGGGACACTTACACGTCCCTTCTTCTGGTCACTATGAACTATTTGTTCCAGAGGTGCCTTCTTTTTTCGGACAATATTTCGGGACACTTACACGTCCCTTCTTCTGGTCACTATGAACTATTTGTTCCAGAGGTGCCTTCTTTTTTCGGACAATATTTCGGGACACTTACACGTCCCTTCTTCTGGTCACTATGAACTATTTGTTCCAGAGGTGCCTTCTTTTTTCGGACAATATTTCGGGACACTTACACGTCCCTTCTTCTGGTCACTATGAACTATTTGTTCCAGAGGTGCCTTCTTTTTTCGGACAATATTTCGGGACACTTACACGTCCCTTCTTCTGGTCACTATGAACTATTTGTTCCAGAGGTGCCTTCTTTTTTCGGACAATATTTCGGGACACTTACACGTCCCTTCTTCTGGTCACTATGAACTATTTGTTCCAGAGGTGCCTTCTTTTTTCGGACAATATTTCGGGACACTTACACGTCCCTTCTTCTGGTCACTATGAACTATTTGTTCCAGAGGTGCCTTCTTTTTTCGGACAATATTTCGGGACACTTACACGTCCCTTCTTCTGGTCACTATGAACTATTTGTTCCAGAGGTGCCTTCTTTTTTCGGACAATATTTCGGGACACTTACACGTCCCTTCTTCTGGTCACTATGAACTATTTGTTCCAGAGGTGCCTTCTTTTTTCGGACAATATTTCGGGACACTTACACTTCCCTTCTTCTGGTCACTATGAACTATTTGTTCATAGTGACCGGAAGAAGTGACGTGTAAGTGTCCCGAAATATTGCCAAAAAAGAAAAAAGAAGACACCTCTGGAAGAAATGCCGGAAACAACCAATTCATGAACAAACAACAGTGGAACATCCCAGAGAAGTTTAAGAAACACACAGTTTCATGAAGTGAAAGTTCACGGAGAGTCTTCCATGTTTTAAGAACATCTTAAGACTTTACTGTGCAGGAGAGAGTAAAGGGAAAAACCCCTGAAGGACTGTAGAAGGGACAGTTACGAAATATGAACTTGTTGAACTTCCATTTAGTATTTGTTAAGTCTTGGCTGAGGATGGTAGCAATACCGAAAGTACACCCATATATTATATATATATATATATATATTGACAATATTTTTAAAATATACGTTTTTCTTTATTTTAACTTTCTTAACGTCCCATTCGGAAGACGGTGTGTTTAAGTTTATTATACCTGCCAGATAAAAAAAAACTGGTTTCGAATACACGATCTTGAACACAGTAAGCAAGCACGCATACCACTGAGCTACTGGCGCTCTTAAAATATATATGATGTGACCACTACGCTTTTACAGATCACTCTCGCTTCTCATCCCCCTTCTCAAAACTATTAGATACTGGCATTACTATGTATAAGAATGTCAATCTCTGGATTACGTTATATAATGAAACATGACGCCAACACATTACTTTCGCATACCCAGTAATGCCAGTATGAAATGCTTTTAAGAAGGGAGAGAGAGAGAGATGTATAATCGTGGTTGGTATAAGAAAGTCCTGTAATGACTACATATTTTTTATTGTTTCATAATATCTCTGAAAAATGTTAAGTATGAATGACTTCAGTATGTGAAAATGATACGACATAAAAATTGTGTATGGACTCCAGTTAATTGCATTAGTTTCGTTGCAGTATCGCCGCGGTGGAGCGTCTATCCCCATTGTAAGTAGGAAAGATACCTGACTCTCACAGGCTTGTTCTGCCCTATTGTATACATTGTCTAAACGTTCCAGTTTGGTTTACAGAAAATACTCTTTAATAGACTATGATTTTAATTGTTTTTAGTAGTCAGAGAACAATTTAAAAAGTCGTTGCTGAATCACCGGCTATGTACTTCCCCATCAATTACGTTGGCGCTTTTCCTCCAAAACCAGTCGAGCGATTGAACTAATATTCAACAGTTGACTTATATAGGGGCTCCTAAATCCTCACACTAAATTTTGTGTCGATAAATTCATTACATCGGTAGTTATTACCATTTTTGAGTTAAGACTCTCCCTTAATCGCCCTTCCATTTCGTTGATTTGGCTGAAAATTAATAGGTGTCGTCGTTAAAGGGTTCTGGGTTCACATATATAATGTAGTGTCGATATATTAATTCTACAGGGAGTTCTCGTGTTCACAGTCTCACACATACAAAGATAAACAGATTTTTTTTTTTCATATTTGGAATCTTGAGGTCGGTAAACATCAAATTCCATTGAAAATTCGACATCTAATTGTTGACCGATTACATAACTTCCCCTATACTTTTTATAGCAGGGGAAGTAAAAATATTCTATATATTCAATGATCATATGAAGAAAATGGGTTCAAAACACGGTCGAGGCCGTTAGTTTATTTTATCTGGGAGGTAAAATAAACTTAAGCATGCCGTCCTTCGGATGGGACGTTAAGCGATGGTCCCGAGCTTGTGCGATGTCAGGTACTCGTTAAAGATCCCTGCCCTAGGTGAATAAAAATTTAGGCAACATTTAAGACTCCCATAATAGAGTCGGGCTCATGTCCAACAGCGTGACGAAAGAGCGTTCTGTAGGCAATATGACCTCGTAAGCCCGGACATGATAACTAAGAGTGTTAAGAAAGTATATAAGGTTACCAGTGAACCAGAATATTATTTTTACTTTACAGAGTTTAAATATTTTTGTACTCTGACCTTATTAATTTTAAATAAGATCGCTGCCATAAATAGGACGTGTATATATACATATATATATAATCGTAGAGGCGGCAGGTTCATCAGACTGCTTTTCCTTATCATTGTATGCAAATGTAGACTACTTGGCCAAATAGAGGTACTGATGACAAAGACTAGGCACTAAGGAGCACACAAGACCCGAGACGACGACCCACGTACTCCCACGTTGATACCCCAAGACGGGAGTTCCACTTGGCAGTCATCCTCTGAGTCAGTCACCCAATCATCTGGCACGCTCCATCACTTAGCCACCAATGATGATGACACTTTGACACAGGAAATAACCGATCGGTTCACTGGTCAACTGATTCAACCAATATCTTTATTGAAAGCTTCCTAGCTTCGATAACTTCCCTCTTACTTTGCATCATGGCTTTCCAATAGATCCTATTTACATCTTCTTTTTACTCTCTTACACCTATAATATACAATTGTGCAAAAATCTGAGTTCGAGGTTTCAACGGATTTTCACGTTTCAGAGTCCCCTGAATATGTTTTGACCATTTTCGCTATGATGTCATGTCTGTGCATGTGTGTGTTTGCTAATATGTGATAGGAAAGTTGTGAGCGCTCAACCGCAAAAACCATTGTAGCTATGAACTTGAAATTTAGAATGTAGAGGTCACATGTGCGAACTTAGATCTGATTAGAGTTTGGCTGAAATCGGACAAAGATTGAGGCCACTCTACTCCTATGTTTATGACCTAATCAAATATCTTTACGAATAATGGTTGTAGAAAAAACTGAAAAACAATTTTTCGCAGGGAAATGTAGTTATTTTTAGACGTTCCCTTGATTTACCCGAAAACGGTAAGTCTTATCAAAAAATTTGTTCTCACCAAAAATGTTCCTTATAAAATTTCAAATCTCTAATAAATCCTCAGATTTGAGATTTGTGAATGTCCAAGATCGAGTTTTCAACGGAATTTGAAGGTCTTCTGAGCATTTTTTTGACCATTATCGTGATGATGTTCTTTCTGTATTTATGTAATTGGAACTTTTAGGCCGAAATCAGATGAAAATTAAGACCTCTTTACTTTGGGTATTTTACATTTTACATTGTACTGCTTATATTTAGGATTTGAGATGAAAATCTCTTCAAATAAAAGTTGTAGAAAAAAGTGAAAGACACATTTCATATAAAATACGATTTTTCTCAAGCCCTACGGTTTTCGAGATACTTGCCAAAAACCAACTTAAAATATCGTTTCAAATCCGTTTTTAGAGTTTTGGATCCAAAATTTGATTCTTACCAAAAATGTTTTGTATTAAATTCCAAAGGTCTATAAGTCCCCAGATGAGATAGATCCATTACTGGCTATCTGAAAGTGACTCAAAATTACGTTGTACAATGAAACAAAGAAAACCCGCTGATTTAAACACTACTTTCATATACTCATTTGTGCCAGTATTAAACGATTTTGAGATGAGAGAGAGAGAGAGAGAGCGATCTGTAAAAAAAGTGGTTGGTATATGAAAATCCTGCCATGGCCACATCAATTATTTTTCATTTCTAAATGCAGACAATCTCAGATAGGCTAGCCAAATGAAAGAAAGGAATGTCAATGCTCCTTATCGTCAGGCTCCTCTTTTCAGGAAAGGAGAATGTACATAATTCTTTTATATAGTCTTATAAGCAGAAAGACATACATCAAGTTTCAATAGCCCAAAATGACGAAGATATGAAAAAGGCTTTGCAAAATACGCAACACCATAACATTAGAATAAGATCTCCATTTTCAAATATCTGGAAGGAGTCGGTTGATTTACGAGGGGAGGCCCAAAAGTTTTTATTCTGTTTACAATGGATGTTGATATTTTTGTGTTTTGTGATTCAAGCTCGGGTTTTAACTATGAGGTCATAGCGCCTACTACCAGAGCGCTCTTTGGACTCTACTATGGGAGTTTCTACATTTTGCCTAACTAGATTTATGTTGTTTTTTCCCCCAGAGATGTTCTTCTTCTTTCTTTTTTACAATATTTCGAAATATTTCTATGTCCCTTTCTTCGGGTGAGAATAAACTACTATAATGAACTTAGGTTCATTGTGACCCGAAGAAGGGACGTGGAAGTGGCCCAAAATACTATCAAAAAAATAATAATAATAACAAATACCCCCGGAAAAAAGCAACATATTAAGAAATACCCAGATTTAATTTTATCTAAGGTACGGAGGAGTCTTTAACCAATGCCTGACATCACGCTGAGGCTCGATACCATCGCTTAATGTCCCATCGCTTAATGTCCCATCCGAGGTAAAGCTTGCTCAAGGTTTATTTTTTTGCCTCCCACATAAAAAAACCTAAAGGCGTCGGCCGGGTTTTGATATTTTCTCTTACTATATATATTTTATGTCTTGTTAATAATCTCCTTATTTGTAGACACATGCTAGTGCCGCGGAAAGAAGGGTGTCACGGGAGGCCGAATTTTGTCGGTGGCGGCCAAATCTCAAAAGCTTCTATGAGCTTTAATGTTATTTATAAGATACGACATAACTGCATTTACTCCTACCCCTTATCTTCAGGATACTCCTATGTCAGTTGGGATATTCTCATGGTATTTAATGTTGTATATATAAGATAGGACATAACTGCATTTAATCCTACCCCTTCTCTTCAGGATACTCCTATGTCAGTCGGGATATTCTCATGGGATTTAATGTTATATATAACACATGACATAACTGCCTTCCCCCCTATTCCTCTCCACTCTCCTCGGGATACTTATCTCTTATGTCACTCGGGATATCCCTATGGGCTCCAATATTTTATGTATAAGATACGACAAACTGGCTCTTCTCACTCTCCTCGGAGTAATCCTATGTCGCTATTCAACTGAAAAATTAACAGGACTATAAAAGATACTCTACGTTTCTGCCAAAGTCAGACCAGATAAGGCTTTTTTTTCTTCAAAATATATTGATGAAACTAGAGTCGCAGGTATCAGGTCAAAATAACAGTTACTTTTATAAGGATTCTCATTCACTAACCCGGTAACCTCATTAAATCTGGCCTCAACAGGGAGAGGAGCTTAAATAAATCAATTTGACAAAATTGAGTTCCATTATTACTCTAAATAATGGCACGTCTAAGGAGAGAAAATTAGGAAAATGACAGCTACGGCAGTAAAAAGCCTCAAGTAGCGACCTGTTATTTTTCTTATTTTTTTTTCTAACCTCAGGCTACATCTTGAACAAAGGATGGTGCGAAGGGGCGTCATAGTGAATGCAAAATCTGAAGGAGTCCTGGTGTTGACACTCCATTAAACTTCAATTAATTAAAAATTTTCATTGAAAAGTTCTTCTAATTTAAAGAAGTAGAGGAAATATATTTTTACCACAGAGTTTTTTTTTTTTTTTCAATCAGGGGGTCGGAAGTCGGAACACATAAAATTCAGGTGAAAACTGAACATCGAATTTCTGACGATTACATAACTTCCCGTTACATCGTATAACTGGGGAAGTAATAAACTGAACAGCTTAATGTAATTTTTACCCCAATATTATGTGATGTATAAAAACACACATTAAAATAATTAGGTTATAAACATTTAAAACAATGAATTTTATTTATTTTTTATATAAATCAAAGTTTATAAAACAAATGATTAACAAAACAAAAACACGGCCATCAGCTGTTTTAATTAGAGTTGTATAGTGTGAAGAGGTCGAGGCCTAGCTATGGCGGCGGTCTGAGTAAAAAAATGTAGAGT
Organism: Aradus depressus; assembly: GCA_963662175.1. NCBI lineage: Eukaryota > Metazoa > Arthropoda > Insecta > Hemiptera > Aradidae > Aradus > Aradus depressus. Next base: position 40,449,821 of record OY759214.1, read on the forward strand.
GGTGTTTTAGGCTTATGTTGTGATGAGCTAAACAGAAGTGTATCAACGGTGAAACTCATCCAAAAAGAAGGTACTTTTATTTGTTTTTATGTACAGGATATATGCCCAGATATACATAACTTAATTTTAGAGAATGGCCCAAAATATTAAACAAAAGGATTGAATTAGTGTTAAGAATTTAGTTTTTAAGATTTCTTTTCTTTCGATTTTTGTTTGTTTCAATGTTTAGTTTTCTTTATTTTATAATGTAGTTGATAAGAAAATAAACCCAATATATATATATATATATATATATATATATATATATATATATATATATTTTTAGTTTTTTTATTTACAAATAGCTATGTATTTACAACTGTATACACATAAATACAACAATCATCTCTTTAGAAATCCAAACGAAAAGTTGGTTAATTGATTTTTTTTTTTTTAAATATATGTACGTGCAATTTCTTAAAAATTGCACGTCTTGACCTTTTGATACTTTTTTAGGGCCCTTTTCGAAAAACTACTGTAGAAATCAAAATTTAGTAAAAGAAAAGAGATCAAATTTCTACAGGAAATGTGGTAATTCTTATTGTTTATTTAATTATTATTATTATTTAATTATTATTAACTATATAATATTTTTATTTAATTATCATTTATTTAAGATTAACACTTAAATTCTTATAAGCCTTTTCTCTATTTTTTTTATTGCCACAATTATTTTCATTCTTTTTTTTTATACTTCTCTGTACAGAATATAAAGGAAGTTATTAAATCGGTCAGAAATTTGATTTTGAGTGTTCACAATTCCATTTTTTTCGACATACATATATTGTTATATATTTATAACATTTATTGTATACTTTTCTTACTCGATAACTCCCAATAGATTGAATACATCAACACTTAATGTCATATGTGTATCCAAAATTCCATAAGGACGACACTTATAGATTTTCAGCTAAAGGGTCAAAGAGAGGGAGCTTAACACCCCCCCCCCCCCCCCCCCCCCTCCCATAACTGCTGAAGTAATGTATATATCGATGCGTTTACTACACACAGTGTAGCGCGCTTGCTTACTAAGCTCAAGATCATGGGTCCAAACCCCGGTCCAGGCCCTTAGGTTTTTCATCTGGGAGGTAAAAAACCTTGAACATGCCGTACTTCGGACGGGACGTTAAGCGATGATCCCGAGCCTGTACGATGCCAGGTACTTTCAATGATATTTGTGACCCCACCCGCTCCAACCTCTGGCTCACTCCCCCCTCCCCTTCAACTCCATAAATATACCATAAACCATATGAGGGGGTTAGAAGCAAAGGGATGTAAGTGACAAAAATGTAATTTCGAGATAATTACCTTCAAAGTTATAGTAACATCGTAAATTCAGGTATTATCTACTAGTAACAGCATTATTTGGTACTAACAATCGTTCTGATCTTTAGCCAGTAGTCAGGGTAGGTTTCAAGGAAGATGTTAACACGCATATCGCAATTTCAGCCGATTTATCCCTTACATCCCTTTGCTTCTAACCCCCTCATATTAGATAGTCTTCTCCCATCCCCTCAAAACAAAACACGTCAAATATCTATGATTGAACAAATTTGCTATATTGTTGTTTTTATTTTTATGCATTAAACCTCAAAAAGTTAACCGTTAAAGAGCTCTCATATGTGATGTTGATGTTGTGTGATGAGTAAGATGTTGTGTGACGAAATTTCCCACTGTTTTATTTTTGACCAAAACCGGTTTTCAAGGCAACAGCGTCATCATCAGTGGCACATTCCACCCACACAGTGTAGAGGGTAAAGGACATCTGGCCAGGTACTCGTTAAAGAACCCTACTCTAGTTTAATAAACCCAGGTATGCAAAATTTACTACTTCCACAGTGGAGTCTGTCTCATATAAATCAGATCGACGAAAGAGCGCTCTGGTAGTAGGCGATATGACCTCGTAGTTAAAGCCCGGGCATGAGTCACAATAACTAATAAATTAACATAATAGTGGATTCAATAAATCGATGGACAATGAATGATAAGTTCAAATAATAAAGTTACAAAATGTAACTTGACTCGGCCCACTTTAGATCATTTCGTTACAATATATAATAAAAGAATCAACTATTAATAATTAAAACACTGTCCGATAAAATAAATGTTTTCGATATGTTCAGAGTGACAATTAAGTTTGTGTTGCACTGTACCTAACTGTGTTCAAACATTAAACAGTAATGGAGTCTGACCATTATAGTGATGGACGTCTGTTAAAAGCTAAGTTACATTCTATAAATTATATGGGACTATAAACTACAAAATAAGACGAAGGACCCGCAACACACATACAAACACACAGCCTTGTTCCTACAATAACCATCCCTCCTCAATATATGAACCTTCTGAAACTGTAAGTCACCATGATGTATATCTTGAATACATAGTAGTTATCCATTATATATTGATTTATAATAGTATATAACTAGCAGATTATCCGCTATTGCCGGATTAATAAATTTCTATTGGTTAGTAACTTTAGGTTAGCTTCTATTCCATCTTCAAAATGTTGAGATGTTATATTACTTTATTAGTTTATTATTTAGACAAATAACTTATCCCACGTCCACTAAGAATGTAATGTGGCCATAACAGGACTTTCTTATACAAAAAAAAAAAACACATTTTTACATTCTCCCTCACTCTCATAATCATTTCATACCGGGCATCTGAGATTAGTAAGGCTATCTATAGTCTATGGCATCAGCGGGTTTTTTGTTTGTTTCATTGTACTACGTGATTCTGAGAGTGACTTGCACACAGAAATGTCAGTATGAAATTTATTTTAGAGATGGAAGAATGAAAGGACTAGAAATTTTGTGAGGAACATTTTTGGTAAGAACAAATTTTTTGATAGGAGTAACCGTTTTAGCGTAAATCAAGCAAACAACTAAAAAAAAGAGTACACATCATTTTAGGACAGTTTTCGACATGTTTCTCGCAAACTGGGCGACCTGCGAAAAATTGGATTTCAACAAAATGTATGTACCTTTCCGTTTTTAATCAAACTCCAACTCGGATCTTCGCACAATGACAATATTTCCTTAATCTGAAGATATAAGAAATTATAAACTTAAAGTTACATAATTTTGGAAATAGGTTGAAACTTTCAATGATATTGGCTGATGATTTGTGACCTACCCCTCTACCCTAGCATAAATATAAATTTCTCTTCAAGACAACGTCTTTTATTTCTATGATTAAAGAGCTGTCTTTTGTTCCGCTCCCCCCTCCCACAACCCTTCTCTCGTTCAAAATTTAGAGATGCCACCCTATTCGATCCGGGCTTATAAGGATGCATAGCCTATGATTGAATGGGTCTAATAAGGATGCTACATAGGAAATTTCATCAAAATCTATCCAGTAGTTATAGAGAGATATCAAAATTCTTATAGAAGGCTATCTGTTATAGATAGGTATATGCCGTCGTAGACTTTTTTATAGAACATTTTATCGCAAACATTCCTCCTTACATCATTTGTATAGGTATATCATCAACGGTTTAGGCATCGTATGCAATAAATGGCACTTGGATCGCCATTTCTCGTATCATATTCTTCACTTTTACCATCACTGGTCAGCTCCTCTTTTGATAGAGCGTGAAGATGTACACATATATATCCTATGTCCACCGGAAAGAAATAAGCTTCCAAACATAGAGAGAGACACATTTAAGAATGTCAACACATTTAAATGTTCACAGCACCGCAAGGCCAAATGTCAAAAGATATGAACTGTCCACAATGTTACGTCATCTATAAAAACATGTCATGATAAGGAATTGGATACACAAATCAATTCCTATCAAACAAAAATACAACACATTAAGAAAAATGAAATTCACCATTTTATATATGAGAATATTAGTGTATGTATCAGAATAAAGTGACCGCCTTCCATAACATTTGAACGAATGGTTGTATCGACATGGGATACCTACATGTCTTAACTCTCCACCAGAGACGCTGCATGTAAACCAACTGTAAAATCAAGTTGTACATCATTTACAATAGAATACAGAAAAATATATGTGTTGAAATATAACAGGACTTTCTAAGAGGACACGCTTTTACAGATCATTGTATGAATCAAAATAATATTTATTTAATATTGAAAAAAAAAATGGTGGCCTTCTCAAAATTGAAATAATTGAAAAACTGTCATCGTTCTTCAATGACACAAGACCATTTGAATTTCCTTGCCATTATGACCACTGAATTCGACGTCTTGAAAAAGCAAGACTTCCACGATATTCTGAAAGAGTTTACGACAAGGAAATTAAGGAGAGTTAATATTTAAACTATGTTTTTAAACAATAATAAATTTTATTTATTATAGTATGGGCATTGAGAAATATTAATCTATAAACAACTATTTTTTTTTTTATCCTATCCTTTATCTGATGGTTTCTCAGCAATACAAAATATAATATGAATATTTCTGGTTATCTCTTTTGCTAAATTTTGAAAATGTTCATACAAAATTTACTTTAAAATATTCTGTTTAGAAAATGAAAAGACAAATATACAAATATTTTGAACGGACTTAAGATTTTTTTTTTCAGTAAACGATCAACAGGTTATTGGGTAATTATATTACTGATAATCTGATTCAATGACCGGTTGGTAAAAATTAAAACGTATTAAGGAATAATCTGCGAAAGGGACCCGAGATTTCCGTTGCTTAGGGGCCTCCACAGAGCTTAATCCGGCATTGGCTGTATGTGTCATTATTTTGGGACGGTGTTTGGCAACCGGACGACCCTTTTCTCTACAACTTGTAGGCAGACCAGTAGAGCTGAAAGTGCGACCAGACTTGTTACTACTGCCACTTCTTGTTACAGATTCTCGAGTATATAAACACACTAGCAAATTGGAAATTTAATAAGCAACATTCCTGGTTAGCATAAATTTTTCGATAAGACTAACCGTTTTCTTGTACATCAAGGAAACGTCTGCAAATATGTGCTTCAAAGTGACATTTCAGACGGTTTTCAGCATGTATCTCGGAAAATGGAGGACCTGCATTGCATTTCATGTAAAATTTATCTGAGTTTTCTCTATAACTTTTACTTGAAAAGATTTTTTTATTGGGTCATAAATATAAGCTGTATCTTGTTAAATGGTCTAAACGTATTCAGGGTACTTTGAAACGTCAAAATTCATTCTCGAAACACATTCGATCTCGAATTTTCATAAGTTTACATTACTTCCTTATACTATAGGTCTAAGAAAATAAAAAATAAGAAAGTAACTAACATAGCCACATTGTTACTTTCTAACGCACTTTCTAACTTACACAATCAAGTGTAGCAGCTCATTCATTACAGGAAGTTAATAGTGATTATTACAGAGAAAGAACAACTTCACTAGACGTGTGACTATTTTGAAATGTCTGTTCTAGATGTGAACGTGTTGAAAATAGCATCGTGGGGTTTATAGGTCAGGGCATACAGGGTCAAACACCCGACCGAAACTCAATCCCCTCTAGATATCGTTCATTTTTGTACCAGTTAAAAGGATCCTTCTACAAATATTTATCTTCAAGTCCCGAAATATATTTCAGACTCAAATTTCAATATGAAAATTACAGTCTAAAAGAATGTTTGCTTCATGGTGGTGGATCAATACAACAGAATTTAACATCCCCTGTTATATATAATTTTAAAGTTAACATATTTATGCTGAAAAATATGCCCTTCAAAAGCATAATGTTTCCAAAAGGTTATCCTCTAATCTTGACCTCAGTTTGGTACAAAAGTACACAGTCGCAGAAAAGGGCCTTTCGGCCTCTACACTGGTCGGTGGAACTGTTAGCAATGATCTGTACACAAAGTTTAAGTACAATCTTCTTTTACCACTGTTTTCGAAAACACTCATTTTTTTCTTCATCTGGCTCTTCAGATCTTCTTTCGTTCTCTTCGGTGAACTTTCAGTTGTAATTTTTTTGACGTGACAACGTCTTATAAATTGGAAGGCCAGCACCCAATGTTAGAAAACAGCGTTACCTACATATGTTAGGTACTTTCGTATCGCGCATGCGCCGAGAGAGAGAGAGAGCATCCGCCACCTTGTGTTGTCTCTTAACTAATCGAATTGTTAATTGAACTTCACAATTACATTATTGTCCTACATGATGTACAAATGTGAAAATAGCATTGATTTAAATAAACTCTTCATAAAATTGTTCACCATTCTAAAACTATTTGATCTATGAATTTGAAAATAATATTTTTATAAAAAAAATAAATAAAAAAATAAAATAAATAAATAAATAAAAGAAAAAAAAACACTCATTGTCATGAGGATTGTAATCTTTTGTGCAATAAAAGTTTTATCCTTTTCATTTTTACAATGGCGAAATTTTTTGATATATAAATAATTGAAAAAGAAAACGTCTTTTTCCGATTAGTTGTCCCAATTGTTGCAGTAACATCAGTCTTCGAAATTCGACTATTTAATGAAATATTATTCTAAAAGCAACACTCCGGAAGAAGAAAAACGGTACATCACAACAACATGGCGGCAATAGATTTTTTTAAATGTTCCATCTCGAATTTTCATATATTTCTGTAGCTACGACCGACAAATCAGTATGTGATAGTTCAATGTATTTTTACAATGAAATTGTATTATTAGATATATACAGATTAATAATATTAATAATAAACTCGTTTTTTAACTATTGTGCTTATGAATGTTTTCTTTCTATAATGTTTTTAAACTGTTTCAAAGTTCAAAAATCTTATTGAAATGATTTGTTATATTTGATTCTTGACACTTTCGCTATCTCGCAACTCAGACGTTGTCACGCTCATTTCGCCACGCATCGGAGTTGCACGCACCGGATTTTTATTAACAGTTTAAGTGCATTTCTCATTGATTTTTCGTCATTACCGGATCTGGACATGAAATCAACATCGAATTTCTGACCGATTACATAACTTCGTCTATAGTTCGTAGCCTCCCCTCATCATCTCTAGTTCAGTTGTTTATTTTTCAAAGTAGTCAGTACAGTTAACAATGAACTCAAGGACAAACTTTTATCTCAAGAACAGAACAAATCTCTCCATTAAAATTTAAATCTGGAAATAAACATTGAAGAGAAAATTTATATTTTTGCAATTTTCAAAAGAATAAACACTTAACAAATTGAAGTTAAAGATAAAAGTGTCTCACCTCTTTATTGATAAGATAAAACAATTTATTTTGATAAGGTATAATGCAATGAAATAAAATAACAACTAATTAATTAATTAAATAAAATGAGTAAATAATAGAATCTTCAGTTAGTTATTGTGATTAATGTCCGGGCTTTAACTACGCCAACTACCAGAGCGCTCTTTCGTCACTCTGGTGGCCATGAGCCCGACTCTACTGTGGGAGTCCTAAATTTTGTCTACCCTAAATGTTTATTCACCGGGGGAGGGGTCTTTAACGAGTAGCTGATATCGTACAGGATCGGGACCTTCGCCTAACGTCGCATCCGAAGGACGGCGTGCTTAGATTTTTTTCACCTCTCAGATAAAATAACTAAGGGCCTCGACCTGGTTTCGAACCGCTATCTCGAGCTCAGTAGAGACAAGCCTCTGCTATAAATGCTACTTTGTATATAATATTCATTAATGTGCGGATGTATTTTATCATGTATATAATATATATAATAATAATAAATAATTCATTAACAAACTGCAAAAAATTCAGATTTTGTGACTCAAATTCTCATGATATTGTAGCCAAGCTTTATATACGATTTCCTGTCCTCCAGTTTCCTTCGACAACATTCCGATTCCTGTCTGCGATCAAGTTCGCTATCTTGGGTTCTGTCTAGGATACTAACGTGGAATCCCTACACACGACTGAGTAGGTCTATCGGCTGCTGAACAAAAAATCCAGAGTTTCAGTTGAGAACAAACAGACTATAACTGAATAATAAGCCTATATCGACTTATGGGGTTGTGCTAAGCCATCTAACACCAATCGTATTGAGTTCTTCCAATCCACAATTGTCGATGTACCCTTCTATGTATCTAAAATTCCTTTTGCAACGACCTCATTCCTTTTGCTGAGAGACCTGTTACATTAAAATAACTATTATTTATGGAATACAAAGCATGGTTACATTCTACGATTAAAAATTAAAATTTTCCTCTATTCAAAGCAAAGAACGATATTTATTCAGCTGTAAAATAATGATGAGTAAACAAGAGCAAGGCTTTGACGTAAAAGATCAGATAGTAACGAATGATCCAAAATAAGTGAAATATGCCAGTAAGAAAAAGTAAAAAGAAAGATGTTTTTGTTTATAGACCAGGCTAAATCAGGGTTAGGATTCTGAACAACTAGACTACAGGATGTAAACAAAAAGATGAGACAACAAAGTACCTACGGAGATATCTAGTATTTGTCTTCCTGAGTCTTGTGTAAGCAAAGCTAGTGCCTCGGTCAGGTCAGGGACCAGGGTTTGCCAAAGATCGAGACAGGTTTAAGAAAATATAATATAAACAAAGCTTGAGTCCTAATAATATAATATAAACAAAGCTAAAGTCCTAAAAATATAATATAAACAGAACTTAATACGAACAAAGCTAGAGTCCTAATAATTTAATATAAACAGAACTTAATATGAACAAAGCTAGAGTCCTAATAATATAATATAAACAGAACTTAATATGAACAAAGCTAGAGTCCTTATAATATAATATAAACAACGCTAGAACCCTAAAATATAATATAAACAAAGCTAGAGCTCTAAAATGTAATATAAACAAAGCTAATAGAAGAAAGAAGAAAATCAGTAGGTGTACTCCTTATGGTTGCAAAATAAAAATGTCTGACCTCTCACAGATTTTGATATTTTATTTTATGCTAGCCGGCTTTCGAGATGCTCTCATCATCACTCATTCTGATGAAACATTTTTTTTAAACAAATAAATTAATTAAATAAAAAATGTATAAATATAAAATACAAAAACGATAAAAAAATTAACAATTTAAAATTTCATGATTTGGGACAGATACATTATTCTTGTTCTCAAGTCACAACTGAGGGCAACCTCGACTAGCATAAAATAAAATGAGAGGTCAGATTATAATTTTTTTTTTTTTTGGAACCTGTGCTATATTACATTGTTATTTCCTCAAAAATGTACATACTTTTTCTGAGATTATATCTTATATGTCAGGCTGACTGACCCCATTAATTAGAAACTATAATTTTCTATTTTTAATTTAGTAAGCATATTTCTATGATATGACCTACTCAACTTGTTTCGCAATTTGGCGGCATACTAACAAAACATTCGCGGAACAGGGGTTGAGAATTATTGTCCTAGGCGGTTACGAAAACGGCCTCAAATCCATGACTATCGAAAAGTCAACCACTTCAGTTTTCACAAATGGAATTATTTTTTGATAAAGAAATAAAAAATAGTTTTGTCCTCATTTATTTCTGCAGACGTGTTCTTATAGAACCTCTGAGGTGGAAATGTTACAGAGTGAGAACATCTTCTTGACCTATATCGCTAATAGGTTTATTAAAGTAATCTATTTATTTATTTATTTTTTACTTCCCCAGTATGAGAAATAAAGTGGAAGTTATGTAATCTGTCAGAAAATCGATGTTGATTTTTCACAGGAATTTCATGTTTTTCGACCTCCTGGTTACAAAATAAAAAAAAACATCGCTGAAGGACCGGAGACGCCATATTAAAATTTCTAATATGCCAATTAAGGTCTCAGAGATCTTATCTGCGACCTTAATTGGCACTTGACAGAATTTAATTATCTCCTACTATTTAAAAGAAAAAAGGGATGGAGCACGAAACAGAAAAAATTCATCGGTGGATCCCCGGCAATTTACCAAGCACGAATTAATCAATTACGTTTTCGCTCTTCCTCCAGAAACAATTAACCGTTTGTGCTAAAAATCAATAATTGACTTATTAGGAGCTTCTGAACCCTCATACTAATAATATATTCATTACATCGGCAGTTATCGTCTCAGATCGTCTCCTTCCATTTGGCTGAAAATATATTATGGGCTTCTGGATACATATATAAAATTTCGGCATTAATTCTATCGGGAGTTATCGTGTTTACAGACACACAATTTTGTCAGTAATTTTTTTTTTTTTATGAAATGCTGTGAATACTCAACATCGTTTACATAACTTCTCTATACTTCTTATAGGCTTTCGGTTATTACAGCTAGATAAAACTAGCGATCGGATATCTTGGGTATGTTCTAACGAAATTCGCGAAGTATTAAAGAATTAAGATTGCAGTGATTTGATAACATTACGAAAAGTTTGCCTAGAGAATAACAACTGAAAAACAATGAAAATGTAGGTTGATAAGGCTTACAATGAAAAGTAAACAAAGACTGATAAGGAAGATGAGTGACTTACTGGCATTCGTTCATGATCTCCTCCTGAGACCTGACCTGGACTGGAGCCAGCTTCTCTACAGACTCGTCATAGTTGCAGAAGCAGCGGGTGATCTTGTCATCGAACGTGTTGACCAGGTCCTCGAGGCTCCCACTGAACGTCTCTGTAAAGTTGTCCGGTGGCTCTAGGGCCTGTTGTCCTCCCCCCAGGGTCTCCTGGCAGGTGAGACATCCTGCCGTCTTGTTGTTGGCCGTCTGCTCAGGAACCCCACTCCCAGCCGTTTTGATGTTCAGATTGATGTCTGCCGCTCCGGAGGTTGCCTTTACCTCCGCCACCCATTCTTCAGTTTCGTCTAGATTGGCGAGGGGTGCCTCGAACTGAAGTTCGGCCATATTAGAACCTGTGTCTCGCATGGTCCCCGGACCCGCACACACTGCGCCTGCACCTTCTCCACACCGTCCACCCCCCCACCCCTCTTCAGTGACCTGCGTCACCCCCACCCTTCCCTCCCTCTCTCTCATTGATCGCCTCAGACCTTCTCTACTACTGCAACCGGTTTTGATTTGTGCGCCGCCAAACCGTAGACATTTCGTATTTTAGACTAATCATTTTTCGAGACCCCGATAACAGAACTGAAGTTTTTAGCAAGAATTTTTATTTATGATAAAGGGAGGGGGAAATGGTCATTTACACAAAATAAGTTGTCGGGGGATCACTGACAATGTACTTCCCCAACGCGAATTAATCAACTATGTTTTCGTACTCCTTCTGAAAGCAATATACAGATTTTGTTTTAAATCAATAGACATCTTATTCATGGACTGCTAAATCCTCATACTAAATGTCATGTTGTTTTCTAAATAACTGTAATAAAACTGAAATTAAAGGTGAAATAATTAAATTTACAATATAAACTAATTTAAATGTAATACTTGTGAAATGCTGTTTTTACATTTAGCAAAATGATTACTGATGAAATGAGAACATTAATACAGTTAAAATCAGAGGCTTTCCTTATGTTTTTTTTTTTTTTATAGAAATATTTTATTATGCATATTTACAATCGATACAGACCATAAGTAAAATTGTTTACAATAGGTAACGGAACAATTTATGTACAATGATAACTGAATGCTCGTATAAGAGAGAAAAAAAAATATAATAAATAATATTTAAAAAAAAAATTAAATTAAATTAAAAATAATAATAATAATAAATATGACTCCGGGAAGTCATGAAGAATATGTACAAAGTAATAACTATGTATACAATGAGAAAATAATTACAACGATACTAATAAAAAATATAAAAAATAAAATAAATAAAAATAAAATATAATAAGAATAAGAAGAATAATCATGGTTAAAATAACTAAATGAATATCAATGGTTATATAAATTGAAATTATAACAAAATAAAATATAAAATAGTGATAATATAATATATTATCACTATTTTATATTTTTATTTTGTTATAATTTAGTCAATATATTATATTGACTAAGATAATGATATATGGAATAGAAGTAACCAATCACACTAAATACATTCACATGGTAACAGAACTAGTTGTGAAGTGGAGTGGTTAAAATAACTTTGGTCATTCATACATACATTATTTTGGGGGGTTTTATTTATTTCCAGGAGTTCTAAACTATCATGTAAACAGTTTTTTGAGTGGAATGCAGGTTAGTTATTGTAAACTCATGCCTGGGCTTGGACTACTAGGTCGCATCGCCTACTTTCGTCGCTTGGGCGAACATAAGCCCGACTGTACTATGGGAGTCCTAAATTTTGCATAACCTAAATTTTTATTCACCTAGGGCAGGGGTCTTTAACGAGTATCAATTTAGTTCTGTTATAGTTAGTTATTATGAATCATGCCCGGGCTTTTAACTACCAGGTCATATCACCTACTACCAGAGCGCTCTTTCATTACTCTGGTGGACATGTGCCCGACTCTAGTTTGGGAGTCCTCCCAGATAAAATTAAAATTAAAAACAATAAAACGGGGCACTGTATCTCTGAGCTATCGAAGAAATGGACATATTTGACAATTTCGGTTGGGTGAAAAATGACGCTATTTTTTCGACCTCCTGATTGCAAAAATTAAAATAAAAAATGTCTGTTTGTGTGGGTCTGACATATATTGATTATCAGCCAAATCCATCTAGAGCGGAAACGTAATTGATTTATTCGTGCTGGAGATGTACGTAGCCGGTGATGCATCTACAACTTTGTTTCTTTCAAATTTTCAAAAATATCCTTAGTATACGATAAGGTAATGTATTTTTCGTACTCACCCATCTCTGAGATTTCTTTCATTTGTTTTGTATTTTTCAAAAAACGGGATTGAACATACAGAAACGGAAAACAAAGGTTTTATTTTTTTTCCTTTCTTCTTTTGTTTTCCTCCTTATTTTCATTACTATGGTTCCGTTGTTTGAAAACTAAAATAAAAACCCTAATTACTCCGAAGAGATGTATAATTCCACCATTCATTCATCCGTTCCCACTGTACAAAACAAGAAGAAAAAAAATATTTTTTCTTCTTCATTAAAATCGCACAATTCTCTCATTTTTTTTAGTAAAAAGCACATCGTTAGTTGAATCAAAACCTTTAGACAATTACAGGTAAATTTTTTATGATTCGACCTAATGTACATTTTTCTCCTCTTAAACCAGTGACTGATACAAGTGGGGGGGGGGGGGGGGGGGGGGGGGGGGGGAGCACAATTACCCCCCCCCCCCCCCCCCCCCCCCTTCCCTAGCGCAGAGACTCATAAGTCACTTTCGTTAAGGATAAAGAAATATGCACGGTAATTGGGAAAGACGTTCTAGTGATGAGCGTCGTCAACATCCTGGATCCGTTCTTACCTTAAACTAAATTTAAGGTTTTAAATTAAAGTAATGAAGATTGGTTTAATATTTTTTTGTTTGTATTAAGTACATTCATAATAGTTGCTTTGACTCTACAACCAGCAACAAGAGGACGTAGTGGGTAGATGTCTTGATTGGCGTGAGTGACGCCAGTACTAATTAAGCGATTCCGTTTTCAATCTCCCTCCAAAGCGAATCGACCGTTTGAACTCAAACTCAACACTTGACTTAAACAGTGGCTTCTGAATCCTCATATTAAATGTTTTGTGAATACATTCATTGCAACGGCAGTTATTATAGTATTTGTGTTAAGCCTCCCCCATAATCCCACTCTTCCCTTTGGCTGATATGACTGAAAATCAATAGGTGTTGTCCTTAGAGGGTTCTTTGATACACACATAAAATTTCGTGTCGTCTCCAGCTATACGAAATATTTTACATTACATGAAAATTCAATGAGGAGTTTTAACCGAAATTTCTGGTTTTCGACGTCCTGATTGCAAAAATTAAAATTAAAAAAGGTCTGAACACGATAATTCCCGAATGAATGAATTTATCAACATGAAATTGTATATTTGTATTCTGAACCCCATGTCGACGACACCTATTAATTTTGAGCCATTCCGTCTAGTGGAAAGGTTGTGGGGAGGGCTGTGCCGGATTAGCCACGTAGCAAGAGTAGCAAATGCTACGGGCCCCGCGAATTGGGGGGCCCCGCGCTCCAACGCCTGTCTGACCGTAAAAAAATATCAATTTAGATAGGAGCGTAAAAATATTTTGCATGCCTTAAGCGCGAAGCGCTTAGGCTATGCTTTACTCCCACCTGAAAATCTAAAACTCGATTTCGTCACGATAAATCTTATCTGAAATTAATCATTTACATTTACAACGTAGAAATTGCCTTGCGCATTTACTTGTCTCTCATGGTCACTAACTGCAGTGGCGAACGTTCTTTTTCAACATTAAAACGTATTAAAAATGAGTTAAGGAACACGATGGGCCAAGAACGTCTTAATCATCTCACTTTGATGAATATAGAGCATGATTTGCTTAAAGAAGTCGATATTGGAAGTGTTATCTCTAAATTTGCCCATATTGAATCCAGAAAAGTTTATTTGTAACAGTTTTGTTTTATTTAATACCCTAAACTTGAGAACCTAAAGCAAACCAAGGGCCTCTTGACAGAATTTGCTACAGGCCCCTCGCTGGCTTAATCCAGCACTGGGGCAGGGCTCAATATACAAATAATATAATACCTGCCAATGTAATGAATATATAGACACAAAATTTCATATGTAAATTCAAAACATCATAAGGACATCACATACAAATTTTCCGCTAAATCGCCCGAAGGGAAGAGGGGGGCTCAACATAAAAACCCTATTAACTGCCTTTGAAAATAGTAAATAGAGAGTTACTATATTGTGGATTATTTATTAAGGAAGTCTGTTACATAAATCTAAATAGAAAATAATACAAACAACTACTTGCCAAAGTTTTTTCTATATTTCAGTAGGTTCCCTATATTCTATAAATATTTTATAAATTTTGACAACTATTTTCTTTTTAGAATATCTTTCTGACAACATGAATTTTCACAAAATATATAGATCTGGAATCCTTCCAATTCTTCGTCGTTATTCACTCGAGCGTATTGATATTAAACTCGAAAAATAGACTTCAATCAATCAATGATGAAGCAAAGTTATTAAAAAATCCATACTTTATTTCAAAATGTATAAAGAAATTTTATTTTTATTTTTCTCACTTACAAATTGAAGAATCGTTTTTTAATTTAGGTACTCAAAATATGCCCTCTACCATTTTGGGTCTTCTGGGGGTTAATATTGATCTTTCATTGCTTATATTTTCTCCTGTTATATTACTTCCCCAGATCTACGATGTATAGGGAAAGTTAAGTAATCGGTAAGAAAATTGAAGTTCAGTTTTCATCGAAATTTCATGTTTCATTGGCTCTGATTCCAAAAATTGAAAGAAAAAATTCTGTCTGTACAATGTGTTTGTGTGGCTGTGAATACGATAACTTTCGATAGGATAAAATATATCGACAGTAATTAATGTATATAAATAGTAATTTGTATATATGGAAATCCAAAACTCTATAAGGATACGTCACCTATCAAGTTTCAGCCAAATCGACCAACGGGAAGGGGGGGGATCAGAGGAGAGGGACCCCTAATAACTATCGGTGTAATGAATGCAACACGTTTAGTATGTTGATTCAGATATCCATGAAGATGCAAACCAGGGCCTGGTTCCAGATTTTCACAAGCTTCCCAAAAAAGCCTGTAAGTTTTTTAGCGCACATACATAAGTTTCCGCTCTCCCTCTAAACCTTCAATTTCTTTTCTTTGTGGACCCTTACCTCCTGTTTTTCGCTTTTTTGAATGTCGTTCGATCTCTGAATTCGATGCTTCATCCCGACACACATAAGTTTCCGCTCTCCCTCTAAACTTTCAATCTCTTTTCTTTGTGGACCCTTACCTCCTGTTTTTTTGCTTTTTTGAATGTCGTTCGATCTCTGAATTCGAGGCTTCATCCCGACACACATAAGTTTCCGCTCTCCCTATAAACCTTCGATCTCTTTTCTTTGTGGACCCTTACCTCCTGTTTTTGCTTTTTTGAATGTCGTTCGATCTCTGAATTCGATGCTTCATCCCGACATACATAAGTTTCTGCTCTCTCTATAAACCTTCGATCTCTTTTCTTTGTGGACCCTTACCTCCTGTTTTTGCTTTTTTGAAGGTCGTTCGATCTCTGAATTCGATGCTTCACCCCGACACACATAATGACAAAATACTATGTCAACAATGCAACGAATATGACATTTTGATCTGTTGTCTCCATGACAATGTTCACTGCATGCTGAACATTACATTACCGCCATCTGACCAGAAGGGATCTCAACATAAATTTCAATAAAGAAGGAAGGGTGGAGTCGTCAATATAAGAGCCTAGAGCCCCAAGTGGGGAGGCTTGGTACTGTATACATAATGAATGAAATAAGGGGTGATTCATAGATAGGGGATCCCTGGTCAATAGTTCAGTTCGGTATCTTATCTAGGACTTGGCTGCTCAGCTGGGGGTTACTTAGATAACAGGCCTCACCCACATACTAATTTGTGTGAACATACATTCATTACATCGGCAGATATTGGGGTTTTGGAGTTGAGTCCCTCCTCTGTACCCCCCTTCCCTTCTGCCAATTCTGCAGAAAATTAGTAGGTGTCGTCCTTAAAGGTCGATATATTCATTACAAGTATTAGAATTTTTATGTCAAGCCTCCTCCCTAAGTTTTACGAATGTTGAGGAAGTCGAGATTCTGTTGTGTAAAGAAGAAACTCAGAACTAGATGAAATGAATGAATGAAAAATAATCTTTATTCTGGGACATACGTCCCCTAAGAATAATAACATAAAAAAATAAACAAGAGTATACAAGTATCAAACAGTTGAGAAGAATAAGAATAAAAGAAAAGAGGTCTCTAGGAATAAATATTAATGTTAATGTTAAAAACAGCAAAGGAGTAAAGCAATAAAACAGAAGAGTGACAATCTGTCCAGTTGGAGGGAGAGACTTATAGGAAGACGAGAACTATCCCATAGGAGGGGAACTAGCTTTAGGAATCAGAGGTTTGCTGAGTTAGGAGGTAATGGAAAAGTAGAAAAGAGTAGGAAAGGAAAATGAAAGAAGAGTAGGATCATGGCGAATCTGGAGAGGGAGAGTTCCAGAGGGAGTTACCCTGGATAAGGAAGGAGTTGTGGTAGGTTGTTGTCCTGTGGGAAGGGAGGTTAAGATCAGAGAGACGGGATCTATCTTTCTGGTGGATATGGGATATGGGATTGAAGTTGGAGCATTTGGCAGATATAGGAGGGCTTTTGGAAAGATATGGTCTGATAGAGGAAGGAGTCTAGGAAATATTGTCGACGAGAGGATGGGAAGAGCCATTTTAGGTCTGTTTATGAACTAGTAATAGAAGAGTGTCCTGGGGAGCCAGAATCTTAGAAAGGAATTCATGACTCGCTTTAGTTTCATGTCGAACTCACCAGAGAGCCCTCCATATGCGAGGCAAGCATAATCAAAATAGGGGAAAACAAGAGAGGATACCAACAGCTGACGGGTTTTATTGGGGAGGTGACGAAGGCGTTTGAGGAAGTAGAGGGTTTTGAAGGAGTGGTTGGAGATGTGGGAGACGTGGACTTTCCAAGAAAGGGTTTGGTCAAGGATCAGTTCAAGATTTTTCTTTTTTCTTTTTAGATCAACATTTTGGAAATTATTTCCTTCTTGAGGGCCTTATATTGACTAGAGTGGATGTGTACAGTGAAGGTGGTATGTTTGTGTCTGTGACATGAAATATTTTTAAAAAATTGGGGTTTGGTTAGTACTTGGATGGGTGACCGTCTAGGAAAACCGCGTACTGTTGGCATTTTTTTGTTTTTTTAATTAATGTTATAATGAATATTAGACATGAGCCGGACTCAACAAACAGAGTCCTAGATAGGGCCTCGACTAGGTTTCGAAACCGCAATCTTAAGCTGAGTAGACAAGCACGCTACCTCAGAACTACCGACCGACACCCGTGTTATATCAGGTACACGCACCCGTACCCTAGGTACCCTGTAAATATAGACCTCCCTGCTCATGTACACCAAAGCGTCGAAAGAGCGCTATGGTAATAGGCGATATGAACTCGTAGTTAAAGCCCGGGCTTTAAGTCACAAAATACATTTATATAGTAAAAAATACTAACTTAATATAACAAGCCACATTATCAGAAGGAAAAACTAAGGTATTTAAAAGTCTTATTTCGTATAGAAAAGCTATAATTTTTCCTTCCATTTTTAGTTTCTTGGCCAATATCCTATAATTTCTGGCGTAATTACTTGTATATAATTTTTGTGTAATTATCATCAATTGTTTTACTTATCAATTATTTACTTAAACGATATTCAATCATTAAATTTAAATTACATATCAATTGTGATAAAAATAATTATCGAAAAATAAATTTAATAAATAATTAATAATTATCACATTTCCTGTAGAAATGTTGCTGGGCTTATATTAAATTTTGATTTCTACAGTAGTTTCAGAAAAAGATCCTAATAAAAAATATATAAACTTTTTGACGTGCTATTTTGAAGAAAGTGCACGTATATAAATAAATTTCAATTTGTAATTACTTCATTTGGATTTCTTCTAAAATATAATTCTGAGATGCCAGGAAATTTTTCTAAATTTGCAAAAATGTTTATTTATCTAATCCAAAGTTATTTTTATTTGGTTGACAGAGAAAATGTATATAATATAATCGAAAGAAAAATATTGGGTTTATTAACTTTATTATTAAAAGATGTGACGCCCTTATATATTTTTTTGATTTTTAAACCATAAAGTCTTGCTCTACATTATTTTATTTGTATTAAAATTTCTTCTATCCATGCAAGCACCGTCACATAAATGTTTTCCCGAACAGGGACTATTAATTATTGAGGTAAGCACCGTCACAATATATATATAATTATTATTATTTATAATTAAATAATAATAATAATAATTAAAAACCTATTGTATTAGGAATGATATATTAATTTCTCTCCTATTATTTATTTCATTAAAAAAATATTATTATTCATCTCATATGTGTTTTGTTTTTTGTATTTTAGATTTAATATCAGTTGATAATAAAATAATAATAATGCTATTAATAATATTTTGTCTTACACAATTGTATGACTTATAGGATTAACAAGTTATGAATTTAATTGAAATACATTTTATTATTAATATTGGTCTAAAAAAATAATTTATTTTGTTATCTTTCCTTTTTTCCTTTATTTTTTTTTAAATTTAATTTATTCAGTGCTTAACTCTTCGGACATTGCACTTCTCATCCTTCAGTCTCGAAAAAAACTGCTGTGAACAGCCTTGTAGAGGCCAATAACCAGCTGAAGACAATGATATCCTTGCTCATCCCCACTGCTCTGATCTTGAATTTCCTCTGGGATTTCATACTTTCTGAGTGATGTATCATGGAATTCTATATTTGGACCCAGAAGTACGACGTATTACTATTGATTTTCAGGCAAATCGTCTGAAGACGAGGAGAGTTTAGAGGGAGAATGATTATATATAAATGGAGCTGGGGAAGTACAATGGAAGAGGAGAGGATGATTGACATTTGTTTTTAAGTTGAGTTAAGATATGGTATGACAGGGTTGCATGACAGGGACTCCCTGGCGCCGCCTTGCCCTGCTCGATATCGTTGCATTCCAAACCACTATTTCAGTAGTCACCCCCTACTTCCACCCCTACGATATCCGATATCAGATGAAGAGTAAAATGAAATATAACTAAAATTATGTTAACTTGGAACTCCCAACTCATGTCAAATAGTTATCTAAACAAACATTTTTTTTTTCTGCCCAAGTATAACAAAAATGCAATCTGTCAGAAATTTGATGTTGACTGATTCCAAAAATTAAAAAAAACTTTTCTTATCTGCGTATATATATAAATGACGCATGCCCGGGCTTTAACATCACTCTGGTGGACATAAGCCCCACTCTACTGTGGGATTACTAAATTTTGCTTACCCTAAATTTTTATTAACCTAGGGTAGCGGTTATTTATGTTAAAGATATCTATACAAATGTTTTGGTAAGTTTTTGCCATCGGCCATACCAACACACCGGTTCTTGTCCGATCACCGAAGTTAAGCAACTACGGGCGTGGTTAGTACTTGGATGGGTGACCGCCTGGGAAAACCTCATACTGTTGGCATTTTAAAAAAAAATGTATTTATGAATGAAATAAACGTTTTAGTAATTACCCACTATTCGTTATTTTGAGTAAAATTTGCCCAACACTGGTCCTGTCGTTAACCCCTGCGCCAAATCCTATCGATATAAACATAAGAGAATGATATCTAACATTTTCGTAGAGATATTATGAAACCCTTAAAATATAAAGGAAAATGAATGTTTTTAAAAAATATTGTCTATTTCACAAGATATATAAAAAATATAGGAGCACTTTCGGTATTGCTACCATCTTCAGCCACGACTTAACAAATACTGTATTTGTTGAGTCGTGGCTGAAGATGGTAACAATACCGAGAGTACTCCCATATATTTTATATATCTTGTGAAATAGACAATATTTTTTAAATATATTTGTATTTCTTTATATTTTTTATAAGAGGATGAGAGTTTTCAAAGAAAACTGAATGACTCAGTGTAGAATGAAAGGTCAACGTGTTCTATGGATGTGCCGGGGAAAGTAGGGGGAAGAGGGGTCACCCAAATTTATAGACTGTTTGACATTTGCGCAATGGCATTTGAAACAACAAGCGACATTTTATACTGAATGGAAGGGTCAGACTTATGAAACTTGCGTTGTCCGAGGATGAAGATGGGGCGAGGCCTTTTTTTTTTTTTTAACATGGAATTATTTATTGAGATAGTATGATAAAGTTGAGACATCTCTCTCTCTCTCTCTCTATATATATATATATATATATTGTGACGGTTCGAACGACCTGTCACATGCTGGAAACCCAGGAAAAAGGGTAAAGTAAAGATAGATAACAGAAATCATTATAATGAAATGTATAATTTGAATAATTTCAAATTTGAAAAATTAGGCGGGAAGGAGAGAATGTACTATACATCTTTTTTATGAATATTACGATTGTTTAAATAAATAATTAAATTATAGTCTAGAAACATTTATAAAATAAAATTAAATAATAATTAAATATTGGTAAAATGAAAGGCATAAACTATTTATTTGTATATATATATATATAAGTTATAAGAGTAAATTCATATGTCCTATCTCATTATTGGTAGATTATTAACAATTTTTATGATGTGCGGCTTGTTGTATTTTTCATAGTTTCTTTCGAAAAGATTATAAAAAACTTTTATTATATTGTCATGAAAAGATATTGAAAAATTTTGATGTTAAATTTCTGTAATACGTTTATTTGATGAATCGCCCCTTTTGAAATGTTTATATTTATTAATATGTCTGTGTTACCAATGAAAACAGGTAAGAAGGAATCTGTATCTGGTATGTTTACTCTCTCCTTACAAGAACCCACGATTTAAATAAAAATTAGAACCCTGAGAATAGAATCAATAGTGAGTTGCCGTATATATTTTGGCTAGTCCAGAATATTTGTAGAAGTACCCATAGCTGGTTATCTCAATATATACACTAGCGGTAATACCCGGCGTTGCCCGAGGAACTTTAACTTTTCTCCTAATATCTCTCGTTCGAATCCTATTCAATTCTTCAACAGTACATGCATGATGTTATAATTTTCAATTATTCATATGGAATAAGGCCTGTCCTTCTACAGCAGACATCCCAGCTAGTAAATTTTTAGGACCCCTGGGCACCATAGCAAGTACGCGCCATTCAACGGCGAAAACCACAGCTAGTGAATACTTAGCATCGCTGGACGTCCTAGCCAGTTCGTACTTAATAACGCTTGTGACCACAGCTACTATGTGCTTTGCAACGGCGGACCCCACAGCTAGTACGTAGTTAGAAACGCTGGGCACCACAGCTAGTTTGTAGTTAGGAACGCTGAGCACCACAACTAGTGTACCTTGCAACGGCGGGCCCCACAGCTAGTATGTAGTTCACAATTTTGCGCTAAAACAATTTTTATGCTTAGCCCCCATCGCAACCCCACCTCCAGTTTAAATTTATGAGATGTCACAACCCCCCACTCTTTCAAAATTTTGAGATCACATAGCGTATATTTAAATTTGCCCTCTAGGAATACTACATATGAAATTCCATGACAATCCGATCATCTGTTAATGACCGATCACTTTCATATTTAGGCCCACCCCCACAACCAACCCACCCTTTCAAAATTTTGAGATGTCACATAGCGTATTTTTCAATTTGCCCTCTAGGAATACTACATATGAAATTCCATGACAATCCGATCATCTGTTAATGACCGATCACTATCTTCATATTTAGGCCCACCCCCACAACCACCCCACCCTTTCAAAATTTTGAGATGACACATAGCGTATTTTTCAATTTGCCCTCTAGGAATACTACATATGAAATTCCATGACAATCCGATCATCTGTTAATGACCGATCACTATCTTCATATTTAGGCCCACCCTCACAACCACCCCACCCTTTCAAAATTTTGAGATGACACATAGCGTATTTTTCAATTTGCCCTCTAGGAATACTACATATGAAATTCCATGACAATCCGATCATCTGTTAATGACCGATCACTATCTTCATATTTAAGCCCACCCCCACAACCACCCCACCCTTTCAAAATTTTGAGATGTCACATAGCGTATTTTTCAATTTGCCCTCTAGGAATACTACATATTTTTCAATTTGGCCTTTAAGAAAACTACATATTAACTTCCATGGTAATCCGATCAACCGTTAATGACAGCACTATCTTTATATTTAGGCCTACCCCCACTACCCCCCCCCCCCCCCCCCCCCCACTTACGTTCACTATTTTGTGACGTCACACACCCTATTTTTTTATTTGGCCTTTAAGAATACTACGTATGAAATTCCATGACAGTCCGATCATCCGTTAATGACTTAGCACTATCTTTATATTTAGGCCCCCCTTACAACCCCCCCTCCCGTTCAAAATTTAGGGACGCCACATAGTCTTTTTTCAACTAAGCTTATAAGAATACTACATGTGAAATTCCATGGCAATCTGACCAACCGTTAATGAGCTAGAACAATTTTTATGGTTAGGCCCCACTTACAACCCCCCGTCCCGTTTAAATTTAGGACGCCACAGAGCTTTTTTTTTTAACTCAGCTTTTAAGAATACTACATGTGAAATTCCATGACAATCCGATCATCCGTTAGATTTAGCACTATCTTTATATTTAGGCCTACCCCCACAACCCCGCCTCCCGTTCAAAATTTTGAAATGTCACGTAGCGTATTTTTCAATTTGCCCTTTAGAAATACATAAAACAAACTTATTTTTTGAAATATTGTCTATTCCACTAAAGATATTTATAAAAATAAAACTACCGGTTTCGGCCTTACACCATCGTCAGGTCTAGTTATGAACTAAGTTAGTTTGCAGAGAGCGACCCTTCAAATACATCTCAGGTGGAATGGTGCTATTAAAACTTGGGAGTCCCCCGGCTGTACCGTTAGCTATCTCATGAAATATTTCCTAACAAAACTTAGTTCTAAATTTACATAAAACAATATCATTAGACTAATACGTGGAAAAATAACAAATAAATAAGTAAAAATACAAATAAATAATAAAAATAGAAATAAAATTAATAATAATATTAAGATTTAGATAACATGAAACATATATGTGGCACCAAATAGTAATAACAGATAATAATGAACATAGGTATATGTGGAAATAGAACCGGTTCAGGGTTTTAGCAAAGGGGAAAAGTTAAATTAAATTTGGTCATTCATACAAATGTTCCTTTTGGTAGCTTTATTAATTTCTAATTGTTGTAAGCTATCAAGTAGCCTACTTTTAGAGCAACAATGGAGATATTTTATTCCTGTAGTTGGGTCAAAAGTGTGGCTATTGTCGGTAATGTGAGTCGCGGATGTAAA
Organism: Aradus depressus; assembly: GCA_963662175.1. Lineage (NCBI taxonomy): Eukaryota > Metazoa > Arthropoda > Insecta > Hemiptera > Aradidae > Aradus > Aradus depressus. Next base: position 40,473,773 of record OY759214.1, read on the forward strand.
ACGGTTGCCTCGGTTCTTTATTTCGGCTGTGTATTCCTTGATCCTGTCTTTAAAACGACGTCCCGTCAGTCCAATGTATAATTGACTGCACGTCGCCCACTCTAAGCTGTAAACTCCGCTTTTATTCTCAATATCGGTTTTGTCCCTACATCTCTCTAAGCACTGGCTTATGGGATTGATAGTTTTAAACCCGATATTAAAACCTTTTTTTTAACAATTTACCTACTTTCTCTAAAATTTTTCCGTAATAGGTTAAGCTGACCCATCTCTTAGTGGAGTCTTTATTTAGTTTTTCTAGTTTGGTAAGTTTATTCCTAAAATTATGAGTTTTACCCTCTTTTCAATTTTATTTATTGTTTTTTGTGGGTAGCTATTGTTTTTGGCTATTTCCTTTAGCTGATAGAAACACTGATGAATATGTCCACATATATGTTTTGGAAAGTTGAATGTGAAAAATCTGTTGAATTCTGTTATATAATTCTGATAAAAGTACTGCAGAACAAAGTTCCAATCTAGGGAGAGAAATCTGCTTTACAGGAGCCACGCGCGATTTTGATGTTAGTAAATGAACTGATGTTTTTTCTTCTTTGTCGACCGATTTTAAATAAACGCAAGCTCCATATGCTTTCTCCGAAGCATCACAAAATCCATGAAGTTCGTAACTGGTAATTTCTGATAATGTCGATGTGTATCTTGATACCTGTATGTTTTTTATTTCTAATAATGTTTCTCGGTATTTGATCCACCTGTTTAAATGTTCATCTGGAATTTCTTGATCCCAATCAAGTTGCAATGCCCATAAATTCCAATTCCAAACCGCGTCGCGAAACAACAATTATTACAATTTGGCAACCCCTTGTGGAGATTTCAGTAAAATCACTAGGTATATCGGCAAGAGAGGAAAGGCGAAATTTTAAACCAAAATTGACTTGGAGAGCTTGGGAACAAACTTTTTTTTATATTAATTAAATTTTGAAATTCTATTTACATTTTTTTTAGTTGGTTAATTATTAGTAATTTTTTTGAATTCTTTTTAAATATGGATAAACAAAGAGAAATCGATTGTGAGAATATGCAGCTGACCAAAGGTTTAAGTAAAAATGAGATGTTCAAGGAATTTTTAAGTAAAATGAAATCACAATTTGATAATTTAGAAAGTAAATTGGGATCACAGATAGCTAATTTAAGAAGTGAAATGAGAAATTTAAGAAGTAGAATGGATAATTTAGGCGAGCGAATGGATAATAGTAGAAGTGACAATGAGATAGAGACGTTGGAGATCCTAAATAAAGTAGAAACTAGTGAAAATAATATTAGGGAGGAACAAGTTCAAATTTTAGAAGTAGATATGGAAAAGGAACCTAGCATCGAAATTTTAGTTGAGGAAGAAAAATTAATAGAAGTTTTAGATGTAGAAGTGAAAAAGAATAGTATAGTTTCTGAAATAGATTCTAGAATTAATTAAGAAGGTCATAAGACCTAATAAGAAATAGGAAAGAAAGTTCCAAATAGAAGGAAAATAGTGAGGAAATTTCTATCGAAGGAAGAAATAATGATGAATAATCATTTAAAGAAATTTGATTTAGAAATAAGTGAATGTGCGTGTGAAAATGTTTTAATGAATGAATGGAGAAATGACGTTACTAATATTTTACAAAAGACAATTTTTAATTTAGAGGAAATATTGATAGAAACAAACAGACAAACGGGACAGAAAAGTTTTAAGATAAAAGGGAATGTAGGTGAAACAATGACAGACAGACGACACCGAATTATGCTTCAAAAGGGGGAGGAGATTTTCAAAGACATCGTACGTCGGGGTATCCGAAAAAAGGATATAATTAAGTTTAGGCTTTGCAATAAGAAATTGTATTAGCCAAATTTTACAGTGAATATTCTCTTTATGAAACTCGAAGGAGTTAAAGACAGAACAGACAGAATTATGAGACAACGATTTAGACAGAAAATTTAGACAAAAGACTTCGAATAAATGAATATGTGGAGTAAATAGTTGAATGAAAGTGAGAATTATTTTTGGTGTGAGTGAAATTTATAAATGTTATTTTTTTTAAAACTGGAGTTGATTGAATTTTATAGATAATTATTTTTTTGCTTATTGGAGTATTTTAATTATATGATTGATTGAGGCTTTGCAATGAACTTAACAGTGAGTTAATCTTCTTTAGCATTTTTATAAATATAAACTTGATCCAATTTAGATTTGGGAAGTTTTCTTTTTGTTTGATTGATTTTTTTTAATGAGAAGATAAATTTTTATGAATAAGATTAATTGATAATATTTTTGAACAATTGGAGTTATTTGAAATTTTATATCTTGAATTTAATTAAAGATTGATTGAGGCCTTGGGAGTGAACTAAATAGCAAGTTAATTTTTTTAGTATTTTTTGGATATAGAATTAATTATTTCGGAAGTTTTGTTTTGAGAAGATATTTGTATGAATGAGGTTTATTGATAATATTTTGAACAGATGAGAGGAGTTATTTTAATTTTGATATATATAGTATTTATGCGTTTTATTATTTAATTATATGGTGATGGTTGTTAGATTAGTAGTATTAAGAGTTTGCTAAGTAATTTTTGAAGTTCGTTCAATTTGGTTTATTGACCATTTTTAATTATTTATATAGATTTTGAATAATTAAGAAAGATCAAAAATATAAGAGATTTCAGTAAGTTGATTTAAAGAAAAAAAATTTTTTTGAAGATTAGTACCTAAGAAGTCTAACTACTTTTTGGAATAGAAATTGATATTTGAATTTTTTTGTATAAGTATATTGTTTTTTCTTATTGAGAAGAAGTCATTGAGAAAAGTTAGTGGTTGAGATAAGAATATTTTTTTTGAATTGATAAAAGGAGAAAATAGTTAAGAAGTATTATTGGTCGAGACACAATATTGTTTTTAAGAATTTAAAAGGAAAGGGTTCGTTCGAAACTCCCAGTTACACAGGGAGCTACAACTTGAGACCATAGACGACTTCATCAGGAGGAAATTCAGGAAATATCACGATAACTTACCATCAGTTAAAGGAGGTTTAAGTTAGGGGTTCGTTCCGAAACACTTCGTTTAAAACCGCGTCTCAGGACATTATATTATGAACTTTGGCTATCAGTTTCCCCCCTTAAATTGTTCATTATGTTACTGCTACTCCAGCCATCTGTCTGTTCTAAATATCTGTTCATTTTCTAATTTTTCTGTTTTATTGATTAATTGCTTAAACATACTTTAAGGGGTAAATGTATCCCAAAAGTTATTTTTCATTTGCCAAATGTTACTCACGCATAGATTTTCAATTATGTAATTATACCATGCAAAACAAATTCATGTTGATCTGGTAAATAAAGAATTTTATAAAAAAAAAAAAAAAAAAAAAGGAAAGAAAGGAATTTGAAATTTTTTTAATTTATAGGAAGATGTTTGTGGTCGTTTTTGCGAAGTCATTTAGGATAGGAAAATGACAATTTTAAATAGGGTAAGGAATGGATTGAAAGAATAAAATGCGCAGAATAAAAGGTTTTATAAATAATTTTATCTAAGATTGATTCATAAAAGAGCAAAGAATAATAAATAAGAATTAGAAACATATATAGGGATGTTTGTTTTTATAATTATGTGACGTTAGTAAAACTTCGCGGAGAATTTTTTTTTTTTTTTTTTTTTTTTTTTTATGGCATATCAACCACGAGGGTCATTGATGCCTGGCTGTTCAAATAAGTAGGAGATCCCACAGAGAAACTGGGGGGCGAACGGAGGGGGGACCCCGCACAGGACCCCGGGGCACCCAGTGAGCGTCCCAACCAGGCCAGGGGACAAGCAACGGCACAACCGGGCGTCTCTCTTTAGGCATTGGGCTTAGGCCCCGGTGTAGCTAGGCCTGTTAGAGAGGGTGTGCTTGTATGTGGCACCGACCACACCCTCCAAGCCCGGGACTATATCAGTCCAGAGATCCCAGTGGAGCCGACCAAGTCCCCCAGCCCAGCCACCGCCCGCACACTGAGACACCCCAGGGGCCCCACACAAGGCCCCGCCCCCGCCACCCCCCCGTCCCCAGAGGGATCACAGACGTAAGGGAACTGCGTTATCAGCTATTCTTCGGTCATTGATCTATAGAGTGGGACAGGCAATTTGGAGAGAAACTATGAATTACTGGGTGCTATAGATTAGTGGGACATTATGCAAAGAAACCGGGGGGTGTAGTAAAGTTGGAGCGGGTATTTGTTATATTTCTGTGATGAGTCGAGATTGGCGTAGGAACCTGATTACCAAGTGAATAACTGAGGCGTCGTCACCCAGCGATTCACAAAGCATCACTGGAAGATCTAGTACCTCTCTTAGCCTCTCGTACCTTCTACATTCGGTGAGCAGATGTTGCACGGTGAGCGGGGTTCCACAAGTGGTACAGTCCAGTGGAGGACTGCGGCTCATGAGGTGACCGTGAGTCAGACGGGTGTGTCCAATCCTCAGTCTGGTCAGAACAACTTCCTCTCGTCGGGATGTTCTCGAAGAAGTTTCCCAAGCTCGGACTGAGGACTTTATCGTTCTTAACTTGTTGTCCCTTAACTTCAACCATTGCTGCTCCCAGTCGCTCCATACTGCTTGTTTGAACGAAGCACGAAGGTCCGAGGCTAATATTCCATTACATGGTTGCCCTTCTGTAGTGGCAGCCCTTGCCAGTTTGTCAGCTTCTGCATTTCCTTTGATGCCGCAGTGTCCTGGGATCCATAAGAATATGACTTCCTTCCCCTTCCCTCTAAGATCTCGGAGCGCCAGGAGGATCTCGTTGACAATTGGATTGGGGGAGAAAGCATCTTGCAGCGATAGAAGAGAGCTGAGGGAGTCCGTGCAGATTAGGATCTTTGGTTGTTCCGTCATCACTACCATCAGAGCTTTGTGGATAGCCAATAGCTCAGCAGTACAAACACCGCTCACCAACGGAAGGGAGAATTTGTAAGAGCGGCCTTCGACGTATATCCCGGATCCTACGCCTCTCTCCGTTTTAGATCCGTCCGTAAAAACCAGACAGCATGGTTTCAGGTGTTGTATGGTTTTTCTGTATTCGTTTTCGTATATGTAAGGATGTGTGTCGCTTTTAAGAAATTTGGTAAGTTTGAGATTAATTTTTGGAGGAGACAGGATCCAGGGTTCTATTACAGAGGGGAGACAGGGTATTGGATTCGGAAGGTGAAGCTGATATTTTTGGAGGAGTTGGATGTTTCTGTATCTGAAGGAGTCTGGTGCTTCGTTTTCTATTTCTACAGTTTGGGCTAGAAGGTTTTGAATTGGATTAAACGGGTGGGATATTATTCTGGATATATATGAAAAGAAAAGCTGATGTCTTCTATGAGAGAGGGGAAGCAGTCCTGATTCAGCGTGGATACTAGGGATGGGGCTAGATCGGAAGGCACCTGTTGCGAGGCGAATTCCGCTATTCTGTACACTATTTATTATATTGATTGTATTTGGTTTGGCCGATTCATATACAATGCTGCCATAGTCGAGGATGGGGAGAATGAGGGCTTTATATAACCTAAGCATAGTGTTTCTGTCGGCTCCCCACTGGGTGTTGCAGAGTGTTTTTAGGACGTTCATGGCTTTGGAGCATTTATTTTTGATGTACTTTAGGTGAGGCGCCCAGGTCAGCTTAGAATCGAATATTAGTCCTAAAAATTTGTATTGGCCTGAAAGTTGTATTGGAAGATTATTCAGTTGCAGAGTCGGCATGGTGAATTTTCGTCTTTTGGTGAATAAGACAGCTCTAGTTTTAGCGGGAGATAGCATAAAACCGTTATCATCGAGCCAGATGCCTATTCTATCCAAGTTGTATTGGAGATGATTTTGGGCCCTTTCTAAGGAGTTGGACGATATATAAACAACTAAGTCATCGGCGAACATTAATGATTTGGCGGGGGCTGTGGACACATTGAGTAGTTTATTAATACCTATAATGAAGAGGGTTGCGCTGAGAACACTACCCTGGGGGACTCCATTTTCCTGTAGGTGGGTATCAGAGAGAGTGACACCGCATCTAACCCTGAATTTACGGTCATTCAAGAAGTTTTGAATGAAGTGGACTAGGTTCCCCGACAGACCCCATTCTATCAGGTTTTGAATAATGAGAGGTTTCCAGATCCTATCAAAGGCCTTTCGTATATCGATGAAGGCGGCTAGCAAAAATTGTTTCTTATGGAAGGCCTTTCGAATGTCGTCCTCAAATAGCACCAGGTTATCGGTGGTGGACCTGTTCATTCTGAATCCGCTCTGGTTGGGAGAAATGTAGTTACCCTTCTCTAGATACCAAGTCAGCCTTCTAGAGACCATTTTTTCTAGGAGTTTGCAGACTGAACTAGTGAGGGAAATAGGGCGGTAGCTGTCTGCCTCTCTTTGGGATTTCTCTTTTTTGAGGATTGGAATTATGGTGGAGATTCTCCAAATTTCGGGAAATATTTTATTTAGAAATGTTTTATTGAATATTTTCAGTAAGACCAGTTTATTATCATCGGAAAGGTTCCTAATCATACTTATAATAATACCATCTGGGCCAGGAGTGGTATCTTTCCGTGATCTTAAAGCCAGCGAAAATTCCCAAAATGAGAAGGGGAGATTCGTGGTGGTCGCGCCGTCGTTTGGTATTGTTAGCGGTCTGGTTTCAATGTTTTGTATAATTTGAGTGAAATGTGCAGAGTAACTAGAGGTGGCTGATGTTTCAGAGAAGTGTTGTGCGAGATGGTCTGCAATGTTCTTGTCGCCTGTTATGTTGGTGTTACTGTTTTTGATATGGTTGATGGTTGAAGAAGTCTGTTTTCCATTTATTGTCCTAATTTTATCCCAGACTGTGGATAGTGTAGAGGAGTGACTGATAGAAGAAATAAAAGCTTTCCAAGAGTCATTTTTGCTTTTACGTATCACAAGTCGGGCATTGATTCTGGCAGATGTAAACAAATCGAAGTTTCTTATGGTGGGATTGTTTTTGAATTTTCTGAGTGCTTTCTTCCGGTTTTTAACGGCTTTGTCGCACTCAGGGGACCACCAGGGGACGGGGATTCTCTTGGGTCTGTCTGTCGTTTGTGGAATGGACTGTTCAGCTGCTGTTATTATTATGTTGTTGAAGTTAGCGATCAGAGGGTCTATGTCAAGGTTGTCAACGTCTAGGTCTGTTAGTTGGGCCAATGATTGAAAGAGGGGCCAGTTAGCTTCTTTTGTTTTCCATCTTCTCAGCCTTTTGGCGGGGATGGACCGGGGCAGGAGCGTAATGTGAATTGGAAAGTGATCACTACCATGGGTGTCTTCATCAACTTGCCAAGAGAGTCCAGGACAGATCCTAGGGGAACAAATGGATAAATCTATATTAGACATACTACCGGATCTGGGGCTTATGTAAGTTGGAGTCGGTCTGTTCAGGATGTTAAGTTCTGACTGTTCTAGGAATATTTCTATTTGGTGTCCTCTCCTATCCAGGGCAGAAGAGCCCCATAGGGGATTGTGTGCGTTGAAATCGCCTAACAATAGTACTGGAGCAGGTATTTGGGAGGCAAGATACTGAAGGTCGGTAGCTAAAATATTGTCTGAGGGCGGTAAATAGATGGAGCTCACTGTAAAGGGTGATGGCCCTAATATCTGGACTGTGACCACCTGGAACTGGTGGTGGGCAGTGCGGTGAAGGAGAGAGGGGAGGTCCTCCCGGACCAGGATGCTCACCCCTCCACAGGCCCTCTCACCTCCCAGATAGTCGCTACGGTAGATAGCGAACCGAGGGACAGTGAAGATGTCGCTCGGCTTCAGATGTGTCTCCTGGAGACATACTATCTGACAGTCTGAGTCTTTCATTAATAGCAGTAGTTCTTCTTTATGGATAAGGGCACCGTTTATGTTCCATTGTATAACATGCATTGTGTTGTTAAGAGTAAAAATAAAAGTAGTAATCAATGTATTATATTATAGTTATGTATGGGGATGAAGTATAAATAATATGTAATCTATGAATAATTGGAAACCAAGAAATTATGTATTAATATGTGAATAATGCGTATGTGGTATATTTGTAATAACTATATTATTTTGAATACTATTTTTTGCGTGTTTTACTCTTGGGGCGGCTGCGAGATGCTGCCTGTAGTCTAGTTTTAAGTGGCGAAGGGGGACCTCTGGAGGATAGAGTGGAGGAGCTCCTAGACAGAACGAGCCCAGTGGGCTCAGCCATAGCCACAGGCGCACCACCAGCAACAGGGGCCTGAGACATAGGCTCAGGGGCCGGAGCAGTAAGGGGAGGTTGCAAGCTCTCCTCAGGGCCTACACCAGCAACCGGCATAGAGACAGCTCGCTCGATTGAGTCCAGCCTTTTAGAGAAGGACTGTAATATAACTGCAAATCTTTCTAGAGATGACATGACAGCAGCTGAGGTTGAAGGGGCGGCGGCCACAGCGGCGTAGGGTTGAGGCTGAGGGGGGGCTGCGGGTGCAGTGGGTGGGGCGGTCGTGTCGACCCGTCGCTGGGCCTCTCTATAGGAGACCCGCTGAAGGATCCTTACCTCTTCTATCTGTCTATTGTACCTGTAGACAGAACACTGTCTGGACCAGGCCGGGTGAGGCTCGGTACAGTTGGGGCACCGGTCCTGGCAGGGTCGACCCTCGTGTACCGCCTCTCCACACCGTCCACAGACCGGGGCCTTGGTACATCCCGTAGCAGGGTGCCTAAATTGGTAGCATCTGTAACATTGTAGCGGCTCTGGTATGTAGGGCCTCACTCGGATAGAGAGGAAGTCCAACTTTAGTCGCTCCGGGAGCTCAGCTAACTCAAAAGTTAGGATCAGGGAGACTGTGGCAACTTTAACTTTATTTACTGTTTTAAAGATACGCTTTGCGTTTACAACTCCTTGGTTTGAAAGCTCTGCCTGAATTTCTTCTTCTGAGCAATGTAGTAACTCATAACATGAGATAATGCCTTTACAATAATTTAAATTTTTGTGCAGTTCGAATTTAACGGGGAAATTTTCATAGGTTGCAATATTGTTTAAGTTTTCAAAATCTTGTGTGCTTTTGACCTCAATTAGAGCCTCACCATTTCGAAGAAATTTAATTTCCGATTTGGGGGCTACGCTTTTAATAAACCTGCAGGTCTTGAAGGGGCTGATATTTAACATTGAATATTGTCCTTGCTCATTAATTAATCTCATGATTAGGAATTTTTTAAATCTCTGGCCTGATGAATGAAAGATAGCTTTAGAAAGTGATTCTAATGGTTTCGGAGGGGGGTTGGCTAGTTTTGGGTTTGGGTCGGGGGGTTTTGGGGGGGGAGCAGGGGGTTTGGGAGGGCGGGGAGGATCATTATCAGCCTCCATTTAATAAGATGATATAAAATAATATAAGAGACAGAAAATGAAAAAATAATAATAGTAATACTTAGGAAAAAAAATTAAAAATTAAAAAAAAAAAAAAAAAAAAAAAAAAAAAAAAAAAAAAAAAAGTGAATAAATAAATAAAATAAGACAAGAGCAATTTGCTAAATTTGCTAACAAAGTAGGGGATACAAAAAACAAAATAAGGGAGACAAGTAAAAGAAAATGTTCGATAAATGAATATATTAAATATTAAAAGTAATGTAAAGTAGAGTTGGAACGGACTCACAATAACGTTGTTAATCCCCAAGAGCCGATGTGTACTCCACGAGTTCAAAACAACAACTCAAGAGAATTAATATGGAGATAAGTTATCAGGTGAAAATGGGCTATTTGTTTAAGAGTATATAGCTGAGAATTTTATTTATGATGAGATTACCTACCAGAGAGAATGGAGGAATCTGAATATTACGTCGAATTTATTTATGTCCAAATAAGAAGCTACTTTTGAATAGGAAGTTGAGAATTATATTTGTGGTAGATGAATAAATGAATAAGAAAATAAGGAGAAATAAAGGATAGGTAGGGGACAGGTGAAGACCTGAGTAGCGTCACATTTATAATAAGAAACATACACTTAGGGGAGATAAATTGAATAAATAAGAAAATAAGATGAATTTTTGATTGCTCGAATGTAGATGATAGGGTGAAATATTTATGAAATGGAACCAAAGAAGGAAAGATAAAGTGAAATTAATTGAATGGGTTATCCATATTTTAGAGAGAATTAGTTGATGTTGTTTTTTTTTTTTTTTTTTTTTTGCATAAAATAAGTTGATTACTGTGAAAGATGGATAAAGGATGAAAATTGTGTTGAATAAATATTGAAGATTTGGTACCCATAGTTAAAATTATTAATTTAATTTATTTTATATTAATTAGTTGTGTTGTTTTATGAAATTCGTGTACAGTTTGAGAATAAATGAGATGATTTTTTTTGTTAATTATAGATTTTAGGTTGTTCAAATACTAGTTTTTTTTTTGTATAATTTTTTTTTGTATGGAAATTATTGTATGTAGGAATAAAATTGTCCTATGTACAATTTTAGTAAAATAAGGGGAGGGTAAATGTAATGTAGTCAATATGCGTAGGCCAAATGTATTTTTATTTAAAGTTTGTAAAATAAATAATGTATATAAGTAAGAAATAAACCCTTAAGTTTCGAGGCTGGAGAAAGGTATGAGGGACAGGTATCCCAGGAGCTTATCCCATTTTGCCTTCATCAAGTACCTGCCTAAAATGCAGTAAAAGAAGGGACCATCAGTTACCTGTAGGAGTATTTATACAAGCCTTTTACAACCCAGTTGACGGAAGAATAAAGATATTACCAGATTAGATTACTTCGTTTAGAAGCATATAAAACTATCTGGAATGTCCAAATTCAAGTTGACATAGGTCAGATTGTTTGCCTCCAAGGAAAAGGTCGAAGTTCCCCTGAAGAGGAGGAAAGAGGGGGAAACTGGTAGGAAGTGGGGGAGAACATCGAGAGCCTCGAGAAGTCCAGAGTTAGAGTCAGTCGAGATCCACCAGTCGAAGAGAGCAGTTGAAGTCTGGAGTTCCAGTCGAGAGTTGGAAGCCTACATGATCAGTTGTATTCTGGAAGTGGCAGAGATCAGTCTCCAGAGTCCAGATGACCAGCCCCAGTCCAGATCTAGGCAGTCATCGTTCTACTCTCTGGCCATCGCATGACCTACCTAGCATCCAATCATCATCCGGTCTATCTCTCCAGCCCCTGTCTCCATACAACTTATAAATAAATAAAACAAACTTATTTTTGAAATATTGTCTATTCCACTAAAGATATATACATATATAACTACCGGTTTCGGCTTTATACCATCGTCAGGTCTAGTTATGAACTAAGTCAGTTAGCAGAGAGCGACCCTTCAAATATATCTCAGGTCAAAGGGTGCTATTAAAACTTGGGAGTCCCCCGGCTGTACAGTTAGCTAACTCATGAAATATTTCTTGAGTTAGCTAACGGTACAGCCGGGGGACTCCCAAGTTTTAATAGCACCCTTTGACCTGAGATATATTTGAAGGGTCGCTCTCTGCTAACTGACTTAGTTCATAACTAGACCTGACGATGGTATAAAGCCGAAACCGGTAGTTATATATGTATATATATCTTTAGTGGAATAGACAATATTTCAAAAATAAGTTTGTTTTATTTATTTATTACAAGTTTCCACAATATGTCCGCGTTTCTCAACTTAGAAGATACAACTTATATCCAATAAGGTTCAATTTTATGTTATAATTTCTTTTTACTTCTAATTATTGATTTTTTTTTGATTGTCGTAAATATATTCATCTTAAATATGAGTTGCTAATTTTTCAGTAGTTTGCTTCCCATGCCATCCAAGGTCAGTTATGATTTAACAATTTGGTTTTTCAAAACTCTCTTCGCTGAACGAATCTTTCGCCTTTGGTTTATAGAAATGCAATTTATATATTAAAATCATTAAATTTAAATGATGGTTCTATTAGATGGACGGTCTGGCATCCTTTAAATGATGGTTCTATTAGATGGACGGTCTGGCATCCTTTAAATGATGGTTCTATTAGATGGACGGTCTGGCATCCTTTAAATGATGGTTCTATTAGATGGACGGTCTGGCATCCTTTAAATGATGGTTCTATTAGATGGACGGTCTGGCATCCTTTAAATGATGGTTCTATTAGATGGACGGTCTGGCATCCTTTAAATGATGGTTCTATTAGATGGACGGTCTGGCATCCTTTAAATGATGGTTCTATTAGATGGACGGTCTGGCATCCTTTAAATGATGGTTCTATTAGATGGACGGTCTGGCATCCTTTAAATGATGGTTCTATTAGATGAACGGTCTGGCATCCTTTAAATGATGGTTCTATTAGATGGACGGTCCGGCATCCTTTAAATGATGGTTCTATTAGATGGACGGTCTGGCATCCTTTAAATGATGGTTCTATTAGATGGACGGTCTGGCATCCTTTAAATGATGGTTCTATTAGATGGACGGTCTGGCATCCTTTAAATGATGGTTCTATTAGATGGACGGTCTGGCATCCTTTAAATGATGGTTCTATTAGATGGACGGTCTGGCATCCTTTAAATGATGGTTCTATTAGATGGACGGTCTGGCATCCTTTAAATGATGGTTCTATTAGATGGACGGTCTGGCATCCTTTAAATGATGGTTCTATTAGATGGACGGTCTGGCATCCTTTAAATGATGGTTCTATTAGATGGACGGTCTGGCATCCTTTAAATGATGGTTCTATTAGATGGACGGTCTGGCATCCTTTAAATGATGGTTCTATTAGATGGACGGTCTGGCATCCTTTAAATGATGGTTCTATTAGATGGACGGTCTGGCATCCTTTAAATGATGGTTCTATTAGATGGACGGTCTGGCATCCTTTAAATGATGGTTCTATTAGATGGACGGTCTGGCATCCTTTAAATGATGGTTCTATTAGATGGACGGTCTGGCATCCTTTAAATGATGGTTCTATTAGATGGACGGTCTGGCATCCTTTAAATGATGGTTCTATTAGATGGACGGCCTGGCATCCTTTAAATGATGGTTCTATTAGATGGACGGTCTGGCATCCTTTAAATGATGGTTCTATTAGATGGACGGTCTGGCATCCTTTAAATGATGGTTCTATTAGATGGACGGCCTGGCATCCTATAAATGATGGTTCTATTAGATGGACGGCCTGGCATCCTATAAATGATGGTTCTATTAGATGGACGGCCTGGCATCCTTTAAATGATGGTTCTATTAGATGAACGGTCTGGCATCCTTTAAATGATGGTTCTATTAGATGGACGGCCTGGCATCCTTTAAATGATGGTTCTATTAGATGGACGGTCTGGCATCCTTTAAATGATGGTTCTATTAGATGGACGGTCTGGCATCCTTTAAATGATGGTTCTATTAGATGGACGGCCTGGCATCCTTTAAATGATGGTTCTATTAGATGGACGGCCTGGTATCCTTTAAATGATGGTTCTATTAGATGGACGGCCTGGCATCCTTTAAATGATGGTTCTATTAGATGGACGGCCTGGCATCCTTTAAATGATGGTTCTATTAGATGGACGGTCTGGCATCCTTTAAATGATGGTTCTATTAGATGGACGGTCTGGCATCCTTCAAATGATCGTTCTATTAGATGGACGGTCTGGCATCCTTTAAATGATCGTTCTATTAGATGGACGGCCTGGCATCCTTTAAATGATGGTTCTATTAGATGGACGGCCTGGCATCCTTTAAATGATGGTTCTATTAGATGGACGGCCTGGCATCCTTTAAATGATGGTTCTATTAGATGGACGGCCTGGCATCCTTTAAATGATGGTTCTATTAGATGGACGGTCTGGCATCCTTTAAATGATCGTTCTATTAGATGGACGGCCTGGCATCCTTTAAATGATGGTTCTATTAGATGGACGGCCTGGCATCCTTTAAATGATGGTTCTATTAGATGGACGGCCTGGCATCCTTTAAATGATGGTTCTATTAGATGGACGGCCTGGCATCCTTTAAATGATGGTTCTATTAGATGGACGGTCTGGCATCCTTTAAATGATGGTTCTATTAGATGGACGGTCTGGCATCCTTTAAATGATGGTTCTATTAGATGGACGGTCTGGCATCCTTTAAATGATGGTTCTATTAGATGGACGGTCTGGCATCCTTTAAATAATGGTTCTATTAGATGGGCGGTCTGGCATCCTTTAAATGATGGTTCTATTAGATGGACGGCCTGGCATCCTTTAAATGATGGTTCTATTAGATGGGCGGTCTGGCATCCTTTAAATGATGGTTCTATTAGATGGGCGGTCTGGCATCCTTTAAATGATGGTTCTATTAGATGGACGGCCTGGCATCCTTTAAATGATGGTTCTATTAGATGGACGGTCTGGCATCCTTTAAATGATGGTTCTATTAGATGGACGGCCTGGCATCCTTTAAATGATGGTTCTATTAGATGGACGGTCTGGCATCCTTTAAATGATGGTTCTATTAGATGGACGGTCTGGCATCCTTTAAATGATGGTTCTATTAGATGGACGGTCTGGCATCCTTTAAATGATGGTTCTATTAGATGGACGGTCTGGCATCCTTTAAATGATGGTTCTATTAGATGGACGGTCTGGCATCCTTTAAATGATGGTTCTATTAGATGGACGGTCTGGCATCCTTTAAATGATGGTTCTATTAGATGGACGGTCTGGCATCCTTTAAATGATGGTTCTATTAGATGGACGGTCTGGCATCCTTTAAATGATGGTTCTATTAGATGGACGGTCTGGCATCCTTTAAATGATGGTTCTATTAGATGGACGGCCTGGCATCCTTTAAATGATGGTTCTATTAGATGGGCGGTCTGGCATCCTTTAAATGATGGTTCTATTAGATGGGCGGTCTGGCATCCTTTAAATGATGGTTCTATTAGATGGACGGCCTGGCATCCTTTAAATGATGGTTCTATTAGATGGACGGTCTGGCATCCTTTAAATGATGGTTCTATTAGATGGACGGTCTGGCATCCTTTAAATGATGGTTCTATTAGATGGACGGTCTGGCATCCTTTAAATGATGGTTCTATTAGATGGACGGTCTGGCATCCTTTAAATGATGGTTCTATTAGATGGACGGTCTGGCATCCTTTAAATGATGGTTCTATTAGATGGACGGTCTGGCATCCTTTAAATGATGGTTCTATTAGATGGACGGTCTGGCATCCTTTAAATGATGGTTCTATTAGATGGACGGTCTGGCATCCTTTAAATGATGGTTCTATTAGATGGACGGTCTGGCATCCTTTAAATGATGGTTCTATTAGATGGACGGTCTGGCATCCTTTAAATGATGGTTCTATTAGATGGACGGTCTGGCATCCTTTAAATGATGGTTCTATTAGATGGACGGTCTGGCATCCTTTAAATGATGGTTCTATTAGATGGACGGTCTGGCATCCTTTAAATGATGGTTCTATTAGATGGACGGCCTGGCATCCTTTAAATGATGGTTCTATTAGATGGACGGTCTGGCATCCTTTAAATGATGGTTCTATTAGATGGACGGTCTGGCATCCTTCAAATGATGGTTCTATTAGATGGACGGTCTGGCATCCTTTAAATGATGGTTCTATTAGATGGACGGTCTGGCATCCTTTTAAATGATGGTTCTATTAGATGGACGGTCTGGCATCCTTTAAATGATGGTTCTATTAGATGGACGGTCTGGCATCCTTTAAATGATGGTTCTATTAGATGGACGGTCTGGCATCCTTTAAATGATGGTTCTATTAGATGGACGGTCTGGCATCCTTTAAATGATCGTTCTATTAGATGGACGGTCTGGCATCCTTTAAATGATCGTTCTATTAGATGGACGGTCTGGCATCCTTTAAATGATCGTTCTATTATAAAGGCGGTCTGGCATCCTTTAAATGATCGTTCTATTAGATGGACGGTCTGGCATCCTTTAAATGATCGTTCTATTAGATGGACGGTCTGGCATCCTTTAAATGATGGTTCTATTAGATGGGCGGTCTGGCATCCTTTAAATGATGGTTCTATTAGATGGGCGGTCTGGCATCCTTTAAATGATGGTTCTATTAGATGGACGGTCTGGCATCCTTTAAATGATGGTTCTATTAGATGGACGGTCTGGCATCCTTTAAATGATGGTTCTATTAGATGGGCGGTCTGGCATCCTTTAAATGATGGTTCTATTAGATGGGCGGTCTGGCATCCTTTAAATGATGGTTCTATTAGATGGACGGTCTGGCATCCTTTAAATGATGGTTCTATTAGATGGACGGTCTGGCATCCTTTAAATGATGGTTCTATTAGATGGACGGTCTGGCATCCTTTAAATGATGGTTCTATTAGATGGACGGTCTGGCATCCTTTAAATGATGGTTCTATTAGATGGACGGTCTGGCATCCTTTAAATGATGGTTCTATTAGATGGACGGCCTGGCATCCTTTAAATGATGGTTCTATTAGATGGACGGCCTGGCATCCTTTAAATGATGGTTCTATTAGATGGGCGGTCTGGCATCCTTTAAATGATGGTTCTATTAGATGGGCGGTCTGGCATCCTTTAAATGATGGTTCTATTAGATGGACGGCCTGGCATCCTTTAAATGATGGTTCTATTAGATGGACGGCCTGGCATCCTTTAAATGATGGTTCTATTAGATGGACGGCCTGGCATCCTTTAAATGATGGTTCTATTAGATGGACGGCCTGGCATCCTTTAAATGATGGTTCTATTAGATGGACGGCCTGGCATCCTTTAAATGATGGTTCTATTAGATGGACGGCCTGGCATCCTTTAAATGATGGTTCTATTAGATGGACGGTCTGGCATCCTTTAAATGATGGTTCTATTAGATGGACGGTCTGGCATCCTTTAAATGATGGTTCTATTAGATGGACGGTCTGGCATCCTTTAAATGATGGTTCTATTAGATGGACGGTCTGGCATCCTTTAAATGATGGTTCTATTAGATGGACGGTCTGGCATCCTTTAAATGATGGTTCTATTAGATGGACGGTCTGGCATCCTTTAAATGATGGTTCTATTAGATGGACGGTCTGGCATCCTTTAAATGATGGTTCTATTAGATGGACGGTCTGGCATCCTTTAAATGATGGTTCTATTAGATGGACGGTCTGGCATCCTTTAAATGATGGTTCTATTAGATGGACGGTCTGGCATCCTTTAAATGATGGTTCTATTAGATGGACGGTCTGGCATCCTTTAAATGATGGTTCTATTAGATGGACGGTCTGGCATCCTTTAAATGATGGTTCTATTAGATGGACGGTCTGGCATCCTTTAAATGATGGTTCTATTAGATGGACGGTCTGGCATCCTTTAAATGATCGTTCTATTAGATGGACGGTCTGGCATCCTTTAAATGATCGTTCTATTAGATGGACGGTCTGGCATCCTTTAAATGATCGTTCTATTATAAAGGCGGTCTGGCATCCTTTAAATGATCGTTCTATTAGATGGACGGTCTGGCATCCTTTAAATGATCGTTCTATTAGATGGACGGTCTGGCATCCTTTAAATGATGGTTCTATTAGATGGGCGGTCTGGCATCCTTTAAATGATGGTTCTATTAGATGGGCGGTCTGGCATCCTTTAAATGATGGTTCTATTAGATGGACGGTCTGGCATCCTTTAAATGATGGTTCTATTAGATGGACGGTCTGGCATCCTTTAAATGATGG
Organism: Aradus depressus; assembly: GCA_963662175.1. NCBI lineage: Eukaryota > Metazoa > Arthropoda > Insecta > Hemiptera > Aradidae > Aradus > Aradus depressus. The sequence goes on from OY759214.1 coordinate 40,491,440, forward strand.
TTCTATTAGATGGGCGGTCTGGCATCCTTTAAATGATGGTTCTATTAGATGGGCGGTCTGGCATCCTTTAAATGATGGTTCTATTAGATGGACGGTCTGGCATCCTTTAAATGATGGTTCTATTAGATGGACGGTCTGGCATCCTTTAAATGATGGTTCTATTAGATGGACGGTCTGGCATCCTTTAAATGATGGTTCTATTAGATGGACGGTCTGGCATCCTTTAAATGATGGTTCTATTAGATGGACGGTCTGGCATCCTTTAAATGATGGTTCTATTATAAAGGCGGTCTGGCATCCTTTAAATGATGGTTCTATTAGATGGACGGTCTGGCATCCTTTAAATGATGGTTCTATTAGATGGACGGTCTGGCATCCTTTAAATGATGGTTCTATTAGATGGACGGTCTGGCATCCTTTAAATGATGGTTCTATTATAAAGGCGGTCTGGCATCCTTTAAATGATGGTTCTATTAGATGGACGGTCTGGCATCCTTTAAATGATGGTTCTATTATAAAGGCGGTCTGGCATCCTTTAAATGATGGTTCTATTAGATGGACGGTCTGGCATCCTTTAAATGATGGTTCTATTATAAAGGCGGTCTGGCATCCTTTAAATGATGGTTCTATTAGATGGACGGTCTGGCATCCTTTAAATGATGGTTCTATTAGATGGACGGTCTGGCATCCTTTAAATGATGGTTCTATTAGATGGACGGTCTGGCATCCTTTAAATGATGGTTCTATTATAAAGGCGGTCTGGCATCCTTTAAATGATGGTTCTATTAGATGGACGGTCTGGCATCCTTTAAATGATGGTTCTATTATAAAGGCGGTCTGGCATCCTTTAAATGATGGTTCTATTAGATGGACGGTCTGGCATCCTTTAAATGATGGTTCTATTATAAAGGCGGTCTGGCATCCTTTAAATGATGGTTCTATTAGATGGACGGTCTGGCATCCTTTAAATGATGGTTCTATTATAAAGGCGGTCTGGCATCCTTTAAATGATGGTTCTATTAGATGGACGGTCTGGCATCCTTTAAATGATGGTTCTATTATAAAGGCGGTCTGGCATCCTTTAAATGATGGTTCTATTAGATGGACGGTCTGGCATCCTTTAAATGATGGTTCTATTAGATGGACGGTCTGGCATCCTTTAAATGATGGTTCTATTAGATGGACGGTCTGGCATCCTTTAAATGATGGTTCTATTATAAAGGCGGTCTGGCATCCTTTAAATGATGGTTCTATTAGATGGACGGTCTGGCATCCTTTAAATGATGGTTCTATTATAAAGGCGGTCTGGCATCCTTTAAATGATGGTTCTATTAGATGGACGGTCTGGCATCCTTTAAATGATGGTTCTATTAGATGGACGGTCTGGCATCCTTTAAATGATGGTTCTATTAGATGGACGGTCTGGCATCCTTTAAATGATGGTTCTATTATAAAGGCGGTCTGGCATCCTTTAAATGATGGTTCTATTAGATGGACGGTCTGGCATCCTTTAAATGATGGTTCTATTAGATGGACGGTCTGGCATCCTTTAAATGATGGTTCTATTATAAAGGCGGTCTGGCATCCTTTAAATGATGGTTCTATTAGATGGACGGTCTGGCATCCTTTAAATGATGGTTCTATTATAAAGGCGGTCTGGCATCCTTTAAATGATGGTTCTATTAGATGGACGGTCTGGCATCCTTTAAATGATGGTTCTATTATAAAGGCGGTCTGGCATCCTTTAAATGATGGTTCTATTAGATGGACGGTCTGGCATCCTTTAAATGATGGTTCTATTAGATGGACGGTCTGGCATCCTTTAAATGATGGTTCTATTATAAAGGCGGTCTGGCATCCTTTAAATGATGGTTCTATTAGATGGACGGTCTGGCATCCTTTAAATGATGGTTCTATTAGATGGACGGTCTGGCATCCTTTAAATGATGGGTCTATTAGATGGACGGTCTGGCATCCTTTAAATGATGGTTCTATTATAAAGGCGGTCTGGCATCCTTTAAATGGTGGTTCAATTAGATGGACGGTCTGGCATCCTTTAAATGATGGTTCTATTAGATGGACGGCCTGGCATCCTTTAAATGATGGTTCTATTATAAAGGCGGTCTGGCATCCTTTAAATGATGGTTCTATTAGATGGACGGTCTGGCATCCTTTAAATGATGGTTCTATTAGATGGACGGTCTGGCATCCTTTAAATGATGGTTCTATTAGATGGACGGTCTGGCATCCTTTAAATGATCGTTCTATTATATGGACGGTCTGGCATCCTTTAAATGATGGTTCTATTAGATGGACGGTCTGGCATCCTTTAAATGATGGTTCTATTAGATGGACGGTCTGGCATCCTTTAAATGATGGTTCTATTAGATGGACGGTCTGGCATCCTTTAAATGATTGTTCTATTAGATGGACGGTCTGGCATCCTTTAAATGATCGTTCTATTATAAAGGCGGTCTGGCATCCTTTAAATATTTTAAGTTAGTAAGGACAAATCTTTGTTGAGAAAATCTCCGCAGTTTAGATTAAGAGTAAAGAAATGTATATAATTTTTTTTTTTTTATAAAAATGTGAATCGTTAAAAATTTTTTTTTTATTATTAAAAACCGCGTCGCGAAAAAACATTTATTACAGTTCACACTTAAATAGTTTCTACTTTGGATGTTTGGCTTGTATATGTTCATTCAAAGTTGAGCTCTGAACACATTGATAAGTACAATTATCACACTATAATGGTTTTTCCTTCTTATGTATGGCTTCTACATGTCTTTTCAAATCTGCTCTAGCAACACACTGATAAGTACAATGTTCACACTTAAATGGTTTCTCCTTGGTATGTTTGGCTTGTATATGTCTTTTCAAGTTTGCTCTATCAAAACACTGATAATTACAAAGAACGCACATATATGGTTTCTCCTTGGTATGTTTGGCTTGTATATGTACCTTCAAAAGTGAGCTCCGAACACATTGATAAGTACAAAATTCACACCTAAATGGTTTCTCCTTGGTATGTTTGGCTAGTATATGTTCCTTCAAATATGAGCTCCGAGCACATTGATAAGTACAATGTTCACACTTAAATGGTCTCTCCTTGGTATGTTTGGTTTGTATATGAACCTTCAAATGTGAGCTCTGAACACATTGATAAGTACAAAGTTCACACTTGAATGGTTTTTCCTTGGTATGTTTGGCTTGTACATGTTTTTTCAAATTTGCAATAACAACACACTGATAATTACAACAAACGCACATAAATGGTTTCTCCTTGGTATGTTTGGCTCGTATATGTACCTTCAAATGTGATCTCCGAACACATTGATAAGTACAATGTTCACACTTAAAAGGTTTCTCCTTTGTATGTTTAGTTTGTATATGTACCTTCAAATGTGAGCTCTGAACACATTGATAAGTACATAGTTCACACTTGAATGGTTTTTCCTTGGTATGTCTGGCTTGTACATGTTTTTTCAAATTTGCAATAACAACACACTGATAATTACAAAGAACGCACATAAATGGTTTTTCCTTTGTATGTTTGGCTTGTATATGTCTCTTCAAATCTGAGCTCCGAACACTTTGATAAGAACAATGTGTACATTTGAATAGCTTCTCTTTTGAATGTTTAACTTGTTTTTGTTTTCTCAAACTTGAACTCTCCTTTGTATTTCTGTCCTTCATACATGAATCACCAACGCATGTATAAGGACGATCATCACACTTAACTCGGTTCACACGGGAGTGCTGGTTACGAATATGTCTTCTGAGCCTGCCCAAACTGACAAAACTCTGCCCACAACAGCTACAGTAAACATGGACCAATTCCTCGGAATCATCTGGAAAAAAGAAGATAGAATTAGGCTGATATAGCAAGCAAGGATGCAACTGTGTTCAGTGGCTGCAGTAGCCTAATGGAAAACATTCAGAAAAATAAAATATATGAACATTTTAGATATTGGCTGTTGTAACTGGGTCGCGGAGTTCCTCAAAAAAGATTAGTTTTAAGATTCTTCAAGTATTCTAAACACATAAGAAAATCACGAATTGCAGACTTATCAGGGGGCATTCAGGTCTAGGAATGCGGTCTACTGTTTCCAGGTGACATATTAATTTTAAAGATACATAAGATTTTTGCAGAGATATTGTGAAACACTTAATAAAAAATATGAAGAAAAACGTATGTTTTTTGAATATATTGTTCATTTCGCAAAATATATGTGAGTTCTACCATCTTCAGCCACGAGTTAACGAATACTAAATGGATTATAATCTAAACTGTAACCCTTTCATTCTTATATTTATTGTTGTCATCTTTTATTTAAATTAAGCATATACTATTTTAAAATATTTTTGTAAAGATTAAAGATTTTGTTTTGAATTTTTATTTATTTATTAAAGATTGTATTTTGAGACGAAATTTAATTTTCAATGTTTTCCATATTTTTAAGACCTAACTGTACAGGAGGGACAGAGAAAATACCCGTGGGTGCTGAAAAAAGGGGACACTTTGGATTGTAAACTGGTTGAACCTCCATTTAGTATTTGTTAAGTGGAGGCTGAAGATGATAGCAATACCGAAAGTACCCTCATATATTTTATGAAGTAGCCAATATTTTTAAAGAAAGTACGTTTTTCTTTATATTTTTTACACTAGCAGTAATACCCGGCGTTGCCCGGGGAACTTTGTCTTTTCTCCCAATATCTCCAGCATCACAGCTAGTATGTGTTCTGCAACGGCGGACCCCACCGCTAGTACCTAGTTAGAAACGCTGGGCATCACAGCTAGTATGTTTTTGGAACGGCGGACCCCACAGCTAGTATGTAGTTAGAAACGCTCAGCATCACAGCTAGTATTAGAAACGCTCAGCATCACAGCTAGTATGTGTTCTGCAACGGCGGACCCCACCGCTAGTACCTAGTTAGAAACGCTGGGCATCACAGCTAGTATGTTTTTGCATTGGCGGACCCCACAGCTAGTACGTAATTAGGAACGCTGGTCACCACAGCTAGTATGAGCCTCGCAACAGCGGACCCCACAGCTAGTACGAAGTTAGGAACGCTGGGCATCACAGCTAGTAAGTGCCTTGCAACAGCGGACCCCACAGATAGTACGTTTTTAGGAACACTGGCCCCTACAGCTATTAAGTGCCTTGCAACAGCGGACCCCACAGTTAGAACCACTGGGCATCACATCTAGTATGTGTTTTGCAACGGCGGACCCCACAGCTAGTACGTAGTTAGAAACGCTCAGCATCACAGCTAGTATGTGTTCTGCAACGGCGGACCCCACCGCTAGTACCTAGTTAGAAACGCTGGGCATCACAGCTAGTATGTTTTTGCATCGGCGGACCCCACAGCTAGTACGTTTTTAGGAACGCTGGGCTCTACAGCTGGTAGGTGCCTTGCAACTGCGGACCCCACAGATAGTATGTAGTTAGAACCACACGGCATCACAGCTAGTATGCGTTTTGCAACGGCGGACCCCACAGCTAGTACGTAGTTAAATACGCTGGGCCACACTGCTAACTTGTAACTGCGTGAAATTCATGACAATCCGATTACCCTTTAAACCAAATTTTTAAGATGTCACATAGTGTATTTTTCTATTTGGCCATCAATAATACTACATGTGAAATTCCATGACAATCCGATCATCCGTTAACGACCTTTCACTATCTTCAAATTTAGGCCTACCCCCATAACCCCCCTCCCGTTCACAATTTTTTGACGTCACACCCTATTTTTCTATTTGGCCTTTGTGAATAGTACATGTGAAATTTCGTGACAATCCGATCATCCGTTAATGACTTATCACTATACTTATACTTAGGCCCCCATCAACCCACCCTCCCGTTTAAAATTTTGTGACATATACACCCTATATTTCTATTTGGCTTTTAAGAATACTACATGTGAAATTCCATGACAATACGACCAACCGTTATTGATCTAGCACTATATTTATACTTAGGCCCCCCCGCCTCTACCCCACCTCCCGTACAAAATTTTGAGCCGTCACACCGCCAATTTTTCTATTTGACTTTCAGGAATACTACATGTGAAATTTCGTGACAATCTGACCAACCGTTGATGAGCCAGGACTATATTTATACTTAGGACTTCCCCCCACACACCTTTTTTTTTATTTGGTCTTCAGTAATACTACATGTGAAACTTCGTGACAATGCGACCAACCGTTAATGAGCTAGCACTATATTTATACTTAGGCCTATCCCCACAACCTCCCCTCCCGTTCAAAACTTTGGGTCGCCACACATCTTATATTTGGTCTTCAGGAATACTACATGTGAAACTTCGTGACAATGCGACCAACCGTTAATGAGCTAGCACTATATTTATACTTAGGCCTATCCCCACAACCTCCCCTCCCGTTCAAAACTTTGGGTCGCCACACATCTTTTATTTCTATTTGGCTTTTAAAAATACCACATGTGAAATTTCGTGACAATCCGACCAATCGTTGAAGAGTTAGCACTATATTTATACTTAGGCCCCCTCACACCCCCCCCCCTCCCGTTCAAAACTTTGGGACGCCACACACCTTATTTTTCTATTTGGCCTTCAGGAATACTCCATGTGAAATTTCGTGACAATCCGATCAACCGTTAAAGAGTTAGCTCTATATTTATACTTAGGCCCCCCCACAACCCCCCCTCCCGTTCAAAACTTTGGGACGCCACACACCTTTTTTTCCTACTTGGCTTTTAAAAATACTACATGTGAAATTTCATGACAATTCGCCCAATATTTAATGAGTTAGCTCTATATTTATACTTAGGCCCCCCTCAACCCCCCCTCCCGTTCAAAACTTTGGGACGCCACACACATTTTTTTCCTATTTGGCTTTGAAAAATACTACATGTGAAATTTCATGACAATTCGCCCAATAGTTAATGAGTTAGCTCTATATTTATACTTAGGCCCCCCTCAACCCCCCCTCCCGTTCAAAACTTTGGGACGCCACACACATTTTTTTCCTATTTGCCTTTAAAAAATACTACATGTGAAATTTCATGACATTTCGCCAAATAGTTAATGAGTTAGCTCTATATTTATACTTAGGCCCCCCTACACCCCCTCCCGTTCAAAACTTTGGGACGCCACATAGCCTATTATTCAATCGGGCTCAAAAGAATGGTACATGTGAAGTTTCATGAAGATCCGTCCAGCGGTTCGGGCGTGATGCTGGAACAAACATACAAACAAACAAACCCCGTTTCAGCTTTATTAATATAGACTAGCAGTAATACCCGGCGTTGCCCGGGGAACTTTGACTTTTTTCCCAATATCTTCTATAAGGCTATTCAGTTCCTCGACAGTAAATTCATGATGTTATAATTTTCAATTATTCATACGGAATAAGGCTTATAGTCCTTCAACTGTAGTAACGCTAGTAAGTTTTTAGAACCCCTGGGCACTACAGCTAGTACGTAGTTAGGAACGCTAGGCATCACAGCTAGTATGTGCCTCGGAACAGCGGACCCCACAGCTAGTATGATGTTAGGAACGCTGGGCCCTACAGCTATTAAGTGCCTTGCAACAGCGGACCCAACAGATAGTACGTTTTTAGGAACGCTGGGCCCTACAGCTATTAAGTGCCTTGCAACAGCGGACCCCATAGCTAGTACGTAGTTAGGAACGCTGGGCATTACAGCTAGTAAGTGCTTTGCAACAGCGAACTTCACAGCTAGTACATAATTAGAAACGCTGGGCACTACAGCTAGTAAGTGCCTTGCAACAGCGGACCCCACAGTTAGTATGTTTTTAGGAACGCTGGGCCCCCTCCCCCCCACAACCCCCAAACACTCCCTCCCGTTCAAAACTTTGGGTCGCCACACACCTTTTTTTTTTCTACATGTGAAACTTCGTGACAATGCGACCACCTGATAATGAGCTAGCTCTATATTTATACTTAGGCCCCCCCATAACCCCCCCTCCCGTTCAAAACTTTGGGACGCCACACACTTTATTTTTCTATTTGGCCTTCAGGAATACTACATGGGAAATTTCGTGACAATACGATCAACCGTTAATGAGCTAGCTCTATATTTATACTTAGCCCCCCCCCCCCCCCCACAACCCTCCCTCCCGTTCAAAACTTTGGGACACCACACATCTTATTTTTCTATTTGGCCTTCAGGAATACTACATGGGCATTTTCGTGACAATACGATCAACCGTTAATGAGCTAGCTCTATATTTATACTTAGCCCCCCCCCCCCTCAACCCTCCCACCCGTTCAAAACTTTGGGACGCCACACACCTTATTTTTCTATTTGGCCTTCAGGAATACTACATGGGAAATTTCGTGACAATACGATCAACCGTTAATGAGCTAGCTCTATATTTATACTTAGCCCCCCCCCTCAACCCCCCCTCCCATTTAAAATTTTGGGACGCCACACACAATATTTTTCAATTTGGCCTTTAAGAATACTACATGTGAAATTTCATGACAATCTGATCATCCGTTAAAGATCTATCACTATATTTATATTTAGGCCTACGCCCACAACCCCCCCTTCCATTTAAAATTTTGGGACGCCACACACAATATTTTTCATATTGGCCTTTAAGAATACTACATGTGAAATTTCGTGACAATCCGACCAACCGTTAATGAGGTAGGACTATTTATATACTTAGCCCCCCCCCCCCCCCCCCCCACAACCCTCCCTCCCGTTCAAAACTTTGGGACACCACACATCTTATTTTTCTATTTGGCCTTCAGGAATACTACATGGGCATTTTCGTGACAATACGATCAACCGTTAATGAGCTAGCTCTATATTTATACTTAGCCCCCCCCCCTCAACCCTCCCACCCCTTCAAAACTTTGGGACGCCACACACCTTATTTTTCTATTTGGCCTTCAGGAATACTACATGGGAAATTTCGTGACAATACGATCAACCGTTAATGAGCTAGCTCTATATTTATACTTAGCCCCCCCCCTCAACCCCCCCTCCCATTTAAAATTTTGGGACGCCACACACAATATTTTTCATATTGGCCTTTAAGAATACTACATGTGAAATTTCGTGACAATCCGACCAACCGTTAATGAGGTAGGACTATTTATATACTTAGGCCCCCCTTACAACCCCCCCTACCGTTCAAAATTTTGGGACGCCACATAGCCTATTATTCAATCGGGCTCAAAAGAATGCTACATGTGAAGTTTCATGAAGATCCGTCCAGCCGTTTGGGCGTGATGCTGGAACAAACATACAAACAAACCCCGTTTCAGCTTTATTTATATAGATTAGTTTTAGGTGACCTTTTATTTCTATGAGAAATCTTGTCCCAGAACATCTTACTATCACATATGAAGCCGTTTCAGTTAAAGGAAAGGGCGAAATATAAGTATGCAAGTTATCCAGAAAGTAAGTGAGCTGTGTTGTGCAATCAACACATCATAAAAAAAACATTGTAAAGGGGGTTTCTTCACGAACTGAACATGGTAAAAGATAGCTGTAGTGTGATGATTGGACCTATAGAGATACAGACGATGAAAGAAGGGTCGTAAAGAGTATGCAACAGTAATTAGTTGTACGATCAATTCAGTGTGTTCAATCGTGCATTGATGTTAGGCAAACCCATGATACAGAGTATACATTTAAGAGTGTCATATCAAGACTACCTAAAACTAATGTGGCAACTGTAAACAGAAGACGGCCTGCCTCACCCAGTCCTGAATGCTCGCCCTAATGAGTCTACAATTTGAGATTTTCATATACGTTAAAAAAACTTCGAAAGTAAAGAAAATTGTGTTCAAACAGTGGCTCCACAATGACCGATCTCCTCTTGAAACTTTAGTAAAACCATCTTTGACGCAATTTTTATTACGCAAAACAACAGAGTAAATGCTTTAAGAAAAAGAAAGCTAATATGAATGATCGATATTGGTTGTTTTTAGACTATTTGCATTCATTATCAAGACTACAACTCAAACCAATGAACAAAATTACCCTTTTCGTGGAGCGGGTTTCTGTTTCTAACATTTAAAGGTAAACATAAAGAAAAAGAACTGAACAATATTATGCTGGAAAGGTTGTATACATATCTACATGTAGATATAAGTTTCTTAACAACATAAGAAATGTTTGAAATGAGAGTTCATTGGGTTCTGGACGGGTTTGGGGATGGAATTAGACCAACAATACCCTCCCAGGTTCCATTAAAATTCAGTTGTTAATTGTTAAGAAACATTTAGAACATCGCAACAATTTGCTACCCATAACTCATATTCTTTTCAATGATAATAAATATCAGCAATTAACTGAATTAAAATACTTACATATATGGCTAAAATTACTGTCACAATTCTCAGGCTCCTGTTTCTTCTCAAACACTTCTTCTGACTCTATAAACATATAATAAATTAATTCTAGATGGTCCCACAATTGGTCTATATTCTAAGTTTGCAGGGAACTAAATTCCGTAATCTGACAAAGTTTAACCGAAAAACAGGAATAAAATATATTTTACCTGAGTGTTTCATCATAGTGATATTTTGTAAATTCACGCTCAGTATATCGAGCCAAAGTCGTTTGTGAACGAAAAAGCCCGATTGAACGATTCAAGGAATGAAGACAGGATCCATAGATTTCCAGTTATCGGTTACTTTCGCCTTAGGTTTAATCGATCAGCACATCGATGATTGTGGAACTCACAATGAGGCACACCCAAAAATTAACAATAAACACTTTGAATTTGGAACTTTTTCTGATTTAGGGTGTAACTTCAACAAAGCATTTTTCAGAAATTTAACTTAAAGCGGTGGTATATTTGAGTTTTTTTTTTCCCAAAATTATTATTTTTTTGCAGATTGATGTTTTTTGCTAATTGTTGAAGAGAAGTGGTGAATTATGGCGAGAGACTGGGTACAATTGAAATACGTTTTATCAAATATTCTACGTACGTCTAATATTGAATTTAGCCCAAACGGTTGGTTGATTTGAGCTGGATAGCCAAAACGTAGTTGATTAACTCGTCCTGGGAAGGTACATAGTCGGTGATTCACCCAATGTCTTCTTTAATTTCATTACAAAAGAACAGCTGTGCGAGCTAATGTGATAGCAACTTAAAAAAATTACCTTATACAAAATATATCTATTTAATTAACTTTATTCCTTTTACTTTATTTTGTCCCTTTAATGTTTTTATTTGTTGTTATTGTTACGTGTTTTTTTTTTCTTCTGATGAGTATGTTTTAATCCACGATCAGTCATGAGTGACGAAGGTAAGAAACCAGAAGCCACGGCTAGTGAGGCTACTCCCTCGACCTCTGTTTGGTAGGAAGTTTTGTCAGTGACCGGAAGAGGCCAGCTACAGACACCAGAGACCCCAGAAAGGCTGCGCGGCTGAACAGCAACATTCAACAGGTACCCCTTACCAACACTACACACCATTGTCGCAAGACGAAGCAATGGAGTCATAATATTAGTAGCTATAAAAACGTTTTATCTCTTTTAGAAAAAACTTGTGGTTTGATGCTATGGACGGCCTTGGACCGGCTCGATGGCTATGGTCCATGGTCGTCCTTGGTTTTTGGCGTTTTATACCGAGTGAGCTCGGGATCTTGTCGGGGGTTCTTTTCTGCCTGCTTCCCTAAGCCGGGAACAGCCGCCGCAGCGCCTGTCGGCGGTCGGCGGGGCCCCCGGCGCCGGGTTAGAAGGCTTTCTTGATTCTCCGCCAGGAGGAGACGAACCGACCAAACGCCAGGTAACCCGCCTCCGTCATCAGTCTCGGCAGGTCCAGTCCCAGGTACGAACCTGTCCGGCGGATCAGCGCCGCCCTGGGCCAATCGTATAGCGGGCATTCGAGGACTACGTGTTCCACAGTCTCGACGCCGCCACACGAGCAGGCAGGGCTGTTCTTCCTCTTAAAGAAGAAGAGCTTGGCGTTGAAGTCGCCGTGACCTGTTAGCACCTGTGACATCCAATGGTCTGGTTGTATCCATGGAGAGTCAAGGCGCGTCTGGACGTTCGGGAAATAGGCGAATGTTGTTCGGCCGTCTGTCGATCGCGCCCAACGCTGTTGCCATCTTTCTACGATCCATTCCTGGACAATGCGCCTCAGACGCTCTGGTCTCGCCCGTCCTTGCATCTCCCTTTCCAGGGCTTGACGCAAGGCCACGTCCGTGTCTGCCTCTATTGGTAAGCCGCGTCTACAGAAGTACGAGGCGACGGCCCCATCCAAGACTAGGTCTACGGGTGGGGCCCCCGCCAGCACCTGCAGCGCAGCCGTGGAGACAGTACAGTAGGCTTTGGTAATCCTGAGGAGGGCTGCTCTTTGAGCTTGAAGTAGCAACGTACGCCGTCGTTTGCTCGGGTGAACCCACCATCCGGCAGCGGCGTACCTTGCTACTGCCTCGAAAACCCCGGTGTAAATAGTTTTACACGCAGAGTAGCCGAGGCCCCACGTCGCTCGTGCTAGGGAGCTCAGAGCGCTAAAGGTGGCTGTTGTCCTAACCTTGATGGCAACAGCATGGGGCGTGATGTTGAAACCCGGCCGGATCCCCACACCTAAGTACATGATCACGGCCGGGAATTCAACGCGTCGGCCGTGTACTGCAATAATCAGGGGGTGGCGGGCGTCAGTTTTTCCTCTCATCAGCATGGCCGCTGTTTGCTAGGAGAGAGGGTCAACTTGTTCAGTCGGCACCCAGTATCCGTAAAATCGATCGCGGCTTGAGCTCGGGCGGTCAAAGTGGCTCGACTGTCAGCGTGCACCGTGACCACTAGGTCGTCAACATAGGCTATAGCCCTATGTCCACGAGTCTCGAGGTCACGAAGCAGTCCGTCAAAGAGTATGTTCCAGAGCGTTGGTCCGAGGACCGAGCCCTGGGGACACCCTCTAGTGACGTTCACTGTAGTGCTGGTGAATTGCTGCCTCACCGTCGCAGAGCGCTCGCTGAGGAAGCTGGAGATGAGCCCGAATAGGTTCCTAGGTATTCCCACAGACCGTAGTCGCAAAAGGACGGCAGGCCACCAGGCGCAGTCGAAGGCCGCGGCTATGTCGAAGAAGATGCAGAGAGAGTATTTCCCTCTGCCCTCTCCGACATCCGCCCTCAGCATCCTCAGTGGATCTGCCTCTCATGCATCCGAATTGTCTATGCTACACGAAGGCCTGTACTCGGGCCCGAATTCCGGAGAAGATCAGAGTCTCCAGCACCTTGCCAGAGACTGGGAGTAGGCTGATCGGTCTATAGCTACCCGCCAAGGAGAGGTCACTGTCCCCAGGCTTGACAAACGTGCTCACAAGTGCCTGTTTCCAAGCACTCGGGAAGTGGCCGGTTCTTAGGCAGGAGTTTACCAGATGAAGAAGATCCGCCTTTATGGCTGGGAATGCCTTCTTGATCATGGCGGCGTCTATGAGGTCTATTCCAGGGGCGTACCCTATAATTACCAGGGCGGGGGAACCCTCCATCGGGTCGTCCGCCGGAAAGGCCACCCCCAGGTACATCCTTCCTGCCTCCTCCAAGGACAAGGCGTAAACGTCCCCGTCCCTGATGGAGGCCACCGGGGCGACTGGCCTAAGCCTCCCGGTGGCGACCCGGTAAGGGATCCCCCACGAGTTTCTAACACTTTCCTCCTCTAATTTATCCAGCTTACCTTCTTCGCCGTGGCGATGCTTCGGCTGTAGGCATTATTCAGTTGTCGGTACTCTTCCCGCCTTATCACTTTCAGAAGTAGGTTCCCGCACCGTTGGTACCTACGCCTGGGGCGGTATACAACCCTCTTAGCGAGGATAAGCTCCTCACTCCACCAGGGATCCTGTTGACCTTCCTGGGGAGTAATATACTACCAAGCCGCTCGACTCCCTCCTCGATCTGGTCAACAGGGTCAAAGCTCCTGAGGCCTTCCCAATCCTCGTCACAGGAGTAGGTAGCAACAAGCGGTCACAAAGGGGTCTGAGATGGCCTTGCGTGTGGCAAAGCGCGGGTCTCTAGGTCTGACCGGTCAATGAGCTGAACATCTATGACGCAGTGGTCGCTAGATGTGACTTCTCTGACACGCCATCCTCCCACTGCCCGGCCTAGTCCGCCAGACACCAGTGTGACATCTGTGTGGGATTCTCCCACTGCTCCACGAAACGTGGGCGGGGAGTCCGGGTCGTTGACAATGCGAAGATCATGGCGGGCTATCACATCCAATAGCCTGTCACCCCGGCGATCGGTGCGAACCGATCCCCAGGCGACTGACCAGGAGTTAATATCCGCCAAGATGATCACAGTGTTTCCCTCGAGTTCATCAAGGATACGATCCAGGTGGCTTAATTGTCGTTCTATGTCCTCAGAAGGGGGGAAATACCCGCTGATGACATAGCAGCTCACGTTCGCGTGCCTGACACAGGCCACTACCTGGCTGGTGGACAGATGATAGAGTGCCATCACATCCACGTGGGGGTCAGTCACAACCAGTGCGGCCATAGGCCGCTGGTCGTCTCTAGCCCCCACCATAATCCTGTGGCCGGTGCCTAGGCCTGCCATGCGGCCTATAACGCAATACGGCTCCTGGAGAGCAAGTACCTGGATGTGCTCCTGGGACGCCTTATGTCGTACTTCATCAGCCACGATTCTGCGCCTATTCATGTTGTGTTGCCACACATGAAGACCGTACCGCATCCTACCGGCCATAATCCGTGCGAGCGGCCAGGGTCTCAATTGCCCGGATATATGTCGGGCAGGTATCACCGTTTGCATTGTGATTTGCGGCGGACATTCCTGTGCTGCAATTGCAACACTTCGGCGGCTTTGTCTTCCTATTCGGACACTTGGTGTCGCTGTGATTCTCAGCTGAGCACCAGGCGCACCTCTCCTTCGCCTTACAGTACTTTGCGATGTGTCCGAAGCCTTGGCACCTACGGCACCGTGTGACGTCCAGACAGTCCCTGACCCTACATGGGTACCACTTACCTAGGGTAATGGTTCCCGCTGAGACAAGTTCTCTCCGGATTTCTGACGGGGCCTCTGCTACCCAGTTTGTGGTCGGTCCGCCCTTTGGGGGGCCTTTCCTATAAACCGGCTTGATTCCTTTATATGCCGGGTTCACCGCTAGGATTCTTCTAGAGAGGTCCTCCCCCGACCACCTGGCAGGGACGTCAAAAAGAACGACCCTGGGTTTTCGTCTATTGAGCGCCTCGGCCCTCAGACCTGCTGCCTGAAGAGCCGGTGAGCCCAACAGGGACGTCAGCTCGGCCGGGGTGTACACCTGTTGGAAGAGCCCTCCTCTCCTGGCGGGTTTGGCCGAAGATATCTTGATCCCGAGCTCACTCGGGCCCACCTGCTCCAGAGCTGCCTCCAACTTCCTGCCGTCGTTCTCCTGCTGGAAGGTAACGACAGCCCTGTAGCTGGTGGCTGGGCGGGCCACCCCTTCGGCCGTCAGCTCCTTCCTCAGCCGACTGATGATATCCGCCTTCGTCTTCTGGGGGGGCGCTGTCCTGGGTGGGGGCTTCGGGGTGGCGGATGGGGCTGCAGGAGTCGTCTTCTTTTTCTTCTTCTTCTGTTTCCTGCTAGTCACCCTGGTCCACGCCATAGCTGGGTACTCGGCGTCGGTGACCGGTGGTGGGGGGGGGGGGAGAGGAAGGGAGGGGGATCCCAACTATTTCCATCCTTAATTTGTTACGGATATACGTATTCATACTGCAGATTTATGCACAAATGCGTGCGCTGCAGCCAGGAACATGCTTCCTGTACATGCCAGAAGCCTAGGACTATCCCCGTTACATGTGCAAACTGCAATTGTTCACATCCTGCGAAATACCGAGGGTGCGCTTTCAAAAGGGAAGGACTAACGAAAGCAGAGGAGACAAGAGGCAAATGCATGGTGCACAGACGAATTACGCTCCAACGGCAGCAAGATCCGCACACCCAGCTCAAGAAGTAAACGGACCTCCCGCCGCTACACTCCCAACCTTACCACAGCCAAGAAGGAACTTCTTCAACTACGCAGAGGCAGCAGGTCTTCAGAGAGGCTCACCTGGTACGTCCAACCAATACCCAGCATCCAGTCCTCCGACTGGCGTGGGGGTGGAAGGGCCCCAGTGGTATCCTCCCAGTCACGGTACCCCTCCCAACTTTTCAAATTTCATTTCAAGCCTTCAAAACATTATCCAACCCCTCGTCACTCTACTCACACAACGTTTCACACAAAATGTCAACTAATTTACTCACAGCTGATTCCTTGTCAGTTCTTCTGTGGAACGCTAATGGATTTCTACAACACAGAAACGAACTGGACTTATTTCTACATGACAGAAGGATAGATGTAGCACTGATCTCTGAGACTCACTTGAAATCTAAATCCAGACTACATTCATGACTGTACAACACACAGAGCTGACCATCCTGACGACACCAGTCCATGGCAGTGCCGCTGTTCTCATCATGTTTTCACTCACACTACCCACTTCTCAGTGAATCAACACCTCACATACAGGCAGCAGCTATATCACTACACACAAAACACAAAAAATAGCCCTTGTGGCCGTGTACTGTCCTCCGAGGTTCGCCATAGCACCTGGTACATTTTTAGAATTTTTTCGAAAATGGGGTCCTTGTTTCCTTGCTGGAGGGGACTACAACCAACATTTTAAACCTCTGGGCAGAACCGTGTGAAAATGAGAAGAAACCAACGCTAACCCCAGGAATCACAGACCAGCAGTTATTTCAGTCAACATTAAGCTCTAAGCTCCATTCCTTATGCTTTAAAAACGCAGGAGAAGCTTGAAAATTCTGTGGAACACTTCATACGAAGCGTCTAAGAAGCTACATGGACCTCTACAATTCCAAAAATATTTGACCGTAAACAAGATTAATAACCATCGTATCCGGAGTACATCCGGAGACTGATTAGGGAGAAACGGAGAGCACGACAGAGATGGCAAACCTCTAGACTAGCAACACACTGATAATTACAAAGATCACACTTAAATGGTTTCTCGTTGGCATGTTTGGCTTGTATATGTATTTTTAAATTTGAACACATTGATATGTACAATGTTCACACTTGAATGGTTTCTCCTTCGTATGTTTGGCTTGTATATGTTCCTTCAAATGTGAGCTCTGAACACATTGATAAGTACAATATTCACACTTAAATGGTTTCACTTTCGTATTTTGGCTTGTATATGTTCCTTTAAATCTGAGCTCCAAACACATTGATAAGTACAATGTTTACACTATACTGGTTTCTCCTTCGTATGTTTGGCTTGTACATGTCCCCTCAAAAGTGAGCTTCAAGAATTCCAAAAATCCACTTGTTAAGCAGTCTTTTTGTTCAAACAAAACAACGGATGAACGGAATTTGAAAAAATTTCTTTTATATCATATTCACGTTGATACATTTCGATTGGCGCCAAAGCGGAGTCGATATCATTTTTCATGCGCGAGATATCATGCAGGAAAAATTGACCACGCACGTACGTACACACATACTTCTTTCCAAAAAGAGCGTGAAAATACTGTAATGACCTAGAAACATAAAAATATGATAAAAATTTTCACTCCGATTTTCGGACCCATTACAATAACTATATATACTGGGAAGTTAATCATTTTTTTTTTATTAATCATTATTTTGATATGATAAGACCCTAAATTTGCAAAATATATTTAGAATTATTTAACGTAGGCTGTTGCAATATTTTCTCTTTGGATTGGAGTTTTCTTTTGTAAAACCTGTAGGCTGTAGGTTTCAGTAGTTAGGTTAGGTTATAACAGCCATTAATAAAGATTACAGTGTGGTATAACTGAGTTATTTTATTTTAAAAGTTTTCCTAAATTCTGTGTGTTAAAAACGCAACATAATGGCGACCGTGATAGAGAAATATAAGAAAAAAAGAACTCAGTTACGAAAAGCCTTAACCAAAAGCATAACAGACTTCAAAGGTGCTTTGGATGCAAAATCAGATGAGGTAGATGCATTTTACAGTATTTTGGAAGATAAAGCTACAAGATTGTTCGATTTAGATCAAACTATCGCAGACTCTTTACTACAGGATAGTGACATTACAGAAGAACAATTTATAGCAGACTCTAATGGCGTCGAAGAATACAGGGAACAGTACTTTAAAGCAATCTCTGGGTATCGAAAGTCAGATTCACAAACTGAAGTCGGAAGTATTGCTGAAAGTAATCAATATAATCGCAGGATGAAATTACCGAAAATACAGTTAGAAAAATTTGATGGAGACATTAAACAATGGTTAACGTTTTGGTCGATGTTTAAACAAATACATGAAGATGAGAGCCTAAGTGAAGAAGACAAATTTCAATATTTACGACAGTGTATGGTCACAGGTTCAAAAGCTAAAGACTTAGTGGACAGTTTCCCAACTACTAAGGAAAATTATCAGATCGCAGTGCAAGAACTCAAGTCAAGGTTTGCTGAAGATTCATGCTTGATAGAAGTTTACGTCCGGGAGTTGCTGTCATTGGTTTTGAAACAAGTAAATTCAACTAAAAAAGTACCCTTAGCAGATCTCTACAACAAACTAGAAACACAATTAAGAGCTCTTCAGGTGCTTGGCGTTACTGATGATAAGTATTCTTATATATTATATCCCCTGGTAGAATCGGCCATACCCACAGACATTTTGAAGGCTTGGGAAAAACATAAAATTAATCTAGTCACCTCAGCTCCAGATAATCAAAGTCGTTTAAAAGCTTTATTATTATTTTTAAAGGGTGAGGTGGAGGGTGAAGAGAGAATAGGGTTAGCTCAGTCTTCTTTTCATATTAATAAAGCTGACGAAAACTCAAAGCTTAAAATTAAAAAAGAAATAACTAATGAAATACCTACTGCCTCTTCACTAATTGTATCTGATAAGAAACTAGTTTGTATTTTTTGTAGTAAGAACCATAATAGTAATGATTGTTTTAAAACCTTGAAAATGTCTTTATCTGATAAGAAAGAAATGATTAAGAAGTCAGGTTTTTGCTTTGTTTGCTTAAAGGGCAAACACCAGGCCAAGTTATGTAGAACTTTTGTCCAATGTTTACTGTGCTATAGAAAGCATTACACCTTAATGTGTCCAGATTTGCCAGCTCACAAGTCTGGTGAAATGGAAACTAGGTCTAAAGAAACGCTAACTTGCAATAATGATCAAGTTTTGATATATTTACAGACCCTAGTGGTAGATGTAAAAATAGGCAATAAGGTAAAGAAGGTTAGAGTTTTAATAGACACTGGTTCTATGAGATCATACATCACTAATAAGCTAGCTAGTGATTTAAAACTTGTTTCATATGGACACTCTACTCTGAAACACAGTCTTTTTGGGGGAGTAGAGTCAAAAGAGACTCATAATCAATTTAAACTAACTTTGCATAATAGTAAAAATAATAATGAAGTCAAGATCAATGTCTTGGGACAACCTACAATTTGTAATTTTGTGCCCACTTTTAATGATGAAACAATTTTTAATGAACTAAAACAAAGAAACATTATTTTGTCAGATTTTAATTATAATATGTCTATTGATATACTTTTAGGTACTGATTTCATTCCAATGATATTAACTGGGAGAACATGTAATATCAGGAAAGAGTTATGTTGCATGGAAACGATCTTGGGCTGGACGATCATGGGAAATCATGTAGTCAACTCGATGTTAAACACCACAATAAGTAATGTATGTTTAAAAAATTCTACAGTCGAATGTACATTTTGGGATTTAGAATCAATAGGCATTAAAGATCCTAGTCAAGAGTTAGATACTAAACAACACCATGAGTCGGTCATGAACAATTTTTTGGAAACGGTGAAAATTAATAATGAGGGTAGATATAGCGTGTCCTTGCCTTGGTCCACTCAATTTGACAAACCTACAAGTAACTATAATGTAGCTAAAGCCAGACTAGACAGTGTTACAAAACGGTTGTTACATAGTAATAGATTTATAGATTATCACAAAGAGTTAATTAGTTGGTGGGCTCAGGGTATCATAGAAAAAGTTGAGCGTACAGATATTAATGAGGGGCATTTTTTACCATATCGACCTGTGTTCAAAAATGTTAGTCGCACAACAAAAATTAGACCTGTGTTTGATGCTAGTGCAAAGGATATTAATGGTAATTGTTTGAATAAATGTTTAGAAATAGGTCCAAATTTACTAGAATTGGTTCCAAGTCTATTGATTAAGTTTAGGTTAGGCCAGATAGGTCTCTCAGCAGATATAAGGAAAGCTTTCTTGATGATAAATTTAAATGAACCAGATAGAAATTTTCTTAAATTTTTGTGGTGGTCTGATGATACGAGATCTGAGATACAGGCATACCGCCACTCCAGGGTTGTTTTCGGAGTCAGTTCTAGCCCTTTCCTTTTAAATGCAACGATCAATTATCATTTAAATACAGTCATGACCAATCCTAGTCTTAAAGAGACAGCTGAAAAATTAAGTAAGTCATTTTATGTCGATAATTGTATATCAAGTGTCAACAAACCAGATGAATACAACAAGTTCATGTCAGATTCTGTTGATATCATGAATAAAGGAAAATTTCAGTTGAGGGAATGGTCACATACTGAATTGCCCAATGTTAGGTTCCAATGTTGTCAATCAAAACAATGTGTTAACTCATCAGGTGTATCACGTGTCTCATTGTTGGGTGTCCAGTGGGACTGCGTCAAGGATAGTCTGAGTTGCCAGCTGAATAATATTAAATTAAAATACCAAGGATCAGTTAGCAAAAGGACAATACTATCTTTGTATCAGAAATTTTATGACCCTTTGGGCATACTAAGCGCTGTTTTATTAACCCCGAAACTAATTTTACAGGAATGTTGGAAGCTAAATTTAAATTGGGACGAGCGGGTACCTGACCATTTGGCATCCGAGTTTGTATCATGGCTGGAACAATTTAATGTTAGTAAAGGTTTAGAAGTTCCCAGGTGTATTTTACTAGAGTCACCAATCGTTGATATCTCGTTACATACCTTTGCGGATGCCAGCAAGGTAGCCTATGGGGCAGTAATCTTCCTGAGATGTCAGGTTGGGGAAGTAGTCAGTGTTAAATTAGTGTTGGCTAAGTCTAGGGTGTGCCCAACAAAAAGGGTTACTATTCCTCGGTTGGAACTTATCGCTGCAACAATAGGAGTAAGGTTATCTAAAACTGTAGCTGATTCCTTGAACTTTAATGGCTTGAAAAGGTATTTTTGGACTGATTCTATGGTAACACTTTCTTGGATCAAAATTAATAGTTATTGGCAGATGTTTGTTCGAAATCGTGTTACGGAAATCTTATCAATGTCTAACAGGGAGGAATGGTTTCATGTTGAGGGGAAGTCAAACCCAGCTGATATTTTATCTAGAGGTTGTACAGTTAGTCATTTAGTGAATAGTGGTTGGTTTGATGGCCCGTTATGGTTGAAAGGTAGTGGAGATACTTGGCCTACTTCGGACATGGGTTCTTTTGATGAGTTAGTGGAGGAGGAGCTTTACGGTGGGGCAACAACTGATGTAGTTAATTTAAATTTGGTTCACATTGATTCTTTGTTCCAATACTTCTCTTCTTATATTAAAACAATTAGGATGGTAGCATGGATGCTAAGGTTCTGCAATAACGCTTCGAGAAAAACTATTTTGACAGATAAAGAGCTACACTGTCATGAGGTCACACTTGCTGAAATTAGGGTATTGCGTCTAGTACAACAAACTAGTGTCAGTTTAGGGAAAATAAAAAATATAGAAACATTTGTCGGAGACGAGGAGTTGTTGAGAGTAAAAACGCGGCTTGGTCTAGGCAACTATAGTGACAATTTCAAGTTCCCGGTTGTTCTACCCAGCGATCACAAGCTTATCGTTTCATTAGTCAGGGAAGTACATATCAACAACTGTCATGCCGGTGTACAAACAACTATGTCATTGCTTAGGAACAGATTCTGGATCATGGGTGCAAGAAAACTTGTAAAGTCGGTCTTCGGGAGCTGTACAGTTTGTAAGAAACAGAAGAGTAAGGCGCAGTCAACTTCTCCTGCACCATTGCCAGTTAAGAGGGTGGATATTGGTAGGGCATTTGAGGTCACGGGAGTTGATCTTCTTGGCCCATTGTACTTAAAAGGTGGTGAAAAAGTGTGGGTTGTTTTGTACACTTGTGCTGTATATAGGGCCGTCCATTTGGAACTAGTCACAAGTTTGTCTACAGAGGGTTTTTTACTCGCCTTGAGACGTTTTATAGCTAGGCGTGGTAGGATTTCAACGATTTATAGTGACAATGGTACCAATTTCGTAGGATGTGCAAATTTACTTAGATCAATCGATTGGGATGAAGTTCTCAAGTTTTCAATTGTCAGTCGCATTAGTTGGGTATTCAATCCTCCGGCTGCTCCGTGGTGGGGTGGTTGGTGGGAACGTTTAGTCAGGATGGTGAAAGAGTTGATGAGAAGGGTGCTAGGTAGATCTTGCGTCACATTTGAGGAACTACAAACTGTATTGTGTGATGTAGAAGTGGTAGTGAACACAAGACCTCTTACTTACGTTTCGGACTCATCTGAAGACGTTCTACCGTTAAGCCCTATACATTTTTTGCAAGACATTACTGAGACCCAAACTAGTGAACTCGATAATGTAGATTCAAGACACTTTAAAAGGCGAATTAGATATTTGCAAAAACTAAGGGACGAATTTAGATCACGTTTTCAAACAGAATATATTAGTAATTTGATACAACATAAACGAGAAAACAAGTCTAACTCTCTAAAGTTAAAGGTTGGAGACGTCATACTCGTCGAAAACGAAAACTCCAAGAGAATTAATTGGCCCTTGGGTAAAATCACGAGATTAGTTAAGGGAAAGGATGGAGTTGAAAGGGTTGCTTTTGTACAAACATCGAAAGGTGAATTAGTGAGACCTGTACAAAAATTATACCCACTAGAGTTGACTCATGACAAGAAACATGATGGTTCAGATGAAGAGATCAAAAATATTTTGATGACCAAAAGAGGCAGAGTGGTACGCCCACCACATAAACTAAATTTATAATTTTAACTTGAATTTTGATTTATGTACCAATACTTGTTTAAGATATATTATTCAAAATGTACCTATTTAGAAACTTTTCTCTTGTTTATTAATGTTTAATTTTTGCATTTTATGGTTAAGATTATTTTATAGATTATAAGATTGTTCTAGGGTTTTAAGATTATTTTATGATTATTTAAGGCTTAAAATTTCTTATATATTATTCAAAATGTACCTATTTAGAAACTTTTCTCTAGTTTATTAATGTTTAATTTTTGCATTTTATGGTTAAGATTATTTTATAGATTATAAGATTGTTCTAGGGTTTTATTATTTAAGGCTTAAAACTTCTTTTTTGAGTTGGCAGAATGTTGCAATATTTTCTCTCTGGATTGGAGTTTTCTTTTGTAAAACCTGTAGGCTGTAGGTTTCAGTAGTTAGGTTAGGTTATAACAGCCATTAATAAAGATTATAGTGTGGTATAACTGAGTTATTTTATTTTAAAAGTTTTCCTAAATTCTGTGTGTTAAAAACGCAACATAGGCCGTAACACATCCGAAATTTTCATTTAAGTGAGGGTGGGTATGTCAGACCGCTTCAAATACCTATAAAAGGTGCTTGAATTATTGATATTTTTCAGTAGAGCAGAGTAAGAGAAACGTATAAAGGAAAACTATAGGGGTTGTATGGTTTGAAGTATTTCTACCAGATGGCACTGATACTGAACGAATTGTGAGGAACCCTCTGCCTATGAAGCTTCATACATGACTCTTTTTTTTTTGTTTCTGAAACCATTTTATTACACAATAAAGGAAAAACTGAAGTATTCAAGGCTGAATGCAATTGGGGTGGACCCAAATATTCGTTTTAGTTTTAGCATACTCAATCGTGCATAGTTGAAACATAATTTCATAGGCATAACGGTTAGGTAAATATAAATAAATAAACAGTTTAATTAAAGAAAAAAAAGACAATAAATGTAATAATATAAACACATAAAAGAAAAAAATATATATTAAAACTATACAGGATATAATACAGAAAGAAGAGGATTCGCAAGGTCTAAAATAAAATTTATTCAGGGAAGATCTGATGTGAAAAAGGGGGAAAAAAAATATATAACAATATAAGGCAAAATTGTTTTAGAGATAGTAGACAATTTCTATACATAAAATGTTGTTTTGTCCATCGAAGATATTATGAGAGTTGACATCTGCCGACCCACAATAGCTGAAATGAAAAGGCTGGGAAATAGAGGAAAATGAACCAAATTGGAGAAGAAAAAATGTTCATCTACAAATAAGTCAATTTTTCGATATCCCCTCCCCCCCTTTTCATTGACCGCCATTCTTCAGTCCAGGGGCTGTGGGTTGGCAGACGTCCAATGCCAAGTCTTCGATGGATGACACAAGAGTATGTATATAAAAATTGTAAATATTTTTTTGACAATTAATAAATGGTACTTAAATGGGTTTCCCTTCGTTTGTATATATAATTTCAGACGTGTACTCAGTACACATACAACGGATGCACTTAAATGGTCCCTTCTTATGTTTGGCATCTAAATGTCGCTTCAAATCTGAGCTCTAAACACATTCGTAAGTACAATGTTGACCCTTAAACGGTTTTTCCTACGTATGTTTGGCTTGTACATGTCTTTTCTTTGCTCTATCAACACACGGATAATTATAATTACAAAGAACGCACATAAATGCTTTCTCCTTGGTATGTTTGGCTTGTATATGTTCCTTCAAATGTGAGCTCCGAATACATTGATAAATACAATGTTCACGCTTAAATGGTTTGTCCTTCGTATGTTTGGCTTGTATATGTTCAATACATAAAACAAACTTATTTTTTTAAATATTGTCTATTCCACTAAAGATATTTATAAAAAAAAAAACTACCGGTTTCGGCCTCACACCATCGTCAGGTCTAGTTATGAACTAGGAGGTAATGACCTGACGACGGTATGAGGCCGAAACCGGTAGTTATATAAATATATTTATAATAATAAAACAACCATGTCTATTGTCTATCTGTGGAATAGACAATATTTCAAAAAATAAGTTTGTTTTATTTATTTATTACAATACAATATGTCCGCGTTCCTCAACTTAGAAGTTGTATATGTTCCTTCAAATGTGAGCTCTGAACACATTGATAAATACTTTGTTCACACCTAAATGGTTCTCCTTCGTATATTTGGCTTACAACACATTGATAAGAACAATTCTCACACTATAATGGTTTTTCCATCGTATGTTTGGCTTCTACATGTCTTTTCAAATTTGCTCTAGCAACACACTGATAAGTACAATTTTCACACTTGAATGGTTTCTCCTTGGTATGTTTGGCTTGTATATGTACCTTCAATTGTGAGCTCTGAACACATTGGTAAGTACAATGTTCACACATAAATGGTTTTTCCTTCGTATGTTTGGCTTGTACATGTCTTTTCAAATTTGCTCTATCAGCACACTGATAATTACAAAGAACGCACATAAATGGTTTCTCCTTGGTATGTTTGGCTTGCATATGTCCCTTCAAAAGTGAGCTCCAAACACATTGATAATTACAAAATTCACACCTAAATGGTTTCTCCTTCGTATGTTTGGCTTGTATATGTTCCTTCAAATATGAGCTCCGAACACATTGGTAAGTACAATGTTCACACCTAAATGGTTTCTCCTTCGTATGTTTGGCTTGTATATGTCCCTTCAAAAGTGAGCTCCGAACACATTGATAATTACAAAATTCACACCTAAATGGTTGCTCCTTCGTATGTTTGGCTTGTATATGTTCCTTCAAATATGAGCTCCGAACACATTGATAAGTACAAAGTTCACACTTAAATGGTTTCTCCGTGGTATGTTTGGCTAGTATATGTACCTTCAAACATGAGCTCCGAACACATTGATAAGTACAAAGTTCACACTTAAATGGTTTCTCCTTCGTATGTTTGGCTTGTACATGTCTTTTAAAATTTGCTCTATCAGCACACTGATAATTACAAAGAACGCACATAAATGGTTTCTCCTTGGTATGTTTGACTTGTATATGTCCCTTCAAATATGAGCTCCGAACACATTGATAAGTACAAAGTTCACACTTAAATGGTTTTTCCTTCGTATGTTTGGCTTGTACATGTCTTTTAAGATTTGCTCTATCAGCACACTGATAATTACAAAGAACGCACATAAATGGTTTCTCCTTTGTATGTTTGGCTTGTATATGTCTCTTCAAATATGAGCTCCAAGCACATTGATAAGAACAATGAGCACATTTAAATAGCTTTTCTTTTGAATGTTCAGCTTGTTTGTTTATTCCCAAACTTGAACTCTCCTTTGTATTTCTGTCCTTCATACATGAATCACCAACGTATGTATAAGGACGATCATCACACTTCAGTCGGTTCTCACGGGACTGCTGGTTACGAATATGTCTTCTGAGCCTGCCCAAACTAACAAAACTCTGCCCACAACAGCTACAGTATACATGGACCAATTCCTCGGAATCATCTGGAAAAAAGAAGGTAGAATTAGGCTGGGATAGCAAGCAAGGATGTAACTGTGTTCAGTGGCTGCAGTAGCCTAATGGAAAACATTGAAACAAATAAAATATATAAACATTTTAGATATTGGCTGTTGTAACTGGGTCGCGGAGTTCCTCAAAAGATTTTCAAGTATTCTAAACATATAAGAAAATCACGAATTGCAGACTTATCAGGGGGCATTCAGGTCTAGGTGAGGAATGCTGTCTACTGTTTCCAGGTGACACATTAATTTTAAAGATACATAAAATTTTTTCCAGAGATATTGTGAAACACTTAATAAAAAATACGAAGAAAAACGTATGTTTCTTGAAAATATTGTCTATTTCTAAAATATATGTGAGTTCTACCATCTTCAGTTTTATTACTTTATTTTACGATTGACGATTTTATTTTGAGACGAAATTTAATTTTTAATGTTTTCCATATTTTTAAGACCTAACTGTACAGGCGGGACAGAGAAAATAGCCTTGGGTGCTGAAAAAAGGGGACACTTTGGATTGTAAACTGGTTGAACTTCTATTTAGTATTTATTAAGTGGAGGCTGAAGATGGTAGCAATACCGAAAGTACTCTCATATATTTTATAAAGTAGACAATATTTTTAAAGAAAGTACGTTTTTCTTTATATTTTTACATTAGTTTTAGGTGACCTTTTATTTCTATGAGAAATCTCGTCCCAGAACATCTTACTATCACATATGAAGCAGTTTCTTCAGAAGGTTTCTTCACAAATGAACATGGTAAAAGATAGCTGTGTTGTGATGATTGGATCAATAGAGGTACCGATGATGAGAGAAGGGTCCTAAAGAGTATGCAACTGTAATTAGTTGTAGGATCCATTCAGTGTGTTCAATCGTGAAATTACACATTGACATGTTAGTCAAACCCACGATACAGAGTACACACTTAAGAATGTCATATCAAGACTACCTAAAACTATTGTGGCAACTGTAAACAGAAGACTGCCCGCCCTGATGAGTCTACAATTTAAGATTTTCATATACTTTAAATATACTTCGAAAGCAACAGGCCAGTCATTCTGGCTCAAAAAAAGGGGTTATGGGGAAAGTTTTGATGTAGTCGTAATTTTTTCACCCTTATGTTTTTTGGGTCGCTGGACACGAATATGAAGTTTGCTGACAGAAATTTTGCCCGGAACATGTTTTTTTTTTTTGCAATTTTAGTCTAAATTTTTGCACTTTTTCCAGTTTTTCGCCCATATCTCAAAAAGAATGAGTTTTTCTCGCAAAAGTCACTATGTGCAAAATGAAAGTAAGTAGATGAAATTTCCTACATTTTTCCCTCTTAAGTTTTTTTGTACGACTAACCGTTTGGCCGCTAGAGCGCGCCAAAAAATTGACCAAATTGCCGGATAGTGGAAAAACCACGATTTCCGCGGAAACGACCCGTGTTTCGATACTAATGGCCATAAATGAATTAAATAAATGTATGTGGATGAGCATATACATAATAAATAAATACATACATAATATATATTATTAACCTTTCCGTCCGCGTGAGAGTGAGTGCAAATTAAATTAGTAAATAAAATCAAAGTCGAAAAAGAAATTAACATGGAAAAACTTTCTAAATCGCGACTTTAACAAGAAATGCCTTGGATAGCTAATTACACTACTCACGGAAAGAAAGATCAACAAGTTCCTAAAGTTTGTTAGCACCAATAATCAATAATAATTGATTACCGTTGCCAACCTGAAGAAAAATGTGCAAAAGCCAATGGAATGAACTAAGCTTAAACGTTACATATATTTATTTTAATAAATGACATATTATAAAAAGAAATAAGAAACATTACATAGATTTATTTCAATAGATGACATATAATATAAAATGGTCATATGTCTGAAGGACTGAAATGATTTTGGAAGCATTTTGTTTTATAACTGTTACCACGGGGTACCTCGATTGGATATTCCTCGGCGAAGATCTGCATCCGAGCACACCACAGCGATCATGCAGTCACATATTCAAGATGTCATTGTAGTTATGTCTGGCTTGGAGGCCAACTTAGAAGTTACATTTTATATACACCGAACATTGTGAGACAAGATAGGATTCACATATTAAAATAACTCAAACTTTGGACTAAAACGTTAAGAACACATTTTACACAACTTGTCGGGCATAGCTCTGGTAGGAGGAGAGAGAATGGAAAGAACAGCTCTGGGCTGGCTGAAGGGAGAACGTCGAATGAACTTAGCTGGGTGTTTCTGTGTGGCTGTTCGTTCCCGCCCAATTTACTTCCAGCCAATCACCGATCTGTTGGGGTGACATCATTCGACCTTGAAGGATCGTTTCCCGCTAAGAACTCCCGCCACACTTTCCCGCTCAAATTTCGCGCCACAGACAGGCCGGACGTTTCTCATTATCTGTTCCCTCTCTATTGTCCATTATCTTTGTCTATTGTTTCGCTCCTAGCGGCAACGATTCACTCGCGGACATCGCTAGTTCTGAGCATTAATCTTCTTAATAAATTTCTCTCCATATCAGCTCCAAGTGGCCTCGATTCGCTCGTAGTGTCACTGGTCCTTGCTGTATTTGAATAATATAATTGTCCAAATGGGTAGACATGCTACAATATGTATACGAGTACATATACATATATATGTATAAAAAATGTCCCGCTCGTAAGAAAACAACTTTAAAAAAAAATGTTTATATTTCCCAAAACAAATTTAAATGTTACAAACGGACACTTTAAAATTTATAACTGACGACAATACAATTAGACAATTAAAACAAGATATTAATCAAACGAGGGCTCTCTGCTAACTGACTTCTCACAGTTCCACGCCGAGGCGCAGTGCGCCCCCACTAAATTACTCCTGAATTCCTCCAAGAAGAACTTAATTTAATTTTCTTGGAGCAGCCACAACTGAAGATGAAACCCATGAAGCTTTCATGGAAAAGGTATGTAACACTTCCTTTCCCAAAAATGATAGAGCAAGTCCTCTTTTTTTTTTTTTCATTTTTTTTCTTAGAGAGAGGTCAATATGAACATCTGATTATCTGATTTATACTGATTCACTTCCACCCACCAAAAAGAGCCGAAAATCAACAATATGGGAAGAATTCTGGTATTAATTCCTCCTCATCTGTCTCTATTGGGATGTTTTTGCATGACCCCTCGCAGTTTATGCACTGATTTGTGCAATTGAGGCCCGCTTTTTAGTGCACAGGTCTTTGTGCATCTGCACGTCACCAGGCGCAGCAGTTCGGTTTGAGCAGGGTCTTGGAGGGACGTGATGGGTTCTAGACCATTGTTGGTTCTCCTCCAACCCCATTCTTCAGGTCGTTTCTCGACCCCCATTCATTGCTGAACCTGATGGTACACCCGGAAACTGTGCTGTGCAGCTGCAGCTGCTGAAGGAGGTAGATCAGCTATCTTTGATGAGGCCCTGAAAGCTGCCCTCTTGTAATGGGTGAACCTCAGCTGGTTCAGTGATGGTTCTGTCCTCCTAATGAAACCATACACATACACAAGAAAGCACTCCACTGCTGCTGAAATGTATTTGTGAGTTGCCTGAGGGTTTTTAAAGATGCTGACAACATCAGCAAGGTTGGGTTCTCTTACGAGTGTTTTGACAAACAATCAATCATCAATTTCCCCTGGTTGTAAGGTGCTGATGTGGTATCACACCCACTTATTGCGTGGAGGAACATGATGTGCTCTTTGACAGTTTTGTTCTCAACACTGTGCACAGGAGAGTGTGTTGTACATACCACTCAAGTAAATAAATAAATAAATAAATAAATAAATAAATATATATATATATATATATATATACAGGGTGAACCGCACGTAGATGCAAAAAAAATTATGCGTGAAACTACATCGAAAATGGAGTAAAACGCCGCCAACCGCACCTTTCTATCTCAATTCGTTCTCGAGATATGATTTTTTAAAGGGTTGTTCTAGAAAATCACGTTTCTCATAATAAAAACTCAATTTTTTCCACTTTTACTCATTTTTCCTCAACTTTTGGCAGCTTTTTCAAAATCAGCGTTAATTTTTCTGTAAGAAAAACGCACGTTCAATGTAAAAAGTATCACGATGCGGACCGCAATAGCAGCTCAAAACGTTAAATGTCAAAACATTATAAGTGTATGGAACAATTTGGAGGATCACTGCTCTTCTAAAAAAATTCTGGCATGCTGTCAAATAGATAAAACAAACTTATTTTTGAAATATTGTCTATTCCACTAAAGATCTTTTATCTTTAGTGGAATAGACAATATTTCAAAAATAAGTTTTTTTTATCTATTTATTACAAGTTTCCACAATATGTCCGCGTTTCTCAACTTAGAAGATGCTGTCAAATCTCATGAAAACTTGTACATTTAATCAGCTTTCTGATGGTATAGTCGAAATAGTTATTATCTTGTTTCTTCGATGAAAAATTCATCGCGAGGGGTGGGGTGGGGGGCAAAAATGACATACTCAACTAACTTTTTTGTTTTTATAAGTAAAGGCTTGTGTTGATTCGTAGACAGTACACAAGGTCTTAATCTTTGTTTTTAAAAATCAGTAAGAGTTCGATTAATGCTTTCTAGTTGTTTTGTTGTCAGAGAGAGTAGTAGTGACACTGTGCAGTGAAATTAGTCCAAGGTTCAAAAGTCAGGTATTACAGTTCGCAAGCTGTAGCGTGTTTTCTATTGAAATGAGTTAGTGTGACCACCTGTTTTAACAACAACGATATTGGAAAATTATTCTCAACACAGTTCATTGTTAGAAATGGCATCGTTCACTACCCGCGAGTACGTTGACATCCATTTCGTCTACGGGTTGTGCGATGGTAATGCGCTGGCTGCGCAGCGCGAGTATCATGCTAGATATCCTGACTGACGGACACCAGATTCTCGGGTACTCACTGAAACTCACCAACGGTTATTGGATACGGGTTCTTTCCCAAGACAGCGAGCTGGCGTTGGACCACATGTTCATGATGTAGGAGTCGAAGAATATGTGCTCGATAGGTTGAATGAGGATCCTGCGATTTCTAGTAGAAACCTTGCCACTGAGCTAGGAATTTCTCAATCATCAGTGCTCAGAATCCTGCACCGCAACAATTTTCACCCCTATCATCTAACGAAAGTACATGGCTTAGAAAGGAATGATCATGAACGACGAACCCATTTCTGTCGTTGGCTGCTCAATTCGGACATCGAACAGCACCATTTTTTCAGAAAGATTTTGTGGACCGATGAATCACTTGGATTGGTAGAAGCGGTGTGATCGATTGGCCTGCCAGGTCGCCGGACCTCACACCAATGGACTTCTTCGTTTGGGGATTGTTTAAGTCTTGTTTATGCTACTGAGGTACGTAGTAGAGAAGAATTCTAGAGGCAGGAGTGACAGTGCAAGATCGTCTGACGTGCAAAGTGATTGTTGGTCAAATGCGTAAGCGTGCTAGAGCATGCATAAGAAATAACGGAGGGCATTTTGAGAACAGGCTTTCTTAATAACGCTTTAGATAGGTAAATCTTTAGTTTTTTTTTAACTTGTGGGTAGATACTTTCGTTCTCATTGTTTTTTTGTTTTCATTTCAAATTCAGTTCGTAATTTGACTTTGTAGACACCATTTTTTCAATTAAATACATTGTGTACTATCTACCTTGTGATCAACCTCTACCCTTATCGTACACCAATGTCACGCAGTTTTTACCACCTACGTGATCTACATTTCTCGTGTCATTAATGCAGATCAATTAGAAACTAAGGAAAAAGCAAAAAAGTTAGTTGAGTATGTCATTTTTGCCCCCCACCCCACCCCTCACCACTCTTAGTTGTAGGTACCTACTTTCTCATATTTCTTAAGGTGCCTAACGTATTCTTACATTTACACTTGAATTTTTCATCGAAGGAACAAGATAATAACTATTTCGACTATACCATCAGAAAGCTGATTAAATGTACAAGTTTTCATGAGATTTGACAGCTTGCCAGAATTTTTTTAGAAGAGCAGTGATCCTCCAAATTGTTCCATACACTTATAATTTTTTGACATTTAACGTTTTGAGCTGCTATTGCGGTCCGCATTATGATACTTTTCACATTGAACGTGCGTTTTTCTTACAGAACATTTAACTCTGATTTTGAAAAAGCTGCCAAAAGTTGTAGGTACTGGAAAGGAAAAATGAGTGAAAGTGGAAAAAATTGAGTTTTTATTATGAGAAACGTGATTTTCTCGAACAACCCTTCAAAAAATCATATCTCGAGAACGAATTGAGATAGAAAGGTGCGGTTGGCGGTGTTTTACTCCATTTTCGATGTAGTTTCACACTTAAATGTTTTTGCATCTACGTGCGGTTCACCCTGTATATACAGGGTGTCCTTTTTAGATGGCCCGGCTGAATTTCTCTTAAACCGATAACATTATAAAAAAAAATAAAAAATACGTATTTAATATTTTTCAGTCTAGTTTAATATTTCGAGTTGTTTTTGAAAAAAAAATTGTATGGGGTACCCCAGGACCAATACAACTTTAAAATTTCAAATAGGACCCTATACCTTCCGATACATCATTTTAAAGAATTTTTTACCCTGAAATCAATGGTGCAACCCGATTTTAAATTGGTCAAAACATTATAAAGTTATGGTTCAAAATTAAAAAAAAACAAAAAAAACATTTATTTTGTTTCGGTATTAATTCCAATAAACCGAATTTGCTTCCTAATTTTAGTAAAAACGTTAAATTGCTTTTATTGTTTACATTCACTGTCATTGTTTACCCAAATGGTCTTATGATTGGGAATTTTAAATCCTGGAAATAAACAACTTTTACAACAGTATCTACTTCCTTTCATTCAGTATTAATCAGCCAGTCAAAATGAACCGAAGGGTGCAGTTTTCCCATCAGGAACAAGTTGATATGTACAATTGTTTTATTGAAAGTGGCGGTATTGCTCGCCGTGCAGTCGTGTTGTACTCCCAGAAATTTCCCCATCGTCCCCAAATGAACCACAAAACGTTTATTCGTGTTGCTCACAATATGAGGAGATTCGGATTAGTTGTGGGTCCATCAAGAAACCGGCAGCGCAATTTCGACGAGGAGCTGGATATTTTAATGTATGTTATGGAAAATCCAAATTCTTCTTTCCGAAATCCTGGAAGGGTTTTAGGTTTTTCAAAGAACAAAATTAGAGATGTACTCCGGACTTATAATTTTAAGCCCTATCGCTCTTATCTTGTCCAGGGGCTTCGGGACACTGATCATGACAGAGGTCTAATGTTCCTTGCACAAATGTCGATTTGGGAAGCTCAAGAAAGAATTCTCCCATACATCCTTTGGACTGATGAATCAAAGTTCACCATAAATGGTGAACTGAATCTTTGGAATTTTCGAACGTGGGCACAGGAAAATCCCAGAGTATCGTATTCTTGTCGTCACCAGGTGGTTCACAGCATCAACATTTGGTGTGGACTTCTAGGAAATAAATTAATTGGTCCTTATTTCTACCGAAATCATTTAAATGGAGCTCAGTTTCTAAATTTCTTGAGAGAGGAATTACCAACTTTACTAGAAGAGGTTCCTCTGCAGCAACGGCAAAGAATGCTCCTGCAGCTTGATGGATGTCCCGCACACAATTCTCTACAGGTGAGAGATTTGCAACATCAGTTGAAGAACTGCAGTAAAGAGTGGAAAATGCTTGTCGATCCGTCTCTCCTCAGTCTATCGCACTGAGCACCAGCGAAGAGTGGTTAAGACGAGCCAATCTTTGCATCTTCAAAGAGGGCATGCAGTTTGAACATGAAATGTAGGTTCACCATCCTCTAGGGGTATGGGATTTTTTTATTATTATAAATAGCTAACAAAATGTATTGTTTTTTTTTTTGTCTTTTAATTTTGAACCATAACTTTATAATTTTTTGGGAAAATTGCACCCTTCGGTTCATTTTGACTGGCTGATTAATACTGAATGAAAGGAAGTAGGTACTGTTGTAAAAGTTGTTTATTTCCAGGATTTAAAATTCCCAATCATAAGACCATTTGGGTGAACAATGACAGTGAATGTAAACAATAAAAGCAATTTAACGTTTTTACTAAAATTAGGAAGCAAATTCGGTTTATTGGAATTAATACCGAAACAAAATAAATGTTTTTTTTGTTTTTTTTAATTTTGAACCATAACTTTATAATTTTTTGACCAATTTAAAATCGGGTTGCACCATTGATTTCAGGGTAAAAAATTCTTTAAAATGATGTAACGGAAGGTATAGGGTCCTATTTGAAATTTTAAAGTTGTATTGGTCCTGGGGTACCCCATACAATTTTTTTTCAAAAACAACTCGAAATATTAAACTAGACTGAAAAATATTAAATACGTATTTTTTATTTTTTTTATAATGTTATCGGTTTAAGAGAAATTCAGCCGGGCCATCTAAAAAGGACACCCTGTATATATATATATACAGTGTGTGTATTTAAATTAATGCAATTTATTAAGAAAATCAAGACTGCCGTCAGCAGTCTTACAAGTTGTGGTAGTGGGGGCGAACTGTGAGAAGTCAGTTAGCAGAGAGCCCTCGTTTGATTAATATCTTGTTTTAATTGTCTAATTGTATTGTCGTCGGTTATAAATTTTAATGTGTCCGTTTGTAACATTTTAATTTGTTTTGGGAAATATAAACATTTTTTTTAAAAGTCGTTTTCCCACGAGCGGGACATTTTTTATATATACGTATATGTACTCGTATACATATATATTATGTATGTATTTATTTATTATGTATATACTCATCCACATACATATTTAATTCATTTATGGCCATTAGTATCGAAACATGGGTCGTTTCCGCGAAAATCGTGATTTTTCCACAATGCGGCAATTAGGCCAATTTTTTGGCGCGCTCTCATCTACTTACTTTAATTTTGTACATAGTGACTTTTGCGAAAAAACGCATACTTATTGAGAAATGGGCGAAGAACTGGAAAAAGAGCCAAAAATTTGACTAAAATTGCAAAAAAAAAACATGTTCCGGGCAAAATTTCTATCAGCAGACTTCAGCGACCCAAAAAACATTAGGGTGAAAACATTACTACACAGAAAAACAGAAACTGGCCTATAAAGAAAATTGTGTTCAAACAATGGCTCCACACTTACCGATCTCCCCTTGAAACTTTAGTAAAACCATCCTTGACGCAAAATTATTTATATTACACAAAACAACATTAAATAGCCAAACAACATTGTCAATGCTTTAAGAAAAAAAAAACTGGAATGAATGATCGATATTGTTTGATATTAGACGATTTGCATTCATTCATTATCAACACTAAAACTCAAACCAATGGACAAAATCACCCTTTTCGTGGAGTGGGTTTCTGTTTCTAACAATTTTTAAAGGCACCGTTAAAGAAAAAGAACTTCACAATATTATGCTAAAAAGGTTCTATGCAGATCTATATGATACAAAGTTAATAGTAATCTTAAATTTCTTAACAACATAAAAAATGTTTGAAATGGGAGTTGTGAGCTTGGTATTCATTCAGATTTGGACGGATGGGGAAGGAATTAGACAAACATTACCCTCCCAGCTTCCATTAAAATTCATTTGTTAATTGTTAGGAAACTTTTGGAACATCGCAACAATTTGGTACACATTACTCATATTTCATAATCTTTTCAATGATAATAAATACCAGTAATTAACTAAATTAAAATACTTACATATATTGATAAAATTACTGTCACAGATCTCCGGGTCCTGTTTCTTCTCAAACACTTCTTCTGACTCTATAAACATATAATAAATTAATTCTAGATGGTCCCACAATTGGTCTATACTCTAAGTTTGCAGGGAACTAAATTCCGTAATCTGACAACATTTAACCGAAAAACAGGAATAAAATATATTTTACCTGAGTGTTTCATCATAGTTATATTTTGTAAATTCACGCTCAGCATATCGAGCCAAATAGATAAAGTCGTTTGTGAATGAAAAAGCCCGATTGAACGATTCAAGGAATGAAGACAGGATCCATAGATTTCCAGTTATCGGTTACTTTCGCCTTAGGTTTAATCGATCAGCACATCGATGATTGTGGAACTCACAATGAGGCACACCCAAAAATTAACAATAAACACTTTGAATTTGGAACTTTTTCTGATTTCGGGTGTAACTTCAACAAAGCATTTTTCAGAAATTTAACTTAAAGCGGTGGCATATTTGAATTTTTTTTCCCA
This sequence comes from Aradus depressus, assembly GCA_963662175.1. Taxonomy (NCBI): domain Eukaryota; kingdom Metazoa; phylum Arthropoda; class Insecta; order Hemiptera; family Aradidae; genus Aradus; species Aradus depressus. The sequence continues at coordinate 40,528,208 of OY759214.1, forward strand.
AAATTATTATTTTTTTGCAGATTGATTTTTTTTGCTAATTGTTGAAGAGAAGTGGTGAATTATGGCGAGAGACTGGGTACAATTGAAATACGTTTTATCAAATATTCTACGTACGTCTAATATTGAATTTAGCCCAAACGGTTGGTTGATTTGAGCTGGAGAGCCAAAACGTAATTGATTAACTCGTCCTGGGAAAGTACATAGTCGGTGATTCACCCAATGTCTTCTTTAATTTCATTACAAAAGAACAGCTGTGCGAGCTAATGTGATAGCAACTTAAAAAAATTACCTTATACAAAATATATCTATTTAATTAACTTTATTCCTTTTACTTTATTTTGTTCCTTTAATGTTTTTATTTGTTGTTATTGATGAGTATGCTTTAATTTACGATCAGTCAAGAGTGACGAAGGTAAGAAACCAGAAGCCACGGCTAGTGAGGATACTCCCTCGACCTCTGTTTGGCAAGAAGTGTTTTTAAGTGACCGGAAGAGGCCAGCTACAGACACCAGAGACCCCAGAAAGGCTGCGCGGCTGAACAGCAACATTCAACAGGTACCCCTTACCAATCACTACACACCATTGTCGCAAGATGAAGTAATGGAGTCATCACCAAATACCCAACTAATAGCAAATGAAAAACCACCCCTCATCTTCATCAAAGAAAATATTAGTAGCTATAAAAACTTTATATCTCTTTTAAAAAAAACATTTGATAAAAATCCATTTATTTTAAAATGTACAGTAAATGGAATCATACTATACCCTAGCATAGTATGAATCCATTTGCTCAGCGATCTCATTGCTACGATCTGGCTGGAGGAAGAAATGCCAAAGGACTGGAAAGTCGGGATAGTTTGCCCGATCCTTAAGAAAGGCGACCCGTTTGAGTGCACGAATTACAGGGGCATCACCCTGTTGAATTGCGCCTTTAAAGTACTGTAGGGCATTCTGTATTCAAGGCTGTTGGGCTATACCGAGGGCATCGTTGGAAAGTACCAGAGCGGATTCCGCAAAGGTAAATCAACAATTGACCAGATCTTCAGTTTGAGGCAAATCCTGGAGAAATCCATCGAGTTCAAGATAGAGACTCACCACCTGTTCGTGGATTTTAGGGCAGCCTATGATACGGTGAAAAGGCCACCGCTTTATACAGCAATGGGGGAAGCTGATCCGACTGGTGCAGCTGACCATGCGGGATGTGGAGAGTCGCATCAGTGTCCAGTCCGATTCGACAGATACTCTGGTGATACAGAATGGTCTGTGACAGGGTGACGCACTGGCCTGCCTCCTCTTTAATATAGCCCTGGAAAAGGAGATAAGGGACTCAGGCATCCAGACCAACGGGCACATCTTCAACAGATCCGTGCAGATCCTGGCATATGCTGATGATGATAGCCCGGTCAGAGCAAGACCTAAGAAGCTCTTGAAGCGGCAGCAAGAAAGATGGGCTTAACCGTCAACGAAAAAAAAAAAAAAAAATACATGGTGCCAGGTGGAAGACGAAGAAGAGACTTGAACCCTCTTCAAGTTGCCCGAGTATACATTCGAGACGGTTAAGGGGTTTATCTACCTGGGCTCATATACTATAGACCGGGCCAATGATGTGGGCGCAGATGTGAGCCGGAGGATACTGGCGGCCAGCCGGACCTACTATGGCCTCCAGTCACAATTTAAATCCCGGCTGCTCCCCAGGGACACGAAGGTGCTGCTGTTCAAGACGCTTGTGAGGCCAGTGCTGACATACGGGTCGGAGACGTGAACCCTCACTGTGGCGGAAGATAGGCGTCTTGACATCTTCGAGAGGAGAATACTCCGTAGGATCTTCGGTCCCACCCAGGAAGAGGGCGTCTGGCGCATCCGATACAACCAGGAGTTGTACGCACTCTACACAGAGCCAAAAGTGTCTCACTGGATTAGAGTTGCCAGACTCCGTTGGGCTGGACATGTAAGACGGATGGACGAGGACCTTATACTCAGGAAACTCGTTAATGTGACACCATAGGGTAGGAGAAGAGTGGGACGACCCAGAAAAAGATGGCTGGAGACCGTGAACAGAGACGCAAGACAGTTAGGTGCGGTGGGCTGGTGGAGACTGGCATGGGGACATTTCCTGGAGGAGGCCAAGGCTCTTGACGGGCTGTAGCGCCTACGATGATGATGATGACTATACCCTAGCACATCAGCCTATTATAGATCTTTTGTACATCTACTGGAGAGAGAGAAGGTCATGTACCTCACATATCAACTCAAATCACGCGGCCTCCATCCATCCACAGATCATGCAGATCTGAAAGCAGCTCTTCAGGAGAAGGTATACCCAGCTCGAGCTGTTATCAATGTATTCAAAAAAACATGGGTTCAGGAGTTGAGAACCTGCTAAAGTTTGTTGACGTGGACCCAAAACACTATAACGAAAAAATCTTCGACATCCGGACTTTACTGTACTCAAAAGTAACCATTGAAGAACGCTACAGAAGGCACTCTGTCGTACAGTGCAACCGTTGCCAAGTTTACGGGCACACGCATTCATACTACAGATTAATGTACAAATGCGTGCGCTGCAGCCAGGTACATGTTTCCTGTACCTGCCAGAAGCCTAGGACTATCCCCGTTACATGTGCAAATTGTTCACATCCTGCGAACTACAGAGAGTGCGCCACGTATCAACAATTGCGCTATCAAAAGGGAAGGACTACCGAAAGCAGAGGAGACAAGAGACAAATGCATGGTGCACAGACGAATTACACTCCAACGGCAGCAAGATTCGCACACCCAGCTCAGGATGTAAACTCACACTACAAAATTCAGAGAAAGAAGAATTTTTACTATGTCTCCCCTCCCTGTGTTCGGAAGGTGAATTGGTAACTCTAATAAAATTGTTGTGGTGGTTAACATATACTTCTGGTTTTCGCTTACACCATCGTCAGGTGTTCCAACCCCGGTAGATGTACCAGGCCTTCTTACCTGATATACAAGAATGGTTCGTAATCAGCAAACTGACGTTTGTATAACTATACTTGATCATGATCTAATGCCGAAACCAGTAGTGTAGGTAAATATAATCATGGAAAAGAATGTATATCAAAAACAAGCACGTTCTCGGATGTATGTGATTCGACTAAGTTCGGCCCTTGAGGTCCACAAGGCAAACCTCCCAGCATGATATAAATATCAATCGTAATAATATCACAAAGGAAGGCATTTTATTCAGTTGTTACAGAATTATTTATTCATTTAATTGAATTTAATCTATACATAGATATTATATCGCTCACCTCCTCCTCGAGGGCTAGGCGTGAGGACTCATCAATATCTCCTCCTAAAGGCATATTGCGTCTGTAGTGCGAGGCAACAGCACCATCCAAACCAAGTCAATGGGTGGAGCTCCTGCCAAAACCTGCGGCGCAGCAGTAGAAACAGTTCGATAAGCTCTTGTAACCCTTAAAAGGGCTCCTCTCTGGGCTTGCAACAGAATCATGCGCTGCCGTTTCGCGGATGGATGCCACCAACCAGCAGCAGCGTATCTTGCTACAGCCGCTAATGCCCCGGTGTAGACTGACTTACAGAGTAGCCGAGGCACCACGTCGCGCGGGCTTGGCGGGTCAGGGCGTTGAAAGTGAGTGATTTTCTTTAATGGCTACAACGTGCGGCGTCACACGCCCCGACGCAATTCGCAACCCTAGGTACGTTATCACAGCCAGGCTCTCAATGTGCCGCCCGTGGATCGTTCAAGCCAGAGGGTGCCATGAGTCAGGTCTCCTTCTCATCAGTAAAGCTTCACTTTTCCAATGAGATCATCGCACTGTACAAAAGTTCTTTTTGGCCACTCTCTAGTAGGCATATATAATTTAATAAATAAAAAAAAAAGGAGCGCGAAGACACGATAGCTTCGGGTGAATACATAAACTTTTTTATACCGGGTTCAACGCAAAAATTCCAGTAACTGCCAATATAATAAGCATATCGACATTAAATTTATATTTAAATTCAAAACCCTTTGGGGATGGCACCTATTACTTTTCGGCCCTAATCATTCAAAGAGGAGATCAGAGAAGGGCGACTCCAATACCCTAACAACTGCCGAAGTAATAAATGTATTGACTCAGTATTTAAAAGAGGATTCAGAAGCCACAATGTACGACGAATATTGAGTTGATTAACTCGTCCTGGGAAAGTACATAGCCGGTGATTCATCGAATTTTTTAAAACACTTTTATTACAAGTATTATTATAATATAATATATATAGTGTATATTATACACTAGGAAATATTTATATTATATTGTTCAGTGTGTTGCAACCTAAGAAGTTCAGTAAATTACAAAACCCAGTAGAAAGTAGTTGATAAGTTTGTGTTAAAGTTAATTGTTATTTCCTTACTTTCACATATCTCATGCTGTTATTCTTTTTCAATTTTTTAGTTGGGTTTTTGTTTTTTATTAAATAATTTATTTTGTATTTATTCTTTCAAATCTTCCTGACCTCCTTGAGTAGGGTATCAAATGAGAGAGCTTTAACTATAGATTTCGTATGTATCACATTAAACAATTTTTGTTCAACGTTTCAGTACAAAATTACAGAGAAAGAAGAATTTTTACTATGTCTCCCCTCCCTGTGTTCGGAAGATGAATGTAAATCTAATAAAATTGTTGTGGTGGTTAACTTTTGGTTTTCGCTTACACCATCGTCATGTGTTCCAACCCCGGTAGATGTACCAGGCCTTCTTACCTGATATACAAGAATGGTTCGTACTCAGCAAACTGACGTTTGTATAACAGCATGATGTAATGCCGACACCGGTAGTGTAGGTAAACATAATCGTGGAAAAGAATGTATATCAAAAACAAGCAGGTTCTCGGTTTCGACTAAGTTCGACACGGCAAACTTCGCAGCATGATGTAAATATCAATAGTAATAATATCACAAAAGAAGGCATTATATTCAGTTGTTACAGAATTATTTATTCATTTAATTGAATTTATTCTATACATAGATTTTATATTGTGATGCAAATACACATATGTCAGTCTATTTTTTTTTTTTTTTTGCTTTTACAACTACAAGTAAAATAACATGACAATCCGATAATCCGTTAAAGAGGTAGAACTATTTTTATGCTCAGCCTCTCATCACAGTCCCCCCTTCTGTTGAGAGTTTTGTGACGCCCTATTTTTCAATTGGCTGTTAAGTATACTCCAAGTGAAATTTCATGACAATCCGACCATCCGTTAATGAGCTAGAACAATTTTTATGCTTAGCCCCTCTCACAATCCCCCTCCCCTTATGAATTTGAGATCTCACACGCCCTATTTTTCAATTGGCTGTTAAGTATACTCCAAGTGAAATTTCATGACAATCCGACCATCCGTTAATGAGCTAGAACAATTTTTATGCTTAGCCCCTCTCACAATCCCCCTCCCCTTATGAATTTGAGATCTCACACGCCCTATTTTTCAATTGGCTGTTAAGTATACTCCAAGTGAAATTTCATGACAATCCGACCATCCGTTAATGAGCTAGAACAATTTTTATGCTAAGCCCCTCTCACAATCCCCCTCCCCTTATGAATTTGAGATCTCACACGCCCTATTTTTCAATTGGCTGTTAAGTATACTCCAAGTGAAATTTCATGACAATCCGACCATCCGTTAATGAGCTAGAACAATTTTTATGCTTAGCCCCTCTCACAATCCCCCTCCCCTTATGAATTTGAGATCTCACACGCCCTATTTTTCAATTGGCTGTTAAGTATACTCCAAGTGAAATTTCATGACAATCCGACCATCCGTTAATGAGCTAGAACAATTTTTATGCTTAGCCCCTCTCACAATCCCCCTCCCCTTATGAATTTGAGATCTCACACGCCCTATTTTTCAATTGGCTGTTAAGTATACTCCAAGTGAAATTTCATGACAATCCGACCATCCGTTAATGAGCTAGAACAATTTTTATGCTTAGCCCCTCTCACAATCCCCCTCCCCTTATGAATTTGAGATCTCACACGCCCTATTTTTCAATTGGCTGTTAAGTATACTCCAAGTGAAATTTCATGACAATCCGACCATCCGTTAATGAGCTAGAACAATTTTTATGCTTAGCCCCTCTCACAATCCCCCTCCCCTTATGAATTTGAGATCTCACACGCCCTATTTTTCAATTGGCTGTTAAGTATACTCCAAGTGAAATTTCATGACAATCCGACCATCCGTTAATGAGCTAGAACAATTTTTATGCTAAGCCCCTCTCACAATCCCCCTCCCCTTATGAATTTGAGATCTCACACGCCCTATTTTTCAATTGGCTGTTAAGTATACTCCAAGTGAAATTTCATGACAATCCGACTATACGTTAATGAGCTAGAACAATTTTTATGCCAAGCCCCTCTCATAACCCCCCTCTTGTTCAAAATTTTCAGACGCCGTATAGCCTACTTTTCAATCTGGCTCTAAAGGATGCAACATTGCCACCAGCACAAGTTATACCGGATAAATGTTTTTCAAGAATTCCTCCCTTCACACACACACATACTTCTTTCCAAAAATAGTGTAAAAATACTGTAATGAACTAGAAACATAAAAAAATGATGAATTTTTTGATTCCGATTTTCGGACCCATTATACTAACTTCCATATATGCTGCGAAGTGAATATTTTTTTAAAAATCATTATTTCGATATGATAAGACCCTAAATTTGCAAAATATATTTAGAATTATAGAACGTAGGCCGTAGCACATCCGAAATTTTCATTTAACTGAGGATGGGTATGTTGGACCGCTTCAAAGACCTATAAAATGTGCGTGAAGTATTGATATTATTGAATGGAGTAGAGTAAGAGAAACATATAAAGGAAAACTATAAGGGTTGTATAGTTTGAAGTATTTCTACCAGATGGCACTGATACTGAACGAATTGTGAGGAACCCTCTGTCTCTGAAGCTTCATACATGACTCGTTTTGTGTTTCTGAAACATAATTTCATAAAGCATAACGGTTTTGGCACCTGTCAGAGAAGACAGAACAGTCTTTGTCAGTCTTTACTTTGGAAACTACTATTGTTATACTACTACAGATTGTTTGACAGTTGTAGCAGCAATCAATTACGTAATAAAAAATAAAAAAACAATATAACAAATATCAATAAATTAAACAGTTTAATTAAAGAAAAAAAAGGCAATAAATGAAACAATCTAAACACATAGAAGAAAAAAATATACATTAAAACTATACAGGATATAATACAGAAAGATGAGGATTCGCAAGGTTTAAAATAAAATTATTTCAAGGAAGATCTGATGTGAAAATGGGGTGAAAAAAATATATAACAATATAAGGCAAAATTGTTTTAGAGATAGTAGACAATTTATATATATAAAATGTTGTTTTGCCCATCGAAGATATTATGAGAGTTGACATCTGCCGACTCACAATAGCTGAAATGAAAAGGCTGGGAAATAGAGAAAAATGAACTAAATTGGAGAAGAAAAAAATGTTCATCTACCCCCCCCCCCCCCCCCCCCCCTTTCAATGACCGCCATTCTTCAGTTCAGGGGCTGTGGTTTGGCGGACGTCCAATGCCAAGTCTTCGATGGATGACACAAGAGTATGTATATAAAAATTGTAAATATATTTTTGACAATTAATTAATGGTACTTAAATGGGTTTCCCTTCGGAAGTTTAGTTTGTATATATAATTTCAGACGTGTACTCAGTACACATACAACGGATGCACTTAAATGGTTCCTCCTTATGTTTGGCATCAATATGTCGCTTCAAATCTGAGCTCTGAACACATTTGTAAGTACAATGTTCACACTTAAATGGTTTCTCCTTGGTATGTTTGGCTTGTATATGTACCTTCAAATTTGAGCTGTAAACATATTGATAAGTACAATGTTGACACTTAAATGGTCTCTCCTTGGTATGTTTGGCTCGTATATGTTCCTTCAAATTTGAGCTCTGAACACACTGATAAGTACAATGTTCACACCTAAATGGTTTCTCCTTCGTATGTTTGGCTTGTATATGTACCTTCAAATTCGAGCTCTGAATACATTGATAAGTACAGTGTTCACACTTGAATGGTTTTTCCTTGGTATGTTTGGCTTGTACATGTTTTTTCAAATTTGCAATAACAACACACTTATAATTACAAAGAACGCACATAAATGGTTTCTCCTTTGTATGTTTGGCTCGTATATGTCTCTTCAAAACTGAGCTCCAAGCACTTTGATAAGAACAATGTGTACATTTGAATAGCTTCTCTTTTGAATGATTAACTTGTTTGTGTTTTCTCAAACTTGAACTCTCCTTTGTAGTTCTGTCCTTCATACATGAATCACCAACGCATGTATAAGGACGATCATCACACTTAACTCGGTTCACACGGGAGTGCTGGTTACGAATATGTCTTCTGAGCCTGCCCAAACTGACAAAACTCTGCCCACAACAGCTACAGTATACATGGACCAATTCCTCGGAATCATCTAGAAAAAATAAGGTAAAATTAGGCTGATATAGCACGCAAGGATGTAACTGTGTTCAGTGGCTGCAGTAGCCTAATGGAAAACATTGAAACAAATAAAATATATGAACATTTTAGATATTGGCTGTTGTAACTGGGTCGCGGAGTTCCTCAAAAGATTTTCAAGTATTCTAAACATATAAGAAAATCACGAATTGCAGACTTATCAGGGGGCATTCAGGTCTAGGTGAGGAATGCTGTCTACTGTTTCCAGGTGACACATTAATTTTAAAGATACATAAAATTTTTTCCAGAGAAAAATACGTTAAAAATACTTCGAAAGTAAAGAACGTTTTGTTCAAACAATGGCTCCACACTGACTGATCTCCCCTTGAAACTTTAGTAAACCCATGCTTGACGCAAAATTATTTTTATTACACAAAACAACATTTATAGCCAAGCAACAGAGTAAATGCTTTAAGAAAAAGAAAGCTGGTTTGAATGATCGATGTTGTTTGATTTTAGACGATTTGCATTCGTTATCAACACAACTCAAACCAATGGACAAAATTACTCTTTTGGAGAAGCGGGTTTCGGTTTCTGAAACAATTTTTAAAGCTACAGTTAAAGAAAAAGAACTGGACATTATTACGCTAGAAGAGTTCTATGCAGATATATATGACACAACTAAGTTATCTATGACACAAGGAAGATGTCCAATTTTTGACGACAAATCTGAGGTAATCTAATTTCGTTAAGAACATTTTTATGTTGTTAACAACATAAAAATGTTTGAAATGGGAGTTGTGAACTTCGAGTTGGTATTCATTCAGATTTGGACGGGTATGGGGAAGGAATTATACAAACAATACCCTCCCAGCTTCCATTAAAACTCAGATGCTAATTGTTAGGAAACATTTGGAAAATTGGAACATTGCAACAATTTGCTACACATTACTCATATTTCATATTTTAATAATAATAAATATCAGCAATTAACTAAATTAACATACTTACATACACTGCTAATATTTCTGACATAGTTCTCCGACTCTTGTTTCTTCTCAACCGCTTCTTCTGACTCTATAAACATATAAATCAATTCTAGATGGTCCCATAATTGGTCTATATTCTCAGTTCTCAAGGAACTGAATTCCGTAATATGACAAAGTTTAACCAAAAAACAGAAATATAATTTTTTTTACCTGAGTGTTTCATCATATAGATGTTTGGAAGAAGAAACGTTTGTGAACGTGATCAACACATCGATGATTGTGGAACTCACAATGAGGCACATTTCAAAATTAACCTATAAACACTTTGAATTTGGGGAGCGTGAAGTTAGCCGTTCGTATTTTTAATAATTAATATTTTTTAATGTTCTTGGGCTCGTTGGAAAGGTCTGAATTTGCCAGTTATTGGCAAAATAAAATAAAAATTTGCCAGTTATTTGGTCTTGTGCAAAAAAGTGTGAAAGGTGCAATTTTTCATTTAAGTATATCTTCGTCAATATTTATTGTTTTATATGCACCTGGCAAATTCAGAAATTCACTGGCAAATTTCAGGATATTTTTTTCTTTATTTTAAGAGGTTGTACGTGTTAAAACATTAAATATTGACGAAGATATACTTAAATGAAAAATTACACCTTTCAGACTTTTTTGCACATGACCAAATAACTGGCGAATTTTTATTTTATTTTGCCAATAACTGGCAAATTCAGACCTTTCCAACGAGCCCAATAACATTAAAAAATATTATTTATTAAAAATACGAACGGCTAACTTCGTTTTACTTTGAATTTGGGACTTTTTCCGTTTTAGGGTGTAACAAAGCATTATTCAGAAATTTAACTGAAAGGGATCATATAATTGAATTGTTTTCCTAAAATTACTATTTTTTATCACAGGTTGATGTTTCTTTTGCTGATTGGTGAAGAAAAGCGGTGAATTATGGCGAGTCAAGAGACTGGTTACAATTGAAATACGTTTTATCAAATATTCTACGTACGTCTAATATTGAATTTAGCCCAAATAGTCCAGGCTCTGTCAATAGTTGAGTATGCAAAATGTGAGGACCGGCAACAATGTTCAGATTCTTATACCTGAGACCCCAAACATTGAAAAAACCCATCTTGCCGGCCGCTATGGTAGTCAAATTTCAGCGATATCGGCTGAGGGGAGGGGAAAGTTCCGGGGTGGGGGCTTAATTCAAAAATTCCAATAACTGTCGGTGTAATGAATGTATCAACGTAAAATTTCGTATTTGAAATAAAAATCCCCTGAGGACATAACCATATAAAAAAAACGAAATTTCACAACTTTGAAGATACTCCTACCAAAACAAACAAAAATACTTCAAACAAGAAACTGCAAGACGTAACAGACATAACAATTTTCCAAAAATCATTCATGGTGGCTTCTCAACATGGATTTGACATAAAAATATTAGCATCGCATGAAATATTGGAGAAGTTACTGAAAAAATCCTGGAGAAGTTACTGATATAGTTAATACTCCAAAAATTTATATTGTTGATGCTACGGCACTTGTTCACCAAATTCAGTTAAAAAAGTTTAATACTTTTGGTGATTTTGCTGAGGATTTTTTCAAAAAGATCATGCAATTTTTTTAGCAGCCTGACGTGAAAAGAATAGATGGATCAGTAATATTCGATAGATATGACGACATTTCAATAAAAATTTTAGAGTTTTGCGAAGTAAAGGCCAAATTATTAAAAATATTATAATTTCAAGTCATTCAACTAAAATTCCTGATAATTGTAAAGCTTTCTTTTCAAGCACTCATAATAAATTACAACTTGTTCGATATCTTTGCACTAGTGCTCCAAAATATACACAAATAAAAGATGTCTGCGAGATGTACATTTGTGGAGGATTCGATTATCCAACAAAATGTTACAAGGTACAAGGGTCTTTACTATATGAGGTAGGTAGGTACCTGATTTACAATCAAACCACTTAGAAGCTGATTCGAGGATGTTTTGTCACATATTTCATGCAATAAGAATTCAATCAGCTCATGTTATTATCCTCCTGACTGCTGATGAACTCAGATATAAACTGATTTCTCAAAACATAGGCTTCGGTTTTAATTTAATGAAAGTGATATGCACGTCAGATGCTTTACATTTGCGATTGTTTAGGGCTACAGTACAAACATTTTTTAGGAAAAATGCTCATAAAACACAATTGTAGCCCTTTGATTACTATTTATTTGGCTATGAAAAGCTTAATGGTGACTTACGTCCACAACAAATGACTAAGCCGTCTTTGCCAGAGTCATTAATTAATTCCCCCCTGTAAATGTACATCAAATTGTCGAACAATGTCTTGCAGCTGTTAGAAATCAGGATCATTTTGTATTTGTGTGTGTAAATGCATCAATAATGATTGTTAAAATAAGAATGAGTAATTGTTTGTCTTGCGTTATTGATAATATATTTTTTTTATGAATAAAAAATGTTTTTTATCATTTTTATTTTTGTTTTTTATATCAATGAAAAACCCATCATCACTTTCATCATTGGGATAAACTATAAATCATTGCTGATATCATCATTAAAATGACTTTATAGCATGCACTCCATCGATTTCCTATACAAATAAGAGGAGAAAGGGTAAAAAAAAAATTGGACCAAAAAATGGACCAGCAAGATCCGTATTATTAATCTTTGGGCTATTCTCAACTAAAATCCATTGGCGGAATTTGGTCCTCACATTTTGCATACTCACTTCTCTCTAGCGCCCGGTCTAAAACGGTTGGTTGGTTTGGGCTGGAGAGCCAAAACGTAGTTGATTAACTCGTCCTGGGAAAGTACATAGCCGGTGATTCACCCAATGTCTTCTTTAATGTTATTACAAAAGAACAGCTGTGCGAGCTAATGGGATAGCAACTTAAAAAAGTAACCTTATATAAAATATTTCAATTTAATTAACTTTATTCCTTTATCTTTATTTAATATTTACTTTATATTGTTCCTTTGATGTTTTCATTTGTGGTTATTGTTTCGTGTTTTTTTTTTTTTTCACTTTTCTGATGAGTAAGTTTTAACCTACGACCAGTCATGAGTGACGAAGGTTAGAAAGCAGAAGCCACGGCTACTGAGGCTAGTCCCTCCACCTCTGTTTGGCAGGAAATGTTTGTCAGGGGCCGGAAGAGGCCTACAGACACCAGAGACCCCTGAAAGGCTGCGCGGCTGAACAGCAACATTCACCAGGTACCCACCCCTTACCGTGTAGTGATACACCATTGTCGCAAGATGAAGCAATGGAGTCATCATCCAATACCCAGCAAATAGCAAATGAAAAACCACCCTCATTTTCATCAAAGAAAATATTAGTAGCTATAAAAACTTTTTATCTCTTTTAGAAAAAACTTGTGGTCAAAATGCATTTATTTTAAAAACTACAGCAAATGGAATCACACTTTACCCTAGCACACCGGCCCATTATAGATCTTTTGTACATCTACTGGGCAGAGAGAAGGTCATGTACCACACATACCAACTCAAATCAGACAGAGTACCAAGGGTAATGATCCGCGGCCTCCATCCAACCACTGATCATGCAGATCTGAAAGCAGCTAATCAAGAGAAGGAGTATCCGGCTCGAGCTGTTATGAACATATTCAAAAAAACATAGTTTCAGGAACCCAGTGCTACAAAATCAGTACCTGTTGAAGTACCTCTGCCTACCATTTTTATTGACGTGGACCGAAAACACTATAACGAAAAAACCTTCGATATCCGGACTTTACTGTACTCAAAAGTAACCATTGAAGAACCCTACAAAAGGCACTCTGTCGTACAGTGCAACCATTGCCAAGGTTACGGGCACACGCATTCATACTGCAGATTAATGCACAAATGCGTGCGCTGGGCCAGAAACATGATTCTGGTATGTGCCAGAAGCCTAGGACTACCCCCGCTACATGTGCAAACTGCAATGGTTCACATCCTGCGAACTGCAGAGGGTGCGCCACATATCAACAATTGCGCTTTCAAAATGGAAAGCCTCCCGAAAGCAGAGAAGACAAGAGGCAAATGCATGGTGCACAGACGCATTACGCTCCAACTGCAGCAAGATCCGCACTCCCAGCTCAGGAAGTAAACGGACCTTCCGCTGCTACACTCCCAACCATACCGCAGCGAAGAAGGAACTTCTCCAACTACGCAAAGACAGCAGGTCTTCAAAAAGGCTCACTTGGGACGTCCAACCAATACCCAGCATCCAGTCCTCCGACTGGCGTGGGGGTGGAAGGGCCCCAGTGGTCTCCTACCAGTCAAGGTATCCCTCCCAACTTTTCAAATTTCATTTCAAGCCTTCAAAACATTATCCAACCCCTCGTCACTCTCCTCACACAAAATGTCAACTAATTTACTCACCGTTGGTTCCTTGTCAGTTCTTCTGTGGAACGCTAATGGACTTCTACAACAGAGAAACGAACTGGTCTTATTTTTGCATGACAGACGGACAGACATAGCACTGATCTCTGAGACACACTTGACGTCTAAATCCAGATTCTACATACGTAACTATACAATACACAGAGCTGACCATCCTGACGACACCAGTCACGGCGGGGCCGCTGTTCTCATCAAGTCTTCACTCACACACTACCCAATTCCCAAAGAAACACCTCACATACAGGTAGCAGCTGTATCACCGTGTGAGAATGATAAGTAGGGCTCGGATGTTAATGCATTTGCATATATTTATCTCAGCTTCGTGCATCACTATTATGGCTTTTAAAACATGTTTTGGCCAAAACTATTCGATTAAATCAGCTTTTATTTTGCATATGTCTGCATATTTGACCATAAATGCATATTTCAGTGGTTTTTGCATATTTTAACTGTATATTATGTTGCGCCAATTTTTTTCATTAAAAAAAAAAAAAAAACAGTTTAGAGCCGAAAAAAAATGAATGCTGAGTGAGACACGCAGAACACCAAGAAAAGCCGCGGCTTCAATTTTCTAGGAAGTTTGATGGATGTTCAAATTCTGAAAATCTCCTCCCCTTCCTTTAATTCCCAAACAAATTAAACAAACGCAATTATTTCAGTTCAGTCTACATCGTTCATAGCATCAGAAAGATGCCAAAACAAAAGAGGAAATCGAGTGAGTTAGTGAACAAGTATTTACGCGATTTCCCTAATGAAACTTTTCGAACCGATTCCGGGATTTTATATTGCACAAGTTGCAATGTAGTGGTTTCAACGGCTCGGAAGTCTCAAGTGACACACCATATTGGGACGACCAAACATAAAGAAAACTTAAAAGTGAAACAAAGTGAAACAACTCAATCGTTTCTTACTCTTTCAACGTCATCCACTAAAAAACCACCAGTTTTTTAGAACTTATGTCGCGCATTTGTAAGTGCGGATATTCCATTTAAAAAAATTAACAACCGCGAGTTAAAACACTTTTTGGAAACGAACATTGGCCCGACGAGAGTACCATTCGGAAAAATTATCTTCCCGATGTTTACGAGGAGACAATGGTGAAAATCCGCGGCCTTATCAAAGACGGTCCAATTTGGGTGAAACTACTGACGATCTAGGGAGGTATGTAGCTAACATTATTATCGGAAAGCTCTCTGAAGATAAATGCAACCACGAACCGATTGCCCGATTCTTTAATGGAATTTTACACAACAAGGCATTTCTTCTTCTTACTGACGCTGCTCCATACATATATGGTCAAGGCTGCCAAATCGTTGAAAACATTCTACCCTAATTTCATTCACGTAACCTGCCTAGCACATGCTCTTCACAGAGTTGTAGAAACTGTCAGAAAATCTTCCTGATAGCGCCGAGTCGAGTAAAACTATTGAAAGAGACCTACCCAGAATTAAATTTACCTCCTGAACCTATTATCACAAGATGGGGAACATGGCTAGAAGCAGCCCAGTACTACTCAATAAATTTCGACAAAATTAAAATGTGGTTTCTAAACTGGATGATGCAGCAGCGGTGTCAATACAAAAAGCCAAAAATTTACTCCATAAAACTTCTTTGAAAAATAATTTATGCTTCATTTCGACAAACGTTGGGTTTTTAGTCGAAACCATAAAAACCCTGGAAACACAAAATTTATTGCTGTCAGAAAGCTTAGCATTGGTAGAAGATGCTGTAAGAGAACTAAAAAATATCCAAGGACCTTACAGTTCAAAAATATATCAGAAAGTAGAGGATGTTTTTTTAAAAAAATCCGGGACTTGAAAATTTACGAACGATTAGTAACATTCTTAAGGGAACCATCGAGGAAGAAGATATGCCGTTCAGCCCTTCTGAATTAGCGACGTTTAAACGTGCTCCGGTGACTTCAGTGGACGTTGAAAGATCATTTAGTAGATATAAAAAAATTTTTTAGGTGCGATCGGCAAAGTTTAATTTTTTTTTAATTTGAGGACGTATGTTGTTGCCAACAATTTCAAAATGAATTAAATTCTTCTTATAACCTTCTTTAGTTAGTTTTGTGTTTTATTATAATAAATAATTTATTTGATTGTGCATATTTTTTTTGTTTTACCTGCATATTTATCAAAAATAAATGCATTTTTTATGCACATATTTTGAATTTTTTATTGCATAAACATCCGAGCCCTAATAATAAGAAACCAACGCTAACCCCAGGAATCACAGATTAGCAGTTAATCCAGTCAACATTAAGCTCTAAGCTCTCCATTCCTTATTCTTTGAAAACGCAGGAGGAGCTTGAAAATTCTGTGGAACACTTCATACGAAGCGTCCAAGAAGCTACATGGACCTCTACAACTCCGAAAATATTTGGCCATGAACAAGATTAATAACCATCGTATCCGGAGTACATCCGGAGACTGATTAGGGAGAAACGGAGAGCAGGACAGAGATGGCAATCCTCTAGACTAGCAACACACTGATAATTATAAAGAGCGCACATAAATGGTTTCTCCTTGGTATGTTTGGCTTGTATATGTCCCTTCAAGAGTGAGCTCCGAACACATTGATAAGTACAATATTCACACTTAAATGGTTAATAGTTTATTACAATGTTCGAGTTCCTCAACTTAGAAGTTGTCAAACATTTTAGTCGCCATTTAGCCTGTTTTTCAATTGGCTAAATAAGAATACTTAAGAATTATTATTAAGAATACTACTTGTGAAATTTCATGACAATCCGACCATCCGCCGCTCTCATAACCCCCCTCATGTTCAAAATTTTAGACGCCATATAGCCTACTTTTCAATCTGGCTCTAAAGGATTGGACATTGCCACCAGCACAAATTATACCGGATAAAAAATGTTTTTGAAGAATTCCTCCCTTCACACACACACACTTCTTTCCAAAAATAGTGTAAAAATACTGTAATGAACTTGAAACATAAAAATATGATGAAATTTTTCATTCCGATTTTCTGATCCATTACAATTACTTGCATATATGATGGGAAGTTAATATTTTTTTTTTTTATGAATCATTATTTCGATATGACATGACCCTAAATTTGAAAATATGTTCAGAATTATTTAACGTAGGCCGTAACACATCCGAAATTTTCATTTAAGTGAGGGTGGATATGTCAAACCGCTTCAAAGACCTATAAAAGGTGCGTGAATTATTGAATGGAGTAGAGTAAGAGAAACGTATAAAGAAAAACTATAACTGTATGGTTTGAAGTATTTCTACCAGATGGCACTGATACTGAACGAATTGTGAGGAACCCTGTGCCTATGAAGCTTCATACATGACTCGTTTTGTGTTTCTGAACCCATTTTATTACACAATAAAGGAAAAACTAAAGTATTCAAGGCTGAATGCAATTGGGGTGGACCCAACTATTCGTTTTAGTTTTAGCATACTCAATCGTGCATAGTTGAAACATAATTTCATAGGCATAACGGTTTTGGCACCTGTCAGAGAAGACAGAACAGTCTTTTGTCAGTCTTTACTTTGGAAACTACTGTTCAGATTGTTTGACAGTTGTAGCAGCAATAATTTAGGTAATAATAAATAAAAAAGAATATAACAAATTAAAATAAATAAAAAAAGGCAATAAATGTAACAATATAAACACATAGAAGAAAAAAAATATATTAAAACAATGCAGGATATAATACAGAAAGATGAGGATTAGCAAGGTTTAAAATAAAATTATTTTAAGATCTGATGTGAAAATGGGAAAAACAAAAATATATTATTCATAACAATATAAGGCAAAATTGTTTTAGAGATAGTAGACAATTTCTATACATAAAATGTTGTTTTGTCCATCGAAGATATTATGTGAGTTGACATCTGCCGACTCACAATAGCTGAAATGAAAAGGCTGGGAAATAGAGGAAAATTAACTAAATTGGAGAAGAAAAAAATGTTCATCTAAAAATAAGTCAATTTTTCGATATCCCCCCCCCCCCCCCCTTCAATGACCGCCATACTTCAGTTCAGGGGCTGTAGGTTGGCGGACGTCCAAAGCCAAGTCTTCGATGGATGACACAAGAGTATGTATATAAAAATTGTAAATATTTTTTCGACAATTAATTAATGGTACTTAAATGGGTTTCCCTTCGAAAGTTTAGATTGTATATATAATTTCAGACGTGTACTCAGTACACATACAACGGATGCACTTAAATGGTTCCTCCTTATGTTTGGCACCTATATGTCGCTTCAAATCTGAGTTCTGAACACATACGTAAGTACAATGTTCACACTTAAATTGTTTCTCCTTGGTGTGTATAGATTGTATATGTAACTTCAAATGTGAGCTCCGAACACATTGATAAGTACAATGTTCACACTTAAATGGTTTCCCCTTGGTGTGTTTAGCTTGTATATGTTCCGTCAAATGTGAGCTCTGAACACATTGATAAGTACAATGTTCACACTTAAATGGTCTCTCCTTGGTATGTTTGGCTTGTATATGTACCTTCAAATGTGAGCTCTGAACACATTGATAAGTACAATGTTCACACTTGAATGGTTTTTCCTTGGTATGTTTGGCTTGTACATGTTTTTTCAAATTTGCAATAACAACACACTGATAATTACAAAGAACGCACATAAATGGTTTCTCCTTGGTGTGTTTGGCTTGTATATGTTCCTTCAAAACTGAGCTCCGAACACTTCGATAATTACAATGAACGCACATAAATGGTTTCTCCTTTGTATGTTTGGCTCGTATATGTTCCTTCAAAAGTGAGCTCCGAACACATTGATAAGTACAATGTCCACACTTAAATGGTTTCTCCTTCGTATGTTTGGTTTGGATATGTATCTTCAAATCTGTGCTCCGAACACATTGATAAGTACAATGTTCACACTTAAATGGTTTCTCCTTGGTGTGTTTAGCTTGTATATGTTCCTTCAAATGTGAGCTCTTAACACATTGGTAAGTACAATCTTCACACTTAAATGGTTTCTCCTTGGTGTGTTTGGCTTGTATATGTTCCTTCAAAACTGAGCTCCGAACACATTGATAAGTACAATGTCCACACTTAAATGGTTTCTCCTTCGTATGTTTGGTTTGGATATGTATCTTCAAATCTGTGCTCCGAACACATTGATAAGTACAATGTCCACACTTAAATGGTTTCTCCTTCGTATGTTTGGTTTGGATATGTATCTTCAAATCTGTGCTCCGAACACATTGATAAGTACAATGTTCACACTTAAATGGTTTCTCCTTCGTATGTTTGGCTTGTACATGTCTTTTAAAATTTGCTCTATCAGCACACTGATAATTACAAAGAACGCACATAAATGGTTTCTCCTTGGTGTGTTTGGCTTGTATATGTTCCTTCAAAACTGAGCTCCGAACACATTGATAAGTACAATCTTCACACTTAAATGGTTTCTCCTTGGTATGTTTGGCTTGTATATGTACCTTCAAATGTGAGCTCTGAACACATTGATAAGTACAATGTTCACACTTGAATGGTTTTTCCTTGGTATGTTTGGCTTGTACATGTTTTTTCAAATTTGCAATAACAACACACTGATAATTACAAAGAACGCACATAAATGGTTTCTCCTTTGTATGTTTGGCTCGTATATGTCTCTTCAAATATGAGCTCCAAGCACCTTGATAAGAACAATGTGCACATTTGAATAGCTTCTCTTTTGAATGTTTAACTTGTTTGTGTTTTCTCAAACTTGAACTCTCCTTTGTATTTCTGTCCTTCATACATGAATCACCAACGCATGTATAAGGACGATCATCAAACTTAACTCGGTTCACACGGGAGTGCTGGTTACGAATATGTCTTCTCAGCCTGCCCAAACTGACAAAACTCTGCCCACAACAGCTACAGTATACATGGACCAATTCCTCGGAATCATCTGGAAAAAATTAAGGTAGTATTAGGCTGGGATAGCAAGCTAGGCTGCATCTGTGTTCAGTGGCTGCAGTAGTCTAATGGAAAACATTCAAAAAAATAAAATATATAGACACATTTTAGATATTGACTGTTGTAACTGGGTCGCGGAGTTCCTCAAAAACGATAAATTTTAAGATTCTTCAAGTATTCTAAACACATAAGAAAATCACACATTGCAGACTTATCAGGGGGCATTCAGGTCTAGGTGAGGTATGCGATCTCCTGATTCCAGGTGACACATTAAGTTTGATGATACATAAGATTTTTGGAGAGATATTGTGAAACACTTAATAAAAAATATGAAGAAAAACGTATGTTTCTTGAAAATATTGTCTATTTCGCAAAATATATATGAGTTCCACCATCTTCAGCTTACTTAATTTTATTTAAGATTGACGATTTTATTTTGAGACGAAATTTAATCTTTAATGTTTTCCATATTTTTAAGACCTAACTGTCGTAGTAGAGAAAATAGCCGTGGGTGCTGATAAAAGGGGACACTTTAGATTGTAAACTGGGTGAACTTCCATTTAGTATTTGTTAAGTGGAGGCTGAAGATGGTAGCAATACTGAAAGTACTCTCATATATTTTATGAAGTAGACAATCTTTTTAAAGAAAGTACGTTTTTCTTTATATTTTTTACATTGGTTTCAGGTGACCCTTCACGTCTTTTATTCCCATGAGAAATCTCGTCCCAGAACATCTTACTATGACATATGAAGCAGTTTCAGTTAAAGGAAAGGGCGAAATATAAGTACTCAATTTATCCAGAAATTGAGGGAGCCGTGTTGTGATGATTGGATCAATAGAGATACAGATGATGAAAGAAGGTTTCTTCACGAAATAAACATGGTAAAAGATAGCTGTATTGTGATGATTGAATCAGTAGAGAAACAGATGATAAAAGAAGGTTTCTTCGAAATGACCATGGTAGCTGAATTGGGTCCTAAGGAGTACGGGGGGTTTACACGGGCTAAGTACTTGTCATTAGTACTAGTCACTAATACTAATTTTGTGCTGTGTAAACAGATATGACAAGTAGTTAGTGCTAAGCGCTTAGTTTTTAGTCATTAGATTAGTACTAATGACAAGTACTAAGCCCGTGTAAACCCGGTCGTATGCAACTATAATTAGTTGTAGGATCCATTCAGTGTGTTCAATCGTGCAATTAAAGATTGACATGTTAGTCAAACCCACGAAACAGAGTATACATTTAAAAATGTCACATTAAGACTGCCTAAAACAAATGTGTCACCTGTAATCAGAAGACTGTCTGCCTCACCTAGTCCTCAATGCCCGCCCTGATGAGTCTGCAATTTGAGATATTCATATACGTTAAAAATACTTCGAAAGTAAAGAGCGTTGTGTTCAAACAATGGCTCCACACTGACCGATCTCCCCTTGAAACATTATTAAAACCATCCTTGACACAAAAATATTTTTATTACAGAAAACAACATTTTATAGAGAAAATGCTTTAAGAAAAAGAAAGCTGGAATGAATGATCGATATTGTTTGATTTGGACGATTTGCATTCATTTTCAACACTACAACTCAAACCAATGGACTAAATTACCCTTTTCGTGTAGTGGGTTTCTGTTTCTAGCAATTTTTAAAGGCACCGTTAAAGAAAAAGAACAGGACAATATTATGCTAGAATGGTTCCATGTAGATATAAATTTCTTAACATAAAAAAATGTTTGAGATGGGAGTTCATTGAGATCTGGACGTGTTTGGGAATGGAATTAGACAAACAATACCCTCCCAGCTTCCATTTAAATTCAGTTGTTAATTGTTAGGGAAAATTTGGAACTTTGCAACAATTGGCTAAGCATTACTCACAAGCACTGCCTAAAGATGAGTGTTCCAATATCAGCTCTGGTTTCCGTTTGATGTTTTTTTTTTGTGTTTCCGGACCTGAAGAAAATAAGTAACAATAATAAATTCATAACAAATGTTACAACGTAAAAAAATATATTTTGAGTGAAAATTGTATCTTTTTTTCTTTGAATGTATTTCATATTCTTTTCAATGATAATAAATATCAGCAATTAACTGAATTAAAATACTTACATATATTACTAGAATTTCTGTCATAGTTCTCCGGCTCCTGTTTCTTCTCAAACGCTTCTGACTCTATAAACATATCATAAATTAATTCTAGATTGTCCCAAAATTGGACTATATTCTAATTTCACAGGGAACTGAATTCCGTTTTATGACAAAGTTTAACCAAAAAATAGGAATATAATATATTTTACCTGAGTGTTTCATCATAGTGATATTTTGTAAATTCACGCTCAGTATATTCAGCCAAATAGATCTTTGGTAAGGAGAAAAGTTTGTGAACACACAATCCACTTGAACGATTCACGTGAATGAAGAAAGGATCCATAGATTTCCAGTTCTCGGTTATTTTCGCCTTTGGTTTAATCGATCAGCACATCGATGATTGTGGAACTCACAATGAGGCTCATTCCAAAATTAACCGATAAACACTTTGAATTTGGGATTTTTTCTGATTTAGGGTGTAACTTTAACAAGCATTTTTCAGAGATTTAATTTAATGGGGTGGCATATTTGAATATTTTTCCCAAAATAACGAGTCAAGAGACTGGGTACAATTGAAATACTATTTATCAAATATTCTACGTACATATCCGATATTGAGTTTTAGCCCAAATGGTTGATTGGTTTTGGGGGAGCGCCAAAACGTAGTTGATAAGCTTGTCCTGGGAAAGTACATAGCCGGTGATTCACTCAATTTTTTTTTTTTAATTTTATTACAAAAGAACAGCTGTGCGAGCTAATGGGATAGCAACTTAAAAAAAATGAGGGCGCCGGTAGCTCAGTGGTATGCGTGCTTGACTTCTGAGCTCAAGGTCCGTGGGTTCGTAACCCGACCGAGGCCCTTAGTTTATTTTATCTGGGAGGTAAAATAAACTTAAGCACGCCGTCCTTCGGATGGGACGTTAAGCGATGGTCCCGAGCCTGTACGATGTCAGGTACTCGTTAAAGACCCCTACCCTAGATGAATAAAAATTTAGGGTAGGTAAAATTTAGGACTCCCACAGTAGAGTCGGGCTCATGTCCACCAGAGTGACGAAAGAGCGCTCTGGTAGTAGGCGATATGACCTCGTAGTTAAAGCTCGGGCATGAGACATAAAACCTAACCTAACCTAACTTCAAAAAAATAACCTTATACAAAATATATCTATTTAATTAACTTTATTTCTTTCACTTTATTTTGTTCCTTTAATGTTTTTATTTGTTGTTATTGTTACGTGTGCTTTTTTTTTTTTTTACTTTTCTGATGAGAAAGTTTCAATTTACGATCAGTCATGAGTGACGAAGGTAAGAAAGCAAAAGCCACGGCTATTCCCTCGACCTCAATTCGGCTGGAAGTGTTTGTCAGGGACCGGAAGAGACCAGCTACAGTCATAGTCTAATGCCATATATCTTCAAAAATCAAATGAGGTTTCTGCGTAAAAAAAAAAAATAAAAAATCATTCCTTCTACGAATTTGAAATAGCCCGAATCTGCAAAAGTAGCCTTTTGTTTCATCAAAATGAGACACTCGGAATATCATTACTATGGAGCAAAATAAGCTCTCAAAAACTAAAAGTTTTAAAAATGGCAATGACAAATGACCACTCTTCATATGAGAAATTATCTTCTTAGGATAAGAAGGGGGGTTATCCAGACATAACTTAAAGAAGGCTACAGAGGAAAATATCATAGATATTGTCTTATATGTTATTATTTATTAGTCCTTTTATATAGATGTAAATTATATGGTGGTAAATATTTATATAATTCAGATACAATTAATATTGAAAAATACAATAATTGAAGATTAAAAGAGAAAATTACAAAATTAGATTTCATTAAATTATTTGAATGAAAATATTTTACAAGAAATTTAAGAGAAGATACATAAACAGAAAGTATATAATGAACAATAATTAAAACCTACAAAAAAGGTGATAAGGAAAATTGACATTAATCAATAATAATTTAAAACAAACAACATTTACTGTAATATGCCAACATATTAACTAACAAGTCCCTCATCCCATATTAGCAAAAAGGGGCATATATGTTCCATTATAACGTTTTGATTTGAAACTACTAAAATACCCTCTGAATTTAACCCTTAGAGAGACAGCGTGCACCGAGGGCAGGAAACTTCCTGTCAATCACAGCTATTTTCCTTCTAGGAAGCCCAAACTCTTATTACCCTCCTACCAACTCCCCACCCCTATGTTGTGTTAGTTGTCCTCGATCAGGATTCAGTAGTCATAGTTTTATCCTCGCTCTGTGTTTGAAAAGTCACTGTTGGCGCATTCCGTGCGCCGCCCGTCCCGGTATGTCTCTCCGCGATATTGTGTCCCCTTCTCAGTATTCTATCATTCTTCAAGAACTGATACATGCTGATGTCGATGAGTCAAATGCTTCTGATGTTGATGAGGAAGAAATCATTGAGCAAAGTGACCACGATAGTGATTCTGAGGTTGAAGGAGAGCTTGAGGGAAAAGAAGTCAATTCATCGGAAGAGGATAACGATTCAGGTGAGGACGATTATTTCGTTAAAATGTTATATAAAACCCGCATTGTGAAAGATAAAAAACTTAAGGAAATTTCTGAATCACATAATTGGAAAAAAGTTCCACTAAAAAGTAAGTTTTCACGAACTCCCAAAAAAAATTATTTGAAAAAAATTCTTCCACACCCGAAAAATTGTGATGACGTTCATGACGGGCTTTCAGCATTCCATAAAATGATAACTACAGACATGATTGATTTGATAGTCAAATATACGAATTCTCGTATTGAATATTGCAAACAAAGCGGACATTATCAACAAAGCAGTAAACAAAACGTGAAAGAAACTGACAGAAGAGAAATAATGGCTTTTATTGGAATTTTATATTTACTAGGACAAAAATAGATGTCCAAAATAGATCTGAACGAAGCATGATCTCGTGATGGTACGGGGATCGAAAATTTCACGTATTCATTTTATAATACATAAATTCAATAAATCTGAAATACATTTTTATGCTCATTGTTTCCATTACTCATTATAAGTAGACTCATGATGAATACTTGATCTGCTAGACTACTTTATTAGCGGTGTTTGATGTTAAAATTGTGAAAAACCGTGTGGCGCACTCAGTGCACCACCCGTCCCCTAGCGTTATGAGTTATCACCCGACCCTCTAAGAGTTAAAATACTTTTGCAATATACAATTTGTAATTATAAATTATTGGCAATACCCTAGACAATATAACAATGTTAATAGAATTATTCTCGAATATTTTGTTCGAAAAATATATAAATTAAATGGACAAGAAAATTATAGCTATATATTATATATATTTTGGTAGGGCTGATGTACATATACGTAGGGAGTCCTAAATGTGGCCTACCCAGGTTTAGTGACTTTAGGTTCGGGACCTTTCCTTATTAAGGAGGCTCGAAACGCAACAGAAAAACCGAAGGCATGCCTCGAGGAGCAAGACCTCAAGGAAAACCTCTATGTGTGTATGGAGAATTCTGTTGAGGTATTCCTGCTGATCTGAAGCCTGGAGGCCGGAATTTTCAATACAAAATCTCATTCGTCTTGCCTCTGCTTATAGCGTCTCAAGGCCGATCGGACCGTGTGGAGGGGTGGGAGGTAAGGCCTCAGTAGAAAATCATCGCTGTAGCAAATTTCAAATCTTCGTAGCATCTTCCAGTAGCCAGAAATCGTAATGTGGCACTCAATCTTTCATGAGATGTAATTGCGGTCCTCATTATGGTGTCCTTTTTCTAAATGATCGGCGTCACCAATGGTAAGAGCCTAAGGTATGTGTCCTCATCCATCCGCAAATAATTGTGCCAATCTTTCGGACTGAACCTCAATTCTTTTAATAAATTTACATGGGAGTAAACTTTCCTTTTCTGTAACCAGTCATTAGTCGACAACTTTCGCTTCACTTTTTTTTTATTACTTTCGATAGCTAACAATAAACCAACAACAGCGAGAGCATTATCTGTTGACGCCATTGCGCAAACACACAAACTGGAGTGCCTTAAGGCTGGCCTTCGTATATTCCGTAGTGTGTGGAGACCCCCCATAATTTAGGTTCGCCTCAAGGCCCGGCGCCTCAACGCATGGCTTCGGTTTTTCCGTTGCGTGTGGAGCCACCTTTAACATACCATTCGAAGGACGGCGTGCTCAAGTTGTTTTTTACCTCCCAGATAAAATAAACTAAGGGCCTCGACAGGGTTTCGAACCCGGAATCTTGAGCTCAATAATATAAATGTTGAAGCTTTTAATGATTAATAGAGTCGACAGTATCTTTTCAATGTAGTAGGAAATCGAGGTTCTGACGTGTAAAAGAAAATTCAGAATTTGGCCATTGTTTCGAAAACTATTTATTTTCTCCTTCAGGGCCTTATAATGACTTGAGTGGATGTGTGTGGTGAATGTGTTTGTGTCGACATCCACTCAAGTCATTATAAGACCCTGAAGAAGAAAATAAATAGTTTTCGAAACTTTGGATTTTCGTTTACTCGACAGAACCTCGATTTCGTTCTACATTGTTAAGCTTTTGTTGAATTAATTAATAAAATTATAAACATTAATAAAATTATTTAAAAACAAATACTCCACTTTTTATTGTTATTCAGTTCATACAGCCGTAGATGTTTTCAGAAGAAAAAAATCAATCTTCCTTGCGGTTGTTGGGACACCATTCGATAAGCCCTTAATAAGTAAGAACCAATTAATCAGTTTACTGCCTACACTGTTCCCACTTACCAATAATCATGACCTATTTTACATAACTAATCTAATGGACCCGATTATTAACAAATATATTTTTTTCTTATCTTATCTTTATTTGTTTTATGTCTAATCTTTGTTAAACTAGCTAATATTTAATAAATATTTGTTCTAAATATTACCTAGATATTATCACTGTAGAAGTTACAAAACTTGGAGAAATAAATAAGACAAACTTCTTTTTGAAATATTGTTTATTCCACAAAATTGTTATGCAAATACTACTGTATCGTTTTCGTACAGAACTGGTTCTAAGAGAAGTAGTGAAAATAAATGTGGTCATTCTTACGATATGGCTGAAAATCAATAGGTGTCGTCCTGGGGGTTCTGGTTACACAATTAATAAATTTCATGTCGATGGTCTCATTCTCAACAGACTTTTTTTTTTCACGTATGGAATTAGGATCAAATTTGGATGAAAGAATTAGAAAAAGTGTATCATTTCCCCAACTATATGAAGTATAGAGCAAGTTGTGTAATCTGTCAGAAATTCTATGTTTAGTTTTAATCGATTAATCTTTTGATCATCAAAAGATTAATCGATTAAAACTAAACATAGAATTTCTGACAGATTACATAACTTGCTCTATACTTCATATGGCTGGGGAAATAATACACTTTTTCTAATTCTTTCATGGGACGTATTGAGACTCCCTACGGGTCGTGTGTAGTTGTCTTATCCCTGCACTAGAGTGTGTGCCGAAATAATTAACTGCTCATATATTTAAATCTCACAGGAAAATCCACAAACTACAGTAAGGCACAATGTCATCAAACTTGTGCAACATTTGTCATCTCGTGTTGAAAATGCATGAAAAAATGATAAACAGAATTAATGAACATAAGGTTCAAAATGTGCAACATTATCCAAAACGAAAATGATCCATATATTATTCTATAGAGATGTATGTTTCATTGAAATATTTATATGCCTTAAATGAAAGTGCATAATAACTATAATTAGTACGTGGATACCATAACATATAATCTAACAATTTTTGTAAACAAACCCCCCTCCAGTACAAGCCATGACAAGACAGTCTGTTATCAAAGCTGAGGGGAAGGGATACCAAGGTCAATCAGCCTGGTTGTTGATCTGTGCTCTGTTGATTCTCAGACGGTTCACATCAATTTTTTGTGATGAAATGCAAAAGGTTTATATTTAAACGCTATTTCGATGGAGTTCCGAAGAAGTCTGATTTTGATCTTGTTGTAGAAGATCTCCCTGAGCTTAAAGATGGAGGTAATATAAATTATTATTATTTCTATTTATTTTTTTTTCAAAGAGAAGAACTAATCAAGAAAAATAATTATGTAAATATAGTGTTGCCAGTTATCATTAATAATACTACAATCATGGTACGATATCATGCCAAAAAAATATAAAAATATTCAGTCGAAAAAAATTATTAGTTTTAAATTGAAAAGTACCAGTTGATATATATTTTTTTAACCATCTAAGATTCAAACACTGTGAAATCAATTCTGCATCTTGGATGCTAAGGACGACTAGTACACTATACGTGGTAGCTGGTAGAATCTTAAAATATTTCTTGTAATGTGTAGAGAAAGAAAGTGAAGTGATTTCAGAATTAACGAAAATACACACACACAAAAAGAAAACAATACTCCATATTGAGACACACTAGAACAACGTACGCAAATATTTTCGAATATAAGTGACTTATGACAGCTACAATTTGTTATATAGGTTTAGTCGTTGGGCATGGTAAATTAAGTCCTTCACTTTGTTCTCAGAATCATGTAATTCAGAAGTCACTTCTCAAAGTCAAGTATTGTGTTTTAGCCCAAATTGTTGATTGACTTTGGAGGGAGTGCGAAAACTTTTTTGATTAATTCGTGCTGGTGATTCACCGATAATTTTTGTTATTTAAAACTGCACTTCCCTTGACATCTCAATTCCTCAAATACTAGCAAGTGTGTGTTCTGTGTGGAAACCAATGTACTCGTAATTTAAATGTTTTCTCTATGTTTTACCTTTTATAATTTAGTTTTTATAAATGTTTTCAGATGTGCTGTTTGAAGCCTTGTTCCTGAGTGTTGATCCGTACATGAGGTATGCTATTTAGCTTTAAAATAGTTTTTAAAGTATCTTTTATTTAACATTTCTTTTCTCAATATTTATACCTATAGTAGAAGTTTTACATTTATAATTTAGGTACATAAAAATCAGTGTGTTTTATTAAAATTCATATGTCTCATTCTTTAACTTAAGATTATTATTGTTTTTAATTATTTATTTTTTCTTTTGCAGAGCATATTCACCAAAATTAACTCTTGGAATAACCATGATCGGAGATCAAGTCGCAAGGTCTGAGAATTTAAAGATAAAACTTATATATATATTTGTAATAGCTTATTTCATAAAGTAAATAAAAAATATGCATTGCTGATCAAATAAATATGCAAGAATAGTAATTACACTTCTCTCGGCCTTAGAAAAATCAGTACTTTTCAAGTCTGAGGCCAACCTCACATTAGGCAATTCCGAACCGACGCGACCGATACTCAAGTATCTTGAGGGTATCTTAGAAGTCACTTCCTATGTTAAGTGGTGGGGAGACACAAACGACGCCACTCCCAGGAGACGCGTATCCTACCAGTTTCAAGCGACCTGCTAGGAAGGTCGCCCGTCCATTGAGTCTCCTGCGTCGCTTCGCAATGTCTAGTGAACACACTCTTCTGCACTCACACATTCCCGCATTTTTGTGTCCCTCTGTCTTATGGATGGAGAAACAATGCCAATCAAGTGTAGGAATGATTCTTTCGTCATTCGGTAGAATGCTACGAACTTGGAATCCGACTTTTCCAGCTCTTTAGCACCAACAAACAGTTAACATTCCTTTCGATGTATGGATGGCGCCATAATCTTCGGATTTTCCTTTTTCTATAATAATAATAAGACACAACGACATCTTCATCACTTGAAGAATCTTCACTTGACATGGTGAACAACTCAGCTTCTCGCCACGGCTAGATGGAGACTGAAGAGATCCTAGTCGCTGCACAGTATCCTCAGTGTGAGGAGAAAAGTTGTCTACGGGTATCATACCCACAGGCAGTTCAAATGGCTGTATCAGTCGCGTCGAGGTTGGCCTTACAGTATTTGGAGAGAGGTGTGGATATATTCTAAGCTTCAACGTTTTGAAAATTGAGTTTTAGGTGTTAAATTATTTTTCAATGTCCGAATAATTATACCTCTTGAATGTATGTGTTATTTAGTTTTTATAAAAAGAGCACACGTCAAACGCCATTGCGTGGGACGAATGATTTATCGAAGTGTATTTTTTGTATTATTATTATATTTTTGCTTTCCCCACCTTGGTTAGAAATTATATGGTGAGTTTTCACCATAATTTCATGTTTTCCAACCCCCAAAAATCTGTCTGTTGTTTTTCAGCCAAATCGATCAATGGGAACAGGGCGGGTGCATAACACAAAAACTCCAATAGCTGTTGACGTACTGAATGCACCGATACAGAAATTATATATGTAAACTCAAAACATCATAAAGACAACCTATCAATTTTCAGCAATTCAATCAATTGGCTAAAGGGAGGAGGGGGTGATTGTACTTAAAAATCGTAACAATTTATATGAAATTTCATTTGCGGACCTTGTCGATGTTATGAATGTATAAGAACTCCATATTCGGAAGTCCCTGAGTATACCTATCAATTTTTAACCTAATAAGTTTCAGAGTAGGAGCAAAAACTTAGTTGCTCACTGACAATTTTTTTTGTCGTTTATTTTGATTTTTTTTCATATTTATTTTAATTTTTTACATTTTTATCAATTGCGATAATTTATGCGATAAACTTGAATTAATTTAGTATTAGTCTGCTGGAGGCACCAAATAAAAACTCCATTATACAGAACATATTGTAGGAGTTACTGCATCGGTGATATTGCCCTCAAATTCAAGTCAAGTGTAGCCGAGTGGTTACATAACAAGTCCAGATGCAGGTGGAGTCAAGGCCAGTGTTCTCTTCTGGTAGGTCAGTTCGAGAAACAGTCAATTCGGGCACATAGATTATACTCGTACATAACTAACAAAAACAATATGGATGCATTTTTGACTCATCGTCTTCTTGCTGCGTTTCTTTTAAAATATTTATATATTTTTCAGCATGGAAGAACATCAAATCAAGTTATCCATTACCGATTCTACCGAAAATGGAATTCTTGAGTTTTTTTCGGCTCTGAGAGGGCTTTAGCTGCACGTCCTAGAATTGAATAAATTATTCGAGAATACATTAGTGGGGGTCCCTTGAAGTTAAAAATTTCTCATTATAAAATATACTTGCATAAAGAAGGTTCCTGTCGAATCATTTTCTGGCAGAAAAAGTAAGGATTTCCGCCGGAAAGTTCAGGTCGCTGTTCGCTACGCGAGGAATAATTTTTAATTTTTGACCACCATTGTTGAAAAGTAATAATATTTATTTTAAACTTTAACCGGGTAATAGGATACGTCATACAAATGTATACACCAAGATACTCTAAGAATTAGATATATAAATAGTTATTAAATCTAAAATCCTTAAATCTGGAAACACATGTGATTAGTAAAAATAAAATAAATAAGACATGAATAAATAAATAATAGAAGATAAATTAGTATAAAAGTAATAACGGATCCATGGTGAGCCATGCGGGCTGGAGCATAGGGCTTCGGTCACATGATTGTGGGTTCGAATTCCGCCCGGGAGAGAGTTTTATTTATTTCATAGATAGAATTTCCCCCCGAAGCCATGAATGTTATGTAAATAATCGTCATAGGGGCTTGGATTAGTACATAAGGCCCAAAAAAAATTACTAATAAGTACAGTACATACATTTATAATTATAATTTAAATTATGATAAATAATTTTTCCAAAATTGTCTTTTTCACGACGATGTTTCAAGACGTTCTTAGGTCACTTTCTCAAGTCACAAAATACAAAATGTTGGTAAGAAAGAAGGAGAAAATACAAAAAAAATAATCCACTTTAGTTGGGACATTCTGTTGGGAGAATACGAGATACATTTTATTTATTTTTGTTCTATAATGTTTGTTATTTTCACTCTACTAATCTGTTATTTTTTTATTTGATTGTTTTATTGTGCTGTTTAGGGTTGTAGAGAGCCGACACCCGAAGTTCAAGAAGGGCGACAACGTGGTGGGCCACCTTGGCTGGAGGACTCACACGGTGGTCAACCCAGACGAGGTGGTGGGAGTTAGGGGCAACAAGACTCGACCCTTTGTACTTCCAGACTTCGGAGAGATCCCACTCTCTACTGCCCTTGGGGTCCTCGGAATGCCAGGGTATGTTCATCAAATCACGTAAAAAGAAAGTCTAAACGAGTTACACGCTATAGGTACAAAACTTGTTTTAATATTATTGATAAATCCGTTTCTGTTCACTTTATATATTTCGAAAATGTTTCAACAATTGCCTCCACAGCTTTGAGTTGTATGTCAGTTTTAGAAACGACTTTCCTTCGCCTATTGACGCCTATTCTTATTTATAAATGCATTATAAGAAGCTGTACATTGTTTCTAAATCCTCCAAAAAAACACCTCCAAATCCCTACAGTTTTCTCTGATAAGTTCTACAGTGCAATCATAATGCGGTTGAAGCATCTCATGGAATTAACAGCGTCACATGAGGACGCTATTCATATACGGACGGTTCTGCAAATTTTGACCAGAATCTTGGATGGACGATACTGAAATTTTAATTCAGTGTTCTTTTAACATTCTATTCAAGGCAAGTTCGAGACTGACGGACCGTGAGGTTAGGGAACTATTTGCTGTGAGCTGTAAAGGTGCATATCCACCAAAACAACATTTTCCCCAAATGTTTGTGAATGTTTGCAATCGAGTACATTCTAGTAGTTTCAAGAAGAAAACTAATTGATAGTGCCGCATTTATACTTATGTCTGCATAATAAAAAAATAGTATATTAAAAAGAAAACATAGATTTTGGGTTTCCCATTTTTAAAAATATTCAACTGTTTAAAGATCTACGGAATGGTAAATTCAATTTACCACCACCAGAAACAATGCTTGCCATAGTTCTGCCTTTAGTTTGTAAGACTCAATTAATTCTAAACTTTTTTCGCTGTCCCACTCCATAAATGTTATTGATTCAGTATTTAAAAATTAGATGTGACCTAGTAAATAATAATACATAAATTTATTAAAGAAAAAATGTGAAATAAACGTTTGATTGAAAGAATTTATCAATTGAACCCATCAAACTTACAAAGTCCATCTCCACTGAACGCGCACAAACAATGAATTTCTTTCGATGCACCGACATCAGTTGGAACATGAACAGATACTTGCAAACGTTTGCGCGTGTGCGTGTTTCATGTCTCCACCATACAAGTATACGAGTTTGCAAATATTTGCAAACATTCACAAACGTTTTGCGCGCTTGGTGGATACGCACCTTAATATACATACCAGGAATTATATTCTTCGCTAAATTGTTTTATTATTAGATATCTATTCTTAGATAAAAAAATATTGACGTTCCCATCGATCCTTTTAGTGAAGTAGTTTATTTAAATAATTATTATTTCAATAGTTACAATTTCAACAATACAATTAAATTTACATGGAATGGTTTCCATTCGTTTTTTAGTCAACAACTTGCATTTATGGTCGATAGGTGCGCCTCCCGTTACCGGCTCATGGATGAATGGGGCAGAACTTCTGGTTTCAGTAGAGTCAAATTTAGATATGAGATTCTAACAATAATTAGCTTTGTATTCCCTGTGTTAATCGCCTCCAGATGTTGTTGAGATTGTAACATATACTATTTTGTTCATTCAATTCTTTTCTTAGGTATTGTAATAATCCTTTGTTTTTGAATAATAAAAACGGACATTGCGTATTTTATAATCAATACTATTATTGTTTGATGAGGGTTACAACAGATAAACAGGTAGCTTAACAGGGAAATTGGAGGGATGTATTGCTATTATTCAAGTGTTGTTTTTTAATAATATTGTTGTTATGAGCCAGAAATACTGCGTGGTTCGGGCTAACCAAGATCTGCAGCCCGAAGCCAGGAGAGACGTTGGTTGTCACAGGGGCTGCTGGAGCTGTTGGCTCACATGTTGGACAAATTGGAAAAATACTAGGTAAAACTGTTTGCACAATAATAACTTGTTTAGTTCACCATCTTTCGGAAATGGGTGAACTCTTTTATTATTCCCGTGAAGATGGAGGGGGAGTGAAAGGTCATCTTCAACCCTTTCTTGACGCTGCCCTTCTTTAGTTAAAAGTTATGTTATCCTTAGGCTCAAGGAAACAATCAAAATATATTTTAAATACAAGGTAACTTCTGAATGACCGGAGGTCACCAAGGTACTACAATAGTGTACCGGTTTCGGCTTATTCCATCGTCAGCACAAAGTTCGAAAGTGACATTTATGTTTGCTAGCTTGTCATATTTATACAATCCTCAGGTTACCTAAGGCTGTGACACCCTGCCCCCTAGGGAAGTCTATGGGCGTGGGAATATTTGAGTTGTCAATAATCTAATAATATTAAGAAAATATAATATAGTAGAATATATATTGTACATAAGAAATGAAGGCTATATGACATAATATCAAAGTACAAGAAGAAAAATAAGCTGTTCCAAAGAATGGGTAACGTATTCAAACAACGGGAGTAAAGTTCCTCCATCTTTTTGGAAAAAAAGGAGACAGCTTGACTCTGAAACATCTGTAAATTAATAGAGCTAGGAAAATTGGGAATTGGGGGCTAGAGCATGAAGCCTTAGTCACATGGTTCCACCATGGTTTGCGGGTTCAAATCCCGTCCGGGAATGAGTTTTATTTCGTAGATAGAACTTCCTCCCGGGGCCGTATATAACTTGATAACACAGTCACATGGCTAATATGCATCGTACAGAAGGCAAAAAAAAAAAAAAAAAAAAATGTTTGAACGACCAAACTCACTTCAAATTCTCACCCCTGTTAACGCCACTAAGTTAATAAAATATACTAGCAGTAATACCCGGCGTTGCCCGGGGAACTTTGACTTTTCTCCCAATATCTCCTATAAGGCTATTCAGTTCCTCGACAGTACATTCATGATGTTATAATTTTCAATTATTCATACGGAATAAGGCTTATAGTCCTTCAACTGTAGTAACGCTAGCTTTGGATCTAAAACTAATTTATTCAAAAAGATTTCTCATTAATCGTTGCAATGGTTTTCGAATTACAAAGATTGCGTAAGTGGATGCTGGGATGGACCAGGGGTTGATTAAAAAATAGACCTTAACCTTCCGGTAGATAAAACTTATCTATTCAAAAAGATTCCTCATTAATCATTGCAGTGGTTTTTGAGTTACAAAGATTGCGTGGGTGGATGCTGGGATGGACCAGATATTGAGGTACTAATACGCCTATAACCTTCCACAGACGATGACGAACAAATTAAAAAAAAAATTAATCAAATCCATCAAGCCGTTCGTGCGTTATAGCGGTACAACGCACAGACATTTTCAGCTTTATATATATGATTGTGGATTTTTATTATAAAGGGCATGTATACATTTTTATTTTCTTCTTGTACTTTTGATATTATGTCATATAATCCTTATTTCTTATCTATACTATGTATTTATTATACTTTCAGTATTTTTGTATTTTATTAGATTATTGACAACTCAAATATTTGTAAATGTTATGTTGACGTAGGACTAGCGTAGAGGACAGAGTCTCAGCCTCAGGTAACCTGAGGATTGTGTAACTCGAATGTCATTTTTGAACTTTGTGCTGACGATACGTAAGCCGATACTGGTACACTATGAATATATTTTTGTGGAAATAGACAATATAACAGTTAAATAAGTTCTTTATTTTTGTTTGTGTAATTGTAAGAGAGATATTTTTAATACACGGTTTTTGACTTCTGATAGAATGAATATATCGACAAGAAATTTTACATGTGGATTCAGAATCCCATAAGAATGTCACCTATTGATTTTCAGACAAATCGGGCTTAACTCAAAAACTGTAATAACTGCCGAAAAAAGTAATGTGTTGACACGACATTTTATGTGTAAATTCAAAATCCCATAAAGACACATATTAATTTTCTGTGAAACGATGGGAAGGAGGATCTGAGGAGGGGACTTGAGCGCAAAAACCCTAATAAGTGACGATGTAATGAATGTATCACCATGTAATTTATTATGTGAGGCAACTATTATTACCCAAAAAGATCTATTTGTGTTTGAGGGAATGCGAAAACTTAGTTCATTGATTCGTGCTGGGGAAGTATATTGTCTGTGATTTTATCGAGTTTTTTCTTTTCTCTTCAAATTCAATACGAAAGAAGAATGAACGTGTATTAAAGTATTCATTGATTACAATTTTTTTTTTCTTCGAAGGCTACAATCGCAAGGGCATATCGCCTACTACCAGAGCTATTATTTATATTTGCATATGGCAACGAGGAGCTTACATTCTCCATTAAGTATTCTTTACAATTTACCGTTTTTTGAGGATAATATTTTGAAAACTAATATTTTTATATTTCAGGTTTGAAGGTTATTGGTTTTGCTGGCTCTGATGATAAAGTGAAAATATTGACTGATGAACTGAATTTTGATTATGCCTTCAATTATAAAACGACAGATATTTCAGAGGCACTTAAAAAAGCTGCTCCCAATGGCGTGGATTGTTATTTTGATAATGTAAGAATATTCATTTGTTATATTTTTACTTTCTTATATCTTAGTATATATATTGTAAAAGTGCAAATTATTCTAGGTCGAATTTTCAAACAGTTTTATGTTTCAAGGTTTTCTGAACACGAATTGATCATTTTCTCGATGTCTCTCCATGCTGTCTCTCCGTGTTTATGTTATAGGAACTTTGTGAATGTTCTAACTCAGAAGCAATTGTAGATATATAAACTTTTATTGCACTAAAAATTACAACCTTTATGGCAATGCATTTTTTTTTTTTTTTTGACAAAATACTTATTTTTATAGTTATATAAAATAAAATAAAAAATATCTATGTACAGAATTGTACAAAATAAGCAATATTGAACTAAATAAAAAAAATAAAAAATGTATATATCCATCTTACCTGCAACAAATTATTTTATATTATTCTTTATTTTAATTCCAACAGTAAAAAATATAAATAAATAGTTAATTTTTCTAGCATCTAAATTATTTAAAAAATGCACAATTGGTTCTGAATCGTATTCTGGTCTATTAGTGAGATAATTGTGGAGAAATGTTTGCCTGGGGATACACAAAGAGGGACAATAGAACAAAACGTGTAC
Organism: Aradus depressus; assembly: GCA_963662175.1. Lineage (NCBI taxonomy): Eukaryota > Metazoa > Arthropoda > Insecta > Hemiptera > Aradidae > Aradus > Aradus depressus. The sequence goes on from OY759214.1 coordinate 40,565,221, forward strand.
GAGGTCGTCCTTTTTAAATGTACAACATTAAAATATCTTAAAACCATAACGAACACTACTTTTAAACACAAAACGACCGAAACAGGTTATTTGAATGAAAGTGAACAGATCAACATTGAATAAACTCAATAAATCGACGAGAAATAATAATGGTCAAGTTCGAATATTAAGGTTACAAAATGAAACTTATTCTGGCCTATTTTTATCAATAAGCATACATGAAATGACCTACTGAACAACATAAATGGTTCAGTGCTTAACAATACGTTCATAATATCTACTATCCATTTCTCTCCTGATGACAGGTTGGAGGCACGATGAGCAGTACAATCCTGGCCTCGATGAACACCTTCGGCCGCGTCGCATGTTGTGGAGCCATATCTGTCTATAATGCTGACCTTAAAGATCCGCCCACAGGTTTGGACTTACAGATTTCCTTACTAATTATGTTTTTTCCTAAATTTGCATACATTTTCAGATCATCAGATCGTACTAATAGGTAGTCACATATGTACTACACTTAATATATCTTAGTTTAACATTTATTTGCATTCTTTCTTAAAATGTTCTTCACCCTTTCCCATTCTCTAATTTTTAGAGTTATGTTTTTTTGAAATTATGCTTCAACGGTAACTCTACTGAGAAAAAAATATATTTTTGAAATTTGAGTCAGAAATCGGCTACAATAAAAACAATTTGCTTTTGTGATTCATATTGTCAATTTAGTAACTTCTTGACGTAGAACTACGTCTTTCCCGGTGGTATGGGTGGGTTAAGGTGCGTCATGAAAATGTGTCACATCTTGAGAGCTTATATCTCCTAAAATAATAATCGTAGAATCATGAACCTAACGCCGATAAAAAGGTTGTGTAATACGATTTATTATAAAACAAGTTTCAACCTTTCATCCCTTAAATGGCAGCATAAAAACAAAGAATTAAGTGAAATCCCGAATGATTGTGTCCCAAAGTTAGTAGAAGAGTCGCGAACCGCAATCTATCCGTAATATACCAGACTTTTTACCGACAGAGAAGGATGAGTTATGTATTTATTTTATTCAATTCAATTATTTAATTTTATTTTGTCGACATGTAGATATCTCTCTTATTTCTCTTATCATAAACCAATACTAGCAATAACAATTGACAACAATACTACAGCTCATTCTACTTCTAGTGAAATTAATTGATAATCTATTATGATAGTTACCATGAATTGTATATAGCATAAATTTATATGAAATAAATAAAATAAGAAAGGTTTCTTTTGTTTTAATTTGAAAAATTGAATATACTAGACGTAGTTTTACGTCATCATCTGTTGCGGCACAGTCGTAGCTGTGAACTCCTTTGTTATTTTTTAAATATCTTTTATCCTTTTTTTCTCTTTAAACACTTTTATTTCTCCTACATTTCATTATTACATGCATATCGTGGTAACACCAAGAAAAAAATGACTATCCCTTTCGAAAAAAGTTAGTTGAAAAGACGTTTTATACTTTCTATATTATTATGTATAGTTAATTAGTCATTATGACTCATGTCCGGGCTTTAACTACTTTTGAAAGCGCTCTCTATATTATTATGTATAGTTAATTAGTCATTATGACTCATGTCCGGGCTTTAACTACTAGGTCATATTGCCTACTTTCAAAGCGCTCTATCATCGTTGTGGTGGATATGAACCTAATTCGACTATGGGAGTCCTAAATGTTGCTTATCCAGGTTTAGTTATCTAGCTTATGGGGTTTTAACGAGTACCTGACATCGTACAGGCTCGGGACAATCGCTTAACAAGATAAAAATGCCTCGGCTGGGTTTTGAACCCGCGATCTTGAACTCAGTAGGCAAGCACGCTGCCTCTGAGCTATCACCCTGATTTCCCCTTTAACATTCATTTTGAGTGGGTAGTTTTTAAGTCACTTTTACCGATTTGTAATTAAATTATATTTCGAAAACCTTCGAATTCGATCAGTAAGTCCACGGTATATTATATAACCATGTCCTATTATTATTATTATTATTATTCATATTAATTTTTTCTTTATAAATGTTTACTAGTATAAGTCTTAATTTATTCTTTATACGATATTATATACATATAATAATAAAAATATTTATATCTTCGTTTATTTTTTGTGGATGTTTAATTTTATTATTTTCTACTACTCAATAATGTTTATTTTTATTAATGTTATAGGTTAGGTTAGGTTTTATGACTCATGCCCGGGCTTTAACTACGAGGTCATATCGCCTACTACCAGAGCGCTCTTTCGTCACTCTGGTGGACATGAGCCCGACTCTACTGTGGGAGTCCTAAATTTTGCCTACCCTAAATTTTTATTCATCTAGGGTAGGGGTCTTTAACGAGTACCTGACATCGTACAGGCTCGGGACCATCGCTTAACGTCCCATCCGAAGGACGGCGTGCTTAAGTTTATTTTACCTCCCAGATAAAATAAACTAAGGGCCTCGGTCGGGCTACGAACCCACGACCTTGAGCTCAGAAGTCAAGCACGCATACCACTGAGCTACCGGCGCCCTCTATTAATGTTATATTGGTATCAAATTAAAGATTAGCGTGTTACCCGGCGTTGCCTGGTTAGTAGTTCTGACATGCAGACAGAAATTGAACTGATGAAGTGACAAAAATCATTCTGACCATATACAAAGAAAACTTTAATTATAGATAGTTAATAAAGATTGGTTTGTTCAATGTATCAAAACAGTAAAATAAAAGTGCTTAGCTTGTTTTGTTAATATTTGAGGAATTAAGTTAGCGGATTACTTCTTAGTGTCATGGAAATGGAAGTTTTGAATTGTAATATAATGTTGTCTACTTATCGAAATATTTATAAAGGGAGTATTGTGAACTGTTATGTTATGGCTTGGAAGGTGAAGGGCCTTTAGATGCTTGTAAAAATCATACAAATTATGTAATTACTTTATATTTGCTAATATTTTGAAATGTATTTACAGCGCCAGTCATTCAAACGTCCGTTGTTCTGAAACAGTTGAAACTTGAAGGCTTCATTGTCACGAGGTGGATGGACTGTTGGTTCGAAGGAATTGAACAAAATCTTAGATTTATTAAAGAGGTAAATAAACAATTTGAATAAATTAACCAAAAACTGATAGAAGTATTGAGAAAAAACAAGTTAAATAATAATAATATTTATTACAGTTAAACCATAACATGGTAATTAGGTATTATAAAAAAAGTATAAATTAGATACATAAACAGTTATTAAATCGGGTCCGTAATTGTAATAACAATAATAGTAAAAATGAACTAAATAAAAAATTAACAAGTAAATTCTAGAAATATTTAGTCCAAAAATTATAATATTAATAAATACAGTTACAGTTTTTATTTATAATTTAAATGATGGTATAAGTAAAAAAAAATGATGGTATAAGTTAATAATTCTTTCAGAAGTGTATTTTCCACAATATTACGGGGCGTTCTTGCGTCTTTTCCTCAGGTCACAATCTGCGAAATATAGAAAATAAAAATAAAAAGAGGGAATAATTACATTGAAATAATAATAATACATACAATAAATAAATTAATTGAAATAAAATAAACTAGTAAATAACTCATAAAATATAATGATGCTAGTGAAGTGGATAGGACAGACCTTAGAGGAGGATCTATGGAGGAACTCATGAAGATAAAAATTAAAGCCAAGTATGAAATAATGTTTTTGTATATGAAACACAACTTTAAATAATGTTATTTGATTCTTTTTGAACAAAAAAAGAAAATCCGTTTCTGAATAGAGGATTACCTCTAACATAAACATTTTAACAGTTTTTGTTGTTTCCATTGTCTTCTAGAGATGGGGAAGGAAATTAAAGAAATGAATTCCTTTATGAGTTATACTTTTTCAAAAAGATAAGAGCAATGTTTATTTTATTATTTATATTTTTCAGTATCTATTTTTTTTAAATGTTAGTTATTCAAAAAAAAAAAAAAAAAAAATTAGTGAAATTCATTTTTTTACTGCTTTCCTTAATCATTTTTGCAAAATAGTTTATTTATAATTTCTTTTTTCTTTTTGGCCTTATGTTCGATGCATATTAGCCATGTCAGTGTGTTATCTAATTATTTACGACATCCATGGCCCCGGGAGCGAGTTCTATCTACGAAATAAAACTCACTCCCGGACGGGATTTGAACCCGCAAACCATGGTGACCAACCGCGACCAAAGCCCTACCCTCTACCCCGCACGGTCACCATGGCTCCCAATTTTATAATTGTTCTTTATAGTTTTCTAGTTTAATGGACCTAAAATTTAGGTTAGTTTACTGAATGATGGACCTAAAATAACCTTTGTCTTTTCTATTTATTTATACCTATGTACCAACTTAAATATTTTTATTTTATTGGTAGCTAAGACTAATAGTTCAAAATAAATAATTTTGGTGTTATTTAAATAAATTAATTCAACTTGAAAAAAGTAAATAATAAAATAGCTCTTACTCCAATAATCATGACCGTAACTAAATAAAAAGTTGTTTATTTAAACTCTAGATCAGAAATAATTATTTTCGACGAAATAGAAATAATGCAAGTCTTAGCTGCAGAAAAATGATAATTAAAAGTATAAACTAATTGACAAAAAGAGTATTCAAAGGTTTATTTTTGGACAGCAATGTAACACTGAAACATGTTAGTTTTGTCATGGGAGCCAATCAACTTGACTTTGTGGTTACCTGCAGTGTAGACTAACTTTAAACTCGTTATATTTGGAAGAGTTATTTAAGAGATTGGGTTTAGTGTTATTTAAATATTTAGAATAATATTTATTTGAGTCAAAGAAATGTATGCAGTAATACAGTCAAAATAGATATTTACTCGAATTAAATTAGATGAAGACTTTTTTTGCGTTCATGTCTATTATTTTATCACCAATTAATGCTATGTTGACAGCTGACTCATTTAATCAATCGTGAGAACAGTCAGAAATTGTTAAAATGACAGCAATGATAGAAATTCACTGACGTTCCTATAAAATATAAATTAATGCTGGAATTGTTTTTAATACAACATATATAGGTATGTTAGTTACTAGAAATAATTGTTTTAGACCTTTATTTCAGACAAGGTAAGTATTTTCGAACTGTCTGCGAACAGAAAAGTCCCTCTAATTTTCTTATGTATTTATGGTATTTTTAACACTAAATTTTACGGTGCTAAAGGTAAAACAGAGATTCATTTTTAATTACCTTTTCCTTTGTGTAAACACATCTTAAAACAAAAACTTAAAAATAGAGAAAGCTTTCTCTTGAATTACTAACTTTTTGAATTGGAAATGTTAACTATACCTATTTAATTTGGGATAATCCATATCATACTTAAATATGTGTTTTATAAATTACTTTAGTTTTAATCCCTTGTATTTTACAGGGAAAACTCAAAATAAAGGAAACTGTAGTAAGAGGTTTTGAAAAAATGGATGAAGCCTTTATCAGTTTGTTTTCTTCCGACACAATGGGAAAGGTTGTCGTTGCAGTTTAACTGAAAACCTTTGTATACATATATTCATTATTTGTATATATTTAATTGTGCCTGCATTTGTTGTTAATATTATATTTGTTGTGTTGTTACTCTTTGAATAAATTATATTTTGAATATATAAAGTTATGAGCATTTTTTTTACCTTATTTGATGATGCAGTGAATAAATATATGTATTGGATGCTAATCCATACCTTGAAATTTTAAAATCTACTTCTATTTTTGGGTGTTTTGGATTTAAAAAATATATATTGTGTCTTAAATGAAAGAAAAATGATGTTCTCTATAAGATTTTCTCACAATCTTTAAAATTTGATTAGCAGATAAAAGGAGTATCTAAGAGATAATGATGTTAAATTAATAATTTTCAAATACAACTTTTCACTGGTTGTTATAAGATCCATTGAAATATAAAAATCTGCATTTATAAGTTGGGAAAACTTTTTTCACATAAAAAGCTTGAAATCTAATTTCAAAAATATTTGACTAAGATCACATTTGGGACATAACTCTTCATTAAATCTACAATACAATGTTTCATTGTACACGACATTCTTACGTGAACCCATCTGGCCTTCCGGATTCGACTCATTGCACGAATACAGGATGTTCAGTTCATAAATGCACATTTTTATATACAACCTCACACATTTCATACCGACCTGGATATTGGTTTCTTCTAAATGTTTAATTTTGTTAATCATGAACCCCTTCCTAGCTACCTGATATACCTATTAGAATGGTTTGCATTCGGCAAAATCGTCTTAGTTTATAACTAATTCTGACGACGGTGTAATGCCGAAACCGATAGTTTGTGTATAATTGTCTTTTTTTTTGTAAAATAGACATTTCGGAAAAAAAATTAAAAATGTTATTCTATTGCTTCAAAAATAATTTAATAAATAGGCTTCGATACCGTGAAGGTAAAGTGGGTAAGCAGGATTTTTTTTTTTTTGATATGTTGTCACTTGGAGACTTGGTTCAGGTAGTGTCGAACAGACCTCTGCAGTGTTCGTCAGAGATGTAGGGTTAGTGATATACAAAAAATTTAAAACATTCAAAACGGAAAGGTAACATTTAAATAACAAAAGTTCATGTATAATTAACAAAATGTTGATAGAGACGAGGTTTGAGCATGTTGGTTCCCCCAACTTGTAGAACTGGGCTCCAGGCATCAGGACGAAGTTTTCATGGTAGTCTAGGGTCAATTTGGCGATGAAAGCCTCGATGTCCGGCATGTTCACTTCCCTTCGGATCTGCTGATTCCGGAAGGTGCGCCCCCTGCTAAACGAAGGACCTTGTTTTCAAACCTTCGAAGTGTCAATATCATAAAGACCAGATGAAATGGTGTCTTGTCGTGAAATGTGTTGTATATCATAGCCTTGGCTTTAACTAAACCTGAAAATGATGTGTCGAAATCGATAGTTTATATATACATTTTTTTGTGGAATAGACAATATTTAAAAAAAAAAGTATTATTAATTATAATTGTTTTTATGTTGAACTCCTTTTTCAGCACCAGTTGTTCAGCCGTCTATCGTCCTAAAACAGCTAAAACTGGAAGGTTTTGTTTCTAGTCGATGGGCCGACTGTTGGTTTGAAGGAATTGAGCAAAATTTGAAATTCATTAAGGAGGTAAGTATTAAAATATTTGAAAATTATAAACTTGTTGATGCAGTGTCAGTTCACATGAACTCTGTTATGATGTACCCTAGCTCTTAAATCAATATTTTGTTTTATTTTAATTAATTGATTTATTTAATTTTTTAGGGAAAGTTGAAGATAAGGGAAACTATTATAAATGGTTTCGAAAAGATGGATGAAGCATTCATCAGTTTGTTTTCTTCAGATACTACTGGAAAAGTGGTGGTTAAAGTTTAGCAGAGAAAACCTCTACTATACTATATATACTCCTAAACAGATGACTGATCTATCATTTCATAAAATTATAACATGTTTTCCATTATTTGGTTGTGTAACGAGATTTTCAGATAATAGTAGCAATTTTGTAGTACAGCAATATATCTCCCAATTTATTTCTTCATCCATCTAATACATAATATCGTTTCAGGGCACAACTCCCATCCATAGAGTTCATAAAAAAATCTTCAAAAACTAAGATCAGTATTCATATCCATTTCTTATAAATTAAATTAACAATAAACATACAAAAAAAATCCAAGTTTAAATAATATTTAAACAAGTACTTAACACAATCAGCAAATGGAATGTCACAAAATCATAAAAAAACAATGCTCATTCATCATATAAAATTACAATGTAAATCTTTTGAACTGTTAGATTATCCAGTTAATATATATATATATATATATATATATATATATATATATATATATATATATATGTATGTGGAAAATGTATTTAGTATTTCCTAGGTATAAAATATAAAACGGGTCAACATAGTAGAATGGAGTAGGATTTTTTTTCGTTTTACTATTTAGTGGGTTATATCTGCCATTATACGGAAAGTTCCATTCAGTTTACAACATAATGCTTGTGTTTTGATAAAGTGGCTGATGCTACAGCGTTTTGTACGATACTTGAAGCTAACCCGCCAGATAGTAAACTAGGGGTGGGACGGTACAGCTGGAGCAGTGACGTGTCACCTAATCTCGGGCCGGAGCAGTTGCTACCTGCTCCATTGGTTTGAAATTACCGGTACAGTTTGGAGCAGAAGCAGTGGACACATGACCTTGGGAGGGAGGATTTTCTCAACGATCTCTGCTCCTGTTCCGCTGTACCGGTACTCGGATCGAGATCGCCGTCACTTTCCAGTTTCCCCTCCTGTTTTTTTAGGATCTGTGACTGGACAATCCGAAACAAAATGCCGCTTGGCGGAAAAAGCGCGCCCATTTCAAAATCTCCTCCTTCCTTCATTATTTTATTTTCCTTTAACTGAGTTTTATATTGAACATTGAACATGCTATGACATAAAAATTCAATCCTCATGCCGTTATTCCTATATCAGTACCGGTACATGGTACTGCAGGTAGAAGGGAGGGCATAATATAAATTATTAGAATAATATCTAGAAATAAATGTGTTATTATTATAATTATGTAGCAATAACTATAATTAAATTATAAGAGGTAGGTCAATAATTAGTAATATACACTCAGTTGTAATATAGAAATTTATTTCAATGGAACAAAGAACATAAAATAAAATAACCAAAGAACATAAAATAAACATATCATTTTTTATTAAAGTTATTATTTAAAAATAACAGCATTCTTGCCTTCATCTGTGATAATTGGGTCCGTCTTTCTGATATTATCTGGCCTGCTTTGGAAAATAGCTGTTCGCAGGGGACAGATGTAGCTACAATGCATAAGCGTTCTTCAGCAACTGCTGAAAGCAGTGGATAATTATGTTGATTTAGGAACCACCATTTTACTGGATCTGTTGTTAATTCCTCAATCTCTTCATCCATATATCGTTGCAATTCAATTATTGCACGGCTTTCATTTGTACCTGCAAGTGGACAATTTTAAATTTAAAGAAAAAATTCAAACTATTTTACAATGAGGTTAGGTACTTACGTATTCTTGCCGGTGTGGATTTAAGTTTTTTCAAATGCTTGGCCCAAACATTTGGTTTATTTTGAGTTGCAGTGTCTTCCACTTCGGTTTCTTTTGTCGTTGGTTTGTAGCTCTGGGACTCGCCTTGTGAAGATGTTTTTTGTATTAAAAAAAAAAAAAAAAAAAAACTTTATTTGGTTCAGCGCAAGGGGCGCTATACACAATTTAAAAAAAAATATATATATATATACATATTGCATATGGTTAAAATATAATGTCTTGTAGAAGCCGGGGCTTCAGACGACGGTATAGCAGAGGTTCCCCAATGCCAAAGGTAGCGGCTCCAGAAACACTCTGCAGCCCAGCCCTGAATCTTGTCGCTAACTCCAATATGAAGTCTCGAACGTCGGGAACACCCAGCTCCCTGCGTATCTGAGAATTCCTTACCATCCAAGGCGCGTTTACGGCAAGGCGGAGAACTTTGTTTTCGAACCTGACCAGTTTCTTAATGTTGGTCTGGCTTGTGCCGAGCCAAACCGGACAGGCGTATGTGATGAGTGACCGTATGAGTGCGGTGTAGAGTAGTGTGGCACATTCATGTCGGAGTGTAGTGTTCTTGTTGAGAAGTGGGTAGAGTGAGGAGAGTCTAGTGTAGGCATGTGTCAATTTGAAGTTAATGTGTTGGCCCCAGGTCAGTTTGGTGTCTAGGAGCACCCCTAGATACTTCACCGCCTGGTGTGTTGGTGTCCAGGGGATGTTTTTGTGGTTGATGTTTAGCGGTGTCAGTGTATCATGGTTTATGCGTCGTAGTGCGAAAACCTTGGTTTCTGTCTTGTTCGCGTTTAGCCTCAGCTTCCATCTGTTGAACCAATTTACCAGGACATCCAGACCCTCTTGAAGAGTGCGCACGGCCCTATGAAGATCACAGTCCTGAGCTATGAGGAGCGTGTCATCGGCATAGGTTGCCAGTGGCAGGCCTGGAGGCTCAGGTATATCGTGGCAGAAAAGATTAAAGAGAATGGGAGCGAGGATCGAACCTTGGGGGACTCCTGCACCGATAGTCCTTCGATCGCTAAGGCAAGAGTTAACCTTAACCTGGAAAGTTCTATCGGTGAGGAAGGAGGCTATAATAAGACGCAGGTATCTGGGGGCTCCCGTACGCTGGAGTTTGTACATCAGGCCCTTGTGCCACACTGTATCGAAGGCAGCAGCAACATCCAAGAACACGGCTGCAGAATATTGCTTCGCCTCGAAACCCTTGACAATGGTCTCTGCCGCTCTCTGGAGCTGATGCGTCGTGGAATGCATCTTCTTGAAACCAAACTGATGGGCAGGTATGGTGTTCGCTAGTTCCAGAAACTCCAGTAGCCTACCATAGATTAGTATCTCAAGCAGTTTTGACAAGCTGTTCAAAAGACTGATGGGGCGGTAGCTTGATGGTTGGTCTTTTGGTTTTCCCGGCTTATGGAAAATGAGTACGACCGCATTCTTCCATTGGGTCGGGAAATATCCAGCTCTGAGGCATCCATTGAACACGCTCGTGAGAAGCGCTACGCCCTTCTCCGACAGGTTCTTTAGGACGAGGTTTGGTATTAAATCCTCACCTGGTGCCTTTCTTCCCGGGAGATTGCTTAAGGCTGTCCTGATTTCCCCTGGAGTGACGAACTTTAAGGGCAGTTCTGCGCTGAGCGGCTCCTGGCTAATGGCTTCCTCTATTAGTAGCTCGGTATCCCTGACTCCCGGATGGCTGGGATTAAACACTGCTTCAAGATAGACAGAAAACATGGTGCACTTCTCTTCGTCTGATGTAGATAAAAGGTCACCTTGTCTCAGAGGAGGGATGAGAGGGTCCTGCCGTAGGATCCTGCGAGTCTCCTTCCACAAATTGGGATCGTTAGGGGACATGTTCTGAAGGAACTGACGATAGCCCTCAACTCTCTGATTTGATGCCCCAGTTGGTTCCATTGGCGTTTGGTTCTCGGACATCTGCTACGCTGCCAGCTGCGGCGAAGCCTATTTTTCTCTTCAATCAGGCGTAGGATGTACGTCGGGGTGCTGATGCCTGTCCTCTGCCGGGAGTCATAGAACTTTCTGTAGATCGCCTTCTTGACTGCGCTCTTGATGGAATCGGTAAGGAGTGTCATTGTTCTGTCTAGGTCATCGGTCGAGTTATAAGAGAAAGGAATAGTCAGATTTCGGTCAAGTTCGTCGCGAAAGATGTCCCAGTTAATTTTTCCGTCAATAAGTCGTCGTATTGGGGGATCAGTGAGAAGTCTGCCGTGGAAAGTAATGAGGACAGGGAGATGGTCGGAATCTAATTCGGGAAGTGGAATTTGGAATATGGGTAAGGTTAGATTTTGAGTGAGGGATATATCTAAAATATCTGGGAGGTAGCGAGCCTGTGTGGGGTAGAAGGTTGGCTGGTCGGGAGCAGTGACCACAATCGCCATGCGGTCGGTGAAGGCGAGAAGCCTTTGACCATGGGCATTGCCAACCCGACAGCCCCAGTTGAGATGCTTGCTGTTGAGGTCCCCAGTCAACAGGGTGGGTCCCCCCGTGAACACAGCCTCGAGATCTGAGGGATCAAGGCGCTGGTTTGGCCGCTGGTAGGCTGCCACCAACTTTAATGACGAGCCATTTTCAATTTTCAACTGGATAGCTACAGCTTCCAGACAAGACAAGTTCCCGAATATCAGCTCGTGGTGCTTAAATTTACGCCTGACACAAATGGCGACCCCTCCCGAAGCAGCCCGAGCCACTCTGTCTGCTCTATAAATTTTGTAGCCTGGAAGTTTAAATGTTTCATTGGGTATGAGATGGGTTTCGGTGAGACAGGCCACATCGATGCTGTGCCTGTGAAGGAAGTTTAAAAAAGTAAGCCTTTTGGCCTTAATCCCGTTCGCGTTCCAGTTAAGGAGTTTCACGGTACGAGTATCAAAAAGATTAGGGTTTGCCATGAGGATGAGTTAAAAATGACGAGAGGAGGTTGGACAGGAAAGTTTGAATTTTAGGGATTAAAGGTTCAATGATCCTGGTGATCAAAGAGGTGATGAAGGTTGGGAGATCAGGATTTGTACCTTGAGAAGGTGAGGAGGCAGAGTGGCTGGGGCGAGCCCCGAGAGGGGGGCCAGAGAGCCAGGCAGAGCGAGCGGGAGCAGGAGCGGGCTGGGGGGTGGGAGGGCTGGCAGCGGGTCTCCTAGCGTCTGTCTGTCGTTTGAGGGCGGGCCGAGTTTGTCTGTTAGCAGGGTGCTCCTTGCAGCCTCGGTAATTCCCTGGATGCTGCTCCCCACAGTTCGGACAGGTAGGTGGGCTTGCTTGGCTGGGACACAGTGTGTAGTGGTGATCACCCGCACACTTAACGCAGCGAGGGTCCAGCCTGCAGTAATTTTTGGTGTGCCCCCACTTCTGACAGTTGGTGCACTGCGGGCTCTGTCCGGTACGACGCCGGGGCTCCACTTGGACCACCGTATAAAACAGGCGGTCCAAGTTGAATATTTTCTTCCCCGCTGGACTGTTCTCCAGCTCAACTGCAACTAGCGGGGTGGGTAGCTTGTCGCCGTTGCCGTCTTTGCGGTGTAGCCGGGTCACTTTCCGAACTGGATAGTTCGGGGAGAGCAGCTCGAACACCTCCGACTCGGTCAGGGAGTATGGGACACCCCTGATGATTACCGAGAGACCACTGTCCTCCGGGTTAACAAAAGTGAAGTACTTTAAGTTGGAGCTATCATAAAATTTGGTTACATGCCGAAAGTCTTCTGAAGATGAGAGCGAAATTTTGAATTTTTTTGAACAGAACTTGATGTCAAATGGGGCTTTTGTCAGTGTTTTTAAATCTTTGATTATTTCTTGTAAATTCCCAGTATCCAGTAAGAAAATGGGGGAATCTGGATCTTGGGCTCCAGTTTGCTGTTGTCTGCAGGGTCGGGTTGAGGCAAGGAAGCCAGAGGGGCGAATTTGTTACTAAGTGTGATGGGAGGGCTCACCTGGTACCGGTACCTCTTGGCCGTGTCACTGAGACCGGGTGCTGTTGCTGGCTGGGTCCTGGCTCCTGCTGTGAGGCTGGTCGCTTCCTCAACTGGGTGAAGCCGCTATCCAACTCCATTCCAGGGATGTCCACATTGGTACACTCCTCGTACCAACCGTTTAATTCTTTTGGAGTACCTCCAGAGGACATCTTACTGCCCTCTTTTGGTGCACTTTGGATAGTTTTCACTTTGTTTTTTTTTATAGTTTTTAATAATAATTAGGAGAACAAAAATATACACGTGTTATCATGTAGCCATGAAACAGCTGTCCTGCTTTTTGTATTAAATATTCTTTCACTTTCGTCCTCACCCGTTCACCTTCAGTTACGTCGGAGAAACTCTCCATCCGAAAACGTGGATCTAAAAATGTAGCCACAGATAGTGTACCACTTCGTTCGAGACCCCCAAACCGCTCATTTCTCTTCACTTCACTAATCAATGTCTCAATCATGGGCTTCAAATCTATTAGGCTATCATCGAGAAGAAAAGTTTCGAGGCAGTCAATAAGCCCATCTATCATTGCTATTAAGCAGGAAGCTGGAGGGAAGGTTTGGGCACTTAGTGTTTTCGTAGCTTGTAGGAAGGGCTCAAGCACAGTGCACAAACTTTTCATTAACTGCCATTCGCTAGCAGATAATATAGGTAGGTCAGCATTAATAAATGCAATGGTAGTTTTCAGAGGGATTTCCAACTCAACTACCCGCGAAATCATGTCTAGTGTCGAATTCCATCTGGTTGGCACTGAGTTTTTTAATTTTTTGGGGATCAAACCCTCCTTCTTTTGGACCTCGGACAGTTTCCGCCATGATTTAGTGGAACTTCTGAAGTGTATTACAATTTTTTTCACCCTTTCCAACATACATCTGACATTATCCAAATTAAGTCCTTTTTCAACAATTAAATGCAGTTTGTGGGCCGCGCATCCCATATGCTTTAGTTGTAAATGGTTTTTCAAAGCCCCTGAAATGTCCACTGCATTGTCTGAAACGGAAAATATAATTTTTTCCGTTACTCCCATTTCATCAGTGATGCTTTTTATTTCCGCTGCCAAATTTTCACTTGTCTTGCGACTCGTCATTGCACGGCAGTCTAATAGCATGTTGAACAGTTTCCCTTCTGAAATAAAATGGGCAGTGACAGCAATGTATCCGTCGTTGCCCCTGGAAGTCCAGCAGTCTGTGGTTATCGTAACTTTTCGAGCTCTTGCTAACAGTTTCTTAACTTCCAAATGTGCTTCTTCATACCTGGCAGGAATCAAGGATGCTGAAATTCTTTTTCTTGAAGGCAACTCATAGGATGGGTTTAGGGACTTAATGAATTCCTTAAATCCTCTTATCTTCTACCACACTAAATGGTTGAAAATCACTTATGAATAGCCCTAAAAGTTTCTCATCGATAATTTTTTTCTCCTTTTCTGTAAGCTTTTTGTTGGTAAATCGTGTAATAGATGATTGCATCGGGGTAAATTCTTGCAATAATGATGTGCTAAGGTAAGAAGTTGTGGCTGAGATTGAGGCTGAAGGTGGGTCGTGGGGAAATAACATCTTTTTAGAAGCAACAAACGTTGAAGGTTTCTCTGGCTCCGACACAAGAACACTTGGATGATGGCGTGCAATGTGTTTTCTCAGGTTCGTGGTCGAGCTTTTGTAACTGACTTTGTTTTTGCAAATTTTGCACTTCGCAAAAGCTGAGTCTATTTGATCAAAATGATCCCAAATAGCACTTTTTTTCACTCTAATTCCAGGCTTAGATAACGACATTGTTCAAAAGAAACACTAACAAACTAAACAAAACAGAAATCCAAAAAAACTAAAACAAAAACTAAACAAAACCAACTAGAAGATGAAACGCAGTAACACACTAAAATTAATTCAGGACACTATGATAGAGACAGAAAGAATAAGCAGGAGTAGGAGATAAACAAATAAAATGCTGGGGAGGGGTTGAAAATGAATTATTTCGTTAGTCGGTATACATCAATCGTTCGAATGTCTACATGGAACCAGCGTGGAACATAATTGCTCCGGTCTCTCCTCTGTGACTGTCACTGGACCGGTTAATTGTCACTGCTCCAACGGCGTCACTGGAGCATTTGGACCTGTGACAGGCACAACCCTATAGTAAACCCTTTTCAAAATAACGGATTTTATCGCCATGGTACAAGATGAGTAATTGACCTCAAAAAATGCTGTTGCAAAATAAAAAGGTGAGAAAGATACTTTTTTGTAATTAGGGGTTTGGTAGTTGTTCGAAATGTTAAATTTCATATGTACAATAATAAACACTTTTATATATAATTTTGTTTTAAACAAAACATGTAATTGAATAAGAAAAACTGTATATGCCAAGGATATTTAATAAGCAATTATAATGATTTGTACTGGAAAATTATTATTAACTGAAGAAAAACAATATTTTGAGCCTATCGATGTCTGTTTAAAAAGTGAAAATCGATTGGACTGGTAGTCGACTTTTCTAAATTAAAGAAATCTGTCTTTACGCAAAATCTTGTTGGTTGTGTATGTAACTTAGTTTACCAGAGCAAAATATCATTCAACATTGTATGATTTTAATACCCTAATAAAACATTAAATATAGTATTTTGTAATATATTAATTATATTACTTGTCAGTACATATATCGAACTTGTTTATAACCCCAATAAGGTTTCTTTATTGTATTGAAATGTTTTGTATACTGTAGTACAAATTGAAATAATTTTGGAATAATGGCTCATCAAAGGACATTACCTCAAAGTAAAGAAGCCTTATTAAAATCCTACACAAGTCGATTAAAAGATGACGTGAAGTCAATGCTGGAGAACTTTGAAGGTACGTTTACATTGCTTGCCTACTTAATCTGTCCACTGGTCTATAAAACTATAAAAGATGAATGCTAGTTCAAACGATTGATTATTTATTAAATGAGCAGCATAGCCTAATTTAGCCAAACTAATTTATCTCAGGATTAGTGCAGTACATATTTAAAAGAACAAAAACCATGTTCAGTTGTCAAAATATGTATACATCAAGAAAGGATGTGAAGGTGGAAACTTTTTTTAGATCGTTATTTTAATTTCGTGAAAGGTCTAAACGTTGCAAGCCCACCTCCCCCTCTATTAAGAGAAACTAGTCTGAAATATTACTTACAGTGATATGAGAAATGTATTTCGGAATAGTCAAATCTTGAGATTAAAAAACATTACAAATGAGCAAACATAGAAGACGTTTTACAATGATATTTGCTTGTAGAATACTTCTGACGAGAAGGACCTGTTGATATTTGAAAGGAAAATTCTTCGAAGGGTTTTCGGCCCTGTGAAGGACGGACTGGTTTGGAGAATTCGCAAGAATAGGGAAATCTACGAGCTGTTTGGTGAGGCTGATGTAGTGAGGGTGGTGAAGTTGGGAAGGTTGAGTTGGGCAGGCCATGTAGCCCGAACGGAAGAGGGCGAAGTGCCAAGAACAGTCCTTGAGGAGCCTTTGTACCGATCAAGAAGAGCAGGCAGACCGAGGCTAAGATGGGTGGATGGTGTGGCAGCTGACGCGAGAGAGCTTCTTGGACAGCGAAATTGGAAAGCAGCTGCACAAGACAGAGCCGAATGGCGGAGGCTCATTGAGGAGGCCAGGACCCACTAGGGTTGTAGCGCCAGAGAGATAGAGAGATAGAATACTTCAACATGGCCATACCTTAAGTCGAAAAATTCTACTTATTTTTTGGTAAAGAATAAAAAAAAAAAAAATGATCTTTCATACACCGACAAAAAAATCTGGATTTTGTCAAGTGAACAATACGTGAGGGAGTTTTCTGAGTCGACTTCTACCCAATGATGCAAAATGAATGACAACAGGTGTAATAACATAAATTAGGAAAAATATCTAATATTCCAAGACGTTTTCTCGATCTGCATGTGTTAGTCGAGTTCAGAGCTCGGGAAATATGCAAACTCTGTAAATATCTGCTAAAATAGTAAACATTTTCATTTCAACATTCGATATTAACATATATTCCTGTCTCTCACATAACAGACCACTTGGTGATGATCGTCTCTCTCTCTCTCTATTATAATATTACTTTGATTTGACTTAACTTTATTACTCCTTTTAATGAAGTTGCATCAGAACTTAAACATTCTTTGTAATTTACACCTGTCGCTCTCCTTATTTTTTTGTATTAAATGATTCTAAATTTGAAGATAGTGATTTAGCTTTAAAAACTCATGTTAAAACATTTATTATATACTTCAAGATAACTTGAAATGTAATTTGTTGAAAATTATTTATATATTTTTAAGCAACTGTGCTTCTCAGGAAACCTGTATCGTAAATCTAAAGAATTTTCTTTGTGTTAAAATTTTTGAGAACAGGCTCATTCAGTCAATTTGCCGTGACTTGATGTTAATAAAGGAAATCAAAGGATTTGTCTAGTCAAAGGTGGGTATGCCGGTAGCTAAGAGGTAGCGTGCTAGCCTACTGAGCGTAAGATCGCGGGTTCGAAATTCGAGGCCTTAGGTTTTCTGAGAGCTGATAAAAACTTTGAGCACGCCGTCCTTCGGATGGGACATTAAGCGATGGTCGCGAGTCTGTGCGATGACAGCTATTTGGTAAGACCCCTACCCTGTCTAGATAGGCAAAATTTAGAACTCCCACAGTAGAGTCAGGCTCATGTCCACCAGTGTGAAGAAAGAGCGCTCTGGTAGAAGGCGATATAACCTCTTAGTTAAAGCCCGGGCATGAGTCACAATAACTAACTAGTCAAAGTTATATAAAAATATGGTGGTTAAGTGTGGTGGATCTATGGAATAAGATGGATCTATTCGTTAATATGTAAGTGACCTCTATTCATAAAATTAATCACCTTAATTTCGCTTAAGTCGTCACAACACAAGTCTAAAAAGCCAAAGTCAGATTTTTATAAAATCATAAATATAAAAATCGACGCAAAGAAGTATTTGTCATGTTATTGACGGTGGAGACAACTAGCAGTCGAGAGACAATTCTTTGCTTGAAGACAAAACTGCATTTCAGTTAGTGCTAGTCCGTCTCTCACGTGTTGTCACCACTTAAGTGACGTTACTTTGTTCTCATATAAAATTTACATTTCCCATCATATAATATAAATTTATATTTCCCATTATAAATTATTGTTTCTGGGGTACTTCATCGCATATTGACCAATCATTTTCTCATAGAAGCAAAAAGTCTAAAGATCTACTGGACTGTTACACTGTTCGGGTGGGATGTATCCCGCTGATAATGATGCTGTCGCATTGAAAACCGGTTCTGCTTGCAAATAAAACAGTGGGAAGACATATTTTGTTTCTATGACAAATCTCGCCCTACATCTTTCTATCACATATGAACCATTTTCTATTAAAAATAATTGTTTTTGTACTTATATGTTACTTCGTCTGTTTCAGAGATAGTGAAACTAGCAAAAGGAGAAAATGAGACTCAATTGAACCGGTTCACACAATGCGAGCAAGACACGTTCGAGATGAGTGTCCGAGCGTCCAACATGGTCCGTGCTGGGGAGTCTCTCATGAAACTGGTCTCAGACATCAAACAGTATCTCATACTCAACGACTTCCCTTCAGTCAACGAGGCCATCGCACAGAACTCAAAATTGATGCGAACCAAACAGGCGGAGTGTGATCAAAAACTGATGAGTTTGCGGGATGACATGGCCGCTGATCTCTACGACCTAGAAGAAGAGTATTATAATTCTATTTATAAAGGCACTATCAAAGAGTCTTCATAACATTTTTTTTTTTTTATTTAGTTGTAATTAGGGTTGGGTCATTGAGGCAAATTTTTGAGAAATGGCTCATTCAAAGTCACTTTGTCTTGACTTGACATTAAGTGAAAAATAACGAATTGGTCTAGTCGTTGGGTACACCAGAAGCTCAGACGTAGCGCACTTGTCTACTGAGTTCAAGATCGCGAAACTTTGCTGTGTCCTTTAGGTTTTTTATCTGGGAGGTGAGAAAACCTTGAACACACCGTCCTTCGATTGGTACACGATGGTCCCGAGCCTGTTCGATGTCAGGTACTCGTTAAAGACTCGGGCTCATTTCCACTAAGAGCGACAAAAGAGCGCTCAGTTAATATGCGATATGAATATTTAAAGCACGGACTTTAGTCGCAATACCTAACTAATAATTATTCAACTATGGTGGATCCGTATTAATTAAAATACCAGTACAAAACTAAACCATTAATTAATATTTTGTTTGATGGAACTATATTCTATTTTACAACCTGTGAGATATGAGTGTTGGTTCATTTTCGTTAACTTCCCTCCAGTGTTTTTTTTTTTTCTAGTTTTTATTTAACGTCGCATCGTCTTCAGGGCAACGACTATTGTGTCTACATGTCCTCGTAGAGTTTTGCATCTTTAAGGAACTGGGATGAGTGCGTTGTATTCGTCGTTGGGCGTTTGGAGTAGTTTTTTCATGTCAGTCGGTAGTTTGTATTTGTTTCTTAATGTGGTGTAGTTTGTGCAGTCCGTCAGTATATGTTGTACTGTGAGCTCTGTGTAGTTTTGGTTGCAGGAGCATGTCGGTTGTTCAAGTCCAACAAGTAGGTAGGAATGTGTCAGTTCCTATGTCCAAGTTTTAGTCTCGTGATGATCACCGTGTCTCGTCTGTTCATGGTGCTTGGAGGTTTCCACGGTTTGTGTACGATCGCAGTATCAGTTGACATATAACTCAATGGCCAAATTCCATTTTCCACTAAAGCATCGAACCAAGAACAGTGCTTGATGTTAAACAATAGTGGATACTTCATCGGATGAATTGAGACGGAATTATTCACCCAAAAAGGCCTCTGACTGCAATGGGCTATTTATTATTCTATGCGTAGATTATTCAATAAAACTGGGAATATCCTCCTGACCCAACCCTGCTTTATAATAATTAATTTTATTGCAATACGTCACTTATATTAAGTGCAGTGTATGCGTGTGTTCTATGGGACAATGTCTCTATACAAGTTCTATGTGACAAAAAAAGAAATCGTAGAGAAAAAATTGTAGAAGTTGTAGAGAAAAATCTCTACAAAAAAAGCAGTCTCTTAAGTCTTATGTAGAGCCCTTTTCACAACAGCGTATTTTTTTGACATGGTTCTTGTACATTAGAAATTATCATTTTATAATGAAGATTTGCTGAGAGCCCCTCATGATGGTCACGAATACATTGTTGGCATCTACCAGTGGTTGTTAAATGTATGGATTATAAGTTCTTATAGTTTTTTTTTTTAAATGTTAACTTACGTTTATTTATTTTTTGAGAGCATTATTATTGTAATTAATTTGTATGCTATTACATACTTGAAAAAATTGAAATTAGAATGCTATATATATATATTAGAATATATATATATATATATATATATATATATACACTATTTGTTTTTATTATTTTTTCCACTGACAATGAGAGGTTTTTGGCGAAATCTTTTTTGATGTTTCACCAAAATCTGTTGGTTTTTGTTTGAGCCCATTGGGGGCCTATATATATATATATATATATATATATATATATATATATATATATATATATGACAACCTAGCAAGCTTAAATGTTATTGTTGAACTTTGTGCTGACCATGGCGTAAGCGAAACTGGTACACTATTTGTTTTTATTATTTTTTCCACTGACAATGAGAGGTTTTTGGCGAAATCTTTTTTGATGTTTCACCAAAATCTGTTGGTTTTTGTTTGAGCCCATTGGGGGCCTACCTTCCATAACGTCATTGTACAGCACATGCATACATCGCATGGTAGGTTTCTATGTGATACTATGAAATCACCGACAGATCGCTGCAGTGTATTTCATGTCAGTTTAGCTCCATTGTTGCAAGGTTCTCCTCATCATTGTGTCTACCTTGGTCAGTCGTTCGAAGAGAAGAGACTCGTTCACATGAAGGGTAGTTGCGATATTCGTCTGCCTCAAGCCGTTGACAAACTATCGCACCCGTTGAAACTAGATTTTTCGTCGACACACAATTTTTTTCATAGCATTTAACCATTTATACACCCGATACAAGCCTAATATAACAAGAATATCGTCCACACAGTCAGACATCTTGTTGAGAACTGGTGAGCGGCACGACCTCTCTCATGGAGAAGTTGATACTTTTAATGCGATGTCAGAATACATTTCTGCGATCTGTGTCGATATAGTGGAAAGCTAATAAAACAAAGAACCCAATACCGGTACCTATACACTTCCTGTATATATTTTTTTGGAATTAGACAATATAAAAGTTATATTGTTCTTTATTTGTTTTCTATTGCCAACTTCAGATATAATGCTCTATTCACAGCTTTATTTTCTCATATAAAACTTAGTTACCCGCCATATTATTTATATTTTCAATATTATTGTTATTTTAACAGTAATTTGACTTATTAGGAGTGTCTCTGTCAAAAAGCTGAACCAGTTATGAGATATTATCATAAATTATGATTCATTGATTAATGTGGTGAAGACCACTGTTATGCGATTTACGGTATTTACCTATTTTTATTATTTTTTCAATTTCTAATCTTGTATTTAATGTATATTTGTAATGTCGAAATGTAAATAAAATAATTTGTGTAAATATATATTTATCCTATTTGCTTTTCCTGTCACTCACTAGTATAAAAAAAAGTCGGTAAATATACTTCCACCATCTATATACTTCCCCTACACGAATTAATCAATTACGTTTTCGCTCCAACTCCAAAGCCAATTGACTTTTTGGAAACTATTTGACGATTTGACTTATATAGTGGCTTCTTAATCCTCACATTAAGTTTTGTGTCGATATATTCATTACATCTGCAGTTATTTGGTTTGGGTATTTGAGTCTAACCACCTTCTCTGCTCCCCTCCCTTCGATTGATTCCGATGGAAAATGGTAGATGTCCGTATAGATAGGACATTGAACATACAATTTCATATCAAATTTCGTGTCAATAAATTCATTACAACAGTAATTTTTAGAGTTTTTGTGTTGTCGCCCCTCTGATCCCTCCTTCCCTTTGTCCGATTTGGCTGAAAATCAATAAGTGTCTTTAGAGGGTTCTTGATACACATATAAAATTTCGTGTCGATATCTTGACTATGTGTGTCTATCGGGAGTTACCAAGTTCACAGACAGACTTTTTTTTTTTTCATATTTGGAATGAGGAGGTTGGAAAACATGAAATTCCGTTGAAAATTCTCCATCGAATTTCGATGACAGTTGTATTACTTAATGACTCATCTATCATATAGATGATATATTTCGGTCTTAAAATTTAAGCATATTTAATATGCTTTAATCCATTGATTATTTAGTTAGTTCATTGTTCACAGACAGAAGAACAGTTAAGAAATCAGGGGATGGGAAAATATAATATTCCAGTGAAAACTCTTTCTGACTTTCCTTCCTCTAGTTCGTAAAGTTGGGAAAGTACGATAAATGATACTTTGAAAAATTTCTTACGTGCACTTTCATAGTACTAAAAAAAAAGTGCAATTTTGTATGAATTTTTCCTCTAAGCTACCAAACTACAATGATGTCAATCTTTACCAGTTTTAAAATAAAATAACATGGAAAGGTTTCTGGATGTACTTACGTATATCATATATATCACGACTGACGGCCATTTTGTCAGATTTTCAAAATTTGCCAGTAAAGAGAATTTTTTTTTTTTTTTTTTATAAGTATATGAATACAAATTTAAGGGGTGGCTGTTAGTACATATGGTGTATTTTTGAAAACTATTTGAGCTTTATCCGTTCAGGTTAAATAAAGATCATACAACCTTTTATTTAGCTTTCGAGCTATTTGTTCCATCAACGGGAAAATTTCAATCTAACTTCATATTTTAAATCTTATCTATTCAGGATGCATGTGATTTCAGAATCTCTGAATAAACTAAGGGCCTCGGCCGGGTTTTGAACCGGCGACGATGAGCTCAGTAAGCAAGCACGCATACCACTGAGCCACCGGCGCCCTATATATTATAATAAATATGAATAGGAGAACCTGTACTGCTTCACTAAAAGGATCGAAGTAAGGGTCAAAATGTTATTCTTTCGGAAAGATGATATGAAAAGAACAAATCATCTACATACATTATTATATATCCGAAAGAATAAAATGTTGACCCTCCCATTGGTCCTTTCCCATGACTTTGAGCTCAGTATGCAAGCACATAAGCTGTTTATGTTTTTGAAGATAATGGAAAAATGTTTAATATTTAAAAAAAAAAAACATGAAAATGATCATTAGACAATTTTTTTATTATACATATAATCAACAATGAAAAACTAAGTGAATAAACAAAACAAAAATTTTTAATAAATGTTAAGTAAAAAATAAAAATAAAATAATAATAAAAAAATAAATAAAAATAATAAAAAAGAAAAGAATATACTCAAAACAATTTTTACAGGACAACATTAAGAAAGGATAATTATGGAATCCATGTACAGGAAATATGAATTTTAAAATGAAATAAATAAAAATGGTAGTATACTCAACATCAATTATTATAATTTTTTAGTATTACAGAACATAGAGATGATAAACTAAACTTTTTGCAATGAATGTGAATTCTCTGCGTGCTGTAAATTTTTTATATTTTTTTCATTTATTTATATATAATATATATATATATATAAGTTTACTCGCTAAATTTACGTACACAGAATGAAAAATAGCTCTGAATTACAACCGTACTCCGTATACTTGACATGCATTATAGCATGATTTTTGCACATAAATATTATAATCTAAGCTTAAGTTAAACCTATCTGTTTTTGACAAATTAAACAATTGAGTAAAAACTTGAAGTAACTAACCTAATAGACTAACAGATAGGTTCAACCCTGCTCAACACACTCACAATCATACATTTATTACTAAGAAAATGCTTAAAATTAAAAACTTATAATAAATTATTATGTGGGCAAGTATACTTTTTTTTTTTTTCTTCTTTTAATCTTTTCTTTATTAAAATTTCTTTTTTTTTTTTCTTTCTTTTTTTATTCATATCTATGCCTAGTACACTAAAGGGAGACTATGGGATAAAAATTCGAATACTAAATTGTACATCGCGACCTAAACATTAAAGCTGCTATGCCATAAATGCCTATTGCCAGCCATATTTGCAATCAGAACACAATATGACTGATCAATGTTCGAACCACACCATCCTTAACTATGGCCAGTCATTTATTCGTTAGTCCTTTTTTTTTTATATTATTATTCTTTATTTTATTTTTTTACAATAAATAATAAATTCAAAAAATATCTTTTTGATGAAAAATTCAATTAGCTATTTTACAATTAACAGAAAAATATAAAAATAACTTAAAACTTAGCCCTTTATAAATCAAGTGATTAGAGTACGAACATACTTTAGGAGTTTTTGAGGAGTTCAATAGGAAGCAGATGAATTTAATAGGGGCACCAGTAGCTCAGAGGTAGTGTACTAGCCAACTGGGCTCAAAATCGTGGGTTCGAAACCCGGCCTCTACCTTAGGTGAATAAACCTAGACACGTACTTAGGTTATGAGAAATAAGAATATTCATGTAGAAATGAGTGACGAAAAAATTATTTTCAGTTTAATTTCTCTTAATGTGCAATAGCAATTTAAAATTAAATTTAAAAAAACATCAAGACGCGCGCAGGTGTTTTGTTTTTGAAATTATGATTTTTTTAAAATTTTATTGAAAACAATTGCGAAAATGTATTAGATATACTTTGTTTCAGTCAATTGTCCCCAGTATATGCTTATCATAGGCAACTAAACCTGGATAGGCAAAAATTAGAACTCCCATTGTAAAGGCGGAAAGAGCGCTTTGGTAGTAGGCGATATGACCTATATAGTTAAACCCGAGCATGAATCAAAAAACAAAAACAAATTTTTAAGTCGATTTTTAATATATTTTAAAAAAAGCTGGCAATTATGACTGCCTGAAACTGATTAGATATCTTGCCAAGAAGAAATCATATGGTATACGAACACGTATGTATAGACTAGGCGTAATATGGAGTGGAGGAGGGTCATTACCTGAGTAACATATTAATTTATTGATTGTCAGCCGAAGGGGGGAGTTTTAGAGGAAGAGTAAATTGAAAGTTGATCCGCAATTAAATACTACCAACCATTTTCGTAAAGCATCAACGCAGTATACAAACAGAAACCCTCAATTTCATAATGATATAGGTTACTATGGCAACTATAGAAAGCGAGTCCTTTCTGCCCTACTCGGGACGTTAAGCCCCCCACAAGAAAAATGCTTCCGCTCAAATCCTCCAAAACTACTTCACCAAGTTCGTATCCTAACACTTTCAGAATCTTAGGGAGGCCCTAGTTACAAGGTGTGAGCCGATAGTAAGGTTACACTTTAGTTAACCAAAATCACATTTTTAATGGTAGTAATATAAATTTCTTATTTACCTATCATACATATATATATTTATAAATATATACATATATAATCTTTCAAAATGAAAAAAAAAAAAAAAAAAATTGTATACATATTGTTCCAAATCTGCACAGGCTACCAGTGGTAAAATTGGAGCATTTTCCGAAAAACTCTTTCATATAATTTCAAGCTGTAGTTCCATTTTTGGTAAGGATTTGATTAATAAATTAATTTTGCGATTTTCTATATTTCTAATTAGACCTACTAATGATTTTAAATGCTGATTCAAGATTAGCTAAATTGAAATTTATGTTTTCAAAAGAAAATTCTAAAGAATACACACAGAGCACACAAATCAATATTTTCACTACATCCGTCACATGACTATTGTTTCGCCCTTCAGCATTATTTTCAAAAAGCTAAACGCAAGAGATGAAGTAAGTACGTTCTCTTTGATGAAGAAAAGCCATTATTTATTGAACAATTTTTGAAACATATTTTGAATAACTTTTTTTTTTTAAAGATATGAATAAAAAAATTTTATTCTATACCTTTACATTGATTACTCTTCTAAGAAAAAAACTACTTTTCAGACATATTTTTCAAAATTTCTTAGGCGAACTTTAAAAAATTTCAGGTTTATGATTTGTCAGATTGGAAAGCAATGCAACTATGTATTTTTAGAAAAAAATATGCCGAGATAAGAGATAAACTATATTTTGATAAAATGTATTCACCTATATATTTTCTATCAATATTATATTACTTTTTTTTTTAAACAAACCCCCTCATTTTTCATAACATATGTAGGTATATATATATCTTAGTAAATATTTGGTGAAATTGCACACAAACTGAACTGAGTTCTATTCTTGATCTCGCAGTTATAGACATTCTGTTAATAAACCAATCGTTCTCCCCAGGAAAGGCATAACTGACCCTAGGAGAGAAGTGAGTACTTCTCAATTGTTTAATTCAAACTCCACGTACTGAAAATTCTAGAATGCGCAGGGAGGAGAACTTTGCATAGACGTTGAATGATGAAGGTTAGTTGGACAACAAACTTAAAATGCAATTATACGTCACTGAAAGCGGCAGAAAACTGCACACATTTAATGAACAAAAATGTCTATTTCACAAAATATATGGGAGTTGCATTCGGTATTGCTACCATATTCAGCCACTTTGCTAATTCGTCGCTGAAGATGGTAGCAATTTTGTGAAATATACAATATATTTTTAAAAAAATACGTTTTTCTTTATATTTGTTATTAAGTGTTTCATAATATATCTACAAAACATGTTAAGAATCATTTAATCAACAGATGTCGTAGCATGTCAGAATTATTAGAACACGACACGATAGTACGAAAAGTAAATAAAAATTAAAAATAAATATTATCTTAACTGTGGATGAGCTTGGAAGCGATAGCGTTTTAATGTCTTTAAATAAAAGTTTGTTATGTACAAAACTGTTTCATTGCTTCCGTTCGTATTCATTTCAGTTAGTATACAATTTTTTTTAAGTTTAAAAACTGCAAAGACCCTCAGATTTAGGAAGTTTTAGTCACAAGAGGGTGGGACTTTGCGACAGCAAAACGCTCAAGAACCACTACACTAGCCATACATTAAGAGCCGAATCTATGTCTTTTATTGACAAATCAGGTGTAAACTTTTACTAGTATTCTTTAGAATTGCCTTCTGAACTCAAGCTTCGTTCCCTGTATTCTTCAACTACTGAAAGGCAAAATAAGTATTTGTATTTATTAATATATTTTATAAATGAAGATGCTTTGATTTTCCGCCCTGGTAGCCTTGATACAATCCCTCAAACTGGCCAAATATTTTACATATATATTAACTTACTGTTAGTAATCACACAAACTCTGTCGCCTAGATATTTATACTAAAAAAAAAATCTTCAAATAACACTACCTTATATACGTATTAGAATAACAATATTGTTACAAGTATTACATTTTGTTCATCCTTTAAATAATTTTATTTTATTATTTTTTATTTTTTAGAAAATCGTATACATATATTGTTTTGGATCGTTGAGAATCCTGGTATATCGTTTATAATCACCGCGCATTGTTTTTTTCTTCTTCTTTGTTTTTTAAATGTTTTATTTTTTTAGGAACAACCGCATTGTCAACTCAAATAGAAAGTTGACTAAAATAGCTAGAATACAATAGTTAAAAAGGCATACAAAGATTGTGCATATAACGTCTAAAAATAAAATAAGCAATGTATGAAAAACATTTTTATATATTCATATATTTATATATTTATAACGAGGCCATTCAAATTTTATTTGATATTTAATACTTAATTTTAACTTCGTATACGAAGCAGGAGACCAACTCCAATGACCACAAGATTTTTGCTTATTTTCTAAAATTATGATGTGTATTATGTACGTATACTTGTTTAAGCTCTCTGTACATTAGACATAAAGCTAATTAATGTATCTTTATATATAACTATAAATTTTTACTATCATCGGAACATAAATATACACAAAAACAGAAAAAAAAAAATATACATTTATGAAATATTGCTTGTCACAGTGGTGTTTGTTAAAACAATTAAACAAATTGTAATACAAAAAAACTATTATTACTTAATTTTAATCGTATTCTTTATCATCATTCGTTTCAGTTCTTAAAGGATTAAAATGGTAATTTCATTTATTAATTATTCAAGCATGAACATAACTCTATATACTGAATAATTAAGAAAAAAAAAAAAGAAAAAAAATTGTTATTTATAATTTACAATTACCTCCACCAAATGTACATAAACAAGTCATCTACAAATTTTCAATTAAAATTACAATTTTACACGTATTTCCTCATTAATTTATTTTACACAAATTCACAATGCCTAGTGGTGTAGAACTAGCATGCCCAACAGACCTCGTTATCAGTAATACAGTATTACATATTTAAAAAAAATAATAATAAAACACATTTCTCTCTTTGTTGTACTTTTTTAATTATTATTTTTTTTCTTTTAATTTAATTTAATGAACACAATAAGGAAATGTGACAAAATCAACACAAAAACAGAGAGAACCTAAACTCATACACAATATTTATAATATATATATGTATATATATATATATAAGATATAAAATGTACACATAAACCCTATGTTAGAGAGATGGGGCTATCACAATAATCCGAGGGGGGGGATCGCCGGCTACTTGACACCACTAGACACTAGACAGAAGGGGCTCATTCCACCCAACCCCCTCCCCCATCTCCACCTCCACCCCATTCCAAATCAACATTTATAATTAAATTTCTTTGGAATATATAGTCTGTTCAAAAAAATTTGAAATTTTGATATTAAATTTTTTTGAGAACTTTTTCTAAAATCTACTCAGAAATGAACAATTATTTGATTCTACTGAATAAAACACTTAGAATAAGTCAAAAATTCCACTATATTAGCTATATAGTGAAAATTTCACTATATAAATATAGTGGAATTTTTGACTTGTTCTAAGTGTTTTATTCAGTAGTATTTACAATGAATTTCCACAAGATCTCTGGCGAAAACATCTCTAATTATTTGATTATTTTAAAGAGGGAGGGATGCTTTTCGGAGCGTGTTTTTTGTTTTATATACATTAATAAACCCATAGGAACGTTTACATGATGCTCTAAAAGAAAAAAACTTACTATGGGACCCAATGAGGGCGCCGGTATCTCATAGATAGCGTACTTGCCTTCTGAGCTTAAGATAGCGGTTTCGAAGGTGTTTTATCTGAGAAGTTAAAAAACCTTGAGTATGCCTTCCTTCGGATGGGAGGTTAAGCGATGGTCACGAGCCTGTACGATGTCAGGTACTCGTTAAAGACCCCTATGCTAGGCTCATGTCCAGTAGAGCGACGACAGAGCGCTCTGGTAATAGGCGATATGACCTAATAGTTAAATCCCGGGCATGGGTCATATACCCAAGACATAAATGATGAAGTATTTATACAAGAACCAATGAAGTATTTAACATTTTGGGATTAAATCTCTACATAAAACCACAAATGATGTTTAAAGCAGTATGCCTATTCACAACCTTCATCTACGAGAGTGCTTGGATGTTTTCCTTCCTCAAGACATCCCAGACACTTTAATACACTATAGTGTATATAAGACGTTATAGGTGCCTTAACATTACGTTAACAAACTTTACAATAGGATCGTATCCAAAGATCCAATACCCAAGGAGCTCCAGATAGGTCAGATAGTAGTATAAGTTAACAAAGTCCACAATCTGCGCAAAGCCAAACTTGGAAGAAACACGTTCCTAAAAACAGGCCTAATCGCGCAGGATTTTCAACAAGAAATGTACACAACTCAGCGGCAAAGTACTGTTGCCATAGACTTCTATAAAAATACAATTAATTACAATAAAAACAGCATCATTTGGGTCCCATAATAACTTTCTAAAATCATCCTATAAACTGTGGGAGCTAAGGCGAAAAAAAATTGCGCAAGTAATCTTGAAAATTGCCCATACTTCTTTCATATTTTTAAACTATTTTATCTATTTCCACTATCCCGATTTTCTTTTTTAATCTACATTGATTAGCTCGGAACAACCCGCAATTCTTTCATCGATTTTATAGAGTATATATTTCTGGATTTTGACGAAAAAAAAAAAAAAGGTTTCCCATAATTTACGAGTTGATTCAAAAATATATATTGCACTATAATGTGCGGTGTAATTTTCGCATCCTTTGAGCGTTTTTTTTTTTTTTCAAATTTAGTTGAATCCAGCTATTACTTTTAATATATGACAATGATGGACATTCACACATAAATACCAACAAAAACCAACACGCACACACACACACACATACATATCCGGGAATGATCTAATTTATTTTTTTCTTGACGTCCTAAAACAAACTAATAACGGAAAAACTCGAATTTGATTTTTTTTTTCCCATTATGATAAGTACATAACGCTCCATAAGAGAAAATAGAAGCCACAACTTCCAATGAAGCTTGTGCTTACCATCTAATAAAACTGCTTCGAACAAAATATGTTTATTTATGAAAAAACGTTTAAATTGATTTCCCTTTCCAAAGGAAATTTGATAGGGTTTGTGTTAAATAAGTAACAGGTTAAAGGTTTCATTCCAACAATATTTTATTTTCATCGCTAATTTCGGCGATCAAAAATCGATTTACATAAGTGACCTGAACAATGAGGATATTGTTCCTTTTACCCTCTCTATAATTTTTAGATGCACTACCTGATAATGACTATTGATTACCGGAACTAGTTGTGTATATAAAATATATTGTAGGACTGATACCTTTGTATTATTTACTTAACAAGTAAGTCCACTATATCCGACTACGAATCAAGAAACACGTTTTGGGAGTGTGATGAGACCCTGGTGAAAGGGCTAAGCTTCCAATGAGTCCTCTCTTTAAAATCCTAGATATTCATGGTTTCCGAACACTTTTGGCAGATAATTTGACCGAGAACCGATTTAAAATGTTGATATGGAATGGGCTGGACAATATGGGGGAGGGGAAGGGGGTAGGGGGCGGGGCTACTTGACTCTCATGTCTAATACTGTACTCTCCTCCGATGAGCTAGGTAACCTTAGAGTTTCGGTCGTTTGATGTCCATGTCGCTCGAGTCCCCGCTGTCCTCCGGATGGAGAGGCTGAAAGTCTGGGATCTGCTCCCTCGGTGGGTTCCAACTGTCACTACCCGCACCTCGTCCTCCGCCTCCACCGCCCCTCATCGGAGGCGAACCCGAGCTTTTACCACCTCCACTCGCCTGAAAAATAACAAATCATTAGTAACAACCACAACACATACATCATATAATATATAATAATTTTACAATTGAGGGGGTTAGAAGCAAAGGGATGTAAGTGACAAATCGGCTGTAATTGAGATATATGTGTTAACATCTTCCTTGACACCTACCCTGACTACTGGCTAATGATCAGAACGATTGTTAGTACCAGTAATGCTGTTACTAGTGGAAAATACCTGGGTAATACCTGAATTTACGATGTTACAATAACTTTGAAGGTAATCTCGAAATGACATTTTTGTCACTTACATCCCTTTGCTTCTAACCCCCTCAATTGTGAGGTTCCAGAACTATTTTATACTATATCTATAGATTAAATGGAACAAATTTCAAGGTGAGAAACGCCGACATTTATAACTAAACCAGGACAGTTATAAACCTGACTATTGTATAAAGCCAAAACTAATAAATATAGAACTGTTTTCGGGCATGGATTGAAAAATAAAATTGATAAGTAAAGTATTTAATATGTAATAGTAAGATGTGGGACGAGATATCTCTCTTAAAACCAAAAAAAAAGGTTGACTAGGCTTTCAATGCTATTGCCAGTGGCACATCACCCGTATAGTATGTTGTGTAAAGGAACACAGTGTCCTACTACCGATATGATGCAGATTAATTCACCATTAAACAAATATTCTATATTGACCTCCTTAGCAAAAATGCAATATCTAACAACAAAATGAACTTTACTTTTAGCAATGATATACATCTACACTGGATACATCTGCGAATGCATCAACACTGCACATGTAGCGTTTTCCCTTTTGTAAATACAGGATAGTAAATAGGATTTATAAATTATTGTCATCCTCTGTAGCAATACTGAAGTTGTGACAAGTTATAATTTATTTATTTTTATGGCAAGACTATGAGTATTTCACATTTTCACTTCCACAGGTATACGGAATATATGAAGAGTAATGTAATCGGTCAGAAATTCGATGTTGATTTTTCACCGGAATTTCACGTTTTCGACATCCTGATATCAAAAGTGAAGAAAAAAAAATTCCTGTCTGTGTGTGTCATTGTGAACAAGATAACTGTCGGAAAATGCATGTACTGACACGAAAATTAAATTGTATATTATTTTAAAAAAACATATGGACGACATATATTTAAATTTCAGCGGAATCGTACGAAGGAAAGTGGGTGGGATCAGAGGGGGGGCTTAACTCAAAAACTCCAATGTCAAAACCCAATAAGAACAGCACATATTCATTTCCCAAAATCGCAAATCGGCCGAAAGGAAGGGGACTTGACTCAAGAACCTTAATAAATACCGATGTAATTCAAATTAGTTAATATGACTCATGCCCGGGCTTTAACTACAAGGTCATATCGCCTACTACCAGAGCGCTCTTTCGTCCCTCTAGTGAACATGAGCCCAACTCAACTATGGGAGTCCTAAATTTTGCCTACCCTAAATTTTTATTCATCTAGGGTAGGGGGTTACTAACATGTACCTGACATCGTACAGGCTCGGGACCATCGCAACATCCCATTCGAAGAACGGCGGCGTGCTCAAGATTTTTTCACCTTCCAGATAAAAAAAACTAAGGGCCACGGCCAGGTGTACAAATGTACAAGTCGAACAAGTAATGTTCTAATGCTCCTAGCATGTACGAATTTAATTTTACATGGATAGTAAGGTTTTGTAATTTACATAGCAACTATTCATTGTTTTATTATATTAATAATTAGAAGAAATTATAAAGTTCAAATAAAGAGGAAGTAAGTTAGATGTTATATTGTGAAGAAAGACAATGGACTTAGGGAACTTTAGATGGGATTATGTTTAATATCAATTCTAACAACTCATATCCTTTAGGATTATGCATACAGTACTTTCATAAGAAACATTTAATTACAAATTTAAATGTTTAAACTTTTAAGACAACAGACAAAATAAGATAATATTATTATTCTAAATTTTCTGAACATTTCCCACTGTAAATTTAATAGAATTACAACTAAAACAAGCAAGTTTTTAAATTAAAATCAAAGTAAAAGGAAATATCGGTCCAATATTTTCTTCATATTAGCAGAGGATTTACACAGTTACAGTTTTAGAAATATAATCTGTATAAAATAAAAATAAACAGTTTGCTAAAACTATATCTTACTAAGGGTGATAACCAGTTGCATATACTAAACAAAAAACTGCAATTAGAGTACCTAGTGTACTTCAGATTTTAAAAGTTTAGCCTAGTAGCAAGAAGTAAGCAATAAGTTAAAAATATAAACCATTGAACGCATGAAAAACAATCAACACTGCATGTTCTTCGCTAGCAATAGAAGTGATTTGTACACCTGAACAAACGTCGTTTTTTGAACTTTTAGGGATAGAATGAATGTATCGACACGAAATTTTATATGAGTGACCAAAATCCCGCAAGGACAACTTTGGATTTTCACCTAAATCGCTTAAAGGGAAGAGGAGAGATTAGGAGGATAGCTTAACACAAAAATTCTAATAACTGCCGATGTAATGATTGTTTTGACATGAAATTTGATATTTAAATTTAAATCTACCTAAGGACGACACCTATCAATTTTCAGTGAAATTAGATGATTGGGAGGGGAGAATCAGAGAAGGGGGCTCAACTGAAAAACTCCAATAACTGCCGATGTAATGAATGTATCAACACACAATTTAGTGTGAGGATTCAGAAGTTCCTATGTAAGTCAACTATTCGCTTTTAGCCCAAAAGGTTGATTACTGTTTGGTATATTCTCTATTTTTTAAATAATTCTCATGTAATTTTTTTAGAAATCCTGAGAAGAAATGAAGAGTAGCAGTCCAATATCATACTGGACACAAACTCTCAACACCTTCACCACACACACACACTCAAGTCATTATAAGGCCCTGAAGAAGAGAATAAATAGTTTCCGAAACGTTGACCAAAATTTGAATTTTCATTTACACGAGAGAAGCTCGAATTCCTTCTACATTATAAAGATACTGTCGACTCTATTAATCATTATAAACATGGTTTTATAGGAAAATGAGTGAGGTGGCATTATGCGAAAAAAAAAATCTCACCAGGTCATTGAGACAGTTAAAATTATTTTTTTCCAAAAAAGAATTTAAATAAAAAAACTGTGAAATATGGAGTTGAATTTTATTTTTATTTTTTTTAGGAAATCCTTCAATTTGTCTTGTTTCTAACGGGAGCATTAAATACAATTAATCCTAAACGACCGATAGGGTAGTTGGGGGTAATTTGAGAGTTGTCCAATAATTATTATTTTTACGACAGACAGAAGGGTGGGAGAGAGAGAGAGAGTGAGTGAGGGGGGCCTCCCTGGTACTAAAAGCCGTCTGATGGGTAAGAAAGCTATAAAAAGAGTTGAGAGGCCGAGGGGAGAAGAGTTTTATTCGCCCATGATGAGGCCTGGGTGACTTTCCATTACAGAGACCAGGTTATACCGTCACTAAACCAAAACCCACCACCTCTTTTACTGACCATCTTCACTCTTTACCTTGATTTAACACTCCCCCCCACCCCTACATAAACAAAGATGGCAAATAACCCCTTTTTATACTACCCTTCTCCCTACCCTAATATACCATAAAAAGGTTTCAATAAGGTGACAATTTTTATTTGCGTTATATCAGTTGGTTTTATTTTATTATTATTTTTTCACTTTCTCTTCCCATAAAAAAAGCATAGGGCAAAAGTTGGGATCCTATATAGGGAATATATATATAATATATAGTTAGTTATTGCGACTCATGCCCGGGCTTCTAACTTTGAGGTAATGAGTAGAGGTAACTCTACTATGGGAGTCCTAAATGTAGTCTAAATTTGTATTCATCATCATCATCCAACATCGTAAAGGCTCGCGGGACCATCGTATAACGTCCCAAACCAAGGCGTGCTAAAGGTTTTCCTATCTCCCAGATGAATTATAATAAATACAATATATATATATATATATTGTATTAAACTTGCTAGTGCTGCCCCCATAATAATTTCTCATCATCTTAGTACATATTCTGCCTACTATTTCTATATTAATTTTGACTCTTGTCATTGTTTTACTTACAATATTATTGCATTTATCATTGCATTTTTATTTATAAAACATTATATTCCTAAAATAAATGAAACATTTGTATTCTTATATTCTATTTTGAATTATATTTACACCATAAAATGTTTCAAAGATATGTTTGAAGAAAAAGGAAATCAATAAATAAATACTTCATGATCCGATATTTGTACAAAATGTCGTTTTTTTTTTCCGATACGCATCTCTAGTTTATATCGGCATTGGCGGCGGAACGCCTTAGCCAAAGACTATTGGTTCATGATCACTTATGAAATTATGAAAACATATTGTAAAAAGTTTTAAACACGCTCTAGTACTGCCCCCATACGTTGAGTTTCAAATGTGCGAATGATTGAATTTCAAAAATGTATTAACTGAAAACAAAAAACGCTTTTCTATTATATATATATATATATATATATATATATATATATATATATATATATATACATTGGTGGCGTAAGGGAGGAGCGAAGGGGGGACAAATTAGCGTCCAGCTCACAAAAATGTAATACTTAAATTAAGATAATCATAAAATTTGAAAAGCATGAATTTTCTACTCTCAGTTTCAATCACTCACTTGTTTGAAACTCAACGTATGGGGGCAGAACTACATCTTTAACTATTTACAATATAAGTTTAAATAAGTGATCATGAACCAATAGTCTTGACTAAGGCGTTCCGCCGCCAATGCCGATATAGACTAGAGATGCTAATCGAAAAAAAATAACGATATTTTGTACAAAAGAAATATCGGATGATATCGATATACGATAACATCGGCTCATGAAGCATTTATTAATTGATTTTCTTTTTCTTCAAATTTATCGATGATTTAAACATTTTCTGGTGTAAATAAAATTCAAAGTAAAATATAAGAATACAAATAATGTTTTATTTATTCTAAAAATATAATATTTTATAAATAGAAAATGCAATGATAAAATCAATAATAATGTAAGAAGAACAATAACAAGAATTGAATTAATATAGAAATAGGCAGAATATGTACAAAGATGAGAAATTACTATTGTCACAAATCGTCAGCGATACTACAGCCTATCTTTCTATCGATATAGAATTGGGAAATCGTGTCTTTAAGATCGAGTAAACACAAGAAGGTTAAGACAGCTGAGAGGAGGGACGTAGTTTTAATTGGCAGTGAGGAGAATAATAGTTTTAAATGGTTTTATATTAAGTACACATATCGGATGTCAAAACGCAAGAAAAAATATAGATATTAATATATTCCCTATCGATAAGCATGCTTACTAATTAGATCGATTCTCGTTGCTTACCACCGGTCGCCCTCAACTCATCACAACCATATTAACGAGCCCAAATTACTGCCCCCCCTTGATCCTGAACTCTCTCGGCACCCTACAGAGTGACAATGCACACAACTCAAGGCGGACCGATCGTTAGTTGGTCCCCTCTGTAAATCCACGAGTGACAGAGTTTCATTAGACCCCACACTACACGGGAGTAATGTGCCACTGATGATGACACAGTTGCATTGAAAACTGGTTCTGGTTTGAAATAAAACGTTGGGAAGACATTGTTTATCTCAATGAGACATCTCGTCGCAGAACATCCTTACTATCATATATGATTTAATTAAAGATCAACAGATGTCAGTCATACATATAGACTACTGGTGCCAAATAAAAAATTTCACGTCGATATGTTCAAACCATCGGGGGTTATAATTCCTCCCTAAACCACCTCTTGAACCCAAAAGTAAAATTTCTTGTGTCTGTAAACACACATGCACGCATACATTTTTACCCCTCATTTTAGAATTTAGAAAATCAGAAATAATGAAATCCCAGCGAAAAATTAAGTATATAATATTTGATGGATTGCATAACTTTATCACATCTATCCGATGAAGTAAAGGCGAGGTTAGAGCTGACAGTGGACCTACAGACCTATAGTATAGGACCGGAACCCTTCTGCGGGATCTCTAAGAGCACCGCAAGGGCGACAATAAAACGTTGTATGACCAGGTAACACATTCAGTTCTGGAGAGGTGTCCCAAAAAGTAAAGACATTCAAAACTCTTTGTGTTGCAGAACCCTCAGAGAAAAGGAGCCGAGAGCTCCTGAACATGAACAGAATGCACCTAAAAACTATGACAGGGTTGACTGCAGGACACTTTCATCTGAACAAACACCTACACAATATGTGCGCATCGCTAGAAGCCCTCTGTGAAGGAAATGTGGGGAGGAAAATGAAACTCCGGTTCATTCTAAGTCAGTGTAAAACTATAGGAAGCAAAGCTTCGGGTCTGCCATAACAGAAACAAAGCAGGTAATGCAGGGAACCTGCAGCCGAATCCTGGACTTTATTAAAGATACAAGGCTGCTCTAGGGACCTACACCACTCCGCACACAATAGGCCTATTCTGGCCGCGGTGATACCATCAGCCCTAAAAAAAAAGGCGAGGCTATATGTATAATATTAAGATGAAAAGACATATGTTAGGTTTTTTTTGCAGTGTAATTTTATAAGTAATAGTTTCGATCATCTTATTCCGAAACTATACTATAGAAGAATAGATAAGTATTTAAAAAAATTTATAGAACACTATCACTAGCTATTGTCACACCCGAAATGTGCAATCCTTATATCTATATTTACACAGGGCATCCTTTTTGAAGTATCCTCCGTCATACACAAATAACAACAATAATAATCTCATGAACAAGTTTTCAAATAAAGTTTTTAGGTATTGCAGTAACACATTGAAGGTAATATTTAAAGAAAAAATAAAGGGAAAAACATAACGTAAAATATACTATCTATTTCACAAAATATATATAAAATATTCGAGTACTTTCGGTATTGTTACCATCTTCAGTCATGACTTGAACAAATACTGTAGGGTACTTAACAAATACAGTATGTGTTAAGTCGTGGCTGAAGTAGTACCGAGGGTACTACCATTTTTACAAATACTTTTGTGAAATAGACAATATTTTTAAAAACATACGTTTTTCTTTATTTTTTTATTGTGTTTTACAATATCTCTACAGAAAATGATAAGTATCATCATAACGTAAAGCTTTTTGGCGTGTAAAACAGTTCTTCAGATACCGCCTTAGGAAACTTCAAATGGACCACCTTATAATAATAATAATAATAATAACATGCAAATAACAGCTGAGAAAATGTTTAAAAATAATGAGTGTAGAGCATACCATTCACCTGATATTTTTTTATTTAAACCAGTTAGGAGGAAAAAGTCAATATTGCTTTCAATATTATCAATATAAAAAGAAAAAAGTCGTCGGTGAATCACCGGCAATGTACTTCCCCAGAAAGAATTAATCAATTAATTTTTCTCTCCCCCTCCAGAATCAGTCGATCGTTTGCGCTAATATTGAATAGTTCAATTACTTAGGGACTCCTAAATCCTCATACTAAATTTTGTGTCGATAAATTCATTATATCGGCAGTTATTAGTGTTTTTGAATTGAGCCCTCTCCCCTGAACTCCCCTTCCCTTCAGCCGATATCGGTGAAATTTGACTGACTATGTCCTCAATGGATGTCGATACATTCATTATATCAGTAGTTATTAGGGTTTTTGTGTTGAGCCCCCTCTGATCCCCCCATTTCCTTCATCTGATCCCGCTGAAAATAGATAAGTGTCGTCCTAATGGGGTTTTGAATTCACATACGAAATTTTGTGTCAATAAATTCATTACAACTATAGTTATTAGATTTTTTGAGTTAAGCCTCTCCCTTAAACACCCCCTTCCCTTGAAAATTGATAGATGTTGTCATTATGGGGTTTATTTCACATACATATATACAATTTTGTCTCAATACATATGAAATAATAATAGTATAGTAATATATAATGTTCTATCGGAAGAGTTTTTATGTTAAGCCTCCCCGTGATCCTCCACTCCCCTATGATCGATTTGGCTGAAAAACAATAGGTGTCGTCACTGGAGGGTTCTGGATTTACATAAGAAATTTCATGTCGATATATTCATTCTATCGGGAGTTATCGTCAGACAGACATTTCCTTTTTTCATATTTGGAATTTAGGGATTCGGAAAATTTGAAAGTTGAAAACTAACTCCGCATCAAATTTTGGATTGTTTACATAACTTCCCCTATACTTCGTATAGCTGGGGGAGTAAAGTGGGTGAAAATAAAAATATAATGTATTGATTGATATGCTCTACATTTAGATTGTTATAATTCGGTGATCACCTGAGATCAGTCGCTCACCTGATGCATCCCTTCATAGCCCAGGCTCCCATCAGAATAAGGGGTCTGCAACACCAGTATCACATATATTAATAATACATATTAACAAGAGGTTACAATAAGAAAAATAAATAAATAAGGTACATATGTCAGCGTCAAATAGACTAAAATATAATATCACATAACGCCTGTCTATACTGAAATACATTTAAAATTATCTTATTTAACTGTCTTAACCTCATGGTATATCAGAAACTATAAATTTGTATAAATGAAATTTTTGACAAAGTTAAAGAGTGATGTGTGGAGTCAACCATGAATCGATGGGACAAAAATAATTTGGTATCCAGAAAATATCATGTACATTAAATAGTTAAACAGACCCTTAAGGAAAATATCGTGAAGTGATGTAACTTTGAATACTGTTAACAATTGACGCTAAAATCGCGATCTTAAATGACGTAAAAATCAAGTAAAATAAGGTAAATGTAATTAATTTTATGTTATTTGACATACATAAAGGAAATTTTAAAAAATGTTTCATAATTTAGTTATTATGACTCATGCCTAGGCTTTAACTATAAGGTCATATCGCCTACTACCAGAGCGCTCTTTCGTCACTGGTGGACATGAGTCCGACTCTACTATGGGAGTACTAAATTTTGCTTATCGTAAATTTTTTATTTACCTAGGATACGGGTCTTTAACCAGTATTTGACATTGTACAGGCTCGGGACCAACCCTAACTTCCTATCTGAAGGACGGTTTGCTCCCCAATAAAATAAAGTAAGGACCTCGGCCGGGTTTCAAACCCGCGATCTTGAGCTCAGGCTTGATCAAAAAGTGGTCTGTTTGTTTGGTTTAAAGTCCTTACGTACTCTCAATTCGGGCTGAAAGGACTACCTCTCTACACTCTGCTATCCTTAACCAGCTCCGTAAACCAATGCTACTCCATCAGTCATTTTTACTTAACAAGTAACATTTAGAGCAAACGTAATTCTCCAGTTATAAGAAGCTTGGAAAATAACTACAAGTTGAGAGTCATAGTTAATTATTATGACTCATGCCCGGGCTTTAACTATGAGGTCATATCGCCCACTACCAGAGGACTTTTTCGTCGTTCTGGTGGACATGAGCCCGACTCTACTGTGGAAGACCTATATATTGCCTTAGACCCATATTCATTAGGGTCTATAATGAATACTTGACAGAGCGCTCTTTATTGGGTGACTCAACTGTGGTACCCGTAGTTGCTAAATTTTGTCTAAACCTGTGGTAGTCAGAATTTAAGACTCCCATGGCAGAGTTGAGATGTACATCAGAGTGACGTAAGAGTGCTCTGGAATAGGCAATATGACCTTGTAGTCGAAGCCCGGGCAGGAGTAATTATGTGATGTACAGTATACATTACAGGAAAAATGTTTCTTATAATTAAACATTTTATGGTACACATTTAAGAATAATATCAGAATATCAGAACCAAAAATCATCAAGCCATTGTACAAAGAAAATGGGCTCTCAATGCAGATATGTTAATGTTCAATTTGACTGAAATAAAACAAATGTCAGCCCTAGAGTATTTTATTTTTCTTACAAATGAGAGCTTGGCGTTTTTCGGTTCTACTATATTGACTATAACTATTTGACACAAAGAGGCAGATAGTAGGCAGGCATGTTGACTGTATTTACCTGAGCAGCGGACATGGGACTGTAGTCAGCACCGTTGATCCCTATCGAATAGCCCATCGAGTCCTGAGGTCCGGAGCCCGGGGGGGCGGGAGACATCATCGGCGTCGCTGTTCCTCCCGACCCAGGGCCCAGACTGAACGGCGACGCCCCCGCTGCAACACCAACAATCACTCTTAGTCGACAATACTAGCTGGTTCCTAGCTCCTTATATTATCTATGCCCTATCATCTGCGCAAAAATTTCCATTTTGTCTGGTATCTATTTTTCATACATTCAATTATGTTGACATAAAGAAATGATGCGGGAAAAAATGGTTGCACAATTAATATTACTTTTAACTATAATTCTAATATTTTATTGTTTTGACCTAATAATAAATAATAAAATAAATTTTTTTTAGATTATCCAGTAACACATTTTAAAGAAAAATAAAAGAAAAAACATCATAACGTAAAATATACTGTCTATTTCACAAAATATATATAAAATATTTGCGTACTTTCGGTACTGCTACCATCTTCAGCCATGAATTACAAATACTGTACAAAGTACTCCGATATTTTACATATATTTTGTGAAATAGACAATATTTTAAAAAACATACGTTTTTCTTTATTTTTTATTAAATGTTTTACAATATATCTGAAGAAAAACATTAAATTAAAAATTCGAAAAAAACACGACACAAAAAAAACTTTTTTGTTCATTAATTTTTTTACTGAAACCTTGTCGGGGAGGGTTCTTTTTGGGAGGCTGGGGGGAGAGGCTTGGCCTTATAAACATTTGAGCTCAAACTCCAAGTCTCTAGCTGCAATAGAGACCGAGATCCCTGTACAGGCTCTGATGAAACCTAAAAGATCTTAGAAACGGCATACCCGATTTGCACCATTCATTAATAACCATCTCGCGAACACCAGTTGAAACAAAAAAACCGCTGTGAACTCGGTTCAGCCGTCTTGGAGCTACGATGCCACAGACAGACACACAGACAAAGGTTTCAAACTTATAAAAATGAAAATTCTTGAGCATACTGATCTTTGGATAGGACGTTAAGTAAAATTTCCGAACCTGTGTGTAGTCAGGTACTCGTTAAAGACCCTCTACCCCTTGGTATATAAAAGTGGGTAGACAAAATTTAAGACCCTCGTAGTAGAGTTAGGCTCATGTCTACTAGAGTGATAAAAGAGCTCGATATGATCTCGATTTAAAGCACGCACATTAGTCAATATTAATTCTAGTGACATCATAGACATTCACAATATTAAACATTTGGCGCCTAACATGAGACACTACAAAGTGTCTTCAGGTCAAAAGTTTTTTTTAATAAGTTTACAGTAGTAATAAATACTTTGTAGTAACTTGACAAAACTCAAATCCATTCATAAAGATTTCTTTTTAAACTAAAGCAAAAAATCTACTAACAAAGCAGAAGAATCCAACTAAAGCCAACGAGAGTTGAAAACCATAAATAGGTAATATGGTGCACATGTGAGAGTCAGAGAGAGAGAGAGGGGAGAGAGAGAGAGAGACAAAGCCAGTTGGAGTGAGAGAGAGGGAGAGAAGGCAATAAGAAATAAGGGTGAGGGGG
Source organism: Aradus depressus (assembly GCA_963662175.1). Taxonomy (NCBI): domain Eukaryota; kingdom Metazoa; phylum Arthropoda; class Insecta; order Hemiptera; family Aradidae; genus Aradus; species Aradus depressus. The sequence continues at coordinate 40,608,140 of OY759214.1, forward strand.
TGGGTCCGGCCATTGAGGGTGTCACCAGCACAGCCCTGATATATTAACTCCATTTTAGCCACCCTCCTTCACGAGGCCATGCCATGACCATCGCTTACAGACCAACCTGCAAAAAGTCACATCCCATCCTATCCTTCCATCAGTCCAACAGGCCATCTCAGTCTTTCTCTTCTCTCTACAATCGTCTACCTTCAAATCAAAACCCCAAATACGGTTAAATGATCCGATGGTATATATATACTTTTCAAATAATTTAAAAAAAAATATTTTCAACCTCACCAAAAGAAAGACGAAAAATTGAAATATCCCCAGGGCCCTATGTATACAGATGCTACTCAAAAATACAAAATGTAAATGGGAAAAGATTTCAAAGATCTGAATCACATAATTAGGACTACATTCGAGCTCAGAGCATCTCTATAAAGAAATTCCCGAGTTGATTACAGAATAAATGAAAGAAAAAATGCAACAGTATCGATTTTACAGCTAGGGAAGGAAGTGCAGCGACCTGTAGAAAGTTTGCACTTTCCAGAAAAAATTAATCAATTGACTTTTCGCTCCCTTCAAAACCAGTCGACCATTTGCGCTAATATTTAACAGTTGACTTACATATAGGCTCCTAAATTCTCATACTAAATGTTGTGTCAATAAATTCATTACAACGTCAGTTATTAGAGTTTTTGAGTTAAGCTTCCCCCCTAAGCCCCTCTCCCCTTCGGCCGATTTAGCAGAAACTCGGGGTGTTCACAAACACACAGACAGATTTTTTTTTTTTTTTTCATATTTGGAAAATAGCTGTCGTAAAACATGAAAATTCCGTTGAAAACTCCATATTTATGTAGTCTGTATCTGTATTTAAATCAGGAGGAAATATATTTGACTTTTTGCAGGTTGGTTTGTCATGGCAAAAGAGGAACCCAGATATATTGTCTAATTCACAAATATATATAATATGGGAGTACTTTCGGTATTGCTACCATCTTCATCCACGATTCAGTATTTGTTAAGTCGTGGTTGAAGATGGTAGCAATACCGAAAGTACTCCCATATTATATATGTGTGAAATAGACAATATTTTTTAGAAAAAACATAGGTTTTTTCTATACTTTTGTTAATATAATAACGCTGCGACATATGTGAATCCCTTTCAAGCGAACCCCTCCAATGATGTTTTTCTGTGGATGAAACCTAAAGATCTTGGAAACGGCTTACCCGATTTCCACCAAACATGACTAAAAACTATCTCGCGAATACCAACTTTTGAAACGAAAAAACCGCTGTGAAATCGGGTAAGCCGTTTTGGAGCTACGATGCCACTCTCTATTCCACTAGATAAGTGTCTTGTTAAAAAATATTAAGTATCTATAAGTTTATTGTATGATCTAGCTCGGTACATGAACTTTTTATAAACAGAATTAGAGTCAGAACATGATTTCCCTGACATATGAGCATGGTACTGCAAAATAGATCTTTTAGTCAATGACTGACAACTAGGCTTTTTGTAAAATACTGTACTATATTTGGAATTAAATTAATAATTAGTATTAAACCCTTTTAGTAGGTACTAATGTTGAGCAAGGGTTAGATGTGATCTGGCCCTGTGAGAGTGATGATGAAGAGAGGTGCCAATCTCATCCGGACAGAAGTAAATTACAGATGACAGACAGACTCAACATACTGGGAGGAAAGGGACAATTGAAACATTTCACACTCCTGTCGATCAACACACTCTCACTAAATAAACAACACCCACTCTCAGATATCACATCACCAATGGCAATGGGACTCAGTCACTCATAATGGCAGTATTCACATCGTCTAGAACCAAATCACAGTCACAGTACAGCCAGTCTTCCATTAGGCTGCTTTACTTATTAATGAAACCAGACAACAGAAATAACATCACTGGAGGGGTTCACTTAAAAGGGATTCACATATGTCGCAGCGTTATTATAATTATTTCTATTATTACTAAATCAACACAACTATGAAAAAAACATACGATTTTTACATTATTATTCATATTTTATGAGACCATATTGTTGACCCTATTCTGTCTGTCACAGTCTTTAACAGCTAAACCATAACTTCCAAAAGTATCTCCTTGGGGGTCCTTGGCGCCGCTGAGGATTTCTGTGGCAAATTAAAAATTAATTTGGGGTGCGTGAACAACGTCGGGGATCCGCGAAAGGTTTTCTCATTATTATGAAAGTTAAAATAAATTCTTAACAATTTTTACGTCCTGAGTAAAATATTATAGATACAAGTAATGATAAGCATCGCATGGTGGGAGTCAGGCCGACCGCGGCCGTCTATCTAAAATCGACTGGAAATTAGTGCTCGTGGAGACTGTTGTTACGACTCACAAACATAGAGGCGAACATAAATAATCTCATATCATCCCATCATCTCAGTGAAAAAAAAAAAATGTGTTTTAGTATTTTAAAATAAAAGTTATAATTTGAATAAATACTACTTTAAATATCACAATGTTTTATTTATATTTTATTTTTACGTCACCATTTACTTATTATGGCAGTTATGTATTCATGGTCAGGTTTTTGCTATAAAAAGGGGGCCCGACTCCACTATAGGAGTCCTGAATTTCGTGTATCCTAAATTTTTATTCATGTAGGATTGGAGTCTTTTACGATCTGACATCGCACAGGCTCAGGACCGTCGCTTAGCGTCCCGTCCGAAGGATTTTTACTGCGAGCTCAAGGTTCTTTCATCTGCTAGATAAAAAACCTAAAGGCCTCGACCGAGTTTCGAACCCGAGATCTTAAGCTTAGAAGGCAAACACGCTACTTCTGAGCAACCGGCGCCCTCTAAAATCTAAACTAAATTTCCACCTTGTTTCGACGATGAATTATGTACATACAAGGGTTTTTTTTACATATTTATCTGCACTTATTGCCAATTATCCTTTAAAAAAAAATCCCTATTTACTCCCATTGTTTTGTTTTTTTGAAGAATCTAACTTTTTCTAATTGTATTATAATCTTTATAGAGGAATTTCTGTATTCGACTGTCTTAAAACAATTCAAAGAAATTCATATTTATATTGAAAATCATGACTGGAGATCAGTCACATTAATTCAAACCACATACACAACACTGTAAATCCAAAATACATAACCATTTTTATAAGCAAATAACAAAATAAATAAATAAATATATATATGTATAATAAATTACAGAAAACATGCCAGCATCACAGCCCATTGAAAGAAAAACATCTAAAAACATGTTAAAATTCAACTTTTTCTTTAAGAGTATCAAATGTCTGAAAATATATAGATGATATATTAAGTATTATCACTCACCTGCTGCTTTCTTGGCAGCGTACAGGTTGGCTTCTTCTTGCGCCTTTCCGATGTTCTTTTTATACCTGATCCGTTTGTTACCAAACCAGTTAGAAACCTAGAAAATAATTTGGTTTAGTTTTAAATAATAATAATAATAATATATATATACCTAAACAATATAAACACAGATATAAAAATTTGCATCAAAATTCTCATTCCATCGATGTTTCTTGGAGGTTTTGAAGTTGAAGCACCCTCTAAACCTATTTGGCTGTCTACTAAAATTTCATGTCGGTGTATCTACTCCATGTGTATGAGTTATGATCTCCACAAATAAAGATTTTACATTTATTTTTCATTTTTTGTATTCAAGGGGTCGGTAAAGATAAAATCCCTATGAAAAAATATAGAATTTGGTTCTATGACCTAACGTCTCCTTTAGTTGTGGAATTTTTGTCAACTATATAAAGTAATGGACTCCAATTTATTAAAAATATTTAATTGTTTGACAATGTTTGAATGAAAATAAAGATAATTAATAATTATGACGCAACATTCTTTTGACTGTTTGATCAAATATTTGAATAAGATTTAACAAAGGATGACATTTAAACAATGAACGCCTATGTTAGCACTAAAATTTTCTTAGATTAGATTAAAATAGATGCTCGTATTATAAACAAAATATATAAAAATTAAAAAATATGAAAATAGAGACCTACTGGTTAGAATTTCATAATGAAAGAAGAAAATAAACGGAGTCGATATAACTATATGCTGTAATTCTAGAATCTAACATGAAGCGTCCATCTAACATGAACTAACATAATGCCATCTAACATGAAGCGTATCCAGTCTTTCCCATCCGAAGTCCTAAGAACAATTGTCGACCCTTCTATATTTCTAATCTCACCCTCCGGATGATTACAGTTATAATTCTTTTATTCAACCAACACATCAAGTCCCGTTTCCGGACCTTTCCTAGCATAAAAATCATTTTATCCAATTCCTGTCATCCCAATATCATCCTGACAACTCTCCCCGAAGGCTGAGGCGGCCCTGGCTGAAAAACATATAAGCTACTACTTAGACATAGGCCAGTTTCTCCCCTCAAGTATTCACATTAAGCTCTTCCTATCCATCTCTTCCACCACTTGCCACCACTGCTGGTCAGAGGATGTTAAAAGGTTGTACAGAGTATCACCCGGGCTACCGTGGCCTCTATCTACCTCCATTAAGTTGGAGAAATGAGGATGGTATCATCGCGATGAAACTTTAGGGTTGGCAAAATTTAGGACTCCTTTAGTAGAGTCGGGTTCATGACCACCAGAGTGACGAAAGAGTGCTCTAGGAGTAGGCGATAGGACCTTGCAGTTAAAGCGCGGGCATTAGTCATAATAACTAACTATACTCCATCACTTTACAGAGACAATTTTATTTTTTATGTATTTATTTCTTCATATTTACTTTCAATTTTATTAATTTAATTTATTATTATTATTATTTTTTAATTATTTATAATTAATTATTAACGTACCTTTTGCCATCAACTATTTTACTTTGTCCTATATCCATAATTGTCATCGGATTTACTTATGGTTTTTTTACCAATTGTAAATATGCTGAATAATTAAATATTTTCTTGTGACAAAAAAAAAAGTGCAATATGGATATAAATGCAGCGTATATTTAAATCATATTGTATACATGTATTATCATAAATATATTAAGGAGATAATGAAAATAGAAAATTTACCTGGGAGACAGTGATACTGCACTTCCTTGCCAGCTCCTCCTTCGCTTCTTCCGAGGGGTAGGGGTTACTAAGGTGTGAGTAGAAGTATTCGTTCAGGATTTCGGACGCCTGTTTACTAAAATTTCGCCTTTTTCTCCTTAAAACAAAAAAAACAAAAGCTTCCTAAAAATTCTCTTCAATGAAGTTTAACAAGTTTATACAAAAAATTAATATAATATTAATATAATAAATAATATAATATTAATATAATAAATAATATAATAAATATTCATATAAAATACATTTAATAAGTTTATACAAAAAAAAAAAATGTTGGGTTAAAAATTGATAGTTGACTTATATTGGGGCTTGTGAATGGTCATGCTAAATTGTGTCGTTACATTCATTATACCGATATTACCGGCAGTTATTGTTTTTTTTTTAGTTGAGCCCCGCCTCTGACCCAAATGTTCCTTTGGTCGATTTCACTGAAAGGTAATAGATGTCATGCTTGTGGAGTTTTGAATTTTAATATGAAATTTCATGTCGATACATCCTTTACATCGGTAGTTATTTATTGGGAACTGAACTGAGCCCCACCTCCTCTGATCCACCCTTGCATTTGGGCGATTCGGCTGAAAATTGATGGGTGTCATCCTTATGGGGTTCTATATACACATATAAAATTTCGTGTTGACACATTCATTCTATTGGGAGTTAGCATGTTAACAGACCGTAGATTTTTTATTCATTTTTGACATCAGTGGTTTGAAAAACAAGAAATTCCGCTGAAAAATCAAAATCGAATTTTTGACCGATTACAAAACCTCGTTTAGCTGGGGAAGTAAAAAATATTCATAGAAATGATTGATTCAATGTGTAAAACTTAAATTTAAAAATTATTATGAGGCGCAATGCTACTTTATCTCAAAGATATTTTTTTCGGTTCTGGACCCTTTAATATTTAATATATGAGCTGAAAAATTGGTACAAATCAAAATTTGACTGATTTAAATCAAACCATCGGATATAATGACAAAAATGTTACGTTTTGGCACAAAAGATTTCCTATTTCATTTACACAGAGGAGCAACTTAAAAAACATAAATAAATAAAATATATATATATTTATATATATAATATATTTATTAAAAATAAGAGGAAATAAAAAGACAGTTTAGCTGTGACAGAGATAGCCAGGGAGAACAGAATGTCAAAAGTGTCACATTCTACCTTATGACATGTTCCTGAATTTTTAAATATGAATGAATTTAGGACGCCCATAGTAGAGTCGTGCTCATATTCACCAGAAACGAAAGAGTATATGGTATGACCACATAAAAAAATGCAAGAATATATATATATTATTTTTACTTCCCCAGTTATGCAAAGTATAGGGGCAGTTATGTAATCCGTCAGACATTTCTTAGGCGATTCGGCTGTAAATTGATATCTGTCCTCCTTATGGGGTTTTGGATTCAAATACATAATCATATGTCGATACATTTAGTACATGAGAAATTATTGTAATTTTTGTGTTAGGCCCCCTCTAATCCCTCCCTTCCTTTGGCCAATTTGATTGAAAATCAATACATATAAAATATAATGTCGATCATACAATCAGAAGGTTGAAAATAATAAAATTCCGTTGAAAATTTAATATCCAATTTCTGATCGATTAACTAACCTCCTCCATACTTCGTATAGCTATAGAAGTTATACATATATATATATATATATATATATATATATATATATATATATATATATATATATATATATATATATATATATATATATTAGGGTCCCTTTCTCCCTATCTTGAAGAAGATAGCATACACGATGTGGTGGCTATAAGGGTTGCAAATGGTAAATGTTGTATCCACCGAGCCTCGCAACAGCCAACAGCCACCCCGCAATACATTATAAATACATTCTTTATTTTCCTATATTCCTCCCTTCTCAGCCACTACTTGAGACCTCCATCTGATTCCCCAACTTCCCTTTGGCCGAATTGGCTAAAAATGAAGATATCGTCCCATCGATATACATATTAAATTTAGTGTCGATATATTCATTCTATCGAGAATTATCAACAGACTCACGAGCAGACAGATAGTTTTTGCTCGTTTTTGGGAAAACATAAACGGTGAAAACTCAACATCTTACCGATTACATAACATCTCCTTTACTTGAGTAAAGTTGGTGAAGTAAAACATTCCTATCAAGATAACTCCTCATAGAATGAATATATCGACACGAAAATTTATAAGTATTATCCAGTACCATACCATGAGGATGACAGCTATTGAATTTCAGTCAAATCGACCAAAGCTAAGTGGAGGATTAGGGAAGGAAAGGGTGCTTTAGTTCGACTGTTGTTGGATCGATGGGGAAATAAATCGCCACTGATTCTAACCGACGATTTTTTTTTATTACTTCCCCCGCTATACGAAGTACAGGGGAAGTTATGTAATCGGTAAACAATTTTTCAACAGTATTTCATTTTTTCCATCCTTCTGATTCCTGTGTGTCTGAACACGATAACTATCGATAGAATGAATGTATCGACTCGAAATTGTATATGTGCATCCAGAACCCTCTAAGGACGATATCTATTGATTTTCAGCCAAATTGGACAAAGGAAAGAAGGAGATTAGAGAGGAGCCTCAACACAAAAAACTCTAATAACTGCCGACAGAATGAATGTATCGACACACAATTTAGTATGACGATTCAGAAGCCACTATGTGAGTCAAATATTAAGTTTTAGTCCAAGCAGTCGATTAACTTTGGAGGGAGAGCGAAAACGTAATTGATTAATTCTTGTCTGGGAAGTACATAGCCGGTGATTCACCGACAACTTATTTTTTAATCCATGTCATAATGATTGGTGCACGTTTGTACGTTTACAGTGAATGAACTGGTGTAAAGGTAGGTCATTGGAAGAGTCTGATTGGATGATACTCATATTGAAAGGAGATTCGTGTTATTATTGAGAAGTTAATGTGATGTTTTGAGGCTGTTGCCGTCCCATCCATCAGAGCCCATTATCATATCAAAGAAGAGAGGAAGCTAACCAAACAAATGTATGTACACAATTAGTAGACAGAGGGGGTGCTACCAAGTGCAGTGTGACAGTAGGCTCGGACCAATCAATCAGTCTATCAGTCATATCAGTCCACACAGGCCTCTTGATACTGCACACCAGACCACTTGACGCTACAATCAACAAATTTCCAATATTTCATCACACCAGCCACAAACAATACTCACTGAATCATTAGCTCAAACTGGCTTCACACTTCATTTAAATGTAAGTCTTAAGTTAAAACGTTCAAACAATCCAATTATTATTAATACTTCAATTATTATTGTTATTATTATTAATATTAGCTCTCGGTAGGAGTCGTGTCAGACCGTCAGACTCGTTGATGTGCATGCGGAAATGTGTGTGTCGAACGGTTGCGGGCGCAGCGCACACACACAACTACACACTTTTTTATCTGTGATGTTAGCTGCTTTTGAGCATTTCTACGTTCATGGAAAAGGAAATGAATTTAACTAAAATATCAATATTACGAAGAATAAAATGATCTTTCGGTAAGAAACTTTTAAGTTAAGATGCTTCGATAGCTCAAATTTGTCACAATAAATAAAATTTAAAGTAAAAGAAAAATAATATAGCAGTGTAAATGTAAAATATTGTTATTAACTAATATATAATAATAACTGCTAAAAACAGATCAATAAATAATATATTTATTGTCATATTGTCACAACAAATAATGTAATGTTTTAACCCATTTCAGGAGACACCGAACAATTTATTTCATTTTTAAATGACAAACTTAACGTACAAATGAATACGAATCAAAGCATTTCAACAACAAATTCGAAAATTGTATTCTCTCGGTATCTCGCGAGGTCGGAAAACATAAAATTCCGTTGAAAAGTCCGTATCAAATTTTTGACCGACTGCATAACTTCCCCTATACTTTTTATAGCTTGAGAAGTAAAAGGTAGTTTTTTTTTTTTGTTTTCCACAAAATGTGAACATCGAACCTACCTAATACATTTGTGGTCAAGAATTTTTTATCTATTTATTTTATGTGCACAAAACCTCAAGTACAAAGGTATATTTACATTACTAATCTTGAAGCGAATTCGTCTTTAAACACTATAATTTCAACTAATAAATTTTACGTTTTATAGGTGCCTTGAAAGTCGAAGGGATAATTAAACTACTTTCAAGGTTTCCATTTTGTTAAAACATTTTCTATAAGTCGTCATATCTGTGTGAAAACAGGTAACAGGTCCTAAAAGAAATTTTAAAAGTAAAAAAAAAATATATTTTTCAGTTTGGAGAATATTGATATCAATAATGAATTAATCAATATAAATATAAAAAGTTAAAGTGGACTGAATATATTTTTCTTCTAACGCAAACGTTTCAACACCTATTAGATAAAAGCTGTTGGAGGCTGTGATGTTTTTTAGAATATATTTTGACTTCCTCTTACAGGTTATATAATACAGGGTGTTCCAAATAGATACACCAAATTTCTCCAAAATTATGAAAAATGGAATTTTTTCGACTTGAGCTCATGTCACCAAAGGATTATTACAACACGTATCAAACTTCTTTTTTTAGCCACCATATGTTAATCCTAGAGCTTGTAACTTCAGTTTTTTTTTTTTTTTGTAATGATACCATACTATTTTTTCAGATCCTGAAAATATATGTTTTCAGACTTGTGGTCGATAAAAACAAACTCGTAAAATTTCTGCCAAGTTTTCGACAGTGAGTGTTCCTTCTTCAGGACTTGTATTGACATATATACATTATCAATAAGGTTATATAACCAAACAAAACCTGCATATAAGCGAATACAAATTTTCTTTTCAATATTTTAAATAAAACAAAATATATCAATAGTATGATTCAAAATTGTGTACAAGCTTGGCAGAAATTCTACCAGAGGAAAATGTAAAAAGAGGTACGAGTTCATATCGCCTACTACCAGAGCGCTCTTTCCTTGCTTTGGTGAACATGAGCCCCGCACAATGAGCGTCCTAAATTTTGCCTATTTAGGTTTATTCACCTGTGGGTCTTTGACCCTATCTAACATCGCACAGGCTTCGAGCCATCACTTAAAATCCCATCCGAAGGATGGCATGCTCAAGTTTTCTTCACCTCCTAGATAACATAATAGGTTTTTATAAATTATGGAAATTACATTATAATTATCATGTATCTGAAAAATATCCAAGAAATAAAATGGCAGTTGTTTGACCCGGTTTCTATGTATGATACATTGGGATGTAACATCAATATAGTTAATAACGTTTCATGAAAAACGAGAGGAAATTTCGTTCGAAGAAAATACTTCGCTTCGGATGTACAGGATTCTTGTGTCATCCAAACACTACTCAACATGGTTCAGAGAGGGCACCCTGGCATCTCTGCTATGCAGACTATGGCATGATGGCATATATGGGAGGGGGGCTTCACATCCACCTGGATGTTGATAGGTTTGTATAGGCTTCATGGCTTCAACCTCAGCCTCAAAAACAATAAGTATACTGTTAGAAATATTTGCTTGTTTCAGCCATGGATCTACGAACCTCCAGATTTGTTGTTACTACCCCAGCTTGACGAAGTATAGGGGAAGTTATGATAATCGGTCAAAAATACGATGCGGAGTTTTCAACGGAATTTCATGTTTTCCGACCTTCATATTCCAAATATGAAATAAATAAAAGAAAAATGTTGTCTGTGTGTGTTCATTCTAACTCCCGATAGATTGAATGTATCGACATGAAATTTTACAAGTGAATCAAGAACCCTCTAAATATGACACCTATTGATTTTCAGCCAAGTCGACCAAAGAGAAAGGGGGAGGTTTAACGCAAAAACTTTAATTACTGCCGTTATAATGACAGAAAACTTCATATTTGAATTTAAAACACTATAAGGACGACACATCAATTTTCAACGGAATTGGCAGAAGGGAAGCGGAGGATCAGAGGTGACAACAAATAAAATGAGGTTAATTCACTCACATTACATACATACATACACACAAATACATACTCATTCATCCGAAACTAATGATATACACAATAAATAAAATAAATATACCTGCAATAATATAATATGCAAATAAAGTCAACAAACAGCCAAAGAAGTTATTGTCATAAAATAAAAAATTAAATTTTTTTTGTGAGAGGTTCCAAACTAAGGGAAATAGCCGTCCAATAGGAGATGTATTGTAAATAGTTGTTGGTTATAAATTATTTATTATCATTATTGATATATTTCTTCTTTTTTTTGAGTAGTAAATTTATTCTCATAAAAAATAATAATTAAAAAACATTATTATTTATTATTTTATGACAACAATTTATTTGGCTTTGTCCAATTTATACTTTTATTTATTTTATTTCTTTGCATGTATCTTCTTGACCTTTTTATTAACCAGTGTCCCTTTAGACTCCATGTTATACAAGTTTTATTTTACATTATTTTATTATGTTACTACTGTAACCCGATGCTTTAAGAAATATATTACTTTTTCATATTTATATTTTATATGTATTCATATATGTACCACTGATGATGACGCAGTTGCGTAGAAATCCGGTAAATACAACATTGACAAGACAAAGTCTTTCGTTTATATGATTATAATTATCATGTATTCGAAAAATATCTGAGATAAGAAAATGTCTTATCCTGATGTCTATGTTGTTGCAACCACCATCTGGGAGGTAAAATAAACTTAAGCATGCCGTCCTTCGGATGGGACGTTGAGCGATGGTCCCAAGCCTGAGAATGTCAGTTACTCGTTAAAGACCTCTGTCCTAGGTGAATAAAAATTTAGGGTAGCAAAATTTAGGACTCCCACAGTAGAGTCGGGCTCATGTCCACCAGAGTGATGAAAGAGCGCTCTGGTAGTATGTGATATGACCTCGTTGTTAAAAGCCCGGGCATGAGTCATAATGACTAACTATAAAAGAACTAAATTGATACTCAATAAAGATCCCCATCCTAGGTGAATAAACCTAGGTAGGCAAAATTTAGGACTCCCACAGTAGAGTCGAGCTCATGTCCACCAGAGTGAGTAGGCGGTAGTTAAAGCCCGGGCATGATCCATGATAACTAACCAACAGTACTAACCTCCATAAATATTAATAAATAATACTAAATTATTTACATACGTATGGTAAAATTACAAAATTCATAACTTAAAGAAAAACTACATGTGTGAAATTTATGACTTACTAAAAAATTATGTTCTGCAAAATTTCAATTATGAGGTTCCGTTAGCCAACGAGATTTCTCTTTTTAAAGTATTCCCTAGATTGGACCTTATTTCATTTTTGCACACATAATTGCGAAATGAAATTTCTAAGAGAGATTTTCGACCTCATATCCTGATAATTTACTGCTCAGGATCTTATAATATTTATCTCTTAAAACATTATCAGAAATGTGATCTTTAAAACCAAATGAAATTAATCTTGAAGACTAGCCAAAACAACTTGGGCATACTTAGTAATTCTCAAAATTACGAGAATATAGGAAGAGAAAGAATCAGTTTCAGTAGGAACAGAGCCCATAGGATGTCTATTAACGTAAAAAATATATATATATTCAATTTATCGGCAAACAATTTTGCTGTGACACTGAAGGTAATTAATATTAATTAAAGTAAATAATAAATTATTTTTAAGTAACTATAAACAAAGAAATAACATAAAACTGGTGCCCAACATTGGAACTCTACAGCATTTATTTTTCAAGAAGAAACGTATTTCCCCAGCACAGTCAATCAATTTCATTTTCCCTCTCCCTGCAAAGCCATATTTGACTTATATAGTGGTTTTTGAATCCTCATACTATATTTTGTGTCGATACATTATTCATCGATAGTTATTGAGGTATTTGAGACTTCCCATCGACCGACTTTGAGGTAAAATAATAGGTGCCATTCTTATGAGGTTTTCATGTCGTTACTATTCACTACATCGGCATTTATTGAAATTTTTTGAGTTAAGCTCATCTCTAATCACCCCTCTGCCTCGTCTGATTCCGCTGAAAATTAATAAGTGTTTACTTACACGGCTTTGAATTTACATATGAAATTTCGTGTCAATACATTCATTACAACAGTAGTTGTTAGTGTTTTTGTCTTAAGCCTCCCCCTAATCTCCCTCTCCCCTTTGACCGATTTGTCTCAAAATGAATAGGTGTCGTCGTTAGAGGGTTTTAGATACACATATAAAATTTTGTGTCGATACATTCATTCTATCGGGAGTTATCGTATAGAAACTTTTTTTATTTTTTATTTTTGGAATCAGGAGGTCGGAAAATATGAAATTCTCAGCTTCAAATATCTACCCGATTACATAACTTCCCCTATACTTCGCATAGCTGGAGAAGTAAAAAATAAATATATTTGGGAGACCAAATGTATCTATAATTTTTAACGATACATAAAAAAGGGAGTTGATTGGAGTAAGAAAGTGTAAAAGAAGAGAATTGGTGACTGTTTCAAGAGAGGAAATAAGTGGGAAAATATTGAAAAAGAATAAGGTGACTGACAGGAAGAGGGGAAGTAGGGAGGGGAGGGTTGGAGAAAGAGATATAAGAGAACATCCCCTTTGGTTGGTAGAGAGATGAGCCATGACAAATGGGTTGGACAAATGTTTGCTATGTCGGCGGCTGAATAAATATTGGCACTTGGAGCCCTTAGTCAATACTCGACAAAGGCCCTTACACCAAATCTATACACGGATTTGGAGATATACCTTTCTAGACTCACCCGCTCCCTTCAGTCAAACCACCCCACCCCTCCACTCCTTCCTTCTCTATTCATCATTGATTATAATTAATAAAACAAGACTGATGGAGCTGAACAGTCGGAAGAAAGTAGTCTTCTGGCATAAAAACAATTCTGCAATAACATTTAAAATAAGTAATACAGAGGTTAATATGAAGATGGCTGATGTAGTGAGAAGTGATTATATCACAGGTTGTAAAATAAAATATAGTCTGACCTCTCATAGATTTTATTAATTTCTGCTAGTTAAAGAGCACCAAACTAGCAAAAATTAATAAAATCTGTGAAAGGTCACGACTTTTTTCCTGTTCAGCTCCATCAGTCTTGTTTTATTAATTATAATTTAACCTCTTACAGATTTTATTAATTTTTGCTAGTTAAAGAGCTCCATAGTTTAGTTTAGGCTTTCAAGGTAATAAATTACTTTGAAAACAACATAATTTAAAATGATTTAATAAATAACGTTTAAAAACTAAAATAAACATATATAAAACAATATAAAAACAAATTAACAATTTATAATTTCATGGATTGGGACAGATATGTTATTTCTGTTTCCAACTCACATAATTTTTTGAGTTGAACCATTCTCCTCTGATCCCTCCTTCCCATCCGCTGATTCCAATGAAAATTAATGTGTCCTGCCTTAGTATGGTTTTGAATTTACATATGAAATTATGTGGCAATACCCTTTTACCAATTTGACTGAAAATCAATGGTCCTTATGGGCTTCTGGATACTGGTATAAAATTTCGTCTCATAATATTCATTCTATCAGGAGTTATTGTGTTCACAGACACCCAGATACATATATATTTTAGGAATCAGTGTGTCGAAAAACATGACATTCCAGTGAAAACTCAACATGGAATTTCTGACAGTTTACATAACTTCCCCTATACACTTTGTACAACTGGAGAAGTAACAAGGAACCTGACCTCAAGAGACACTTTAATATAATGAGACAAGACATCAGACAGGCGTTAGATGCAATGTAAGATGTTGACTGAGTGATTGGAAGGGAACAAGACAGTGGTATGTGATGGCCTGGATGGTTGGCAAGGCTCGAGATGACATACTATACGGTGAGGACAGGACACAGTCCATTCATTAATACTTGTCAAAATCTATATTTTACGATTAATATTTAGTTTTTATAGACTTATAAGAAAGGAGGGTTCCAGGCTAATAATTATTAAATAATAACCTGTTTTCATATTACTTCCCCAGCCATAGGAAGTGCCAGTGCTTGCTTTCTGAGTTCAATTCGTGGGTTCGAAACCCGGCCGAGACCCTTAGTTTATTTTATCTGGGAGGTAAAATAAACTTAAGCACGTCGTCCTTCGGGTGGGACGTTAAGCGATGGTCCCGAGCCTTTACAATGTCAGGTACTCGTTAAAGACCCCTGCCCTAGGTGAATAAAAATTTAGGGTAGGCAAAATTTAGGACTCCCACAATAGAGTCGGGCTCATGTCCACCCGAGGGACAGACACACAGACAGACAGGATTTCTTATTTTGTTTTATTTTTGGAATCGGCCCGCTCCTCTAGTTCCCTCTCTTCCCCTTCCTTTAGCCGATTCGGCTGTTTTGTAGCTGTCGTACTTTTGGGGGTTTTGGAATCAAATATAAAATTTCATGTCAATACATTCATTACATGAGCAGTTATTGGGATTTTTGTGTTCAGCCCCCCTAATCCCCTCCTTCCCTATGGTAGATTTGGCTGAAAAGCAAGTGTTATCCCTATAAAGGTTCTGGGCATACATATAAAATGTCATCTCGAAGAAACAGGAACTTCCCCTATACTTCTTGGGAAAATAATAATAAAACTGGTTATTATTTAATAATTATTAGCCTGGAAGCCACCCTTCTTATAAGTCTATAAAAAGTAAATAAGTTCAGTAAGTTTACAAAATGACAACCAGAATGCACTGTTCAGCAGCGAGCTAATGACAATATAAATTAGTCACTTCACTCTACTAAATACTAACGATATCTAATTCCTTGAAAACTTTTATTTCTACTTTAAGTGAAGAGAGAGAGAGAGAGCTGTTGAAATGGATCGGAACTAAAAGAAGCATTATTTATTAAATTTAACACTATGACTGGTTTTGGCAAGAAACAATAGATTCTAGTCCAAAACTGTTGGCACCCTTCGCGAAATCGTCTTTAGGCGGTGAGAAAAGAGAGAAAAAACAACAAGAAATTTGGCGAAACCAACCACCTATATACTGCCCCTACGATTATTCTTAAATAACTACCTACACTAACGAGCTCGTAATAAATATATACCTTAAAAATATATATTTTAAAACCTGAGAGTTATTTGTGATAACACATCAATTAGATGGTAGACATATATTACTTGTAATGGCCCTGTCGCTAATATGAATACAGTAATAATGCGTACAGTAGTAACGCTTTCCCGGCTTTAGCGCTCTTTTTCTGTGTATTTTTCCCTTGATATAACGCTTCGATTCCTGCTTATAACGCTCTTCTTTTCCACTCGAGAAGAGAGAGAAAAAAAAATGCATAACATGGATCATTGAGGGAATTTATGCGTATTTTTCTCAACTACCCCTCTTGTAGCTCATATATTTTTATTTGATTTAAAAAAATTAAATCGAATTCAAATAGATCTCCTTGGCGAAAAAAACAAAAAAAAAAACAGATCATTCGGGATTTAATAAAGAAAACTATTAACTGTCGTTATAATGAATGTATCGACAGGAAATGTTATATGTGTACTCAAAACCACATAAGGAAGACACCTATTAATTTTCAGCTCAATCGGCCAAAGAGAAGATGAGAGGGGGCTAAAATCAAAAACCCGAATAACTGCCTATGTAATGAGTGTATCGACATGAAATTTCGTATGAGAATTCAAAAGCCCCTATGTTAGCCAACAATTAATTTTTAGCCGAAACGGTCGACTGGTTTTGGAGGAGGAGCGAAAAGTTAAAAGATTAATTCGTTCTGGAGAAGTACATAGACGGGTGATTCACCGACGTTTTTAAACCCAACATCGAACTTGTGACCGATTATACTTCTATACTATATATAGCTGAGGAAGTAAGAACATTAAATCAAAGATATACTCTCTGCTCAAGATCGCGGGTTCGAAGTTTAACTGGGAGAAAAACCTAAGCTTGAGCACACCGTCCTTCAGATGGGACGTTAAGTGATGGTCTCGAGCCTGTACGATAGGCAACATTTAGGACTCCCAGAGTCGGACTCATGTCCACCAGAGCGACGAAAGATCACTCTGGTAGTAGGCGATATGACCGAGCATGAGTCACAATAACTAACTAACTATACTAATAATGATATTGGTACAATGAAATGACAAACCTGGCGTCCAGAAACCTGGACCTGAGGATCATGACGGCTTCACAGGTACTTTGTTTGAGTTGCATTTGTATTGAGGAAAACTTTTTATGAATGATTTGCACCATCCTTTCAATTTCTTTAGGGGTGATCGGCCTCGTCCGAGACTGTTCTCGCAGGAGGTTCATAACGTGCGTCGTGAATTCGTTACACGCCTGGAAAAAAAATTAAAGCAAAAGTTACATTAGAATAAAGACAAAAGCAGGTTGTGCAAGAAAAACATTCAAATACAAGAAAGATATAATAAAATGTGGAAAAAAAAAAAAATAATAAAATAAATAACACAAATTATGCAGGGGAAACAAATAATGAAATATAATGAATTATATATAAAAAAAATGTTGTAACATTCAATTCTTTACGTTGATCACGATGTGTATGTCTTCATTTGTACCAACCATTATACATATGATCATATTTTATCTGAGACACGCCTAAAATGGAATTAGAATAATAACGAATAATCTGAATTAGAACTAGTGGGATTCTATAAAGAATACGCTAATATTTTATTCTATTTTATGAAAAGATTCCATTACAAGTTGACTTTATTTTATTTATTTCTATTTTTTAAATTAAATTGACATACACCTACACACAGAATATTAGTTCTATATTAATACTAACTAGGAGAAAGTTTATATTCTTCTATGTATTTTACAAGACATTTTATGAAGATTCAAAAAGAAGGTAGCTCAGAGGTAGCATGTTTGTCTACTGAGCACAAAATTGCGGGTTCGGAACCCGGCCTAGATTGAGCACGCCGTCCTATGGATTACTGTCGAGTTTTTCACAAAAATTAAGGCACTCTCTCTATTGAGAACCGATTAACATGTACTTTTCAAATAAGTAACAAGACTGTACCATATTTTCTGTATTGTACTTATAATCTACCATTCGTCACAATATATATATATATATATATCTACCAAAATTAGAGGACGGCGGTAGCGTGCTAGTCTACTGAGCTCAAGATCGAGGGCTCGAGGCCCAGCCGACACCTTACGTTTTTGTTTGTGCAATACTTTAAATTTACTTATTGTGCATCGTGTTCTTATTGTGTTAAATTTATTGTGTATAGCATTAAATGTACACAATACAATGAAACAAAAAACATGTGAAAATGGAGATAATAATGGTAAGTAGTTGATTTTTTTTTGTTTTAACCGTATGCGTTATTCTATTCTACAATTCCGAAAACAATTTTACGATTTTACATTAATCGCATTTATTTTCAGATAATAAACAAATACAACAGTCGATGACCACCTACGGCACAACCATAGACGCTGTATTTACAAGATGCCAAGAGCCAATTGGACAAGTAAAGAGTGAGCTACAAAAAAAGGTACTTTTTATTTATTAATATATTATATATATATATATATATATATATATATGTATATAAAAGTAAAGAGGAAGTAAAGTATAAAAAATTAAAGAGTGGCCACAGAAAAAAGACTGAGGTAGTTTTAGATAGTAGTAAGAATTTTTGTAAATAATATAATTTTTTTTATTTTCCAAATTTATTTTTTTATTATTATTATATAGGTTAAGTAATAATAAACCCAATGTTTTGTTCTCGATTCTATGCTATTCATTTTCCCTGTCAACCAAGTAAGATAATACATTTGGATTAGATTGAACATTTTTGCAAATTTAGATAAATTTGATGGCATCTCAGATTATATATCCCTGGTGATTGGGCAAAATGGCTTAAGTCAGAATGTCTTGTGATACAAAGGATTGGAATATTTTACTTTATTTATATTTAATACTTATTTAATATTGCTTAAATTTACTCTTAAGTAGTAGCATAGTTTTCTAATTTAACTGATTATTTTTGATTTGTATTTAGTGTATAAGGGTAATGGTTAAGGAACCTTATTGTATAATTGTACTTCTAAATGCGACTGTTATAATAAACTCGTCTTCTTCTTCATTTATTGAAATAATATTTCAAGCAACATAAATGTGTTTTACCTAATTTGCAGGAATTTTTCAAATCCTCAGAAATTCCCCTCCTAAAATTCAGATTTGCTGACTTAAGCCCTTTTGCCCAAACACCAGAGATATATATTTTAGAAGAAATCCAAATGGAATAATTATTAATTGACATTTTTTAAAAAATAAATGCACTTTCTTTAAAATTGTATGTCATTAACTTTCTATATATTTTCATGAGGGAGGGCCCTTTTCGAAAATTACTGTAGAAAGCAAAATTTAGCGTGATAATTTTATTATTTTTATTTTATTTATAATTTTTTATATGAGGATTTTTTCCTACAAAATGTTTCGCTGTTGTGAATTATTCTTGAGTTTTTGACAATAATGAAGGGGATGTAGTGTGGGATCATGAGCGGTATGACTGACCATTATGTTTTATTGGTGGATGAGTGAGCATGAGACGGAAGTAAAACAATGTCCACCAAATTATGCAATTATAGTTAGAAAGATGACATGAGAAGAGAGGTAGAGAGGTGCCCCAGGTATGAGTGACCAAGGAGTCCACCGCCCTGTTCGGTTCGTTGAATTGTTTAACCATGCCCAACCATCTTAACAACTGTAATTTTGTAGCAAGCTCACCTCACCTCACCTCGGCCCTATTACTCTATTACAGCCTACATCCCCAACTCTATAATTTAATATCCAGTCCTTGTGTGTACACTTTTAGTTACCTACCACCCAGGTTCCCAAACCGTCAATTAAATCTGTCAAAACGAGTTATACACCAAGTTTTTTGTATCGTCCCCGCTGCTATACCTCCTACTAAAGGGTTATCTTCCTCTTTCTCTAACAGTCTCACGATCAAATTGAGACCAATTAAACCTCAACCACCCCTAGAACTCTGGTAACGGTAAATATCACGATTAAACTCCACAGGTAAAAAAGGTAAAAAAAAATGTTTGTGATAAATGTGAGGCTTTTTAACGTAAAAACAAGGCAAATCCAGCCCCGTCTAAATCTTCATATTATTTATTATGCAGCTGAATCAGCCAATCGTCAAATCATTGTGATAACGTCTTGATGAATTTAGAAAATGGAGTCTTCATTACAAAGTCGGGTTGTCTAATGGAACGCGTAATATCCCAGAAATTCTATGCATAACCAGTGTGATAAAAAAAGAACAGGTTTTAATCGTAAATAAATGATCAATAAATAATAATGAAATAAACAATAATAATTAAAACAAAAAAAACAAACAATAAATTACCACATTTCCTGTAGTTGTATCTCTTTTCTTTTACTAAATTACCTTACTAACTCTGTAAGGACGAAACTGTTAATTTTTTAGCGGAATCAGCCGAAGGGGAGGGGGAGATCAGAAGGGGTTCAACTCAAAAATCCCAACAAGTTCCGATGTAATGAATATATCGACATTTCCCGCCAATCAGAAGAGGCTCGACTCAAAAATTCTTATAATGCCGATTTTATAATGTATCATCAAAAAGCTATTGATTTTTAGTGTTCCGTTCCAAAATTAGCAAAACGGAACACTTATGGAATCACTTCGGTGGCCGTAAGTCCGTCTGTCACAGGCGATTTTCTCTGAAACTATTCGACGTAAAAACATGAAATTTAGTACAGAGATAGAGTGTAGTGCCCCAATTATAGACATGAAGTATAAAAAATTGAATTTTGATTCTAAGGGTTAATTTCAGGGGGTAAATTGGGAATTGGAAAAAAAGAAAATGTGGGCATCGTGTAGCAAATGAAAGCTTATTGTGAAGCACGATTCAACAATATATGTGATGTATTTTTTTAAATATTTTTCAGGAAAAACGCTCCTTATCACTAAAAGGATCGCTCAGAAAAATCTGGGGAAATCATGAGAATTAGGTGTAGATTGAGACAAAATTATCAGGATTGAAATATTCAAGCGCGGTCAATTGTTATAAACAATTTGATTGTCTATTTCCTTAAAACTGCTGAACCATTGGTTTTAGAGAAAACGTTTAATTTAAGTGGGGGGTTGATGGCACGGAACGCTACTTGTGCAAGTACAATTTACACTTGATCGATTTTGTGTTATAATTTTATTTCGGATGATTGTTTTCAAACGTATAATTATTATTTATTATCAAAATAATTTGTGTTCCTAATCCTGGGATTATTGGGATTGAATTTTACGGGGATCTCGAGATAGTGAGGCTATAAAGACAGAGGACTGGGAAAGCCGTAAAAGATAGTGGATGTGGTTGAGTAAGGTTGAGGCGGCTGCCGGCAAGAGGGGGACTCCTAACTTTACCGTCCTTTTTATACTCATTGTACAATTGTTTATACTGATTTATAGGAGGGGGGCACCCAGGAAATAGCCACCCCCCCCCTCATCACAGGGATCAACCGTTAAATTCTTTATGAACCCCAGCCTTACGCTTTACGCCGCATTATACCTAACCTAACTACTAGCGGTAAAACCAATTTAAATCTACTTACCGTCTTTTTTTTTTTACTTTAAAAATAGTAATGACACCAGAGGCGTAGCCAGGGATGGGGGGATATGATGAATTTAAGGAGAGAAAGAAAATTTATATTTTCATTTAAGCGCCAATGAAAAAAAAACAATGTGCCTCACCCACATAAGCACACGGTTGATGTGAAACTTCTTTTGTCTTCATTAACCATGCGAGGTTTAGGTTTTATGACTCATGCCCGGGCTTTAACTACGAGGTCATATCGCCTACTACCAGAGCGCTTATTCGTCACTCTGTGTGGACATGAATTCGACTCTACTATGGGAGTCCTAAATTTTGCTTACCCTATATTTTTATTCATCTAGGGCAGGGGTCTTTAACGAGTACCTGACATCGTACACGCTCGGGACCATCGCTTAACGTATCATCCGAAGGACGGCGTGCTTAAGTTTATTTTACCTCCCAGATAAAATAAACTAGGGGTCTCGACCGGGTTACGAACCCACGACCTTGAACCGAGAAGGCAGGCACGCATACCACTGAGCTACCGGCGCCCTCTATATATATATATTTATTAATTTGTTTATTTAATTCGCATGGTTAATGAGGACAAAAGAAGTTTCACTTCAACTGTGAACTTATGTGGGTGAGGCACATCTGTTTGTCATTGTCGCTTAAATGGAAATATAAATTTTCTTTCTCTCCTCAAATTTAACCATTTTAAAATATGTAAATTTTAGGGTAATAAAGGACAATAAAAATATTAAACCTAAAAATATTTAATGGGAGGTGAAAGAAACTTAAGCACGCCGTCCTTCGGACGATGGTCCCGAGCCTGTGCGATGTCAGGTACTCACTCGTTGAAGACCCCTCTACCGTAGGTGAATAAAAATTTAACGTAGGCAAAATTTAGAATGATTATTCCCATAGTAGAGTTGGGCTCATGTCTACCAGAGTGCAGAAAGAGCTCTCTGGTAGTAGGCGATATGACCTTGTAGTTAAAGCCCGATTATTGTTTCAATGTAGCTGGTTATATACAGTAAACAGTTTGACCATAAGTTATCTGGTTAGCCCAGGTCTCCCTCTCCACTATAACCTAACTCAATAAAGAAAATAACATTAACCCAAAGTTCCCTTCAGAGTCACCCGGTTGATGTCCCTTTCACAAGAAAACTCCGGGTTTGGTTCTCAACCCAGTCGGCCATCAGAATCTGGGGCGCTTATCTCCCAAATTAATGAATTGAAACAACATTTTTATATGTGTACCCAGAACCTCATAGGCAAGACACCTATTAATTTTCAGCCCACTCGGCCAAAAGGAGGGGATCAGAGCTGGATTGGTTTTGGCGATGGAGCGAAAAGTTAATTATTTCGCTCTGGGGAAGTACGTAGCCAGTAATATGCTAGCATAACAAATTTGCTTGATTCTGCGCACTAGAAGGAATATTAAAAACTAACGAATTCAGAATGATATACAAGCGTATCGCATGCATAGGCTGTCAAACAAAAAATAAAAAAAATGTTATATATTATCCAAAAGAGGCCATCGAGAAACACAAGATGATAATAAGGGTAAATAAAGAATGTTTTCGTCTTGTTAAGAACAGTCATTCAAAAGTGGAAAAAAAAACTGAGTAAAAAAAGGATGTTTAGAGGCTGTATAAGTCTTGATTAAACGGTAATACAAATGTAAAAACAGAATACTTTGGAATTATCAGATGTTCTCCTCCATAATCAAGTAATTAAGGGAACATCCTTTAAAAGGAGTTGCCTCGTTTCATTAAGGTTTCGAAATTACACTTTGATAATTGGAGGAAGAGATCCATGAAGATAGACTTCCCGATATCAGAAACCAACAAATCGTTATAAGTTCGTATTTATTGAAGAACGGAAGGACATTCCTATAAGCAGAATGGTCAAATCTTTAGGATGTATAAGTCAAATGTATAATATCATACTGGGCAGATTGTTGTCAGGAGAGGCCTTACTCAAAATAGTAAATGGTCAAATCTTTAGGATGTATAAGTCAAATGTATAATATCATACTGGGCAGATTGTTGTCAGGAGAGGCCTTACTCAATATAGTAAATGGTCAAATATATAGGATGTTTAAGTCAAATGTATACATCATACAAGGCAGGTTAGTGTCAGGAGAGGCCTTACTCTAAATAGTAAATGGTCAAATATATAGGATGTTTAAGTCAAATGTATACATCATACAAGGCAGGTTAGTGTCAGGAGAGGCATTACTCTAAATAGTAAATGGTCAAATATATAGGATGTTTAAGTCAAATGTATACATCATACAAGGCAGGTTAGTGTCAGGAGAGGCCTTACTCTAAATAGTAAATGGTCAAATATATAGGATGTTTAAGTCAAATGTATACATCATACAAGGCAGGTTAGTCTCAGGAGAGGCCTTACTCTAAATAGTAAATGGTCAAATATATAGGATGTTTAAGTCAAATGTATACATCATACAAGGCAGGTTAGTGTCAGGAGAGGCATTACTCTAAATAGTAAATGGTCAAATATATAGGATGTTTAAGTCAAATGTATACATCATACAAGGCAGGTTAGTGTCAGGAGAGGCCTTACTCTAAATAGTAAATGGTCAAATATATAGGATGTTTAAGTCAAATGTATACATCATACAAGGCAGGTTAGTGTCAGGAGAGGCCTTACTCTAACTAGTAAATGGTCAAATATATAGGATGTTTAAGTCAAATGTATACATCATACAAGGCAGGTTAGTGTCAGGAGAGGCATTACTCTAAATAGTAAATGGTCAAATATATAGGATGTTTAAGTCAAATGTATACATCATACAAGGCAGGTTAGTGTCAGGAGAGGCCTTACTCTAAATAGTAAATGGTCAAATATATAGGATGTTTAAGTCAAATGTATACATCATACAAGGCAGGTTAGTGTCAGGAGAGGCCTTACTCTAAATAGTAAATGGTCAAATATATAGGATGTATAAGTCAAATGTATACATCATACAAGGCAGGTTAGTGTCAGGAGAGGCATTACTCTAAATAGTAAATGGTCAAATATATAGGATGTTTAAGTCAAATGTATACATCATACAAGGCAGGTTAGTGTCAGGAGAGGCCTTACTCTAAATAGTAAATGGTCAAATATATAGGATGTTTAAGTCAAATGTATACATCATACAAGGCAGGTTAGTGTCAGGAGAGGCCTTACTCTAAATAGTAAATGGTCAAATATATAGGATGTTTAAGTCAAATGTATACATCATACAAGGCAGGTTAGTGTCAGGAGAGGCCTTACTCTAAATAGTAAATGGTCAAATATATAGGATGTTTAAGTCAAATGTATACATCATACAAGGCAGGTTAGTGTCAGGAGAGGCATTACTCTAAATAGTAAATGGTCAAATATATAGGATGTTTAAGTCAAATGTATACATCATACAAGGCAGGTTAGTGTCAGGAGAGGCCTTACTCTAAATAGTAAATGGTCAAATATATAGGATGTTTAAGTCAAATGTATACATCATACAAGGCAGGTTAGTGTCAGGAGAGGCCTTACTCTAAATAGTAAATGGTCAAATATATAGGATGTTTAAGTCAAATGTATACATCATACAAGGCAGGTTAGTGTCAGGAGAGGCCTTACTCTAAATAGTAAATGGTCAAATATATAGGATGTTTAAGTCAAATGTATACATCATACAAGGCAGGTTAGTGTCAGGAGAGGCCTTACTCTAAATAGTAAATGGTCAAATATATAGGATGTTTAAGTCAAATGTATACATCATACAAGGCAGGTTAGTGTCAGGAGAGGCCTTACTCTAAATAGTAAATGGTCAAATATATAGGATGTTTAAGTCAAATGTATACATCATACAAGGCAGGTTAGTGTCAGGAGAGGCCTTACTCTAAATAGTAAATGGTCAAATATATAGGATGTTTAAGTCAAATGTATACATCATACAAGGCAGGTTAGTGTCAGGAGAGGCCTTACTCTAAATAGTAAATGGTCAAATATATAGGATGTTTAAGTCAAATGTATACATCATACAAGGCAGGTTAGTGTCAGGAGAGGCATTACTCTAAATAGTAAATGGTCAAATATATAGGATGTTTAAGTCAAATGTATACATCATACAAGGCAGGTTAGTGTCAGGAGAGGCATTACTCTAAATAGTAAATGGTCAAATATATAGGATGTTTAAGTCAAATGTATACATCATACAAGGCAGGTTAGTGTCAGGAGAGGCATTACTCTAAATAGTAAATGGTCAAATATATAGGATGTTTAAGTCAAATGTATACATCATACAAGGCAGGTTAGTGTCAGGAGAGGCCTTACTCTAAATAGTAAATGGTCAAATATATAGGATGTTTAAGTCAAATGTATACATCATACAAGGCAGGTTAGTGTCAGGAGAGGCCTTACTCTAAATAATAAAATATAATAGACATGAAATTTTGTTTATTCCGAACCCCATAAGGACGACACCTATTGATTTATAGCTATATCGCCCGCAAGATAGTTACTGTGACTCATGCCCGGACTTTAACTACGTGTTCATATCGGCTACAACCAGAGCGCTCTTTCGTCGCTCTGGTAGACATGAGCCCGATTCTACTATGGGAGTCCTAAATTTTTATTCACCTAGGTCTTTTACAAGTACCTGACATCGTACAGGCTCGGAACCATCGCTTAGCGTCCCATCCGAATGACGTTCAAGGTCATTTCACTTTCAAGATAAAAAACCTAAGGGCCTCGGCCGGGTTTCGAACTCGTGATCTTGAGTTCAATAAGCAAGCACGCCACTTCTGAGCTACCGGCGCCCTCTTTATGATTTCTATCCCAAACGGTCGATTGGTTTGAACGGAGTGCGGAAACGTAATTGATTCATTCGACGCTTTGTTTTTTTCTCTCTCATTTTCACGAGCCCCAAATTGTAAGTTGGTATACATGTAGATGAAATGACATTAGTTCACAGTTGGTAAAAGAAAAAAAAAAAATGCAACATTGAAAAGTAAGAAAATAATTTTTAAAAAAGGAAAGTGATGAAGCTAAGTTAAGAATAAGTCGAATGGGAATGATGGGAGGGGGATGATGCAAATGAAGTGTGAAAGACAAGACAAGTTTCGGAGAGATTTAATTGGAAATAGATTAAAATCATCATCATTAGACCAAACTGAATTAAAGATGAGCTGCGTCCATTATCCGCCCAGAAGACCACTCTTAATTCTATTTCTTTACCCTCTTTTTTTTTAAGAATAAAAAAGAAAATAAGAATTTAAAGTCTCCAGGTAGATTAAGTTTTAAATGTCAATGGTATGTAGTTTTCTTCAAATCTTTGTTAGAACAAGTCAGTCAAAGTTGTCATCTTACAACAAATGATGTGATCATTACAGGACATTCTTATACCAAACACGTTTACAGATCTCTCTCTCCTCCCCTTCTCAAAATTATTTCTTTCCATTACTAGGTACATGAAAGTAAGTTAGAGAAAAAACTACCAATAATAGTTAGTTATTATGACTCAAGCCTGGGGTATAACTACAATGGCATATCGCCTACTACCAAAGCGTTCTTTCGTAACATTGATGGACATGAGTCATAAATGTTGCCTAACTATATAGGGAAGGGCATTTAACGAGTTCCTGACATCGTACAGGCTCGGGACCATTGCTTATCGTCCCTTCCGAAGAACGGCGTGCTTAAATTTATTTTTAATTAAATTAAGGGCCTCGGCCGGGTTTTTTGAACCCGCCATCTTGAGCTCAGTAAGCAAGCACGCTTACCACTGAGGTATCGGCGCTCTTACTATACTGCCAATAATAAAAGAATATTTTATGATTCGTTACAATTTAAACAATACTTTGAAATATTTCACATTATTCGAGGCGCTATAATTTTAGTAGTGATCCTATCTCAAATCTAAGGACTTATTAGCGCCTGGAAATTTAATAAGGAATATGGAACTTTCCAATCACATACACAGGGCGGCACAGACAGACTCTCTCTCGGGGATGTTGTGTAAGTAGTCAGATAAAAAAAGGTCTGACTTCAAATCACTATATATTAATAAATTTTCAACTAAAAATAATTTAAATAAAAATTATACATTATAATAATTAGCTGCTTGTCAAGTAGAAATTATGAATTTTACTTTTTTCTTTTTTTAATATATAAGTATTTAGAGGGCGCCGGTAGCTCAGTGGTATTCGTGCTTGCCTTCTGAGCTCAAGAAGGTGGGTTCGAAACCCGACCGAGGCCCTTAGTTTATTTTATCTGGGAGGTAAAATAAACTTAAGCACGCCGTCCTTCGGATGAGACGTTAAGCCATGGTCCCGAGCCTGTACGATGTCAGGTACTCGTTAAAAACCCCTACCCTAGGTGAATAAAAATTTAGGTTGTGCAAAATTTAGAACTCCCAAAGTAGAGTCGGGCTCATGTCCACCAGAGTGACGAAAGAGTGCTCTGGTAGTAGGCGATATCGTCACCTTAATACTACAACTAGATAACTCGAAAATCGGCATGTACGGAATAATTGTACCATTAGTTGTATTTTGCAGGTTTCTTTGTTGTACTAGAAGTAGACAATTTTAAGAAAATATGTTAAGAACTTATGTAAAAATGTCAGTAGTTCAATTTGGATCATTCTACAACGGCTGATTAAGAAAAAAAAAAAAAATTTGCGTTTTTCTCAAAACTAAATTTCGAGATGTCTAGTTGTAGTATTAAGGTGACGATATGACCTAATAGTTAAAGCCCCGGCATGAGTCATAATAACTAACTATAAGTATTTATTTTGAATTACCTATACTACCCCCATAAGGAGAAATGCCGTATCTACAAAAAAAAAGTAGAATTTTTCGATTATATGGAATATTAATTACTCATGCTTAGCCTTTGAACTCAAAATTAGTCGATCTGTAGATAGTGCACTTCTCCTTATGGGGGCAGTGTACTATAAGTTATATTATCGGCGAATATTATTTAGAACTCTAGAAAGCCAAAATTTGTTTTATACATTGTTTCGATATAACTCATAGTTGAGGCAACGCATTCTCGTATTATGCAAAAAACGCGATTTGATATACATATATATACTCTGTATGCGCGCCTGAGTAACTAAAAACACCGTTATAGAGGCTGGCTAATATGCATCATACATAAGGCCAAAAAATAAAAATAAATAATAAATAATATGTATATAAATCGGTTGAAATCGGACAGATAAATAGTCACTATGTACGTTTCCATCAAAACCTTTACCTCTATAGAAGAAAGACTTTATGATTAATTGAGAGGCGTTAGTTCAAAAAAAAAAAAAAAAAAAAAAGGGTAAGATGTTTCTACAAGTGTCTGGTCAGATGGTATTTCTTAATGTTAAATTGTAACTGTATTAATTAAAACATTTTTAATTAGTCTATCTATATTATAATAAGATGCGAGGCATAGTAGGAGGAAGGGAGCCCCAGTCGTTGAGACTTTTGACAAGGATGAAAATAGACGAAGGGCAGGAGGCAGGCAGGTCGAAGGAACGAGGAGGTCGGAGTGTCGTGTAATTATTTCTTATAGATGCAGCTATTTTGGTCAGGTTAAAAGCCTCTTTTAATAGCTTCTCAAACCCACTTTACACCACAACAGTTATGAGTTTAAAGAAATATATATTTATATATGTTGGTAACAGAAGGGATACAAAAATCGAGAAATAGGATCTGTTAAGTTGTCCCTAGTTGAGGAGACCAGAAGTTAAGTATATTTGAAAAATTCTTATAAATAGATGATCAATAATATTAAGCAATGGATATATCTAAGGGCTTTGGGATTATAGGGAGTTTGATGGTCGACCTCACCGTTGGTGTACCACCGGCATATTTCCGCAGCAACAATTAACTAATAGACCATTTGCGCGAAAAAAATCAATAGTTGACTAACATAGAAGCTTCAGATTTATCATATTTGATTTTGTGTCGATATATACATTAGAGGGAGCATTATTCAGAGGGCGCCGGTAGCTCAGTGGTATGCGTTTATTTTAACTGGGAGGTAAAATAAACTTAAGCAAGTCCTTTGAATAGGACGTTAAGGGATGGTCCCGAGCCTGTATGATGTAAGGTACTCGTTAAAGAACCCCTGCCCTAGGTGTATAAAAATTTAGGGTAGGCAAAATTTAGGACTCCCATAGTAGAGTCGGGCTCATGTCCACCATAGTGATGAAAGAGCGCTCTGGTAGTAGGCGATGTGACCTCGTAGTTAAAGCCCGGGCATGAGTCATAATAACTTCATTAGATCGGCAGTTATTTGAGTTTTTGTGTTAAGCACTCGCCCCTAATTCCCTTACTTTTGGCCGATTTGGTTGAAAATTCATATGTGTCGTTCTTATGGGGTTCTGGGTACACATATAAAATTTCGTGAAGATATATTCGTCCTGTCGGGAGTTATCGTGTTCACAAACACATAGTTTTAGACTTACGGGGTCCCTGAAGCAGACTTTATCCGGGGGCCCTTGAATTATTTTTTCAATATTATCCTCAACTTTATTTTTAATAATTTATATAATACACCAGAACATTTTAGAATATTATAGAATGCCTGGAACAAATGTCTGGAAAAATCCAATAGAACATCACAGAAACCATCGAAAAATCAAGAATCTACATAAAGTTTCTCACCAGTAACTCATCCACAATTCGAATAGAACTTTCTGGAAACTCATAGAAGGTAGCGAACTTTCCGGAAAAACCAATAGAAATTTCTAAAATAAATAATGACCAAAAAATATACTTTTAGAAACTGATAGAAGGAACTGTGGAACTGATTTATAGCTGTTTAATTTTTTTGATCGATCGGGGCCCCCTGAGCTCGAGGCGGCTGCCTCAATTGCCTCAGGGATAATTAGGCACTGGTGTTTTGTATGTAACATGGTATCTGTCGCAAATTTATGAATTTTAACAAATTCCATAAGAACTTATAAAAATAGACCAGTTTCACGAAATCAAACTTATTTGATTTTGTCATCTAACGCATGATTGTATTTACTTTACATTATATCTCTTACTAATTCG
This sequence comes from Aradus depressus, assembly GCA_963662175.1. Lineage (NCBI taxonomy): Eukaryota > Metazoa > Arthropoda > Insecta > Hemiptera > Aradidae > Aradus > Aradus depressus. The sequence goes on from OY759214.1 coordinate 40,638,891, forward strand.
GATAGATACAAGAAGTGCAACGAACCTGTTCGTATTTCTCAAGCTCCTGATGGTAGATCTGTCGGATCTGGGCCAGTTTGGCTCGGTAGTCAGAGTGTTCGATGGCATTGTCCTGAACTTGACCGGAGGCGGCAGCGGCAGAGGCGGCAGCGGCTGCACTTACACCGCCTCCCTTCTCAGGACCCGCCACCCCCTCCGCGATCAGCATGTTGTCCAGCCTCATCAGCTGGGGGTCGGGGGGTTCCTCTTCTTGGGTGTTCCGTAGACTCAGTACTGAAACAACAATCAACAATTAACATCAGAACAACACAACCAGACAAAATGACATAATAATATTCAATGCAATTATAGTCCGTAAAACAGTGTTTCGAAAACAATGGCCCCACTTTCTTTATAACAAAACAAAACCAATTATTTGTAGTTCAGTTAATTATTTATTGTGACTCACGCCCGGGGTTTAACTACGAGGTTAAATCGCCTACTACCAGAGCGCTCTTTCGTCACTCTGGTGGACATGAGCCCGATTCTACAGTAGATGTTCTAACTTATACCTCTCTAACGAGGCTCCAACTGACTCCAATAACGGCGATATAAAAGTCAAGTTTCATATACAAAAGCGTTATTTCATACATAGCTTTCATTTTTAAATACTTGGCAGAGTTCATCCTTATATATCCTCCTCTACAGGTCTATGAGAATTGATTTTTATTTAATATTTTCATTATTATTATCATTTATTCATTTTTATTTTTCTATAAAATCTTTAATATTTGACAAATTAATGATGAAAGGTCAGAAGAACGTAGATACTTTTGGAAAAATTATAGAAACTATTTATTTTAATCCAAAATATAATTAAAAACTCCATATATTGTATTTGTTAGTAATTTTCTAGTATTTATTTATTTTCTAGTATTTATTTTATTTTCTAGTATTTATTTATTCTCTAGTATTTATTTATTTTCTAGTATCTATTTATTTATTATCTAGTATTTATTTATTTTCTATTTATTAATCATTTATTCGTATTATATATTTATATAGGATAGGCGAAATTTAGGACTCCCATAGTACAGTAGGGTCATGTCCACCAGAGTGATGACAGAGAGCTCTGGTAGTAGGCGATATGACCTCATAGTTAAAGGTCTCAACATTGGACACTGTGAGTATGGATGGTATCAGGAATGTGCCACTTGGTGTAGTCTCAAACCAACTCTAATTATCCAGTTGAGTAGCTTGCATCATTAACAAGGCCCCATTTTAATTGAGGACAGACTGAAAATAATCAATGCAACATTTTTCATCACCCACTACCAACTGCATTATTCTGGTATGATAATAGATATTATAAAGGAAAAAATGTTTTGAGATGGAAAATGATCATATAAAAGAAAAATTCCTCTCCTTCGACAGATTCCGCAAAAAATTAATAAGTGTCGATAGATACATCCATTACAACGGCAGTTATTATAGCTTTATATACTTTGGGGTTCTGGATACATATATAAGCTTTCATGTTGATACTATATAATTTCGCTTCCCCAGATATACGAAGTATACGGGACGTTATGTAATCGGTCAGAAATTCGATACAGAGTTTTCAACGGAATTTCATGTCTTCCAATCCCCTAATTCCAAAAAAAAAAAAAAATCTATCTGTGTTTCTATGAAAACGATAACTCTCAATAGAATGAATGTATCGACACGAAATTTTAGTTGATTATGACTAATGCCCTGGCTTTAACTACAAGGTCAGTATTGTATATGTAAGCATTATAAAATAAGTAACCATTGCAAGTCATTTATTTAACATCAACTGGGGGGCCATGGTGGCCGTGCGGACTAGAGCGTAGGGCTTTGGTCGCATGGTCTCACCATGGTTCGTGGGTTCGAATCCCGTCCGGGAGTGAGTTTTATTTCGTAGATAGAACTCCCTCCCGGGGCCATGGATGTCTTAAATAATTATACATAACACATTGACATGGCTAATATGCACCGTTCATAAAGCCAAAAGAAAAAAAAAAAAAAAAAAACAAAAAAAAAACATCAACTGAACATTTTATTATAAAACATGTGTTTTGGATAACTATATTATATTTAATAGAACAACTGAAACTTAATATATAACATCTCCTCCTTCGTCTTTTAGCCTGCATCCTCAAGGTGGTGGTGAGATGCCGGCTGATCTGGAGGTTCAGGATCTTCGGGGAAGTTAGCCCGGCTCCGGAGCTGGTCCGCATGTTTCCGTCTCTGGACTCCCTCTATGGTTACAATGTACGATAACGGTCCAGTTCTTTCAGAGATGAATCCTCTAGTGTAGCCCTTCCCTCCCGGGTTGAGTGCCCAGACCAGATCGCCGCATTCGAATTCGCGTTCCTTTGTTCTAGCATCATGATACTTAGCCTGCTTAAAAATAGCAAAATCGACTCTCGCTTCATGATTTGGTTTTAAGAGATCTATTCTAGTCCTGATACGTCGCCCAAGTAAAAGTTCCGCAGGGCTTCTGCCAGTAGTGGCATGACTGCTGTTTCTATAAGACATCAGAAACTGTTGTAGACGTATCTTTATGTCTCCCGGTTCACTGGCTTTCATTCTGTCCTTGAAGGTTCTAACAGCTCGTTCGGCTAACCCGTTTGTTTTCGGATGGTATGGTGTACTGGTGACATGTTTTATGAAATTTTTATTGCAAAAGTTATTAAATTCAAAAGATGTAAATTGAGGTCCATTGTCCGTCACGATCACTCGTGGCACTCCAAATCTTCCACTGACTTCTCTGATGTTCGAAATTGTCTGAGCTGCTGATGTGTTCAAAGTTGGTATTACTTCCAGCCATTTCGTGTAGGCATCAACAATTATTAACCAGTGTTTGCCTTTGAATGGTCCTGCATAGTCTATATGTAAGCGTGCCCAAGGTTCGGAAGGGAATGTCCAGGAAAACAGAGGTGCTTCCGGTTCTCGGTGTCTCACTTGTTGGCAGCTGGAGCAGCGCTTCACGAATGACTCGATGTCTTGATATAGTCCTGGCCACCATACCTGAAACTTAGCAATAGATTTCATTGCCACCACACCCGGATGTCCTTCATGCAACATTTTTAATATGATTCTTCGAAATTCATGAGGAACAATAATTCTTCCCTGCCAAAGCAATATTTCTTCCTCACACGATATTTCTTCTCTCTTCTCGTAGTAAGTGAGGATGTCAGGTGCTAGTTCTTTCCTGTCAAGCCATGTCTGCTGTACATATCGTAATACCTTGGATAAATGTGGATCCTTTTTAGTGCTCAGGACAAGTTTCTGTTTTGATATTGGGAGATCTTGAAGGCGAAGATGTAGAAGATGGCCATCTGTTGCTTTACCCATCGTTTCTTCGGATGTCATATGCTGATTGGCGAGGGGCAAGCGCGACAAGGCGTCGGCGGGTGTGTTGTTTTTCCCAGCTTAGTACTCAATGTGATACTGATATGCAGAAAGAATGAGAGCCCAGCGTGCCAGCCTATTTTCAGCCATACGGGGTATTTCACTCTTCTCCCCTAATAACCTTTCCAGTGGTTTGTGATCTGTTTTCAGAATGAATGATCGTCCGAAAAGGTATTGGTCATATTTCTTGACTGCGAAAATTAATGCCAACGCTTCCTTGTCGATTGAAGAATACTTGCGTTCAGCTTCACTTAATGTCCTTGATGTGAATGCGATGGGTCGTTCAGAAGAGTCTGGATATCGGTGGAACAGTACAGCTCCCAGTCCCATATCACTTGCATCCGCTGTGACAACAAGCTACCACTATAGGCGATGCCCACTCAATAGGAGTTGTTAGAGGATCCAAAGGTTCCATGATTCCTTCACTTACTAGGCGATTTAGCTCCGCTTCTACTTGCGATTTAAGGGCAAAAGGAACAGGTCTCGGTTTGAATACCTGAGGTACTGCGTCAGCCCGCAAATGTATGGACGCCTGGTGTCCTTTTATAGTCACTGTTTTTTCATGAAATAAGTCTGCTTAACCTGAAATAAGAGTTTTCTCATCTAACGAAAGTGGTGGCCGTCGACCCAGATTAGTACTGTTTGGTTTTTCAATTTTGCTGTGTCTTACTGAGGAAATTTTGATTCCTGGAGGCAAGGGAAGTTCGAATGACAAAGTCCAATTCAAACCGAACAATGGAATGTCGTGTTTTTTTACTACATACATGGGTAAAATAAGAGATTTATTAAAAGCATTCACCTGTACCATTGCTTTGCCCAATGTGTGTATTTCTAGGTCAGTATAGGCAACTAGACTTTTTGCAGGTTTCAGATGAGGTGCACCGATGTCTCGCCAGGTTTTTTCGCTGATCACAGATTGTGAAGCCCCAGGATCATAGAGCATTTCTATCGGTCGTCCATTTATTTTAACATCTAGCAGACCTTTGTTTCCCTTCTGTATCGAACGGACCTTTGCAGAGTGTGCTTCATCTTCGCTGTCTGAAGAGATAGACCCTGAAGATCGGGTAGGAGACCTTGCTGTTACCCTGCGCGTTGTTTTCCTTTGGCTCTGTTTGTCCACAATGTATGCTCGACGTGAGGAGAGGCACACTCTTGCAAAATGGTTTGCTCTTTTACAAAGAGAGCAGACTTGCCCATTCGGCACCTACTGAACCAAATCGGCCTTAGGTGGGACGCTTAATACAAAAACTCTAATAACTGTCGTTGTAATGAATGTATTGGCACAAAATTTCATATGTAAATTCAAAATCTCATAAAAATGGCGCCTATTAATTTTAAAGGCGAATGGCCTAGAGTAGGCGTCTTCAACCTGCGGCTCGCGGGCCACGAGTGGCCCGCTGAAGGAATATTAAAGGCCCGCCGGCATTTAGTGATCCCACATTTGAATTTGAGGCAATTTCAAGAAAAATTGCCTTGTCAGTTTTTTGACGTAAAAAAACTTATATATATATATATATATATAGGTTTTATGACTCATGCCAGGGCTTTAACTACGAGGTCATATCGCCTACGTGGACATGAGCCCGACTCCACTGTGGGAGTCCTAAATTCTGCCTACCCTAAATTTTTATTCACCTAGGGTTAATACTTTAACGAGTACCTAACATCTTACAGGCTCGGGTACATCGCTTAACGTCCCATCCGAAGGACGGCGTGCTTAAGTTTATTTTACCCCCCAGATAAAATAAACTAAGGGCCTCGGTCGGGTTTCGAACCCACGATCTCGAGCTCAGAAGACAAGCACGCATACCACTGAGCTACCGGCGCCCTCTACAAAATATATATATTGTCGTCTTGTAAAATGTAAAACAAACCTTCCTTTTTTATATAAATTTTCTGACCACTATTTTTTGACAGACGTGTGGCCCGCGGATCTTTGTGAATTTATTGATGTGGCCCTCGGGCGTCAAAGGTTGAAGACCCCTAGCCTAGAGCCTCCTAAGCAGCAGCAGTGACAATGACAGTGATTAGTTACAAAGGACAGTAACTCAGTGACTAGGGAGTGTCACGACTGGGTGATTTCTCCCCTCTTGACATTGCCATTATATCTTTTTTAGTATATTTACTTGTTGTATTTATTTTTATACAGTTATAAATATCTATTTTTAAATAAATAAAAAAAAAAAAACTATGGGAAAGTAGGAATAGTTAAGAGTTAAATAAGGGGAGGCTATCTAGGAAGTATGGCCGGTTGAAGTGTGACTGGGTTTGAACATTATAATGGAGGCCCACAAAATGTAAAGTACCAGATGGAGAAGGATAATGTTGAAAACAATACCCCATGAAGAGGGAGATAGTGGAGTTCCTAGTGGAAGATTTGCCAACCATGACGGCACTCACCACTCGTCCGTCACATTACCTACCGCAAATCACACACACACATTTAGGAGGAAACAGAAAACAGTCGACGGTGAATTGACTGATCATTTACTTTCCCAGGTCGATATATTCACGCGTTACGCATTAACTAGGGTATTTGATTCTAGCACCCCTTATCTGATTCCACCCTTCCTGCCGACTAATTTCGTTGAAAATTATTAAGTGTTGTCCTTATAGGGCTTTGAATATACATATGGAAATTCGTGTTAATACATTCATTACAACGGCAGTTATTCAGTTAAGAGTTTTTGTGTTAATCCTGTCCCCACTCACCTCCACCCTTACGTCGATTTGGCTAAAAATCAATAGGCGTCGTCCTTATAGGACTTTGAATATACATCGTTGGTGCACAAGAGGAGTGACACAACTCAAAAATTTCCATTTTCGAGTTTATTGTGAAAATGTATAGCAAAATCCGCATATCTTTATGTGGAAGAATGACATGTTGCTACTTCCAAAAATGACCACTGGAAAGCGGTTGTGTCGTTCTTCCCTTACTACAAAGTCGCGAGGTTATGATCTTGAGGTCTGACACAAATCTAATTGTGCTCTAACAGTCAATGTGATGGGTTTTTTCTTAATGTTATCAAAAAAACTGGTTATTGACATTGATACAAGGTGAACTCTAATGTTTATTCTCAAAAAAAGATTTGAACATTTTAAAAATCCAAGATCATGACAAGCCTTGCAGGAAACAAGAAACTTTTAAAAGGCTGTCCTGGAAAATCTATTTTTTTTTATTTTTGTCACTATTCTTGTGCACCAACGACATATGGAAATTCGTGTTAATACATTCATAAGAACGGCAGTTATTCAGTCAGAGTTTTTGTGTTAATCCTGTCCCTACTCACCTCCACCCTTTCATCGATTTGGCTAAAAAATCAATAGGTGTTGTCGTTGGAGGGTTCTGGATTCACATATAAATTTTCGTGTCGATACATTCATTCTATCGGGGGTTATCGTCTATCGTTGATTTTTTTCGACATTTTTTCCAGAGGTATGTTTCTTTTTTCTTTTTTGATTTTTTGACAATATTTCGGGACACTTTCACGTCCCTTCTTCTGGTCACTATGAACCAAAATTCGTTCATAGTGACCAGAACATGGGACATGAAAGTATCCCGAAATATTGTCAAAAAATCAAACAAAAACATTTCAACATCCAAGAGAAGTTTAGAAAACACTTATCGTCTATTTCCGTATGCTAATGAATATGTATTATGTATTAAATACATATATGGTATCATATATTGCTTCCTCAGCTATACAAAGTATAGGGGAAGTTATGTAATATTCAGAGTGGAGAGATCTAATAGAGTGGAGGTTTAACACATAAACTCTAATAACTGCTATTGTAATCAATGTATCGACACAAAATTTCAAATTTACATTCAAATCCCATCAGGACGACACCTGTTAATTTTCCGCAGAACTGACTAAAGGGTACGGGAGAATCAGAGGAGGGAATTCAACTTAAAAACCCCAATAACTCTCATTCTAATGAATGTAAGAACATGTTGCTACTTCACAATAATATAACTATAAGAACACCTATTAGTTTTCCGCGGAATTGGTCAAAGGGAAGGGGGGGATTAGAAGAAAGCTAAACTCAAAATTGAGTACGAGGATTCAGAGTGTAAGACAACTATTGATTATAATCAAGTAGGTTCTTCTCACTTCGTTGACAACATGGGTAACACAGAGGTTCTTCTCACTTCGTTGACAACATGGGTAACACAGAGAAACAGCTGATAACGATGAGAAAAAAGGTACTGCCTTCTGAATAGTGATAATAGCACTTCTTAGTAACAATAATTGCCACACCAAGCGCTAGTTACGCTAAACACCTTATTAATTTAACTATTTTTATTTTCAAGAACAGAAAATTATCGGATAATAGATACTAATACAAACAATATCAGAATTGCATTTAGTGAGAAAACGGTATGTGATACAGCAGTTTCCGTGTAATTTTCGAATTCAGGCCAAAATACATAGAGGAAAGGTAAAATAATCAAAAAAGTTTTTTCATCGATTGATTTTGGAGGGAAATCAAAAACTCCATGATTCACCGACAATTTTTTTTCAGTAAGGTGCCGAGGAATTTTCAACTATTGTTGTTACGCTTCTATATGATAATTGTATAGTTAGTTATTTTGACTCAAGTCCGGGCTTCAACTGTGAGTACATATAATAAAATAATTTTAGGATAGGGGTAAGGAGTAACTGACTCGTACAGGTTCTGGACCATCGCCTAACGCCCCATCCGAAGGACGGTGTGCTCAATTTTTTTTTCACCTCCAAGATATAAAACTTAAGTGCCTCCGCCGGGTATTGAACCCGTGATCTTGAGCTCAGCAAACATCTCTGCGCTACCTGCGCCCTCTAATAATTCTATATAATAATTAAGAAATTTTTTTAACTAAAAAAACGTGTAAATTATTAAAAGAAAACAAAAAAAATTGTATATATTAAATAGACATAATGAGGATAATTTTCTGTTATTATATTATTATCTTCATTGAAATTCGCTTTAATTTTCGTATTTTTCCCCCCTCATTTCAAACTTGATCTTTCAAAAGAATAAATTAAGCTTCTACTGCATAAATATTTAATGTTTGAAGGTTAGTGAACATGGATAAGTTCAATAATTCAAGGACTTTAACGTCAATCATATTATAAAAAGACCTCGGTGAATCACCGACGATGTACGGCCCCAGAACAAATTAATCAATCAACTTTTCGGCCCCTCCAACACCAGTCGACCGTTTGAGCTAAGGTTAAACAGTTGACTTACATAAGAGCTCCTATATCCTCAAACTAATTTTGTGTCGATAAATTCATTACATCAGCAGTTATTAGGATCATTAAATTGAGCCCCTTCCCATAAACTTTCGATTCCCAAAAGCCGATGTCGCTAAAACTTAACAGATTACGTCCTCATTGGATTTTGTTTTTAAATATGAAATTTCATAGGCGCTACAGCCCGTCAAGAGCCTTTCTCTCCTCCAGGAAATGTCCCCATGCAGCTCTGTCCTGGGCCAATCTCCACCAGCCCAACGCACCAAACCGTCTTGCGTCTCTGTTCACAGTCTCCAGCCATCTTCTTCTGGGTCGTCCCACTCTTTTCCTACTCTCCGGTGTCACATTCACCAGTTTCCTGGTATATAAGGTCCTCGTCCATCCGTCTTACGTGTCCAGCTCAACGGAGTCTGACATCTCTAATCCAGTGCGACAATTTTGCCTTTGTATAGGGTGCGTACAACTTCTGGTTGTATCGGATGCGCCAGACGCCCTCCTCCTGGGTGGGGCCGAAGATCCTGCGGAGTATTCTCCTTTCGAAGATGTCAAGACGCCTATTTTCCGCCACGGTGAGGGTGCATGAAATTTTATACCTATACATTTTACACCGGCAGTTATTGGGGTTTTTGAGTGGAACCCATCACCATCACCCTGTCCTTTCTGCCACATCCACTGAACATTTATGTGTCGTCTTTATGTGGTTTTGAAAACACATATGAAATTTTGTTTTTGTTTATATTCAATAAAATGGCAGTTATTAGAGTTTTTTAGTTAAGCCTCTCCTGTAATCCCGCCTCCCCTCTAGTTGATTTGGCTGAAAATCGATAGGTTTTGTCTTTATGGGGTTTTGATCATACATATAAAATTTTGAGTCGATACATTCATTCTATCGGGAATTATCGTGTTCAGATTTTTTTTTTTTTTTTCATATTATGACCGATTACATGACTTCTTCTATACTTGGTATAGCTAGGGAACACTGAAACGATGGAGAAATACTTTGGTGCGAGTGACTTGACTCCTGCTTCCAAATTGGCTCTGATTAGTTACAATCCTAGTTGACTGACAAGAAAGACAGATCTCTTTGAAGAGTTGCTCTGTTTCAGTAGATCTGGATCCTGTCTCTCTGTGAAACATAACATAACGGTTCAACATTTCGATTTGTCGATGACATGATGTGTGTGTCCTCTTCATTCATCCATCGGTTCCGTCTTCCTTCTTGTCTTGTATTGTCGATTTGTTGAACGATAAACGGTTCATGTCAGTCTTTATTTCAGCAACACGATCCTCACACCGAGCTCCATCTATTCCATTGTACTTTTGTCACATCAACTTTTCCCAACTCCTTGAAGTCATCCAATGAAGTGAAATATATTACGTTTTTACATCCTCAGATATACGAAGTATAGGATAAGTTATGTAATCGGTAAAAAAGTCTATGCGATTTATTCAAAGGAATTTCCTCGATAACTCCAAATAGAATAAACATATCGACATCAAATTTTATATGTGAATCCAGAACTATCTAATGACGACACCTATTGATTTTCAGCCAAATTGATCAAAGGAAATTATAATATTGACACAAAATTTCATCAATTTTTAATGGAATCGATAGAAAGGAAGGGGGTTCAGGGGAGGGGATCAATTCAAAAACTGTAATAACTGCCGATTTAAAGAATTTATCGAGACGAAATTTAGTATGAGGATTAAGGAGCCCCTATGTAAGTCAATTGATGAATATTAGCGCAAACGTTGGACTAGTTTTGGAGAGGGGCAAACATTTAATTGCTTAATTCATTCTGGGGAAGTACATTGCTGGTGATTCACCTCTTCTCATTTTTGAGCTTCTCAATGTCACTCTCAACCGTAGTGACTCGACGCAGTACGGGTGAGATGTACCACTGATGATGATGCAGTTACTTTAAAAATCAGTTCTGGTCGGAAATAAAGCAGTGGGAAGACAACGTATTTTATTCCTATCAGAAATCTCGTCCTACAACATATTACTAATCGATCATCGGAAAAGGTCGAAGAAAAATAGGATCAGACGGGGCTCAACTCAAAAATCCCGATAACTGCCCAAGTAATGAATGTATCAACACAAAATTTAGTATGATAATTAATCATTTTTAGCCCAAACGTTCAAATTATTTTTGGAGGTAGACCAGAAACTAACAGATTATTTACTGCTGGGGAAGTACACTTTAAATATTTTTTCGCAATCCTAAAGTTGACCTTGTAGCAATAGATTTTACTGCGCCAATATAGGACAAACTCTCAGCGAACCCAATATAGAAGAAGAAAATTTCTGAAAATACATACTTAAACGATGAAAAATATTTGTCTTAGTGGCTTCTGTTTCCTCATACTAAATTTTGTTTCGATACGCTCATTACAAGAGTTATTGGGATTTTTGAGTTGAGCTCCCCCTCTGATCCTTCTTTTTCATTTTTGGAATCAGAAGATAAGAAAACATGAAATTCTCTTGAAAACTAAGCATCGAATTTCTCACCCAATATAATTTCTCATCCAAAAAGTAAAATAATGACAGATTATAGTGAGTACATAACTGTATTACAACAAGTGGTAGATAAAGAGAGAAAGAGATATAGGACAGGTAGAGAACGGTGGAACATATTGTATATATTTAGAAAGATTTATAAATGGAAGGAGCACTAATTTATATACAATAGAGGAAGGTGGTAGGCTATACAGAAGCATAATAACCTAACAATTAACAAAGAATAATTAGGTATAACTATTAGTCTTGTCCATAGACTAGACCAACATCATACTAACACGAATAATTAGTAGTAAAACAAAATGGCCTCCACCGCTATGTATCACTCTTCAATACAAATATACTAATTAATTACTAAGTTTTCGCTCTCCCTCCAGAATCAATTATGTCGACGTTTTACTTCACCAGTTGTACGAAGTATAGGGGAAGTTATATAATCTGTCAGAAATTCTGTTTGTCTGGGAACTCCCAATATCATGAAATACGAAGTCGGCCGAAGGGAAGGCGAGGATTAGAGGTGAGACTTAACCAAAAGAAACAAAAAACATAAACTGCCTATGTAATGAACGTATCGACATAAAATTTAGTATCGAGTATTCAAAAGCTCCAAAATGAACGATTGGGCTAAAAAAATAATAGTCCTTACACTAAATGTTGTGTCGATACATTCATTACGTCGATAGTTATTTAGAATTTTGAGTTGAGCCTCTCCACTAATCACCTTCTTTCTTTTGGACGATTTAGTTGAAAATCAATCAGTTCTGGATACATATATGAAATTCCGTGTTGATATATCCATTCAATCGATAGTTATTGTGTTCCCAGACACGTAGACATACAGGATTTTTTTCATTTTTGGAATCAAGTCAGGTTCCGTTGAAAAGTTGACCGATTATATAACTTACCCTATACTTCGTAAAGCTGGGAAAGTAAATAATCGATATAATAAGGTTTCATACAATAGCCAATGCTCCTTATTATGATTCCAACAAGACCCTCAGCATTCTCTACGTCACCGATGTACCCAACTCGTCATCATCATCGGCGCAACAACTCATCTCTGAGTCAAGGCCTCCTGGATCAGATTTCGCCAGTCGTCTCGGCCCTGTGCAGCTGCCCTCCAGTTCGCATCATGCGCATAACCATCCTTCCAACATAGCTTGGGCCTCCCAACACATCTGGTCCAATGGATTTCCTCTAATAGTGTCATCTTTTGCACTTCAAGGTCTCCCATCCTTGCCAAGTGTCTATGTCCGTATCTTGCGACAAAGCATATAGCTCCTGGTTCGTTCATCTCCTCCAGTCCTGTCCCTCGTAGACACCTTTATGGATGCAACGTTGGACCTAAATCCAGGCACAAAAAGTTATTTTCCTCCCTCAGTTTCCATAGTAATCCTTTAGTCCGTACCCTCCATTCTATACCACACTTCCCCAATGGCCTCCTTAGTAGCAGCAGCGACAATCAGTTACAAATGAGTGCAACTTCTACTAAGGGGATGTCACCACTGGATAATTTCTCCCCTCTTAACATTTTGACCATGCCATATTTTACTCTTTCATCAAATTTGCATATTGTATATATTATTTATACAGTTGTGAATATCTATTTATTAATTTTAAAAAAAATTATAAATAAATAAGTTTTAATGCATGAGAATTAAAACTTTGTCCTGGCATCGTTGTCTCCGTATTTGATACAATGAAAAGTACAGTTGCAAAATCCAAGATGAAAGATACTCATATACTAAGATTAAGATTAAGAGATTAAGATTAGCATGCGAGGTCACATGAAAGAATGATAAAGCGAAATAGTAGTAGATTAGTGCAGGAGATAGACCAAAGAGAGCGAGAGAGAGAGAGAGAGGGAGAGAGGAGGTAAGAAAAAAGGGCATGTTCGCCGCCGAACAAATAAAGGAAGAGTAACGGTGGGATGAGGAGGATTTAATGTTCATGACATGGAAGAGAACCGAATCCAATCCTCTGAGCAGGTCGCTAATGAGCTAAGATATGAGGGCTCGCATAAATGATGATCCGCCGCCCTGGAATATTAAACAGCCAGGTTAGAGATCCTTGAGAATTGAGAATAAGCTTTTAGAGAATATTCTCCAAGTGGAGAATAATTGAGAATACTCTTATGCACTGACAGGTGAATATGGAGAAAGAGAGGAATAAATAAGGGGCTGCTTGACGGGGAACTTCAAGTGCAGACTTGTAATCCTGCCCGATAGCCATGTAGGCAATATTCATAGGGAAACTGAAATCTTTCTGCCAGGACCCTGAGTTTGAAGAGGAACCGGTACTTGCAGTGTCTGCCCGAACGAGAAGTTATCGGTTTTGTGCCCTCACCAATGTTCCTGGTGCACTTCTGTTTATATTCCCAATATACGCCGTCTCCAATATTTTTTTCAAAATGGTTCAAATGAAAGCTCATTTTGTCTATTCAAAGCCCCAAAAAGAGTTGGGATGATGCAAACTTTTTTCTAGAATGAAAACTGACATTATTGCAGAGATATTGTGAAATAATTCAAATGGACTTGAAAAATAAAATAAAACTTGTTTATTTAATATATTGTCTAATTTCACTAACTATATATACATGGGAGTACTTTCGGTATTTCTACCATCCTCAGCCAAAAGCATAAGAGATAAGACTAAGTTAATTTTCAGAATGTATATATAGTTAGTGAAATTAGACAATATATTAAATAAACAAGTTTTATTTTATTTTTCAAGTCCATTTTTTCTAGAAGCTGTAGCGGTTTTAGTGCAAAAAAACAGGTATTTTGTATTTACGATACTACAAAAATAGAGTTTGATGTAGAGAGCATTTATTTACCAATCTATAATCCAATGCTCTTATCCTTCTCGGGAAACGCTGGGCTTCCACTTCATCTTCCTAGTCTCCCAGTTTTCTACCAAATACCCCAATGGACTCTTTTAAAGTCTTCCTCTATGAATCATATTTCTACTAAAAATGTGGAATCTCATCGGATGGGAGCTACTATCTGTCTTCTTCACCGCATCTGTCAAAAGTGGGACTGTCGATTCCTATAATATGTACGTATCTATTGAATGGACCTAGTCCTCTAAGAATTAGTCACTTGTCGAAGCTCCTATTAAGGTTCAGGATCCCATTATCCAACCCCTTGGAATTCTCACCCAGAAACATCTTCGACTGTCTACATGCGGTTATTTCTCTCCATAACTTCTCCAAAATGTCCATTTATTGTGGGTTCAATTTAATAATCCCTTAAAAAAATCTAAAAATACCCCAGTGGTCTAATATTCGTCTTCCTCTTAGGATCATACTTCTACCAAAAAAGGGGAATCTCATCGGGCATTTACCCAGGATGCGAGCTACCGTCTCGTCTTCTTCACCACATCTGTTGCAAATGAGACTGTCAACTCCCATCCTGGAGAATTCCTGAGTTGCCGAAGCTCGCTCGTGTTGAGGTTCAAGATCCCATTCCCCAACACCTAGGAATCCTTACCCAGGAAAATCAGCGACTATCTCCATTTGATTCTTTCTGTTCAAAATGTCAAATTAAATGTTAAATTTAATAACTGTCCAAAGACACAACAGCGGTAAATTTTGCAAGGTGATGCATTAAAATAAAATTGTTGATTATTCTCAAAGAATAAATAATCTTTTATAGTTTATTCTGGATTGATATCTGTAAAGGAGGCATGAGATCGGGAGAGTGAAGGGCTCTGGCCATATTGATTCCAAGTTTCATTTTCGTCCTTGGCTATATCCTACCCTCCCCAGGATAAAGTCAATAGCCTAGCCGACCCTCTCAGGATCGATCCTTCCCCCAATACTAATGAACGTGACGATGGGACTCCCTCGATAAGGAGATCTACAGTCCACCGCTCATTAGTATGCTGCCTGCTGCCCCATCCTTTCACAGCATCCATCATCTTATTAATAAATCCTCCTCTTGGTACTAGCCAAGGCTCCACAACCAGACCATCAACTTCCACTACACAAAAGACATTTTTTCAATCAATAAGTAACGGCACTGAAATAGTAAATTTCAAATAACGTTAATTATTTTGAGTCTTCCAAAACTGCAGTATGATCCAGATCAGTGTTGGGCATTATTCAAATAATTCTTTATAGCATAATCATTCTAATAATTTTGTTATTAAATAATTATTTATTCTCCTAATAAAAGAACATTTGGTCCTCTGTATAAAAACCATTCTACAAGTGAATTTAGATCAATCGGAAGACATTAAGGAAGGATAAAAAATAAATTTTAAAAAATGCAAAGAGCAATCTCCTGAAAAGATAGAATTAATGTCATTAACAAAGAGAAGGAATAAAAGTGGTTCTATGAATGAACCTTGTGAAACTCCAGACCTAACCAGGATTTTACCAGAAACTTGAGATTTAACTCCAACTATTTGATATCTATTTAAGAGATCTCTTATCTATATGAATGACCTAATATGAATACAAATAATACATAGTTTATAGAAAAAAATTAGCAAAATGTATTATACATTTATTAATATATTCTTCAATAATTATTTTCATTCATAAACTAGGAATTATATTTCTAATTTATTTTATTATTTACCTTATTACACTTATATACGAATCTATTTTATTTATCTTGGTTTATTTTTTAACGTTATTATTATTCTATTATTTATTTATTTGTATATCTTTATTATATATATATATATATATATATATATATATATATATATATATATATATATATATATATATATATATTGCACATTGTGACCTGAGTTTAATTAAATTAAAAATTATATATACTGTTATTTATTAGTATAATTATTATAAAAACCAATGGCCAATATAATGAATTTAGCGACACACAATTTAGTATGAGGATTTAGGACCTCCTATGTAAGTCAACTACTGAATATTAGCGCATAAGGTCGACTGGCTTTGGAGGGGAAGAGAAAAGTTAATTGATTATTTATTGGGTGTTCCGTAGAGTACACTAACAAAGTATTGCAGACAATTTTGGTTATACCTTGTATATAAGAATTTGAACTACCTGAAAATTTGATGGTAGATCTTAGGGTGAGTGGATAATATAGTTAAGAAGTTTAAAAGGATCTGAAGAAGGGATTAAATCAATTGAATGTTTGACTAAAATTAAAAAAAAAAAAAAAAAACAAGAGGGTGGAGTGAATAGAATGAAGGAAACGGTATTAGAGCCCTTTGGAAGAGCAGGTCGGTGTAAGAGAAACCAGTATCCAAAAAGGAGTTAAAGCCAACAAAGTTAGGTTGAATGCAAATCGGATTCGGCTTAAATTGATTGAGCAGAGGCCGTTCTCCATCTCCCCAGGGGGCGCCCGCTTGGAAAGACTTTAAATTGGAATTCCAGAGCAGCGGCATTAATTACCTTAGGGCTAAATGAATTGTGGTGATTCAGAGGGCGGAATGAGGCCCCAAGGTGTTCCTACAGGAGCAGTCCTCGCTCAATCTGGAACCGATTGGGAGAAGTGAGCACCAATAGGACTTGGTTTAGTTAGACGAGGCTAATGGTCCAAAACTGGAACTGGAACCAAGATCAGTCAAAGTTTCTTATCAATAGCTCAGTTCAGGTCATAATCCTTCTGAAGCTAACAGAACCGATTGGGAGAAGGGAACACCAATAGGACTTAGTTTAGTTAGCCGAGGCTAATGGTCCAAAACTGGAACCAAGATCAGTCAAAGTTTCTTATCAATAGCTCAGTTCAGGTCATAATCCTTCTGAGGCTAACACAATTTAATCAAATGGATCAAAGAGCGATCTGAAACAAAATTTGCTGTCGTGCGCTTATTTTGATTAACATTTGTTTTATAATGATACAATAAGAAAAGTAGTATGAGGAATTAAACTTTCAATTTTATTGTTCTTCAATTTCTTTTAGACATGAAATTATAGGTTTGCGATAGCTAAAATAAGATATATGCAACTGTGATTGTAGTGTCTCTAAATACCGCGAGAATACAACGTCGATGGTAGTTTTCGAATTTTATTGTTCTTCAATTTCTTTTAGACATGAAATTATAGGTTTGCGATAGCTAAAATAAGATATATGCAACTGTGATTGTAGTGTCTCTAAATACCGCGAGAATACAACGTCGATGGTAGTTTTCGAATTTGTTGTTGAAATGCTTCGATTCGTATTCATTTGTAGATTAAGTTTGTCATTTAAATATGAAAAAAGCTGTTCGGTATCTCCTAAAATGACTAGAAACATTATATTATTATTATATATTAATAACAATATTATATAATATCATATAAATAATGTGTTGAAATATTATATATTATATTTTTTTTGTGTGTAGTTGTGTGTGTGCGCTGCGTGCGCAACCGTCCGACACAGGGCTAACTAATCAACCAAGTTTTCGCTTTCCCTCTAAAACCGATTCCTCATACTAAATTTCGTGAAGATACATTCATTACTTCGGCAGTTATTAGACTGTTTGTGTTGAGCCACCGAGAAAAGTGAAAGGCACATTTTATACCTTTCACAGGTGGCCCACAAATTGTCTAAATCTGTTTCAAAACGTCTTTCTGAAATCTATTTTGTTATATGTTTGCTTGATTTACTCTAAAACGTTCTGTCGAAAAATTGGTTCTTACCAAAACCGTCAATAAATCTCATCCAAAGGAGGGGAAGGGTAGAATACACATTTTATTATTTCACCATTTTTTTCATCCCTAGCTATACGAATATAGGGGAAGTTATGTAATCGGACACATAAAAAAAAAATGTGTGTGTGTGTCTGTGAACACGATAACTCCCGATAGAATGAATGTGTCGATACAAAATTTCATATGTATTCGAACTTCGACACCTATTGAATTTCAGCCAAATCGGCCAAAGGGAAGAGAGGATCTATGGAGGGGAGGCTCTACTTAAACACCCCAAATAACTGAGCGATGTAATGACTATAGAATTCTGAAGCCACACACAGAAGATTGGTTTTGGAGGGATTCTCTGTCGACTTTTTATCCTTTTTATTAACAAAAACTATCAATAATAAATAATATTTTTTAAATATTATTTCAGTCGATTAAAGTTCTATACAACCTAGTGTGTTTCTTAAACTTCTCTGGAATGTTGAAATGTTGATTTTTTTCGGCATTTTTTCCAGAGGTGTGTCTTCTTTTTTCTTGTTTGACAATATTTCGGAACACTTTCACGTCCCTTCTTCTGGTCACTATAAACCTATGTTCATAGTGAGCAGAAGAAGGGAAAAATAAATAAAATAAAAAATGCCGGAAAAATCAACATTTCAACTTAGTGTTCCCCAAATATTTTATGGAGACTCCAGCAACAACTTGCTTCTATATTACTCTCGACCAAGGTCGATCACAAAAAGTGGTTAGTTGTAACTTAAATCAGGGGAGATAGTTACTTTTGTTAGAGGTTCTCTAAGAACTAATGGAGTTATTTAAGGGTTTCTGTTACTAGGGAGTGAGGAGTGAGTAATGAGAAGAGGAAGGCATGCAAGCTCCATAAATATCAGGAGGCCTCCTCACAGCTCTACAATCCTCACCAAGACCTGGGATTTTATAGATTATCTTCAGCCCTCTTTGAGTAATTCACAAAACACTATACTTTAATTACCATTTAAAAATCTACGTTTGTTTTTCAACTATTGCACCGAGATTTCTTGTCTTCTTCTTTATTTCCTATCTGGATCTGTCTTGCGCGGTTGCACATACTCTTTATGTTGTTCAGAAGCATCAGTCGGGCGTTTCCCTGGCCTATGCTCCATGAAAGTCCCCGGTCTTCGGTCCTTCATTGTGGTCGCATGGCCAAAACAGCCGAGCTGCCTCTTCTCCATGAAGTGGTTTATTAAGTAAATTTTTATTCACCTAGGGTAGGGGGTCTTTAACGAGTACCTGACATCGTACAGGCTCGGGACCATCGCTTAACGTCCCATCCGAAGGACGGCGTGCTTAAGTTTATTTTACCTCCCAGATAAAATAAACTAAGGGCCTCGGTCGGGTTTCGAACCCACGTTCTTGAGCTCAGAAGGCAAGCACGAATACCACTTTTTAATTTAATTAAAATTAAGGTAATAATATTATAACTGTGAAGTGTCCTTCTTTTTTTTTTTTTTTTTTTTTTCTGCGGGTATTGCTACCATGTTCAGCCACGAAGTACAGTATTTGTTAAGTCGTAGCTGAAGATGGTAGCAATACCGAAAGTACTCCCATATATTAAATATATTTTGTAAAATAGACAAAATAAAAAAAAAAAAAAAAGCTTCCTTTCGTGATTCACCGAATTTCTTTTTAGTGGTACATATTTGTCTAATTCAAATTGCGGACCCCTAAACCTGGAGTCTAGAGGAGAATGGGGCGGGGCTCCGCTGGAGTGGGGGTGTGTCGGTGTCTAATTGGAGGCCAGCTAACTAACACCGGCTGGTGCTTCTACAGAGAGACACGAAGAGGACACGGAACATGGACACGCCTACCGTCCTGTCACCTCCAGAGGAGGACCTCTCCGGAGCTGGGAGGGGGGGCCTAACTGTCTCTATTTGCTGTAAATCACGTTCCGACCTCTCGCTTTACACCAATTATAATAACTTCATCTTCAATTTTGACATTTACACTTCACTCTTCCTAGTTATTGTCATTCGGCATTTAAAAAAAGTTGTCGGTGAATCACCAGCTATATACTTCCCCAGAATGAATTAATCAATTAACTTTTCGCTTTCCCTTCAAAATCAGTCGACCGTTTGCGCTAATATTCATTATGTTGACTTACATTAAACAGATAGATAAATTCTTTACATCGGAAGTTATTAGGGTTTCTGAATTAAGCCCCTACCCTTGCACACACACTTTCCTTGGGTAGATTTGGCTGAAAATGGATAGGTGTTGTCCTTATGAGGTTCAGGTCAAACATACAAAATGCCGTGTCGATACATTCATTACATCGGCAGTTATTTGGGATTTTGTGTTAAGCCTCCCTAATCACACGCTTTCCTTTGGTCCCTTGCTTGTGAAAAACAGTTATTTAGTCAGTCAAAAATTCGAAGTTAAGTCCGAAATTTAATGTTAACCTTGATTTAAAATAAAAATAAAAAAGTAAGAGAATCACCAGCAATATACTTATAAAATTTCGTGTTGATATATTCATTCTATCGGCAGCAATTAGAGAGTTTGTGAACCCTCACCCCTAATTTCCCCCTACCTTTTGGCCGATTTGACTGAAAATCAATACGCGCCGTCGTTAGAGGGTTTTCTGGGTTCACATAGAAAATTTCGTGTAGATACATGATACTCCGGAAAACATGAAAGAGGGGGGACCAAACAAACAACATGAATTAAATACCTTTAAAACGGTCGAACGGAGAGATAAAACTTAATTTATTAATTCGTGGTGGAGAAGTACATTGTCAGTGATTCAACTATACTTTTTTTAAATTTCATTGTTGACCTCATAAGGTCGTAAAACATAAAATTTCCGATGAAAACTCTACATCAAATTTCTGACCGATGACATAACTTTGTAAAATGCACTAGTTATTAAAATTATTACAGGTTCCTTATAACCTTAAAATATACTAATTTTTTTTTTTCGTTGCGTTTAACGCATCAATGGTTGTAGTTATAACAACGGGTTATCTACAGGTAGGCCACCCCCTATAGTAGCCGACAGGGATATAAATTATAAATACTGCCGACTTCAGGGTCATTAAGCACCCAGGATTATTGGCTTTGAAAACAAGGTTGTTACCAGGTTGGCCATCGGGATAAATACGGATAATCACTTGCATTGTACTTCCCCAGCACGAATTAATCAACTAAATTTTCGCTCTACCTTCAATATCAATTTACCTTTTAGACAAAAAATCAATAGTTGACAGATATAGGGACTTCTGAATCATTAAATTAAATTTCGTGTCGATACATTTTAGAACGTTTTCAGGCCTTGAAAAATGAAATTCCGTTGAAAACTCGTTCTCGTATTTTCGCATGATCACATTACTTTCTCTTAACATAGTTAGCAAAACAAGTATAATATCCGAGACTTTCCTATCTTTAAAATAACTAATCGAATAATAATAAAGATATAAATTAAAAATATAAAAAAATAAATAAATAAAATTAGCAAAAAGTGATAATACGTATTAATGTCAAAAATATGCCTGTCTGTCTGTGTGTCTGTGAACACGATAACTCCCGATAGAATGAATGTATCGATACGAAATTTAATATGAGTATCCACAACCATCTAACGATGACACCTATTGATTTTCAGCCAAACCCACCTAAGGGAAGAGGGGGATTACGGGGGAGGCTTAACATAAAAACTTGAATAACCGCCGATATAATGAATGTATAGACAAGAAATTTTATATGTGAATTCAAAATTCCATAAGGATGAAACTTATTAATTTTTGGCGATATCAGCTGAAGGGAAGGGGGATTCAGGGGAGGGGGCTCAATTCAAAAACCCTAATAACTGCTGATGTATTGAATTTATCGTCACGAAATTTGGTATGCGGATTTATTAGCGCAAATGGTCAACTGGAGATAGAGCAAAACCTTAAATCATTTGTTTTGGGGAAGTACATTGTCGGTGATTCACCGTTTGTATCTTTGAAAGTCACACCCCCGGTTGATACTTCTAGCATAAAATAAATGTAAGAAAATAAATTGAAGATAAAGAACTGGGAGAGAGACAAAAGATGAATTAATGGAAATGGATAAGAAGTTAAGGTAAAAGCGTGACAAGAGGTTGTAGCTCCCTGAAGAGGGACGGGGGCGTCCTGCTGCGCTGGTCGGTAGAGATGATCTACAGCCTCCTAAAAGGGTTAATTGACTTAACAGCAGGGGGTGCTCCTACCCGGGAAATTAAAAATAAAAAAGTAAAAAATTGTACAATCCTCCCTTCGTCTCTTGTGTCTAGTTGAGGCCGCCCCGTCCCTCCAAGCTAAATGGCTCCTACACAAAATAAATAAATAAATAAAAATCAAAAAGGATGAGAGAGGATCCCAAGGTAGAGAGAAGAAGAGAAGGCACTCCCCTGACGATAAAATAGAATATTTATAACCGGATAGAGGAGGCAGAAGGCAGGGAGGCTACCGGAGCTCAACTCAAGTCAGCCATCTTCCAAACCATCCCACCCACTACCCAATCCTACTGCATACATCATACATGATCTGACTATATCTAGAGAAATAATAAGCCTACTTCCCACTACTACACAAATATAGTCTAGTAACAACAGATATTCAAACTTTACTTTCTTCTATAGTATAAAAAAGTATTGTAATCGTGAAAAAATCTCAAGAAAAATTTCAAGTTTAAATACCCCCCATTTTGTCTGTGCGTGTACACACACACACACACACACACGTATGTGATTGGAACGTTGTGAGCGCTCAACCGTAGACACTAAGAAGGTGTCACATGTGCTAACTTATTAGAATTGGCATTTATAGGCATTTTTCAGTACTCTGAACCCCCCTTCCCCTTTGGCTGATTCCGCTGAAAATTAATAGGTGTCGTCCTTACATGGCTTTATATTTACGTATGAAATTTCATGTCAATACATTCATTACAACGGCAGTTATTAGACTCTTTGTGTTAAGCCTCCCCCCCCCCCCCCCCCCCCCCCTTCCCTTAGGTTTTTGACCGAAAATCAATGTGTCATGCTTAGAGGGTTATTTATTTTTTATTATTATTTTTTTTTTTTGGCCTTATAGTTGATGCATATCAGCCATGTCACTGTGTTATCTAGTTATTAACAAGATCCATGGCCCCGGGAGGGAGTTCTATCTACGAAATAAAGCTCACTTCCCGGACGGGATTCGAACCCGCAAATCATGGTGAGACCATGCGACCAAAGCCCTAAGCCTACACGGTCACCATAGCTCCCTAGAGGGTTCTAAAAAAGAAATTTCGTGTCGATACAACCACAGATAGCCTTTTTTTTTTTTTTTTCATTTTTGGATTCTGGAGGTCGGAAAAAATGAATTTTCGTTGAAAATTCCGAATAGAATTTTTGACTGATAACATAAATTCCCCTACACATCGTATAACTGGGGAAATAAAATTAAGAATAAGTAGTTTGGGCCATAATAGATGTAAACTAGGTATAAAAGAGATGTTGAAAAAACATTTAGTATCCATTAAGATGTGTTTACAAGATCATTTGGATTTAATTTCCAGGTAATAAGCCAATGAAGGGGATGTTAAACGAAATTGAGATTAGGTATATAGTGGTATTTAGTTAGTTATTATGACTCATGCCCGGGCTTTAACTACGAGGTCCAAGATTGATAAATAAAACGGCAGGCAACCCATTCCATGTTCAAAAGAAATAAATATGTGATGTGACATTATAGGACTTTCTTATACCAATCACGCTTACAGATCATCCCAGATGGGGAAAGAGAGTGATCTGTAAGCGTGGTATCACTCATGCCCGGGCTTTAGTTAAAGCCCGTCTACTACAAGATCATATCGCCTACTTCCAGAGTGCTCTTTCGTCACTCTGGTGATCATGAGCCCGACTGTGGGAGTCCTAAATTTTTATTCACTTAGGGTAGGGGTCTTTAACGATTACGTGACATCGTACAGGCTCGGAACCATCCCTTAACATTGCATCCGAAGTTACCGCCCAAATAAAATAAACTAAGGGCCTCAGCCGGGTTTCGAACCCGCGATCTTGATCTCAGTAACTGAGCTACCGGCATCCCTAGAGTGGTAGATTATTTTAAAGAAGAGAAGTAAGATGAACTAATGATACATGTAGCAGTAGCGGTGACAGGTCCTGTTATATAGATCACATTATTATTTAACTGTTGGTTGGTGACTGTTATCAGAGGAGATGGAAGCAGATAGTGTACATCTAAAACAATGGTACAATAATGGCGGGTAGCACAGCTCGTAGCTACCATATTGGGGGTGTCACACCTAGGCAACCCGCAACACACATCTCTATGGTTACTTCATACTTAACTACAGTAACCAACCTACCCCCTCTCTCTCCCCACTCCTCACCAAGCTAGTTCCCCATTTTATAATTAACATAACAGATAACATATCATTATTATTACTTCCCCAGTTATCTTAAGTATAGGGGAAGTTATAAGAAATAAAGGGGATAATATAATCCAATATCAAGTTTTCAACGGAATTTCACGTGTGTGCGTGATTTGAACTTTGTAAACGCTCAGAAACGATTGTTGCTATGAACTTGAAATTTGAAATGAAGATGTTACATGTGCTACCATCAGGCGAAAATAGAGACTATATTACATCGGGGCTTAAGTATATGTTATAAGACCGCTTACCCCTTATATTTATCTAACCAAAAATCTCTTCAAATAAACGTTATGGAGAAAACTATAAGTCACATTATATATATATATATATATTTTTTTTTTCTCTAACTTTGGTGCATCGACAACTGAGGTCATTAGCGGCTGCACAACCTGGATATTCGCTCGGTGGGGGCACCTTCAGTGCTGCTATCTCTCCTGACTGCTCTGACAGCCCATGGTACCGCTCCGTACTCCTTTACATCGGGGTTCTCTCCCTGTCACTTCTAGAGCGACAGAAGGGGGAGAGTACCCACCTCCTATTATATTTTATTATATAAATCAATATTATGCAAGAGTTGCAGTAACTGCATCGCGTATATGGAGAATCAATTTTTAAAACAGCTGAAAAATCATGAGGCAATCTGTCACTGTAGGGCTTGAGTGCTATGCAAGTTTCCAATATATGCAGAACAAATAGTGGTTCCCGGCAGAGAAGACATTTTGGTTGCCTCTTTCGCATTAAAATGTGGACATGCGTTAACCACGTGTGTCCGATTTCAGCCTTGACAAAACAGTTCTTTCCCTAGAGGTGAGATTCTCACTGACGAAAGGCTTCATATCGTGGTATTAAATACGTTTTTATGTGCTCCAAGCAACGAAGTGTGAAACGGAAGGGAATAAAATAAAATAATGAAACCTGGTTTCAAAAGAGTTAGATATGAGATAAGGGCGTCAGTTTGCTTGTAGCCACATTACAGAAAAAACGCAATGCGGAGATTCTGTGACAGGTTCTAGCAAGGAGGAGCCACAAGGGTACCTCCCCCCTCTCCGTTCCCATTACATATAATACATTTTGAAATATCAAATAATATTGTTTTATCCATTAAAAATAGAAAGTGCAAGTCTTTCATTTATTTCCCAGAGATACAAAATAAGTGTAATAAAATTAATGTTTGTGTAAAAGATAGGACCCAGGATACTTTCTTGAAGAACGCCAGCTTTTAGTTTTTTTCAGAAAGGTATGATTTTAGGATTAGGAAGAATGTGGAGGGAAGGACTGTTTTTTTTTTTCGGGATGATCTTATATATATCCAGTCGGCCATATTTGTTTTGTTTACTTTTGAAACCTCCCTCTCCTCTACTCCGTCAGGTTAAGTTTATTTCATCCTCCTAATACCGACATGCTCTTCACTCCAGGGGTTCTTTATTTGAATAATAGAACATCATTTACATACATACAGACTCTCTTCTCCCTCTATTACCAGTTAACTTATATAACTTATGGAAATTGACTTACAATTTTTTTTTTTATTTATTAATTCTTTCTTATCAATTATTTCAAAAACCAGTAGAGAAATCGAAAACAGCAGGAGGCAATTGTAATAAGCTACAGAAGCCTATAGCTGATTTATTATTAGTTAAGAATGATTCATAACTCATCCCTACTAATTAAGTTTCAAAGAATTTTTAAATTAAGAAGCTAAAAATTAATTTGGTGATTATATATGTAATGCCATATTTCAAAAATGTTTTAAATAACTGATAAATGAGACTCTGAGAAGTTTGGTCAATTTTGAGTTTTACCCTGTGTACAGTAGTCTCGATAAGCCGAGCTTCACTCTCTATTTATTATATATCGTAAGTAAGAATGAATATATATAAATACTACTAATATATTAATATATATATATATATATAAATATATTAGTAGTATTTATATATTAAAATATAAACTTAACTACTAATATATTAATATATATATATATATATTCATTCTTAACTACTAATAAATAATACGAGTTCCTAATAATTCGAGTTAATTTTCACTAACCCTGCTACACAAAGGGTAAGGGTAGTTATGTTATCGCTCTGAAATTGGTACTGAATTTTCTTTGAAATTTCATGTTTTCCAATCACCTGATTCAAAAATGAAATAAAAATTACACGAATGAATGTATCGAAACGAAATTTTATATGTGAATCCAGATCCCCAAAACGAGGAAACCTATTGATTTTCAGTCAAATTGGCCGAACTAAAAGAAAGGAATCTGTGGGGCTCAACTCAAAAACTGCCGATGTAATGAATGTATCAACTTGAAATTTTATATTTAAATTCAAAACTTCATAACAAACACACATATCAAGTTTCCGCGAAATCGGAAGAAGTGTAAGGAGGTATAGAGGATAATCACGATAACTCCCGATATAGTGAATGTAATGACGCGAAATTGTATATGTTCATCCAAAACCCCACAAGGAAGTCACCTATTAATTTTTAGCTAAATCAACCAAAGGGAAAGGGGGATTAAGGGGGCGGTTTATAGCAAAAACTCTTAACAACTACGAATGAAATGAATGTATCGACACTACATTTAGTATAAGGATTCATGAGTTAGTGTGACTCATGCCAAGGTTTTAACTACTACTAGTTCATATCTATCTATCTATCATATCCTAAATGTTGCCTAACCTAAATTTTTATTCACTTAGGGTAGGAGTCTTTACCTGACATAAAGGCTCGGGGGACTATCGCTTTAGGTCTTATCCGAAGGACGTTCCAAGGTTATTTCACCTCCCAGATAAAAAATCGAAGAGCCTCCGCCAGGTTTCGAACCTGTCTATTTTCTGTATTATTAATATTTGAGAAAAGTCTGAAAATGAGGAAATTCAAGGCAAATTATTAGGTATTTCTGAAGTGGGTAATTTCTTCCAGGATACTAGCAAAGTTATTCCCCAAGCAACGCCGGGTAATCCTGCTTTCTTGAATACAACAAGAACAGTAGGTTAAAAAGTTAAAAAATGGAAACAATAATTGTTAGATATAAATTAAATGGTATATAAAAAATGTTGATTGTGCTGAAGGTAAAGTGAGAGCTAAAGGTATTTCTTGGGGAGTTGAATTTAATTAATAATTAAAATAAGGGCCTCTTCTGGAAGGGAAGGGCCGGGGTGTCAAGGGGCGTTGGGCAGAGTTAATAATTGTCGTCTCTAATTGCGATCCCCCCTCCCCCTCAGCTAGACGGCTAAGGGGTGGGGGTGGGGTTTATCCTGCTTCATTTGGTCCATGAATAATTCAAACTGTTCCCCCCTATCCCCCTCCTTACATTTCCCGACCCGTTTTTCCACCCCCAGACTGACGTCAGACCCCGGGCAAAATCCACCCCCACCCCTGCCCCAACAAAAGCATTATTTTCCTCCCTTTTTTTTTTTTTATATTTTTTCCCCCTCTGCCCCTTGGCTCACACACTCTCCCCCGAGAACTCAATCCGCCTCTCGTCTATTCCTATATATATATGTGAGTGTGTGTGTGTGAAAGGGGTTATGGGGATTTTTTTTTTATTTATTTTTTTTCATTTTTTTTTTTTTTTTTTTTTACAAATCCCTACCTGGACAAAACCCTTCTGGTACACCTGCTCTCATAAAAGGGATATATGTACAGGTAGATAAAACAAAAACAAAAAGCAATTAAAAAATTGTTGAAACTTCTTCAAAAAAAAAAATATATATATATATATATAAGGTAGATTATATAATAAAATATGGAATAATATATCCCGGTTTGGAATTTAAATATAAAACGTAATATTGATAAGTTCATTACATTGGTAGTTATTGGGATTTTTGACTTTAGCTGTTTTGATCCCCCCCCCTATCCTTTGGCTGATTCCGCTGAAAATCAACAGGTGTCGTCCTTATGAGATTCTGGATACACAAAGACATCTCCTTATACCTATTTTTTCGTTGTAGCTCTTTTTATCGTTATTTTATACTTTTTTTTTTTAAATTAAGAGGTGAAAAAACCATGAGCACGCCATCCTTTGGATGGGATGTTAAGCGAGGATCTCGTGTCTGTACGATGTCCGGCATTCGTTAAACACCACTACCTCAGGTAACTAAACCAGGGTAGGCAACATTTAGGACTCCCATGTAGAGTCTGTCCACCACAGCGACGAAAGAGAGCTCTGTTAGTAGGCGATATGAACTCGTAGTTGAAGTCAATACATTATATTTGGTAGAGATGTTTGCTAGCGACTGTAGAATTCAAAATTCTGGGGGTATTGAGGGTCAGTCAATGATGAAAACACTATTCACATGCCAACGTTTCGATATATTTCATATCATCATCAGGGCCTAACAAAAACAAGACAAACATGGGGGAATCAAGATTGGAAAAATATACTGAGTGATCGATTAAAATTATATTTAAAATTATATATTATATAAAATTATATATATTTGGTGTTAATGTGAATCGTATTCTTCCTCATCCCTTTGGCTGAAAATGTATAGGTGTCATTCTTAGCGGGTTCTGGGATCACTTACAAAATTCCATGTTGACACATTCATCCTATCGGGAGTTATCATGTTTACAGATATATATACACTAGGGTGGTCGTTATTAATGCAAGGTTCAAATTTTAACGCTCTCACCCAAAAATCTCGATCGACATGATAAAAAAATACGATTGGCATTATTCCGGGCCCATAATAAATGATTTAACCCGTGCCGGCAGAGGAATCAAGTTTTCCGTGTATTTTAAATGGCGTTTAGTGATGTTTCGGGTTTTTGTTCTATAACTATGAAACTGTCTATCGTAAATCTCTGAAAATTTGTACACTACTATTTTTGAAGTTGCTGAACATATTTCATCAAAAGTTAAGTTTGACAAGTTAAATTAGTCGAAATTCGTTATAGAAATTGATATATATTTCAGGTTTTTTGAATATGTAGTTAAAAGGAATTGTATCATTCTTTTGACAGTATTAAATGTTTTATTTCATTTTAACTTTTCAAAATTCGTATACAAACCTGCTGACAATAACTGTTACATTGAAAATTGAATTTATGGACAAGTTTCATAATCAACTAAGATCAAATAATAAAGAGAGTAACCTTTCAATTTTCACTCGCATTTTATTATTTAGCATATAATCGACATTTTGAGCTACAAAAAAGAATTCAAATTGAAAAGAAAAAAAAATTATATGAATTAGATTTTTTATTCCTCAAAAAAATCGAAAAATATTTTTCGCAAATTCGGAAGACAATTTGGCCAGTTTTGACTTGACCAATATAATTTTTGATGAAATATTCGTGTTCAGCAACTTCAAAAATAGTACATAGTGTATAAATTTTCAGAGATTTACGATAGACAGTTTCATAGTTATAGAACAAAAACCCGAAACATCACTAAACGCCATTTAAAATACACGGAAAATTTGATTCCTCTGCCGGCACGGGTTAAATCATTTATTATGGGCCCGGAATAATGCCAATCGTATTTTTTTTTATCATGTTGATCGATATTTTTGGGTGAGAGCGTTAAAATTTGAACCTTGCATTATTAACGACCACCCTAATATACACATACCGATAGACAAGAAATTCCGTTGAAAACTCAACATCGAATTTCTGACTAATTACCTAACTTCGTATAGTTGAAAAAAAAAAAAAAAAAAAAATGGTAAAAGTTTGAAGTAGGAGGGAGAGAATGGTGTTGGTGTGTTTTGGAAGCAATAAAGATGGTGGGACCAGATTGGGTATATCAGAGTGTAGCAGGGGGCCTGAGGGTTCTAATTAATAATGGAGGGCAGAGTCAGGTTTATGCGACATCACGTTCTGTTTGTCCTACATAAACAGACAGCGGGGGGGATGGACCTCACGGACGGCTAACTTGGAGCACCCTACAAGAACACACCTTCACATGGCACAGTACACCAATGGAACGGTAGCTCCAGCCGAGACATTGAGCACTCCGTCCTTCGGATGATCCCGAGACTGTACTATGTCAGGTACTCCTTAAAGACCTCTAGGAAGTCAAAAGTTAGGACTCCCGTAATACGTCGGGCTTATCTCCATCAGAACGACGAAAGAGCGCTCTGGTAATGAGGGATATGACCTCGTTGTTAAAGCCCAAGCATGAGTCACAATAACTAACTAAGAATACACAATAAGTAGGTAAATCAAATAAATATAAAGAAAAAAAAGTCGTCGATATCTTATAGTCCTATATTTCCTAGATGACGGGGTGTCGTAGCCTTAGGTAATCTCAAGTACATTGAGGACAATATAAAATACAATAGTTAAACAAATTATTCGTTTTATTTATAGTAGTTTTTTGAGCTTCAAAATCGATTATCTAAGTCATTCAGAAGTCGATATTTGCCGATATTCGACTCATCTTGGCTTATTCACTATATACGATATCAACTGACAGGTAAATATCGGCCTCTGATTGACATAGATGAACGTTTTATAGCTCAAATTAATGAAAACACGATATAATCTGGTTTATTGCTACTATAAATACGAGTTGGAAGCGAGTGAGACTTGGAGAGTGTTCTGTTATTTTATCTACTATTAAACAAAATGCAATATAAATCAAAACAAACGCAGAAGTGTGATAGTGAAATATCTAATAGAGAGAGAGTGAATTGTAAATAGAATTGGTACTATGACAGAGCCCTGATGTACACCTGCCGGAATCAATGAAACTAATCGCCAAAACTCAAGTGGTCTCCAAGACAAGAGACCGATCAATGGCTACACTTAGATATTCTAGATGATGTGGACACCTAGGGACCTAAGCATTCATTACTCTTATAACAAATGGTAGCTGTGGGAGTTCTACATTTTGCCAGGTTTAGTTAGAGTAGGGGTCATAAATTCGAGTATCAAACTCCGGACTGCCACTTAACATCTCCGAAGGATAGTGTGCTCAAGGTTTTGTTAGCTCCCAGGCTAGCCGAAGAGTATGAAGTGAGGAAGGATACTCCTTTAAAACTGAACGTGATGTGATGTTAGACGATTTCCCCTAGGATCCCCGCCTCCCCTCGATCTATTGACCGAGCTACCCTCCCGAAGGAAGATAAGCCCACTCCCCCTTCCCTTCTTTTGCCCTTTACCCTGGCTGGCTGAAACAGGTCCAAAATCAGACCCACCAATAGAAAACAATATAAAAAAAAAAGGCGTCTGCGAAGACGCTATATTTATTTTCATCGTTCTGGATACAGTCATTTTTCCTGGATATATCCTCAAATATTCCTAAATTTAAAATAAATTGACACCAAATACATTTTTTATAGAAATAAAAGATGTTCTCTCCCACTGTATTATTTCAGATCAGAATCGGCTTTCGTCATCAGTGGCACATCACCCGTATAGTATTACTGACTCCATACTGAAATGCTTGTTTCCTTCTATAAAAATTTTAAAATTGTGTTCGACAAAATCGGCCGAAGGGAAGAGGGGCTCAACTCAAAAACCCGAATAACAACCGATCGACATAAAATTTAGTATGTTTCAAAAGCTCCTATTGTAAGTGGACAATTCATTTTTAGCTCAAACACTCAATTAGTTTTGAAGGCAGAGCAAACATATAATTCGTACTGGGGAAGTCCATTGCCAGTGATTCACCTACTTGGTAGCAGTTATGGCACTATTGAACTGCCAGTGCAAAATGACGAACACTTTAACACCTAAAACCACATAAGTGTACACTAAATGTTTCATTTCATAGTCTCTTAACGAGAGAAATGTAGGTTCCATCTACGATCCTCTCACCGCACCTCCTAAACAGACCACTTAATAAAACTAACCACAGTCCTTTTTACAATTAATTACACTCTTATGTTTTTATATTTGTTATTGTTATTTTGTTTTCTTTCTCTTTTCTATATTTCGCACATTGTGACCCGATGAAGGAACGTAAGAACATGAACACGGAAAAATTATAAAAATTATCATCTAAATTTTAATTAAATAAAAACATTTACCTACTGTATTTATTAGTATTATTATTTTGGAACTCATATTTTTAAGTACCTACTTATTTATTAATCTCATTTTATTCTTTCGTATTACCTACTGTTAATTGTAATCCTTGTGTGTCAGACTTTTTTTTCTTTCTTTATGTACGATGCATATTAACCATGTCTCTATAATGGTGTTATATTTAGTTATCTACAATATCCATGGCCCAGGGAGGAAGTTCTATCTAATAAAACTCTCTCCCCGGATGGAATTCGAACCCTCAAACCATGGTGAGACCATGCGATCAAAGCCTTACGCTCTTACGCTCTAGCCCGCACGGCCACCATGGCCCCCTGTATCTAATTTATAAGCTACCTTAATGGGTTGGGTTAGGTTTTATGACTCATGCCCGGGCTTTAACTACGAGGTCATATCGCCTACTACCACAGCGCACTTCCGTCACTCTGGTGGACATGAGCCCGACTCTACTGTGGGAGTCCTAAATTTTGTCTTTCTTAAGAAGTATCCTATTACCACTAATTTAGGGCTCCGAAGGTAGAGTCGGGCTCAGGTTCACCAGAGCGATGAAAGAACGGGTAGTAAGTAGGCGATATAGCATCTAAAGCCCGGACATGAGTCATCATATATAAAAAGCTGAAAATGTCTATGCGTTGTACCGCTATAACTCACGAACGGCTTGATGGATTTGATTAATTTTTTTTTTAATTTGTTCGTCATCGTCTGTGGAAGGTGTATTAGTACCTCAATATCTGGTCCATCCCAGCATCCACCCACGCAATCTTTGTAACTCAAAAACCACTGCAATGATTAATGAGGAATCTTTTTGAATAGATAAGTTTTATCTACCGGAAGGTTAAGATCTATTTTTTAATCAACCCCTGGTCCATCCCAGCATCCACTCACGCAATCTTTGTAACTCTAAAACCATTGCAACGATTAATGAGAAATCTTTTTGAATAAATTAGTTTTAGCTCCAAAGCTAGCGTTACTACAGTTGAAGGACTATAAGCCTTACTCCGAATGAATAATTGAAAATTATAACATCATGAATGTACTGTCGAGGAACTGAATAGCCTTATAGGAGATATTGGGAGAAAAGTCAAAGTTCCGCGGGCAACGCCGGGTATTACTGCTAGTTATAACTAATGCAGGCTAGAGCGAAGAGCTTTGGTCGCATGGTCTCACCATGGTTTGCGGGTTCGGTGATAGTTATTATCACTTGTATGGCGTCAAAAGACTAGGCCATTTACGCCAACAAATAAAACTATTCTATTGTTAATATTATTATTGTTATTGTACATTAAAAATAAAATATTGTCACTTAAACTACATAAGTTAGTTATTATGACTCATGTCCGGGCTTTAGAGGTCATATCGCCTACTACCAGACCGTTCTTTCACGAGCCCGACCGACTCTATCTTCGGAGTCCTAAATTATGCCTTCCCTCGTTTATTCACCTAGGGTAAAGGGTCTTTCAACGAGTACCTGAAATTGTACAGTCTCGAAAGCATTGCTAAACGTCCCATCCGAAGGATGGCGTGCTCAATTTATGAAACCACATAAGTGTACAGTAAATGTTTCATTACATCTAAAGAGAGAAATGTAGATTCTATCTCCGGTCCTCTCACCACACCTCCTAAACAGACCACTTCCAACTTAACCACATAAAATTAACCACAGTCCTTTTTACAATTAATTATACTCTTTTTATACATTAAAGGAGAGGGAAAAAATCCCTTTGCAAAAGAATTATATGTAGATTTTTTATTTAAATATATTTCAATGCCTTCATACTTTTAACAAAGGTTACAACAAACCCCACCCCTATCTGTACTATGCACATACGTACAAAAAAATGTTGCTTATTAAAAACTTTTTATGAGGAGAAAAAAAAAAAAAAAAACTGAGAGGAAACGGGTGTTGAAGACAGTAAATTCAAATGA
The DNA here is from genome assembly GCA_963662175.1 of Aradus depressus. Lineage (NCBI taxonomy): Eukaryota > Metazoa > Arthropoda > Insecta > Hemiptera > Aradidae > Aradus > Aradus depressus. The sequence goes on from OY759214.1 coordinate 40,673,066, forward strand.
AAAGCGGTGTAATGAAATTTTTTACCGAAAAATAGCACGATAAAAAAATAAACAAAAAAATCTTCATTAATTAAATATGAAGGGATGTACAAAGGTTTATTTACAAATACGAAAATACTCTGAAAATTAATTTTTCTCCTGAAAAACAAAGTGAAAAAGTTGTCGGTGAATCACCGGCTATGTATTTCCCTACCACAAATTACAAATTAATTAATCAAGTTTTCGCTCTCTCTCCAAAACCAATAGACCGTTTGGGTTAAAACTTAATATATGACATACATAGTAGCTTCTGAATACACATACTAAATTTTGTGACGAAACATAAAATTCCTGACCGATTACATAACTTCACATATACTTCGTGTAGCTGAAGACTCAAAAAGTTGTCTATGAATCACTGTGTACTTCCCGAAAACGATTTAATTAAGTTGCTGTTCTCACTTCAAAGTTAATCGACCGTTAGGGCTAAAACTTAATATTTGTCTTACATAGTGTTTTCTGAATCCTCATACTAAATGTTGTATCGATACATTCAATACATCGGCAGTTATTTGGATATTTGAGTCGAGTCCCCTTCTCTTGTCCTTCCCTTCGATCGATACCACATAAAATTAATGCCATCCTTACGGTGTTTTGAATTTAAATACATTTTGTGTGGGGCTCAACACAAATACCCCAATAACTTCCCATATATTGAAATTACCAACACGAAATTTTATACGTAAATCTAAAATCCCACAAGAACGATGCCTACCAATTTTCAGCCAAATCGGCTGAAAGGAAGGGGGGAATCACTCCACTAAGTTATTTCTACCTAAAAACGCAAACCAAGACATGGTCTAAGACCAGAAAGAATGTAATCGAGCAAATTGCCATGCTAAATATTCATAAAAAATTTACGATACAAACAAAACAGCTTTAATTCACAGAAATATGCAGACTAACCTCATCAAAATAAAATCAAATGTTTTTTAAAAGCATATAAATATAAAATAAACTAGAATATAAAAAGAGCATCTATGTGAAGGATCAGTGGGGTTTTTATGTGACAAGTTAATAAATAAACATATAATACTCATCATAAATATATATATATATGTATTTTTTTTTTTTTTTTCAGTCCAGATGTCTTCTGTATCAATACAGCGATCTGGAAGGTTTGTGAAACATCAGGTCGTAGCAGGTGTCTCAGTGTCTTGCAAGCCCCTAACCTGTCACACCCTGGCAAACCTCTATGAATCATTTCAAACAGACAGAATAACACCAGGAATACACCAATGGCATATTTAAAAATTTTAATAATTTATTTGAAACATTAAAAAAAAAAAAAGTTAGACAATTGAAGACTTTGAAAAAATAATCGAAATATGCAAATTTTTACGGCTTCTACTTGGCAGAGTTGTGTAAGTCGAATAAATCTTTGGTCGACTCATCTTTATGGCAAGAAGATAGGACGTATAGAATAATAACATAAATATATTTTTTTTACTAGACACTCTGTATAAGTAATAGCAAAAACAACTAAATTGAATGGATTTATAAAAAAAACGTGTGGATGTATCATACACATTCATTACATCGGCAGTCATTGTGGTTTTTGAGTTGAGCCCCCACTGATCGTCCCCTTCCATTCGGCCGAATCCGCTCAAAATTAATGTGTCGTTCTTATGGGGTTTTGAATTTACAAATGAAATTTCTTGTCGATTCATTCATTACAACGGCAAATATTAGAGCTTTAATGTTAAGCTCGCTCCCCCCCCCCCCCCCCCCCACCCCTCCGATTTGACTGAAAATCAATAGGTGTCGTCTTTATGAGATTCTGGATGCACGAATTCAATTTCGTGTCGATACATGACTTTTTCGAGTTTGTTTAAGAAATTAGACTACTCCTTATATTTATTTTTTCGATGTAGCTCTTTTTCTCATAATTTATTTAAGAAAATATTTTATTCTCGCCTTTTTTTTTAACTAGGAGGGGAAAAAACCTTGAGCTCGCCGTCCTTTGGGTGGGATGTTAAGCGATGGTCCCGGGCAACTTACCTCAGGTAACTAAACCAGGGTAGGCAACATTTAAGACTCCCATGTAGAGTCTGTCCACCACAGCGACGAAAGAGCGCTCTGGTGGTAGGCGATATAATCTCGAAGTTGAAGCCCGGGCATGAGTCAAAATAACTAACTTATATATTGTATTTTCTCCTCTCTTCGACAATTTCATCCAAATGGCGCTCTAAGGAAAAATCCAACTGACGAGATGTAGACTTGAAAAAAATAAAGTTTTGTTAAACACAGATACTTTAGATGGGCTTATAGTCCGAAATCTTAGATAAAGTGGGTGAGAAATAACCTGCAAGGATCGGATAACCTGAAATTCCGACCGATTGCATACCTTCCCGTATATAACGTATAGCTGGAAGTGAATAGAAAACAAAGAAACAGAACATTTATTAAGAAACAGTTATAAAAGAGATGAATGGAGAAACGGGGATAGTCGGTCGGGAGAGTGAGTGACAACCCTGAAGGATGACTTGACGCCTCAATAACCCCCCACTCTCCATCCGCCAAAAAAACACAACTGTCCCAAGAGGAAATCTAGTCTGTCTGTCTGTGGGTTGGTGGGAGAGAGGCCGGGATCAGAAGGACGAAGGAGGAGACGTGACTATTTATTGTCCACTGGTAGCGTATGCAAAAGAGGCGGAGACGGGAGGCAGGGAAGGGTTCCAAAAAGTATGGAGACAGACAGACAGACAGACGGAGGGGAACAATAAGGACATAAACCTTTCTTCTACTCACCCCTTCTCCCCTCCCCTTCCCTCCCAACATCCACCTCGTAAATCCATCATCGATCTCGTAGATCCATCCCCCGGTTCACCCCAGCCATCAAGCAGTTCCGCTCCTATCAACTTATTTTAAAAATGACTGAGCAACACTAAAAACAGCAGAAAAAGTCAATAAATCACCGGCAATGTACATCCCCAGAACGAATTAATCAATTGATCATTAGAGTAAATATTCAATAGTTGACTTACATATTCTCCTAAATTCTCATACTAAATTTTGTGCCGATAAAGTCATTACATCAGCTATAGGGATTTTGAATTAAGCTCCCTTCCAGAACCCCCCACTTCTCTTCTGCTGATACCGCTGAAAGTTGACAGGTTATGTCTACATTTTGATTTCAAAATGAAATTTCTTATTGATACATTCCTTCTATTGTCAGTTATAAGAGTTTTTGTGTAAGCCTCCACCAGTGTACACACAGACATTTTTTTTTTTTTTTTTCATAATTGTAATCTGAAGGTCGGAAAACATAAAATTCCGTTGAAAATTTCGAATTTTTGACCAATTACATAACCTTTATACTTCCTATAGCTGGGAAAGTAAAAAAAAGTGGATTTTATCAGCTAGAATGTAATTCTTGTAATTTAGTTTATGTAGGTCAAACTGGGAGAAAATGTAAAAACAGGTTTAATGAACACACATGAGAAATAGTGTTAAAAACTGTCATAATATACAATACAGGTAATAAAGTAAATCATCGGAAAAACAAAATGTGAAGAAATGGAGGGTGATTTTTTAAAAATTCGAGATTCAAGCTAAATCTAATCCTTCGGAAACCGATTATACAGAATGTTTTCTTTCGTTTGTCCATTTAAAACTCGAGATATACCGTTCACAATAATAACGTCTTACTTTCAAACGAACATCCTGTTTATGAGGTTTCGCATTTCTCGTTTTTGTATCCACCCAATTTTACTCGCTACGAGGACAAAATAAATAAAAGTTATGAACTACCAATATATAAAAAATATTTTTTTATAATTAGTTGCTAATGCGATACAATTTAAACATTACTTTGCAATATTTCCTACGGAAATTTATTTTAGATTCTATGATTTATCGTAATGGTCCTATCTCAAATCGGAGGACAAATTAGCGATTGGAAATTTATTGAAGAACATTTTTGGTAGAAATCAATTATTCTATAAGATTAACATTCATCGGATTAGTCAAGAAAACGTCTAAAAATATGTCTTTTAAATCGACATTTCAGGGCGGTTTTCGACATTTATCTGAAAACTGAACGACCTGCAAAAATCGTATTTCATATAAAATATGTATTTTAATTTTCTCTACAATTTTACTTGAAACAAATTTTTGATTAGGTCATAAATATAATCGGTATCTTGTAAAATGTATTTAGTTCCCGAAGTAAAGTGCTCTAAATTTTAGTCCGATTTCAGCCAAAATCTAATCAGATCAAAGTTAGCACATGTGACTTCTTCATTCCATATTTCAAGTTCGTAGCTATAACCATTTCTGCGTTAGAGCGCGACAACATCGCGAAAATGCCCAAAAAGTATTTAGGGGATCTTGAAAAGTGAAAATTCTTTGATAACTCGATCTCGAATTTTCGCACAAATACAATAAATTGAATTGAATTTTCCTAAGTGTGGGACTTTGTGGTACATAGGAAACCACTGAACTGTTTACTCTTCTTGGCTCGAATCCAGTAATATGAGTTAACATTCCTTAAACATTATAACCACAATTTCTTCGTGACCCTAATAACTTGCTATAGTCTTCTGAAATAGGAAAATGCCATGCTACCAAGAACAGTAGATTAACTGCACTTTATCACAACACTAAATAAAATGTTTTATTTATTCCCTTTTATAAAGTGTAACCTGATCTTTCAAGCAAGGAAGGAAGAAAGCGAAAGGAGAAAAGATAAAATATATTTTTTCATTATATGACAGAGGGATGAGTCAAGAAATATACTGTAATAAAGTATGGGAGCATATGGGAAGAAGAGACGGAACAAAAGGCACCACCTGAAGGAAGAGAAAAAAGAAAATTAAAGAAAAGCTGGCTGCCCTCGGCCTCTTCTAGACAGCTGCTTCATGTCTGTTTTACATATATTAGTTTGCAATGCAGAATCCAGGATGTCTCCAGCATCAAGGAGGAGAATGTACAAGATATAGTCAAGATGTCCAGGTTCTGAGGGATACCTACACCATAAACACGGATAAAGCAAAACGCGCGAATAAAGTGATCAGAGAAGACGGAAGGTATACAAGCAGAAGAAGACAAATCTAAAATAATCAGTTAAATTAATAACAATGCTACTGCTTAAGAGTAAATTTAAAAAAACTCTTTAAAAAAAAATACAAAGTAACTGAAATGAGGAGAAAATAAATTAATAAACATTCAGGTCAGTGGTATGCGTGCTTGCCTTCTGAGCTCAAGGTCGTGGGTTCGAAACCCGACCGAGGCCCTTAATTTATTTTACCTGGGAGGTAAAATAAACTTAAGCAGGTCGTCCTTCAGGTGGGACGTTAAGCGATGGTCCCGAGCCTGTACGATGTCAGGTACTCGTTAAAGACCCCTGCCCTAGGTGAATAAAAATTTAGGATAGTCAAAATTTAGGACTCCCACAGTAGAGTCCTGCTCATGTCCACGAAAGAGCGCTTTGGTAGTAGGCGATATGACGTGAGAGATTATTATTTAAAATACTGAACGAATATTTTTGTGTTTCCCCCTCTGAGTTTTCCCTATTTTCTTTACCAAACGTTTTGGTTAGTGTCACACTTAAGTAAAAAGTTCTTACTGAAATTTATTATGTAGTCCAGTAGGAGCTCAACATGTCCGAATACAAATCGGTGTCGATATGATGGAAAGCTAATAAAAAAAATTTCGTCGGTGAATCAGAACGAATTAATCAAATAACCTTTCGTTCCCACTCATTGACAGTTGACTTACATAGAGGCACCTAAATCCTCATATTAAATTTCATGTCGATACATCGGCAGTTATTTAGGTAAGATGGCATATTTGGACGTTGGACTCGTTATGTGAATTCAAAACCCCATAAGAACGAAACATTCATTTTCAGGGGATTCGGCCGAAGGGAAGGAAGGGAATTAAGGGAGAGACATAAAATTTCATATGTGAATTCAAAATCCCATAAGGACGACCCTTAGTAATTTTCAGCGGAATCGGTAGAAGGAAAGGGTTGGATCAGAGGGGCTCAACTCAAAAACCCCAATAACTGCCGATATAATGAATTTATTGACACAAAATTTAATGTGAGGATTTAGGAGCCCCTATGTCAACTTTTGAATATTAGCGCAAACGGTCGACTGGTTTTGGAAGAGGGGCGAAAAGTTAATTAATTAAATTTTTTTTAAAAATATTTTAATTAATTCGTTATGGGAAAGTACATTCACGACGATTTTTTCTTCTTTTGGATGAATTCTTTATCTATTGGTTCAGAAAATACGAAATTTCACTGAAAACTCAAAATTGAATTTCTGACCGACATATCTTGTAACCAGGGTCTACCATAACTAAGCGTCAGGTGTATAACGAAAGAGTGAATGACTCAACAATGAACCTTCTTGCATTTTTTGTCAAGAGCATTTAGTGTGTGAAGAGATGGTTGAGAGTGCCGAGGTGTGGAGACTTGTTAATGAAGGATGCATATAAGATAGGCACTTCTTTGAGCCGCTTTACCAGTCATCTAATGATTTCAGATCAGACTCATGACACATCCTATACAGAAAAAAAAGATGTCTGTCTGTCAAAGGGGGCATTCCTTTTTTTTTTTATTTATTAATAACTGGATTAGTTTTATTAAGATCGTACCAAAGCCGACTCCAAATGTCAGTCACTTTTCAAAACGCATTTGTTCTTTTACTTTCAACACCCATCGCATTTAAATTAAGTTCCTCTCAGTCCCACTTCCATACACATCCATTGATAATGGTTTCGGTTTCTCCTCTGATTAGTAAAAAGTGTTGATACATTTTCAACAAGATTTGATTAGTAAAAGGGTCGCCAGTAGTGAAACAGAAACAACAGGAAAAGAAACATTCCTTACATTCAAAAAAGTCAATTGATTTCGAAACCCGGCCGAGTTACTCCTTAAAGACCTACCCTATATGTACACCAGAGCGACGAAAGAGGGCTCTGTTGGTAAGAATAAACTTGTAGTTAAAGCCCAGGCATGTGTCACAATAACTAAAATAGCTAACTGACTCAATTTCTCTTAACCGATCCATATACTAAAATCAATGTACCACAACTTGGTAAAAAATCGTAGTATGTTATTAAGGGACTCCTGAATCCGCATATAAGTTGTGTCGACTCTATTGGGGTTATAAAGGTCGGTAAACATAAAATTTCGGCTAAAATTCAACATAGAATTAAATCAAATGCAACTTCTTGTAGCTTGGGAAGGTAAAAGAAGAGACAACACAACACAAATCACCTTAGTCCGAAAGAGACAACATTAATTACATCTTAAGAAGTCAATTCAGAACCAATCTTTCAGATGAATAACAATATTAAAACGTAAAAAACATTTTTAAAAAAACTACTTTTAAACTCAAAACGAATGAAAAGGGTTATTTCAATAAAAATAAACCGATAAACATATACTTAAGTAAACTGAGAAACTTTTCGTTGTTTCCGGCATTTTTTCCTCCAGAGGTGTCTTCTTTTTTCTTCGTTGGACAATATTTCGGGACAATTGCAGGTCCCTTCTTCTGGTCACTATGAACCTTTGTTCATAGTGACCAGAAGAAGGGACCTGCAATTGTCCCGAAATATTGTCCAACGAAGAAAAAAGAAGACACCTCTGGAGGAAAAAAATGCCGGAAACAACGAAAAGTGGAACATCCCAGAGAAGTTTAAGAAACACATAAACTGAGAAAGTGCGAATTACAAAATAGAACGTGTCCCGGCTCAGGAAAGATCCAATTTGTCTTATTGTTAGTTTATTAACTAAACGTTAGAATGGTGTAATGTATAACTTAATTTTTTAATTTTATTTTTATTTTTTTAACTTTTTTGTTTTTATTTATTTTTTATTTACTTCTTTATTTATTATTTTTATTATACGAGATATACACAGTAGAATCATTGGATCATTCAATCTTCAGATATACACAGTAGAATCATTGGAAACCCTAATACAGTAATGGAATATAAAAATTTAGAATACAAATAAGCTCATTGTAACACAGAAACAAAACAAACCATTTGGAATTCTAGTCCCAACGAAATTAAAATCAAAATTCATAGACAATACACACCACATACTCGTACTTTCATATTGGAACCCACAAATTATTTCGACTTAATAAAAAAAATAAACTTACATTATTACCTAATGGATGAGATCAGTAAAATCATTAAAACTTGTCAAATGAATAAGATCCCAAACCGGACCTACTATTCTTTGTTTCAACGGATAGAAATTAGGAAACCTTTAGAATTAGTTAGCATAGATTTCATGGGACCATTGCCGAGGGGTAGAAGGGAAGTTAAATTCATTTTAGTTTTCATTGATAATTTTTTTAAATTTGTTAGAATATGGGGAAAGCAACAACGCGCGCGGCTTTGAGGTGTGTTGACAGATACGTACTCGTATAATAAAATGGAAGAGACAATATAACAAAAAAAAAGTACTATTTATATCCCAAATGCTCCAAAACTTATCAAGACCAGCTGACAGATTGTCCTGAGGTGTGAGGTGACCTAGGACAGGATGTATCATGAGAGAGGCTCCTGGGGTCAGGCTCCTGGAGACAGGTTCCTGGGGTCGGGCTCCTGGAGACAGGCTCCTGGGGTCAGGCTCCTGGGGTCAGGCTCCTGGGGTCGGGCTCCTGGAGACAGGTTCCTGGGGTCGGGCTCCTGGAGACAGGCTCCTCTTTACTAATAGCTCTGTCAAACTTTAGCCTACCACCTACTTCCTTCTAGTCCTAAACTTTCCAGTTACCAAGATCCAATGATGATAGGAGTCTTTTTCTTACTGCACGTCGAATCTAACAGGACTGTGAGTAGTCAGAGAGAGGTAACATATATTCCTCAGTTTCGATGGTGAATCACCAGCTATGAACTTCCCCAGCGTGAATTTAAAAAAGTTTCCACTCTCCCTCTGAAACCAATCTACCTAAAAATAGAAAATCAACAAGTGTCTTACTCAGGGAATTCTATAACTTCAAATCTATTATTGATGAATAATTATAGAAAAACTGAAAGTGTATCCTCTATAAACACTCTCCGAGTTACTAATGATATGAGGTCATATCACCTACTACCAGAGCGCTCTTAGTCGCTTTGATGAACATGAGCTCGACTCTATGTGAGTTCAAGATTTTGCAAACCCAGTTTTACTCACCTAGAGTAGGGGGTCTTTAACGAGTACCTGACATGGTACACGCTCGCTTAACGTCCCATCCTTTGAGCTCACTAGACAGGCACGCTACCCCTGAGCCACCGGCGCCCCTCACTCTCCTTCCATATTATTCTAAATGATACGCGTTAAGCTTTCGGATTAGAAAAAAAAAAAGAGAATTTTAAAAATAAAAGAACAGAAGCTGAGTTATCACTTGTGCTTGACGTGACAGCTCGTTATCAATTACAATTGGATATCGACGATCTGTCGTTTGAGAAGAAAAGCCTAAAGTTTTGCTAAAGTTAGGGGGGGCGACATTGGTAGAGGGACTCTTGGCTGTAGTGTAAATGCAAGAGGTATTGTACCAGAAAAATAATATCGATAGTTTGTATTTTGGAAAAATTATTTATCGAGTTAATAAAATTTCTCCCTTCCGGATAAATAACCTAGAGGCCTCGCACGGGTTTTGAACACGCGATTTTGAGGTCACAAGGCAATCGCGCTACCTCTGAGTTTAGTTTAATATTATATCGTGTAGTAACGAATTATACATTTTTTTTTTTATTATTGGTAAATCAATTGAGGGTGCCGCTGCTGAGGGTGTGCGTGCTTGGTTACTAAGCTCAAGATTGCGGGTTCGAAACCTTGAGCAAGCCGTTCTTCGGATGGGAATAAATCTGAGTTAAACAAAATTTACTACTACCACGTCAGAATCGGACTCATGAACTTCGTAGTTAAAGTATAGTATGTATGTACTAGTGACAGGTTCACTCCACTGACAAGGACGGATTGACAAGAGACAGGAAAAAAAAAAGGACAAGTGAAATAAGGTAAATAAGATAAGGGAAGAAGTGGAGGTCGGGATTGAGTCAGGTGTTTACAGGTTTTATAGGAAGAAGAAGGGGAAGGTGGTCTGGTGGTTTGGGAACCTTATCGGAGAGACAAGCAGTTCAATTAGGGATGATGGGCCGTCACAGGGGTCTCCCAGTTGAACAAAGAGTGGGTGTCAATGGAGATTAAACTGCGGGACCGAGTGGATGGTAAAACCCGGTCGTAACCTGGGAGTGGGCCGTAAACCCCCCCCCCCCCCCCCCACCCCACCCCCAGCACACAACTTTTACGATCATTCCACCTTCCAGTTCCTAGCTCCCAGTCCCAGTACAACCTCAAGGCTCTATTACAGGCACATTTGGACAAGCTCCCTTCCAAGCCTATCTTATTTTTCAGCCTATTATGAAGTTTTCACTTCATCAAAAAATTACTTTCATGTCAAACTGATGTTTTAAAATATTAGAAAAAAATACAAGTAAAGAGATAAATCTCTGTAGAGATTAAATAAAATTAAAAAAAAAAAAAAAACCGACACAAATAATAAACCTTTAAAAAGGCGGGAAGGCTTGGCCTTATAAACATTTGATCTCTGACTTCAAGTCTCTAGCTGTAAGAGAGACCGAGATCCCTATACAGGGTCTGATGAAACCTGAAGATCTTGGAAACGGCATACCCGATTTCCACCAAACATGACTAAGAACCATCTCGCAAATACCAGCTTTTGAATAAAAAAACCCGCTTTGAAATCGGTTCAGCCGTCTTGGAACTATATTGAAACTCATCAGTGAATCACCGGCTATGTACTTCCTCAGCACGAATTAAATCAATTACGTGTTCGCTCTCCCTCTGAGGCCAATCGACCGTTTGGACTGAAAGTTAATCCTTGACTTAGTGGCTAGTGAATCCTCATACTAAAATTTTGTGTTTAAATTACATCGGAATTTTTGAGTTCTGCTCCCCCCCTCTCCTTGGGCTGATTCTGCTGAAACCTAAAAGGTGTAATCCATTTAAAGTTTTGTATGTACATATGAAGTGTCAATAGCCTTATTAAGACGACAGTTATTCTATAAAGCCTCCCCTCTAATCCCCCCTTTTGACCGATTGCCCGAAAATCAATAACTGTCGTCCTTAGAGGGTTGTGGAGACACACAAAAAATTTCGTAATGATACATTCATCCCATCAGGGAGTTATTGTGATCACAGGCAGACACATGAAATACAATTGAAAACTCCACGTCGGATTTTTGTCCGGTTACATAACTTCCCCTATACATCACATATCCGTGGAAGTAAAATACCTGTGAACATTTATATTTTTTATGTCAATTTCTGGGTATTTCACTTAATATTTTCAATATACATCTTTGAAATTAACTTAGATATATAGAGGGTGGTATGAAGGGTTCGAAATCCTTGAGTTTTTTTGTCTAGAAGATGAAAAACTCTTGAGCATGCCGTCCTTCGAATGGGACGTTAAGCGATGGTCCCGAACCTGTGCGATGTCAGGTGCCCGTTAAAGACTCCTACCCTGGGTGAATAAATCTGGGTAGGCAAAATGTAGGACTCCCATTGTAGAGTCGGGCTCATGTCCACAAGAGTGACGAAAGATCTATGACCGGTTACATAACTTTCCCTATACTTCGTATACCTGTGGAAGTAAACAAAACCTGTGGACATTTATATATTTGTAAGTAAATTTCTGGATATTTCACTTAATTTATTCAATATATATCTTTGAAATTAACTTAGAAATATAGAGGGTACCGGTAGCTCAGAGCTTGCCTACTAAGCTCAAAATGGAGGTTCGAAATTCGGCGGAATTCCCGAACGGGGAGTTTGGCGATGGTCCTGAGCCTGTGAGATGTAAGGTACTCATTAAAGACTCCTATCCTGGATGAATAAATGTGAGTAGGCAAAATGTAGGACTCCCAATGTAGAGTCGGGCTCATGGCATGTCGGGCAGAGTGACGAAAGAGCGCTCTGCGATATGATCCCTTCCGGATAATCGGATGGTCTTCCTGAAAGATTTCTTATTTGGAAAGAAATATACAAGAGAATGAGGAAAGAACGACGAGAGGAACATGAATCCAAACAATGGTATCAAACGAAAATAAGATGATAATTCAGGGAAATATAGAAAGAAAAATCATCTAGTTTTCTTCTTTGAGAGGAAATAGACAAGAGAATAAGGAAGGTGTGTACAAGAGTCCATCACGGTCGAGGAGACGAGAGGAACGCGGAAATGTATAATTGAGAAATCGTGAAAACGGTTTCGGAAAACGTTTTTCCTTCAGGATGGGAGAAGGGGGTTTGAAAGAGAAGAAAGAAAGAAAGAAAGAAGAAGAAGAGAGAGAAAGATGTGACTGAGCGCAGTTGATTGTTCCGATTGGAGGGAGGCGTGAAGCGAAGAACGGTGGAGCTGAGCGGTTTAGTTCCGGACGAGCTGGGTCGTACATTACAATCAGAGAATCCAGAAGGGGGGACAGATTATTATGTAAGATCTGGGAAAGGGGTAGGAGGTACTCATTATCATACAATAGATGTACCGCCCTATCACAACACATGTGTATGTATACACCCCACAACATAGATATATATTTATAACAAATAGATTCAGAGTAACAAAAAAAAAAACGGTGAATCACTAGTAGTGTACTTCCCCAGAACGAATTGATTAACGTTTCCCCCTTCCTCCAGAACCAATCGACAGTCGACCATTTGCGCTAATATTCAATAGTTGACTTACATGGAGGCTCCTAAATCCTCACATTAAATTTTGTGTCGGTAATTCAAGTACATTGGCAGTTATTAAGGATTTTGATTTAAGACCCTCCCCGTTAACCCTATTCCAGTCTGCCGATTCCGCTGAAAATGAATAAGTGTTGTCCTTATGGGATTTTGATTTTAAATATTAAATTTAATGTCGATACATTAATTCTTTCGGCAGTTATGAAAGTTTTTCTATTAAGCCCTCCTCCCCCCTAACCCCCTTATCATCCACTTCCCTTTGGCAGATTGGGCTGGAAAGCAATAGGTGTCGTTGGAGGGTTCTGGATTCACATATAAAATTTCGTGTTGATACATTCATTATATCAGGAGTAATCGACTTCACAGACACACACATTTTTTTTTCTCATATTTGGAATCTGGAGGTCCAAAAACATTAAATCCCGCTGAAAACTCCGCATCGAATTTTTGACGGATTACATAACTTCCCCTATACTTTGTATAATTGGGAAATTAATGTCTCCAAATATGGAATAGTATTTTCATTACTAATATTATCATTTTTCCCAACTATAAGAAGTTTAGGGGATGTTATGGAATCATTAAGAAATTCGAAGTGGTGTTTTCACTGAAATTTCTTGTTTACTTTTTTATATATTATTTTTTATTTTTGTTGATATTATTTTTTTTTTCTCTTCTTTTCTGTATTTCCCACATTAAAAAAATAGAAATATCGTTATGAAAAAACACATGGAAAATTATAAAAAATATTTATCGTAATTTAAATTTAATTGAAAACTGTACCAATCTGCTATATTTATTATGATTACTATTTGAGTATTAATTTATTATGCTGGGGAAGTACTGATTCACTAACAACTTTTGTTTTTTTTTATATCAAGGAAGAATATTCAAACCCAAGTAAAATTGATCAACGCCCCATCACCGATTAATATGATACAGAATGACCAAACCATAATAACAGATAAATAAATAAAATTGCTAGAAAAATAATATGAGCAAATCATTCAAGGACATATACCATACAATTATATATATATATATATATATATATATGATTAAAAAAAAAGAGATCAAAAGTATTCGAACTCATTTAAATCTCAATCACTGAATGAATTCGGTTGGCAGCAGGTTAATCAAGAATTTTGATGGTTCAATTAAGGACTTTTTTATTTCATTTTAAATGATTCAGTCAATTTATTTTTTATAAATTAACCGCTCTCATCCATTTTGAATAATAAATATGGGGAATAAAAAAATCGACAAAGCCCTTACTCAATAATTTAAATGAAGGGATGAAAACAGAAGTGAGTGTCAGGGGGAATCCGAATAGAATATTTCAAAGTTATTAAACGAAATATATATATATATAATTAATAAGGTTAAATTGGCTAAGTGTCATAGAATATTACAAGAGAAATGCATTAGTGGGGTGAAATGTAAATCAGAACAGTGTGAGTGTTCCAACAGGCTCAATCCATAGTTAATAACGTTCTGTAAATCAGAATCACAGGATCCACCAACCCAGTAACAGATAACATGGTAACATATTCAAATTGTCAATCACCTTGCATATTTACACAATTGTTATGTTTTACAAGGCATATTTCAATAAATTTTAAATTACGATTCAAAATTGATATTTACTCGTAATAGCCAGTACTCGTGAGTTAGCATGGAAGTATAACGAAGCAGTAGAAAAATGGACTAGAGACCTTTGGAGAAGTCATGGAGAGATAGAACAGCATGCAGACAGTCGAAGATCCTGGGTGAGGGTTACAAGATGTTGCGGTATGGGATGCTGAACCTCAAAATGAGCGAGCTTCGGCAACTGACGCGGTTCATAAGCGAATATAATAATAATGATAATAATAATAATGAAGTAGCCAACAATATATGTTTGTGTTTTGTAGTCAGGTTTTATTTTTATTTTTATAACTGTCCACAATATTCATTCGGAAGGTTGTCGGCAACTCAGAAGTAGCGTGCTAGCTTACAGAGCTCAAGATTGCGAGATCAACATCCGGCCGAGGTCCTTAGGTTTTTTTTTAGCTGGGTGGTGGAAAAACCTTGAACACGCCGTCTTTCGGATGAGACGTTAAGCAATGGTCCCGAGCCTGTACGATGTCACTCGTTAAAGACAAAATTTAGGACTATAATCCCGGACATGAGTCATAATATCTAACTAATATTCACTAGAGCATTCTGCCGCAAATCAGCCATTTTCTATAGTTTTCAAATTTACAATTGGCGTTAAAAGAGTCAGTGGCAGAGTGAAGAGCGTGCGGCACGTCATGTGCTATTTTACACCCAACCATACTAACCTCATCCCTTATTCCTCCATTCTGTTTATGCTTATCTCCCTTCTATTTCTGTCTGTTTGGGAAAATGTTCAAAATAATAGGGTTTTCTCTGTTTTCGTGTTGAGTCTACTTCGCTCTTCTTCAACTTCTCATTGTCAGAACGGATTCCTTCTCATATTGGATACACGAAAACTAAGGTTATTATTAGCGCCTAAAATGCATTACTTTTCACCGGTGTCTCTGATAGTTATTGTGACTCATTCCCGGGCTTTAACTACGAGGTCCTACTAATGCGATCGACTCTACTGTCTACTGGGACGATCGCTTAACGTCTCAAGGTTTTTTACTTCCAAGATAGAAAACCTAGGGCCTCGACAGAGTTTTGAATCCGCGATCTCAAAGCTGTGTCTCTAATATAATTACTAAAAATTTCAATCTGTTATTATGCTACTATTCTTCCACTTGATTTAAACAATTACTTTTCCTTTATAGATACTTCGTGCTGCAAGCACATCCTCAGTATTTTAAAAATTTTAAATATTATTTATATAATAAGTTAAAATTAAGTTGCTACTTAACTATTATGGTTTCATTATAGACAATGTTAACCACCATTAATAATAGTTGTGAGAATCGCCGTTGTGTTTATCGAAGCAGGGATTAGCGAACGGAGTCATTAATTTGTCCATTATCTCGCAATTAATCAAGAATTTCTTTAAAAAATTTAAAAATAAGAAAATTTATTATTATTTAAAACCAACATTTATACCCCCCATTTTTTTAGAGGATTTTTTTTTCCCCCAAAGTTGATATAATTTTTTTTTCCAATCTGCCCCTCGGTTCTGTTGAAAATATTTTGATGAGGGAGAAGTTGGAAGGGTAGTTGGCTGTTTTCCGGGGAAGAGAGGAGAAGGGCTGAACTTTAAATAACAAGGGGGGGGGGGGGGAAGGGAGGGAGGAAGAGGAAGAGAGACAGGCTCGGGGGGAGAGAGAGAGAGTGAGGGAGCCAGGAACTCTAGGGAGGGTGGAGGGCTTAGCGTTCCAGGCGCATCATGGGCAAAACATCGATCCAGTCAAGGGGGGGACCCCGCTCCTCCGCACCTCACTACCGGGTACCAACATTTAGAAAAATACCTACCAAGGGCCCCATACTTGATAAAGGAGAGAAGTTGGCTTCAGTGGTTTTATATGCTTCCGACCTCGTTCCAAGGGTCAGGTCACTCTCCACTAGGAATGGGCGATAGTACTGTGACTATCGATATTGATTTTCCTTCATTACAGGGGATACGTTTTGAATAAAAAATAAATAAATATAAATAAAAAATAAAGCGTAACGTTAATCAACTTGGTTCGGAAACAGATTGTTTTCCTATAAATATTTGAATATTTTGAATGAACGCTTGCCACTTGTGAACACAAAACCAATCCAATTCCTAGTATAGAGGGCTAAACACATACAATTTAAGGGATCACCTCTTGAGACGCCCCCCAAGGAACTTATAAACCGGCACCCAAGACCAACCAACCCACTGCAGAAGCTGGATCGCTGCCTACTGTTCAATAAAGTTTTACAAAAGTATTTTTCGTCAATTGATAATTAATTTGTTGATATTGTTTTATAAAAGTTGTTGATTGAAATACAAATTGTTGAATCTAATGCCAATGTACCTACTTGATTGTTTTTTGATTATCTACAATAAGTGTTTTTGAACTTTAATTAATGTGTTAAAATTATTGCCAAATGTTATATTTAATGCGATTATTTTCAACAGAAAATGTTATCAACATAAATTAAAAGTACGATTTGAAAGAACAATTACTTTTTTCATTGATATTTTTATTCCCCTTTCATCCTCCATAACATAGAATAATTTAAATTACGTAGATGTACATGAAAGAATAAAAATAAAATAATCATATTATAATAAAATATAGGAATTGGAAAGTATTTTGAATGTACTGAATTATTGATATTATCGATAGTTTACCGTATCGGATTATCGATAGCGGCCAACTATCGACTATCGACCATCCCTACTCTCCACACTCCAGCCAAGTACAAGAAGGAACTACGAGGTTATATCGCCTACTAACAAAGAGCTCTGGTGGATATGAGCCCGACTCTACTATTGTAGCCCGATATTTTGCCTACCCTAAATTGTTATACACCAAGGGTCTTTAACGATTAGTTAAATATTGATATAGTAATTGTTATGATACAATTAAGTCTTAATTAACAATGATAACCTATTATATTTATGTTATACAACCTGTGTTTTGGTCGTCGATTTCATTATTTAAATACGAATTTTATCACATTTCCCATCGCGATCTAAGGATTAATATACATATATATATTTTTTTTTATTTTGATCAATATTGATTTCTATTTCAGTTTACCTAATTTTCTTATTAAAAAAAATATATATGTCATTGGTTAAAAATTGTACAAAAGAACAGGACATTTTGAAATCAGGTGGTTGGAAAACAAAAAATTAAGTTGAAAATTCAAGAAGAAATTTGCAGACTTTACAATGGGAGACCTAAGTATTGTTTACCCAGGTTCAATTACCTTAGGTAAGGGGAAGAACCATGCCCGATTTCATATCGGAGCTATGACTACCGGAGCGCTACTACCAGAGCGCTCTTGGTCTGGTGGTCATCAGCCTGACTTTACAAATGAGTCCTAAAACTTACCCAAGGGTCTTAAACGCATAGCAGCATAGGCTCGGGACTAACGCCCCATCCGAAGGACGGCGTGCTCAAGGTTTATCCGCCTCCTAAATATAAAACTTAATGGTCTGCTAATTGGTCAAAAATCCGATGCGGATTTTTCAACAGAATTACACGTTTTCCGAACCTCTAGATTCCAAATATGAAAAAAAAATGTCAGTATTTGTGTCTTTGTGTCTGTGAACACGGTAACTTCCGATAGAATGTATCGGAACGAAATTTTATATGTGAATATTAAAAGGGGAGAATTTGTATATTTTGAGGTCACATTTACTTATGGTGACATTATACCGTTGTAAATATATGAATGTGTGATTTCAAAACCCCATAAGGGCGACACTAGTTATTTCGCAGAATCGACAAAAGAGATGGGGGATTCAGGGGAGGGGGCTCAATTCAAAAACCCTTATAACTGGTGTAATGAATTTATCGTCACAAAATTAAATATGAGGATTAAGGAGCCCCTATGTAAGTCAACTATTGAATATTAGCGCAAATGGTCGAGTGGTTTTGAAGGTAGAGCGAAAAGTTAATTTATTCGTTCGGGGGAAGTACATTGCCGGTGATTCACCGATGATTTTTTTTATTATGAATTTTGATTAAATATGAAATGAAATTAAACTTTATTGCTTATAGAGATACAAATCACATAGCAAGGGTTGACCTTACTAGTTCACACATAAATGTAATACATTTTATATATATAACATAATATAAAAAAGTTTATATATCAATAAAACTTATAATTAAAAATATAAAATATAACAAACTTAATTTAAAAAAAAATTAATTCTGGAAGAAACAACATTATAAATATGGGCCGAAGTAAAGAAAAGAAATATACCAACTGTTGTGAAATGTATATTGAAGTGTATAAGGTAAACGAGAGGGGAAATCATAATAAAACTGTTTTTCTAAATTTTAAACTATTAGTTGCGAAAATAAATATATTATTGATTTTTTCATCGTCATCAATACTTAACAAATTAATTATTTTATAGGAGATTGCATTACAGTGTGAAATATATTTATTGATACATTTGTTTCTGTATTGGTTTAACATTGGACAAGTTATGAGAAGATGGAGTATGTTATCATTATCACTGTTACAAAGTGGACAGAGTCAAGCTGAAATTTAGATGGGTAATTTGTATAATTCAAATGAGTTGTATATTTTCCTGAGACCCGTAATTGTGAAGTAATTCTTTGTTTGTTTAAATGGTTCCTCATGTTTAAATAACTTCCGCTATTGCCCAAAGAACTGTAATTTCTGTAAAAGGTGTTGAAGGAGCTCGAGATTGGAGCGTCTAGTTTTATAATTTTCCATAATAATTTCAATTAAATATAGTATGGCTAAATGAACTACATATAATTTTTAAAATAACTTTGAACGGTATTTGGTGTTTTATGGAGGAAAGCTACAATCTGCAGCTCTCTAGGATAGCCAGTATTGTTATTTGTGGCAGTAGATATGGGGCTAGATCTAGGTTTAAGGTTGTGAAATAAAACTAACGGGATGGGGTGAAGGTAGGTGCGGGTAATATCCGTTGGAGCGGGAACGGACCTAATCCGGCGGGATCCCGTCCAGGCTTACCCGGCTCCCAGATAACATATCTGAAGGGCCAGCTACCCTCCTCTCCAGTTTTATTAGATTTTAGTGACGGCCAACTGAGTTAGGGCACCGTCCTGATATCTACTTTAATCCAACCTACCTCAGGTCCTAGGTTCCAGGATCTTACTTATCAAATCCCTTCCTTGACCCAACCTCAAAATCATATCACATTGTCCAAAGAATTATCATTCACTCTTGTATGAGGATACCAAGGGAAGACGTATCTTTAAGATCCGGGTAAACAAAAGTTTAATTCTGTTGTTTTAGCATGGATCCTTTAAAAGAGTTAGTTATTATTATCATGCCCGGGATTTAACTATGAGGTCATATCGCCTACTACCAGAGCACTCTTTCGTCACTCTGGTGGACATGAGCCCGACTCTACTGTGGGAATCCTGAGTTTTGCCTACCCTAATTTTTTATTATTTTATTCACCTAGGGCCAGGGTCTTGAGTACCTGACATCATACAGGCTCGGGGACCATCGCTTAACGTCCCATTCAAAGAACATACCACTGAGCTACCGGCGCCCTCTCTGACGGCCGAACGACCTGGACTTACTTTCCAAGCGTCCGGGCAAGACTTGAGTCTGGTTGGGTAAAGCAGCGGACCACACTACACGCCTGGTGACCAAGTTTTATTTTGTTACTCTATACCCTCATGTTTTAATAGTCTTGCGTCTTCTACATATTTATATTGAACTAGCAGTAATACCCGGCATTGCCCGAAGAACTTCGACGTTTTCTCAAATTGGCTCTTAGGAATTCTACATGTTAAATTCTATGATAATCCGACCATCGGTAATGAGCTACCACTATCTATACACTTGGGGCACCCCTCAACCCTCCTCCCGTTAAAAATGTTTACACGCTATATAAAGTATTTTTCAATTTGGGTTCTAAGAATACTGCATGTTAAATTCCATGACAATCCGGACATCCGTTAATGAGATAGCGCTATTATTATGCTTAAGCCCCCCCCCCCCCCCCCCACAACCCCCCTCCCGTTAAGAATTTTGTGACGTCAGATATATTTTTTTTCAACTTGGCTCTTAAGAATACTACACATAAAATTTCATGAAAATCCGTTCAGCCGTTTAGGCGTGATGCTGGAACAAACCCACAATCAAACAAACCCCATTTTCAGCTTATTATAGATATGAATTCATAGATGTGCCACTGATGATGACGCAGTTGAGTTGAAAACCGGTTCTGGTAATAAATAAAACAGTGGGAAGAGAAAGACTATTATTTCTAGAAGAAATGTCGTTCCACAACGTCTTACTAATACATATGAAACACTAAGTTTTCGAGTAGCAGAAACTGAAGGTGTCCAGTCGAACTGCTGTCGATAGCTGAAGTGACTGAAAAGAAGGTAAGAAATAAGAAAAAGTGTTAGTTGAATAGGTGTGGGGGGGCTAATTGCCCACTGATCCTGGATTCCGGGTTGGTAAGAACGGCGCGGCCAAGAGTGAAGCCTGTAAAAAAAAAACCCGCGTCGTTTCTCTGATTGAGTCACTTGGGCCTGGAATCCAGTCGTCAAGGGTGTTGTACCCTCTTCCTTTTGTTTGTCTCCAGCCGCTCGCCCTCCAAGAAAAACGTCTTCATTCCTTCCTTCCAGTCAGTCCTCTCCTTCATACCATCACTGACCAGACCGTTGCAAAACACTCCAATCATACTCCTGTCTCTCCAGTCAGTTCCAACAGGCATGTTGGAGGGCAGCACATGCTTGGACGAGATGAACTTTGTCTACAATACGTCTTACAATACTACGAAGCGACAAGTGTTCCTTAAAACAGCACAATCTTCAATATAAGAGTGACATCGATGTTGTTCATTGATAACCGAATGTTACATATGCTGAGAAAGAAAACTATACATGGGCTTTCAATATCTATATGGAGAGGAAATTATCAATTTCAGAAAGCAACTGTGGAAATTATCATCTATTTCCGAAATTATCATCTAAGTTCGATAAAAACTAAGATTCTGGAATATCCATCTCAGTTATGGGAACAGCGGGCTTCTTTGTTCTCAAATTTGATATTCATTGCAAACGCTTTAACCTTTTCTTAGTTAGAGCGCTCACAATGTTCCAATCACACATTGCGAAAGTGTTCAAAACACGCTCGCAGGACCTTGAAACGTAAACGATTTTCGTACATTCACAAAACAATAGTAATAAGTAACATAAGTCGATTTGTGTAGAGGGTAGGAGAGTGACAAAAAAGCGTGCGATATGTCCATTGGGATCGTATGTGAACGGCTCTAACGCACGCTACCCTCCTCCTCCTCCCACCCCCCCCCCCCCCCCCACCCCCCCCCCCCCTCATTGCAATACAACGTGCTGATGTAGATATCAAACCAGTTTCCGTGTCACACTATTTTTTTTTCCTCGCTTGGAGAATGATTCCGCCTGACACTAACGTTTCCTGTATGATCACCTCAAACTGCTATCTCGCAAAAGACGTTCAGCGTTAAAGAACGTGTGTAAAGAGTTTTTCGTCACTCTGGTGGACATGAGAGCCCGACTCTACTGTTGAAGTAGATTTTACCAGTACAGGTTTATTCATCTAGGGTAGGGTCCCATCCACGTAGCAAGCAGCCTACATCTGAGCTACCAACATCCTGGGATTTACGTTGATTTCCTAATGGATTTACATCAAATTAAAAGACAAGAAGGAGACTAAATCCTGCACAGCAGACATCTAAGTCAATAAACACCTTCGATCGATACTAGATAACAATGAATAATTGATGTGAACGAAATGAGTATTGACAATGAGTTAAAGTGAGTAGCCCATAGTACAGAAGAGGGGATGGATTACACAATGAAAGGAGGGCTGCTAATGAGAAAGTAATGAGAGGTTGTGTCTATTAAAGGTGTGGAATAGATAATTAAAACATTACTAATGAGAACAGTTTTATCAATGAAAGCATCCCAAATGATAAACCACATCCTTCAGCTCCTTGTAGTTATTAGTCAACAAAACTAACACATTAACAGAAAATGAACATCTTCCATTCAAAAAACTGATACAGTTTGCACAAATGATTGTATCTATGTAGAAGGAAATCGAGGTTCTGTCGAGTAAAAGAAAATGCAATATTTGGCCAACGTTTCGAAAACTATTTATTTTCTTCTTCAGGGCCTACAGAATATAAACAAACAAATTAGACATTATGGACAATGATATAAACAGAGACTTTATAATAATTTGAAAAAGAGATGGAAACAATTTTTTGAATGAAAGAGAGAAAAATAATAATAATAAATAAATAATAAAAATAAATACAACTTTTGAAAGTAGTATTAAACTATATAAAACAATATATATCTCTCTGAATAACTAAAAAATAAAAAATTACCTTATAATGACTTGAGTGGATGTGTGTGGTGATGGTGTTGTGAGTTTGTGTCCAGTGTAGTGTCATTAAAAGGTAATTTTTTATTTTTTAGTTATTTAGAGATATATTGTTTTATATAGTTTATTACTACTTTCAAAAGTTGTATTTATTTTTATTATTTATTTATTTTTATTATTTTTTTCTCTTTCATATATATTAAAAAAATTGTTTCCTTCTCTTTTTCAAATTATTATAAAGTCTCTGTTTATATCATTGTCCATAATATCTAATTTGTTTGTTTATATTCTGTAGGCCCTGAAGAAGAAAATAAATAGTTTTCGAAACGTTGGCCAAATATTGCATTTTCTTTTACACGACAGAACCTCGATTTCTTTCTACATTGAAAAGATACTGTGGACTCTATTAATGATTGTAGCTATGTACTTGAAATTTGGAATGAATAAGTCACATGTCATATTAGATTTTGACTGAAATCAGACGAAAATTAAGACCACACATTGGAACTTAAGTATATTTTACAAAATACCGCTTATATTTATGATCAAATCAAAAAACCTTTCAAATAAAAGTTATAGAGAAAACTAAAAGGTACATTTTATACCTTTTACGATTTCATGCAGGTTGTCCAGTTTATGAGATACATGCCGAAAACCGTCTTAAAATGTCGTTTTGAAACTCTTTTTTTTTAGATGTCTGCTAGATTTACGAGAAAAGGGTTAGTCCTATCAAAATAGTGGTTCTTATAAAAAATATTCCTCATTAAATTCCGAATCACTATTGTTCCTTAGAGTTGAGATATGACCAATACAATACGAGAAAGAGTGATATGTAAATCGTGTTTGTATAAGAAAGTCCTGTAATAACCACATAACGTATTTTTATGTATATTAATTTATTTAAAAAAAAAATTAGATATTCAATTTTAATATCAACAATAGTAGAACTTTATTTCCCCATTAATGTTATTTCTTATTTAATGATATACAAGTAAGGTCTATAATAATAACACTAATTAGAGCATGGATAGAGTTTTAATATTAAAATTAATAAAAATCATATATAATCAAATATGATATTATAATAAAGGCAATTACAGGGGGTAGGTAGATATATAATTTAAATCAAGCTGATGCCTGAAGAATGGAATGTGAAGCGCCTCGGACAAGACCCTTCAGACAGGATACGTATAGGTCAGACAGAGAATAGACAGGAACCTGTTTAGATCCATCAACTGGTGGGGCCTTAGGAACTTTGTGGGGCTCCGCCAGACTAAGTTTTTATTTCCTCAGATATACGAAGTATAAAGGAAGTTATGTAATTCGACAAAAATTCAATAATGAGGTTTCCCTGAACCCCGTGATTCAAAAAATGAATGCAGATGTAATGAATGTGTTGACATAAACTTTGATATTTAAATTCAAAAGCACATAAGGACGTCCTTATGAGGTTTTGGATTTATATATAAAATTTCTTGTCAATATATTGATTGTAACGGGATTTATCGTGTTCCGACACATTGGCAGACATACATTTTTTTTCCAATTTTGGAATGAGGAGTTCAGATTTCTTTAACAAATTTCTGACCGATTTACATAACTTCGCCTAGTTGGGGAAGTAAAAAAAAAATAAAGTCTGTTCGTGGAGATAGAAGAAAATAGTTGTGGGATCTAAATCTGTTGTGGACTAGGCCATTAAATGGGACAGGGGTGGATTTAAGAAGACAAAGAAGCTTCGCAGAAGACCATTCGTAAATAAACCCACAGAGAGCTAGTCCGGAGACATTTGGAGGAAGAGGCCAGGTGTCTTAACGAAACTACTAAAGCCGCCTAAGCGTACTTTACTGAACTCAAAATCGAAGGTTCGAAACCCGGACAAGCTCTGGGAGTTAAGAACCTAGAGCAAGTCCTTTGGATGGGACTTTAAGCGTTGTCCCCGAGCTTGTGTGATACATGTACTCGTTAAAGTCACCTACCTTTGTGGGTAGGCAACATTTAGGACTCCCACAGTAGAGCTAACAAAGAAGGGATAAAAGGATTGAACGCTTAGGTCCCTAGGTGTACACATCAGCTCTCCCTACATATATATTGGCACCTATTAATTTTCTGCGGAAAATTATGAAAATTTTGGACGAAGTCAACACAAAAACCCTAAAAACTGCCGATGTATTGTATGTATTGACACAAAATTTAGGGTGAAAATTTAGAAGTCTCTATGTAAGTCGAGTATTCATTAATATGAAGATGGCTGATGTAGTGAGAAGTGATTATTTCACAGGTTGTAAAATAAAATATAGTCTGACCTCTCACACATTTTATTAATATTTGGTAGCCGGCTTTCGAGGTTGCCCTCATCATCAGGCAGTCTGGTGAAATAATCTTGAAAACAACATAATTTAAAATTTTTTAATAAATAAGAGTTAAAAAAAAAATAATAATAAAATTAAATAGGTATATAAAAAAAGTGTTGTTTTCAATATTATTTTATCAGACAGCAGGATGATGAGGGCAACCTCGAAAGCCGGCTAGCAAGAATTAATAAAATCTGTGAGAGGTCAGATTAAAGTTTATTTTACAACCTGTGAAACCGAATGAATAAAGGCTTCTGAATCATACTACATTTTAGGAAAAAAATATTAATGAAAAACATACGTTTTCTTTACATTTTTTATTAAATGTTTCACAATATCTTTGCAAAAATGTTAAGTATCAATAGTTATTAAGGTTTTTGTCTTGAACCTCTCTTCACTCCGGCCGATTCCGCAGAAAATTAATATGTGCTGTCCTTATCGGGTTTTGTATTTATATATAAAATTTCATGTCGATAGATTCATTACATCGGCAGTTATTGGTGTTTTTGAGTTGAGCCTTTTCTCTGTTTTTGTAAGTACAATCCACAGTATGGTTCACTCAAAAAAATATTTTCAAAGTTGTGATTAGCAACATTAAATAGAGTTTAAACTGAGGATTAAATGTCAACTAACAATGAAGAAGGAGATAAAAGGAAGGCTATTGTTAGGGAAAATGAAGAGGAAGGGAAATTGTTAATTAGAAATGATGTTAGTAAGGAAATAGGTAGTCTGATTTTGGGGTAGAAGAAGGTGGGTGGGGTAATGTGATAAATTAATGGTAAAGAGAGTCTACAAATCTTCTAGGGAAGGTTTTATGGGAGAAGGCTCTATCTAAGGCTATTATCAGAGAGGGGCCTCCACTGGGAGTCTTGACACTTTTAGTGCAACGCCGCACTTCAACACTCCGTTTCACTACTTCAACTGAACCAAACCAACCTTTCTACATAATCAACTTGTACAAAAACAAAAATCTTTGGTCAATCACCGGCTATTTTCTTCCCAGTGATAATAATATTCAACTGTTGACTTACATAGGGGCTCCTAAATCCTCATACTAAATTTTGTGTCGATAAATTCATTACATCGGCAGTTATGAGGGTATTTGAATTAAGCCCCCTCACCGGAACCCCTCTTTCCCTTTAGCCGATATCAGTGAAATTTGACAGGTTAGGTCCACATTGGGTTTTAGCTTTAAATATGATATTTCATGTCGATACATTCATTAGTTCAGATGTTATTGGGGTTTTTGAGTTGAGCCTCTCCCCTGACCCCCCTCTCGCCTTTGACTGATTTGGCAGAAAATCGTTAGGTATTGGTCCTTATGGGGTTTTGGTCAAATATATAAAATTTCGTGACGATACATTCATTCTATCGGCAGTTATTATTAATATTAATTCAAGATAGTATTTGGGACTGGATCTACGGCAGATGGTGACGGAAACAGACTACCCGATGTTCTGCCGATTCGTCGGCTCCTGGCGGGAGCAGAAACAGGCAATGTAAGATAGTACCCCTTGATCCCCGAGCTTTGACTGAACGTAGACTGGGTGATGTTGCTGCAACGCAAGGCGCACCCTCTTTGAAAAAAAAAAAAAAAAAAAAAAAGTGTCTATCTCAAGCCTCTCTCCTTTGATTCCTCTCCGATTTGATTCACATAGTGGCGTGTGATTCGTTATTAGGGTCTTAAGAGTCGACCCTGTTCTCTGATCCCCCCCTTCCCTTGATCCGATATCGCGGAAAATTAATAAGTGTCGTCCTTATAAAGTTTTATATTTAAATATAATATTCCATGTCAGTACACTCATTACATCGGCAATTATTAGAATTTTATTGAGTTGAACTTCCCTCTGATCTCCCCGTGTCCTTCTGCTGATACCGATGAAAATTAATAGGTGTCGTTCTTATAGGGCTCTGAATATAAATATGAAATTTCGTGTCAATACGATCATTACATACAGCACTGGATATTATTGAGTTGAGCCCCCTCTTTGATTCTCCCTCCACTTCAGCTAATTCCGCTGAAAATTAATTTCCCCTAATCCTAATCAGCCCCAATCTAGTGGGAGTGCTAAATTTCGCCTATCTAAATTTAGCTACCTGGTTCGATTTTTCTTTAGCTTCCTGGGTTTCGAACCCGCGATCTTGAGCTCAGTAGGCAATTTTAATATGTTTTTGATGTAGGTTTAGTTTAGTTAAAATGTCAGCTTATACAATGTTGCATGTTAAGTACAGACTCAGTAAAAGAGCTCGAAAGCTTGACAGAAATTCTTCAAGTTTCTACCGACCAGAAACCTGATCCCCGCCCTGTCCTGCTACATATTAATACATAAGTGAAGGAGATCAAAAGAACCGTCTAGATCTTCCAAGAAAATTCTAGAACATAGACAGGGGGGGGGGGGGGGGGGGGGGGGTAATACTCTGAGGGGGGGCGATACTCCAATTAGCCCACCCCACCCCGGTATTTCTTCCACGAAGCTCAATCTTGATCAAACATTCCAGATTTTTTATTTTCGAACACACATTTTTGAATTCAGCGTGATATATTAGGCCGAATAAACAATTTGTGAAAAAATCATCGAAAAGCCTTTTTATATATGTATATATATATATTTTTTCAAACTAATTAGAATTTACATGTACACTCATGGTAAAAACCAAAAATATCGGTTTCCCATGTTAACACCTTATTGAGAAAATTGACCAAGAGTAGGTTAGATAAAATAATTATAGACGGTTCTGTCTTCCAAATCTAACGAACGAATTTAGCGACAATGTAACTTAAAGAGTACTTTTTACTCAAAAGTTTATCATTTCCATAGGACTTATCAACTTGAAACTCAAAGTTCAAGCAAATTAAAAAATGCAGTTGTTTTAAGAGGAACGTCGAGAAAATGTTGCCTAGGATTGGATATGAGAACTATAGGAAGACTATTTGGTTAAAAAATTATTTTTATGAATGAATATCTCGAGAGCAAAATTAATATTATGATTTTTCTTCCTTACCCGAAGTCAGGAGAAGGAAATCTTAGGGATTATACAGAGAAAATAAGTCCTTACGGGGTTCTGGACACACATACTGAATCGTGTCGATACATTCATTTCATCGACAGTTAATACAGTTTTTGGGTTAAGCCCCTTCTAATACCCTATTTTCTTTGGCAAATTTGGCTGAAAAACTATAGGGGTCTTCTTTATAGGGTTCTAGATATATACATTATATTTAATAAGAGTTATCGTGTTCACAGACACCCACACCGTTTTTACTATCGGTTACAAATTCTATGTGGAGTTTACCGATTTTACAGTTTACTCCTGTAATTCTAAAAATGAAAAAAAAAAAAATGTCTGTTTGTGAACGTTGTAAGGACGACACCTATTGAATTTCAGAAACATCGGGCGAAAGGAAGGGAGATTAAGGGTGGAGACAACACAAACACTCTAAAACTGCCGTAGTAATGAATGTACGGTCACGAAATTTCAAAACCCTCTAAGGAAAACACCTATTAAATTTCAGCTGAATCAACCGACGGGGAAGGGCGTCAGAGGGGGCTTAACTCAAAAATTCCAATATCTGTCGGTGTAATGGTTTTATCGACACAAATATTAGTATTTGGTTTCAGAAGCCGCTATGTGAGTTAAATATTGAGTTTTAGCCCAAACGGTTGATTGACTTTGGAAGACGCGCGAAAACGTAATTGATTAATTCGTGCTGGGGAGGCACATAGCCGAAGAACTTCCTCTATACTTCGTATAGCTGAGGAAGTAAAAAGTAGATATAGGTTAGGTTTATGACTCATGCCCGGGCTTTAACTACGAGGTCATATCGCCTACTACCAGAGCGCTCTTTCGTCACTCTGGTGGACATGAGCCCGACTCTACTGTGGGAGTCCTAAATTTTGCCTACCCTAAATTTTTATTCACCTAGGGTAGGGGTCTTTAACGAGTGCCTGACATCGTACAGGCTCGGGACCATCGCTTAACGTCCCATCCGAAAGGAAGGCGTGCTTAAGTTTATTTTACCTCTCAGATAAAATAAACTAAGGGCCTCGGTCGGGTTTCGAACCCACGATCTTGAGCTCAGAAGGAAAGCACGCATACCACTGAGCTACTTGCGCCCTCAAAAGTAGATATATGTTACTCTACTTCATAGGATAGCTCAAGTATAATAAGATGGAAATAAATAGAACAATTAGCATATGAAATGTTAAGAAAATATTCTTAGAAGCTTATCTTCGCAATTGATAAAGCTATCGTTAGCTTATACTGTGTCAGCTTCATATCTAAGACCAGGATCACACGAGCGTTGGAATAACGGACATGACGGACAGTTCTGAAGTACGATGTAGCTTAACAAGGAACCGGTCTGTCTACCTAAAGTGACCTGCGACTCGATAAACCTTCCGACGTCCATCACAACCTCCGTTATTTTTAACGCTCGTATGACCACGGTGTAATTCGTAAGTTATGAAGAAAATCACGAGGGCCTCTTCAGCTTTATATTAAATTAGCTGAATAATTTGTGTGATAAGACACTCCTATTACCAAAATTAGGTTCCGTCAACCTTTCGCCTCTTCCACTACTCTAAAATGTTATTTATCTCTGTTATTTTCTACTTTAACGAAAATATTTAGAGAACAAAAAATGTTTAAAATGAAAATGTCTTTCATATTGATTCAGTAACTTTTTCACGTAGGACCAAAATAGTAACTGAGAAAACAAATAATCAAATAATTTTTTCTGTCTTCAAGTAAACTCCCCTCCAGTTTTCAAAAATACTCTACCAACCCCTTGCAGTTCTATTTATAAAGATGTAAACGTCAGATTTGTTTTCGATGTCCCTAGAGACACTCACTTCTCACCCTGGTGCTCAGAGCTGAAATGGCTCAAATCCTCCATCCGTCGAGACTACATACACCCTAGGTTCCTTCCTCATCCAAATGCTAAAATTCAAAGAACCCTATCTTTATCAAATGTTCCAATTTAAATCCTCCGTCCAACAAAGGCTCACCAGATCCCGTCCTTCGGACCTCTTCATCCCCTCTCATCGCTCCTCTGCCTTCCACAACTCGTTCCTTGTCCAAGCCCTCCTCTTTCTGCAACTCCCTGCCTCTCCTTCCGTGGCTTCCTTCAAATCCTCTCTGTTCCAATTCCTCTTCAATATACAATCTTTTTCCTCCTGTTGACCTTTCAGTCCCACTCCTTTGTATTTTCCTGCTCTTGAGCATCATCTGTATTTGTTTTATTTTATTATTACATCAGTTTTTTCTTAAATCAATTATATTTCAAACAGTGTATTTATACAATTATTTACAGATATTTTATTGTTTCTTTCCTTTCTGACCTTCTACGTATTTATTCTTGAGGGACCTCGTTCCCAGAATAAAATGTCTTTTCATTTAATTTCATAAATTATTCTTTGTATTATTTCAGTTTAATTCTGTTGTTTTAGCATGGATCCTTCAAAACAGTTAGTTATTATGACTCATGCCCGGTCTTTTAACAGCCCGTCTCTACTATTGGAGTCCTAAATTTTGCCTACCCTAAGTTTTTATTCAACTAAGGTCTTTGAAGAGTACCTGACATCTTACAGACTAGAAACCATCGCTTAACATTCCATCCAAAGGACGGCATGCTTAAGTTTATTTTACCTCCCTT
Source organism: Aradus depressus (assembly GCA_963662175.1). Classification (NCBI taxonomy): domain Eukaryota; kingdom Metazoa; phylum Arthropoda; class Insecta; order Hemiptera; family Aradidae; genus Aradus; species Aradus depressus. The sequence goes on from OY759214.1 coordinate 40,703,844, forward strand.
CAAAACTGTTGGGGGAAGTGTTAGGGGGAGAGTTTTAAGATGAAGAGAAATGCCAAAAAAGAAAGTGGATATAGGAGTGAAGAAGACTTGCAGGGGTTGGAGACTTTACGCTCATGTACCAGTGTGTTTATGGCCCAAGTTCATCTGTCGCGCCCCATTCAACATCACTTCACATCCATACAGAGACATTTTTAAGTGGGCTTTCATACTTTTTCTTCCACTCTTTCAACGTTGTTATACCTATAGTATGAGTATGCTTTATTCGGCGATAAATGTGATCGTGTCGCTCCTTGTGTGGAAGGAGCGCCAGAACATACCTATGTTCTGGCTCTCCTTCCACACAAGGTTTTGACTTATAAAAACCGCAGAAACGTAAGGAATTAATAGAAGAAAAAAAATTGAAAATCGGTTCAGTAGTTTTTAAGAATAGCCCGAACATCAAACAAACTAAGTCATGTTATATTAACTAAATTTGGCAACATTGAGGACAGTTATTTTCACCATTAAGTGTTGGTTAAAACCTCGACTTGCGACGTCACGTATTGCTCTTTTACTTATGTTACAGAACAGCTTTGCCTCGAATCGTTCCGAATGATTGTCTAATTATTGAAATTCGGAAGCCCTAATTTCAGCATTCATCATTTTTTTTTTTTTTTTTACAAATAAGTATCAATGCAAATTTGTTAAAAGAGTAAAATATGGCATTGTAAAAATGTCAGGGTCAAAATAAGTTGTATCATTAGATTGAAGCTCTGTTTTTTTACAATTTACTTAAAATTTAGCATAAAGTATAAGTTGCAGTCAGAGGGCGCCGTCTCTTTATATATTAGTAAGATTATTATTTATTTTTGCAGGAAACAAGAACTCGTGGTAAGGAATGCATATAATTGAACGTTTTATCTGTAATTAACGTTTGAAACTGGATGGTCTGTGGTTAGACATCTTGTTTTCTTCATGATCTTCTCATACATAGAGACCACAAACCTCCATTATCCCTGAAAGCCGGTTTTATTCTCCATCCCTTGAACACAAACACACATAGGTAGCAAGCAAGTCCCCCCCCCCCCCCCCCCCCCCCCTCCCCCCCCCCCCACCATTCTATGGTGTATATATCATGTTGTGTGAGATATTGACCATGTATAGAGGCCCTGTATGGGTGCCGTTCATATGGTTTTATTCGTTCCCGTCTCTCCCTCCACTCCATCAAAAATAATATATAAAAAAAAAGGGAACTTAACAATTGTGTTACACATGTGAAGTGTATCACAGACGAGGTGATACTACAAAAATATCACTAGACGTGATAAATAACAGTCGGTGAAACACCCAGTAACTCGCCCCAAGGAATTAATCAATTATATTTTTCTCCCTACAAAACCAATAGACCATTTCAACTAAAAATCAATAGTTGACTTCACATAACGACTTCTGAATCCTCATACTCATTATTTTTTTATGTATTCATAGCATCCCAAGTTATTAGTTTGTATTGTATTTAGCTGAAAATCAATGGGTGTCGTCTTTAGAGGTTCTTCACAGATATACAATAATATTTAATTATTTTTTTTTGTCAGTTTATTTATTACTTTTTTTTACCTCAGGAAGGAACATGTAAAACACCTCGAAATATCATCGTGAAAAAAGCATTATAAATATAAAATATAATTAAAAACTGTATCTATATAGATGTTGATTAGCGACTGTGGATTCTAATTGTAGGAATATTGAGGGTCAGTCAAAGATGGAAAAAAAACACTATTTAGATGCCAACGTTTCGATATATTTTATATCATCATCAGGGCCTACAAACATGGGGGGGAAAATCAAGATTAGAATCAAAAATAAACAAAAAAAAGAAAAAAAAAAAAAAATTTTTTTTTGTTGATAATAATTACTGAACGTTAAAAATACACTATAACAAGTTAAAAATTGAAACTGACTTACTATGAATAATTACTAAACATTAAAATTAAATATGATTACATTACTATATATCGAAACGTTGGCATCTGAATAGTGTTTTTTTTTTTCCATCTTTGACTGTATCTATATAGTATTATTTTTTTTATATCATTTATAGAAGCCGATCTGCTTCTCTCGTTCATAGCTATTTTCTCCTCTTCCATTTTTTCCCGTATTTTGGCTATACTCATTTTCTCGTCTGCAATAATCTTTATCGTTCATCTACATCTGGTTTATTTTTTATATCAGTTCTCATCTTCGTTCTCGTTCATTTTCCTATCCTCTTTTTACATTACCTATATCCTCGCCTTTCCCATACCCTTAGTTTGTTCTTCCATTTAACTCATATACACATATAAATAAATTGTTTACTATTGTTATTACTAATCACATGACATGACATTGTGTGTCCAACTAAGATCTTGAGAGGGTGCCGGTAGCTCAGAGATAGTGGTGATAGCCTACTGAGCTCAAGATCGCAAGTTCAAAACCCTTTTATCTGGGGGGTGAAAAAACCATGAGGACGCCGTCCTTTGGATGGGGAGTCTGTTCGACATCAGGTATTCATTCATCAGATATCAGAGACAAATCTCTGCAAACCATATTCACACTCAGACATATACATACATTAATAGCCCATTCCAACGATATCTAGGATTTCATTTAGACCTCAAAAGACGATTTGGACAAAATCAATCATCACTATCGCACTATCTCTTGAGAACAAACTTTACATATACAACACCATACTAAAACCCATCTGGACTTACGGTATCGAGATATGGGGATCAGCTAAAAAACTCCTTCAATGACTACAATCCATTATACGCCACATTGCCGATGCTCCATTTTACGTTTCCACTCTTACATTGCATAATGACCTTAACATCCACATCATTTGTACCCTCTGTCATCAAGACACGATATCAGAATTTTCATGACAAACTCCATCACGCCAATCCACTTATACAAGAATTATCCACAAACTCCCCAAAAAACCGCCACGATGCCTCAAGCGGGTATGGCAGAGGACTAGCGTGGACTCCTCTTCAGGTACATACCTCAACAGTATAGTCACACGCACTGTATTAGTTATCGCAATTTCTAATTGCAAATGTTATGCCATTGTAAATATGTAAATAAATAAAATAAGTTTAAAATATTATTATTTTTATTATTATCCAGAAACTTTAAGTTATCAGATTAAATAATGTCTAAAGTAAGAGAGAACAGCGAAAAGTAAAGAGTATACCTCTCTCTAGGGTAATGAGGGTTGAGCCTGTTTCAAAGTTAGTCCAACAAAGAAGAAGGAGTTTTAGAAAAGGTTTAAGTTAAGTTTAATTAAACTAATCCTGCTTCAACCCCCCCTCAGGCACCCGAGATCTTCCAGAAGGGTAAAGAGAAGAGGGGAAGGATTTATACGAGAGAGAAAGATCTGTAATTGGGATCGGTGCTAAAGGGGTGTGAGTGCTCCCTCCTATGTGTGTAGGAGTGTGTCCTGGAGTAAAGCCCTCGGGAGCGGAGCAGAGAAAAGCAATTTAAAGGAGAGCAGAGCAACAGAAAGAGAAGGGGGGCGACTGTGAATTTAATTACATGGACTGAGTGCTGTGCACTGTGTGCTATGTGCTGTACTAGGGAAGTTGTTGTAATTTGTGAAAGGGTGTACCAGGCGGAGAAGAGAAGAGAGGGTTGCTTCCCACATGCTACACAATCGATATCTCATATTATGGAAACAGGGTATTTCGGCCACGTAGCCCCCGGGAGCCCCACACACACTAATATCTACCCACTCCTCTCTTCGGCTCCACAGACCCCCCCTCCACCCCTCTATATTGCTAATATGTATGTGGAGCTGGCTGGGGAACTTTACTCAAGACGTGTCTCTAACCTTTAATATCCAACATTATGGGACCGCCCGGAGTAGACCTTCTTCCCTTCGTCTTCCTAGTCAACTCACCCCACCTTACTCCCTTCTTATATATACCATTTTATAAATCTACGACTCCGCACGATCTCTTTAAGTATCTAATCTTTTTTTTCTACCTTCCGAATCGAATACAGAATATCTAATTTATTTTTTTATTATTATATTCGGAAAAAATATATTATTGTTTAAAAAAAAAAAAAACATAATTTTTTTCTTTATTTCTTACTCTTATTATTATTTTATTGATATCTTTATGTATTTATAATTTTTTATTTGTTCATTTATATATTTTTTATTTATTAATTTAGATTTTTTTTATGTATTCATTTATAATTGATTAATATAGGTTAGGTTAGGTTGTATGACTCATGCCCAGGCTTTAACTACGAGGTCATATCGCCTACTACCAGAGCGCTCTTTCGTCACTCTGCTTAACATGAGCCCGACTCTCCTGTGGGAGTCCTAAATATTGCCTACCCTAAATTTTTTATTCACCTAGGGCAGGAGTCTGTCCTTTAACGAGTACCTGACCGATGTCAGGTATACGATAGGCTCGGGACCATCGCTTAACGTCCCATCCGAAGGACGGCGTGCTTAAGTTTATTTTACCCCCAGATAAAGGTAATATAATAACCCCCAGATAAGGGCCTCGGTCGGGTTTCGAACTAATATATATATATTTATTTTATTTTTTAATATATTGTTGTTTATTTTTTGTTTCCTATATCTCGCACATTGGGACCTGATGAAGGGACGTAAGAACGTCCAGAAATATCGTTGTGATAAAGGCACTTCCAGAAGAGTTTCAAAAAATAGTTATGTTAATTTTTATTAAATTGAAAAATGTATCTACGTGTTATAAATGTATCTATGTATTAATATTTTTTTTCGTACTTATACATTTTTAAGTGTTCATTTATTCAGTTTTGTTATTACTAATCATATGTGTGTTAGACTCAGGTAGTTAAAATAAATACAATTATAAGCTATCTTAATGTATAAATTCTTTTGACGTATCCTATTACCATGTATTGGTCTAACGGGAATAAATTTATTATAATTATTATTATTATGTGACTAATCTGAGCTAGCGGATTATCCTATCCAAGTTTTACGACGTTCTTACTAAATATGAAAGAGGAAGGCGCCAGTATGATAGAAGTAACGTGCATTTTTTGCAGGAGGTACAACTTTCGAAGAGCCTGTCCAACTATTATTGGCACTCCTATGTCCTCTAAAACCAGTCGACGGTTTGCACTAATATTCAATAGTTGACTTACATAGAGGCTCCTATATCCTCATATTAAATTTTGTGGCGATAAATTCACTACATCGGCAGTACAAATAAGTATCGTTCTTATGAAGTTTTCAATTCACATATGAAACTATGTGTTGATACATTCATTAAAACGGCAGTTATTAAGAGTTTTTGAGTTAAGCCTCTCCCTTATACCCCCTTTCGCCGATTTGGCTGAAACTATTTTCGATAGGTGTTGTCCTTATGGGGTTGGGCCACATATATAAAATGTCTTGTCTATCGGCAGTTACGTATTCACAGACAGAAATATTTTTTCATATTTGGAATCTAAAGGTCGAAAAACATGAAATTCCGTTGAAAACTCCGCATCGAATTTTTGATAGATTACATAACTTCCCCTTTACTTCGTATAGCATTAGTAGGGCATTGATCATACCACCTACTACCAAAAGCGCTCGTCACTCTGGTGACAGGAGCTCGACTATGTATGAGATTACTAAATTTTGTCTACCTAGGTTTATATATCTAGGATAGTAACAGTATCTGACATCTATTAACTTCCCATCCGAAGGACAACGTGCTACTAGATAAAGAAATCTAAGGACCTCGAATGGGTTTCTAACCCGTATTTTCATCAAGGGTAGAGCGGAAGGAGATGAAACCCCGAGTAATCGAACTCCCTTCTGGTCTATATTGCAACAATTTACTCACTAACCTACCTCAAGATGGAGGTTTCACCTCAGAAGAGCGTAGGTGCTATTATATACAATTTTAAAGAACCTTAACTACCAAGGTCGGCTATCTCATTTGTCCTGGAACGAAATGACGCCAACTCGCCCACGATTGAACTCGAGTGTACAACGTCCAAGTAGAGATATGTTAATTCATAAAATGTGTTTATTATTGATCTGCGTGTGGTGTGTCCGTTTGAGAAGGGAGGGATGGGATGTAGAAGGGTGGCCATGAAGGAGGGTGGGTGTCAGAAGGGAGGCTGTGAGGGGGAGGAAAGAGGGAGGAGTGGTCAGACAGACCCTTCCTCTCCAAGCCCCTCCGAAGGACAACACAACACTACTCAGTCTCCAACAATTGACCAATCACAGCCATCCTCTTATACAAAAAATAAAACATTACTAAATCGACTCAAAGAGTTGCAATATTTTTTCAATGGATTTATGTATCTCGAACTTCTGATTCCAAAATTGAAAAAAAAAGTTATTTTTGTGAACACGATAACTATCGATAGAATGAATGTATCGACGCGAAATTTTATATCTGTATCCAGAACTCTCTAAGGACCACGCCTATTGATTTTCAGCTAAATCGGTCAAAAGGAAAGGAGGGATTACGGGGGAGGTTCAACACAAAAAGTATGATGATTCAGAAGCCACTATGTAAGTCAAATATCTCGTTTTAGCCCAAACGGTCGATTGGCTTTGGAGGGAGAGCAGCAACTTAATTGATTAATTCATTCTCGAGAAGTACTCAGCGACTCATTGACAACTTATTACGTCTCCAGCTATTCAAAATATAGGGGAGAATTTCGTCAGAATTTCGATGCGCAGTTTTTAACAGAATTTCATGTTTTTCCGATCTTCTGATTCCAAAAATGAAAAAAAAAAAATTGACTGTGTGTGAGTGTCTGTGAACACGATAACTCACGATAGAATGAATGTATCAACACGAAATATTATATGTGCTTCGGAACTTTGAGAATGATGGAAAGTTGTTTTGATTAACTGTTAATGAAAATGCAGACAAAAATTCTACGCAACGGGTACCCAATTACGAAGTGCAATTCCCGCCAAAACAAAGTTGGCTGTTTCTACTTTCTTGCTACTAGATGTAGTTTAAAGTCTCTTGACTCTAATGAAACGGCATTTTGCAAAATAAATAATGAGCACGACTAGAGGTTCAGAATGAAGCGGACTTGTTTAGTGGATGATTTAAGTAAACAGTGCAACATGGTGAAGGGTGCTACTCGCCCGAAAAAATATAAATAAATGGATTGACTCGACTAAATCATTGGGGTTTTTTTCCGGCATTTCTTCCAGAGGTGTCTTCTTTTTTCTGAAAATATTTCGGCACACTTACATGTCCCTTTTTCTGGTCACTATGAACCATATAGGAGAAATGCCGGAAAAAAACAATAATTCAATATTCCAGAGAACAACTTCTAAGTTGAGAAACGCGGACATATTGTGGAAACTTGTAATAAATAAATAAAACAAACTTATTTTTGAAATATTGTCTATTCCACTAAAGATATATATTCATATATAACTACCGGTTTCGGCTTTATACCATCGTCAGGTCTAGTAAGTTAACTAGACCTGACGATGGTATAAAGCCGAAACCGGTAGTTATATATGAATATATATCTTTAGTGGAATAGACAATATTTCAAAAATAAGTTTGTTTTATTTATTTATTCCAGAGAAGTTTAAGAAACACATTGACTAAATCACAAGTTATACAACTCGACTAAAGCGACTAGCATAGTGCGAACTAGGCTTTACACTGGATACTGATGCTGATTGTTGCTGCAGTTGGAGATGATTCTTCCCCCCAGGGCCACCCAAGTGGAAAGTGAGAGGTGACGCTGAGATGTGTCGGAGCCTTGGTCTTCTATGTAATGTGTTTGTAACGCGAGACTCTCGTACAAGGGTTGTACATAAAACCCCCTCCTCTATAAATCTGTCTCCTTCATCAGCCAACGAGAAGCCCCAGCCCCAAGCTCTCTCTCTCTCTCTCTCTTCGTCTCTCCTATTTCTCGCTATCTGTTTCTTTCTCTTCTATTTCTCATTCCACCTCTCTCTTTCTCTTCTTTTTTTTTTTTCTTTTTTACCCTCTGAATTGAATAACCCCCTCTTTCCTTCTCTCTTTACCCTCTTCAACTCTTTGGATTTCGGTTACATTTGCCTTGTAAATGGGACAGGAGCAGAGGGGAAGCTTGCCGAAGCGGGGACTTAAACAGACCAGTCTCTACTGACATTAAATTTACATTTAATTAACTTCAGACTCTGCCTTTTCAATAAGATTAAAACAAAAAAACTGATAGAAAGAGGAAAATAAAAAAGTCAAATGATACAAACACTTTTTTTTTGTAGTTCTGTCCTGATCTATCTATGGACACCATTCTGCAATCATACATTATATAAATAAAATCCCTGACGTTTTTTATCTGTAATATATAAAAAAAAGTCGTCGGTGAATCACCGGCAAAGTACTTCCCCAGAACGAATTAATCAATTAACTTCTCATACCCTTTACAAAACCTCAACCACTAATCTTCGACAGTTGACTTACATATGGGCTCCTAAATCCTCATAATAAATTTTGTCTCGATAAAATTCATTACATCGGTAGTTATAAGGGTTTTTGAATTGAGCCCCCTCCTAATTAAAATTTGACAGGTTATGTCCTCATTGTGTTCTGAGGCTTTTTTTACTATACACATGTAAATACACATTTTCATTTTTTATCATATTTTTTAAAAACTCAACATCCTTAAAATATGACTTATAATTCATCAGATTATCCGCACTTTTGCATTATCCGCGCTCCCTCTGGAACCGAGGGGCACGGATAATCGAGGGTTTACTGTACTTTGTATAGCTGGACAAATAACAGAGTCGAGTATTGTTGAGGAAAAAATACCCACAAATAGTCAGTTGAATTTTGTCCTATTTAAGTTCTTTTCGTTCTAACTTGAGAAGTTTCTTTTTTTTTCCCCCACATGGAATGTTTCCTTTTTGACAGGGTGACTTAATTCGTTCTGTGCTGGAATGGTAATTGGTTGTGGAAGACAAGTTCGACTTCTCTCTCTCTCTCTCTGAAGGACCGAATGGTTATGGGCAGCGGTGAAGAAGACGAGAGAGGAGATTGTAAAACAAGATATCAATGTGAAAAACCAAAGAGGGAATGTGTCCACTAAACTGAGACTAGTTTATGTCCATCCGACTGCACTCTGACATACACACACACACACACACAGTCACTCGCGCTGCATTGCTGCATACTTAACCAGTGATTGCAGGACGTTGACTGCATCTTGTTCGCCCGCTCCTTCACACTTCTACCTTCTCTATCTTATTAATTCTTGTTTCGCTCACTTCACACTTTTTACCTTACTTTTCAATACATTTCAACAACTATTACACTAATAATTATTATTATAAATAATTTCGTAACAATAATATTTATTTATGTTAAACCGTACGTAAGAGTAGTCCCACTTCATCATGAAGTTCACTAGGGGACAAGGTGTCACAGCCTTAGATAATCTTAGGTCACCTGACGATTGTTTAAATATAATAACCTAACAAACTTAAATGTAATTTTGAACTTCGTGATGACGATGGCGTAATCCGAAATAGCTACACTTAAGGTATATATTTAAGTGTAATATAAAAGTTAAAAAGTTTGTTTTTATTTATTTTATTAGCTATGTTAATTATTATAAGTAAAATTTATTTACGTTAAACCGTTGTTAATAGGATACGTCATAAAAATATTGCTTAAAAATTAGATACATAAACACTTATTGACTCTTAGTGTCGAACAACATTTAAATAAATATTGCAAAATAAATTAGTCAAAAATAATTATATTAATATAACAGTAGTAGATAAAGTTTTTTTTTATATTACAACATTTGAATTATCATGAAAATTTTTTTAAGTATTTTCAGAAGTGTCTTCTGTCATGACGATATTTCGGGACGTTCTTACGTCTCATTCAATGTGCAAAATGTATTTATATAAGCAATGTTTTTCTGGAATAAACAATATTAAAAAAAAAAAGTATTTTTATTTATTAAAAATGTCCCCAATATGTCCGTCCGCGTTTCTCAACTGAGAAGTTTAATACAGTTTGTTGATAGCGAACCTTTCTTATATATCAGGTAAAGAAGGGGTTGGAATTTAAACTACGAAATCCGAGGCTTTATAGTTAGAAATTTGTTTGTTCAGTAATATTTCCTTCTTTTTATTACTTCCCCACATCTATACGAAGTATAGGGGAAACTATGTAATTGGTCAAAATTTCGATGCGGAGTTTTCAACGGAATTACATGTTTTCCGACCTCTAGATTCCAAATCTGAAAAAAAAAGTGTCTATTTGTCTGTCCGTGTGTCAGTGATCAGGATAACTCCCGTTAGAATAAATGTATCAACAGGAAATTTTATATGTGGATCCAGAACCCTCTAACGACGCGAAAACTATTGTTTTTCAGACAAATCGACCAAAGGGTAGGGGGGGATTAGGGGAGAAGCTCAACTCAAAAACTGCATTTAACTGTCATTGTAATGAATGTATCGACACAAAATTTCATATGACAATTCAAAACTACATAAGGACGACAATCACCAATTTTCAGCGGAATCGGAAGAAGGAGAGGAGAAATCGGAGGGGGCTCAACTCATTAACCCCAATAACTGCTAATTTAGTGAATTAATAGACACGAGAATGAGGATTTAGGAACCCCTATGTAAGTCAACTGTTGAATATTAGCGCAAACAGGCGACTGGTTTCGGAGAGGGCGCGAAAAGTCAATTGATTAATTCGTACTGAGGAAGTACATTGCCGCTGATTCACCGACTTTTTCGTGGATGAAACCGAAGAGATGAAAGACACAGAGTTGTTGTCCACTCACAAGTTTTATTTGCATAGCCAGCTTTCGGTCCTATAAGACCATCTTCAGTGCTAACACTTTACAAAGGTAGTGGTCTCCACCAGTTTCTGATTGCCACTCACCTCGAAACTGGTGGAGACCACTACCTTTGTAAAGTGTTAGCACTGAAGATGGTCTTATAGGACCGAAAGCTGGCTATGCAAATAAAACTTGTGAGTGGACAACAACTCTGTGTCTTTCATTAAATACAGCTCACAACAACCTCCAAGAAATTCCTCATAAACCGAAGAGAGTTTTGGTTGAAGTGCACGAAAATAAATACACCTACAAATCTTTTCATCAGTCCCATCAGCCCAATTAACGTTTTTGACATAAGTCATCATCATAAGACCTCCCTAACGTCTTTGAATAGTTAATTACAATAAAGTAATCTAGGTAAAAGGTTTATCAAATGAGAAGGGATGAGGAGGGGTGGGGGGTGGGGGGTTGAAGTTAATGTGCACCCCCCTGGAAAGTGGGCCCCTAATAATTAATAACGTAGCTACTTTGGCTTGAATCGATTCATTTAAATATTCAACAACATTTGGCAACATTTTTAAACAACTATTTAACTAAAACACAACCCTATTTAACACATTAATCCACCATCACATATTAAAATAGACACATCAATTATTTAAAATAAATAATAATAATAAAAAGTCGTCGGTGAATCCCTGGCAATGTAAGTCCCCAGAACTAAATAATCAATTAATTTTTCAGTACCCCAATTTGCGTTAATACTCAATTAGTTGACTTACATAAGAACTCCAAAATTCTGATACTAAATGTGTCAATAAATTCATAACATCGACAGTTATTGGGATTTTTGAATTGAGCCCCCTCCCCTGAACCCCCATCCTTTCCGCTGATATCGCAGACATTTGACGGGTTATGGTTGTTATTGGGTTTTGACTTCAAATATGAAATTTCGTGTCAATACATTCATTCAATTGGGAGTCATCATGTTGCAGACACAAACTTGAGACCGACTCTACTGTGGGAGTTCTAAATTTTGCACAACCTAAATTTTTATTCACCTAGGATAGGGATCTTTAACGAGTATCTGATATTGTACGAATTCAGGACCATCGCTTAATATGCGCCGTAAGTATTTACCTCCCTGATAAAATAAGCTAAGGCCTTGGCTAAGTCTAAATGACCAGATTCAACCCTTCTGTCTTTAAATAAATGTGAGATACTTTTTCAAAAAAATAAATTCTTCACACAGAAGATGTCTATCTAATGAAGGCGGTGATTTAAACTGTATGGAATCTGGAGCAATTCTCACGAACCGTGCCCAATTCATATATTTATTTAGGACTGGACATTAAGCAGACAACCATAAGAAAACAGGATCTTGTTTGATATAAAAATGTTCACAAGATTACTGTCTGTCCACAATTGGAAGGCGCGGCTGGCCGTTCACAGAATATATGGCCGATAGATTGAATATATCGACATCAAATGTGATGTAGTGAAAAGTGATTATTCCACAGGTTGCAAGATAAAAATATCATCTGACCTCTCACATATTTTTTAAATTGTTTATAGCCGGCTTTCGAGGTGCTCTAATCATCAGGCAGGCTGATAAAATAATTTAAACAACATAATTCAAAAATGTAAATAAATAAGATTAAAAAAATTAAAATAAACGCATATAAAACAATTTAAAATGTCATATACGGGGACCAGATATGTTATTCCTGTTCCCCATCTGAGTCACAACTCTATTATGTTGTTTTTAAAATTATTTTACCAGACTGCCAGATGATGAGGGCAACCTCGAAAGCCGGCAAGCATACATTAATAAAATCTGTGAGAGGTCAGATTATATCTTTATTTTGCAGCCTGTGAAATGTGAAACATCACATCTGCATCCAGAAGGAGAACAAATATTGATTTTCAACCAAATCAGCCAAAGGGAAGAAGGAGATTAGGGGTGGTGGGGAGAAAGGACTTAACTCAGAAATATTTATCAACACGGCATTCAATTCGCGCTGAGGATGTACATTGCCGCTGATCGACCGACGACTTGAAAATATAAGGAATAATGGGATTCAGATAAAAAAAATCCTGTAACAAAAGGTGACCAGCAAATGTAAAAAGTTCGTCCACTCATTTAAACAACAGACACCCAAAATAAAATATAAAATGAATAGCTGATTACAATCATTCCAAGAAACCGAAACACATTTAAAGCTCTCAATATTAGAATGTGTCTGGCTCATTAAAATTCAAAAAAAGAGGAAAAATAATTAAGCGGTTTCTTTAATAATATTTTTTTTAATGAGGAATTTTTGAGTATGTCCCACCAAATGGGCAAAAATGAAAAAAATAAAACCAACGCCTTCTGTCTGTTCCTTAGCAAATTTTGATTATATTTTTTTTATATGTACATATATCGTCCATAAGCAAATAATTGATAAATAAATAATCGTCTGTGAGATATTATTAGGTAATATATCGCCCAAGATTAATAAATAAAACGGCAACCCATTCCAAATTCAAAAGAAAGAAATATGTGATGTGACATTATAGGACTTTTGTATACCAACCACGCTTACAGATCACTCCACTCTCCCTCACTCCCTATTCTCAAAATTATTTCATACTGGCATTACTGGGTATAAGGAAGTAATGAGTTGGCGTCAGCGGTATTGTTTTGATTCATTGTACAGCGTAATTCTAAAAGTGACTTTCTTATACCCTGCGTGGTTGGTATAAGAAAGTCCTGTAACATATATTTTATTTTTTTCTTATTCATTTTTTTTTTTGTCATTAAAAATACCATTAATAGTTACCGTTATTATTACTCATGCTCGGGTTTTAACTACAAGGTCATATCGCCTAACTACCAGAGCGCTCTTTCGTCACTCTGGTGGAGATGAGCTCGACTCTACTATGAGAGTCAATTTTGCCTACCCTAAATTTTTATTAATCTACGGTAGGAGTCTTTAACAAGTACCTGACATGGTACTTGTTAAAGGCTCGGGACTACGGCGTGCTTAAGTTTATTTTACCTTCAGATAAAATAAACTAAGGACTTCGGCCGGGTTTCGAACCCGCGATTACCAATTGGTTGACGCGATACAATTTAAACAATATTTTGAGATATTTCCCTGAAGTTTATTTTTCATTCTTTGAGGCGCTATAACTTTTGTTGTATTGATCATATCTCAAATCTGAGGACATCCCAGCGATTGGAAATTTTATAAGGAACAATTTCGGTAAGAATTAATTTTTCGATAGGACTAACCGATTTTGGGTAATTCAAGAAAACGTCTAAAAATATGTGTTCAGAACTAAATTTCAGAACTGTTTTCGACATGTATCTCGATAATCGGACGACCTATAAAAAATCTTATTTCATATAAAATATGTCTTTTAGTTTTCTCTACAACTTCCACTTGAACAGATTTTTGATTTATTATTTTTGATATTGGTAAAGCAAGAAAATATTTGTATAATGGATTTCAAAAATGGAACCTATTGGATGGAGACAGATCCACTATAGTCAGGCAATGCAGAATTAATGATTGTTGTATATATATACACTGCAAGCTGCAGTACTGCCTACGTCCTAGTAAGATGAGGGCATCGTCCGAGCTGCACCCCACGCTGCACCCTCACGGCTCTAGTTTCTCGAGACATTTCTGTCAGAATCAACGTGGGCAGTGACAATAGTGCCCTTCTATCGTCCTCTTCTCATCTAGAAACACAACCTCCAACTTTGAGACTCGGTATAAAGTCATTCCAGATCCGAATCTATCCCCTTCCAACCTATTTCAAGTATGATTTATCGCTCAAACATTGTTTTCTAGAATTATGGCACATTGATTAGTCCCATGTTTCAAAATGGACAGACTTATCTAATTATACTCCCAAAGATAGTTGTTAGCAAGTTTTATTAATGTTTTATATAAGTTAAATAAAAATATTCTGGCCGAGGCACTATAGGTTTTTCATTTGGGAGGTGAAAAAACCTTGAGCACGCCGTCCTTTGGATGGGACGTTAAGCAATAGTCTCGAGCATGTACGATAACAAAGACCCCCCTACCCTAGGTAACTAAACGTGGGTAGGCAAAATTTAGGACACCCATAAGTCGGACTCATGTCCACCAGAGCGACGAAAGAGCGCTCTGGTAGTAGGTGATATGACCTCGTAGTTAGAGCCCGGGCATGAGTCACAATAACTAACTATAAGTTAACTATATTTATTAGCAGTAAACACTACTTTAAAAAAAAGCATTTAACAGAGGAAAGATTGGAGTCTGAGAAGAAAGATGGAGTGGAGAATTTTTCTCCAAAGTAGTTAATTATTACAAGAAAATCAGAAGATTCATATTTGAAACAGTTAACAGAATGGTTGGCCATTAACAAAGAAGTCTGCAAGAAGTGCATCTCAAAAATTTAGTTGAAAACATTAGCTGGGGAAGTATATATGTATATACGAAATTTCATGTTTTCCAACCTTTCAAACAAATATGAAAAAAAAATTCTGACTGTCTGTGTTGTTTCTGTGAACACGATAACTCCCGATAGAATGAATGTATCGACACGAAATTTTATGAGTGCATTCAGAACATTCTAACGACGACACCTATCGTTTTTCAGCCAAGGGGAAGGGGTGATTAGGGGAGAGGTTTAACTGAAAAACTTTTAAAACTGCAGTTGTAATGAATTATATCTGGGAGAAAAATAATTAGCCAAGAAATATCTCCAGAAATACTTATCCGATCAATATTATTTTTGTGTAATTTTTTTTTTAATTCAGAATTGGAAAGAAAAACATATCGTGTCTATACTTGTACAACCATCAGGGCGAAAACAGGCTGTCTCATTGAATTTGGGCCACCCTGTATGTGTATGTTCATTTACTTTTTTTTTGTCCACAATGAAGTCAAGGATGAATGAAATATTTTAAAGGTCTCGACTGAAAGATCCCAAAAATGCATGAAGGAAGTAAAAAAAAAAAAAAGAACAACAAATGCATAAATTGACACATTATTTTAATTGAGCCCTAGTTTGGCCAATCATTAGCATCACAGACTAACTGGATGAGTTATTGGTGACGTGTCTGTCTTCTGGGTGAGTGGTCGACACTGACTGCCAGGTGGTGACTTGATGAGCTTCATTACGTATACAATATTATGGTCATTATAAGTCCAGAAATTCGGAATTTCTCCCATTAAACAATCAAAATAACATTCGATTATAAATCCAAAAAATTTTTGCATTACAATTAGATTCTTTTGTATCTATTTTTTCCTGATTATTCCCATTTTTTTTCTCTCTAAATTTGTATATATAATTTGCAAGGACATGAAATTTTATATGTGGGATCAAAACCCCATAAGGACAACATCTATCGATTTTCCGTTGTAAAGAATATATCGACAAAAAAAATTATATGTGAATTCAAAAGCATATAAGGACGACACTATTTAATTTTCTGCGGAATCAGCAGAAGGGAAAGGGCGGATCAGAGGGGGCTCAACACAAAAATCCCAATAACTGCAGATGTGATGAATCGTCATGAAATTTTATATTTAAAGAAAACCCAATGAGACTGAAGGAATGAGGGGTTTAGAGGAGGGGGCTCTTAATTCAAAAATATAAACCGATATAATTAATTTAGTGTAAGGATTTAGGAGCCTCTATGTAAATCAACTGTTGAATGTTAACGCTGAGTCGGCTGGTTTTGGAGGGGAAGCGAAAAATTAATTGATTACTTCGTTTTGGGGAAGTACATTGCCGGTGATTTACCGACTTTTTTAGAATGAAATTAATGTAAGGCTTAGCATCCTCACAATTGAAGGCGGTATGTCCAAAGTAAATTGATAAACTGGACAAATACAATAAGAGTATTTAGACTAAAGGGCTTAAGGAAGAGAAGACTGTTGCGTGGGTTCAGTATTCATCGGTCTGGAGCCGAGGGAGGAGTAAAGCTGATTTGCGAGCTCAACAACCTGATCCAATTTGTGACCATTCCAGGTCGATTGCACTTTACCAAATTGTATTAGTTGGCTCAGTCCCCCCCTCACCTTTTCCCCAATTTGTACTACAATTTTAGTATTTAACTCCATTTCTATCAGTGAGTGAGCTTGGAAAAACACCCTGACAGCTTCCGTCCTGCCACTCTTCCAACCAATATAAATGTTTATTTATTATTATTATTAAAGCCACTACGAATTTGTGGATATTCTGGATATTAGTTAGTGCATATATCATGCCCGGGCATTAACTATATGCTCTTTCTTCGCTCTAGAAGAAAAATTCTTATCTGAAGGACGGCGCATAGGTTTTTTCACCTCCCAAATAAAAAATCTAAAGGCCTCGTCCGAGTTTCAAACCCGCGATCTTAGCTCAGTAGACAAAAGGACGCTACACAAAATACACATTGTAAAAGGTGAGTATTAAATAGAAAAAGTAGCTCCACAGGTTGCAAAACAATAATGTAATGTAGAATCTCTAGATGTTATTATATTATGCTAGCCGGCTTTCCAGGTCGCCGTCAATTAATAAAAACTTAGACTGATGATGAGGGGCACAAAATAATAATATCTGTGAAAGGTCAGTTCTTATTTTTCTACATTTGAAATAATCACTTTTGTAGTCTATATAATATAATCTTTACGGGCCTCGCGCGACAGTTCTATACCCTCACAATTTTTCCCATGCAAATGAGTAGAGTACGAAATTTTCAACCAATTGGTGTCGTGCTAAGAGGGCTTTGAAATTACATATGAAATTTCGTGACAATACATTTATTACAACAGTAGTTATATAAGTTTTTGTGTTAAGCCTTCCCCCTAATCCCCTCTCCCCATTGGCCGATTATGCTGAAAATCAATAGGTGCTGTCCTTAGAGAATTCTCGATACATATACAAAATTTCGTGTCGATACATTTATTCTATCGGGAATTAAACGTGTTCACAGAAACACAAAGACTTTTTTTTTTCATTTTTGGTGACAAGAGGTCGGAAAACATGAAATTCCTTTCAAACTCTACATCGAATTTTTTATCCATTTCATAACTTCCCCTATACTTCTTATAGGGAAGTAATATGGTTTATATTCGTATTATAAAAAGTCCCTTTAGTCAAATTAACGTAAATCGAGGGATTTTTTTATTATTTTAGTGCTAAGAATGTGACAAGAAGATTGTGTGTGAAGTTCTCTATTCTACGACAATGGATGAAGGCCAAAGAGTCATATAATAATTTTTTAATGTCTCCTGTCCTGCATTATAACAGGTTATTATTATCCTATTCCCATTTGTACTTCATTTTTTTACATAATAAGTTCCCGATTGTTTCTTAGGCTTCTCTGGGATCAATGTTGGTTACATTTTTCCAGGATTTCTTTGAAAGGTGTCTTCATTTTTTTGGACACTTTTTCGGGTATCGGGTACCCATTTATGGAAAAATGTAACCAATAGGTTCCATGTTCGAAATCCTTTATAGAAATATTCTTTTGCTTTACGAAAAAGCTAAGAGCTAAACTGACATTTCACTTACACCCCTGTTCTTCTGAAATTGGAATGAGCTGCCCTGGGAAAAAGGGCAATTTTTTGCCCTAGGACGATATATAAATAATATTTCGCTTAGAAATATTTATTTTGAACTTCCAACAGCTTGATAAACTCAAAATTATTGATGTGAAGTTGGCTTAGTTATTCAGAAGTGCTTCACAGGTAGAAAAATAAAAACATAGTCTGACTTCTCAGATTTTATTATTTTATGCTAGCAGGCTTTCGAGGTTGCCCTCATCATCAGGCTATGAACAACACCATCATTTAGTAAAAAGGCAAAATTCTAATGGCTAAAATTAATCCATAAAAATATTGTTCATAAAAAATAAATAAATTCAATGAATAAGTCATTCATTTTATCTCATATAGTCATTATTTTTATATATTTATTTTTGCCATTAGAATTTATACCTTTTTATTAAATTATGCGTTTCTGTAAACAGACGATGAGAGCAAAAGGGAAAGCTGGCTTGCACAAAATAATAAAATATGTGAGAGGTCACAGTACTTTTTTATTTTGGAACCAGTTAAATAATTGATATTTTAAAAATTGATGCTAGAGTACCAATCCAAAGGGCCGATATAACAATAACACCAGTCACAAATCGAAAATCGGTATTCAATCCAAGTTTCAAACATTCTTTTTATCTTAATATTATATGTAAGTTTGCCAACTCTAGAGTTTAAATAAGTGAGAAATTGACCATTGAGCAAGAAAAGGGGAAAAATAAATAAGAAAATCTCAGTAAAACTGACGTTTTTCTTGTTAGTTGTCTCAACAATGGGCAAGGATTTCCCAATTTCCCAAAGAGAAGAGATTCCAGGAGATAGAAGGATCCTTGGGGAAGATAAGAAGAAGAAGAAGAGGATGTTGTCTTGTAGAGCTTAATGGTGTAACTCCGCCTCAGAACGGAAGGACAACAGGGTTCGTTAGACTATGGAAAATATGTATAGGAGAAAGAAAATGGAGGAACAACGGTGAATTCATGAGAGTTATGGCTCAAGAGGTCCTTAGAAGAAATTTAGAATTAGTACTAAGACAGAGGAGAAGAAGACTGGGAACAGTAACCCAAATGTAGACATTACTGGAATCAGCGATCAGCCAGTTGAAAGCCACCCCCCAGGAAATCAGCAATATCTTTCAGGATGATACTCTCTGATCGGCTTCACTAAATACAAAATTAAACTGTTCCATTTGGTTAGTTTTAGAGTGAACAAATATGACATCTTACACGACCTTTGAGTGTCATTGTGATTCTCATCGGCATATTTCAGCAATGAAATAGCAATAGACGAAGAGTTCTGGAACAAAATGCCCTCAGAAGAAAGTCACAAGATGGGAGAAGACAGCTACGTAACGCTTTCAGTGTCGTTGACGTGACAGCACGCGATGAGAATGGAAAAGTTCAAGGGCTTTCCTAACGTACCAAAAAATCAAAATTTGTTTTCGATCCACATAGTCGTCAGACTAAAATGTTGGCAGACAAACAGATTTTTTTTGCAAAAATACATTTTTTGTATTTCAGGGATCACAATAATTGAAAATATTTTCAAATTATAGAAGTGAATTTTCGATCTGAATTACTAACATTCCCCCCAATAAGAATGGAAAAAACAAAGGGCAAGAATACTAAGGATTGAAGGTAAAAAAACCTTGAGCACGCCGTCCTTCGGATGACACGTTAAGTGACTGTCCCGAGATACTCGTTAAAAACCTCTAAAGCGCTTGAGTAAGCCCGGTGAGTCACAATAACTAAATCTGAGGATTGTCTTCATTAAAAAATAAAATAAATGGAACAAAGAGAATGATACAAAATAGCTGATAAGATGAATAAAGCGAGCTCTTATTAAGTCTGAATAATATTGAGAAAAAGGTGAAAACTCATTTTAAGCACTTTCCGGGGGGCAAAAGAGAGAGAAGATATTGAAGGTGTGGAAACCTGCCCAGGTCCCTTCCTGTGAAAAACCCGAACAAATAAACTTGGAGTAAGGTAGGGAGGGTCGGGGCCATGGAAAACACGATTTCCTTAAAAGGATTTTCCAAAAGGGAACTTCAAACAGTAAATCTTTTCTGTTCTACTCTTTCCTTTTTCCACAAGATCCTTCAGAATAAAATGCTATCCAATTTTTCGTAAAATATAGTTATTGGTTTTTTTTTTTATCAGAAAATAAATATATTACTTACAAAAATACTGCCTTCAATAATTTGCCAATTAATGTTTTGATACTCACCTGAAAAAAAAAAGAGAAAAATAAATTAGTAATGCATGTACAAAAGTTAAAATTTATGAAATTATGATTAAATTTTTAAAATTTATGGAATAATGATTAAATTTTCAGGAGAAAAAGTCGTTGAAAATGAACTAAATATGAAAAGACAAAATTTACGTTAGTTCAACCTGTACTAAAATTTTATTAATAAATACTAAATAAAGTACTAAATAATGTTTAATTATGATTAATAGAGTCGATAGTCTGAAGTTATGGAAGATGAAAAATCAACGAAAACTGCATATAAAAAAAAATTGTAGTACAAAATGTGAGGGTCTCAGCCAAATACTCCAACAATTTGGTAACGTGCACACAGTTTAGGTTTAGCTTTTATGACTCATGCCCGGGCTACGAGGTCATATCGTCTACTATCAGAGCGCTCTTTTGTCACTCTGGTGGACATGAGCCCGACTCTACTGTGGGAGTGACATGGTACAGGCTCGGGACCATCGCTTTACGTCCCATCCGAAGTACGGCGTGCTTAAGTTGATTTTACTTCCCAGATAAAATAAACTAAGGGCCTCACGATCTTGATCTCAGAAGACAAGCACGCATACCACTAAGCTACCGGCGCCCTCTCACACTAAATGTAAAACACATATAGGCAGGATAGGCGGCTGCCAAGGGCGGCAAATTTTGGGATTTCAAAAAAATAATTATATTTCAAATACTATTCCTATCTTTTAAAAATTCGTGATTATTTTGTAATAAACATTTTTTTTTTTTGATAATATTGAGAGCATTTCTTTTTTTTTTCTCCTGTCAATCACAAATTTTGATCCATTCTTATAGGGGGCGGGGGATCTTTCGGGTTTTGCTTAGTTTGGTAGAAGAGTACGGGCTGACCATACACATGTTTGGAAGACTGAACAAATGAAAGTATCTTATAAGAAACCCATAATAATGCACTAAGTTTGGAAAGGAGTAATGAAATTGATTATAATGAAACAACTCTCAGTATGAGGGCGGCGGTAGCGTTAGGTTTTTTATCTGGAAGTTGAAAAAAACTTGAGCATGCCGCCCTTCGGATGGAACGTTAAGCCTTTGCGATGTTAGGTACTCGTTAAAAACCCCTATACCCTAGGTGAGTAAACTAGGTAGGCCAAAACCGGGGCATGAGTCGTAATACCTAACTACAGTGAATCAACTCCCAGTACTTTGTCGAAAGTAATAATAGTAAAAAAAACTACACAAAAACCAAACAAAGAAACATAATTCAGTTCAGTTTATGAGTGGTTAAGAGTAGTTTATGTGCTATGAAAGAGAACATTGAAGTATTAAACATTAATAAAAAAAAAAAAAAAAAAAAGAAGAGAAAGAAATGTCATGAAACAGAAAACCCCTTCTCCTAATAAGGACTCTGGGTCTCACATATAAAAAAGTTGCCGGGAAAATAAGGGTGTATTTCAAGGAAGGGACACGGTAAGTTTTATTGTGGTCACAGATCGTAGTCAGGGTAGTTACCCAATGTAGTCAAGTCGTAAAACGTGTTGGTTATATCGTATACCACTAGGAAAGTATAGATGACAGCCAATCATGTGGGGCAAGTCAGGTTTTAGATCCAACGAATTAGATATACAAAATATATATTCAAACCTGTTATCATTTATCATATTTGACATTTAAGACAAAAGAGGAAAAAAAAAAAAAAGTTGTCGGTGAATCACCGGCATTAAATTTTTGGCCCCCCTCCAACACCAATCGACCATTTGCGCTAGTATTACACAGTTGACTTACATAACGACTCCTAAATCATCATACTAAATTTTGTGTCAATAAATTCATTACATCGGCAGTTATTGGGGTTTTTGAGTTCCCTCTGACCCCCTTACCGTTTGCAGATTCCGCTGAAAATTAATGTGTCGTCCTTCAGAGGTTTTGAATTTACATATGAAATTTCGTGTCGATACATTTGTTTTTATGTCAAGCCTCCCCCTAATCATCCCCTCCTTCCCCTTTCGTCGATTTGGCTGAAAAACAATAGGCCTCGTCCGTCGAGGGTTCTGGTTTCACATACAAAATTTCGTGTAGATACATTTATTCTGTTAGGAGTTATCGTGTTCAAAGACAGACAGATTTGGATTCCGCTGAAAATTAACGCATATGAAATATCGTGTCGATTATAACGACAGTTATTAGCGTTTTTATGTTAAGCCTCCCCCTAATCATCCCCTTCCTGCCCGTCGATTGGGCCGAAAAACAATAGGTTTTCGTCGTTAGAGGGTTCTGGATTCACATATCATATTTCGAGTCGATACATTTTACTCTTAGGAGTTATCGTATTCATAGACAGATTTGGATTCCGCGGAAAATTAACACATATGAAATTTCATGTCGATACATTAATTATAACGGCAGTTATTAGAGTTTTTATGTTAAGCCTCCCCCTAATCCCACCTTCCCTATCGTCGATTTGGCTGAAAAAGTTCAAAGATAGACAGCCTCTTTTTTTTTTTTTTCATATTTGGAATCTAGAGTTCGGAAAATATGAAATTCCATTAAAAACACTGCATCGAATTTTTGACCGACTTAACGACCCCTATACTTCGTATAAATGCATAAAAAATCACTAATTAATATTTTATGTTTGCATAAGTAAACGAAGAATTTATCCATTGAAGTACAGAAAGAATGATTTGATTTCAAAGTTTAGATTAGTTGTGGGAGTATTCGAAGTTAATGTGGGATCCTTGATAAATACGATACGTCTCACACGAAATTCTTCGGACACTCGGCTCCGTAGCTCCAACCATGTAAGCCGTATCTCAGATCTGCGGAATGTTACTTGGGAAAGAACAAAGGTCCTGGGAGGGACGACATTTCGACTGGACACAACATCTTCGAACTAATCACGTTAATGTCTCTCAAAATGTTCAACTATTAAATCGTTAAACGTATTCATGATTGCGCTTCTTCTCTCCTTTTCTTCGCTGACGAGCGAATGTATCCTTTCATCTCTTACGATATAATGAAGGGAAAGTTGATCAGCTGTCTTAACTTTGAAAAGGCCTGTTCTGTCATTGTTAACAATATTTCCATTTCATTGATCACACTTCAATGAGCATGGAGCCTGTCTTCTTGCAACTTAGCTCATTATGTTGCTACTTTCCATTCTGCTGCAAATTCTTGCATCATAAGGCTATGATTACAGTGGAAGCGTGTTTTCTATTTAACAATTGAATAGCAATGGAATGAGGTCAGATGCCACTCAAGCTTAACTTAATTTTTCAGACGTTAGACACATACGGAAAAACCTCTCACCCCCCGCCAAAAAAAAAAAAAAAAAAAGTTTTCGGTCTCCTTCAAAAACCAATCAACCGTTTGGGCTAAAAATTATCAGATGGCTAACAGACGTTTCTGAATCCTCATAATAAATTGAATGTCTTAACATTTATTACATCAGCAATTAGTAAAGTTAAATCCTCCTCTGCTCATAGGCCGATTTGACTGAAAAGCAGTAGTTGTCGTCCTTATGAGGTTCTGAATATACATATAAAATTTCACGTCGATACATCCATTCTATCGGGAGTTATCATGTTCAATGACCAGCATTTTTATTTTTCATTTCTGGAATCAAGGTGTCATGTGGGACATGAAATTCCGGTGAGAAAACCACATAGAATTTCTGACCGATTACATGACTTCCCCAATACTTTGTATAGCTGGGAAAGTAAAAATGAACAAGTTTATTTACATCATTATATACTAAAAGTATAAGAATGTATTGTAATCGTGAAAAGGATAACTCCCGAAAGAATGAACGTATCGCAAAATTTTATATGTGTATTCAGAACCCTATAAGGACGATACCTATTGATTTTCAGTCAAATCGGCAGCAGGAAGGGGGAGGGTCATAGAAGAGGGCTCAACACAAACAACATAATAATTGCAAATGTAGTGAATGTATCGCCACAAAATTTAGTATGAGGATTAACCCAGTTATTGAAGTATTGCTTTTTTAGCCCAAATGGTCGATTGGGTTTAGAGGTAGAGCGGAAACTTGCGTAAATTAATTCGTACTGGGAAAGTTTTTTGTTTTTTATTTTTTTAATTAATTTTTGGAAAATATGAAATTTTATTGAAAACAACATTAAAATTTCTGACCAATTACATGACTTGCCCTATACTTGGTAGAGCTGGACGGATGGATATCCAAGGAGAGTTGAGTTGGGCAGCTAACATCAAGAAGCCTGGGCATGGCTGGGCTCTCAGTCGAGGGTCTGGAGAAGAGTTTTCCAGTTGAAGACTAACTTTCCGCATTATTTTCCCAACCTCTTCACTCTCTCTCTCTCTCTCTCGCTCTCTCTCTCTCCTTTCTTCACAACATTTGTAATGAAATTAGATTCTGTTGAGTTTTATTAAATCTTTTCTTCAACCCACCAATTTCTACTTCTCTCTTCAATGCATCGCTGTCTTGATTAAACTTTTGTTTTTATTAATTTTTATTTATTTCTTGAAATTTTATTGAGCATATATACAATCGGTAAAATAAAACCATTAGTAAATGTTTTAAAATAAAAAAATAAATATAATAAATGCAATATGTACAAGGTAAGGAACGTAAGAAAAACAAAAATAAATAAATAGTATTACAAATTTAAATAAAAATAAAATAAAATGATAGATAAAACACTTTTTTGTGGAATTAGACAATATAAGTGTTCAAAAAAGTGTTTTATCTATCATTTTATTTTATTCATTAGTATTTCCACTATATCAACACAGAACGCAAAAAATGTATTCGGACATAAATAAAAATATCTCAATAAAATGGTGAAGAATATGAAGTGTCCGTAAAGAGGGGTTTTACTGCATATGTCTCTCGTACGGAATTGGAACCAGCGACCGTAGTGGGTCCATGGAATCAAAGCCTTTCTAGCCCACACGTCCTGGGGGTTATCGTCTTCTCACCTCGGTAAATGGACCTATAATGGTGGCTGGACACAGATAGTGTTGTGTTGAGTTGTAAGTCGTCTCTCCATTTGATATATGATCAAGAGCCTTGAAAAGCTTTGGCCGCCTCAAAGGGGACATAACACTGAACCCCTGCCAAATGCATTAAAGAAAATAAGAAGAACCAGCGAGGAACCTTTTAACTTGCCGTTCTAACTTGCAGCCATTTCCCACTTCTCTCCCCCATCTTATCTACCCTTCTGCATTAATTATTGTTTTTCAACATTAATATGCAAATTTAAGAGTAAACTTTATATAAGGTTTCATCTTACTTCTCCACCTATACGAAATATAGGGGATGTTATGCACTTGGTCAGAAATGTTCACCGCCAAAGAATGTACTTTCCCAAGCGCAAATTAATCAACTAGGTTTTAGCTCACACATTATCCCCCTAACTCTTCAATATAACTCTGGAGAAAGCTATTAGGGGCATCCGCACGAACCCAAATGGCACGATCAATAACAGGCTGTCATCATCTCGCATATGCGAACGAGGTGGTCTTTACTGGGCGAACGAAAGCTGCAGTGGCGGGAGCTTTGTAGGAATGTGTCGAGGAGTTCAGAAAGCTGGGTTTTCTCGTCAACGAGGATCTCAGAAAGGAATTGATGTTAAAGAAGAAATTAAAGCGAGGATAACGCCCGGGAGTAGATGCTACCGGTCACTGCAGAAGGGGCTCGGATCGAGGACTGTGCCCCGAGACGCCAAAATAACAATTTATAAGACCGATCGTCACATATGCGAGTGAAACCTCGGTCCTGACTAGGAGGGACGAAGTCTTGCTCAATACGTGGGAGAGAAGGGTATTGAGGAAGATATACAGCCTTACTCCTGAGGGGTACGATGGAGGATATGGTCCAATAGAGAGCTGAGGGACCTATACAAGAGCCCGGACCTTCGTGAAGCAGGGGCGGCTGCGATAACTGGGACATTTACAGAGGATGGAGTCAGACAGATTGCCGAGGAGGCCCTGGTTCTACAAGGACCGTAGAGCCAGGGAAAGTAAACTAAGTATTAGGTTTTAGCTCAACCTCTGAACCAACCTACCGATTTGATTAAAGGTAAAAATCATTAGCCGGGCTTCGAATCCACGATTTTGAGCTCAATAGGCAAGCACGCTTACCTCAACCGGCCTTCTCGTAATTTTATATGTCGATCCAGGACACAATTAGGACGACAATTCGATTTTCAACGAAATCTAATGAAGAGAACGGAAGATCAGAGGGGCTCAACTCAAAATTTTAGTTTGAGGATTCAGAAATTCCCTGAGTAAGACAGCTATTGATTGATTTTAAACAAAATCGATGAATTGATTCATCGACGTTTATTTTATTTATTTATTTTATTTGTATAACTCTCAACAAAGAACAATGAATTAATTGATGCAGAACAGTTCCAGATATTTACTTTTTCAAAACATGAAATTTTCTCAAAATTATTTCATGTAATAGTATGAAGATGGCAGACAATGGGCAACACCCCCTCCCACTCCAACAAGGCTGTAGTAGGACCAAAAATTGTTAGAACGTTTTTACAATAAAAATACTGAGAGCTGTTAGACGTAAGAATTATAGAAGAGACAATTATTCCCTGATCTCAATGTCAGCTGGGGTAGTAGGTAAACCAGGAGATAAAGAGGACTCTCCTGCCAATCTGTGTCAACTGTCAACAGTAGCTAATGGGATATGAAATGTTTGTACTGTTTCTATTTGATCAAAAAAAAAAAATCTTGAAAGTACATTTAATAGTACCTAATATAGTTTTCGCTCTCCCTCTGACACCTACCGACCGATATGGCTGAAAATAAATTACATCTGTATCTTATTCATGGACTTCACAACCCTAATATAAAATTCATATTCATACATTCATTACATTGAGATTATGGTTATATATTCATTCTACCAGCAGTTTTGTCTACAGACACCATTTTTGGATTCATGGGATCTGAAATTCCGGCAAAAACTGAACATAGAATTTCTGATCATTTAAAGCTGGGAAAATGAAAAATAAGAGACTACAAATACAATAAAATCTATCCTCCAATAAATCGTTACAGATCCCGCTCCTAGTCAGAAATTCTTTTCTATGCCTCTTGAATTCAAAATATGTTATACTCATACATAAAATATATAAGAATGCGAGATATACATATAAATGTATTTACAGGTGTTACATGTAAATGTAAATGTAGTCTTAAATCATTTAAATATGAGCAGCTTTAATAAATAATATGTCATTAAAGTGCCGCCAGGAGTGACGGCAGGAATGCCACAAATGGTCATCAGTTAATAAAAAGTGTATCAATGCAATTTTCCTCTGTAATATAAATAATAAGAGGAAGTGTTATGTGATAATATCTATGAAGTGAGACAGTAAAATATTAATATAATAACGACCATATAAATAACGTTAATAAAACATATCAACGGCTACGGATCCAAGACTAACAGCTAAAAAAAATATTTACATTTCATAATTTAATTTTTTTATTTCTCCAGCTATACGAATTATATAATCGGTCAGAAATTCGATGTTGAGTTTTCAAAAAAGGTACAAGTTTTCCAAACCCCTGATTCTGAAAATAGAAAAAAAAAAAATGTATCAGTGTCTGCGTCTGATAACACGATAACACCCAGATAGAATGAATGTATCGACACGAAATTTTATATGTGTATCCAGAACCCCATTAGGACGTCTACTGATTTTCAGCCAAATCGATCAAGAAAAAGGGGCGGAAAAGGTGGGGGGCATAAGACAAAAACTCTGATAACTTGCGTTGTAAATCTATTGACACAAAATTCATAATGTAAATTCAACTTCATTAAGTTATTATTATGACTCATGACTGGGCTTCAACTGCGTGGTCATATCGCCTACTACCAGAGCGCTCTTTCGTCGCACTGGTGGACATGAGCCCGACTCTACTATGGGAGTCCTAAATTGTATTTACCCTAAATTTTTATTCACTTAGGGACATCATTTAATCCCATATGAAGGACGGCGTGCGTTCGTTTATTTTACCTGCCAGGTAAAATAAACTAAGGGCCGGGTTTCGAACCCGAGAACTTGAGCTCAGTAGTAAGCAAGCACTGGTATGCATACCACTGAGCTACCGGCGCCCTCTCAACTTCATTTATAAATAGACAATTGTATAAAAACTATATACAACAAGCAAATTTGCTAAAAAAATAAAATATGGCCATGTCAAAATTTTAAGAGGGCAAAAATCACCCAGTAGTGACACTACCCAAACACTTAGTTGCACTCATTTATGGCTATTCACTGACACTGCCTCATCTGAGAAGGTCTCTAGGCCATTGGCGATTAGAGCGTCGTTCGGGTGTGGCAGAAGGGAGGTAATGAAAGGAGAAAAATAATTGTTTGTATCTGGATTTAACTCTGTGAGAAAGAGCATATTGAGATCAGTGTGAAGGGTTTTGTTGGAGATTTAATAAGGAGCATTGGCTATTGTACGAAGGATCGCAAGAGAAATGAATTCTCTGGAAGTCATTCGATTTACAGGAGAATTATGTAGATTTATTAATTATAACGTATTTCGCCAAAATAATTATTATTTATGTACCTGTGTGTACTGGTGGGTTTACAAAATATCTGAAGAAAATCTTATAACCAATTTAAAAATGTTTTTGAAAAGGACAATGAACGAACTGATAGGCAACCTACTTGGGAATAGTGAGGGAGAAAACCCACAAGAAAATAGAAGCCCCCCTCCCCCCCCTGAAAAAGGGATTGCAATTCTGGAAGGTAACCGATAGGGCGTAGAATCCAATATAGGAGCAAAACCCCAAACCAAACCTACCCTAGCCCTCAGACCTTCCACCCTTCCTGGCTTTGTACAGACAAAATTAATAAGAGGCCAGCTCCCATCTCATCCCTCCTCTTCATCTCCACACCTACAGTATACGGCAAGTTATGTAATCAGTTTGATGTTGAGTCTTCACCGGAATATCATGCTGGGAGGTGAAAAACCTAGAGCATGCCGTCCTTCGGATGGGACATTAAGCGACAGTCCCGAATCAGGTACTCGCTGAAAAACCCTACACTCAGAACGAAGTAATCAATTACGTTTTCGCTCTCCCTCAAGAGTTATATTGGCAGTTATTGGGATTCTTGAGTTGCTGAGCCCCCCTTTGATCCCCTCTCCTCTTTGTCTGATTCCGTGGAAAATCAATAGGTGTCGTCCTATAGGATTACGGATACACATATAAAATTTCGTGTAGATACATTCATTCTATCGGGAATTATAGTGTTCACAGACATATATAGTACTTTTTCTTTTCATTTTTGGAATCAAGAGATCGAAAACATGAAATTTCGATGTAAACTGAGCATTGAATCTCTCACCGATTATTATAAAAATTTTGTAAGTTCTTACACAACCCCAGGACGATGGGGGACGATCAGAGGAAGGGGGACTTAACTCAAGAACCCTATTATCGATGTAACAAATATATAAGCTGATTTTTATAGTTAACTACCTCGGTAGAGGGTGCCAGTAGCTCAAAGGCAGCGTGCTAGATAACTGAGAACAAGATCGAGGCCCTTAGGTTTTATATCTGGGAAGTGAAATAACTTTGAGCACGCTGTCCTTCGGATGGAACGTTAAGCGATGGTCACGAGCCTGTACGATGTCACTCGTTAAAGACCCTACCCTAGGTGAATAAAAATTTAGGGTAGGCAAAATTTACGACTCCCACAGAAGAGTCGGGCTCATGTCCACCAGAGTGACGAAAGAGCGCTCTGGTAGTAGGCGATATGACCTCGTAGTTAAAGCCCGGGCATGAGTCATAAAACCTAACCTTACGTTTTATATATGTTTATTTTAATTTTTAAACCTCATTTATTAAATTACTCAAATTATGTTATCAAAATTATTTTATTAGGTGAGTTTTTAAAGCTCTTTATATCAATTTAATTTTCGTTACTTTTTATTCATATAATTTATTTACATTTATTTAATAATTATTACATTATTTTATGGTTTTTAACCAACAGAACTTTATACATGTTTCTTTGTTGCTAAATGATGTTTTTTTGTTGACTGCCTGATGATGAGGGCAACCTCAAAAGCTGGCTAGGAAAAATTAATCGTATTTAAATCCTGGACTAACTACCTCGGTCTGACTTACGTTCACCAAACTTATCTTTTACAATATTCTCTTGCCTTATCTTCCGTATGGATTTGGTCAAAGTTTCTCGAAAGATTCAAGTGTTGTCGATCATTAAAGATGACGATCCTACTCATAGCTCCATGATATTGATTGATGAACTACAACTGAACGGTTTTGTTTAGTTTTCAATTAATAATAGTTGGGTTCTAGTGGTGGAAATGAAGCCATGGTATGTTAATGAGACTGTGGACTATATACACATCAGATACAGACAGAAGGTGGTTGGATCCGCCTGCACCCTCACCGATAAATCAT
This sequence comes from Aradus depressus, assembly GCA_963662175.1. Classification (NCBI taxonomy): domain Eukaryota; kingdom Metazoa; phylum Arthropoda; class Insecta; order Hemiptera; family Aradidae; genus Aradus; species Aradus depressus. The sequence goes on from OY759214.1 coordinate 40,734,873, forward strand.
TGTAGAAGGCGGGGGTAGTGGGGGGGGGGGGGGGGGGGGGCTGGACCTACAAGTGCCGCTATAACTTCGGTTTCATTAATTATTTGAGGACAGACCTCATACATGTCTCTCGCTCTCTCTCCCCACTCGTAACTAGTTGCCTAGTTTTGACAACCACTCACTGCTTACACCGCCTCCCTCATCTATGAAATATATGCAGACGAGAACATAGCCCTGAGGTGTAATATCCACTTCCTCCTATCGCGTTTCCTATGACAATAAATTTAAATTTTGTCGCCTCCCTACGACAGGTAAATGCACTTTGATAATAGTACCATTCAAATTTTATGAGCAGGCTTGCAGCTAACGAGAGCGCCGGTAGATCAGAGGTAGCTTGCTGGCCTACTGAGCTCAAGGGTTCGGTAAAATAACCACGCCGTCCTTCGACTCGTTAAAAACCCTTTACCCTAGAGGTGAATAAAAGTATAGGGTAGGCAAAATATCTCCCATAATAGAGCCCATAATGTCCACCGGAGCAACGAAAGAGCGCTCTACCACCAGGCAATATGGACTACAGGTGATAATAACTAATTTTGTTTCTCAAATTTAGCTTCCCCAACAATACGAAGTATAGAGGAAGTTATGTAATCGGTCAGAAATTCAATGCGGAGCTTTCAACGACATTTCATGTTTTCCGATGTCCTGATTCCAAATGTGAAAAAAAAAATGTGTGCTTATCTATATGTGTCCATGAACACGATAACTTCCGATAGAATGAATGTATCATCATGTGTCTCCAGAATATCGTGTTGATACATTCTCTTATCCTTTAAGGATGGACACCTAATATAAATTCAAAGCCCTACAAAAAAACACCTATTAATTTTTAGTGGAATCAGCCAAAAGCAATTTAAAAATCCCAATAATTGCTAATGAATGTTTATATGTGATAAAAAGATGTGAGACGAGATTTTTCATATAAATAAAAGACGTTGTCTTCCCACTGTTATATTATGACCAGAACCGGTTTTCAACAGCGTCATCATCAGTGGTACATCCCACCTACCTACACAGCACAGTGGTTAAAGGATAACTGGCCAGTTATGTCCTGTGTAGGTGGGATGTACCACTAATGATGACGTATTTTATTTCTATGCTAATGAATGTAATAATGTGATATTTTATATTTAAATAAAAAACCCTAGAGATGGTAACTTTTAATATTCCGCGAAATCGGTGAAATGTAGGAGCGGATCTACTAATAACTGCCAATTTATGAATTTATCTACACCAAATTTATCATGTGCATTAAGAAACTACTATATATGTTAAATATTGAGTTTTAGCCCAAACAGTTGATTGGCTTTGAGTACAATGTACATGCTGGGTTTCGAACCCGCGATCTTGAGCTCAGTAAATAAGCACGCTACCTCTGAGCTACAGGCGAGCTCTATTTCCATTCTTAATATTTTTTGAAGCTATTCAACTAAAATTGTTCTTCTTTATTTTCATCTTTTATACTTTGTACTCTGAGTGATATATCATCAACGCATCTAGTGTTCTATCATCAACATACGTAGTTGAGATGATGAAGTGGGAGTGTGATGTGCTACGGAGACGTGCTACGGTATGGATGTGGTTGATATGATGTGGTGTGGCGTTGAGCCCCCGATTTTGGTCCCCATATCAGGTAGCCATTACCAACTAAGATAAATCTACAGCCCCCACTACACGTCTATTGTTGTCTCCTGCCATTCCTCATCATTTGCATTAACGCTGTCTTTCCGCTTTTCTAACCTTAACTAAACAGAGTAATCAGTGACGTGGAAAAGAAACTTTAGCACGTCGTCCTTCAGATGGGACTTTAAGGGTCTGAAGCATGTACGATGTCAAGTATTCGTTCAAGACCCCTAGGTGAATAAGTCTAGGTTGGCAATATTTAGGACTCGCACATCGGGCTCATGTCAAACCCGTGCGACGAAAGTAGTTAAAGCCCGAGAGAGTCCTAAATTAAGAAACCCAAATGAAAAACCTTACAATCGAATTGAAAAGTACTTCCCCAGATCGAATTCGCTCCTCCAAAACCAATAGTACTAATATTTAATTGTTGACTTATAAAAGAATTCCGAAATCATAATACATTTTTTGTCGATAAATTCATTAGATCGGTGTGATTATTAGGGTTTTTGAGTTGAGCCCCCTCCCCTGAACCCTCCCATCTCTTCGGCCGATTTTGTTGAAATTTATATTGTCCTCTTGGAGTTTTGACTTTATAATATGAAATTTCATATCGATACATTCATTATATGCAGTTATTGGAGTATTTGTGTTAAGCCTCCTTCCCCCCTAATCCCCTATCCCTGATCGATCTGGCTGGAAATAGATAGGAGTTATCTTTGCGAGGTTCTGGACACACATATAAAATTTCGTGTTGATACATTCACTCTATTGGGAGTTATCGTGTTTACACACACACATACAAAGACAGACATTTTTGAAACCTGAAAGTCGGAAAATTCGGACTTCATCATATATATTATTTTCATCGAATTTCTGACCGATTACATACCTTCCTCTATACGCCGCGAAAGGGAAAATAATACAAAATAGAAAACAAATAAAAACCAAGGTTGTTTGACTCTCAAATGAATTTCGGAAGATTTCTGAGAGAGATACCACTCTCTGGACGACCTACCCTCCTCATACCTCCGAAAGATATTGACTTCGTTCACAATCTGATCTCAGATCCTGGTTCTTAGAAAATGCCAAAGCTGCAACAAATCGAAACAGTACACCAGCATTCACAGATTGTAATCAAATTTTGGGTAATTATACGTTATATACATATGTATATTATAGCCTATAATTACCTTTGATTACAATATGTGAATAGCTGTACTGTTTCGATTTGTGATAGATATTTATTATTATGTATTTGTCATTTCAGCCACTGCTCATAGCCATCAGGTAGCTCATTTCAGTAGTTATCCCCTACCTATTTTCATTCACAAAAATGACAGTAGAAAATCATTACCATGTGTACAGTAACAGTAGCTATTAGTAACTTTAAGCAAGTTGGACTGCAAAACACTTCTAGAAACATTAGCTAGAAATTGTTTTTTATTATCTTATTTTTTTGGGGGAGGGCCTGTTTACATATTATCATTATATCATATTATATATGTATATATATATATAATTAATGAGTAAATTGTATAAAATGACAATAATACAAAAAAATAAATATAATAATAAAAATACAAACAAGAAATTAATATATAAAGTTAGTTATCATGACTCATGCCCGGGCTTTAGCTAGTCATATCGCCTCTTACCTGAGAGCTCTCTCGTCACTCTGGTGGACATGAACCCGTCTCTAGTATGGCAGTCCTACATTTTACCTACCCTAAATTTTATTTTACCACTCATCGTATAGGCTCTCTTAACGTCCCATCCGAAGGACGTCGTGACATTTTTATTATCTTTTTATTTGTTCTCTTACTCATAATTGTCATCAAATTTACTTATGGTTGCATGTTAAAAAAAATATGGTTCTCCAACTCGGTTGATTCTAAAAAAATGTTTCTAGTCCAACTTGCTTAAAGGCACTAACAGGGCTTGAAGTAACTAAAAGCTACAGTTACTGTAGGTAATAAACAGATGGTAATGCTTTCTACTGTCATTTTTGTGAGTGAAAATAGGTAGTTGATAACTACTAAAATGAGGTACCTGATGGCTACGAGCAGTGGCTGAGATGACTATCTGAGCAGGGGAATGATTGTATGTAAGTTGGTGGATATTATCATATCTGGCAGTGGCTCACCCATCCTCACTAACTCATCTCTCTCTCTCCCTCCTCTTCCTTCCTATACAATTAGTAATTCATACTATGATTTATGCAATCCTCCTCGCAGCTTCTTGAGCAGCTATCTGCCTCTTCAACAGACCTCCTTTCTCACCTCAGCTTACAGCTAGAAATGTCACTCTCAATTTGTTTAATTATTTGTTATTCGTGAACCAAATACACAACGTGTCGAACGCGGGGGCATCATAGCCGAGCAACAGTCAAATGTCTGCAACAAATTACACACTTGTAAGCCTTATAACTCGTGAAGAGCATCGGTTTGAGTTCGAAAGATTATATCTACTATGGCAGAGTGAGATCACTCAAACGCGACCGCGCGAGAGGCTAAATTTAACTCCGATTGCGTCATTCGTGGCACAACAACGGCGCCATCTGCGCACGCGATACATGCGTGATTCCTGTACACAACGATACCAAAGTAAAGCGCGCAAGAAGTACGGTTGCAAAAATATAAGCGATATTAGATTTTAGCAAACGACATCCAACTGACCGAAATGAAAGACGTTTCACATTGAAAAATATCTGTTTGTGAACCGGATAACTCCCGGCAGAATGATACATTGACATGTTATGTGCATCCTGTTCCATAAGAAGGACCTACTGATCTTCACATAAATATCTGAAGTAATGAATTTATCGACTCGAATTTTTATATGGAAATCCAAAATCACAAAAGGGCCGGCGCCTGTCAATTATCATATTATCCAAAACTTCAAATTACGATGACACCTATTGATTTTCAACCAAATCGGTCAATTGGTTCCAGAGGGAGAGTAAAAACTTACTACATATTGAAAAAGGGTGGAAAATGAATGTATCGCAAGGAAATTTTAAGTGTAATCAGAACCCTCAAAGGACGACGCCTATTAATATTCAGCGGAATCAGCCGAAGAGGGTGGGATAGGAAGGTGGCAACTCAAAAATCTCAATAACTGCCAATGTAATGACTGTATCGACATGAAAGGTCGACACCAATTACTTTTCCGCGAAATCGTTCGTATGAAAACACGAGAACCAGAGTAGTTGGGCCTATATCGATAGAAAATTTAGTATGATAATTCAGAACCACAATATAACTCAAGTATAATATTTAAAAAAAAAATGTGTGTCTCTCATATGTCTATGAACACGATAACTACAGATAGGCAGAATGTAGCGACATGAAATTGTATACGTGAATTCAGAACCCTCTAATGTCGACATCTATATTTTTTCAGCCAAATAGTTCAAAGGGAAGGGGGGATTAGAGTAGAGACTTAACTCAGAAACTCTAATAAATGCCAATGTAATGAATTTATCGACACATTTAGTATTAGTATTTAGGAGCCTCTACGTAAATCAACTGTTGAATATTAGCGCAAACAGTCGACTGGTTCTAGAGGGGAAGAGCAAAAAATTGAATAATTCGTTCTGGGGAAGTGACAAAGTGATTCACCGACAATTTTTTTAATTTTTCCTAGATGGCTATGCTCACCGAACTACTACAAATCAACATCATAACAAACCCAAACAATATTTGAATCACTAGTTCTATTAAGAACTGGTAACAGATAAAAAAATCTCATAAGTCAGATGGGACGTAAACAAGAGAGGACAGTTATCATATTAACATAGGTCCACCCTCATCGCCTTCACTCGCCAGAGTAAACTTTTCCTAATTAATTGTTTCTCGGTTCCCTAATTGTGTTGGAGCACGAAGCCTCCCGCCTTCCACTATCTCATAGGCTAAACCCTCACAGCCCTGTCTTCACTGATTTTTACTTCCCCAGCTTCAACGTTGAAATACTTTTCTTTCGATATTTTTTTAAATATATACCAAGGTATTGGTATCTAATATTAAAATAAACATTAAAATATCGATATTGTTTTTCAAATTGTTGCAATCTATTTTTTTTACATTATATCACCTTTCATGAGAAAGGAATATAAAAATGAATGTTTTTGACATTTTTACGCAGGTAAGACTAGTCATTGTTGGGAGAAAAGCTTATGTGGAGGAACTGGTCAATTGTTTGTTGAGAAATTTTTACGCAGGGAAAGGTCATTGTTGGGAGAAAAGCTTATTTGGAGGAATTGGTCAATTGTTTGTTGAGACATTTTTACGCAGGGAAAGGTCATTGTTGGGAGAAAAGCTTATGTGGAGGAACTGGCCAATTGTTTGCGCTGGCAGCTCAGAGGTAGCGTGCTAGCCTATTGAGCTCAAGATCGTGAGCGGCCGAGGCCCTTGGGTCTTCTATTTGGGAGATGATAAAAACCTTGAGCCCGCCGTCCTTCGGATGGCCCCGTGCCTGTACTCAAGAATTCAAAGCATAAAAAAGGTAAATAAACATGGATAGGCAAAATTTCGGGCACCCTCAGTAGAGTCGGGCTCATGTCAGAGCAACGAAAGTACCACTCCAACAGTAGGAAAAACGACTTTTAGTTAAAGCCCGGGCATGAGTCATAATAACAAACTATATCTTATATTCTTAGATATATTTATGTATGTATTGAACTGATTCCAGGTCTACTTTGTGAAAATTCATAATGAACAGGATAAAGGAATATACACACACTTAGGAATATAAACTCCACACACTACTTGTCAATATTTTCACTATATTGGTCAAAATTACACGACTATAGTTTCGCCAGTTACGGCATCATCAAGTGAACTAAAATCTTTAATTCACTTGATGTTGCCGTAACTGGCGAAACTATAGTCGTGTAATTTTGACCAATATAGTGAAAATATTGACAAGTAGTGTGTGGAGTTTATATTCCTTAGTGTGTGTATATTCCTTTATCCTGTATATTTATGTATGCCTAAATAGAAATTCGCTAGGAACATTGTTTTCTTTACCAAGGTTTTTTGAATCATCATTTTGTTATCAGGTACCAAAAAAAAAAATAAAGTCATACGACTACTTAAAAGCCTTTTTGTTGAGAAATGTATTTTATGAGAATTGAAGGGGTCAAATTTAAAAAATAAAATAAAATAAAAGGATTGACTGGACAAAAATGTGACAATTTATTGAGTCAAGATACCAGAGAAACAAGAGACTACGGTCTGTCTCTCTACAATTTTTTATTTATTTAATTTTATTTTTATCAGATACTTATCAAAGGTTTTGTGGTGGGTGTGTGTGGCTGAGGAGTATAGGGGAGTGCATATCGGCCGAAAAGATCAGAGAACCTTCGACATAGCTCTTTTCTTCCCTTGTCTTTTTTTTTTTTTTTAGTAAATTATTTGTTTCTCCAGTCTTCTCTCCAGCTCTGGCAACGGATCATTCAAAACAATATCTGATTAAACATTAAACGTTTATTTAAATCACCATTAATGAAAGATATTACGAGAAAATGGTTAACGATCTCTGATTGTTATTGGAAAATGGTGTGCTAAAAAAATTGAAAGCATTAAAAAAAAGTTGGTGAATCACCGATTAAGTTTTCGCTTTCCCTCCAAAACCAATTGACCAGTTTGAACCTGGTCCTAGTATCCTGATACTTAATTTTGTGTTGATTCATTACATCGGCAGTTATTAACGTTTTTGAGTCGAGCCCCTCTCCCCAATTTCCTTAGGCCGATTTCGGGGAAAATAAATAAGTGCGTTCCTTTTGGGATTATGGATACACATAAAATGTCGTGTCAATAGATTTCACTCTTTCGGGAGTTATCGTGTTTTTCTCGAATTTTTATTATTTTTCTTTAAACACTTTCAACTGTGACTGCTCCATCAATATTGAGGGCACTGGTAGCTTAAATGTAGCGTGCTACCCTACTGAGCTTAAGATCGCGGGTTCGAACCCTAGTCGAGGACCTTTAGTTTCTTATCTGGGAGATGAAATGGGTGGGAAGTTAACAGATGGTCTCGAGCCTGTACGATGACAGGTACTCGTTAAAGACCTCTACCCTAGATGAAAAAACCTAGATAGACAAAATTTAGGACGGCCACAGTAGAGTCGGACTCATGTCCACCAGAATGACGAAAGAGCGCTCTGGTAGAGTGCGATATAACCTTGTAAAGCCCGGGTATGAGTCACAATAAATAACTAGAGCACACACGATGTCAGGTACTCGTTAGATCCCTTTAGTTACTTAAACCAGACAAAATTTAGGACTACCACATGGAGAAAACTATATTCTTGTGGCAAGAAGAAAATCTTCTAACCGCAAGAAGATTAATCTTCTTGCTGCAAGAAAATGCCTTGTTGCTGCAGCATATAGACGTTTTTCTAGAGTATATATATTTTTTTATCAATACAATTCAAATTTAAATGTTTCATTAGCAGATTATAATGAAGAAAATATAAGTTGAACTATAGTTCCACGCTATTTAGAAACAGATGCAACTATACATTTAAAAAAAAAATGAAATGAACGTAGTATTTTACTAAATTAGATATCATTGTAATATTATTCTCTGTAGGAATAGGTTGATTCGAATAAATATATTCAGTCGATTATTAGAATAATTAAAATAACTTTATTAATAAGACATTCATTCTTTGTATACAAAAACACCAAGAGTCATCGTGTTTTATATATTTTTTATACATTACACTTTTTCACTGAACTGAACAATCTGTTATTCTCCCCCATTTTATACATCATTCATTAAAAAATAATACAAATTTTGTAAAAATTAAAATAATATATATTTAAGGTGGTTAATTTATTAACATATAATTGTAATAATATAATATTATATGTAATAATATAATGTAACATACTTTGGTCTATAACCATCATTTTACTGTAAAAAAAACTTAAAGATTTTTTCTCGCCGCAAGAATATTTTTTCTGGCAGCAAAAATAAAACTTTTTTGCCCCACGAAAATAATTTTTCTCCGTGCACGGTAGAGCTAACAGGGAAGGGATAAGAGTATTGGATGCTTAGGTCCCTGCACACAGCCCAATATATCTAAATACCCTACTTGTTTTTTAATGTTTGCAAAGAGGTCGTCAAAAAGAGATTGGAATGTCTTGGAGGGACAGCTTCTTTTCAGAGAAGTATAATACTCTGGAAGGGTTCCAAATGTCCATTATATGTAGGACACAAGACCACATTGGAACAGAATAACGAATGTATCCGAAGGGCCCAACATTTAGTAATTTTGTTCGTTTCAGAACTATTCAGAGAAAGGTCTAATTACCCTTATCAGTGTGTAGATGAGTTAGGAAGGGATGACAAAGGGTTTCCAAAACGTTATTCCTGTTGTATCTTTTGCTTCTATTACTTCTCACTGTCCAACCTGGTTAATAAAGGGACTCCACCTCTGTTTAATTCTACATAGACCCCCAGGAGAAGAAGAGATAAGAGGAAGGTCTCTATATTTCATGTGAGGAGACCTCCTGTTGACCAAGATAACGATAGCTATCTTGCTAACTAGACAAGACATTGTCGCGGTACAAGAGGGGGTAACCTGTCAGCAGAAGTTTTGGTACAATATAAAAAAAAGTCACCGGCAATGTACTTCCCCAGAACAAATTAATCAATTAATTTTGCGCTCTTACATAGAGGCTCCTAAATCCTCATACTAAATTTCTGTGTATAAATTCATTCCTCGGCAGTTATCGCTGAAATTTGACGGGGAACGACCCGATTTTTTACCTCCCAGATAAAATAAACTAAGTGCCTCGACCGAGTTCCGAACCCGTGATCTTGAACTTCAAAAAATACATATGGAAACAAGAATAATGAAATATGATCATTGACCTCGAATTTTCCGGTGCATAAATTTCAATATTCCATTCCAATACATTAGCTATGATTGAGATCAGATACTGTGAGGGTCTCTTGGCTATAGGGGGCCCAAACGCAGAATTTGGATGGAATGAAGAATTCGGAGGATAATCCAAGATGAGAGGGTGGGTGATTGCTGACTGAGAGGAGTGGAAGTCTGCTTTGAACAGGACTATCCTCCAGTAAAAATACTCAACTTCCAGACCATTTTGCTATGGCATGAATGTGAGGACACCCAAGGAACATCATCATCATCTTCCGTAAGGGGAGACGCTCCTGTGTATTTAGCTGGAAATTTGCCAACAATCAATAAGACACAAAGCAGTTTTAAATGCAAGTAGAGATGTCATAGATACGAGATACATAAAATTGATTTTGCGGAAAGGCCCCTATATATTATAAATACATATATTTCTAGGTAATTTTTAAATCGTAACGCATATCAACGAATTCAAAACATGTTTTTATTATTGATAGTTTTCATTAAAAAGGATTAGAAATGTCACGTCGATTCATTCATTAAATCGGCGGTTAATGGTCAACGATAGAAACATAATAACAAAAAAATCATAAAATGATTGTTAAGACTCAAATAAGAAACAGGAAAAATAATGTTAGTGGTAATTTTTTTTTATCGGACAGCATGATGAGGACAACCTCGAAAGTCGGCTAGCACAAATAGATAATAAAATCTGTTTTATTTTAGAAGCTGCTCTCATCACATTAGTAAACAGTTTCAAATATACAGAAAAATTCAGGCAGCACAAAGAATGGATTAATAAGTTTAGATTTGATCTGGAAGGAGAGACAGAGTGTTGGAACGGTTTCCAATGAATATTCTCCATGTATAGTCTCCAGAGGTCAGTTATATCTTTCGGCTCCTATCAACCTCCTCTCTCTCTCCGGTATAATTAGAGGCTCCGCATCCGTTTAATTCCACATAGACCCCCAGGAGAAGAAGAGATAAAGCGGGATAGAGGAGGGGGGACGGTCTCAATATTTCATATGAGCAGCCCTCTGTTGTCCAAGATAACGATAGGATCTTGCTAACTAGGCATCCGGAGTTGGGGCAAAGAAGAAAAACAGATAGAAGAGAGAAAGCAAGGGTTGGACATCAATATCAAAACATGTTATTCAACATCAGGGTGGAAAAATATCATAGGGGTGGTCAAGGACGGAGGGGGGGGAAATATTATATTTTGTATCACCTCCCCATTGTCCAAATTTCCTTGATATTAATAAAGCAAAGAATATTGAAGCTTAGATAATACAGAGAAGAAACTGTGATCCATTGTTACTTCCTCAGTTATACAAAGTATTGGGGAAGTTATATAATCGGTCAGGTATTTAATGTAGAGTTTTCACGGGAATTTCATGTTTTTCGACAGAAGAATGTAGTAAAAATAAAGAAGAAACTTTTAAAAAATATTGTTTATTTCACAAAATATATATAAAGACATGAGCCCGACTCTACAATAGGAGTCCTAAATTTTGCCTACTCTAAATTTTTATTCACCTAGGGTAGTAGGGTTCTTTAACGAGTACCTGACATCGTAAAGGCTCGGGACCATCACTAATATTGTTTTGATTAATTGTATAGCGTAATTAAGAAAGTCCTGTAACTATATATTTTATTTTGTTCTTATTCATTTTTTTTTTCATTATAAGTACCATTAATATTTACACTATTATGACTCATGCTAGGGCTTTAACTACAAGGTCATATCGCCTACTACCAGAGCGCTCTTTTGTCACTCTGATGGAGATAAGCTCGAATCTACAATGGGAGTCTAAATTTTGCCTACTCTAAATTTTTATTCACTTAGGATAGGGATCTTTAACGAGTACCTGACATCGTACAAGCTTGGGACCATCACTTAACATCCCATCCGAAAGACGGTGTGCACAAGTTTAATTAATATATAATAAATAATATTTAATATTAATAATCATATCTTACTTTCTCAAAAGTGTGTATTTTTATTCATATATTTATTATTATAGGGCTTAACACAAAAATTCTAATAACTGCCATTGTAATGAATATATTGACACTAAATTCCATATGTAAATTCAAAACCCCATACGGACGGCACCTATTAATTTTATGCTAAATCTGCCGAAGGGAAGGAGAGTATAAGAGGTGTCTGCTCGTTTCAAAAACTCTAATAACACTCGATGGAATGAATATATCGACACAAAATTTAGTATGAGGATTCATGATTTTTAGTTCGAATGGTCAATTGGTTTTGGAGGGAGAGCGAAAACTCAACTAATACGTGCTGGGGAAGTACACTGCGGTTTTTTACAACATACGACATTTTGTATTTGTACATACACGACGCCAGGTGAAACATGAGCATAAAAACGACATTTTGCTCGAGCAGCGTTGAAAACTTATGCAAAACCTATTCTGGTATCGGATCATTTGTGCTCAAGGTTTTTCCCCTCCCAGATAAAAAACGTAAGGACCTCACACCCGCGATGAGCAAGCACCTTTGAGCAACCGGCTTAACAAAACTATAATGCAGGCAAAATTAAACACGAAATGCGACGGAAACAACTTTAAGAACAACTTCTGTTGTAAGTATAATATTATTTATTTCAAGTATACATTGTTACTTCTGTTGTAAGTATAATATTATTTATTTTTAGTATACCTACATTGTTACTTCTGTTGTAAGTTAAATGTTATTTATTTTAAGTATACATTTCTGTTGTAGGTATAATATTATTTATTTTCAGTTTACATTGTTACTTCTGTTGTAAGTATAATATTATTTATTTTAAGTATACATTGTTATTTCTGTTGTAGGTATAATATTATTTATTTTCAGTTTACATTGTTACTTCTGTTGTAAGTATAATATTATTTATTTTAAGTAAAAATTGTTACTTAACGTTACATTCTGGTATCGGATCATCTTTCATACCATTTGCAAGCCTCTATCAATGAAGATTATTGTCCTACATGGTAAAGACGTAAAATGGCACTTTCACGGAAAACGCCGAGTATTGCAGCTACTTGAAAAACGACTGAGTAATGTGGACTTTCTCGGGATAAACCTCAATGAAACTGAACTATGAATAGACAAACCTCCTTCTTATTTTGAACCCTAGTTGAATTGGGTTTTGAAGGGGTTGTTGGTTTGAGGGGCTGTAAGACGAGTTACGGTTGGGAGTGTACCCTGGGTTGGGTTCTGCTGGGACTGTACAGGGCCGGGGCTGGGAGGGAAGAGAGAGAGAGAGCGGAGCAACACAGAATATAGCGGCAGTGGTGCGCCGTCTCCCCCCACCCCATCCGTGTGTGCGTCTCTTCCTTCCACCCACCCACCCACTAAATATACTATATACCATGGCATACCTACTTCGGCTCGACCTTCACCCGTCACAACGGCAGCCTGCCTCATTTAGTATAGATGGATACCTTAGACAACGTAAGATGCTTTCGCAGCTAGGATGAACTCAACGGACAACAGTCATCAACTTGTCTTGGTTGCGACAAGAGAGGCCCTTGTCACGCCGGAGAGGCCTCCAACGATCAGGTATATACCAACCCAAAGAGACTTGGTTCATATTCCAATATAAACTATATTGTGTGAACCCTTCATAGAAGTTAAAAATACGAGGGAAAAATAGTCGCCTGTGAAGTGGTATATATTATCTAAATATGAGGAAGAAATAGTCAGCTGTGAAGTGGTATATATTATCTATATTCACCTCTCTTTTAGGAGACAACTCAGCCAACATGGACAAATGCATGGAACCTCTGGAGAAATCGAAGTTACTGTCTTCTTTCACAGGTTGTCAAATAAAATGTAGTCTGGTCTCTCACAGATTTTTATTAGTAGTGGTAGCTAGCCGGCTTTTGAGGTTTCCCTCATCATCAGGCAGTCTACTAAAGAAACCATCCTTCCATTTAAAATATCCTGTCTGTCCCCATCCAAGATATTTTAAATTGTTAAAGTTTTTAAATTGTTTTATTTATTATTATTATAAAATATTTCAAATTTTTAATTTTTTATAATTTAATGTATTTATATTCATCTTTGTTGCCTTTATATTATATTAAAGATGGTTTCTTATGTAGACTGCCTGATGAAGAGGGAAACCTCGAAAGCCGGCTAACTACTAGTAATAAAAATCTGTGAGAGGTCAGACTACATTTTATTTGACAACCTGTCACTTCTCACTCAGCCTCACATCAGCCATCTTCATAGTTCCAGTATTCTGTATAGCCCGCCTCTTAAATAGGCAGATGAAACTCGACTTCTGCGACACTGTTGTCAAATCTCTCCATGCATATTAGTCAGTTTGCTAAACCCCTATCATGGGAACAAATACAAGAAAAATTGTCAATCCAATAACGAAGTCCCTTGCTTCCCAAATGGAAAAGAGGCGTCATTTTCATGGCGGATGTTATCGGTATGAACATGGAAGGTTGACTTTATAAATAGGTTTAGAGTCTAGAAGCCCCTATTTGACGTCGAGACTTTCTGTACGAGCATGTACGAGAGTACGACTCTACCCTAGGTGAATAAAAATTTAGGGTGTCCAAACTCCCTAGCAGAGCGAAAAAAGTAGGCATGACCTCATAGTTGAAGCCCGGGCATGAGTCACAACAACTAAACTAACTAATAGAATTGGTTAAGTTGAAAACAATTTTTATTTACATCAAATACGAGACTGGAATAGAACTAAAAAATGACAGATGTGAAATATTATAAATGAATAGAACAGCTGCCACAAGGGCACTCACTATAGCAAGTTTGATGCAAACTGGTTGTTCCATTCGAACAATAGCTTGTTACAAGCAGGTCGCCTGATCTTCACAAAACTGAATATGTCAAGTCTTATAATATAGACTTGCTGCGGAAAAACGTAGATGAATCACTGGCAGTGTACTTCCCCAGCATGAATTAATTAATTATTAAAGTTTTCACTCTCCCATCAAAGCCATTCGACCGTTTGGGCAAAACATACCTGTGAATACTCATACGCTATCTTTATAGGGTTTTTTATTTATTTATTTATTTTTTATTCACATCTGTTTTTTATACATGAGGTAATATATTACAGATGGAGGCTGGCATAATACATGGTACTGGAAATTAGAAGAATAAAGAATAGTTAAAAAAAAAAAAAAAAAAAAAAAACATGGAATAAATATAAACATGTGAAGAGATGAATAGATAAATAAATAAAAAGTTCTCTAATAGTGCTCAAGTAAGAATAGAGTACAGAGAAAAATATTGTTGAAAGAAAGAGAAAACTAAATAAATAGAAGAAAAACAAGAGAAAATAATCTAGTTGAGGGTGACAAAGATCCTGTTAGTAAACTGAACATTAGATTAAATGAAAATAGTTTGCTTAAAAATGGAAAAGAAAATTGGTAGCGTAAAAATATTTACAAAATGAGAAAATAAACCATAAGACTTATATAAAAACAACTTGATAAAGTAATAAAATAACAATAATAAAAAAATGAAAAGTCCATTCTGGTGAAAAATTAAAAGAAAGCAAGTTTGACATGCTGGTGGAAATAAAAGAAAGCAAGTTTGACATGCTGGTGGAAATAAAAGAAAGCAAGTTTGACATGCTGGTGGGAGTTAAAAGAGTATTACGTTTTTAAACTAAAAATTGTCTACTGACTGCAGTGAAAAAATCTTTATAGGGTTTTGGATTTGCATTCATTACAACGACAGTTCCCTTTGGCTAATTTGGGTGAAAATGGTGTCGTGTCAATACACTCATTCAAGCGGAGGAAAATTCAAACTATTGTACAATTAAAATATTGCAGGTATATATTAAAAGTACAAATATCACTCAGAGTCTGCCATTATGTTTTTTTTAACGTGTGTCGTCAATAAAATGAAGCAACATTGTGCTAAAAGATACATAAATATCTAATAAAGCTTGACTTTACCTAAATAAAACTGAAAAAAAAAAAAAAAAAAAAAAAAAAAAGTGATAACTGGGTGAATGAGGCGTCACTCAGCTGGATGTCAAGTGTCAGAGAACTAATGGTGAGGTCCGAACAGTGCCACCACACATGCATCATATGTCAAATGGTAAATACAATCAAAAATACACTCAAAACACTCAACCACTCTCCCTACAAATTACAATACATAAAATGAAAATCCAGGACCGCTTAAAGGGCTCTGCAATACATTAACATTTAACACATACTTCAAGTGCCTACTTCAAATACCATAATCCTAGTCATACTTGATAAGTTGAGCGCCAAGTCCGAATTCGTTGTTTCATCATTTTTATGCGTCCAAAGCACGATATAAACGATTGAGGAATCATCAAAGATTCTCCTTAACCTTACCTTTCACCCAGGATATCTTCTGCAGAGTTGATTCGGTACAAGACCCACTTTAATGAGATGTTTTCTCAGTGTCTTCCTGAGTTCGTCAAGAAGAGTTGTTCTTCTTATGTTATTTAGTCCTCTTATCAACTCTTTTGAATGTCGATAACTCCGTATTGATTGGTCGGATCCAAAAAGGTCCGGTCCTCTGCTGTTGCTGCACGAACCAATTTGTTCGGTTTGTTCATATCCTTCCACTCCCCGATGTCCAAGCACCAAGAGGTGTTTTTTAATATCATAATGCATGTAAGGCTGATTCCAAAATCGTTCTGGAAACACTGGAGTCTCTGGTGGACCAAAACTAGCCCGGTAAGGAGCTGACGGAGGACCTATAGGACCGGAAACCTTCTGCGGTATCTCTAAGAGCTCAGCATAGGCGGCAATAAAAAGCTGGCTGACCAGGAAACATTTCCAGTTCTGGAGGAAAAAAAAAGATATACAAAACTTTTTGTCGCGGAAAAGAGGAAAGGTCTCGGCTCCTCTCGGCTTTTGACATAGAATGGAATCACAGGACACTGTCATAGGAAGGAATATCTGCACAATATGGGAATCGTCAGAAACCTCAGTGTAAATGTAAAAGCAAGAATTTTACTGCTTTGGGTTTGCTACAACAGAACCGAGGCATGTTATGGAAGGAACCTGCAGCAGAAGAGACCAACATACACAGGGCACACAATAGACCTACTCTGGCCGCGGTTTTAAGAGAATGGAAAATCACCGGCAATGTACTTCCCCAGAACGAATTAATCAATCAACTTTTCGCTCTCTCTCCCAAACCAGTCGACCATTGCGCTATTGACTTTTGTCATTAAATCGGCAGTTATTAGGGTTTTTGAAGTGATACCCTCCCATGAACACTCCCTTCCCTTCAGCCGATATCCCTGAAATTTGACAGGTTATGTCTTGAAACCTTTATTATAACGTCAGTTATTAGAGTTTTTGTGTTAAGCCTCCCTCTTAATATCCCCGCTCCCTTTTGGCCGATTTGGATGAAAATCAAAGGCGTCATCGTTAGAGGGTTCTAGATTTATATATAAATCGCTCTTATCTCAGTATAACTATTCTTTTTTTTTACTTAATTGATAAAAGACTTTGAAGTATCAAACCCAGGATCAAAACCAAGACAGAGGATATAGAGCTTCAACTCATCCCAACTTGCATAGCATAAGTTCTCTTTTATGGTCTACTGAGTTTTGAATGTCCCCTACAGAAGATCAACTTCATACAGACCCAAACTAAGTTGGGAACTTAGCAAGGAACTAACCAATGCCAGTTATTCTTCAGTACTGTACAGCTGAACTTAATCAGTACAGACCTTTAAAAAAAAGTCGTCGGTGAATCACCGGCTATGTACTTCCCCAGCACGAATTAATAGATTATGTTTTCGCTCTCCCTCCAAAGCCAATCTACCGTTTGAGCTAAAACTCATTATTTGACTTACTTAGTGGCTTCTGAATCTTCATAGTAAATTTTGTTACGATATATTCATTACGTCCGCAGTTATTAGGGTATTTTTGAGTTGAGCCCTCTTCTCTGGTTCTCCCCTTCCCTTCGACCTATTACGCGGAAAATTGATAGACACCCCCTCCCCTTTGGCTGATTCCGTTGAAAATTAGTAGGTGTCGCCCTTGAATGACTTTGAATTCACGTATGAAATTTCTTTTCAATGTATTGATTACAATTGGCAGTTATTAGAGTTTTGTGTTAAGCCTCCCCCCTAAACCCCCCTTCTCTTTGGTCGATTTGGCTGAAAATCAATAGGTATCGCCCTTATTGAGTTCTGGATTTACATACAAAATTTCTTGTCGAAACATTCATTCTATCGGGAGTTATCGCGTATCATTTTTGGTATCAGAAGGTCGTAAAATCCAGTTGAAAACTCCGTCTTGAATTTCCGACCGATTACATAATTTCCCCTATACATCATATAGTTGAGGAAGTAAAAGAATATAATAATAAAAGTGGTACCCATACATAAGGTAGTTTAAGAGTGAGCAATGTCAGTACATATTTGTATGTTGTTTGTGAGTGACGTTTTGATAATCACATCTTGAAGTGAATTGGTGATTTTTCAGAAGACAATTAGTTACGGCTTTATCGACACTTAAGTTACAAAGGATATCTGTACAATTAGTCAAGAAATCCTGTAAGTCAATGAAGTAGATAAGTTACTTTGGGAAAACCCAAAAGTAAGTGACAGAGACTTTCTGAGTTACGATACAAGTGATATGGTGCACATACAGATTTTGGGGTACGTAGGCTAAGTGAAAATGCCATTCACATGAAAGAAGTTTTTACATGAGAGAGAGTCGTTAAAAATTATTATATTATATCCACTATATTTAAAAATTATATTTTAAATTCTTTAAATTTAGTTTTTACAATCAGTAAATACAACCAAAAGTAAATTTGATATTAAAAAATAAGAAAAAGGAAATGATATGCAGCGATAACCAAATAACAGAAATATAGTAATATTACAAAATAATAAATTGAAATAATGATAATAAAAATAATTATAATAGGTTAGGTTAGGTTAGGTTTTATGACTCATGCCCGGGCTTTAACTACGAGGTCATATCGCCTACTACCAGAGCGCTCTTTCGTCACTCTGGTGAACATGAGCCCGACTCTACTGTGGGAGTCCTAAATTTTGCCTACCCTAAATTTTTATTCATCTAGGGTAGGGGTCTTTAACGAGTACCTGACATCGTACAGGCTCGGGACCATCGCTTAACGTCCCATCCGAAGGACGGCGTGGTTAAGTTTATTTTACCTCCCAGATAAAATAAACTAAGGGCCTCGGTCGGGTTACGAACCCACGACCTTGAGCTCAGAAGTCAAGCACGCATACCACTGAGCTACCGGCGCCCTCTAATTATAATATTAATAAAATACATAAAAGTTAATTGTCCTATATTAGCCCTTCAGCTCGAGGCCCCTCGAAACACCCCCGTTTCTCTTGCTTGGCTATTGCACTGTCCAGCAGTGCAGGCAGACCAAGAAGAAGAGAAGAGCTTAAGGATTTCAAAACTAATAAAACGATCCGAAATTAGAAAATAAAAAATATATACATACTTGTAGGGCTTTCACAGGGCTACAAATTACTAGCTTACAGTTCATAACTAGCACATTTAATTTTCAAATTCTCATTTTAATAATGTTCCACAATATGTCCGCGTTCCTCAACTTAGAAGTCGTTAATAATGTTTCGACATGTATCTAGTAAACGATGACAAACAAAATCAATAGGTGTAGGTACTTATTTGGATCTGGGTAGCTCGTGCTTGTTTTCTGAGCTCAAGAACGTGGGTTCGAAACTCGACCGAGGCCCTTAGTTTATTTTATATGAATATCACATGTATGTGTAGTATATTTGTGGGACGAGAT
Organism: Aradus depressus; assembly: GCA_963662175.1. Classification (NCBI taxonomy): domain Eukaryota; kingdom Metazoa; phylum Arthropoda; class Insecta; order Hemiptera; family Aradidae; genus Aradus; species Aradus depressus. The sequence continues at coordinate 40,754,209 of OY759214.1, forward strand.
TCCTCCTAGAAAAAAAGCGTCATCATCAGTGGCACATCACACCCGTATATCGTAGTGGCCAGTAGTCCTGGTAGGATGTGGCACTGATCATGACGCTGTTGCGTTGAAAACCTGTTCTGTTCAAAAATAAAACAGTGGGAAGATAACATCTTTTGTTCCTATGGTGAAACTGAATATCGGCTTTCTGACCGATATACATAACTGACCCTCAATAGAGAGAGAAAAGGAAGTAAAAACGGAAAGAGAGGGTCTGATTCCTGATTCATTATAAAGAGAAGATCTGAGAGGAGGAGAGAATGGAAGAGTTGCATTTATCTTGGTTAGAAATAAGAAATATAGGATGGGAGCACCGGTCCGGAACTAGAACTGGCAGCGACGGACCGATGAATTTTAACACTCATTTCACCTGGCATCCCGGTCATAGGCCCTTGTGTTGCCGGCTGCCAATCCCACACACAAACTACAGACCCCAGCTACCTCCGTTTTTTTTTTTTTAATTACCTTAAGGTAGTTCCTATTATAAAGTTGCACTCCTATTATCCAGGTAGGATACGGTGGTTTGACTGACGTTTCCTGTCAGTTCGTCTCTAACGTTCATCAGTCAAATGACCGCACCGAGGAAGATGGGTTGTACAGCAAACTACCTCTAGTCTTCGGTCTATATTCCACGGATACACCATAAACATCATTCACTGCTAACAAAACTAGTTAGTTATCGCCTACTACCAGAGCGCTTTTTCGTCGCTTTAGTGAACAGGAGTACAAAGTTTTGCCTATCCAGGTATGTTTACCAGGGGGTCTTTAACCTGACATCGTACAGGCTCGGGACCATCGCTTAACTTACCAACCGTAGGACGGCGTGCTCAAGGTTTTTTCCCTCCTAGATAAAACCTCACACCCGCGATGATCTAGTAGGCAAGCACCTCTGAACAACCGGCTTAACAAAACTATAATGCAGACAAAATTAAATACGAAATGCGATGTAAACAACTTTAAGAACTTGTTACTTCTGCTGGTTAGGTTAGGTTTTATGACTCATGCCCGGGCTTTAACTACGAGGCCATATTCCTACTACCAGAGCGCTCTTTCGTCATTCTGGTGGACATGAGCCCGAATCAACTGTGGGAGTCCTAAATTTTGCCTACCCTAAATTTTTATTCACCTAGGGCAGGGGTCTTTAACGAGTACTGATATCGTACAGGCTCGGGACCATCGCTTAACGTCCCATCCGAAGGACGGCGTGCTTAAGTTTATTTTACCTCCCAGATAAAATAAACTAAGAGCCTCGGTCGGGTTTCGATCTTGAACTCAGAAGACAAGCACGCATACTTACTTCTGTTGTAAGTATAATATTATTTATTTTAAGTATACATTGTTACTTCTGTTGTAAGTATAATATTATTCATTTCAAGTATACATTGTTACTTCTGTTGTAAGTATAATATTATTTATTTTCAGTATACATTGCTACTTCTGCTGTAAGTATAATATTATTTATTTTAAGTATATATTGTTACTTCTGTTGTAAGTATAATATTATTCATTTCAAGTATACATTGTTACTTCTGTTGTAAGTATAATATTATTTATTTTCAGTATACATTGCTACTTCTGCTGTAAGTATAATATTATTTATTTTAAGTATATATTGTTACTTCTGTTGTAAGTATAATATTATTCATTTCAAGTATACATTGTTACTTCTGTTGTAAGTATAATATTATTTATTTTCAGTATACATTGTTACTTCTGCTGTAAGTATAATATTATTTATTTTAAGTATACATTGTTACTTCTGTTGTAAGTATAATATTATTCATTTCAAGTATACATTGTTACTTCTGCTGTAAGTATAATATTATTCATTTTAAGTATACATTGTTACTTCTGTTGTAAGTATAATATTATTTATTTTCAGTATACATATAAAATAAATGAGTATACATTTTTTAATTACAAATAGGTATTCACAACGGTATAAATAATATATACAACAAGTAAATTAGCTAAAAGAGAAAAATAAGGCTTGTCAAAATGTCGAGAGGGCAGAAATCACCCATTGGTGACCCTCTCTAGGGACATTGAGTTGCACTGATATATAACTCCCTAATAAATGAATAAAACAAACTTATTTTTGAAATATTGTCTATTCCACTAAAGATATATATATATATACAACTACCGGTTTCGGCTTTATACCATCGTCAGGTCTAGTTATGAACTCAGGTCTAGTTCATAACTAGACCTGACGATGGTATAAAGCCGAAACCGGTAGTTGTATATATATATATATATATATATATATATATCTTTAGTGGAATAGACAATATTTCAAAAATAAGTTTGTTTTATTCATTTATTACAAGTTTCCACAATATGTCCGCGTTCCTCAACTTAGAAGTTGATATAACTCCCTGTCACTGCTACACTAAAGAGGTCTCTAGGCCATCGGCGCTTAAGGCGTCATTGGGGAAGTGTACCAGAACGGAGTGCATGACTAAAGGATTATCTGTGAGTACTTTAAGTATAAATATAATAATACTAATAAATATAGTAAATACAGTTTTTCATTATATTTGAAATATGATAAATAATATTAAAATTCTTCTTTCTAAAAGTGTCTTTTTAACGACAATATTTCAGGGCGTTCTTCACAATGTACAGTATACAGAAAATAAACAAAACGACAAATATACGACACCTTTATATAGGACGACACCTTTTCAGCCGATTCCAAGCTTTCCAACCGACCGATGTTCAACCAAATTAGTCGAAGGGACGTTCAGCCAAATTAGTCAAAGGAAAGAGGAGGATTAGAGGGGGCTTAACATAAAAACCCCTATAACTGTCAATATTCATTCATAAAATTTTATATTCAAATTCAAAATCTTATAAAGACGGCACATATTAATTTTGCGCGGAATTGCGCAGATGTGATGAATGTATCGACACGAATTTAAAGAGGAATCCTAAATCAACTATCGATTTTTAGCCCAAACTTTTTTGGAATATATATATGCTCTTCTCTTTTCATAAAATTTATATTTTATAAGTTTGATTATTGCTACGTTAATCGGTTAGTTGTCGGTTTATGTGATTTGAATATTAGATCACTCTTGTTGCAGCAAATTGTTTTTAGAACTGACCAAGTTGTGCCAGCAGTCGCGGTTACACATCTAGGTCATGTGATTTTTAATGAGATGTATTATTATTATTATTATTTGTTTTAAATATTTAAATTACTGTTAGATGAAATTTCAGTTTTATAGTTTTTGGTTATATTTATAATAATGATAGTATAAACTATGATAATCACAGTATAAACTAAGATTAGATAGTGGTTGGAAAACATGAAAAATCGCTGAAAACTCAACATCGAATTCTGATCGCTTTTATACCTCCCCCGTACAGTAAAAATACACATAACAGAAGAAAAGATGGATCAAAGTGGATAAAGTACACACATGATGTGAATCAATACAGTGTGTCTTTCAATCTTCCAAGTGATCTAGGTATTAATAAATGAAATGCGCGACACAAGAAAGAAAAAAAATAAATATTTAATTGAGAATCCTTGGTTTGTGTGTTGTGGGCAAATAGAGAAACTCTCCCAAATGTTGGCGATACGATACCCTTCCCTTCCTCGACCAGGACCACATTAATATTTATAGAGAAGGATCAAACGTGGATCCTGGATGCGACCAAGTGGACTAAACTGGTTCCAATCTCAACCAACCTTGCTGCTTCTTCCATCTTCCTTATTCTCCAAACCAAACTGAGCCAACCCCAATCCAATCAATACTCAAATATCTTATCTAGACCCAGTCAGGTTATTTGTCTTCACCCATTTACTTTGTCTCTAAGACGAAATAAATTGACCTTCTAAATGTTAAAATAATAAATTGAATTTATTCATTGATTTTCAAAAAATAAAAATAATTCAAAGTGATATGATATAAAAAAGACCAGAGCTTTCAAACATTATATATTATATTATGCGCCCTTTCGTCACTCTGATGGACTCTACTATGGGAGTCCGAAATTTCGCCAACCCAGGTTTATTCACCTTTAACGAGTTCCTGACATAGTACAGGCTCGGGACCATCGCTAAACGTCTCATCCGAAGGACAGTGTGCTTAAGGTTTTTTCACCTCCCAGATAAAAACCTAAGGACTTCGAATCCTCGATCTTGAGCTAAATAGGCAAGCACGCTACCTTTGAGGTACCGGCGCCCTCAACTATATATATATATATAATATATAAAACGTCTTGAAATATATATATATATATATATATGTAATAATGATTACTAAGTTTAAGATTTTATGGAATCTAGTTGAGGGCGACGGTAGCTCTGAGGTAGCGTGCTAGCATACTGAGCTCAAAATCGCGGGTTCGAAACCCGGCCGAGGCCCTTAAGGCTTTTTACCCTGGAAGTGAAAAACCCTAGAGCACGCCGTCCTTCGTATGGGACGTTAAGCTATGCTCCCGAGTCTATGCGATGTCAGGTACTCGTTAAAGACCCTAGGTGAATAAACTATTATTTTTCTAGACTAATAAGTTCTTTTATGAATTATTTTACTTAAAATATTAATAAAACCCGAAGTAATGAATGTATCGATACGAAAATGCAAATGTACATTCAAAACATCATTAGGAAGCCAACTAACAAGTGGAGTGGGGACAGAGTTACTCAAAAACCCTCTTAATAGCCTATGTAATGAGGTATCGACACGAAATGTTTTATGTGTATACAGAACACCTGTCGATTTTCAACGAAATCAGCCGAAGTGAAAGAGGAAGCTTCTCAAAAACTCGTGCCAGAAGTGCCTGAGTAAGACACCTATCGATTTTATACCGAATTGTTAAATTGGTTTCAGGGGAGAGCGAAAACTTAGTTGATTATGGAAGTACTTGTGCTCGCATTCGTCGTGACGAAGTTCTGCAATCGACCTAATGTAAAAAGATAAAATCAGGCAATTCGACAAAGGCAATTTCGAAGTACCTTGAGAGCCGCTCCACTGATCTTTATTAGCAAAGAAAACATGACCATTTGAGTACAAATGAAATGCCACTCGTATAAAATATTCAACCAGGAAAAATTGAAATAAAAAGATACTACCCCATGAGGGAGAAGGGACATAAGTTAAAGAAGAGGTCATAAAAGGCGGTGTATAGAAGGGGGTTGGATGGTTGGAGTGGAAGACATAAAAGGGAGGACTATGTGTAGTTATTGGGTGGGGTTGATGAGGGCTAGATAAATAGGGACATTTTGGGGCAAGGCATGGGTTTATAGGCAACCGGTTGCTCCATGCGGAGTATCGCTTTAAACCAGGTCCCAGTCGTTCTGACGGTGAGATGACGTGGCGCAGTCTTTCCACCCTTCTCAAATTCAATTGACTTAGCCAAACAAGCCCCCTCCCTCTAAAAACAAGCTCCACGGCCACTTTCACGCTCTGCTGACGACACCCTCAGCCCTTTCACCTCACGTCTTTTCAAATTCCAATCAAACGAGACTGACAGTCGAATTTTTGTTTTGGAATGGACGACTCAAAATGGGGAACTATGTACAGTTATAAAATGGCGCTGATGACGGTAAGATAAATTTGGGGCATTTTGGGGAGAGGGTTTTCTCAGGAGTATCGCTTTAAACCTGGTCCCAGTCGTTCTGACGGCGACGCAGTCTTCCACCCTTCTCAAATCCAATTGACTCCGCAATCAACAATCCCTCTATAAAAACAAGCTCCACGGCCAATTAAAAGTTCTTCTTTCACAGGAAGAACACCCTGAACTGTTCGTGCGGCGGTATCGAGACTATAGAACATGTGGTCTTCGAATGTCCGCTGTACGACCAAGCTAGTTGATTCGTAGGACAAGATCGTATTTGGGACTGGATCTACGGCAGATGATCATGGAAACCGACTACCCGATATTCTGCCAATTCGTCGGCGGGAGCCGAAGCAGGCATTGTAAGATGAGCTGGGAGCGATCGCCGATGGCCAATCCCAGTCCCTGAGTAACCCCTTGATCCGAGCTCTTCTCACCATTGACAGGGTAATAATGCTTCAATGCAAGGTGCACCCTCCTTTAAAACCGAATAAAAAAAAAAATTACTTAAAACTTATCTTTTCAAATACCAAAACGAGACTAGCACTAAAATTTCAGTTTTGGAGTGGAAGACACAAAAGGGAGTACAATGTGCAGTTATAAAGGGTCATTGATGACGTTAAGGTATAAAGGGACATTTTTGAGCAATGCAAGAGAGAGGGTTTCGGACGAGCGGTTCCTCATGAGTATCGCTTTAAACCAGGTCGTCTAACAGGGTGAGATGACGTGACGCAGTCTTCCCACCCTTCTCAAATTCAATTGACTTCACCCAAACAGCCCCCTGTAAAAACAAGCTCGACGGCCACTTACACGCTCTGCTGACATCCCCACCTTTCTCGTTTCCTATAAAACTTGTCTCTTCAAATCCCAGTCAAACCAGATAGACGATCAACAAAACTGAATTTTGCAGATCATCCCAAGACCGTCTTCTCCGGACATCACCGTTTCCTTCACTAGGATCTATTGTACCCATTTTTATAGTCTGCTATAATAATCAGTACCTGTAAAGAATAGCTTTAGAGCTTACGAAAATGAGCAACGCGAGCAAACGAGTTGGAATTCAGACGCCCTCATTTGACTGAACAAAAACTCTCATGACAACTTTTTCAAAAGAAATGTATAATTTACCAGGTCCTTTTTATCACAAAAAACCAACTTCGATTCAACTGATGACGTCCGGAATAGCTTTCATAATATTACTTTACCTGAAGCTGACTACGTGCGGTGCTTGGACATAGAATAAAAAGCTTCATCTCTCGCTCTCATTCATTATTATACGTTAATTCCAGGTAGAATGAATATATCGACACCAAATTTCATCGTGTATCCAGGATTCCATAAGAACGGCACCTACTGAGTTTCAGCCAAATCGGGCGAAAAGAAGAGGGGGATCAGAGGGGACCCAACATAAAAACTCCAAAAACTTATAAAGTAATAAATGTATCGACGGGAAATTTGATATGTGAATTCAAAACCCTATAAGGACGACACTTATTAATTTCCAGCGACATAGGCCGAATAGAAGGGGTATCACGTGAAGGGGCTCTGACTAAAAGCCCAGATTCGTTGTTAAACCCTTAAATGATGTGACAGATAGTACGAATAAAGAAAGACGTTCCGGATCAGTTTTTGTGTTTACAAGTTGTGGTTGCCGAAGAACCTCTCAACCGCGAGGAGGAGGGTCCAGTGGTTAAACTTGATACGTATTTGTCTTTCACTAACCAGACCCCTTTAAACTAAACCACATTTTGCTCTCAAATGTTCAACAAGCAATTAACTCAAAATAAAAAGAAAAAGGTCCATTTCATTTTAGACGACGTGGAGGATTGTCAGGGTTACTATGTGCGGATAAGCGTTGTGTGAGAGGATTAAGATTAGGCTGAGGTTCCGTAGAAAGGAACAAATCGAAAGTTGACTTTTTTTACAATTTTTATTTTACAACCTGTGAGGAAGGATAGTGAGCGCAAATACTGGTTAAAAGGGTTTTGCGTACGTTCTTAAACTTACGGAACTCCAGAAATAATAATGAATGACGTTGCGAGGGAGGCAGAAGGCAAAATAAAATCAAATATTTCTGGTTACCACCTCACCCTCAGACAGGACTGTTGACGCGGTGTCCGGATGACGAATGCAGAAAGGAAGAAGAGAGAAAAAGACAGAGATAGGAATAAATGATAAATTCCCATCAGAGGTGGACTTTTTATCTGTTAATTTGTCGTTTGACAAATAGGAGTGAGCCGGGGCCGGTTGGTAAAAACGGGACCGGGCTAAATGAGTTACGGCCAATTCATAAAGCCTTAGCGCCCCCCGTCGCCGCAGCCACAGATCCACTCCTTAAAGAGTAACTACCCAGCTCCACTACTCACCAATTCATAGAGCCTTAGCGCCCCCCGTCGCTGCAGCTACCGCGATCCACTCCTTAAATAATAGCTACCCACCTCCACTACTATTCTCCCCAATTCATAGAGCCTTAGCGCCCCCCGTCGCCGCAGCCACAAATCCACTCCTTAAAGAGTAGCTACCCACCTCCACTACAAATGGTCAACTTGTTTTGGAAGGAGAACGTTAATTGATTAATTAGTTCTGGGGAAGTATATTGCCAATGATTCCCCGACTTTTTTCTTCAATTATTTGGAAACAGTGGCTAGGATAACATGAAATTCAGGCAAAAACTTGACATCGAATTTCTGGCCGATTACATAACTTCCCCTATACTTCGAATAGTAAAAAAAATAAAATACACATAATATATTATGTAATAGGTATCAGATGATATCATATTAACTTATGCTAATAAGAACGGAGGGGAAGGAGAAATCAAGTGAAATTGAGTTTAAGAGATTAATGAATGGTAGGTAGATATGTTCCTAATGACATTCTACATTGATTGGTCCGTCTATAAATGTCATAACAGATTTAAATCATGAATGAAATGTCCCGCGGTAATCCCACATTCGTAACTATGCTGCTCTAACCTAATAAACATACATATAATAAGTAACATACACATAAACTAAAACAATAATAATTTCAGAAGATTAAAAAAATGATAAATTATCAAGAACACGAAAGAAAATTCGTCGGCGAATCCCTGGCATTGTACATCCCCAGCGCGAATGAATCAACTATGTTTTCATTCTACCTCTGAATTCAATTGACCGATTACTAAGTGGACTACTGAATCCACAAATTAAATTTCATCGTGATACATTCGTGTTCATAGGATTTTTTATTCATTTTTTGGAAATCATGTAATTCCGGTGAAAACAGACCGATTACATAACTTCCCTTATACTTCGTATGATTGGGAAAATAAAATGTAATCAAGAAAGCTAGCATTAAACCAGCTTTTTGGTCAGTAACTCTAGACATTGAGTCAATTTTGAGATCAATTGAGTTGATTTTTAGTATGGGAACGGTGCGTGGTATGCGTGCTTCCCTTCTGAACTCAAGATCGCGGGTTCGAAACCCGGCCGAGGCCCTTAGTTTATTTTATCTGGGAGGTAAAATAAACTCGAGCACACCGTCCTTCGGATGGAACGTTAACGTCTGGTCACGGGCCTGTACGATGTCAGGTACTCGTTAAAGACCCCGCCCTAGATTAAGAATTTAGGGGAAGCAAAGTTTAGGACTCCCACAGCGGAGTCGGGCTCATGTCCACTAGAGTGACGAAAGAGCGCTCTGGTAGTAGACGATATGACCTCGTAGTTGAAGCACGGGCATGAGTCACAAAAAACAAACAAACGGATTACAGTTCAATTAGTCTTTTTTTTACAGTAAATTCCATTGGGCTACTATTTCGGGATACGCATGCTGAACATTCACCCAAAATTTAAGTTTCGGTCGTACATTTGGGTTCAATTTTCGCTCTATAGTTTTTTCAATTTTTTTTTTGAAAATCCAACCAGTTAGAACAATAGTTGTTTTATGAAGGCAGCCCACTTTGAGAACCAACCAACTAATATAAAAACAAACATCCTCTTGAAAAATAAATATATATATATTTTTTTTTTCTTCTTTGAGATAAGACAACTTTTAATCCAAAAGAATTTATTCCATTATCTACATAGTTCATCAAGCACAAGACATAATTTCTTCTTTTCAGAGGAGAAAATAAGTCAAGAAAATTTGATTTAAGTTGACAGAAAGTGTGAAGGAGAAGGAGACAGACCAGAAGACTCCTTAACGTTGCATAACGCAAGAAAAAGAATTGGAGGAAGGACACAGTGTGTCTCTAACGTCTAGCCTCAACTAGAAACAACATCCATATTATCTCTAACTTCTATCTTGTATATTAATTCAAAAAAATAACTAGAGATCCCTCATTCTAGAGATAATGTCAAAACAACAGAAAATACCTACAATACTCAACATTCTACATGGCTATGTTACTCGGCCTTATAACAGTGATAAATCCTCGAGGCGAATAGAGATGATGATTTGTGTTGGGAAATGTGGGCGGGTTCGATACACAAATTCGTATAGAATATATAATTTTGTCTTTGTTGTGCTGTTACTATACGAGCGAGCCTGGTGTTTTGAAGCGCAAACAGGTTACTGCCCGAGCAAGTCACGCTGCCATGTTCGCTTGAGTCGGCGAGGTGGGTTTGTTGGCAGGGTATTTGAAGCTAATGTTTGAATGAGACGATTAGGGTGAATGGCGAGTTTGATGTGGAAGTTTTGTGTATCTATCTCTGTTACAACTGTAGAAACGAATGACTCTTGTAAGTCGTTATGAATGGTATTGTTAATGACGTAGAATGGTGCGTTAGTGATGTTTCGTAAGATGATGATTGAACTTGGGCGCAGATCGCCAGAGTTCCAAGCCGTACCTCAATATCGGCACAGTTTCTGAAGTTGGGAGAATGTGATTATCTATGAGTACTGATTAGCAGATTGTAAATGTACCATATACTGATCTGTGGTAGTTGAATTTGATCCGCCAATTGCCCTGAGGCACGACAACAACAGCAAGGAACATAACTACTATAATACGTTACGAACAGATTTCGAAAGGACAAGTAAAAAAAAAAATCCTGTGTGTGTGTCTGTGGACACGAAGACAACCGATAGAATGAATATATCGTGAAATTGTGTATCTAGAACCCTCAAAGGACGACACCTGTTGTATTAGTCAAATCCGCCAGAGGGAAAAAGATAATTAGGAGACAACACAAATATTCTCATAACTGCTTATGTAATGAAGGTTTTGACACACAATGTAATACATAAATTCAAAACCTCATAAAGAAGACTGTGATGTAAAAAATACACACATTATTTAAAGAAAAAAGACTGATGTAGTTATACAAAGTAGTAAGAATTTTTGTATATCATTTAATTTTTTTTATTTCCAAATTTATTTTTTTCAATTTTTATTATGTAGGTTAAATATTAATAAACCCAATTTTTGTTCTCGATTCTACGCTATTCATTTTCCCTGTCAACCAAATAAGAAAATTACCTTTGGATTAGATTGAACATTATTTGCAAATTTAAAAAAATTTGATGGCATCTCAGAATTATATATTTATAAGAATCCAAATGACTTTCTTCAAAATTGCATGTCATAAACTTTTTATATACTTTTATTAGGGCCCTTTTCGAAAACTACTATAGAAAGCAAAATTTAGTAGAAGACCAGCAAACAATTTCCACAGGAAATGTGATAATATTTAATTGTAATAATTTGTTTATTTTTATTTCTTTTAGTTATTATTTTTAATTATCACACGACACATATCAATTTTTGGATTTTCCCCGCGAAAACGACCCAAGGTCAAAAACTGTCGACATAAAAGTTCTGACCGATTACATAACTTCCCTTATATTTCGTATAGGTGGGGGGGGGGGGGGGGGGGGGGGGGACAAACGATTCATAGGTATTCATTCTCCTTTCCCACACACCCCCCCCCCCCCCCCCCTCCCTCAATGTATACGGCTATAAAATATGGAGGAGAGAGGAGGGAGACAGAATGCGGAGAATTGGGTGAATGGAGCAATAAAAAGCTAATAAAAGAGATAAGAGAGGACCTGACCTAGGGAATGAAGAATGAAGAATGAAGAATGAAGACGGGAGGTGACAGAGTGGCTCTGGTGCACTAAACACGCTTTACGTTGACAGGGCGCCACGTTTTGACAGCCCTCTCCTTTCTTCACACTCCAGACCTATATACCCTCTCAATCAGATCAAATAATCCTACTTCTTCATATTACCACTGTCCCTCAATCTATTCATTGCAGGGGTGGATTTTGTACCCTTGTTATCCAAATAACAACCCCTCGCTAGTATTTGTATACCCACTCTCTTATCTTCTGCATAAAGTGCAGGATCCTTTCGAATCTCTGTTTCTGCAACGCAACCGGGTTGAGAAATGTCTATTCGAAGATTCTACATTGTCCATGTATAGCGTGGTTTCCTCCATTACTTCACATCTTCTGCAAAGAGGATCCGGAACAAGAGTCATTTTAAAAAGATGTTTTCTTAGTGAGTTGCATTCTGGTACCCGATCACTGTCCTCAATCCTCAGGGCTTTGTCAAGAAGAGTTGTTCTTCTTTTGTCATCCGTTCCTCTAATCGACTCTTTTGACTGTCGACAACTCGGTAGTTCGTGTCTAGTTTCCTTTCCGCAATGCCCATTCCTCCAGGACTGTTTTACAATGCGCCTCCATGATCCTTATTGAGGGGTCAGGTCCAATAAGGTCCTCTTCCATTGCTGTATGATCCAGTTATTTCGGTTAGTTCTTCAATCGAGGACAACATTTCAGGGAAGTTAACTAACCATGCCATAACTATGGCCAGTCCTTACGTCAGGATCACTCTGACAATGTTGATCGTATGAATCAAGACCCTTGAATCCATACAGTGTCGTCAATCTACTGTGATGTACACTACGGAACATTTTTTTAATGAATATTTTAATGAAAAGAGGTAATTTTTTTTATTATAATCTAATATCATATATATATTAGATATATATCAAGGTGTTTGAGAAACAAAACAAAAAAACATATAAAAAACAGCTGTGAAATAGTGTTAAATGTAATGGAGTCGTGAGCTAGCTCTTAAACGGTGCATGTGGTTTGAGATGTTTTAAATAAAATGAAGTTGAACAATTAGTGAAGAGTTGACGGGGTCTGGTTTTTGTGGTAGAGGCGTCGAGAAGGTACAATTAATAATATATATTTTTCAATATGCCCAAATAAAAAAAGAAATAGTTTTTTTAAGTATTAATTTAATGTTTTTGTGCCATTGTAAATTTTTGTTTTGTTTGTTCAAATAAGTTTTTTTTTAAATTTAAATATGTAAATATAGATAACAACCCAATTATTTGTCCTCTTCAAATTCTATCCTATTCATCTTCCCTGTTGTCCCAGTAGTATCATTTAAAAAACCTTTGGATTAGAAATTAATATTATTTAAAATTATTAAAAATTGGTATCTCTTTGTGAATCCAAGTGTAAAGTTTGTTTAATTGAATTTTTTTCGTTGTATACGTGTACTTTCTTAAAAATTGCACGTCTTAAATTATTGATTATATTTTTTTAGGGCAATTTTCGGCAAACTACTGTAGAAATCAAAATTTAAATAAACAAAAGAGATCAAATTTCTACAGGAAATGTGGTAGCAATCAAGTTACTATCACATTTTTGGCATATCCCTTGTGTGGACGATTTTCGCCACAAAGCCCCATCATATTTTGGCAAAACCTTGATGGGAGAATTTTTTTTATATTAATTAAAGTAGGGAAACAGGTTGAAAAAGATGAAAAAGATAGAATAGAGACAAATAAGGGTTACATTTAATTTTGAGAAATAATATTTTTTTTTTGCCAACTTCAAAAGAAGGTTACTATTTTATATAACATTGTTTTTGTTTAGTAATTATATATTTAGTAAAGTAAGAAAATGCCAATTACCAGAGGACAAGCGAGAAGATTAGAGGAGGAAAGATCCGATATGGAGTTATCGGAAGATAGAGAAAGGGAGACTCCAGCCGCAATGGAGTCCATGCAGGGTACAGGTGAGGAGTCGCAAGGGGAGGGGGTAAATAAAGATAAAGAAAAAGAGGGCATTGCTGCTCCTGATATGGAATGGCTCCGTGTTGTGTTGACAAAGTTAACTGGGGATATGGGAAATTTAAGGGGGGATATGGGAAATTTAACTGGGGATATGGGAAATTTAAAGGGGGATATTGGAAATATAAATCAAAAAATAGAAGAACAGGGTAGAGATTTAAGGAGGAATATGAAAGAGCAAGGAATAGAATTAAGGGGGGATTTGGAAAATATAAATCAGAGAATAGAAGAACAGGGAAAAGAATTAAAGGGAGAGATGGGAAATTTAAGAGGCGACATTAAAAATTTGGAAGCGAGATTAGATAAAAAGGTGGACAATTTGATGAACCAATTAGAGAAAATTCAAATAGAAAATGAAAGAGTTGAAAGTAGGATAAATAAAGCAGGAGAAAACTTAGAAAAGCACTTTATTCAAAAAATTAACAAGTTGGATGAAGGGAATTCTGAAGTAGAAAAAGAGGTTCTTATTATTGACAGTCAGTCACAAGTTGATGAGGTAGAAGGAACAGAGAATAACAGTGGGGAGGAACAGACCCAAATTTTAGAGAAAGATGTGGAGGAAGAGAGTCAAAATGTAGAAAAATTAGAATTAAGTGAAATTCAAGAAAATAGGATTAATATTGATGTGGATGGACAGAGTGAAAGGAACATTTGGATGTTATTAGACAAAACAAACGGACAGACTGAGGACAACAAACAAAAGACAAATTTTAATTTTAAAGAAAATATAGTTAAAACTTACAGACAAACTGGAAATAGAAAGGAGGTTAATAAAATACATAAGAACAATTTAAAAAAAGGAGTAAGAGAATTTAAACAGGTATTAAGGAGAAAATTAACACTGAATGAATATTTAGAGAAGGGGGAGGGGATTTTTAAAGACATAATTCGCCGGGGCATCCGGAAAAAGATAAAATTAAATTTGGGCTTTGCAATATAATTGCATTAGCCACTTTTTATAGTGAACCTATTTTTTTTTGCAACTCGGATGAGTTTGAGGAAGTGACTGACAGACTAACATGACAGAATTAGGATCAATTTAAAATATGACGAAGTGACATTGGACTAATATAATAGTATGGATGATAAATTTATTTTTTGGATGAGAGAATTTTGGTGTATGAAGAGTATGGATGAATTTTGGTATAGTTCTGCATTTAAATTAATTAGGATTTATATTTTTTTTTAGGATTAGATTATATGTTAGGATCAGTATAAAATTATCTGAGAATTATATTTAAGGATTAGTCACCCAAATTTAATATGTGAAAGTTTTTTATTTAGAAGTTACTTATTAATAATGATTATTGAAAATTAAAACATATACATATAACTGATTGATTTTAACGAACATAATATGGAAGAAGATAGATTTTTTTTATTATATTTTTTATTACAAATGTTAGAAAGATAAAATCAGCAGGCTGAGAGATGCCTAGATCTCTTTGGAGACATGACGAACTTCCTGAGGCCGAGTCAAGGGGACAGATTTTCTGTTTCGGAGCTGTTCAGCTAGGATACCGGACGTGACTAAATCATAATAATATTATAAATTAGAAAGACGAACGAAAATGTATAGAAGCCTTGGAAGAATAATATATTATATAAATTGTATGTATGCATAGGTTATTAAGTTTTTGTTATTATAAATTCTATTATTTAGGCAAGTTCATTTATTATTTGAGTAACATGTTTTTTCTACGTAAATTTGTTTAATAGAGAGAGTAGATGAGAATGAGAAGAGTTGTAGGAGCACATTATATAACTTTAGGAATAGGAACAAACAAAGGGTAATATTAATTAGAGAAGTTTTGAATTAATTGCTGATGACATTCTTTTAGACGTCGGGATTATATAGATTTGTTTTGGGAGAAATTATTTTTTTTAATCCTAGTAAGAGCTAGTGATTAATTGGAGATTTATATTTTTTTTTGATCTGCGAGAGATGATTTTTTTTGTGTCGACTAGAAAGAACTAGCGATATATATATAGGAGATTTATGATGTAGTGTTGGTTGCCTACCTGAGATAGGAGGAACCGTATTTTTGCTACGTCAACGATGAAGTTATTATTATTAGGGAGTTATTAGTAGAGAAGGAAGTTGAAGTAAAAATATATGTGAGATACATTTTTTTTTTAGTTAGGAAGTAAGAAGGACGTCTCAAAGAATTTAATACCTCAAAAGACAAGTACTATATATATTAAATAAATTAAATTTGTATTCCTTATTACCCGGCGTGAGGCCTAATTTTCATTGCTATGATATATTTTGGAAGTGTGATGAAGTAAAACCGAAGGATTTATTTAATTTTTATTTCAAGTAAATTTTTTTTTTATATATAATATATAATTAATTATATAATTATTTTGAATACATACAAATGTTATATTGATGGTAAAGGCGGAAAGTAAAATTAATTGGCAATTTCTTAAATCTGCATCCAACTTGATTATTTCCAAACTTGAATTCATGACTATGACTGATCCTGTAAATATGTAAAAATTTAGTATTATATTTTTTATGTTCAATTAGTTCAAATTTTTATAAATTTAAGTTAACATTTTCTTTAGGTTAAGGATTAATTGTAAATTTTTAGATTAAGATTTGTTTTTGTTTATTAGAAATTAAGTACGTATATATATAAGTTTAATAATTGTAAATAGTAATAAAAAAAAAATAAAAAATGGGCATATATGTATAAAAAGAGCGTCGAAATGGGCATATAAAAAATAAATCAGTGAGTGTAAGTGAGAGAGAGACTTCGATACATCGTTGATCAATGAGTTGAAGACATCAAGGAGCCAGCCAACATGTGCGTTCGAGGAGGAGCCCATCATGTGAATTGGAGGAAGACGTTAATCCATCTGTGTATTGAAGGAGGAAGCTTATCATGTGGATTCGAGGAAGAAGCTAAATCAACCTGTGTATTGGAAGAAATTAAATCTGAAAGAACTTATAAAAAAAAAAAAAAAAAAATTTTGTGAACAAACATTTTTTTTTTAAAAAGAAGGAAAAGGCAAATGTGATGTACACTACGGAACATTTTTTTAATGAATATTTTAATGAAAAGAGGTAATTTTTTTTATTATAATCTAATATCATATATATATTAGATATATATCAAGGTGTTTGAGAAACAAAACAAAAAAACATATAAAAAACAGCTGTGAAATAGTGTTAAATGTAATGGAGTCGTGAGCTAGCTCTTAAACGGTGCATGTGGTTTGAGATGTTTTAAATAAAATGAAGTTGAACAATTAGTGAAGAGTTGACGGGGTCTGGTTTTTGTGGTAGAGGCGTCGAGAAGGTACAATTAATAATATATATTTTTCAATATGCCCAAATAAAAAAAGAAATAGTTTTTTTAAGTATTAATTTAATGTTTTTGTGCCATTGTAAATTTTTGTTTTGTTTGTTCAAATAAGTTTTTTTTTAAATTTAAATATGTAAATATAGATAACAACCCAATTATTTGTCCTCTTCAAATTCTATCCTATTCATCTTCCCTGTTGTCCCAGTAGTATCATTTAAAAAACCTTTGGATTAGAAATTAATATTATTTAAAATTATTAAAAATTGGTATCTCTTTGTGAATCCAAGTGTAAAGTTTGTTTAATTGAATTTTTTTCGTTGTATACGTGTACTTTCTTAAAAATTGCACGTCTTAAATTATTGATTATATTTTTTTAGGGCAATTTTCGGCAAACTACTGTAGAAATCAAAATTTAAATAAACAAAAGAGATCAAATTTCTACAGGAAATGTGGTAGCAATCAAGTTATTATCACACTACTCTGACAAAAACTCTACCGACAACTCATAAGAACCAAATCATTTTGGTTTATCCCGTCCAACAATGCGACCGCAACATTGCACAACAATGGCCTATCAAAAAATTAGTTGTTAATAAAAATGTTTCTTATTACTACTATCTTATTTCCGATTGGAAGGACCTGTAAGACCATATTTTTATAAATTTGCCAACTGTATGGGAGTAATACACGAACAATTTCCATTAATAAAATAAAAATAAAAAATCACAGGCAATGTACATCCACAGTACGAATTAAGGAACTAAATTATCGCCCTCCGTCCAATACCAATCGATTGTTTGGTCAAAAATCGATAATTCACTTACATATGGACTTCTAAATCCATACTCAATTTTTTGTCGTTGTTCATTCATTACCTTGGCATTTTCGGAGTTGTGCCTCCCTCTTCTGACGCCCTTCTGCAATCCCTTCGATCAATTTCACTGCAAATTTCCCACCTATTGGTGGGCGTCCTTATAACGATAGAATCTAGCGAATGTTATCGTGTTCATAGACCGTTAGAACTTTTTTCCTCAATTTGAAATCAGGGGATCGGAAAAACATAAAATACCGAAGAAAATTCAAAATCAAATTTCTCATCGATTACATTACTTTAAGTAACATTTATAATTGGAGCCGGGATCACTCCCTTCGAAACATACGGATTACTAAATAAATGAGACTGCGAAAAGATACATAGTTATTTGATGGTACATCGAGTTGTAACTTTTTTATATATATATTTTTTTTTTCTTGTCTGTTGGATTGTATTACTTCTGTAATTCAATTGGTAGAGGATGACATTGTGTGTGTATGTGTGTGAAAGAGGGGTGAGGAGGGTGGGAGAGACATTAACGAAGAGAGGATGAGATGAAATGAAGAAAAAGAAAAGAGACGAAGAGAAAGTAATTAGACAAAAGGGGAAGGAAGGGAGGACGGGGTGGATCCCAAGAGAACGAGGAGGGGCTCGGCTGGCTGCTGTTCCACTGAGTAGCACTGCTACAGCTGCAGCTGCCTCAACAGCAAACACTCAACTAAACTGAACATAGCTCCATATTGTGTTTATAACTCTACTACAGCACTAGCATCGTCAACACCAAACACTCAACTAAACTGAACATAGCTCCATATTGTGCTTATAACTTCTACTACAGCACTAGCAGCCTCAACAGCAAACTCTCGACTAAACTGAACATAGCTTATATTGTGCTTATAGCTCTACTACAGCTGCAGCTGCCTGAAGACAAGAAACACTCAATTAAACTTAACGTAACTCCAATATTGTTTTTATAACGCTGCTACTGCTATAGCTGCCTCAACATCAAACACTGGAAGGCGCCGGTAGCTCGGTAGCGTGCTTGCCTTCTGAGCTCAATATCGTGGGTGCGAAACCCGGCCGAGGCACTCAGTTTATTTTGGGAGGTAGCCTGTACGATGTCAGGACGGGTTAAAGACCCCTGCCGTACGTGAATAAAAATTTAGGGTAGGCAAAATTTAGGACTCCCACAGCGGAGTCGGGCTCATGTCCACCAGAGTGACGAAAGAGCGCTCTGGTAGTAGGCGATGTGACCTCATAGTTAAAGCCCGAACATGAGTCATAATAACTAACACCAAACACTCAACTAAACTGAACTTACTTCAATATTGTGTTTATAACTCTATTAGAGCTCCAGCTGCCTCAACACCAAACACTCAATTGCACTGATCTAAATTTAACATACCTCCATATTGTGTTTATAACGCTGCATCTCCAGCTGCCTCAACACCAAACACTCAATTACACTGATCTAAACTCAACATACCTCCTTGTGTTTATAACTCTTCTTCAGTTCCAGCTGCCTCAACAGCAAACACTCAACTAAACTCTACATACCTCCACCAATATTTTGTTTATAACTAACTCTGCTATAGCTCCAGGGTTTAAACACAATTTTTTTTTTCAAAAGGAACGCAACAAACATCTCAAAAACTATGTTAAAATAATTCGAATTTTTATATGCAGTAAAAAAAAGAAAAATTCATTGTCTGTACTCTAATTAAAAATATAGACAAAAATATCAAAAAAATAAACAGCTTTTAAAGAAAAAACATTAATTTAAAGATAACTACTAAAAACATCAACAGTCGATTAAAAAACCGGTTTTATACAAGCAGTTAAGTCAAAGTATTATTCTTCAATGGATTTTGAGATATTTATTACGGACTCAGAGAAAAAAAAAAAAAAAAATTCAATCAAATTATTAAATCTCTGTAAATATTTGTAAATATTTTTTATTGGATATTTTCGTAATAAATGACAGCTATTCTTATAAATTATTAGTTTTTCAAATAATTGTATGGAATTTTCCGGATGCCAAATTATAATTCCCCTTTTAAAAAACTGAAAAAAAAAATTAAATATGTGGGATGTACTTCCCCAGCAAGAATTAATCAATTAATTTTTCGCTCTCATTCGAATACGAATCGACTGTATGGGCTAAAAATCAATAGTTGACTTACACTGGGAGTTGTGTGTTAAGCCCCATGTTGGACCATTTGGATGAGAATAGGTGTCATACTTATGGGATTCTGGATAAACAAATAAAATTTCGTGTCGATACATTTATTCTATTGAAAGTTATCGTGTTCACAAACACAGATTTTTTTTTTTTTTTTTTTTTTTTTTTTCATTTTTGATTTTAGATGATGAAATTTCGGTAAAAATTAAACATCGAATTTCTGACCGATTTCATAACATCCTCTATACTAGCTGAAAGTAAAATAAAAAAATAAAAAACAGGAAGGAATTTAAAGTGGGGATAAGGTACGGATAATAAATAACGTGAGTGGATGATGACTGACACATAAACATGTCGTACTGGAAGATGAGAGACCTGAACTGAGCCTAACCATCTCATCAATCAGTGGAGCGTGGGAGTTTTGGATAATGATATTTTGTAAGGGTGGGGGGGGGGGGGCGAGCTGGGGAGGTCGATTGATTTCATAGTTAAGACAAGGGTGTGTCAGTTTAATAAAGTTGTAGGAACTGTCATAGCAACAACAGCAATAAAAAAGTCGTCAGTAAATCACTGGTTTTATACTGTATACGTCCAGCACGAATAATCAATTACGTTTTTGCGGTTCTTTCAAAGTCAATCGATCGTTTGGGTTGAAACCCTTGGATGATGACTGTTTGACTTACTGGCTTCTGAATCCTTACACTAAATTTTGTGTTGATATATTCATTACAGTAGTTATCATTACCACTTTCTTCATCCAGTGTTCAGCCTTCAGCCAATTAAGAAAAAAGTCCCTTGTAGAAGCACTAAGGAGCCCGCAACCTCACAAGACCCTTTTCAACATTACAAACAACCAAAACCTCAATAATATCATACTCTACATAGTAAGGGCGCTAAAAATCAGAGGACATTGAAGTATTTAAATAAAATACCATTTCACTAGTTTTTTCATTATTTTTTTTTTTCATTTGTTAATTGCCTAAAAGATGTATTTCCCAAAGGCTAATAAAGAATTGAATTGAATTGAATAGAATTGAATTACAGAAGTTATTAGGGGTATGTCGAGTCCTCCTTCTCCTCACCCCCTGCCTTTCCGTCCGATTTCGCAGAAAATTAATAAGCATCATCCTTATGGTGTATTGTATTTACATATAAAATTTCGTATCAATACATTCATTACAACAGCACTTATTTTTTTGTGTTATGCCTCAAATCAATAGATGTCATCCTTAAAATGTTCTGGATACACATAAAAAATTTTGTGTCGATATAAATTCATTCCATTAGGGAGTTATCGTGCTCGCAGATTGACACAAGACATTTTTGGAATCAGTAACATGAAATTCCATTGAAAACTCAGCATCGAATTTCCAAGTCACTTACTAAACATGGTTTGGCATTATTTTTCACAAAAATGCAACAGAAATGGCAAGTGGGATCTCTCCTGTTTGCTCCAATTTCGGAATAGTCGGCAAATCTCCGGCGATGTACTTCCCCACCACGAATTAATAACTAAGTTTTCTCTCCCCCTTTGGATCAAAAGACCGTTTGGGCAAAAAAAAACAGTGTGGGATACATTCATTCGAGAATTTTTTTTTTTCCAGTGTAGCCTCTTTCCTCCCCTTCGTCCGTTTCGGCTGAAGATTGATATGGTAACTCCCCTAAAACTTCGTAAGGACGACAACTACTAATTTTCAGCAACATCAGGCGAAGGAAAGGGGGGATCAGAAGAGAGAGCTCAACTCAAAAACCCTGCTTACTTAGCTTTTAGCCCAAAAGGTTGATTGTTTTTTTGAAGGAGAGCGCAAAGTTAGTTCATTTGCGCTGGGGTTGTACGTTGCCCATGTTTCACCGACTTTTATTCTATTTTTTTTTTGTGAGTTCTTTGTAAATTAATTTTTGAGCACCCAGCGCAAAAGAGGGAGATCCTATGAGAAGTTGTCAGCGTGTATAACGAATGAAGGTAGCAGGAGGTCGTGGTTCTCTCATTGCCACCTGAGACAGTCCAGTGTCCCGTGTGGTGTCTGACTCTGTCCCCATGACAAATAGCCGACCCACACACAATTGCATTTTTAATTCCACCGCCGACGGAGGGAGAGGGGAGAGTGAAGGGAGAGAGGGAATTGTATGGCGGCCCTGAGGAGAGGGGGAGGCGAGCAAAAATCAATGGGACGCCCCGCCCCTTACCCCCCTCCCCCCACCCCCTACCTCCCGCCAAACCCCCTCCTCCCCCTCACTACCACCCTATCTTTTTCGGAGGGAAAAAAAAAAAGAAAAATAAGAAAAAAAACCTCCGGGAAACTGTTGTAGAGAAAAGAATCCGAAGTTGGATCTTGGGTAAAATAACTAGAGCTAACAGAAGTGGAGGTGGAAGACCTGATTGACTGACAGCTTACTGCAACTACACCTGGTAGATGTCACTACCCTCATAGATCATACAGGTGGATGCACTTGCAACCCCCCACCCCCCGCTGCAACTGTCAAACACCTATCACATTGTCACATCCCATCTCTCCACCCCACTACTGCTAACAACCCCAGTCACCTCTACATTAACCACTACTGCTAACAACCCCAGTCACCTCTACAATAACTATTATGTATTCAACGTCTAGTTAGTTATTGTTACTCATGTCCAGACTTCAACTTATGAGGTTATATCGCTTACTACAAGAGCGCTCATTTGTTGCTCTGCTGGACATGGGCCCGGCTCAACTCTGTCCTAATTTTAGTCTACCAAATTTCCGTTAATCACGAAACTTCTAGTTCAAGGTCGAGAAACCTTCATCCAAAATAATGGCCTACATTAAAAATAACGATGCATATGCTGAAAATAAGCTCAATGGAATTTATTTGCCTAAAAAATGTAGTTTAGGAGAAAATTGTTGGGTCAATGAATATCTCTTAATACGTTTAGTTTTTTGTAACTCATAGCCGAGCTTCAACTGCGAAGTCATATACTACCAGAGGGCTCTTTCGTCGCTCTGATGAACTGTAAAAATACTAAATTTTGCCACCCTTAGGTTTAGTCCTTGGGGTCTTTAACGAGTACCTACCTAATCGCACAGGCTCGTGACCTAAAACCGTTTTTGTTCTTTGTAAAGACCAGATTTTATAAGATTTTATGGGCTTTCACATAAGTTTTGTAAACTTTTCCAAGAAATTTTTAAAGCGAAAGCTGGTGTTTTTTTGTTATATTCATTAATTCCTTAATTATAATTCCTGAAGAATAAGGGAAGTTACGTAATTGGCAAAACAAAATGACATTGTTCAAGCTCCACAGGAAACAATGATAATTTGGAAACTTTTTAATAAGTAACAAATCAAGATGACGTTCGTTCAAGTTAGTTATTGTGACTCATGCCCGGGCTTCAACTACTAGGTCATATCGCCTACTAACAGAGCGTTCCTTCATCACTCTGGTGGACAAGAGCCCGACCCTACTCTAGGATGCTTGCCAACCCAGGTTTATTCGTCTAGGATAGGGGTCTTTATTTATTCATTCTATATCATTTAATTTTATTCTTTACTATAATTGTTATTACTAATCACATGTATGTCAAACTCTAAGAGCTAACAACTGTTTATGTATCTAATTTATGAGCTATCTTAATGTATATATTCTTATGACGTATCCTATTACCATGTTATGGTTTAACGAAAATAAATATAATTATATATACGCTTATCCTTCAGAAAACATAAGGACGTTAAACCCAAAGGTGAGGGAGGAAATAATCATTTATTGCAGTATGAATACATAAATATGTAGATTTGTTTTAATATATTCAGTAACAAATTATATTTCTACAATGGATTGATAAAATTAAACCGGAAAGTGAAAGATAACAAATATGAAAACTGAACAAATGATAAGAATCAAGAGAATGAAATGAAGTTGGTAAAATAACACCTTTCTTTGGTTCTCATCTTGGGTCACGTGACGAGATGAACCGTTGAACGTTATCATGATGAAATTTCTGTTTTACTTCAGAATAAGGCTTCCGAATGGGGGGCATGCAAACTTTGATAAATTTGGTCAGATTGAAAGATGCCTTACAAAAATTAAAGTTGGTGAATTATTGACAATGTACTTCTTCAGCACGATATAATTCACAATCTTTACACTTCCAAAACTCAATATTTGACTTAGTTAGTGGCTTCTGAATCCTCATATTAAATTTTGTGTCGATAAATTCATTACATCGGCAGTTATCAGGGTTTTAAGTCAAGCCTTATCGTCTGATTCCCTTCTTACCTTTTGCCAATTCTGCGGAAAATTCATAGGTGCTGTCCTCATAGGGGTTTAAATTTAAATATAAAATTTCAAGTTGATACATTCATTAAATCAACAGTTATTTTAGAGGGCGCCGGTATCTCAGTGGTATGCGTGCTTGTCTTCTGAGCTCAAGATCGTGGGTTCGTAACCCGACCGAGGCCCTTAGTTTATTTTATCTGGGAGGTAAAATAAACTTAAGCACGCCGTCCTTCGGATGGGACGTTAAGCGATGGTCCCGAGCCTGTACGATGTCAGGTACTCGTTAAAGACCCCTGCCCAAAGTGAATAAAAATTTAGGGTAGGCAAAATTTAGGACTCCCACGTCGGGCTCATGTCCACCACAGTGACGAAAGAGCACTCTGGTAGTAGGTGATATGATCTCGTAGTTAAAGCCCGGGCATGAGTCATAAAACCTAACCTAACCTCGACAGTTATTAGGGTTTTTGAGTTGATCCTCCCCTTTCCTTGGGTCTATTTCGCTGAAAATTGAATTTACATATGAAATTTTGTGTCGATATATGCATTACACGTCAGTTATTAACGAGTTTTTATCTTAGGCCTTCCCCTAATAAAAGGGGAGAAGCTTTTGCCGACTTGACTGAAAATCAATAGGTGTCGTCCTGGGGTTCTGGAAGCACATATAAACTTTGGTGTTGATAAATTCAGTTTTTGGAGAAGTTATTGCGTTCACAGACAGACAGAAAAATATATATATATATTTTTTTTTAATTTTTGGAATCAAGGAGTCGGGAAATATGAAATTCCGGTGAAAACTCATCATCAAATTTTTGATCGATTACATAATTTCCCCTATACTTTGTGAAGCTGAGGAAGTGAAAGTTTTTTTTTTTTTTTTTTTTTTTTTTTTTTTTTTTTTTTTTCTTTTGATTCTATTATTCGGGAGAGAGGTTTAATTTAAGGGCGGGTGATCACCGTTCACCCCTCCTGCCAACCCCCGCAGGGCTCCTAATGGAGTCATTCCTTGCTATTACTTATACCAAGAAGGGGCCAAGTCATCAGGAACCAGTCTTTCTCCAACAAGAAGAAAAAAAAATATATCGAAAAATGGGCAAAAATATGGAATATTTTAACATATCTAACTCCAGAATCAATCAGGCAAAACAAGCGACCTGCAACGACATTTTTGGGGAATTAGACTATGTATATGAGTATAATAGGCAAAATTAATCGGTCATAATTCGATTCGGATTTTTCAATGGACTCTCATGTTTTACGACCTCCAGATACCAAAGACGAAAAAAAAGCCTGTCTGTGTGAGTGTCTGGGAACATGATAACTCCCGATAGAATGAATGTATCGACAAGAAATTCTATATGTGTGACCAAAACCTATTAAGGATAAAACCTATCGAGTTTCAGCCAAATCGGCTGAAGGGAAGGGGGAGATTAGGGGGGAGGCTTAACTCAAAAAGTCAAATGAACGTATCGACATAAAATTTCATATGTGAGTTCAAAACCCAATAAGGATGACACTTAATAATTTTCAGCGGAATCGGCAATAAAGGGGGAGGTTATTGAGATTTTTGAGTTGAGACCCCCTTCTTTTCCACCCTTCTCTTCTGCCGATTTCGCTGAAAATTAATGTGTCATCCTTATGGGTTTTCGTATTCACATATAAAATGCTGCTACCGACAGCAGTGATTAGATCACAGGATGTCAATTATAAGATAGTCTGACCTCTCACAGATTTTTATTGGTAGTAATAGCTAGCCGGCTTTCGAGGTTTCCCTCATCATCAGGCAGTCTGATAAAAAATTGAAAATGTTGAATAAAACTAAATAATATTTATTCAAAATTTTTAATTTTTTATAAGACTGTCTGATGATGAGGTAAACCTCGAAAGCCGGCTAGCTATTACTACCAATAAAAATCTGTGAGAGGTCAGACTATCTTATATTTGACATCCTGTGAAATAATCACTTCTCACTACATCAGCCATGTTCATATTATTGCAGTGATTAGAATTTTTGAGTTAAGCCTGTCCCTTAATCCCTCCTTCCATTTGACTGATTTGGCTGTTGTCCTTATGTGTTATGTGTGACCTCACATATAAAATTTCGTGTCGAAATGAATTTTTGACCGATTACATAGCTTCCCCTATACAACTGGGGAAATAAAAAAAAGGAGAGGTCAGACTTGTTTTAGTTATTGGGACTGAAAGAGACCAAAAATGTTAACCCTCCCTGCCCGCCACCCCCTCCAAAAAACAATTTTGTTCAACAATATCAAACAGAAACCTAATATAAACATACTTCAATTTCATTACAATGGCCGACTTGGACAGTTCAGATTGTTTTTTCTCAATATATCATAGCTTTGGTTCGCATTCAAACTTGATATGTCATCCATCAAATCCAATTATCCCTCCTCCAATTAACAATACTCTAGTTATTGTAGAATGTAATTGTTTTTTTTTTTTTGAAGATGAAGGTATTTGCAGCATTAAGCACGCCGTCCTTCGGATGGAACGTTAAGCGATGATCCCGAAACTTTTCTTTACAGATTGCCTAATTTAGTGTTTTGTGGCTAATGGAGTAATTCTGTGTTATTACTTATATCAAACCAATGCCGGAGTTGGGCTATGTTCTTAGCAGGGATCTTAACAGGCCGGTGCGGCGCGTGGTGTGGGCCCCTTTATTTCGTTAATGCACGACACGCGGTAATGAGGGGGTTTCCCCCCCTAAATGCACGGCTATTTCAAAGTTCCACCACGCCTCCCCCCTCCCCCCCTCCACTTTGGATACCTACAATTAGGTAATGAGACCATTCACAGCAGACTATCATCAGACACCTACCTAGTCAAACTCCAATTCAACTCAGCTTAAATCGGTCTTTAAATTGAATCATAATCGTACGCTTAGTATCATTTGGATAAATCTTATCAAAAGGTTAAAATCACATCTACTTAAGATTGTAGACGATTTTATACATATATCTGCAAGTAAAGTATACGTCGCTAATGCCCTTCTTGCGATGGTCAACAAGTCGCATGGAGGTTAAAGCTACAGATGCTGATTGAGTCCTTACGCCTCTCCCTTGTTGTATGAGCAGGTCTTGGTGGAAATAATTCGCGGGGACCGGTCACTCTGCATACAACCGCTTCTGGCGGAAGAAGAAAGCAGAAAAACTAAGGACGATCGGGAATCGCGCCCAGCACCTCATGACCTAATTTTCATTGATAATAAATAAAGAAATTATATACCCTACCTTCATCCCTAACCTCGATGCATCATTGGGGTGATGTTGAACAAGGTGCAGAGTGCATCCGGGAAAAAATAAAAAACTATGCTGTCAATTCGGGGAATAATGGAAATATCCAGACAATGGTCTCAGAGTAATCTCCAGAGAACACTCTCAGAGAATTGTGAGAGTGTGACTACTCTCAAATGGACCTTGGTTATCTTGAGTAATCTCCAGACTTAATATCCAGATTTACTCACAAATAAACAACTAGCCATAAGATCAGAAGCCTGTGGTCGTCAGCTAAATATATATTTTTTTTTTTCTTTCTATTCGGTATTAAGAATTTAAAAACCATAATGTTACTCCTCGTAAAATATGTAGATACCCTTAGTAACCTAACCGATGCTTCAGTACCCTCCCATCATTGTCAGAGAAGTGTTAGCAACACGCTGGAACAAACGTACATAAAACAGACTGTATTTGTATATATTTTCCATAAAAAGTCTACCAAAACGTTTCCAAGAATACTTCAGCATTTTTTTAAATATAATAGAATATGGCAGTTTTCTCGATTTTCTCAAAAAAAAAAAACATTTACTAAATTACGACGAGCCATATCTGCATAAAGCCATCCAAAAAAATAAAATGAAATATATATATGCAAGTATTAATTGATAATAACATTTATTGTGTTATGATAGCTATATAAACCTGTGACAAAGGTATTAGTATCAAGTGATTTGGGGACAGTCACAGGTAGGTAGTAACAACATCGCGTGTGGGTTTTTACCTGAATAAGAAATAAATTGAAAATTATTGGGTGAAAACATAATTAAAGGGTATTATTCATTAGTGGTGAAGGAAGATGGACGCCTCTCAATTTATTGCCCATTTAATTTATAGCCTTGTTAAATATAGTTATGATACAATTAATATACACAAGATTAATATTATATTTTTTTTTTCTTGTTTATTTTTTTATGGCTTTTTCAAACAAAAATAAACAGGTATTTTGGAGACTCTTCCGAACACGTACTTAAACATAAATTTAGTTTTCCATCGTTTATAAGATAATGAAAGTATAAGAGATGCCACTTAAAAAATTCTTTAAATTGTATTATATAACTTATATTTTTTTAATGAATATTAATATCCAGACTTAAGTCTCATTAAAGAACTGTCTTTGTTGGCCTGTGAGCGCAGCACTGTCCATCTTTTTTTTTTTTTTTTTTTTTTTTTTTCGTTATGATTTTATAAGAAATATAACTCATAAAGAAATCAACTCTTTTAAGTCCCCTCCCCACTTCTTGAAAGCAATAGATACAATAAAAAAAAATAATTCAATTAAAAATGTTCATGTTACAATTTTTTTTTTTTCTTGTCGTTCAAAATGAAAAAAATAACTTTATAAAAGTTGTAATTTTTGATTTCATTTTTATTTCCTTGACAGAAGTTCTCTATCAATATCCTATAATTTCTATTGTAATTACTTTTAATAAATAAAAACAAACTTATATATTGTCTAATTCCACAAATCTGGGTTCATAAAGTGCACCAGATTTGGCTTATGTCATCGTCGGTAAGTTGGACATTCGAACGAAGCCAGTACACTATATGTCGATACATTAGTTCAGATATCCCAAAATTATTGATTTCTGAGAAAACGCATTTGAAAGTTTGGTTCGCTTTTTAAAAAGTAGCTCCTGAACTTCTTATTTTCGTTTCATATTATTGGAATGCAAATACATTTATGAAACAGAATCAAATTCAAAGACATGTTAATGTGGAAATAATTTGTATTGTTATATGCTTATA
Organism: Aradus depressus; assembly: GCA_963662175.1. Lineage (NCBI taxonomy): Eukaryota > Metazoa > Arthropoda > Insecta > Hemiptera > Aradidae > Aradus > Aradus depressus. The sequence goes on from OY759214.1 coordinate 40,783,501, forward strand.
AGGCACTTTTACTAGTTTTTTTCCATGTCCCCAGCCAGAACTCTGATTAAGTATTTTCTCACTGGAGGAAAAATAATACTTACAAAGGATTAATTTTTTTCGATCTTTGGCAGAATTTGAAAATTGCAAATCAGGCGCTAGGTAGACATTAATGAAAAAACAGATGGGGAGAGGGCAATACAACAATTACTCTGAATTTAAGAGCCCTAAAATTGTAAATTAATATAAATATTTTTATTACCCTCAGCTAAACGAAGTATAGGGGAAGTTATGTAATCGGTGAGATATCATGTTGAGTTTTCACCGAAATTTTATATTTTTCAAACCTCTTTCCAAAAATGGAAAATAAAAGTTCTGTCTGTGTGTACCTGTGAACGCGATAATTCCCAATAAACTGAATGAATTCGAAACGAAATTGTATATGTGTATACCGAACCCCATAACGACGACATCTATTGATTTTCAGCCATATCGACCAAAATGAAGGGAGAAGCTTAACACAAAAAACTCTAATAACTGCATGTAATGAATGTATTTACAACTTAGTATGAAGATTCAGAAGCACCTATATTGATTTTTAGCCCAAACAATCGATCAACTTTGGAGGGAGAGCGAAAACTTGTGATGATCCTCAACATAATTTCTGCCATTCTTATACACAAAAGCATCATAATAAAATGCTCATTTACTATTCTGTCATATCATATGTCAGATGAAGAAGAAATAGTGCAGTTATAATCCAAACCTATTTAAATACACAAACAATTTGAATATAAGTTATTCAAAACAGAAGACGGAAATTGACTTTTTATAAATTCCACTGCCAAGATGGGACTTTGATCGTTCAAAAAAAAATAAAAAATACATAACAAAAATAAAAATGATAATAAGATGTAGGTGTACGTAAAACAAATGCAAATAACAGATAACAAACGATAAGAAGTAACAAATATCAAAGATAACAGTCATTCGGTACATTTTTTTCATTTGAATATATTTTCAATACGCCTGAGAAATTACATTATTACATAACAACTAACAACCTGTTTATATTTTTTTTATTATTTTTTTTCTCTACTGTATTTCATTAGTCAAAGAATATATTAACTGAAAACATAGAAAGGAAACGAAGAAGTGTTATATTGAATGAATAAATGAATACTTTCAATTTAATTTGCCAGGATAAAATCCTTGGTGTCCAATTGCAGAAAAATAAATAAATAATAAAAACGTAATAAATTGCAGTTGGAGAGTCAGAGAAATAATAATTGGAAAACAAGGTTTTGTAATATTTATTTAAAAATAATTATAATTTAGATTCAGAATCTCATCCAAAAGAACATCTGCTCATCGTCAAAACTATGAAAAGTCACAAATTATTCAATTATGTTTTCGATCTTCCTCCAAAAACAATCGACCATTTTTAAATTTTATGTCGATACATTCATTAAATCGGAAATTATTGGGATTTTTGAGTCGAGGCCCCCTCCCCTGATCCCGCCCTCCTACGAAATATACATATAGCTGGTCGTCCTTATAGGGTATTAAATTTACATATTTTTTTTCATTTCTGAAATCATGGTACGGAAATTCCCATAAAAACACAACTTCGAATTTCTGACCAATTACATAACTTTCCCTCGACCTATCTCCGATATATAAAACCTATGTAAAATATCAAATCAAACAACTTATCAGATTAAATAAGTGAGAAGCATTCGGAATCTTCCACTATAATAATGAAAAAAAAATTTAAGGGACATTTAAAATAAATAATTTTTTAAAGCCTTTTTTTTTTAGATTAATTATTTTGTTTAGATTGAGTTTAAAACTAAAAACTAACGATACAATTGTTAGCCAATATTTCAAATGGAGAGAGGAACAATGTACAGTTATCCGAAATTCTTCTTTCTTCCTGCCATCATAATGATGACCATTAATGCCTCAAATATAAACACCGCGAGAGCGCCGGTAGTTCAGAAGTAGTCTGCCTACTTAACTCAAAATCACGGGTTCGAAACCCGGCCAAGACATTTAGGTGTTTTACCAGAGAGGTAAAAAAGGATGACGTTAAGCGATGACCGCGTTGTGACCTCATAGTTCCACAGTTAAAGGTGAGATTCTAACGTTTTTAAATATTTATGCAACTTGTTTTATTAATATTATTTATTATTCTTAGTCTGAAAATATTAGTGCAAAGCTAGACCATCCCCAATGTATTAAACGGTAATTGGTTATTGGATAGACCAAATCTAAGAATATTGAAACACTCAAAACTCATTTTTTATTCCTGAGTCTTTCCCTCTTCGGTCTGAAGTAATGCAGGTGTACCAGAGGTAAAAAGAACAGAGAATGGGGGGGGTGGGGGTGAAGTCTTTGACATGTAGAGAGAAGAGAAAGAAGTAAAGAATGGAGGCACTCTCAATAGGTTCAAAGGGAGTTCGACTCCTGGATCTGGGGCCCTCAAAACTCCCTTTCTGGGGAAGGGCACAAAGCAAGGCCCTTTGTCAAACCAGACCCTACCCCTGCCATTGTTTCACATTAACTCCTCTCAGATCAGCCCTTTTGAGTCATATCGCACAACCAAACGAGGCTATTTGAAATTTTGAAAATGAATCAGGGGCAATGTACAGAACGAATTGATTAATTATCTTTTCGCTGCTCCACCAAAACCATTCGACCGTTTGGGCTAATGATAAATAGCTGACTTACATAGGGGCTTCTAAATCCTCAAACTAAATTTTGTGTCGATAAATTCATTTACATCGGCAGTTATAAGAGTTTTTGAGTTAAGCCTCCCGCCTAATGCCCTCTTGCCAATGACTGATCTGGCTGAAAATCAATAGGTGTCGGCGATACATTCATTCTAAAGGGAGTTTATCGTGTTCACAGAAACAGACAAGAATACATGAAATTCCGTCGAAAATTTGAATTTCTAACCGATTACATAACATCCCCTATACTTAGTGCAAGACTGACATTGAAGAAGCGTGGAGGAGGCAGGTGGCGAAACCACGAAAAGGTGGTACACTCACTCTTAAAGAGTTACTTCTGTAAATAGAAAAATTAATTAAAAGATAAGACAGTTGCATCAGGCGAACTGATGGCCAAATATACTGACCGAACTCACTAACTAGACATGAGGACCAGACATATGCAGAGCATGCGGAGAACCTGTTAACCTGAGTATCTTCTGGAGTAAAGAAGGCAGACACACATTACTGAATCCTCGTACTAGACCAGGAGTGGCCAACCCATGGCCCGCCTTGAATAATTTTACGGCCCGCGAGATTCATCACAATTTTACAAAATATGTTTTGGCACAAAACATGTGCAAATACACACATTGAGATCGACTTGCAAAAGCTAAGTGAAAGAGTTGAGAAACAAATATCTCACTAATTAAATAAATTTAATATTATTCGATCATTTTATCACTATATATGTATGAATAATAATAATTCATTCTGTTTTAAATTTTCACTCCAAAAAATGTTTGTAGTGGGTCCAAATCTAATATGGGGATATACAATTTTATATACGGCTCGCGGAATTATAATGCATTTCCAAAGTTTTGGAATTTGCAGTTATTAGAGTTTTTAAGTAAAACCTCCCCTGGGCCCTATCACCGGCAGTGTACTTCCCCATCTCGAATTAGTTGTAACAAAGTCTTCGGAGAATAACCGGCTATGTATGCCTCACCACGAATTAATAAATTATGTTATTGCTCTCCCTCAAAAGCCAATCGACCGTTTGGGCTAAAACTATAGATTTGACCATCTCCTCCCTTTCCTTCGACCGATTTCCCGGAAAATTAATAGGCGTCTTATGACATTGCGTGTCCTATATATTCATTACAACGGCAGTTATTAGAGTTTTTGTGATCCCCCCTTCCCTTTGGTCCAGAGAGTTCTGGAAACCTAGAAAAAATGGCGATACGTTCATTCTATTGGGAGTTATCGCCTTCACAAACATTTTTTTTCAACAATTTTGGAATCAGGAGGTCGGAAAAATTTCGCTGAAAATCCGCATAAAAATTTCTGACTGATTAACATAACTTCCCCTATACTTCGTATAGCCGGGGAAGTCAAACAACATAATTTAAATATTCTTCAACTCGTTTGATCATTAAAAAGACTTTTAATTAATAAATTCCATGCAATAATATTAATAGATAATCACAAAGATCTAGACTTTAGAAACATTATTTATTACAAGTAGTTACACTATTTTATGACTTCAAGATTTATAAATATATCAGGTCTGTTAATTATAAAGGAAAAATAAAGGACAAAATGGAACTAAACAGATAATAAAACTAGGGAAACAGAAATATTCAAATTTATATACGTGGTGAAGTTTGTTTTATTTGATGGTTATTCATAAAGAGGCCGTTTGACGGCCATTAACATGGCTCGAAAGCTACCATTTAATGGGACTCTTAGATGTTTAAATAGAGATAAAAATGACTGCTTTTAGGATAGTTGCCCAATCGGAGATAGTTTATACTTCACCAGCTATATGAGGTATAGGGGAAGTTATAGAATAACTGTATCGACAAGACATTTTACACAAATCGACTAAAGAAAAAATGGAGTTGGGGGGGAGGCTAGACACAAAAATTTTAATAACTGCCGTTGTAATGAATATATTGACAAGAAATTTAATGAGTATATTCCTATAAAGACATTATCTATCAATTTTCAGTGCAAACAGTCGAAGGCGAATATGACATCAGAGGAGAGGGGGCTGAACTAAAAAATGGATTCCAAGACGTAATTTGAGGGCTCTTTTCGACTTGCAAACCTTCAAAAACATTTATCACATATATAAGTGGTATGAGTGTTTGCCTTCTGAGCTCAAGATCGTGGGTTCGAAACCCGGCCGAGGCCCTTAGTTTATTTTATATGAGAGGTAAAATAAACTTAATCACGCCGTCCTTCGAATGGGACGTTGAGCGATGGGCCCGATTGTGTACGAAGTCAGGTACTCGTTAAAGACCTCTATCCTAGGTGAATAAAAATGTAGAATATGCAAAATTTAGGACTCCCACAGTAGAGTTGGGCTCATGTTCACTAGAGTGACGAAAGAGCGCTCTGGTAGTAGGCGATATGACCTCGTAGTTAACGGGCATGAGTCATAATAACTAACTATAAGCGGTATTTTGTAAAATGTATTTGGCTTAGATACTTCATTTTAAATTAAAGAATTAATCAATTAAATTTTCGCTCCACCGAGAACCTGTCGACCTTTTGGGCTAATAATCAATAAGTTATTAGGGTTTTTGAGTAGAGCCCCCTCCCCTTAGGCCGACTTGTCTGAAAATCAATAGGTGTCGTTCATATGGGGGTTCTGAATACACATTTAAATTGTCATGTCGATACATTCATTCTATCAGGAGTTATCGTGTTCACAAGCACACACAGAGACTGACATTTTTTTTTTTTAATTCCTAGTGTCGAAAAACATAAAGTTCTAACGAAAACGTAACGTCGAATTTCTGACGGATAAAAATTCGCTTGGGAAGCAAAAAAAAAAAGGATGCTAATAAGACATGAAGCAGAAAGAGAGATATGAGCCACCAGGAACTTAATTTAAAAGACAAGATGGACCGCCTATTACCAGAAGAGGAGGCTTCTGATGGCTTAGAGTAAGTTTTAATGAGTAACTCCTGGAGAGTGGGAGAGGTCCAGCAGATCGGTATAAAAAAAATAACCGACACGGGCAGGGGCCGCGGTATGAACGGGTAGTCACTGTTTTATAGTTATGAGCAATAACTTAGAGAGACCGACATCTCGGAGATTGCAATGAGTCACTCTCTCTCTCTAGCCGCTAGCATTCTCTCTCCCTCATCGCTCTAAGGCCAAACATATAACAACTCCAGGTACAAGCATTCCCTCTCATCCGCTTCTCCCAAGTATAGGTCCTCAAAAAAGTTGTCAGAGATTCACCGGCAAAATACGAGAAAATAACGGGAATTTTCGTTTTTTGAAAATAATTGAATTTATTCGTCTACATGTTATCCCCTTCAAAATAGTTTCCATTAGATATTATACACTTATGCCAGCGCTTCTTCCAATCCCCGAAACACTTCTGGATCTCGATCTTTGGGATAGCATTTAGCTGTCTCAGCGATGCGTTTTTAATCTCATCTATGCATGTGAAACGACGGCTCTTTAAGGTTCTCTATTGTTTGGAACAGAAAAAAGTCATACGGAGCCATGTCTGGCGAATATGGAGGTGCATTATTGTGATGCAGAAGCCATGAATTGTTTCGCCACAAATCCGGGCGTTTTTTTTCGCATTGCTTCACGCAAACGGCGTTGCACATATAGTTAGTATTCTTTATTGATCATTTGACCTTGTGGCAAGAACTCATGGTGCACTATGCCGTTAAAATCGAAAAACACAGTGAGCGTGACCTTCACATTCGACCGCACTTGTCGAGCTTTTATACCACTCGTAAACCCTAGTTTTACTCATAGCAGACTCACCAAAAGCAATATTTAACATTTCTAAAACTTTGCTGTACTTTATTCCATTTTTATAGCAAAATTTAATGCAAATTCCCTGATCTATTTTGTAAACAAATACAAAATCGCCGATCGTACCAAAACAGATGTAACCTCTTTGACAGCTGACAGCAGACTAAACATCCGGTTTGGCTAACAATGTACAGATACTTTTCAGACATGTTTACCAACACAACAACGAAAAAATCTCGCGAATCGGACTAATACAACCCGCGAAATTACAAAATTCCCGTTACTTTTTGAACACACCTCGTACACCCCCAGCGCGAATTAGTTTGATTACTCATGAATACTCAGAGACTTCTGAATACTCACAAAATTTATTGTCGATCCAATCATAACTAGGGTAGTTATTATATCTAACTCCTATTTTTCGGTCAATTGAGTTGAAAATCAATAGGTGTCGTCCTTGGAGGGTTCTGGATACACAAATAAAATTTCGTGTCGATACATTCATTTTATCGGGAGTTAACATGTTCACAGACACATACAGATACTCACCGGCTATGTACTTCCACAGCACGAATTAATCAATTACGTTTTCGCTCTCCCTCCGAAGACAATCGATCGTTTGGGCTAAAACTCAATATTTGAGTTACTGGAATTTTGGAGTTAACCCCCTCTGATTCTACAATCTTCAACAGAAGTAGATACTCAGCATCTACATTATGTAGAGTATATATATATATATAAAGTATGTACTCATATGAGAATACATAAATGAAAGCTAATGAGAAGTATAAGGGAAGGAAGGCAATGAAAGATGAGATAAATACGAGGATAGGATTGAGAATGGAAGATGATGACTGCAGATGAATGGATTGTGGTTTATCGTCACTCTCATCTTGTCTGTCCAGTATCACTGCTCATTAACTCAAGTTTCAGTTTTGGGTTTCCGTGAATGGAATGATAGTGTAAATTGGAAGTCTTCAGTAATAGGCATTTTGTCGAAAAAAATAATTAGGCATCTATCCAGATTCAAAATTAAAGGCCATTTCTTATACCAACCACTTTTGTACATGTGTTAGCGGTCTTTGTTTCAGTATACACCGTGTACGTTTTTGGTATAATAAAGTCCTGTAATGACCACATATACATGTTATTTATATCCTTTTTAATAAAAAAAAACTATCAATATAATAAAATCATACTTTAAATTCGTTGCTACACGTCACAATTTAAACGATGACTATAACTAAGGGCGCTATTGGTAGTATTGGTCCTATCTCAATTCTAAAGATACATAATTTGAAATTTAATAACATTTTTTTCGATAGGACTAACCGTTTTCGGGTAAGTCAACGAAAGGTCTAAAAATATGTGTTTCAAACAGTACATTTCAGTACGATTTTCGGTATAAAAAAATCGTACTTTATATAAAATGTGGTGATGTTTGATTAGTTAATAATTTAAAGCAGTATCTTGTAAAATGTACTTATATACATTCCCAAGCCATCTGCGCACTGTTGAAGAAGTTGGGAGCTCAGGACTCTTAATACTTTCGGAATTATAAAGATGTGGGTTTCTTGGTATTTCGTAAAATTTTGTAGGTTATCAGTTAAATCAACTTAATCTACTTCTTTGAGGAATCATTCACGAGATAACTGCATTTAACCAATTATTCACTACGGTAGACTATTCCAAGTGAAGAGGGTGTTTTCGGTTAAATCAACTTGCTCAACTTTAGAGAGGCATCATTCACGAGTATTTCAAAAAGTATGGGAATGATTAGGTAACTAAGGGATCCAAGAAAGGATTAACAATATTCATTTTCATTCATTCCTATAGATTTACAAGGTATATAAATAATAATGATGCAAACATAATTCATTTATTCCAAAAACTGGATTTACATGATTAATGCAAAAGTAAAAAAGTGCTACCCTGAAAAGTTACCAATTTATTCCCTGTGACCACAGATATGTGCCTGGTAAGTGCGATATTAAATAAAATTTCAATTAAAAACTAATTCTTGAAACGAAGAGAGCACGTCCACCTTTCTCTTCGTCACAATCTCTTTCCTATACTTACGATGAAATTTGCCGCCCGTCTTGATTAATGGACTTGGATAGAACTATTAGATAAAATCATTAAGAGTCTGTCGGAAGGCTGTGAGCTTGAAGGGGCGGATAATGGTCGACGTAGAAGGAATGGGGCGGGGAAAGTGGACAACCTTTCATGGACTTGATTTTTTAAGGTTCTCCTTAGGTCCAAGGCTGTCCATGAAACCCTATTAAATAGTGACGTCTGTCCGACCTAGTAGGGCAAAAAAATAATTTGTAGAAAGGAAATATTGAGCAAAAAAAAAAAAAAATAGTATTTTTTGGTTATGAAATGAAGATGGTTGTAGCGTAGATAATATACTTCAAATAACATGGATATTTAATAATTTTGTATATATGTTACCGTCGTAGAGACTTATTCTAAGCCCTTTAAAACACTCAAGTCCTTTAAGCCCTATAGGTTATTAACAATGGTTATTAAAATTCCCATCGCTAATTATTTCAACAATTACAATAATTTTTACATATTAATTTGTATTGTTGTTAGAGGGCCCTTCAAGCTCTTTAGGCCACCTGGTTATAACAATGGTTATTAAAAGGGCCTACAAGCCTTTTAGGCCACCTGGTTATTAAAGACATTTAAAGAATTTTTAAGGTACTAAAGTCCTTTACGAGACAAAAAGACTTAAATTGAACAAATATTTTTCTAAATTATGGCAATGGCCGACCGCTTGTGGTGAAGTTGGCATACGGAAAGAAGCGGATCAAAGACAGCAATAGGACGCAAGCCATGGCTGAGATGGACTGACCTGGTGAACTGGCAACCGGTGACGCACCACAGATCTTCATAATCCGTCGCCAGCGGAGTTAGTAATTCTAGAAATCCAGGAGGGACGCATCACACTTCCCATCGCCAGTGATCAATTATTTCAACAATTTACAAACATTTTTAAATATATTTTTTTAACTGTGAGTTTTGAGAAATGAGCTTGAAGTGTGAAAAAAAAATATATATAATAAAAATAAAAAAAATAAATATTAGAATTTATTCCTGGATCTCTTTTTCTTCTCTCCTTATATGAATTTGAACAAAAAGGCAACAGAAGAAATGCAAGGTGAAGCTACAGGGGTCTTAAGATCCGCGTGGAAAGAGGATTATATAGAGACAGAGTCGGCGCCTTAGGGTATTTAGATTCAGAAAAAAAATAAAAATAAATAAAAAAATAAAATAAAATCCTAATAAAAAGTTGAGCATGAACCCGCACTGATTTGCATTACACTGGAGCGAGTTCCCTTCAGCTTGAGAAACATTCTTATTTTTTGTCTTTTTACATTATAAAAGAGTTGAGAGAAGCCTTCTCCCCATCTTTCTTAATATTGTATTTTAGTCTCATCTTTAAATCCCTTTTTTTTTTTTTCATTATATTTTTTCTTTACAACTACTAAATTTAAACATTTATATTCATTCACATAATTTTAAACTAACACTATTTCGTACACAGGTATTTATTTAGCATAAAAAAAAAATGGTGAACATCTTCAAATATGAATGAGAAGATGCAACAGGTGGGACTAAACGTAAAAACTTGCAGACTAAGCCCTCAAACTAATGCTAAATAATATGGAAGAATATATTTACATAATTTGTTAATTTATTACTCAACACAATATTTCTAAGAAAGAATTCATTAAAAAAAGTATGTATCAATGTACTTCTTCAGAACGAATCAATTAAATTTTAGCTCCCCCTCCAAAACCAGTCGTCCATTTTGGCTAATAATCAACAGTTGACGTACCTAGAGGCTCCTAAATCCTTATAGTAAATTTTGTGTTGAAAAAAATTCATTACATTGGAAATTATTAAGATTTTTGAGTTAAGCCCCTCCCAACAGGTATTGTCCTCATGATTTTGTATTTAAATATAAAATTTTGCATAGATACATTCATTCTATCAGGAGTTTTCGAGTTCACACACACGCAGACGAGAACATTTGTTTTCATTTTTGGAATCATGTTCAAAAACATTAAATTCCGGTGAAAACTCATCTTCGAATTTATGACCGAATATATAACTTCCCCTATACATTGTACAGCTGGAGAAGTAAAAAAAAAGAACTGACGATGTACTTGTACGAAATTGCTTAAAAATAAGACAGTTATTAAGGTTTTTGAGTTCGACACGCCACTTCTGGTCTCGCTCCATCTTCCCGTTAGCCGAATCGGTCTAAAATTTATACGGTCGTCCATGATGAAATTTTAAATTTATATAAAACGTTTCATGTCGATTCAATCGGTGAGAAATTCGATTTTCAGTTTTCACAGAAATTTCATATTTTTCAACCCCACGATTCCAAAAATAAAAATAAAAATAGCTGAAAACACGATATCTCCCAATAAAAGTAATGTATTAACATGAAATTTTATATTTGTATCCAGAACTCCTTACATAAAAAAAAAATCGGCCAAAAAGAAGAGAGGGATTAGGGGAAGGTTTAACACAAAAACTCTAATTACCGATGAAATGGATGTATCCACACAAAATTTAATATGAGGGAAGCCCCTATGAAAATCAATTATTGATTTCCAACCCAAACTATCGATTGATTTTAAAGGGAAAGCGGAAAATTAACTGATTGATTCGTCTAGGGAATTTTTTTTTTTTTTTTTTTCAAATTTTGAATAATTTTTGTTATTTGGAAACCATAAAATTAGGTTTAGCGCATTTTGACTGAATTATTACCCCAAATGAAACTAAGAAAATAAAATAACTTACAATAAAATAAATCTATTAACTCCTTAAAAGAGTCAAGAATTCAGAATAAATTAGGAAAATTAATGGGGGAAAAATATATATATATTTTTTTTTGTGTGAAGCAAATATCTCATTGGGCACACCTGGGTTCAGATTAACAGGATACTGATAACAGTAGAAGAAAAATGTAGGAATTAATTTAAATGACAGTTACTCATGAAAGGGTTGTGTTAACTGTAAGTTTATATAATCTAAAAAAGCTTAAGAATTAATGAACTTGAACGTTTATTTTAATAATATTTATTATATAATATAACTGTTATATTTTATATAAGCAAGGCCAGTTATAAACATTAAACACATGCAAGAAACCGGGGTTTGATGGTAATAAAATACTTAAAGAACCTTAGAAATGATACCATGAAAGTACATTTAAAAAACATTTTCTGTGAATCAACGGCAAAGTCCCCAGAATTTATCAATTACGTTTTCACTATCCTTTCAGTTAGACAGTTATTAAGGACAAACAATTAACCCTTTGGGCTAAAAATCAATAGTTGACATAAGGGCTTCTGAATCATCATTTTATGTCGATATGTTCATTACATTGGCAGATATTGGGGATTTTGTGGAAAATATATACGTGTCGCCCTTATTGGGTTTTGAATTTGCATATGAAATTTCATATTTCGATTACATCACTTCCCCTATACTTCGTATAACTGAGGAAGTAAAAAAAAAACAATGTACTTCCCCAGTACGAATTAATCAATTACAAGACGAAATTTTAGGACAGTTTTCGGCATGTATATCACAAATCGGGCCTCCGAAAAATGTATCATAAACATAATTTTGTAAAAATTCTTATACTTGGCCTAGATACTTCAGTCAAATGTCAAGTTCATTGTTACAATCGTTTTTGAGTTAGAGCGCTCAGGAAGTTCCAATAACATATACTCATACGGGGAGATATCATCGCGAAAATAGTCAAAACGTGTTCAGGGAAACATGGAAATGTAAAATTCTTTTGAAAACTGGATCTCGGATTTTCGCACAATAAAAACACTTCCTTGTTCAAAAAGTATAAGAAATTAAAAGTCAAAAATTAGAGCGACTTGCTCAGTCACTAAAGAAATATTTGGCCACGCTACTGATTTAGCGTAAAGAAACTGAGGCGACTGAGCTGAAACCGTTTCAGATCGATATGAAAGGGCAATTAATAATGAATACAGCTACTGTTTTCATGTCAAACAGGACCGTAAAGTATAAAAAATTTAAAAAGGCGATTAAACCAGAGCCACTCCGTGACCACAACAGTTTTAAAAAGGGGATCATTTATTTTTATAAGGGCCTTTAAAAGCGTCGTCAAATGGGGCTATAGAAAAACTTAACGATTCCAATACCCAATCCCTTTTAAAAACAGTTTTGTGGTATATGGATCATGTAATGTCCCTGTTTAAATATATATTAATTATAAACTATAACTATAAACAATACAACTTATAACTATAGTAGGTACAGTTCTAGTTAGTTATTATAGTCATGCCCGGGCTTTAACTAGGAGGTCATATCGCCTACTACCATTCGCTCATTCGTTGCTCTGGTGGACATGAACACGATTCTACTATGGTAGTCCTAAATTTTGACTACCCTAAATTATTATTCACCTAGGCTAAAGGGTCTAACGTCTAATATTATCGCTTCCGAAGGACGACGTGCACAAGGTTTTTTCACCTACTAGAAGAAAAAAAAACCTAAGGACCTCGGTTTTTAGTACAGTTGTATATTGGACAGACCGACCAGCGTTTTAAAGTACTTATGATTGAAATAAGGAACCGAGGCAACCCATATTATACACAACAGCAACACTTTTGATCCAACCGAAGGCATCAAATTTCTTTATTTTCACCCAAAAGCTGGTTACTTGATATTTTAGAAGCAACTAAACATAATATTTGTATAAATGACTAAATTTTTTTTAACTTCCTGTGTTGATCATTTTAATAACATACATCATAATCATAGTCAATCTTTACATAAAAATAAAGAAAACGTATGTTTTTAAAAAAATATTGTCTATTTCACAAATAATATATAATATGGGAGTACTTTCGGTATTGCTACCATCTTCAGCCACGACTTAACAAATACTTAAGTATAAATACTCTCTTAAGAACTTAAGTATTTGTTAAGTCGTGGCTGAAGATGGTAGCAATACCGAAAGTACTCCCATATTATATATTATTTGTGAAATAGACAATATTTTTTAAAAAAACATACGTTTTCTTTATTTTTATCAAGTGTTTCACAATATCTCTGCAAAAATGTTAAGAATCTTTATATAGATATAGATATTTACTACGATTATGTATATGATATAGATAGATATATAATATATAGCTAGATATATTTTTTATATATATATAAAATGAGCCCGACTCGAGAGTACGACATTTTTTTATTTTATTTTTATAGTTCAATTATAATATCAATTTCGTAAACAGTACATTCCATTGTAACGTAAGAATTTTAACCTACTTACATATAATTTTGATTTTCATTATTCTCAGTGAAGTAGCAGAAATGGCTTGATACTCACCTAAAACAGAACAAAAAAAAAATATTAGTACAGCAGAAATATACTCAAGATTACATGAACATTAACAAAGAGTAATGTTGTTGTGGAGGATAAGAACATTCTCTACTAGAACTAGACAAGCTAGATTCAAGAGAATGTTTAACAGGAACATAACATTCATACCAGTACTCGGTACAAAACAACTTAAAACAAACACAGAACAACTTAACACAACTAATTACTAAACAACATCAACAATTCTACTTCAACTCCATCACAGAGAAATTTTGTGTATATACATTTAAAGTAAGTAACATCATATTATAAACATTTGGGTTGTGTAAGCAGATTCTGAATTTATAATAATGTATATTATTTTCACAACCTAATAAATAATTTTTGGGAAATCTCCCATCATCAGTATTTATAAATGTTACTATCAGTAAAAATAACATTGTGTAATATTCAAATATAATTTATTACACATAACAAAAATGAATAACATAATTTAATTTATTGCTTGTAAGATATAGGTTAGGTTAGGTTTTATGACTCATGCCCGGGCTTTAACTACGAGGTCATATCGCCTACTACCAGAGCGCTCTTTCGTCACTCTGGTGGACATGAGCCCGACTCTACTGTGGGAGTCCTAAATTTTGCCTACCCTAAATTTTTATTCATCTAGGGTTGGGGTCTTTAACGAGTACCTGACATCGTACAGGCTCGGGACCATCGCTTAACGTCCCATCCGAAGGACGGCGTGCTTAAGTTTATTTTACCTCCCAGATAAAATAAACTAAGGGCCTCGGTCGGGCTACGAACCCACGACCTTGAGCTCAGAAGTCAAGCACGCATACCACTGAGCTACCGGCGCCCTCCTTGTAAGATATATATATTTTCAGTTTTTATTTTTGTATTATAGTTATTACAATTTTACTATTTTCCCTCATCAAAGGTCATATTTGTTTTATCTTATTTGTAATATTAAAATAAGTCCATATTTAGTATTTTAATATTATTTGTATATTTTTATTATATTGCTTATTTGTTACAATTATAAATATATATATTTTTTTTATAACTATCAAAACAGGTATTTTGTAAAAAAAAAAAAAAAAACAGTATTGCCATAAAGGTTGTTATCATTAGTGTAATAAAAAGATTATCTATGTCTACCTGTCTTATTTTATTACACATAACAAACTTCTGGTATACAAATAATGATAATATTTTTAATATAATACAAATGAATTAGTATAAAAAATATAAATGATCCATAGGTTCTGCATCTTATCAATATAGAGAGCAATTATTGTAGTTAATTATTGTGGCTCATGCCCGGGCTTCAACTAAGTGGTCATATCACCTACTAGAGCGCACTTTAGTTATACTGGTAGATATGAACTCGACTCTACAATCCGAGTCCTAAATTTTGCCTGGCCGGATTTAGTTACCTAAGTCTTTAACAAGTAACTGACATCGCAGAGCCTAGGGAGCATCGCTTAACGTCTTATCCGACGGACGGAATAAAAAAACCTAAACCTCGGCCGGGTTTCGAACCCGCGATCTTGATATACCGGCGCATTCTTGTATATAAAATCTATAATAAAACATATAATTGAATAATGGAAATGTCTGATCTTTGACTTTTTATTCATTTATATAGGACCACGGGTCCCAGAATAATATATCTCTTAATTTAATTTAATTTTACGTAGACATAGATGTGACTTTTCCTTTTATTTCGGATTTAGGAGGTCGGAAAACATGAAATTCCAATGAAAACTCAAAATCGAATTTTTGACCGATTACATAACTTTTCGGGAAAGTAAGAAGAGAAGGACAATGAGGAAGTTTTCTGAATATTCTGTATATATTTGGCCAGAAGGAAAATAAAAGGTTTATCTTGATGATATCCAGTTTGGCCAAGTCCGCCACCCCCGTCTTTCAACTTCCATTGTAAGACTACTGTCCAACTTTTCTGCTGACGTCTTTTGAAAAGAACTTCATATCTGACGCATGAAAACACCAGTTCCACAGTTCCAAGGATTAAAACATTATTTTGACAACAGCTAAATATCTGTCGGGGTCAAGTTGCCATCCTCTGGGGAACAAGAAAGATATATATTCCTTTTAGTGTAATAATTTTGATAAAAAGTTTCAAGAAACAAGTTTCTGGAGGCGTACTCCGAGCTAGAAATAGTTTCCTGATCTAAGATCTGTTTTCTTCAAGAGGTGTTCCCTACAAAATGGCTATTTTTTTTTTGATGTGTAAACATCTTAGCATCTCTCGGTGGGGGCTATGTCAGAGCGTAAGTCTTGTTGATGTGCATGTATAAGTGTGTTTGCGTTGGACGGTTGCGCGCGCAGCGTACACACAACTACACACTTCTTTATCTGTGATGTCAGCTGTTTTTGAGCATTTCTAAGTTCATAGAATAAAAAAGTGTGGAATATATTTCGACTGTATTTGACTTTATGTTGTACTTTTAATGTTTTGATCATCGTAGAAAGTGTAATATATTTCGACTGCATAATCGTCACATATGAATGAAAGTAAGGTAAAGTAGAAGCTCGATTAACCGTGGTCGCGATTAACCGTGGTGTGTAAGCAGTAAGTATAGGTTCCTAGAAACTTGCGAGGCTGATTCAGAGGACGATGAGAGTGACAATGATGACAGTTTTGGCGTTAAAGAAGAAAACATTCAGACAAGTCAAGCAATGGAACCAGTTGATGTCCTCCTGAACTTCTGCGAACGCGAAAATTTTGACTTCCATGACGTCCTGAATTTGTGAAAAATTAGAACTGAAGTAAGAAAAATCATTTCAAACCGCAAAAAACAAAGAAGGATTACTTCATATTTCAAACCCTGATAACGTTATAACATGTACACGTGTACACACATATGTATGTAACTCGTTAAACAAAAAGTGTTTCGATTAACCGTGGTTTTCATTTATCCGTGCAACCTCTCGCCCCATTACCCCAGATAATCGAGGTTCTACTGTATATAATAAAACGAATAATACTAAAATATAATAATTATATATATATATATATATATATTGTGATTAAAACTTGTTTGCTACCACATTTCCTGTAGAAATTTATCTCTTTTGTTTATTTAAATTTTGATTTCTACAGTAGTTTGCCGAAAATTGCCCTAAAAAAAATATTATCAATAATTTATGACATGCAATTTTTAAGAAAGTACACGTATACAACGAAAAAAATTCAATTAAACAAACTTTACACTTGGATTCACAAAGAGATACCAATTTTTAATAATTTTAAATAATATTAATTTCTAATCCAAAGGTTTTTTTTTAAATGATACTACTGGGACAACAGGGAAGATGAATAGAATAGAATTTGAAGAGGACAAATAATTGGGTTATTATCTATATTTACATATTTAAATTTTTAAAAAACTTAACATTTGAACAAACAAAACAAAAATTTACAATGGCACAAAAACATTAAATTAATACTTAAAAAAAAACTATTTCTTTTTTTATTTGGGCATATTGAAAATAGATATTATTAATTGTACCTTCTTGACGCCTCTACCACAGAAACCAGACCCCGTCAACTTTTCACACTTTAATTCCACCCCAGTCAACTTTCATCTAATTGTTCAACTTCATTTTATTTAAAACATATCAAACCACATGCACCGTTTAAGAGCTAGCTCACGACTCCATTTTTAACACTATTTCACAGCTGTTTTTTATATGTTTTCTTGTTTTGTTTCTCAAACACCTTGATATATATCTAATATATATATGATATTAGATTATAATAAAAAAAATTACTTTTTATTCATAAAATATTCATTAAAAAAATGTTCCGTAGTGTACATCACATTTGCCTTTTCCTTCTTTTTAAAAAAAAATGTTTGTTCACAAAATTTTTTTTTTTTTTTTTTTTTATAAGTTCTTTTAGATTTAATTTCTTCCTATACACAGGTTGATTAGCTTCTTCCTCGAATCCACATAGGCTTCCTCCTTCAATACACAGATGGATTAACGTCTTCCTCCAATACACAGGTAGATTCCTCCTCAAACGCACATGTTGGCTGGCTCCTTGGTGTCTTCAACTCATTGCTCAACGATGTATCGAAGTCTCTCTCTCACTTACACTCACTGATTTATTTTTATTTTTTATATGCCCAATTCGACGCTCTTTTTATACATATATGCCCATTTTTTATATTTTTATAACTATTTACAATTATTAAACTTATATATATACGTACCTAATTTCTAATAAACAAAAACAAATATTAATCTAAAAATTTACAATTAATCCTTAACCTAAAGAAAATGTTAACTTAAATTTATAAAAATTGGAACTAATTGAACATAAAAAAAATAACATAATACTAAATTTTTTTTTTTTACATATTTACAGGTTCAGTCATAGTCATTAAATCAAGTTTGGAAATAATCAAGTTGCATATAGATTTAAGAAATTGCCAATTATTTTACTTTCCGCCTTTACCATCAATATACAATTGTATGTATTCAAAATAATTATATAAAAAGATTGTATATAAAAAAAAATTTACTTGAAATAAAAATTAAATAAATCCTTCGGTTTTACTTCATCACACTTCCAAAATATATCATAGCAATGAAAATTAGGCCTCACGCCGGGTAATAAGGAATACAAATTTAATTTATTTAATATATATATAGTACTTGTCTTTTGAGGTATTAAATTCTTTGAGACGTCCTTCATACTTCCTAACTAAAAAAAATGTATCTCACATATATTTCAATTCAATTTCCTTCTCTACTAATAACTCCCTAATAATAATAACTTCATCGTTGACGTAGCAAAAATACGGTTCCTCCTATCTCAGGTAGGCAACCAACACTACATCATAAATCTCCTATATATATCGCTAGTTCTTTCTAGTCGACACAAAAAAAATCATCTCTCGCAGATCAAAAAAAAAATATAAATCTCCAATTAATCACTAGCTCTTACTAGGATTAAAAAAATAATTTCTCCCAAAACAAATCTATATAATCCCGACGTCTAAAAGAATGTCATCAGCAATTGAATTCAAAACTTCTCTACTAACTTCTCTAATTAATATACCCTTTGTTTGTTCCTATTCCTAAAATTATATAATGTGCTCCTACAACTCTTCTCATCTACTCTCTCTATTAAACGAATTTACGTAGAAAAAATGTTACTCAAAATAATAAATGAAATTGTCTAAATAATAGAATTTATAATAACAAAAATTTACTAACCTATGCATACATACAATTTATATAATATATTATCCTTTCAAGGCTTCTATACATTTTCGTTCGTCTTTCTAATTTATAATATTATTATGATTTAGTCACGTCCGGTATCCTAGCTGAACAGTTCCGAAACAGAAAATCTGTCCCCTTGACTCGGCCTCAGGAAGTTCGTCATGTCTCCAAAGAGATCTAGGCATCTCTCAGCCTGCTGATTTTATCTTTCTAACATTTGTAATAAAAAATATAATAAAAAAAATCTATCTTCTTCCATATTATGTTCGTTCAAAATCAGCTGTATATATATATGTTTTAATTTTCAATAAAATCGTTATTAACAAGTAAGTCTCAAATAAATAATTTGTATATATTAAATTTGGATGACTAATCCCTAAATATAATTCTAGATTAATTTTATACTGATCCTAATATCTAATCTAATCCTAAAAAAAATATAAATCCTAATTAATTTAAATCCTAATTAATTTAAACGCAGAACTATACCAAAATTCATCCATACTCTTCATATACCAAAATTCTCTCATCCAAAAAATAAATTTATCATCCATACTATTATATTAGTCCAATGTCACTTCGTCATATTTTAAATTGATCCTAATTCTGTCATGTTAGTCTGTCAGTCACTTCCTCAAACTCATCCGAGTTGCAAAAAAAAAATAGGTTCACTATAAAAAGTGGCTAATGCAATTATATTGCAAAGCCCAAATTTAATTTTATCTTTTTCCGGATGCCCCGGCGAATTATGTCTTTAAAAATCCCCTCCCCCTTTTCTAAATATTTGCTCAGTGTTAATTTTGTCCTTGATACCTGTTTAAATTCTCTTACTCTTTTTTTAAAATTGTTCTTATGTCTTTTATTAACCTCCTTTCTGTTTCCAGTTTGTCTGTAAGTTTTAACTATATTTTCTTTAAAATTAAAATTGGTCTTTTGTTTGTTGTCCTCAGTCTGTTCGTTTGTTTTGTCTAATAACATCCAAATGTTCCTTTCACTCTGTCCATCCACATCAACATTCATCCTATTTTCTTGAATTTCACTTAATACTAATTTTTCTACATTTTGACTCTCTTCCTCCACCTCTTTCTCTAAAATTTGGGTCTGTTCCTCCCCACTGTTATTCTCTGTTCCTTCTACTTCATCAACTTGTGACTGACTGTCAATAATAAGAACCTCTTTTTCTACTTCAGAATTCCCTTCATCCAACTTGTTAATTTTTTGATTTAAGTGCTTTTCTAAGTTTTCTCCTGCTTTATCTATTCGATTTCCTAAACATTGTTTATCTTTCTGCAAATTCTCTATCTGGTCCTTCAAATTGTCCATATTTTTATTTAATTTAACTTCTAAATTTTTTATATCGCCTCTTAAATTTGTCTCTAATTTTCCTAATTTGTCCCCCATTTCCCTTTTTAAATTTGTCTCTAAATTTCCTAATTTATTACTTTGCTCTTCCATTTTTTGATTCATATCCCCCCTTAAATTTCTACCCTGTTCTTCTATTTTTTGATTGATATTTCCAATATCCCCCCTTAAATTTCTACCCTGTTCTTCTATTTTTTGATTGATATTTCCAATATCCCCCCTTAAATTTCTACCCCGTTCTTCTATTTTTTGATTCATGTTTCCAATATCCCCAGTTAACTTTGTCAACACAACACGGAGCCATTCCATATCAGGAGCAGCAATGCCCTCTTTTTCTTTATCTTTATTTACCCCCTCCCCTTGCGACTCCTCACCTGTACCCTGCATGGACTCCATTGCGGCTGGAGTCTCCCTTTCTCTATCTTCCGATAACTCCATATCGGATCTTTCCTCCGAACTTGACCCTTCCTCTCTACTTTCCTCCTCTAATCTTCTCGCTTGTCCTCTGGTAATTGGCATTTTCTTACTTTACTAAATATATAATTACTAAACAAAAACAATGTTATATAAAATAGTAACCTTCTTTTGAAGTTGGCAAAAAAAAATATTATTTCTCAAAATTAAATGTAACCCTTATTTGTCTCTATTCTATCCTTTTCATCTTTTTCAACCTGTTTCCCTACTTTAATTAATATAAAAAAAATTCTCCCATCAAGGTTTTGCCAAAATATGATGGGGCTTTGTGGCGAAAATCGTCCACACAAGGGATATGCCAAAAATGTGATAATAAAAGCTTGTTTGCTACCACATTTCCTGTAGAAATTTATCTCTTTTGTTTATTTAAATTTTGATTTCTACAGTAGTTTGCCGAAAATTGCCCTAAAAAAAATATTATCAATAATTTATGACATGCAATTTTTAAGAAAGTACACGTATACAACGAAAAAAATTCAATTAAACAAACTTTACACTTGGATTCACAAAGAGATACCAATTTTTAATAATTTTAAATAATATTAATTTCTAATCCAAAGGTTTTTTTTTAAATGATACTACTGGGACAACAGGGAAGATGAATAGAATAGAATTTGAAGAGGACAAATAATTGGGTTATTATCTATATTTACATATTTAAATTTTTAAAAAACTTAACATTTGAACAAACAAAACAAAAATTTACAATGGCACAAAAACATTAAATTAATACTTAAAAAAAAACTATTTCTTTTTTTATTTGGGCATATTGAAAATAGATATTATTAATTGTACCTTCTTGACGCCTCTACCACAGAAACCAGACCCCGTCAACTTTTCACACTTTAATTCCACCCCAGTCAACTTTCATCTAATTGTTCAACTTCATTTTATTTAAAACATATCAAACCACATGCACCGTTTAAGAGCTAGCTCACGACTCCATTTTTAACACTATTTCACAGCTGTTTTTTATATGTTTTCTTGTTTTGTTTCTCAAACACCTTGATATATATCTAATATATATATGATATTAGATTATAATAAAAAAAATTACTTTTTATTCATAAAATATTCATTAAAAAAATGTTCCGTAGTGTACATCACAATATATATATATATATATATATATATATATATATATATATACGATATTATATATATATATATAATATCGTAAACTAAACACTATACTAACATAATAATTTAAACCTCACGATCGCGGGATCGAAACTCGACCGAGACTTATGTTTTTTATCTAGGACAAAAAAAAAATTGAGCACGTCGTCCTTCAGATAGAACGTTAAGAGATGTTCCCGAGCCAGAGCGACAAATAAGCGCGATATATTTCGGAGTTAAAGCCCAGGAATGAGTCAACTAAACTATATATACATATATATAGTCCTGGCCCACCACAGAATCAGCTTATTTGAGGTTTATAATCAGAGTGGTTGGTTGATAAAGTTTACAGAGGGGGTGAATTGTGAGTGGAGCTGGTGTGGATTCAGCTATAATTTGATATGCGGGAGAGCGGGCACACACGGTAGATCCAAGGGCTGGCTGGCTCTGGTGGCACTTAGCCGATTGCCGTGTGAATAATTGTTAGGAAGGAGACAGCTCTGCTCTTCTCTCCCCTCAATATCTCTAATGCAATCCTACCACGGCCACACCAACCTAACTCTAACCTTCCATCTACTGTCCTCAGATTTATTTCCCACATCTAAACCAACTTCACATCTAAATAAATTATTATTATATTAATATATAAATTTAAAATTGTGTAACAAGATTCTGAAATTATAATAATATTAGTAAATATTTTTTCACAATTGAAATTTGGAATGAAGAAGCTAACTTACGAGGTGTGTTCAAAAAATAACGGAGATTTTCGATTTTGAAAATAATTTTATTTATTCGTCTACATCAATGTTATCCCCTTCAAAATAGTCCCCATTAGATATTATACACTTGTGCCAGAGCTTCTTCCAATTCCCGAAACACTTCTGGAACTCGATCTTTGGGATAGCATTTAGCTCTCTCAGCGATGCGCTTTTAATCTCATCTATGCTTGTGAAACGACGGCCCTTTAAGGTTCTCTTTATTGTTGGGAACAGAAAAAAGTCACACGGAACCATGTCTGGCGAATGTGGAGGCTGGGGCATCATTAAGCAATGAGGTGTGAGCAGGTGCATTATCGTGGTGCAAAAGCCATGAATTCCGGATTTTTTTTCGGATTGCTTCACGCAAACGGCGTTGCACATGTAGTTAGTACCTTATTGATCGTTTTACCTTGTGGCAAGAACTCATGGTGCGCTATGCCGTTAAAATCAAAAAACACAGTGAGCATGATCTTCACATTCGACCGCACTTGTCGAGCTTTTATACCACTCGTAAACCCTAGTTATACTCATAGCAGACTCACCAAAAGCAATGTTTAACATTTCTAAAACTATGCTGCACTTTATTCCATTCTTATAGCAAAATTTAATGCAATTTCTCTGATCCATTTTTTAAACAAATAAATAATCGCCGATCATACCAAAACACATAATATGTGTAAACTATATATTATATAGTTTTGGAACACACATTTTTCGATGTTTCCTTGATTAACCCGAAAACGATTAGTCCTATGGAAAAATGTATTCTCACCAAAAATGTTCCTTATTACATTTCCAATGTCTAGTGTGACCTCAGAAGTGCGATAGGACCACTACATCCAAAGTTATAGCGCCCCAAAGAACTAAAAATAAATTTTCATGGAAAATATTTCAAAGTAATGTTTATATTGTACTAGCTGCAGTATTTTGTGGCGGTTCGGGGCAGAACAAAGTGGGGATGAGATAAAAATCCAGAACGTTCTTTATCAGCCCAGCGTAGTTGAGTGCGGTACGCATGTTGTGACAAACCAACTGTGACAAATCACATTTTAATAAACCAAAATCTGGATTGAAAACCGAACGTAAGAATTGAAAATGTATCAAAAGCACAATAAATGTGCTATATTATAAAGGGCTCCGGATCTTGAAGCGTGATGATATGAAGCCTAAAGCCTTCCTTGAAAAATATTTTAAATGTAGGTGAAAACCGCATCGAAATCTGTTCACAGGTTCCGAAGTTTATTGCAATTACACAAAGATAGTCAGTTAGCTTCACACAGAAATCGTATTTTACAGAAGTAGAGATTGCATAGCAACGAATGATAAAAATATATTTAAGGTATATATATTTAAATATATATTTTTAAAAAAAAGGGCACTGGTAGCACAGTGATGTGCGTGCTTGCGTATTGAGCTCAAGATCGCGGTTTCTTCGAGGCTCTTAGGTTTTTTATCTGGGAGGTGAATCGGAAGGGGCATTAAGCGATGGTCCCGAGCCTGTAAAGTCTCGTTCAGGTACTCGTTCTCACAACTCAAAAAATAGAGTAGGTCTCGTTACTCTGGTAGTAGGCGATATGACCTTGTACCCAATTGTATGTTAATTTAATAGGAATCTGATACAATCTGATTATAAGAAAACAGCTGTTTAGTTATGAGCATATGCTAGTAGATGCACATTATTTCAAGGCCAAATGGATAGTAGTTAAAAAAACGTATGACTATAAATAAAAGCAGATTAATTACAATAAATGAGAGGGGTAACTAATAAGACTGGATAGACAAGGCTTGTTATTCGAGCTAATTAATGTCAAGGAAGACACCCCTCCGGGCCCTAGAACCCTCCTAAAAACATGTGTACAACTTCCTCAGCCAGTCTACTTCTTCCTGCTAATGGTCTCACCCTCCCAGGAACAACCTTATGGGGGCTTTTTATAGGCAACCACCCTCCTCAGATGTCACCCACTCCACTAACGAGAGAACCGACTAATTGGAACCGGAATAAGGAACACCAGGCGTTGGAAACACAGGGAAATACGAATAAGGAGTTCGGATAATCAGACACTTTGTTGTACAAAACGCTATACAATAAATCTAGATAACAAAAAAAAATTGGTGAATCACTGCAGTAAATAAACTCCCCAGTTCGCTTGAAAATCAATATGCGTCTTAGTTAATTAATATAATATGGCTCAGGTCTGACGTCATATCGCCCACTACCAGAGAGCTCTTATGTAACTCTGATGGTCGTGAGCCCGACTCTAAATTTTGCGTAACTAGGTTAGGAGTCTTTAACGAGTACATGACATTGCATAGGCTCGGGAGCGTTTTAGGGTTTTTTTGTTGGTTCCATTCCTCTGATACACCATATGCCATTGGCTGAAAATTAATAGCTATCATCCTAATGGGGTTTTGGATTCACATGTAAAAGTTTGTGTTGATACATTCAATTTCACGCGCAGATATTAGCGTTTTTGAGAAGAGGAGAGGTTGGTAGAGAAGACAGCAGGCAAAGACGACATAATGAGAAAATATACAGACGACAGACCGAGAGAGGCAACAGACGGAGAAGAAATGAGGAATGAAAACAATGATCATTACAGTTTCCCATTTGTTATATCGTGGGCTTACTGCAAGAACCCATTAAGTCATTTTTACTTAGTTGTATTTTGCAGCCTACATTTGTAAGATATTGTCATAATAGGTTTTGTTTTTTCTGTTTACTTCAAACAGCTATACAAGCAGCGACTTAGTTTTTTTTATTGGAATGAGCACATTTTTTTCTATAAGTAACAAACAGTATCTCAGATCAGCAAAAAAATGACTTAATGGGTTCTTGCAGTAAGCCCACGATATGTCCCCTGGAAGAGACTGGCTACGGAGAGAGGCGACATACGAAGAAGACAAACAGAATGAGGCGACAGAAGACTAACAGAGAGAGGTGAGATACAGAGAAGACATACAAAGACAACAGATAGTCAGAGAAGTACAGCTCCTGATGCTCGAAAATGTAGATGAGGAATGAAAACGATGATATTACAGTTGTTGGCTGCGGAGCGAGACGACAGACGAAGAAGACAGTCAGAATGAGGCGAGAGAGACAACAGAGAAGATTAACAGAGAGATGTGAGGTACAAAGAAGACATACAAAGACAACAGATAGAGAAAGACAGCTCCTGATGCTCGAAAATGTCGATAAGGAATGTAAACGATGATCTTACAGTTTCCCATTTGATATATGTCCCCTGGAAGAGACTGGCTACGGAGAGAGACGATATACCAAGAAGAAAGACAGAATGAGGCGACAGAGACAGAAGACTAACAGAGAGAGGTGAGATACAGAGAAGACATACAAAGACAACAGATAGAGAAAGACAGCTCCTGATGCTCGAAACGGTCGATGAGGAATCAAAACGATGATCTTACAGTTTCCCATTTTGATATATGTCCCCTGGAAGAGACTGGCTACTTAATACAAATTGGCGGAAGCAAGACGTATTGTACAGTGCATAACCCAACACTGTCTAATAGAAATATACTGTTGTTTACTTCTAGCTGTCCAACTTTAGTGCTCTGCCATTTTTTATAACATAAAGGGATTGAATGGAGTAGCGTGTAAAATATTGAGGGTTGGGTGTGGTTGGTTGGAGCCGGGTTTTCGGTATTGAAGAGGGTTGGGTTGGAAAAAAAAAAGGTGGGTAACTTTGTTGGTAACGGGGTAAAAGGGAGAGAAAAAGAGGGTGG
This sequence comes from Aradus depressus, assembly GCA_963662175.1. Classification (NCBI taxonomy): domain Eukaryota; kingdom Metazoa; phylum Arthropoda; class Insecta; order Hemiptera; family Aradidae; genus Aradus; species Aradus depressus. Next base: position 40,810,101 of record OY759214.1, read on the forward strand.
TTGGCATTGTGCTGTGAGGACCACTCACTCTCCTCTGTATTTTATTGTAACGATCTATTACTGGAGTGCTTTGTGTCCAACGCCACTATAGTCGACTTTCCTCCCTCTGTCCTTCCACCCTTCTATCTCATTCCATTCCACGACCGCCTTCCTCTTGTTCCACTTCCATAAAATTGGATATTAATGAATAGGACAAGAGTCTCTTCCAAGGGACATAGATTAGATGGAAAAGTCTCTGCTTCCTTTCTCAACCTTTGTTACTTCTCAAACTACAAATTTATGGTATTCCGAGCATCTGTTAGCTCTGGTTTCCAGGGTGGAGAGAGACAGCAAGGAGCAAACTCAGACAGCAAGGAGTAAGCTCAGACAGCAAGGAGCAAGCTCAGACAGCAAGGAGTAAGCTCAGACAGCAAGGAGCAAGCTCAGACAGCAAGGTGCAAACTCAGACAGCAAGGAGCAAGCTTAGACAGCAAGGAGGAAGCTTAGACAGCAGCTTGCAGGAGTTTTATAGCTTTAACTTTCTTCTTTAGTTTAAGGTAATCATGCGAAAATTCGAGATAGAATTTTCAACGAAATTACATGTTTTGACATGTTTCACGTTTATGTGAGTATATGAAAGTGTGAAACTTTGTGGGCGCTCCAACTCAAAAAAGATTGTCGTAATGAACTTTAAAATTGAAATGACTAAGTACATTTTATAAACTTATACTTAAAACCTAATCAAAAATCTCTTAGAGAGTTTTGAATTATCATAATAAATTTTGTGTCAAAATACATTCATTATATCGGTATTATTATGGTTTTTGAGTCGAATGCCCCAAAATCTGATTCCCCACAACCCTTCGACAGATTGTTCATAGATGGACGAACGTTTCTTTCTTCATTTTTGGGATAACTTCTCGAATTGTTGACAGATTACATAACTTCCCTTATACATTGTATTGCTGAGGAAGTAATGAACAGTTTTTATTATTATTTTTTCTTGTCATTATCCTAATAACCTTTAAGTATCTAATTGACAATAGGAAGAAATCATTTTAGAAGGTTAAAAGAGAGCTAAGGGCCTTCATCATATATTTTTTTTCTCCATTTTTTATTTTTTCAACGCTCCCTTTTGTAGTACTGGAGTCTTATTCAAAAAATCAAAAATAAAAGATAAGAAAATAAAAAATAAAAAGAGCCAACGGCCTTGCTTTGCAGAGACGCAACTCACGACTGTTGGGTCTGAGGCGGCTCACTACAGAATATATAATCAGCTATTATCTCCAAGCCGGGCTGCAGGCAAAGCCCCCAGGCCCAGCCATGAGCCCCATCCCCCAACACCTAATTGCTTCATTTGCATAATACAAATATTTGTTATACAAAATATTTTAAATTAGGAAAATTATGAAAAATATTGTATTCACACCTAGGAGAAACTACAATAAAATGTGTTCCTTGATAATATATATTTTTTATTACTTCTAGCTATACTGAGTATAGGGGAAGTTATGTAATCGGTAAAAAATTTGATTCGTAATTTGCCGACCTCCTGATTCCAAAAAGGAATAAAAAAAATTACAGTCTGTCTGTGAACATGATAGCTTCCAATAGAGTGAGTGTATTAGAACGAAATTTTATTTGTATAACCAGAAGGGGGATTTGGGGGAACGCTTATCACAAAAATTTTAATAATTGCCCTTGTAATCGATGAATCGACAAAAAATTTAATATGTACATTCAAAGCCCCATAAAGGAAGACAATTAATTATTCGCGAAATCGACCAAAGCGAACTGAGGGATCAGTGAAGGGGGACTAGACTCATCATTTATATTATTTTATTATTTATATTATTTTATTGGCTATTACATACAAATCGTATCCCTTATTTCCTGATAACAATGTTGCATTTTTTATATTTTATTATACACCAAGTATGCTCTGTCTAAATAAAGCATATATGTGAAAAATTGGCATGATATATCGTTAAACCCAGAGCGGGTTACGGGCAACATAAAGTGTAACATAACCTGACACAGATAACCACAAAAGGAAGCCACAAAGTTTGACACGGGCCTTATAAGAATGCTACATGTGAATTTATATGAAAATCCGAGCAGCCTTAGTGAGCTAACACTGATTTTATTCTTCGCCCCCTCAACTCCCGGGCTAGAAGGATGCTGCATGTGAAGTTTCATGTAGATCCTTCCAGCCACTAACGCACACCGTGTGATTCATTAATATAAGTTATTAATGCACTTTCTACATATTTTTAAATTTCTAATAGTTACCTACTACAAAAAATAAAGAAAAAACGTATGAATATATACGATTTTTAGAGACCTTCTTAATTGTAAAAAAGTACAGAAGCATCATTATGATGTTGGAAATATATGTTAGATTTGGACACGCTATGTTATAAAAAATAATGTTTCATGGCATAACAAGAAAGGAAGATGTTATAATGTAAGTAAGAGAAACAAGATTTAGATTTGATATTAAACTAACATTGTTAATTTTTATACGTTCATATCTATGTAATATTTTTCAGTTTGTACTTGAAAATGTCCTGATGGATGAAATATTGTATTTCTAAATGATGAAAAAATAAATTAAATAGAATGAGACCAAAAAGGGCTAATATTTGGGAATAATTAAAATACCTACATTAAATGAAAAAACGTATGTTTATTTTAAAAAATATTGTCTATTTCACAAATATGTATAAAATATGGGAGTACTTTCGGTATTGCTAACATATTCAGTCACGACTTAACAAATAATGATAGCTACCTAATACAGTTTTTTTTTTAATTGAATACTAACCTACTTAAGTCAAACGGTAGATCACGACTATTATATTAACAAATTTAAATTTAAAATAAAACAATAATAATTTAATTAAGACTCGGATAATTTATACCCTCCCTCCATTAATAAATAAAATAAGGAACTCCTTTAATCCACCCTCTTGAACCCCTACTTTTTTCTTAAGTAGTGGTGGGGCTAATTTCCAATTATTTACATTTAAAATCCCCACCCCTATAATCGATTTAAGCCCCAGCCATTAACTACATTAATCTAATGGATAAAAATCAATCACAGGTCCACTTTAATCGTCACCGTTACAGATTCACTGGTAATATCCTTTCTTTCTTTATTTCAGTTATTTTTTTAGCTTTATTCTTGAAAATTGTTTATTATTGTTTTATTTTTATTCTTATTTCCTTCTTATTATAGCATTTAATATGCTTAGTATGAAGAATCGCCCATCCCAGTAGTGATGATCGTATGGCAAATTGAGGCTCGATAAATCTTTTTACGGGATCTCATATATATTATACATAAATCAGTCATTTCATGAACTGCCGGTATATATTGTGAAATTACGTTAAATGCCTAGGCTTTTATTTTCTGAAACGACGTATTTACGCTCAGCCCTTGATGTTCTACACAATCTGACTCGTTAAACAATGTCACACTTGTTGAGGCTATAAGCTATTTTTTATGTCACTTCAGTGTTAAGTTCAAAGCTAAAATAGTTAAACAAATTGTGTTTCCAGATGAATAAAGGTGAAGAGCTATTTTTCAATCATTATAATACATATTACAGCTCAAAACCAAACAAACGTCCATATTCATAGATATATGTATATGGGTTCGTATAATACATTTCAAGCGTACATGAAAAAACAATTTTTTTCTTCAAACTTTGTGAGAATGTTTCCTTAGTACCTCTGAGCATTTGTGTAAAATTTTAGATTTTTATAAACTAATGGTTCCGATATACACCAGTTCAACGTTGGCCAAAAACGTGATATATGCTAAAATCGAGTTTTTTAAATTATAAATTGCGCGAAAGCAAAAATAAAAAAAAACTCAAGATAACTTTTTTTTAAAACAAATTTCCCGTACTGTTTAAAAAAATTATGTTGACCTTCTATGTCCTTTGATATACCTTTGTAGCCATTTTAAGTGGCAAAATTGTTTGCTTGAAAGCTAGAACCCCATTTTTTTTTAGACGTTTGCTTATATAACATGTAAACAATTAGTCCTATCGAAAAATTGATTCTTAACAAAAATGTTCCTTATTAAAATTCCACTCATTGCTAGTTCTCAAATTTGAGTTAGGGCCAATACGAACGAAGTTTACGCTCTGAAAAAATTAACAATATATATTGTGGTAGAGAATAGTATAGTATGTCTACTATTTTTTTTTTTTTATATCCCCAGCAATACGAATTTTAGGGGATGGTATGTAATCAGTCAGAAATTCGCGCAGTTATCAACGGAATTTCATAATTTTCGACCTCCTGATTCCAAAAGTGAAAAAAAAACGAAATTTTATATGTGTATCCAGATGTAATGAATGTATCGACACAAAATTAAGTATGCGAATTCACAAAATTCAGATGTAAATTTTGCCAATTGGGCAAATGCCAATTTCATTTTGACCCCATGCCATAGATCCGCCAATTGGGGTTTCATGGCAAGTAGGTAGATGGAAGGGACGAGTTGAAGAGGAAGCCTCTTTATACCCTAATTAGAGTTGAGCCCAACTCATCATTACTATTCATAGACCATCCAACTCAACTCACTACGAACTGACTCCACACACCAACCAATCCTTTGTTTTCACTCAAGAGGACAGCAATTATATTTAATTTTCGTTACCCACCGCCCCACGTCGTTACCACCAATACCAACAAACATTTTACTAAACCACCTGGAATCTAAACAATATACAACACACCCACCCTCTCTCAGTATTCTCTTCATACGTCCTTAATCCTGAAAATGAGATGAGAGAATGAAGTAAAGATGCGCATATATCTTTAAAATATAGACATAACAGGACCATCATACATCGACATTGCTTCCGGAAAGGGATTTTTAACCAGAAAACGGGATTTTCAGGGTTTTGGTGGGGGATCGGAATAGGATGAAGGGATTTTTTGGGATATTTTTAGCTTTTTTTTTTTTATGCGCATATGTTAATGTTTTATATTAAATCATACCTACTTGTTATATTATTTTCTAGCCTAAAATGTCTAGTATGAAATACTCTAAATACATATTTTCTTAATTAATTTTATTGTTCAAATAGTTATTATATAAATAAGTAGAGGGCGCCGGTAGCTCAGTGGTATGCGTGCTTGACTTCTGAGCTCAAGAATGTGGGTTCGTAACCCGACCGAGGCCCTTAGTTTATTTTATCTGGGAGGTAAAATAAACGTAAGCACGCCGTCCTTCGGACGGGACGTTAAGCGATGGTCCCGAGCCTGTACGATGTCAGATACTCGTTAAAGACCCCTACCCTAGGTGAATAAAAATTTAGGGTAGGCAAAATTTAGGACTCCCAGAGTAACCCGACCGAGGCTCTTAGTTTATTTTATCTGGGAGGTAAAATAAACGTAAGCACGCCGTCCTTCGGACGGGACGTTAAGCGATGGTCCCGAGCCTGAACGATGTCAGGTACTCGTTAAAGACCCCTACCCTAGGTGAATAAAAATTTAGGGTAGGCAAAATTTAGGGCTCCCAGAGTAGATTCGGGCTCATGTCCACCAGAGTGACAAATGAGCGCTCTGGTAGTAGGCGATATGACCTCGTAGTTAAAGCCCGGGCATGAGTCATAAAACCTAACCTAACCTATAAATAAGTAATTAGGAGTGTCCAGCTGGTCCCTGATACTCGAACGTGTCCCTTGACCTCTTCTCTAGAAAGATTCACCACCTGAAGATGGCAAATTGCCGAAACTAGTTGTGGTAAAAATAAAAAAATATGTTGGATTGATATATCTAATTACTTATTTAACAAGTTAGTCCACTACTGCCTACCACCCAGAAATAAATAGTTATTATGTTTTGAATATTGCTTTTTATTGCGCTTTTTATTATATACTTATGTTGATGTTTTATATTACTACATACCATAATTAATATGATTTCATGACTTTATTTTATTAACCCTGTTTAAAATTTTGGTGGATTTTAATGATAACGTTTTTTGCAGAGATAATTTAGGGATTTTTAAAATAATTGGTGGGATAAAATGGGATATTTTTCTGATGGTGGTGGGATTGTTTTCGAACCTGGAAGCACTGTATACCGACGACTTTACCAGATCAATCTCCCCTCCCCTCAAATTCATTTGATACTGGCATTAGTGGGTATATGAAAGTAATATGTTGGCATCAGCGTAATTCTGAGAGTGGTTTTAAGTATTAGAATATTTTTAAATAAAAACTACGAATAATAATATATTTTTAAAATGTGTCACAATGCGATCAAACGTAAAAAAAAAAAGGGCTTCAAAATGTCTATTTAGGACGGTTTTCGGCATGTATCTCCGCCATCAAAAAAATGTATTTCATATAAAATGCTCCTTTTACTTTTCTCTACAAATTTTATTTGAAGAGCTTTTTGATTAAGTCATAAATATAATTGGTATCTTGTAAAATGAACTTTGGCTCCGAAATAAATCTGATCAAATGTAAGTTAACACATGTGACACATCATCGCGAAAATTGTCCTTGAAACGCGAATCTTTATCTGGAATTTTTGCTCGATTACAATAGTTTCTTATGCTAAAGGTATAAGTAAAAAAAAAAAGGAATAACAATCGTAAGGTTCTATTTTACAAGATAAATGAAAGAAAAAAGATGAAAGACATGAAAATTTAAGTAAACCTTGTTTTGATGAAAGTGGATAAGATTTGTGAATATTGTTGGAAAAGGAAAAAGGACGCGAGGTGGTTGAAAAAATGGATGAAACTCCCTCCCTTATTTGACTTCTTTATATTTTATATCCCACCACAATAATATATCTCCATAATCCCTGCTTCAATATTCTACAGAGATCTGTCTCTCTCTCACTCTCTCTCTCTCTCTCTCTCTCTCTATTTAAAGGGAAGATTTTAGTCAACTTATTTCCAGGTCATAAAGATAGCTATTTAAAAACCGGACTAAATCTGGGATAAAAAAAATTTTGGGATACCGCGAACAAATTGGAAGTTTATAGGTTTTAATCTTTGGGAGGCTTACTTTCATTTTCACAATTATTTAAATTTAATTATTATTTTTTTTTATAACTAAGAAGTGATTAGGGGTAAAATGATTCGAGATAAACTATACAAAAATACATGTTTTCATATTATTTATACTTTTTTTCTGAGGGCGCCACAGTAGCTCAGATGTAGGGTGCTAGCCTATTGAGCTCAATCAAGATCGCGGGTCCCACAGCAGAGTCGGGTTCATGACGATCAGAGAGACGAAAGAGGGCTATGACCTTGTAATTAAAGCCCGGGCATGAGTCACAATAAGTGATTATACTTTTTATTGTATTCATATTTATTTTAATTATATAATTTATATATGGCGTTTCAAGTCTCTATTTAAGCAATGTCCGAATACATTTTTAGCGTTCTGTGTTGATAAAGTGGAAATACTAATGAATAAAATAAAATGATAGATAAAACACTTTTTTGAACACTTATATTGTCTAATTCCACAAACATATACTTAAATGTGTACCGGTTTCGGCTTACGCCATCGTCAGCACAATGTTCAACAATAATTCAGATATTTGCCAGGCATACATATTTATATTAACCTAAGAGTACCTGAGGAGAAAGGGTCCCCTTCCTCTGGTAAAACCAGGGGGTGGAAGTCTCTATTCTAACTGTAATAGCTAACTGTGCACTTATTTGAAAACCAGGAAAATTAAATTAAATTTAAGTATATGTTTGTGGAATTAGACAATATAAGTGTTCAAAAAAGTGTTTTATCCATCATTTTATTATATTTAAGCATATATAATGTCATAATAGTGTGTATTTTGAAATAATTACTTTTAACAATAGTCATTAAATACCCTTACTAAAAACATGGTATGGGAGCCCAAAAATGTTGAGAGGAAAGGCTCTGGGTACGTCTCAGAAAGGGTAAGGCACGGTTCAATGGTTTGAACTGACCTCCTATAGTTGAGGTGAGGAGGTTCCTCCCCATGTGATGACGTCACTTCATGTCCCAGAACATACAAATTGTCTCTACTGGTGCCACAACCATAATATTTAGATATCGCTTCAATATATCTGAATGCTATAACCTAAACCTTGGTTGCTTCAACCAAAATATGCAGACATATACTCTGGTCGCCACAACCATACAGGGTTAGATAAGGCGGTAATGATAGTCGATGTATAGGTCGAACACATCCAGAGAATATAATTCTGACAACCATAATCCTGGATGTTGCAGATATATTTTTTGAATTCAGTCAATTCTTTATATATATTTTCATAATAATGCTCTTAAATAAAACGTACAGAAAAAGTAATTATTTCTATATTTTCCATTTTCTCTTTCCTCAATTTTTATCTACATGAATATTCATTTCCCTCTCTTGTTGTGTTTTAATAATGCACCATTTTAATTTTTCCCCAACAAATATATATATTTTTTTTTGTCGGTCTTTATTGGCCATTAAAAGTAATAACTAGAAAGAGAAAAGAGACCCAGAGGAGAGAGAGAGAGGTTGTTAAAAATTCGGGTCGCGCGGCGAACGGAGTCTTGGAGAAGTGAAATGTGAGTGGGACGAGGCATTAGGGAGCTGGGAGCTAAAGGCGGCACATGGCACCCCCATGGCGCAGACCGCCCCCACAGAGTAATAAACAGAGCCCCGGGGGTGGTTGAGACGGGTTAACTCGGGCATAACTCGCACCGCACCTGCCTGCACTGTCGTCTACACCGGGACCAGTCAACCTAGGTCCCCAAGTCTGCACAAATGTTCTCATAGAGCTCAGATATTGTTTTTTTACACCTCAGTCAAGATAACGCTGAAGAAGAATAAACGTTAAACCAAAAACTGAATCACTGGATATGTACTTCCCTAGTACGAATTAATCAATGATCTTATCGCTTACCCTTCAAAAACAATCGTCCAATTTCGAAGATCATTAATAAGTGTCATCCTTACGGAGTTTTGAACTTAAATATAAAATTTCATGTCGATATATTCACGACATACGTAGTTATTAGAGTATTTGAGTTGAGCCTCATTCCCTTCGACCGATTACAATATGTCGATACATTCAAGAAATCGGCAGTTATTGGCATTTTTTAGTTGACTCCCTCTCCTTTGGCTGATTCCACTGAAAATTAATGTCACCCTTATAGAGCTTTGAATATACATATGAAATTTCGTGGCAATACATTAATTACAACGACAAATATTAGAGTTAAGCCACCCTCCTAATCCCCCTCTTCTCTTTGTCCGATTTGGCTGAAAATCAACAGGTGTCGTTCTTAGTGGGTTATAGATACACATATACAATTTCGTATAGATCCATTGAATTTATCAAAAATACATGTTTTCATAATATTTATACTTTTTTTTGAGGGCAGTAGCTCAGATGGTGGTAGCCTATTGAGCTCAAGATCGCGGGTCCCAAGTCGGGTTCATGGCGACCAGAGCGACGAAAGAGGGCTAGGCTATGACCTTGTAATTAAAGCTCCGGGTATGAGTCACAATAAGAGACTGTACTTTTTATTGTATTCATATAAGTAAATTTTAAAAACCTATATAATTTATATAGTAATTCGTTAAAAATACACACTATTCCAATATTTTTTACACTTTTATTCGGAACATATAGGTACGACGGTGTTTTAAGTCTCTATTTAAGCATATAATAATGTCATAATAGTGTGTATTTTGAAAGAGTTTTAACAATAGTAATTGAATACCCTTACTATAAACATGGTATGGGGGCCCAAAAATGTTGAGAGGAAAGGCTCTGGATACGCCTCAGAATGGGTAAGGTATGGTTCAGTGGTTTGAACTACCGTCCTGTAGTTGAGGTAAGGAATTGTAGTGTTCACAGATACCCAACCACTAACAATTTTTTGTCAGTTTTAAATTTAGGGGTTCGTAAATCATGAAATTCCTGTGAAAACTCAACAACGACTCGCCTAAATTTTTGAATCTTCAAAGAGAGATTTGTTTTATTGGTTCATCGAAAAGAACTCTGAAGATCATCCACATATTGGAAGAAGAAAAAAAAGATGATAGTATAGAGATAGGGAGATGAGATGAGAAGGTGCAATAAATATTGAAGGGAGAGAGAGGAAGTGAATGGATTGGTGATGGTGTTGGTGACGAGGAGGGGAGTGGGGATGTTTTGTGAGGGGGGCACACAGCACAACAGCACAGAGCATAGTGCACAACAGCACAGTGTGTGTGTATGTAATATATGTCGGGAGCCTCTAGACTTTGTGTGTAAACCTGCCTCTTCACAACACAACCAGCCCCTCATCCACTCCGCCTGTCCCCTCACTCTACGGATTATAAAAATGTATGTTTGGATATGTCAGCCATGGTAGAAGAGCTCAAAGGTACAGAATAAGAAGACTTGTCACTTTGGTTATTTAACAAAACGTACACAAAACAGTAATAAATCCATCTTTCTATCACCGTCTGACAAGAGAAAATTCCAAAAATGTGTGTATTTTCTCTACTGCACCTTAAAGAAAAATTAATGTTAATATTAATTTTCAAAGTATAATTAAACAGAGAAGTAAGCATTATGTGAAGTCAAGGTACTCTCGTGTAAATAAAAAACTCAGTACTCGGCCAACATTTCGGGAACTATTTATTTCCTTCCTCAGGGTCTTATAATGACTACGAGTGGATGGTACCCCGATGGTGTAAGTTAGTTGGTTTTTGTGACTCATGTCCGGGCTTTAATTATGATCCTAATACCAGAGCGCTCTTTCGTCACTCTCTTTAGAGGGGTCCTGGACCCACATAAAAATTTCGTATCGATACAGTCATTCTAGTAGTTATCGTCTTCACAGACAGAACTTTTTTTCATATTTGGAATCTAGAGGACGGAAAGTATGAAATTCTGTTGAAAACTCCGCATCAAATTTTTGGCTGATTACATAAATTTCCCTGTACTTCATATTGCTGAAGTATCACTTAAGAATTAATAAGAGGGCGCCGCACAGTGAGTCGAATGACCATTTTAGGTGGACAAAAGTCAAGTCAAAAATTTAAGATTTCCCGCCCTAGACATTGTTGTCGAAAGCTGAGTGCCTCCGAAAATGTAAATATTTACCTTATAATGAAAATATATACTGCATAGAGATGGAACAAATCAAGTATTCACGTTTGAACAAGTGTTGTCATTCTACTGCGATAAGATGCGGATTTATTAATCTGACTGCACTAATATCAGTTCGATCATTGTTTGAGCTATATTCGGCAGTTGAAATAGAGTCTAAAGAGAAAGGTAAGTAATCGTATGCACCGTTCTTGTAAGTAGTGTTCAGTTACAGAGATATTTGAACTGTTTTATTAAAAAATCCGTTACATCCATAATTTTGAACGAGAAAAAATAATGTTTACCGAAAGGCTCCCGAGCTAATTGACTCATTTTCCTTTTCGTTATACTTTCTAGTTTTCAGATGCATTTGTATCTTTTTGCTATACTTCGTATTTTTAATAATAATGAACTGATTTTCAGAATCAGTGCTCAATATTCCCCGGAGCCAGTTTTTGAAGAGTGGTCCAAGTTCCCGAAAAAATTTCGTATGATGGCATTGAAAAAATGTTTCCCTGGAAAGCAGATAGATTCATTTATTCACTAAACGTTTGACATGTTTTATTGAGTTGGCTTTTGTATCATATTTTGATACCTGCACAATTCAATCAGTTTGTACATATCTTGTTTGTTTCCTTGAACCAAGGAACTAATAGAAGCATCTAATATTGAGCAAGTGTTACTAATCTAGACGCTCAGAGGTTTACCTTTTTCTTATTCATGTAAAGTAGTTTTATTTTCTTCTACGATTTATTAAAGAGTAAACTTAATTTACTAAAGAGTAAACTATCAAATTAAATAAAGTGTTATTTTCATCCATTGTTCCGTCTATTATTTGATCTTACTGTTTTTCACCCATAATGTATCGATCTGTCTCATCTCCATCTCGTAATGTTAATCGTCCAACCATCTAATATTGAGCAAATTTTACTAATGTAGACGCTCAGAGGATTAAGTAACATACCGAACCATGGGCCATACATATTAAACTACTTATGATTAGCGTTTTTTTCAAATTATAGCGTTTAGGTTTAAAAACGTTCAATGGTGTGCTATTCATTGTACATCTAGTCTCATTTGACGTGAAATTTCATTGGCTGTAATTTTTGTTTCTGAAAGCTTTTGATACAATGAATCCTCTTCTTGTAATTTTGAAAATAAGGTAGAAAAGAGAGGGTTTTTGATGTATTTCAGCAAAAACTCAATCAAGGGTTCATTTGTGAACCGTCATATGGGGTATATTCGTAATCAGCGTGTCATTTCCTGTAAGAATACAAGGTTTCAGAATTTTTTCCACCTAGATTGGAGATTCGCCCCACTGTGCGCCGGTAGCATGGATGCTCTAACGTTAAATGATGAAAATTCGATGCCGAGGTTTCAAAGGAATTTCAAGTTTTCCGACCTTTATATTTCAAATATGAAAAAAAAAGTCTGTGTCCCGCCTGTGAACTCAATAACTCCCAATAGAATGATTGTATCGACACGAAATTTTATATGTGACACCAGAACCCTCTAACGACGACACCCATTATTTTATAGCCAAATCGACCAAAGGGAAAGGTGGGATTCGGGAAGAGGCTTAGTATAAAAACTCTTAATAACTGCCGATGTAATGAATGTATCGACATGAAATTCCATATATAAAGTCAAAACACAATGAAGACATAACCTGTCAAATTTCAGCGATATCGGTTGAAGGGAAGGGGTGTTCAGGGGAGGGGGCTCAACTCAAAAACCTTAATAACTGTAATGAATTCATCGACACAAAATTTAGTATGAAGATTTAGGAGCCCCTATGTAAGGAGCTTACGTAAGTTGAATATTAGCGCAATTTGTTAATTCATTAATTCAATCTGGGGATGTACATGCCGATGATTCACCGACGACTGCTTTACTTTTCTATATATACTTATCTAATAACTTCTTTACAAAATTATTTATATTTGATTATATTTTACAGGAGTATAGGAAGAAGTGACCAAGAATGGTCTGAAACAGGGTGCCACTCAAGTGCTCTTTACAAGGTATAACTAACGACAGAGTTGACAGATCTAGGATATGAACATGAACATAACACCATAATGAATTCAAGAACATTTAGTGGCTAGCTTGTTGGTAAAGTCATTTGAAGTATTAAGTCCATTTTAGCCAATCCAAGCTTTCATCCGGGGACAGCCTCATGACAGGGCTAACTATGAAGTAACTCGAAATGCCCATTAGATGAGTGGATAGCGTTGGTGTATATATAGTGAGAGGTGGACTAAAGTTAGCGTGGACGGACGGGATGTGACTGAAATCTTAGTAAGTGGCCATATCAAATTTGAGCACCCTTCCTTCCTTGCTCTCCTTCTGTTTTTGTCTCTCAGACACTCTACTAGTCATTCTTATACAACAAACATATATTTAAGCTGTTCATCAAAGTGAAATTTAACATTTTTGAAGAGACACTTAAAAAATTATTTTATTTAAAATTCTTTAATTTTTATTTCATTATTAAGATTTTAATTTGAGATGAAATTTTATTTTTAATGTTCACACGTTACCTTCTAAGTTCAGGTGCAATTTATTTCGAACAATCTAACATAGACCAAATAGTATCCCAAATTTCATTTATGAAAGCTAGAACACATTAAAATAAATAAAAAACAAAATTATTTAATTTCAAACAAATTTTGTGAAATTGATGTCCAAATATTGTGTAGATATGTTTAGAGACGGTGCCAAAGCCAACAATATTATTTCAGCAACTTTGCCCAGAGATGAGAGATTGACTGTCATTCACACATTTAGTAGGTATGCAAAATTAAACTCACATTGCAATAAATTAAATATAAAAATTAAAAATTATATATATTTTTCCGAGTATTTATCCCCAAGACTTTCAATATATAGAAATCGAAATTTAACATAATAACGATAATATTAAAGATTAATGAATCCAAAATTGATATATAAACTCAATGGTGTCTCAAGTGACTTATTCAGGGACTAAATTTCATAATATGAAATTCCCCAATGCTCTTCACCCGATTTGGCTGAACACTGATTAGGTACGATCTGTATTGAGTTTTGGTTTTATAATTATCTTAGACTGATTCTGCTGAAAATCAATATGTATTATATTTATGGGGTTCTTAATACACATATATATATTCATTCAGTCGAGAGATATCGTGTTCACAGACACACGCAGACAGAGATGAAATTTGGAAAACATGAATTTCGGATAATAACAAAACTTTCCCCTATATTTCACATTCAGAGCTGGGAAAGTAATATCAAATCCAGAATGAACCCTCAGCTGTTCCTGGCTGAATGGTACGTTCAATATTTCACTGGGGAGGAAATCTATAGGAAGGGTGGAGCGATAATGAGGACATGGTACAAACAGGTGGGTGGTACCATTATCTCGAAGCAAACATCCCTCCAGCCACGGAAAATATACATACACCCAACGTTATTACTCACTATATTTTTTTTTTTATGATTAATAAATTATTATTGAAAACTGACATTATTGCCTACAAATCGTAATATAAAACGTTTATAAGTGACTCTTGATAATGCCTTAAAACGGCGAAACTAGTTGAGTATTTGAGAATATATAGTGAAGTTTGACAAAGAAATTGTGTATTTTAATAATTTATTTCTAGAAGTTATCTTCCGAATGTATGTATACATTCATTTATACGTGTATTCAGAATCTCCTAAGGACAACACCTATTGCTTTTCAGCCAAGTTGGATATGGGGAGGGGGGGCTTAACACAAAAACTCTGATGGCTGCCGTTGTAGTCAATGTATCGACACAAAAGTTCAAACTTCCATAAAGACAAAATGGGAACGAGGTCTCAGGGGAGGACCTCAAAAAAAAACCTAATAACTGCCGATGCAATGAATTTATTGACTTAAAATTTAGTATAAGGATTTAAAAGCCCTTTTGTGAATATTGGTTTTGAAAGAAGAATGGGAACTGATGAATTAGTTCTGATTCACGTATGACGTCCCTATTAAAGTTATGAAAACTAAGGAAGCTTAGAGATAACTAGGCTACTGAGTTCAAGATCGCAGGTTCAAAACCCAGCCGAGGCCCTTAGTTCTATAATATGGGAAATGACAAAACCTTGTGCATGCCGTCCTTCGGGTGAGACGTTAAGCGATGTCTAAGCCTGTACGATGACGGGTACTTAAATATTTTAGGGAGTTGAAAAATACCCCTTTCTCTAGGTGAATAAATCTCTGTAGGCATCATTTAGGATTCCCATAATAGAGTTGAACTCATGTACACCATACCAGTGAGGTATGGGTCATATCGCCTACTACCAGTGCGGTAGTAGGCGATATGACCTGCCATGAGTCACAATAACAGTTATATCTATTATTCATATCCATCACTGAAAACTATCATAAAAAAGAATACTATGTCGATTTTCCGGCATTTTTTCCAGACGTGTCTTCTTTTTTCATTTTTTTGACAATATTTCGGGACACTTTTGTAACAGAAGAAGGGACGTGGAAGTGTCCCAAAATATTGTCAAAAAAAAAGAAGAAAAAAAAGACACCTCTGGAAAAAAAATGCCGAAAAAATTAACGTAATATCATCCCAAAGAAGTTTAAAACAAATATTGTCATAAAATAAATATATTTGATATTTAAACAAATTATAAAAATATTTATGATAGTTAATTTAGTGTAGATTGACAGAGGGCGATAAAATCGATTTATTTCGACCCATTCCAGTTGATCATGAATTATGAGGGCCTCTTCCTCTTTAGTCTAGTTTAGAGATCAATTGAGCCCTATTTCCGGATTAAAACAATGTACATACAACTAAATATATTTAAATATACAAAGAGTTTCAGATTTAAACAGACAGACTAAAAAAAGTCGTCGGTGAATCACCGGAAATGTACTTCACCAGAACAAATTATTCAACTAAGTTTTAGTTTTTTTGCGAAAAACTAACAACAGATTGGGTTAAAAGTTAATAGTTGACTTAAATATAGACTTCTGAATACTCATACTAAATGATGTATCGATACATTGATACATCGTCAGTTATTGGGATGAACTCCCCCTTTGTACCGAGTATATAACTTCCCTATACCTCTTATAGTTGGGGAAGTAACAACTTCATTTGAATATAAGCACTCAAATGCCTTCTTCAAGAACAATAATCGTATTACCTAGAAAAAAAAACACTGCTAAATATCGATTACAACTCATCAAATCAAAAATATTCTTAAAAATATACTAGCCGTGGCCTGCTCCATGCTACTTCAGGCCTCGGCTTTCCCACACCCTCGTAAGTAGACATCTACCATCTACCCCTTGCCTATTACTATATTGGACCAAAATTCAGAAATCAAGTTGATCATACAAGCCAATATAATTTTTTTGTCCGTAAAATACTAAAATTTTAAATTATTTACATGAAGATTAAAACTTCACTTTTTATACAGGAAAATTAAATTTGATATTCCTGATATCATACTGGTAACAATGTAAAAAATTATAATTCCTGGTTAGGAATTTAATTTTATGCCATCTCAAGATCCTCTAAACACCACATCGTCCACATAAAGAACATTCCGTTCTTTATTAAAAAGAAGTCTTCCCGGATAAGATCATCTCTTCATTGTACAGTATGGCGTACTCAATGTTCTAGAATGAATTTAAAAATATTAAACATTTACAATTAATAAAGACATAATTAAGCAAAAAGGGCGCCGGGAGCTCAGTGGTATGCGTGCTTGCTTACTGAGCTCAAGACCCGGCCGAAGCCCTTAGTTTATTTCAACTGGGAGGTAAAATAAACTTAAGCATGCTGTCCTTCGTATGAGACGTTAAGCGATGATCCAGAGCATGTGCGATGTCAGGTACTCGTTAAAGACCCCTACCATAGGTGAATACAAATTTAGGGTGATTCATTTTACCTCCTTCTTAACAGACGATTGAACTGAAAATATTTTTCTGTGATATTTTTAAAGGAATTTTAAGGAAATTTTATTGTAAAATGAAGCTTATCTCATTTGAGCTAACTCAACAACACTCCCCCCTACCGGCTCAAACAACTGATCACAATAACTGATATAGAAGGCTTTGTCCTTGCATTGTTACCTAGAAATACTTTCTTTTTATTTTCTTATTTATTCACAAAAAGTAAAAATCAGTTCTCATACCTTTGTCGGAATGATCACTTTTAAAAATAAAAATCCTATTTTAAGCAGGCATTCCCGTGACTCAAAAGTCTCTAGAAAAATCAAAGGCGTTTCTAAATGAGTTACTACGGCAAGTAAGGAAATTTTGTCATTCCTCAATAAATTATCTTGAGGGGGTCTACCACAACGTATGAGTGGTTAGCATTCTTGGCTACACAACATGCTGAGTTTAAAATCCTCATTGGCATATATATTAATTTTTTCAGTAAATTAGCTATCTAAGAATGTTAAGAAACATCGATCGTTGTGACCCGAAGTTGGGATGTGAAAGTGTTCCGAATTATTATTATATTATGAGAAACACGCTCATATTCTACGTTTTAGAGGGGGGGGGGGGGGGGGGGGGGGGAATAGAGACTGACCATAGCCCTTCTATGAAAAAAAATGTTTTTGTAATCTACGCTTAATTGTCATTTTTATGATTAAATATGATATTTTCTGTCGAAATTTCGAAAAAACTTTTTGAAATAAATTTTACATGTAAATTCAAAGCCTTGTAGAGACGACATCTAATAATTTTCAGCGAAATCAACCGAGGGAGAATCAGCAGGGGGCTCAACTCAAAAATCCCAATAACTGCGAAAGTAATGAATGTATCGACATCGCTGGGGAAGTACATATCCGATGATTCACCGAGCCTTTTTATGGTTATATAGGTGAAGGTTGGGGACTCCAATGTTTGTCAGAGCATTTAACAGTAAAAATTCTTCAAAAATTAACTCCAGTATGAACAGTTCATCAGTGTCTCTCGTATAGTCCGAGTTTTATGTGGCTACGATTTTTCGCAAGAGGCAGACAGACACAGAACCGAAACCATAAGGGTCTTTGACCTATAGAATGGAAATGACCTAGAAGAGTCGAAGGGGAGAGATATACAATATGATGCAGATTCTTGGTGATGAAGTGGTGAATTATCCAGACGTGTGGGGTTTAGACTGTTAGACTGATCCTGTCTCTTGGAAGACAGCAGGTTCAGCTGTCTGGGGTATATTTCAGTATCTGGTTGGCAACTGGTAATCCCCTATCTGCGACCCCTCCGTCAGCACATGGGGACCACTCAGACCACAAGGCACCAACCAGAGCTCTCTCAGTTCCTCTTTTTGTCATCTTTCTTCAACCGAAACCAATCCCCCATCCCAACCCCAACCCCCTACCCCTATGGAACGGCTACATTTCTTCTGTTCTTCCAATAGAAAGAAGAAGAATATAAATACAGAGGAAAACATAAAAAGGTTCATGATAAATCACTCAACTACTTTTAGCTACCGTCAGTGTATAAAATAATCCTGGGGAAATTGGTTAGTGGCTCTAAAATGTATTTTATTTATTTATAAAAGACAAGAAATGAACAGACGATACAAACTGTTACTAAGACAAAAGAACAAAATTAACTCTGAGAACGAAATGAGGAGTTCTGCCAAAGCTTCCAATCTTCAGAGCATCCAATCTCGGCAATCCAAAATCCTTCGAACAATATAGAATGCTCCTTATTACATCTCCAACAAAACCCTTCACACTGATCTCAATATGCCCTTTGTCACCCAATTAGCTGAATCCAGGTACAAACAATTATTTTCCTTCTTTAGTATCCACATTAATACTCTAGTCCGTGTCCTCTCGAGTTCCGAGTTCATAGTGACCAGAAGAGGTAGTGTCCCAGAAACACATACCTTTAACTACGAGGTCATATCGCCTACTACCAAAGAGCTTTTTCCTCACTCTGGTGAACATGAGCCCGACTCAAGTTTTGTCTACGGTAGAGGTCTTTAACGAATACGGCATCGTACAGGCCCTGAACCATCGCCCTTTCCGAAGGACGGGTGCGCAACCTTTTTTCACCTCCAAAATAAAAAAACTTAATCCGCGAGCTAGTTTTCTGACTATCGAAACTTCTAGTAGGACAACTATTGCATTAACAAAGTTTTTTATATACACACAAAACCATTTCTTTTGCTTGATCTTTTCAGTAATATCATAACAAACTGTTTTAGTGAAGTTATTCACATAAAACAATTCCTTCACCTTGATTATATAAAAAACTCAGTGTTTTAGTGATTGAATACACACAAAACCATTTCTTTTCCTTGATTTTTCAGTAATTTTATAACAAACTTTTTTAGTGAAGTTACTCACACAAAACAATTCCTTCACCTTGATCTTCTTCTTGATCATATAACAAACTCAGTGTTTTAGTGGTTGTATACACACAAAACCATTTCGGGTCCATCAGACTGAAGCCACTATTTTTTTTTTTTTCTTCCCCTGATTAAGACTCTAACCTTTGATTAGATCTATAAAATTGGGATTGGTGACCAGGTAGATCCCAGGTTCCAGGCCCTTTCCAATTACCCTTATTTCTCTTCTCCTCTATCTTGAGGATTAGCCCTTAATCCTGGGTCCCCTGATAGATGAGCTTAACACAAAAATAGCCCCTTTTCCTCAAAGTGCCCTCTATACCCAGAGTGTTAACTAGCCCTAGTGTTAACCAACTAAGTGGTAAATTAAGAAAAGTGACTTTTTTTTCCCAACAACTTCAAGTTGCAGGAATGTACTTTTTTATGCGTTTCGTTTTTTTTTTTTTTTTTTTTTTTTTTTCTTTCTCTATCTCTCTTTCAACGGGCATCATGTCAGACAGCTAATTATCGGCAAAAACGAGTCTTCAAACCAATTAATTTACGAACTTGTCCCTGATCAACTAGGCGCCTCTACCAAAACATGACGTTCCACATGCAAATGTCAACTATTAAAGTGAACGAGTTTTTGAGAAAAAAAAAAATAAAATAAAATAATTGATAAATCACCGACTATGTACGTCCCCAGCACGAATTAATCAATTACATTTTCGCTCTCCTTCCAAAGCCCAAACTCAGTATTTGAGCGAGCCTCCCCCCTAATTCCTCTCGTCCATTTGGCCAATTTGGCTGAAAATTAATATTTGTCATCCTTATGCGATTCTGGAGACACATAAAAAATTTCGTGTCGATATATTTATTCTATCGGGAGTTATCGTGTCCAGACGACACAGTAAGACTTTTTTTTTTTTTTTGAATCGGAGTGGGTCGGAAAACATGAAATTCCAGTGAAAATAAAACATTGAATATCTGACCCATTACATAACTTCTCCTATACTTTGCATAGCTGAGAAGGTATATAAAGGGATAGATGACTTATTTAGGACTCCCATAGTAGAGAGACTCAAGTCCACTAGAGCGACGAAAGAGCGCTCTGCTATTAGACCATAAGACTTCGTAGTTAATAATAACCAACTAACTAAAAGTAAAAATAATATTATTATTATTATTATTAACAGCCGTATGAATTTCTTTTGGAGCCGCCATTCTTTGAGAATACAATCATAAATTAGAAGACCAAAGAAAATCCATTTATAACGATAACATTGAAATTTCAACAAGAAAAATACTGATGAAGTGTCTACCCAGTGTCAGAAAAGATTAGAAACAATCATCGTCATTTAAAATAATGATGATACTCTTCTTGACGGGTTCAAAAGTGGCATACGGTTTCAATATAGGCAATATATTAAAAAAATAAGGACAAAGTCTGGAAAATGTTTAAAAATAAAAAAGTCGTCGGTAAATCACCAGCAATATACTTACCCAGGACGAATTAATCAATTATGTTCTCGGTCTCCATCCAAAATCAATCATCATACTAAATTTGGTGTCGATATATTCATTACATCGGTAGTTATGGGGTTTTTGATTTGAGCTTCCCTCCCTTGCCTTCAGTCGATTCCGCGGAACATTAATAGGTGTCGTCCTGATCCTCCTGAAGTTATCGTCTTCATTTGACACAAAGACTTTTTTTTTAATTTTTGGTACCTGGGGCTCGAAAAAACATGAAATTCGGGTGAGCAATCAACAAATCATTTTTGACAGATTACTTAACTTCCCTTATACTTTGTAAATTTAAAAAAATATATATTCAGAAGTTGTTGTAATCGATATGAAATTCGATGTTGAGACCACCGGAATTTCATATTTTCTGAACACCTGATTCAAAAAAAAAAAATCTGTATGCCTGTGGTGAACACAATAACTCCCGATAGAATGAATGTATCGACACAAAATTTTATATTTAAATTCAAAACCTCTTAAGAACACACCTTCAATTTTCCGCGAAATCGGCGGATAGGGGGGGGAGGGGATCGGAGGCTGTGACTCGACTCAAAAAACCCTAATAATGCCGATGTAATGAACGTATCGATATAAAATTTAGGGTGAGCATTCAGGAGCTGTTCTCAGGGGGTCGGTAAACATCTATCGGCGAACATTCAACAGGGGGTTGGTAAACATCTATCGGCGGATAGGGGGGGGGGGGGGGGGGGGAGGGGATCAGAGGCTGTGACTCGACTCAAAAAACCCTAATAATGCCGATGTAATGAACGTATCGACATAAAATTTAGGATGAGGATTCAGGAGCCCCTATTTAACAGGGAGTCGGTAAACATTCCGATTAAAACTCAGCGTCAAATTACTGACCGATTACATAACTTCGTCTATACTTCGTACAGCTCGAGAAGTAAAATAGGTAAATAAATAAAAAAGTTCGAGGGGAAAAAAAAGTTTGAGATGGTCTGGCTCGGGTTGGGACAAGACATATCCATTAATGAATGGTCTTTGAGACAAGGAGTAGAGTGGCCTTATTGATATGTATCTATGAGAAGTTGAGGGAAAGAACTACATCCTCAACCAGAGCGGGGAACCTTCTTCGTATCCTAAATTTAATACTTAAGTAATACGATAAATAGCAGAGCCCAAAGTAAATAGAGTTCCAACGGAGATAAGGAGGACAGAGAGAGAGAGAGAGAGAGAGAGAGAGAGAGAGAAGAAAAGTAAGAACGAGAGGGAGTGAGAGGGGGCGGCTCTTATCAAATGATAAGAACAACCAACGCCAGTCCATACAACAGCCATTCAACGCCCACTTTTTTAAATAAATTTATTTTCATCTTACAAATAGAATAGAAAGAAAATTACTTAACAACTGAAGGTCTCATTACGAAGAAGTAAAATTCTATAATATAAGTAATTTGAGTAAGTAATAGGTTTACAATTAGACTGGGAATTGGAAGAAAAGTTTCAACAATCAATAGCCTAAGTAAGAAAAGGTAAAATTCTTCTATATGATGAAGTATTTCGAGTGATATACTAAAAAGGGAATTGGAAGAAGAGTTTCAATAATCGATAGCCTAAGGAATAAAAGGTAAAATTATATGATGAAATATTTCGAGTAATATACTAAAACGGGAATTGGAAGAAAAGGTTCAACAATCGATAACCTAAGTAAGAAAAGGTAAAATTCTTCTATATGATGAAGTATTTCGAGTGATATACTAAAAAGGGAATTGGAAGAAAAGGTTCAACAATCAATAGCCTAAGTAAGAAAAGGTAAAATTCTTCTATATGATGAAGTATTTCGAGTAATTGAAATATTTCGAGTAATATACTAAAAATGGAATTGGAAGAAGAGTTTCAACAATCGATAACCTAATTAAGAAAAGGTAAAATTTTATGATGAAGTATTTCATTATTATTAAAAAGGAAATTGGAAGAATAGGTTCAACAATCGATAACCTAAGTAAGAAAAGGTAAAATTTTATGATGAAGTATTTCATTATTATTAAAAAGGAAATTGGAAGAATAGGTTCAACAATCGATAACCTAAGTAAGAAAAGGTAAAATTTTATGATGAAGTATTTCATTATTATTAAAAAGGAAATTGGAAGAATAGGTTCAACAATCGATAACCTAAGTAAGAAAAGGTAAAATTTTATGATGAAGTATTTCATTATTATTAAAAAGGAAATTGGAAGAATAGGTTCAACAATCGATAACCTAAGTAAGAAAAGGTAAAATTTTATGATGAAGTATTTCATTATTATTAAAAAGGAAATTGGAAGAATAGGTTCAACAATCGATAACCTAATTAAGAAAAGGTAAAATTTTATGATGAAGTATTTCATTATTATTAAAAAGGAAATTGGAAGAAGAGTTTCAACAATCGATAACCTAAGTAAGAAAAGGTAAAATTTTATGATGAAGTATTTCATTATTATTAAAAAGGAAATTGGAAGAATAGGTTCAACAATCGATAACCTAAGTAAGAAAAGGTAAAATTTTATGATGAAGTATTTCATTATTATTAAAAAGGAAATTGGAAGAATAGGTTCAACAATCGATAACCTAAGTAAGAAAAGGTAAAATTTTATGATGAAGTATTTCATTATTATTAAAAAGGAAATTGGAAGAATAGGTTCAACAATCGATAACCTAATTAAGAAAAGGTAAAATTTTATGATGAAGTATTTCATTATTATTAAAAAGGAAATTGGAAGAAGAGTTTCAACAATCGATAACCTAAGTAAGAAAAGGTAAAATTTTATGATGAAGTATTTCTTTTAATAGGTTTAGCATTTCATGATTACCGATTACCTGATAATCTGATATAAAAAAAGAGAAGAAAGAAAAAATCCTGTCTGTGAACACGATAACTCCCGATATAAATACATCGGCACGAAATAGTATATACATAGGTACCAGAACCATAAAAGGACGAAACCTGTCAATTTGCAGCGAAATCGGCCGAAGGGAAGTGGAGGATCAGATAAGGAGAGTTTGAACTCAATATCTGTCTGTCGATCATGAATCATCACCAAATTGTTCTTGAGTAAAATATCTTATGATTTCCAACGAAATTATTAAATTGGGTTCAGAGTTTATTTAGTCACTTTGGGGAAGTAAATTGCCGGTGATTGACCGACTTCCCGCCTCCTCCCCGGCGTTGGCGTATAATAACATAACTAAAAAAAATAACTAAAATAAAAATAAATATATTTTTTCAATCAGTTTCCAAACTAAACAAAAAAACGAATAGACCAACGTGCAAGCCGATAAGGAAAACCTCATTACTGTCTTAACACATTAAAACGAGACCATAAATCAAATATAAGACCTGTCAAAATAAACTAAAAGAACAAAAAAATAAAATAATAATAAAACTTAAAATAAAAAAAAATAAAAAGTAATTCCAAGTTTAACGTTCTGAAGGGGACTCAGGGGCACCCCCAGACTTTTTATGACCTTCTGTCAATTAATCGGAGTAATAAAGGAAGAAATCATAGCTACTTTTATGTCCTTATATTTTTATGAAGTCTACACAAGGAAAAACTGAGCATAAAGGATCATTTTATTGTCAATAAAAAAACTTAAGTTTTCAAGATTTTTTTTTTTTCTGTTACGAAGGAATATATCTCGGGCTGTTTGAAATAGGAAAAAAAATCTATAACCAATATATTTATTTATACTTTATATTTAAATATTTAAAAAAAGAGTAATATTGATAATAATAATTTATGGCAACAGGAGAATGAATCCGATGAAACTAAAATAACAAAATCAAATGAATAAAATTATAATAAGTAATAAAAAAAGTCGTCAGTGATTCACCGGCAATGTACTCCCCCAGAACGAATTAATCAATTAACGTTTCGCTCCACCTCCAAAGCCAGTCGACCGTTTGTGCTAATATTCAGCAGTTGACTTACATAAATCCTCATAATAAATTTTGTGTTCATAATTTTCATTATAATGGCAGTTTTTTGAATTTGGTTCCCTTCCCCTATAATAATTATCTCCCTCATACACATATAAAATATAAAATTTCGTGTCGATGCATTCATTCTATCGGCAGTTATCGTGTTCACAGACACACATAAATTGTTTTTGATTTTTTCATATTTGGAAACTATAATTCTTGAAACTATAACTGTAAGGTTGTAAAAACCAAAAAAATTAATAAAAAGTTACTCAGTACTTCTCGAAACGTCTTTAATTTTTGCAAGGTTGTAAAAATCCGAATAAATAAATAAAATATAAATAAGAAGTTACTCAGTACTTCTCGAAACGTCTTCAATTATTGCAACATTGTAAAAACCAAAAAAATAAATATGAGAATTATAGATCTGTAAAAAAAATATATAAATTCAGAACATCTTTACACAACACAAAAAATTAAATTAAAATATTTTATCAAGTATCAGTGCCAAAAAAATGTATCACGAATTTACTTTACAATTAACAGTGACATTATACGGATAAAAAATGTCTGCTATCACGTGATCAACATTAGAGACAAGTAGGACTACATATATTAAAACGTCAAGAAATTACACAAGTTATCACCCTGATAAAAAGGGAGAAAAATGATTAACTGGGTAGCGTGCTCCAACCAACACACAAACATATAACTTGATACTAACCAATTATAGACATTAAACAGGGGAGGTATGAGTAGTGAATAATTTAGTAGGGAGGGGGTCGTAAATGACAAAGTGTAGTGTAGTTCGTTAGCTGTGTAAACAGAATGCAACCGATCCCCCCCCCGAGCCAGGTGCATTAAAGTGCATTTGAAGTCTGCCATACTTTATCTATACCGATGTGTACAATCGATTGATTCGAATATTTAAATATTATAAAAAAATTAGGAGATAAAAAAAACCTGTCGGTTAATCACATGCAATGTACTTTCCCAATACGAATTAATTTAGTTTTTTTCTCTTGGCTAAAAATTAATAAGTGTCGTCCTTAGAAGGTTCTGGAAACATATATGAAATTTCCGGTACATTCGTTCTATCGGGAGTTGTGCTTACAGACACAAGCACAGACAGTAATTTTTTTTATTTTTTAGATATCAACCCTTAAAAAATAAAGTTTGCTATCCTACTCGACAAACTGTCTTACATCGGCACTTGTTACGTGTTCACGAATCGATCCCCACCCTCCTCCGATCGTTCTTATGGGGTTTTGAATTTACATATGATATTTCATAACAAATATATTGATTATAATGTAAATTATTATCATTTTTTTGTTAGGTCAACCCCCAAATCCATACCTTCCCTTTGGTCGATTTAGCTGAAAATCAATATGTGTCATCCTTATAGGGTTCTGAATACACATATCAAATTTCATGTCGATACATTCATTCTTTCGGGAGTTATCGTGTTCACAGATATACATACATAGAGACAGTAATTTATTTTTTATTTTTGGAAATCACTCCTTTAAAAACTGAAGTTCGCTATCTAGGCCTACTTTACCAACGACTAACATGGAACCTCTCACAAGACTGAAAAGAGAAGAACAAACGCTGAAAAGAAATGAACAAACGCTACATGTTGTTTCTAGACAAAAGATCTGAATTAATTTGTAAATAAAACGACTTATATTCAACACAGTACTCACTTGAACTCTGCGGTATAAGAAAAGCCAATGCTCCTAATTACGTTTCCAAAAAAACCCTTCACACTGACCTTATCATATCAGAGTAGCTAAATCCAAGTATAAAAAATTATTTTCTCTTCTTAGTTCCCTCAATAATCCTCTAGTCCGTGCCCTCCATTCTGTCATAATTCCACAACAACGCCTTACACCTTAAGCGCCAATGGCCTAGAAACCTCCTTAGCAGCAGGAGACACAGTAATTAGTTACAAATGAGTCACTGACTAGGGAGTGTCACCACTTGGTGATTTCTCCCCTTTTCACAATATTACATTGCCATTTTCACTCTCTTAGTGATATATATCTTTATACAAATAACCGTCGCAAATACCCATTCAAAAACCTATAATTCCGGTGATAACATCGAATTTCTGCCCGATTAAATAACTTCCCTTATACATCATACAGCTGGGGAAGTAAAACTAGAAAATCCTTTATTAAAACAATTTTTCAATTAAAAAACTGATATATTCAAGGGATGCCAGTTTAATCGTAATATCTGCGCCATTTTTAAACAGACTATCTCAGCGAGTAGATTGGTGGTGAAAATGTATGTAGTAAGGTGTTGCCAAATAAAGATATAAAATGAGAGGAAGAATGCCAAGAGGAGAGACAGAGAGAGAGAGAGTGAGAAATAACAAAAAAGATTGAGAAGAAACTGATGAGAATACATAAGGAGCCGAGGTGAGATGAGGAGGGGGGAAGTGCTCACCTCTGCATACTAACCAACCATACTGCACTTCGTTCTTCATTCCGCCCAACCCAACCCCCCACCTACCCTTCTTTAACATTTTTACTTTCCCAGTAATACCAAGTATAGGGGAAGTTATACAATCCGTCAGTTGAGTTGAGTTTTCACAGGAATTTCATGTTTTCCCACACCCTAATTTCAAAAATGAAAAAAAAAAAATCCATGTGTTTCTGACAACATAGAATGAATGTATCGACACCACATAAAGACGATACCTATTGATTTTCAGCTGAATCGGCCAAAGGAAAAAACGAGGATCAAGGGCTTAACACTTAATTTTCAGCGGAATCAGTCGAAGGGAACGGGAGATCAGTATTGGAGCTCGGCACCTATTAATTTTCGTCGAAATCGAACAAAGGAAAGGGGGGGCGGGGGGTTTCAGGCGAGGGGGCTTAACTCAAAAACCCCAAATAAATTTAATCCAAAATCTTTTTATTTACCTATATTTTTTTTAAACTCTCCTTACAACATATTATAACTGACAAATGAATTTGTAAATTGTCATAGATTACAGCGTAACTCGACTCAGCACACTCATGGGTATTTCTACTTCTTCACAGGTTAAGCGTAGTCCATCATATATCGTCCACTTTTCAATGACGATTGAGGATCCAACAAATCGCACGATTCATTTACTCTGCCGACAATGTCAAATCAAGTCCTTTCCGAAGAATTATGCAATTCGAGTAACTAAATAAAACAAACTTATCTATTTTTTAAATATTGTCTATTCCGCCAAAGATATTTAAAACTACCGGTTTCGGCCTTACACCATCGTGAGGTCTAGTTATGAACTATTCGGCCTTACACCATCGTGAGGTCTAGTTATGAACTAAGTCAGTTTGCAGAGTGTGACACAATTCGAGTAACGATAGTTCAACGACTAGCTCAAGTACAAATCGCAGTATTCAAGTATTCTTTGTCCACTCTCAAGTCTAGTTATGAACTATTCGGCCTTACACCATCGTGAGGTCTAGTTATGAACTATTCGGCCTTACACCATCGTGAGGTCTAGTTATGAACTAAGTCAGTTTGCAGAGTGTGACACAATTCGAGTAACGATAGTTCAAGGACTAGCTCAAGTACAAATCGCAGTATTCAAGTATTCTTTGTCCACTCTCAAGTCTAGTTATGAACTATTCGGCCTTACACCATCGTGAGGTCTAGTTATGAACTATTCGGCCTTACACCATCGTGAGGTCTAGTTACGAACTAAGTCAGTTTGCAGAGTGTGACACAATTCGAGTAACGATAGTTCAACGACTAGCTCAAGTACAAATCGCAGTATTCAAGTATTCTTTGTCCACTCTCAAGTCTAGTTATGAACTATTCGGCCTTACACCATCGTGAGGTCTAGTTATGAACTATTCGGCCTTACACCATCGTGAGGTCTAGTTATGAACTAAGTCAGTTTGCAGAGTGTGACACAATTCGAGTAACGATAGTTCAAGGACTAGCTCAAGTACAAATCGCAGTATTCAAGTATTCTTTGTCCACTCTCAAGTCTAGTTATGAACTATTCGGCCTTACACCATCGTGAGGTCTAGTTATGAACTATTCGGCCTTACACCATCGTGAGGTCTAGTTACGAACTAAGTCAGTTTGCAGAGTGTGACACAATTCGAGTAACGATAGTTCAACGACTAGCTCAAGTACAAATCGCAGTATTCAAGTATTCTTTGTCCACTCTCAAGTCTAGTTATGAACTATTCGGCCTTACACCATCGTGAGGTCTAGTTATGAACTATTCGGCCTTACACCATCGTGAGGTCTAGTTATGAACTAAGTCAGTTTGCAGAGTGTGACACAATTCGAGTAACGATAGTTCAACGACTAGCTCAAGTACAAATCGCAGTATTCAAGTATTCTTTGTCCACTCTCAAGTCTAGTTATGAACTATTCGGCCTTACACCATCGTGAGGTCTAGTTATGAACTATTCGGCCTTACACCATCGTGAGGTCTAGTTATGAACTAAGTCAGTTTGCAGAGTGTGACACAATTCGAGTAACGATAGTTCAACGACTAGCTCAAGTACAAATCGCAGTATTCAAGTATTCTTTGTCCACTCTCAAGTCTAGTTATGAACTATTCGGCCTTACACCATCGTGAGGTCTAGTTATGAACTAAGTCAGTTTGCAGAGTGTGACACAATTCGAGTAACGATAGTTCAACGACTAGCTCAAGTACAAATCGCAGTATTCAAGTATTCTTTGTCCACTCTCAAGTCTAGTTATGAACTATTCGGCCTTACACCATCGTGAGGTCTAGTTATGAACTATTCGGCCTTACACCATCGTGAGGTCTAGTTATGAACTAAGTCAGTTTGCAGAGTGTGACACAATTCGAGTAACGATAGTTCAAGGACTAGCTCAAGTACAAATCGCAGTATTCAAGTATTCTTTGTCCACTCTCAAGTCTAGTTATGAACTATTCGGCCTTACACCATCGTGAGGTCTAGTTATGAACTATTCGGCCTTACACCATCGTGAGGTCTAGTTATGAACTAAGTCAGTTTGCAGAGTGTGACACAATTCGAGTAACGATAGTTCAAGGACTAGCTCAAGTACAAATCGCAGTATTCAAGTATTCTTTGTCCACTCTCAAGTCTAGTTATGAACTATTCGGCCTTACACCATCGTGAGGTCTAGTTATGAACTATTCGGCCTTACACCATCGTGAGGTCTAGTTATGAACTAAGTCAGTTTGCAGAGTGTGACACAATTCGAGTAACGATAGTTCAAGGACTAGCTCAAGTACAAATCGCAGTATTCAAGTATTCTTTGTCCACTCTCAAGTCTAGTTATGAACTATTCGGCCTTACACCATCGTGAGGTCTAGTTATGAACTATTCGGCCTTACACCATCGTGAGGTCTAGTTATGAACTAAGTCAGTTTGCAGAGTGTGACACAATTCGAGTAACGATAGTTCAACGACTAGCTCAAGTACAAATCGCAGTATTCAAGTATTCTTTGTCCACTCTCAAGTCTAGTTATGAACTATTCGGCCTTACACCATCGTGAGGTCTAGTTATGAACTATTCGGCCTTACACCATCGTGAGGTCTAGTTATGAACTAAGTCAGTTTGCAGAGTGTGACACAATTCGAGTAACGATAGTTCAACGACTAGCTCAAGTACAAATCGCAGTATTCAAGTATTCTTTGTCCACTCTCAAGTCTAGTTTTTGCACGAAAAAGTATGATATTCTAGTCCACGAAAAATTATGCCGTTCGAGTAATGACAATTGAGGGACCAGAAGTTCAAATCATTCACATGTTTTATCTTCACTGTCTAGTCTTTTACGAAAAACTGATTACTAGGATAAAAAAAACTATAGACAAATATGAGATAAATAGATATTGATAATATCCTATAAAAATGTAGTTTGACTAGGAAGGAGAGAGAAGAGGGTTAATATAGGAAGGTCCCGGAATGAAATATAGAAGGCATAAATTAGGGATGTTGGCCTAGGTCAAAGTCCTTTGAGAACCCGCCCTCCCGTTCTCTTCGGTGAAAAATGGGTGGCCCTCAAGGTCGCCCACCCCCCTCTCTCCCATCCAACCCATAAAATGATAATGGGTGGGACAGTTTTAACACTGGTCTGTCTAAAACATATGGAATATCAAATATCAATGAGGAATGTGTTCAAATTTATATTTTAACAGAAGGTTAGGTTAGGTTTTATGACTCATGCCCCAGCTCTAACTACGAGGTCATATCGCCTACTACCAGAGCGCTCTTTCGTCACTCTGGTGGACATGAGCCCGACTCTACTGTGGGAGTCCTAAATTTTGCCTACCCTAAATTTTTATTTACCTAGGGCACGGATCTTTAACGAGTATCTGACATCGCACAGGCTCGGAACCATCGCTTAACGTCCCATCGAAAGGACGGTGTGCTAAGTTTATTTTACTTCCCAGATAAAATGAACTAAGGGCCTCGGTCGGCTTACGAACCCACGTTCTTTAGCTCAGAAGTCAAGCACGCATACCACTGAGCTACCGGCGCGTTTGTAACAGAAGGGAACTCAATAATAATTTTGACATATTTTATAAGTTCACCTATGATAAATAGAATCGTCAGCATAATTTGCAGACGACTGAATTACTGGAACCGGCGATCTTCCGCTCAATACGCTAGCACGTTTAGCACACTATCTTAAAATATGATAGTTGGGCGCGGATGGAATAGTATAAGAATATAGATATTGAAGATGAGAGTTATTTATTTTAGTTAGTTGGATGGTTTGGTTGGAGAGAATGAGAAAAGGGCCTACCTCCCATGGAAAAACAAGGGTGCCTAGCAACCCGCCACCCTCCGGGGAAACCCTCCTCCGCCCTCAATTCCGCTTACTCGGAATTTCACAGCCCGAGGGACCCTGCCTCCACTCTCCACTCCCCGACAATATGAGTCAGGGAGTATTGAACCGTTTTGCCCTTCTACCTGCCTCCTTTAGATATATGTATTTATATCAAAAATACTATTGCTACATAGAAGTAGAACCCCAAATGAAACAAAACCTTGTTTATTACTGAGTCATCATCAGTGGTACATCACCAAATTAGTGTGAGATAAAATAAGCAAGCCGTCCTTCGGATGGGATGTTAAGCGATAGTCCCGAGCCTGTACGATGTCAGGTACTCATTAAAGACCCCTGCCCTAACGGGGAATAAAAATTTAGGGTAGACAAAATTTAGGACTCCCACAGTGGAGTCGGGCTCATGTCCACCAGAGCGCCCTGGTAGTAGGCGATATGACCTAGAAGTTAAAGCCCGGGCATGAGTCATAATAACTAACTATTAACTTTTAACTAACTATATAGTTAGTCATAATAACTCACGTCCGGGCTTTAACGCCTACTACCAGAGCGCTCTTTCGTCATTCTGATGGACTACTGTGGGAGTCCTAAATTTTTATTCACCACAAAACATACAATAATACATTTTGAAAATATGTGAACAGTATAAAAAAAAAGTGGTCGGTGAATCACCGGCTACTTCCCCAGGACGAAATAATCAATTAACATTTTGCTCCCCATCCAAAACCAGTAGAGCTTTTGCGCTAAAATTCAATAGTAGACCTACATAGGGCTCCTAAATCCTCATATTATAACGATGTTCGTCAATATTTACACATTATATATACTTCAGTTTAATTATTATAGATTTACAAAAATGCCAACCAATCTATAATATATGTCCTTTAGTTAGTAAGTTAGTTATTATGACTCACGTCCGGGCTTTAACTACGAGGTCATATCGCCTACTACCAGAGCGCTCTTTCGTCACTCTGGTGGACATGAGCCCGTCTCTACTGTGGAAGTCCTAAATTTTTATTCACCTAGGGCAGGGTTCTTTAACAAGTACCCGACTTCGTACAGGCTCGGGAGCATCGCTTAACGTCCCATCCGAAGAACTATTAGGAACTAAATAATATTTTAGTTGAATCAATACGACTGCTACCGACTTTCTCTGATAAAAATAAAAATAGGGGGAAACTAGCTTAGGGAGTGAAGGGAAGGGGGGGGGGGGGGGGGGGGGCGGCAGAAAAATATAGAGTAAACGAACTGGGTTGGTCTTATCTAATGCCTGAGTCAACAAAGCAAGAAGCGGGGAGTAGAGAGGAACAGGAGGAAGCAGAGCGGATAAGGGAGGAAACCAGAGCTTAGCTTCACATCCTGGATAAATATGGAGGGGGTCCTTTATGGGGGTGGTGGTGGTGGCTATCTTGAGGCACAACTCTGAGAACAACACAAGAACCATTAACCAGCGTCAACAGCAGCTTCATTCGGATCCAAAACCAAGAACTAGAGAACATCTCCTTGTATCTAATCGGTCCAAGATTAGATTGGGAGTTTTCAATGGAATTTCATGTATTTTATATGAGTATGAAGGGAGATAATCTGTCGTCTTTCAGCTATATCGATCGAAGAGAAGTGGAGGTTGAGGGAAGGGGGGACAATGAGGATTTAGGAGCCCCTATGTAAGACAACTCTTGAATATTAGCACCAACGGTCGACTGGTTTTGGAGGGGGGGAGGGGGCGAAAAGTTAATAGATTAATTCGCTCTGGGGAAGTAAATTACCGATGATTCACGAACAACTTTTTTATGTGTATTTCTACAGTTAATCGAAGTATAGGGGAAGTTTTGTAATATGTCAGAAATTCAGTAGGTATTGAATTTTCACCGGGATTTCATATTTTCCTACAAAAAATCGGCAGTTATTAGGGGTTTTTTAATCCGAGCCCCCTTCCTTTCATTTTCCCCCTTCCCCTTTGGCCTATTTTGTTGCAAATTAATAAATCCGAATGGTGTTTTGAGTTTAAATATAAAATTTCATGTTGATACATTCATTATAACGGCAGTTATCAAAGGTTTTGTGTTAAGCCCCCCTCCCCCTCATTCCCTGCCTTCACTTTGACAGATTTAGCTGAAAATCGAAAGATGTCGTCCTTGTCAGGTTCTGGATGCACCATACAAATTTTTCACAAACACTAAATCAGACTTTTTTTTTTTTTTCATGATTTCTATCAGAAAATTATGAAAACTTAATATTAAATTTCTAACCGATTACATAACTTCCCCTATACTAAGTCCAGCTCGGGAAGTCTTTCGCAAACTTTTTTTTTTTAAACTAGAGGTAGAATGAACGAGTTTGGAATAGAAGGCATCAACTACACAGAGACATTTAACACTGGAGATAATATCATATATTTAAAAATAATTTCATGCAAATATTATAACCTGCAAGAAAATAAAAAAACATGCACCAGTGTTTCTCAAATGACAATCACAGCACCACAAATGTGACTCCACTAACCAAACTTCTACAGTTAAAAAATACTTAAAATAATCGTATCACAAGAGAATAATCCTTTTGAATAACCTTAAAATATATTAAAATATGTGCCTTAATGTGAAGAAGGATGAGAAACACTGTATAAATATATTTCATAAAATTATAACCATTACAATTATATTTACCTTATAATCCAAAACAATAGAAGAAAAAAGATAATTACAGTACTCACCTGAAAAAAAAGAAGAAAAATATAGATATAAGTAATTATAAAAAAATTAGATACATAATAATAATCTTTATTTCCGTAAAACCATAACATGGTAATAGGATATGTCGTAAAAATGTATACATTAATTATATATAAACAGTTGTGAGGGCGCCGGTAGCTCAGCGGTATGCGTGCTTGTCTTCTGAGCTCATCAAGATCGTGGGTTCGAAACCCGATAGAGGCCCTTAGTTTATTTTATCTGGGAGGTAAAATAAACTTAAGCATGCCGTCCTTCGGATGGGACGTTAAGCGATGGTCCTGATGTCAGGAACTCTTTAAAGATCCCTACCCTAGGGATCTTTAAAGTAATAACTGCATAGAAATAAAAGACGTTGTCTTCCCATCTGACAAATCTCGTCCCACAACCTCTTACTATCACATATGTACTAATAACTGCCGTTTTAAAGAATGTATCAACACAAAGTTCAGTTTGAGAATTTAGGAGCCAAAATGTTGATTGTTAAAAGGTTATTAATTGATTAATTCGTTCGTACATTGCCGGGTTTTCACCAATTTTTTTTTTTTTTTGATTCTGCAACCTGTGAGATGAGAATTGTCGGGGCCCAACGGAGACATCCCTAGATTTTTTTTGCCCCTAGAGAACTGGGCCGGGGTTCAGGATCGAGAACTGGGCAGGGGTTCTGGATCGGGATGATCACCGGGTACCTACCTTCTAGGGTTCCCACAGAATTTTATTAAGGGTATGAACATGCTTCTCTCCCCTATACTATGTGTTCAACGACTTTCAAATTTTCCACACCCCTTGTCAAACAAGCTATCGATCCCTCTACGTCCCTTACAGTATAATACCCAAGTGTAAAAATTAAAAGGGGGAAAAATTACAAAGGATGGGGATGCAAACAATTAAGTTCATCACAAATGCACAAAAAAAATCGGTGAATCACCGGCAATGTACTTCCTCAGCACAAATTAATGGGTGGGACAGCACCAATACTAAATTTTTGAGTCGAGCCTCCTCTGATCCCCTCTACTGTTCGGTCAATTTCAATGAAAGTTGATAAGTGGTTTCCGATTGGGGTTTTGAATTTAAATATAAAATTTTATGTTGACATTCATTACATCGGCAGTTATTATGGTTTTTGGGTCTAAGGGGCCATTCATAAATTACGTAAGGCTTTTTTAAAGCTAATTTGTAAGATATCATAAGATTTCAAACCCCCCACCCCTTGATAAGAAATTTTCGTAAGAAATGATCGTATTGATAAAATAAAAGACCGTTTGAGCAGCTTGTACCCAAGTTTTAAATAATAGTGGATGTAAATATCCAGACATGTCAGGTATAATAAATAAATTATACTAAAATGACAATTATTTTTCTAAATTCAAGCAATAGGGAAATCCCTAGTCAGCGAGACAATAGAATAAAAAAATGTCTAGAAGTACTGAGACCATATGATTTCTGTAGAGTAGGTAATTTATGAATGACCCCTAACCTTCCTCAGATCCATCCCTTCCATTCGGCCGATTCTACTGAAAATTCATATGA
This sequence comes from Aradus depressus, assembly GCA_963662175.1. Classification (NCBI taxonomy): domain Eukaryota; kingdom Metazoa; phylum Arthropoda; class Insecta; order Hemiptera; family Aradidae; genus Aradus; species Aradus depressus. Next base: position 40,846,030 of record OY759214.1, read on the forward strand.
AGTTTGTGCCGATACATTCATTCTACCAGGAGTTATCGAACTGACACGACACAAACATAGGTGGTCCAGCTTTGACGGAACAGTCTGACGCTACAAATATTTGAGTTTATGAGTTTAAACATAAACATCAAGAAAATATAATAGAAAAATTTAAGATCCTTTCCGAAGGACGGCGTGCTCATATTTTTTTAACCGCCCAAATATAAAAAAATATAAGAGCCTCAGCCGGGTTTATAACCCGCAATCTTCAGCATAATAGGCAAGCACGCTGCCTCCGACACCCCCAGTCAAAAGTTGTAAGCAAAAAAAAAAGTCGGTGAATCTCCGGCAGTGTACTTCCTCAGAACGAATTAATCTATTAACCCCACCAAAACCGCTGAAATTTGACAGGTTATATTCTTATTGGGTTGTGACTTTAAATATGAAATTTCATGTCGATACATTCATTACGTCAGCAGTTATTTGGGTGTTTGAAATAATTTATGGTTTCCAGATTTACTTTGTGAAGCTCCATTCTAGGAATAGATAATTAAAATACACAATTTCTTTGTCAAACTTCACTATATATTCTCTCAAATACTCAACTAGTTTCGCCGTGTTAATATATATTTTATTTTTTATTTTATATTTATTATTATCTTGTAAATATCTGTTTATTGGAATGTATAGAGTAACAAAAACAAGGGATTCCCCGTCACTACCTAAAAACCCCCCTCCATAACTGTACCTTCTACCCTGTGAACCAATTCTGTCAGTTTATAAGTGACTCTTGATAATGCCTTAACACGGCGAAACTAGTTGAGTATTTGAGAATATATAGTGAAGTTTGACAAAGAAATTGTGTATTTTAATTATCTATTCTTGGGTGTTTGAATTGAGCCCCCCTCTCCTTTGGCCGATATACTATACTATACTGCAAGTCGATAGGGGTCTTCATAGAGGATCTGGATGCACATATAAAATGTATCGTTGATACATTCATTCTATCGAGAGTTATGGTTTCATAGACACACCAGACAGACAGCCATTTTTTTTCATATTTGGAATTTAGAGGCCGGTAAACTACGTGTTTTTGACTGATTTCATAACTTCCCGTATACTTCGTACAGTGGGGGAAGTAAAATCAAAAATAACATTGTATATAAATATTTATTGAAAGGCTGAGATATACGTCAGGAACTGAACACTGTCAGATATACATATATAGCTAATAATACCGGGTATTGGCTGTCTATACCTCTATATTGTACAAAATACCCCATGTTGGCTGGGATATGCCCTCCAGTGTATTAATTACATACAGTCAGGTACAGTTCTCTCTCTCTCTGCCTCAACCACCCTTGATGCCATAACATTCCCATATTCTGAACACATATGCCCAGTGTGTACCCAAAGCAGTCGTACCACTATATGTGTACTTCAACTAATTATGTAAAGGCTATTCTCTGCTTAAGTGATCTAATTAGTAACAATTAAAATAACATAATCAGTGTTTGTCATTAGAAAAGTCGTCGTTGAATTACAGGCGACGTACTTCCCCAGAACGAATTAATAAACTAATTTTTCGCTCTTACCTCTAAAACCATTTGACCGTATTCTTTTATCGATAAATCTATTACATCGGCAGTTATAAAGGATTTTGACAGGTTATGTCCTCAATGGGTTCTGACTTTAAATAAGAAATTTCATGTCGAAACACTCATAACATCGACAGTTATCGAAGTTTTTGTGTTAAGCCCCATCTGATCCCACCCTTTCCCCTTCCGTCGATTCCACTGCAAATTTTGAATTCACATATGAAATGTTATGTCGATAAATTTACTGGTCACTATGAACGTTCATAACCAGAAGAAGGGACGCGAAAGTGTCCCGAAATATTTTCAAAAAAGAAGACACCTCTGGAAAAAATGCTGGAGAAAATCAACATTTCAACATCCCAGGGAAGTTTAAGAAACACATTATAAGAGTTTTTGAGTTATACCAATCCCCCATTAACCGATTTGGCTGAACATGTCCGTATGGGGTTTTGGACAGACATATAACATATGGTGCCGATACATTCAATCTATTGGCAGTCATTCGAGTTTTTATGTTAAGCCTCCCCCTAATCCCGCTCTTCCTTTTGGTCAATTTAGCTGAATATCGAGTCGTTAGAGAGTTCTGAATTCACATATAAAATTTTTCATTCTTTCGGGAGTTATCGTGTTCAGAGACACAACCAAAAAAACATTAAAATAACTATTTGGAATCAGAAGATTGAAAATAAAATTCCGTTGAAAACACCGCATCGAATTTTTGACCGATTACATAACTTCCCCTATACTTTGTATAGCTGCGGAATTAAATATATAATTTAATGCGTACGTCAGTATTATAGATTACATCGAGTCTTAAGCATTTTTCAAGCTACAGTCACTGTTATTTATATTGGGAAGTAATAGTCTAAGGTTATCAAAGGTTATTATGGATCCATAGTTAATGTCAATTAATGTAAGATAAATAGGCAAATAAATTACTGAAAAGTAAAAATAGGGATAATGTTAAATTACTTGATGAGAGTCCCCCCTTTAAGTGTTATACAAGAAAGGGTAGGGGGGGCTCCCCATTGAGAAAATTTCATAAACTCGTTTAAAAAAATGAAATTTTGGTGCATAGTCATGTAAACTTCTTGCGTTTCGCGAATGCAGCGATTTATATGACATTAAAAGAACTGTCCCAATACATCTTTGCGATCTGTGTTGATATAGTGGAAAGCAGAAACTCACACTATATATATTTTTTTGTGGAATTAGACATGAAAGTTAAAAAAGGTCTCCAGCTATACAAAGAATAGGGGAAGTTATGTAATCGATCAACACTTCGAGGAAATTTCAACGGAATTTCATGTTTTCCGACCTTCTGAATCCAAAAATGAAAAAAAAAAAAAATCTGTCTGTGTGTCTATGTACACGCGATAACTCCCGATAGAAACAATCTATCGACACTTAATTTTATATGTGTATCCAGAATCCTCTAAGGACGACACGTTCTGATTTTCAGCCAAATTGACAAAAGGGAACGGGACTCACATCTATCAGAAATTCGATATTGGGTTTTCAACGAACTTTCATATTTTCTGACCCTTTAATTCCACAAACGCAAAAAAAAATGCTGTATGTTTGTGTGCCATGTCATTCATAAATGAAATTTTATAACATGAAATTTTGTAAGATGATTCAAAAGTCCCTGAGTAAGACACCTATTGATTTCCAATTCAATCGGTCAATTGGTTGAAGAGGGAGAGTGGTAACTTAGTTGATTTAGTCGAACTGGGGAAAGAACAATGGCGGTTATTTACCGACGATTTATTTTGTATAAATCTATTTATATTAATATTTGTACTTATGTATATTTTCATTTCCTCCCCCTTCGTACTTATAATTTCTGAGATGGTCCCGCTGCAAATGAAGAATCGTATTGTTTAACGACTATACTACGGAAATTGTAAACAGACAGATCACATGGTCTACAATTAACGTTATTATTCACTTTGATTTCACACGAAATGTAACATGTTGGTTATCAGTTATTCAAACATGCAATAGATACTTTAGGTATATATTTTTTGATTTAATATAACGTTTAAAACGTGTATGATTAATGAAATAAACTGTTATTAATATCACGCAATAACTTTAATAAACCCGACATTTTGTAAAGCACTTACACAAAATCGGAATTTGTTCGCGTTAAGTGAAATATTTATTATTTTTTTAGATAGAAGATGAAAAACTCTTCGGGGAATCATCGGCAATGTACTTCCCCAGAACGAATTAATAATCTTTCCACTTTTCCTTCACAACTAGTTGAGCGCTGGTTTGAATCAATAGTTGACTTACATAGCGGACTCCGAAAAAGTCCCGTTCCCTTGGGTCGATTTGGCTGAAAATCAATAGGTGTCGTTGTTAGATGGTTCTGGATTCACATACGAAATTTCATTTCGATACATTTATTACATCGGAAGTTATTAGGGTTTTTCAGTTGAACCCAAGTCCCTGAAACTCACCCTTCCCTTCAGCCGGTTTCGTTGAAATTAAATAGATATTGTCCTCATGGAGTTTTGGCATATTTAAAGAAATATGAAATTTCATGTCGATACATTCATCACATATATTAGGGTTTTTGAGATGACCCACATTCCGCTGAAAATTAACATGTTTCGCCCTTATGGGGTTTTGGACTTGCATATGAAATTTTGTTACGTTAGGTTTTATGATTCATACCCGGGCTTTAACTACGAGGTCATATCGCCTACTACCAGAGCGCTCTTTCGTCACTCTAGTGGACATGAGCCCGACTCTATTGTGGGAGTCTTAAATTTTGCCTACCCTAAATTTTTATTCACCTAGGGCAGGGGTCTTTAACGAGTATCTGACATCGTACAGGCTCGGGACCATCGCTTAACGTCCCATCCGCAGGACGGCGTGCTTAAGTTTATTTTAGCTCTCAGATAAAATAAACTAAGGGTTTCGAACATACGTTCTTAAGCTCGGAAGATGAAATTTTGCGTCTTTAAATTCATTCTATTGGCAGTATTAAAGTTTTTGTTAAGATTCGAAACTCGAAATCCCGTTGAAAACCTTCTGACCGATATGAAAAAAGAGAGAGAGGATCTTGTTTTAATGTTGAAGCCAAGTCACAATTTGGATTCATATGTAGATGATCCAGGTGAGGTGTGGATCTGAGAGTGACTATCCGTCACCACCCCTAAATTCCAGAGCAACCCCCCCGCTCGCTCTAATGAGGAGTGAGAAACGTCGGAAGATGAGCCCCAGATAGGAGGATGAATGTGCTTATTCATAGCCGAGAAGTGGGCCCCCAAGTCTGGCCGCTAGCCTCTCGCCTCTTTCACCAACACACAGAAACCCACTTTAATTCTACCGCTATTATCCCTGAGTCTGCCCCCTTAATAAGCATAACAATGCCCTGATCCTTAGAACTCTCTCTCTCTCTGTTCAGTCAAAACCCATGTATTATAATTCATGACAAGAGCCTCTTAATGTTCAGTCTCTTAATTCTAATTGACAACAAAATCTTATGCCGCCTTTGCCATCTCCATGATTCGCTTCTCACTTCTTCAAGTCACAAGAGATACAATAGATAGCACAACAACCCTCAATAATAATGAACCTTCAACAACTACAAAACCATGAACAAAACGAGTTAAACGCCTCCCCTTTAAAAGCCTATAATTTAAGAGACATACGTGCTTCACATCCTTCATATAATGAATGACCTAACGTCCCATATTTATTTAAAATATCTAGTTCAGTTTTGCATAACTGAAGAATCGTTAACACTTTTGTACATGATAATAATAAGTAAAATGAAAATAACAAGCCATGAAATTAGGTGAGAATGAAAATTTTGAATAACTACTTAGAATGTTAGAAAAACAAATACAAATACAAGGACATATTGAAAATAAGACGTAATGGTTTAAAAATGTACTTCCCCAGAACGAAAAAATTGATTAATTTGTCGCTTCCCCTTTCGGCCATTTTGGGCTAAAAACTAAAAATTGACTTACACAGGAGCTTCTGAATTGAGAGTCCCTCTTAAGTTAGTAGGTAGGCTTATAGGGCTTATAATTTACATATGAAATTTCGTGAAAATACATTCATTACAACGGTAAATATATAAAATGTCTTTATTATATACTACTAATAATTATATTATTCATCTCACGTGTATATATGGCTGCATGTTCAAAGATCAAATCCAAAATATCTAATCAAAGATATCAAACGACAAAATAATTAAACGTCGAATAATTTTTATAACTCTCAAATTTATAATGAATAAATAAAATAAAGAATATTACAATACATTATTATAATTTAATATTAGCACGATCTTAGGGTACCATTGCATTGTAAAATGCAACACTGTTAATAAAATTTTAATCCAAACTAAAAATGTATTGCCTAGTAACGCAGTAGGAAATTTCAGAAAACTCGGTAAAAAATTTGAATGCCCAGTAAAAAAAATTAAAGACTAAGATTTAAAATGCACACTACAAAATTGCAGTTTACCAAGTAAATCCAGTTGATGTATCCGAAGAAATAAAATGTTGACCCTTCCGTCGGTCCTTTTAATGAAACAGTCCAGGTTCTTAAAACACACTTTGAATGCAGAAATAAATGCTTGTTCAAAGTCAACAATGAAAGTCATTGCCTTCAGATCAAGCTCCAACTCTTTTAATTTCTTAAGGATCTTTGTGTACAAACGAGATAATTTGTTATGAGCTAAAACATATACGAGGGGCAAAACTTTACCATTATGCAGGTCATGAATTGAATATAATTGTAAAGAGAAAAACAAGTCTTACGTATTAAAACTGAGCATAAACATTCCATTTCGAACTAAGTGAGTCATGATAATTATTTTAACGACCAATATTATTAAATCGATATTACAGAATATATTTAAGTTTTAGATATTATAGAATATGATATTTAAGTTTTAGATATTATAAACTATGATATATATTTTTAAATTAGATATTTTGGCTAAGATCTTTTGGATTAGATATTTAGACGTGATACCATATATGTATACTAAGATTTAATATAGGTTGATGTATATAATTTACAATTTATTTTGATGTACAAAATAGTATTACTCTGAAAACAATCTATCAATTTGGGTGAAAATGAAAGACACTCATTGACTTCTAAATTCTCATACTAAATTATGTATCGATACATTTATTACATCGACAGTTATTAGGGATTTTGCGTTTAGCCCCCTCCGCTGAAAGGTGCCGTCGGAAAAAAATGTAATTACGGTGAAGAGTCAACTTCCAAGATTCTGACCGACTACATTACTTCGTAAAACTGGAAAATTAAGAAAAAGATTTATCAATGAATCAACGATAAACAAGGGTCATGATTCACCCATCGATGTTAGCTAGACAACCACTGAGTCATTCAGAACTCCAGAAAGTGATGATAACCATAATGCAATCGGGGATCAAGCCAGCAATGCTAAACATTGCACCATCAAGATTCCAGCCAGTTATGCTAACCACAACCCTACCAGGGATCCAGCCAGCAATGAACGTAGAATTACATCCGAAGTAATATTAATAACATTTATTTATGTTAAACCATAATGAGGATACGTCATAAACATTTATGTATAACGATACCTTATAAATGAGATATATTGACAGTTATTAAATCTAATAAAATAAAATAAATGAATGTAAAATAATTGAGTATACAAATAATAATACTAATTAATACAATAGATACGGTTTTTAATTATATTTTAAATTATGATAAATATTTTTTATAATTCTTCAGAAAGTAACTTCTTTCGTCATGATTTATTTTCGGTATTTCTACAATTTTCAACCACCTCGATTAAAAATACTGTATTAGTCTTCCTTTTTATATACCTAACACTAAGCGGCAAATGTTTTTGGAACAGACTGAAGAATACAACCTTCCTCAAGGGCAAATTATCATCTAACAGACACTAGTAACCCGCCATTGCTTGATGGAGATGCGATCAGAGAACACTTTTTTTTTTTTAAAGGTAAGAGGGTTGTTGTCCATCCTCTGCCTCTAGAACTCCCTGACAGACCGGATGATGGATACGGTATCCTCTTCAGTTGATTTTCAAAAGCCAACCCAACCCCTCGCGTTCCCCCCTGTGTGAAAATATTTTCCGGGTCTAGTCAAGCCCACACCATGACCCCTGTGGGTCAGGGTTTGACATAAATTAGCAAGAGGGGGTCCCTCCGGACGTCACAAGGGGAGACAAAAAAAAAACTGAAGAAGAAAAGGTGCTGGGATGCCGTGAACGGGAGAGTGACAAAAGTCCAAAAAAGATTTTACCTAACCTAACCCGATGTATGTAAAGAATCCCTTCACCTGTCTACCTGTTATCCGCAAACCTTCCTACCTTATTTATAACTTAAAACTAATATCTAAGGATAAGATGAGATCTCTACTTTTTATCCGTAAAAAAACTCCCTCTTACACTTCCCCAGAAAAAACAGGGCTAACACTCAATATTTATCTCAAATTGGGACTTCTGAATCCTTATACTAAATTTCATATCGATACATTCATTACAACGGCAGTTATTACAGTTTTTGAGTTACGCCTCCCCCTAATCCCCCTCTTCTCTTTGGCCGATTTCGCTGTAAATCAATAGGTGTCGTCCTTAGAGGGTTCTGGGTACACAGATGAAATTGTGTGTAGATACGTTCACTCTATCGGAAGTAAGTTTACAGGCACACGCACACACAAACGGACAGAATTTTTTTTTCATTTTTGGAATCAGGAGCTCGAAAAACATGAAATTTTTTTGAAATCTCATCGAATTTCTGGCCGATTACATAACTTCCCCTATACTTAGTATACCTGGAGAAGTAAAAAAACTGACCTAGCTCAACAACTTTCTGGTGATCCACTTTTAACTCTTATCTACAACGGCTACTTTTGTAGGGTGTGTTTCTTATGTGGTTTCGAATTTAAATATACAATTTCGTGTCGATACATTCGGTTTTTTGTGTTAAAATTTGTCTGAAAAAGGTATCGACATGAAATTTCATATAGAGGAGAGAGGATACTTAAAAACCCTTTTGTCTTTCTAATGATGTAGCGACACCTATATGTGGATACAGGATACAATAAGAACAGCAACTGTTGACTTTCCAACGAAATCGGCCGAAGGGAATGAGGGATCATATCTATAGTCACAGGGAATAAGTTGTTAAGTCGTAAAATGCATAAAATGAGTTGTGTACTGTGATCATCTCCCAAGCCATCTGCGCACTGTCAAGAAGTTGGGAACTTAGGACTCTAATACTTTCGGAATTATAAAGATGTGGGTTTCTTGGTATGGTTAATAATTAGGTAAGTGTGTATAAAAATTAGGTAAGTATCGTAAATAATTAGGTAAATGATGGGGAATGATTAGTGGTTTTTTTATTTAGGCATATTTGTTGATATAGTGAAAAACTAATAAAAACCAAGAATTTGTTTAACTTTTATATTGTCTTATTCCACAAAAATGTTTCTATGGTTACAGGGGATAAGTTGTTAAGTTGTAAAATGGCCAAAATGAGTTAAGTATACTGTGATCATCTCTGCCCACTGTGAAGAAGTTGAGCTCAGAACTCTAATACTTTCGGAATTATAAAGATATGGGTTTCTTGGTATCTCGTAAAATTGTGTATGTTCTCGGTTAAATCAACTTAATCTACTTCTTTGAGGAATCGTTCACGAAATAACTGCATTTATTCACTACGGCAGACTTTCCAAGTGAAGAGGGCCTTTTCGGTTAAATCAACTCAGGCATCATTCTCGAGTATTTCAAAAAATATGGTAAATAATAAGATAAGTGTGGTCAATAATTAGGTAAGTGATGGGAAATGATTAGGTAACTAAGGGAAAATCCAAGAAAGGATTAACAATATTCATTTTCATTCACTCCTATAGGATATGATTAATAATGATGCAAACATAATTTATTTATTCCAAAAACTGGATTTACACGATTAATGAAAAAGTTACGAATTTAGACTTACCAATTTATTACCTGTGACCAGAGAGATATTGGAGCTCAACTCAAAATCCTTAATAATTGTTGATGTAACGAATGTATCAATTTTAGTATGATTCAGCAGTCTCTGATTCTGGTGGAGAGCAAAAACTTGATGATTATTTCACGCTGGGAAAGTACATTCGTGGTGATTCTTTCATAACTCTCTTTTTTATATATATATATTCTAATTGAAATCAAACATATTGTAGTTGCTTGGGTCTAACCGGCAGTACACCCACTCATCATTTCCTAACCTACGTCTTGGAACACTCCAATGTGTGATCTGCACACACACACACACACACACTTCACTGTAATATTTTCGATCCTTGCACCGTGTGTGTGAGGGTCCCAAGCTTGGTTGAGCACCTACACCTCACAACCACATCACAATGCTCCCCATTGTCGGCAGAATCTGAATCGCCTCTAACGAGCTAGTCCACCCTTCTTTTTTTTTTCCTTTCATCTCCGGAGTCTCCCTCTACCCAACATCCTCGATTAAAAAAAGAAAATACATAAACGAGTTAAATTTATGGGTATACTCATGAGTAAGTATTACATTTATGTAAGCACTAAAGAGGAAAAAATATACAGCTAAATATATTTTCTTATATTTATACTAAAAAAAAAGATACAAATGAACTAAATGAATAAATAAAAATATTAAAAAGATATATTATAAAGATTTTTTCTTCAGGTGATAAAGCGAAAATGTTCACTCACTTTCACAGCAGTATACGAGAAGTTATGTAAACGGTTAGAAGAGTTATGAGTTTTCAACTGAATTTCATGTTTCCTGTGTCTCTGAATATGATAACTCGCAATAGAATGAATAGAAGGACATGAAATTTTATAAGTGTATCCAGAACCCTCTACGGACGATACCTATTCATTTTCAGCCAAATCAACTGAAGGGGGGATCAAAGGGGCTCAACTCAAAAATCCCAATAACTGCCGATTTAATTAATGTATGACACACAATTTATTATAAGGATTAAGAAGCGCACTATTGTAAGTCAAATATTGAGTTTTGCTTCCAAACGGTCGATTGGCTTGGGAGGAAGAGCGAAAAATTGATTAATTCTTTACGAATTATTCTCTCTCTGACTCGAAAAAAAGAGAATTATAATCGGGGGAATCGAAAGATTATATCGAGCGAAAAACACACAGAAAATCATACAAAGCGGTGCGCATCGACACCTTTTATCCTAAGTTGACAGCCATCAGTATTAGATTCTTGTTACTAAATTAACTACTACATTAAAATTACCCAAGAATAAAAAAAAAAATAATAAAGGAAATTCCAGACCTTTCATGGAAAGGTGGAATCATTTTCAAGAGGTGTGGGTGCGGTCCTTAAGAGTGGATTCACAAATGATGTGTCACTCATTTGATTACCGAAATAGCTGATGTAGTTTTATTGGGTCACATTTCGGTAGGTGGACTTTTTGGCGACGAAACACTAAAAACACTCGAATACCTGTTGATGTACTAAATGTATCGACACGAAATTTAGTATGAAGATTCAGTCAGAAGTCCCTAAGTAAGAATCTACATTCAACCAATTTGTTTTAGGGGGAGAGCAAACATTTAGTTGAATTATTCTCGCGGGAAACCACCGACTTTTCACTTTCTATATAGATATGTTTATATATGTCTATGTGTGTGTGATTGGAACTTGTGAACGCTCTAACGCAGAAACGATTATAGCTCTGAACTAGAAATTTGGAATGGAGAAGTCACATGAGCTAACTTAGATATGATTAGATTTTGAACGAAATGGAACGAAAATTGAAACCACTGCTCTAGGACCTAAGTATATTTTACAAAATACTGCTTTTATTTATGACCTAATCAAAAATTGTTTCAACTAACAGTTGTAAAGAAAGCTGAAATACATATTTTATATAAAATATAATTTTTTGTAGGTCGCCCGGTTATCGAGATACATGGCGAAAACCATTTAAATGGCATTTTAAAACACATATTTTTAGACTTTCCCTTGATTTACCCGAAAACGGTTAGTCCTATCGAAAAATTGTTTCTTACCAAAAATGTTTCTTATTAAATTTGCAATCGCTCACGTGTCCTCAAATTTGATAAAGGATTAATACTATTAAAGTTATAATGCCAGAAAGAATGTAAAATAAAATAAATTTCTATAGGAAATATTTTAAAGTAATGCTCAAATTGATGTGGCCATTACAAGGCTTTCTTATACCAACCACGCTTACAGTTCACTCGCTCTCTCTCCCTCCTTATCAACATCATATCATACTGGCATTATTGAGTATAAGAACGACACTCTCAGAATTACGCTGTACAATGAAACAAAAAATTTACCGCGGACGCCAACTCATTACTTTCATAAACCCAATAATGCCAGTATGAAATGATTTTCAAGAAGGGGGAGGGAGAGAGAGTGATGTGTAAGCGTGGTTGGTATAAGAAAGTTCTGTAATCATCACCTAACATTTTTTTATTTGTACATCAAAACATTGTTAACTTTTGGAACCTTCAGTGTCTAATCACACTTCTCTCTAATATATCTTCTTAACTCCTTTTAGACGACAGAGTTTTTTTTTTTTTAAAAAGGAAAGAGGTGGATGAAGAGTGGTTTCGAATAGAGAAGAGGATGAAATAGGAAGACAGGTGAACCAAACGGAGAGAGGTGACAGGAACAACAGTCTGACCCGGATCAATGTTTACCCCGCTGCAGACCCATCTCGCTAAATATAGTACGGCAGGAGTTCCTGTGAATCTGCTTGTCCTCTAGAACAAATCGCCACCTAGATCCAAAATCAAACCTAGCTTCTGCATTTGGCAAGCCACACGCTCCAGAATAGACCTCATCTATCCTCCCACTACTAGAGAAGCGAAGAAGAATCATTAAGTATACTGGGACTTGGACGTCGGTCCTTTGCATAAGGCGTTTCACTTTCTTTCTTTTTATATAATCGCTCAGAAATTCGATGTCGAGTTTTCAACGGAATTTCATGTTCTACCTCCTTCCAAAAATGAAAAAAAAAGTCGGTCTGCCTGTGTGAACATGATAACTCCCGATAGAATGAATATATCGACACGAAATTTTATATGTGAATCCAGAACCCTCTAAGGACGACACCTATTGTTTTTCAACCAAATCGGTCAAAGGAAAGAGGAGGATTAGGGGGAGGCTTAACACAAAAACTTTAAAAAACTGCCATTGTAATTAATGTATTGACACGAAATTTCATATATACATTAAATTCAAAAGCCCCAGAGAGTACTTTATTATTGTCGTAACAGACAACATTCAAGATTCCTGTGTACAAAGGGCATAGCCAAGCCGGACTACTAGACTCTGAAAACAGCCCAAACAGAAGGCATAAGCGTTCATTGCAGAAGAATATAGATACAGGGAAATCATGCATGAATAGTACATTTCAGCAGAGAACAACCATTACTATTGTCGTAACATACAACATTGTCACAGTGCGGAACGCTGAGATCGAAAGATTACTCAGAGTAGGTTTTGTTTGCAAACAGCATAAACTTCAACGTAGAACGAAAAGAGGGTCTAAAAAATAAAGAAAGACCATACCTGTATGTATAAAAATAAGAGTACTTCAAGAAAGGCATCTTAGAAGAGACGAAGTAGAAATGTGAACAACATGGAGTGATATGGATGAAGATGGAGCAGATTACTAGGATAGTCAAGGGCGTAATAGGAGGAGGCCTATTTTATAATTGCTCACATAAAAATAAAAGAAATAATGCGCCCCATTCTAGGATACCACTCGAATTGAAAAGAATTCCCTATCTACCATCAGAAATGACTCGGAAACGATTAAGGATGAGCGTAGAGGTTAGGCACGTGGTTAGCTGTGGGAAAGACTGACAAGGTGAATCAGGTCCCCAAGAATGTAGATTTTTTTTTTTTTTTTTTTTTTCTTGACAGGAGATGAAGATCTTAAAATAGGAGAGAGGTCGACTCACCTGACAGGCTATGCAACAGAGGAAAGATTGATGAAGAGGATCTTGTCATCTGCTTGGCCCTTACGAGTGAATCGGCGGAAGGACAAGTGATCAATCTGGACAGGACGGCTTGGTATAGCGAACATCAGGAACATGCGATGACTGGGCTACTAGGAAACAGCTTTATATGACGATTGATGTGACCATAGCAAGAAGAACTATATTGGAATAAATTAACTGGCCTAGCATGAACTTATTTTCAAGATTTTACGTTATGTAATCGGTCAGAAATTCGATGATAAGTTTTCAATGAAATTTCATGTTTTCAACAAAAATGTCTGTGTACCTGTGAACGCAAAAACTGATATAATGAATATATCGATACGACATTTTATTTGTAACAACACCTATCGACTTTCGTTTAACTTAACAACACTAATAACTGCCGTTGTAATGAAAGTATCGATACAAAATTTCAAATTGGAGGTCGGAAATCATGGAATTTTGTTGTAAACCCTGCATCAAATTTTCAACCGATTACATAACTTCCCCTATACTTCGAATAGATGGGAAAGTCATAAACATAACATAGGTACTCTTTTTTTTTTTCTTTATTGTCAGCGAGTTTTTGTCGTATTACGTATAAATAAATAATGGTTCTTCTATTATAAACTTCTATATTGTAAATGAAATGTGTTAGTATAGGAAAAGGCAAGGGCGCAGATCGAAGGGAAGAAGGAAGCCCCGGAAAGAGCCTTCTAGTCTCCAGCCGGCCGACCTCAGGGGAAATGAAAATCTGTTCTCTCAAATGATTTACAACCAACTTCCTAGCCCGGCATTGGGAGCACTCTTCAGCTTCAACCTTCCCCACCTCATTTCGATTTGGGTTTTTACTCTTGTTTCTTTTTTTATACTTTCTCCGCTATACAAAGTATACGGGAAGTTATGTAATCGGTCAGAAATTCGATGGATATTTTTCAAATAATGTCTGTGTGTGTCTGTGAACACGATAACTCCCGATAGAATGAATGCATCGACATGGCATTTTATATATGTGTATAGAATCCTCTAAGGACGGCACCTATTGACTTTCGGCTAAATCGACTAAAGGGAAGGGAGAGGAGGGAGGGGAGCTAAACACAAAAACGGTAATAACTGCCGTTATAAAGAATCAAAAGCTCATAAGGACGACACATCATAATTTAAATATATCGATACCTTATGGATCTATAATAATAATAAATTTATTTCCGTTAGACCAATACATGGTAATAGGATACGTCAAAAGAATGTATACCTTAAGATATATATTTATAACTACTTGAGTCTAACACACATATGATTAGTAGTAACAAAACTATTAAAAAAAGTAAAATGAAATTAATAAAAACTGAACAAATAAATACTAAAAAATATATAAGTGTATAAACAAATTAATACAAGATACGTTTATAATAAGTAGAGACATTTTTCAATTTAACAAAAATTAAGATAACTATTTTTCAAAACCAGTAGCCAGTTTGCGCTAATATTCAACAGTTGAATAACAGAGGGGGGCTCCTAAATCATAATAAATTTTGTGTCAATAAATTCTTTAAGTTGGTGGTTATACGGTGTTTGAACTGAGCTCCCTCTATACTTCAGCCAACATCGCTGAAGTCAATACATTTATTACATCGGCAGTTATTGGCGTTTTTGCGTTGAGCCCCTCTGATCCTCCCCTTTCCTTCTGCCGATTTCGCTAAAAATTAACAAATGTCGTCCTTACGAGGTTTTGAATTCACATACGAAATTTTATGTCAATACATTCATCCTATCGGGAGTTATCGTCTTCACAGACACACAAAATACATGAAATTTCTCACCAATTACATAACTTCTCCTATATATTCGATGGGGGAAGTAAAATGGTTAACAGTACAATCGTTGAGACATAATTCTAACTTTTAATTCACCCTTAGTTGGTAGGAAGGCATAAATAAAAAGAGGGTGGGGATGGTAGCTCTCTCGTGAGCCACGGAAGCTAATCGACAACCACTCGGTAATCCATCGACCCAGGGACCTAGGAGCTCCGCCCTCCCCCAGGGGCCTCCGTTTAAAATTCGACGACAGATAACAAGTTGTAGATAGTCCAGATAACAACCAAAGAACCCACGTCGTCACGCAAAATAATATTCTTTATATTTATAACACGCTAACCTCCCTTCATACTCATACAATTACTAACTAGTGTTTATTTATTTTTTTCAGAGAGAGGATTAGAGTTGAGGATTTAAGTTCATTTCTTCGTTAAGCTGCTGATATGATAATATACTCAGCTTACATCCTCATCAAATTCGCGAAAAATCTTTCCACTTATTTTTATTTAAGGTAAGCTCCTACATTAACATACTCCCATTATATTTACATTCCAGCTTTAGCGATAATATTTTGAAAAATCAATAGCAAGCACCACGAATAATGAACAATATCAATGAAATACCAAGCTGCAGTGATATTTAATAAATATTTTCCCTCTCAATACTAGAAATGATTACGATACCAGGATGAAAGAAGAATGTCGAATAACTGAACATTGCTCCTCTTTATTTGAAATAAATATAACTCATAAAGGAATCAACCTCTTTAATGCACTTCCCCATTTCTTGAAAACAATAGATTAAATAAAAAAAAAAAATCCAATTAAACAAAAATCATATTATAAAAGTCGTGTTTTGTATATAAAAGTTTTAATTTGGTTTCTACCATAATTACTTTTCTTTAATATTTTTATTTTATCACTAATTTTTTTAGTTATTCTTTACTTTAATGATTGATTTTGCTCTTCTTTTCTACATTTCATTATTTCGGCCCTGAGGAAGTCGCCTTGATCGCACTGAAATATCGTCCTGAAAGATTATCTTCACAAAATATAAAGATCCACCCATTTAACTCTTGCTCCAGGCAGATATCCTTACTATCTCCCCGATTTATATCTTGCTCCAGGCAGATATATTTACAACTCCCCCCCCCCCCCCCCCCCCCCCCCCCCCCAATTTAACTCTTGCTCCAGGTAGATATCCTTCCTAACCCCCCATTTAACTTTTGCTCCAGGTAGATATCCTTACTAACCCCCCATCTAACTCTTGCTCCAGGTAGATATCCTTACTAACCCCCATCTAACTCTTGCTCCAGGTAGATATCCTTACTAACCCCCCATCTAACTCTTGCTCCAGGCCGATATCCTTACTAACTATGAGGTAGTCATTCTCATTAACCTGCAGCCCTACTCTTCGCTAAGACTCCGTTTTCTCCGGCTATTGGAGTGCCTTTCTTTTAATCATTTGTTCAAGGGCCAGGGTGAGGCCGTCATTTTGCTTCAGGCCAGACTTGACACCGAAGGGTTTCGAAAGTTCTCCTTGGACCATAACTATGTTTTTTGTGCCTTCAATACATGCCTTAACCATTCTTATGAGTTTATCTGGGGCTTCGAAGTCACCCATTATAGCCCACAGTATTTAGCTCGGAAATCTATGAACAGTGCATCATCATGGATTTAACGAGAATAAATATTGTTATTATAATGATGTGGATTGTATGTATGCAGCTATGTGCAATGCACTAGTTGAGAATTGCCACTAATGCTAGCATTACCAGAGGTGAACCATGGGACGACACTTCCCTCCTCGCTACATTTAATTGTCTATTAACACAAAGACTACTTGGAGTCTAACGATGTGTGACACTTGAGTCTCACCACTAAACCCTTTTTATCCCACTATCACAAGGTA
Organism: Aradus depressus; assembly: GCA_963662175.1. Lineage (NCBI taxonomy): Eukaryota > Metazoa > Arthropoda > Insecta > Hemiptera > Aradidae > Aradus > Aradus depressus. The sequence goes on from OY759214.1 coordinate 40,863,360, forward strand.
CTTAATTAGCTCAATCCCAGGTTCTAACAAGCGCATTCAAGTCTTGTCTCTTGTTTCCCAAACGTCCACTTGGGAAGGTCATCCCAAGTGATCAACCCTTATTCATTAGCTCAGGGTGTTACGAGGTTCAGAACAGATTTGCACCGTAGTGCTTGTTGAGGAGACTTGTGGCTCAGGGATGACATAAAATATAATATTTAGAACTCAAATTATAATTAGTTATTATGACTTATGACCGGCGTTAACTACGAGGTCATAACGCCTACTACCAGAGCGATCTTTCGTCAATCAGGTGGACATAAGCCCGACTCTACCGTGGGAGTCCTAAATTTTTATTCACCTAGGGCAGGGGTCTTTCACGAGTACCTGACATCGTACAGGCTCGGAACCATCATTTTACCTCCCAGATAAAATAAATTAAGGGCCCCGGCCGGGTTTCGAACCCACGACCTTGAGCTCAGAAGGCAAGCACGCATACCACTGAACTACCGGAGCCCTCTCTCAAATTATATATTATTATTATGTTGTACCTATTTTTCATAACTTTAGGCAGATTGTTTTAGTCGCCGGTAGCTCAGAGGGAGCATGTTTGCCTTCTGAGCTGAAGATCTGAGGTTCGAAACCCAGCCGAGGTTCTTAGGTTTTTCATCTGGGCGAAAGTAAAGGAAGTCACTTGAGCATGCCGTCCTTCGGATGGGACGTTAAGCGATGGTCCCGATCCTGCACGATGTCACGTACTCATTAAAGACCCCTACCCTAGATGAATAAAAATTTAAGCTAGGCAAAATTTCGGACTCCCATAGTAGAATCGGGTTCAGGGTCTGGTAGTAGACGATATGACCTTGTAGTTAAAGCCCGGGCATGAGTCCATAATAACTAACAGGAATTAAGGAAAAAGGACTTGCACCATTTATACAGTTTATTGTTTTGTTTGAACAATTTTAATAAAAAGTTCTTCAGTGGCTTTCCATTAATTTTTTTTTATATGTAATCTATCAAAATTGTTTTCACCACAATTTCATGCTTTCCGCTCTCCTAATTTCAAAAATTGTGTATGAAATTCAAAATCCCAGTAGGATGAAGCCTATCAACTTCAGCTGAATAGGTCCAAAGGGCTCAACTCAAAATTCTTAATAAATGTCGATGTAATGAATATTAAAATTAATTAAAATTATAAAATAATGAATATTATTTATCAACATGAAATTCAGGATTCAGAAGTCCATGAGTAAGTCAGTTATTCATTTTCACCCAAATCAGTAGATTAGTTTCAGAGGTATATTGTAATACCATTTTGTACATCAAAATAGTTAATAAATTATATACATCAACCTAAATTAAATCTTAGAAAACATATACACATGAAATTTTTAAAAAACATTTTAAATCGTGTTTTTGAGACAAACTTATGAAAATAAATAAAATATAAAAATAACAAATACAATTTTTTTAATTTAAAACAATATTTTTGTTAAAAGAATATTTTCATACTACGTATGTACATATTAATTCTGTTTTTCATGGAAATAATCTGTCACTTTTTTGAACCTCTACCGGGTTGTGATTTTCATTATCCACAAAAACTTCGGGTTATAGATTCACCAGGTTTAGGAAATTCGATTTATAGAGTTTTAATACCTTTCTCCAGTGGGTATTTTCATTTCGAGTTTCGAGTAAACTAGTTCAATTTTACTTATAAATGATTTTTCGACTTATCGGGTTTCGAGTTATATATATAGAAAGTAATATTTTTCGAAGCTATTGAAAACCAAAATTGTTTTTTCTTCAGTACCTGTAAATAAAATACTAAATTGTCCTTACAACAAAAAAAGTTATGTTTGCAGGGTTGTCCTCGGAAGAAAGGCAGGTAGAAGGGACTGTCTGTGGGGTATTGCTCTTCAGGACTTCCTTAATAAAGGAAAGCTTCCCCCCTCACCCTCTGTATCTGGGGGACTGAGATGCCTGAGAAGACCAGAAGGAATCCTAACTATCCACTCTCCAGACATTTAATTGCAGCATAAACCTTCCTCGATTATTGCTTCAACCTGTATAAAACTCATACCCTCCCCTCACTTATAGACCTCTCTCAAAATTCCACTCTTCTATCTTTCCACCATCTTCTCACATATATATTGAAAAAAATAAAATAAAATAAAATAAAATAAAATAAGAAAAAATTCATACTCAAACAATAAAATAAAATTAAAAGTGAGGCTTTATGTAATGTTTTCGCGTACCTGTGACGAGTCTTCGTCGTTTGAAACGATATAGTAAGACGTTCTCTTTTATAGTTTTACATTTATTTTGATGTAATATCCTCAAGTACCACACTATGAAGCTTCGACTGTATAATATATAAATGGATGATGGTAGATTAGAACGTTCTCATACGTTTTTTGCGTCATGTTTCTGACCTTCTGATTCCAAAAATGAAAAAAAAAAAAAAAAAAAAAGTCTGTCTCAAAAATCCTTTAAAGACGACACCAATTGATTTTCAGTCAAAGGAAAGATGAGGATTAGGGAGGAGATATAACATAAAAATTCGAATAACTGCCGATATAATGAATGTATCGATATAAAAATTCATAATCAAAATCAAAACCCAATTAGGACATTACCAGTCAAATTCAGCAATATAGGCTGCAGAAAAGGGGGGTCAGGGAAGTGTATGTAATGAATTTATCGTCACAAAATTTAGTATGAAGATTCAGGAGCCTTTATGTAAGTCAACTGTTGAATATTAGCGCAAACGGTCGACTGGTTTTGGAGGTAGAGCGAAAGGTCTGTCTCTCTGTGTGTCAACATGATAACTCCTGATAGAATGAATGTATCGACACGAAATTGCATATGCATATGCAAAATCCTCTAAAGACGATACCTATCGATTTTCAGACAAATCGGCCAAAGAGAAGGGGGGATTAGGCTGAAATATTGTCAAAAAAAGACGGAAAAAATATACCTATTCATTTCCTGCGAAACAGGCCGAAGGGTAATGTAGGATCAAAGGAGGGAGACTTGACTAAAAAAAAACCTAATAATGCCGATGTAATGAATGTATTGACACCAAATTTAGTAAGAGGATTCAGATTCCTCTATGTAAGTTAACTATCGTATTTGTTCTGGGGAAGTACACTGCCGACATTTTTATTTTGCAACTCGTGAAATAATCCCTACATTAGCCATCTTCACATTAACCTAAACAGTATTGTATTCATTGTCATTAAGTTAAGGAGAAAATTCCTGTTGTAATTGACAGTTGATGTTGTATAAAGAGTTAAAGCTGTTAAGTGCATAAAGACTATTGGAGCAGGCTGAAATTGAATAGGTGTCATAAATCAAGAGGAAAGGAGTTGACCCTATAGACAGACCCTGTTCCAAGAACAAGAACCTTGGACGGACCTGAAGAGTTGTGGGTGGTCGCCAGGTTCTGAAAGTTGACGAACCGACGGGAGAGACAATCCCCTGGCTTTTCGGGTAAAATATAACGGTCCGAGAGGATTATAGGAAGTTAATACCCTAGTGTCCAATACGAATTCCAAGCTACTCTTTCTTTGGTTATTGATTTTTCGTATTTTACTTGATTACAATTTCGTATTTTCTTCATTACCTTTTTCCTAATGTAAATTAACTATGAAAATAAAATGACTTACGTACAAGACAGTGTTGAAACCGATGTGGACTTACAGTCTTGAACTCTGAGGTTCTGTCAAGGTTTCAAATCTGCAGCGCATCCAATTCCTTTAATACAAAATCCTTAGTGCTATAGCCAATGCTCCTTACTATGTTTTCAACAAGAACAACCCTCCATACGGACTTCAGCATTTTCTACATAAAATGTTATTTTCTTCCCTCAGTTCCCATAGAAATCTTCTAGTCCGTATCCTCCATTCTGCCACACTTCCCCAACGACGACTTAAACGCCGATGGTCTAGAGACCTAACTAGCAGCAGAGTGAGATATAAATGAGTGCAACTCAGTGTGTAGGGAGCGTCACCACTGGGTGATTTTTCCCCTCTTGACATTTTACGATGCCATATTTTACTCTTATAGAAAATTTGCTTGTATATATTATTTATAGTTCTGAAAATATAGTTAGTTATTATGACTCATGCCCGGGCAATAACTACGACGTCATATCGCCTACTACCAGAGCGCTCTTTCGTCACTCTGGTGGACATGAGCCCTACTCTACTGTGGGAGTCCTAAATTTGCCCTACTCTAAATTTTTATTCACGTAGGGCAGGGGTCTTTAACGAAAACCTGCCATCGTACAGGCTATCGCTTATGTCCCATCCGAAGTACGTAGTGCTCAAGTTTATTTTACTTCCCAGATAAAATACACTAAGGGCCTCGGTCGGGTTTCGAACCCACGATATTGAGCTCAGAAGGCAAACACACATACCACTGAGCTACCGGCGCCCTCTATATATATAAAATATTTTCAATTATTATAGTATTAAAAAACATCTGCCAGATAATTGAACAAACTTTCCTCGCACTTTCAAATTATGTTCAGCTGCTAATTATCAATATCTGTATTTTGTTGAACAGGAACTTGTTTTTATCATTATAAAAATTGTTGCACGTTAACAACCATTAATTATTTCCCGATTTAGAGAAATTTTAAATGAGATCATCTACATACCAAACCGAACTTATAATACTAAGTTTCATTAAAATTCGTTCCATGGTTCTTGAGTGAAATTTTCGTTTCCCTTCAAAACCAAACGACCGTTTGAGCTAACAATTAATAGCCGGCGAACATAGGAGTTTCGGAATCCTCATACATCGACAGTTATTGCGAATTTTTAGTTGAGAAACCCCTTTACCTTCGGCTAATCCCGTTGAAAATTAATAAGTCTAGTTAATATATATCGTATCCACAGACAGAAATTTTTATTTTTAGAATCAGGGTTCGGAAATCATAAAGATTCCTTATAGATATGTAAGGAAGCAAAATGAGAAAGGAGAATAGTGCTGAGGGTTCATTAAATTTGGAGTTAATGGAACACTATGAAAAGTGTTCAGATGCTGAAATAATGTATTACCATAAATCATGATTAAGTAGAGCTCGAATTGCACTTAATGCAGTTGACATACACCTAATTTTTCTAATCAGTCTGCATTTTGTTAAATTGTAAATCGGTAATTTTGACAACACAATTTGCCTTCCCAACCGTGAAGTACTAAGGTTAAATGACTGATATCGCCTGCCAATTGATACAACTCGCAAGGCCAATTCTTAGCAATCGAAGAGTTTGATGGATCCACTACATATTAGGTAATGTGTTCTGGTACTTTTTGAAAAAAAAAAAAGTAGAACGTGAATTATCGTTAATATACTTCCCCAGAACGAATTAATTGACTTTTCACTCCCCCTCGCGTTGAGCCCCCTCTGATCCCCCTCCTTTCTGCCGATTCCGCTCAAAATTGAAAAGTGTCGTCCTTGTGGGGTTTTGAATTTACATATGAATGTTTGAGTCGATACTTTCATTATAACGGCTGTTATTAGAGATTTTGAATTGAGCCTCCCCCATAACCCCCTCTACCCTTTGGCCGATCTGACTGAAAAATAATAGGTGTCGTCTTTAAAGGGTTCTGGATTCACATATAAAATTTCGTCTTGATACATTCATTTTATCGGGAGTTATTATATTCACAGACAATCAGAGAGGATTTTTTTTAAATATGAAGATGGCAGATATAGGGAGAAGTGATTATTTCACAGGTTGTCAAATAAGATGTAGTCTGACCTCTCACAGATTTTTATTTGTATTAGCAAGCCGGCTTTCGAGGTTGCCCTCATCATCAGACAGTCTGATAAAACAAAACATTTTGAAATTAATCTAATTAAAATATTTTAGTGAATAAAATAAAAAAAAAAAGTATAATAACAATAAACTATAAATAAATAAAACCATCTAAAACTTTAAACAATTTAAAATTTCATGGATGGGGGACAGATAAGTTATTCCTGTCTCCCATCTGAGTGACACAACTATAGTTATTATCAGACTGCCTGATGATGAGGGCAACCTCGAAAGTCAGCTAGCTAATACAAATAAAAATCTGTGAGAGGTCGGACTACATCTTATTTGACGGCGTTAGAATCAAAATGGTCCATATGACATTTTTGAAAATTTTTCGTAATCGGGTACAAAAATGATAGTTCTGTTCAGGAAAAAAGTTGTACAAGTGATATCCTAGCCAGTGCTGAGATCTAGTAGAAAATTAATTATATCATTTTGGTGACATGAACAAGTAACTTAAACTTATCAATAGTGACCTTGAAATCAAGATTTTTATTCAATTTTATGGTTTGCTAACAGCAACTTTCACCATAAAAGCAGAAGACAAAATCTTTCCGGTATCGATAAATTATAGATTTTTTAAATCAGTTAAGAACTTAATGCACAGTGTCTTCAAAGTTTTAAAAATGTCACTGTTGATTCTAACCCCGACATATGTCGAAACAGGTACACTTTACGTATTTTTGTGGAGTTAGACAATATTAAAGTTAAATAAGTACTTTGTTTTTATTTATTTTATTATTAATGAGGAAAATTGTACCGAGAAGAGTAAAGGAGAATAAAAAAACACTAAAAGGCCGTAAAACGTAAAAGAGAGACGGGAGAAGGACTGGGTGAATATTTCAAGTGACAGTTGTGGGAGTGGGTGAGGTCATTTTTTTTACGATTACGACCTATAAAAAGGGTCGAATCCACCCTTACGAGCAGCACTTTTCATCAAAGAGTACCCTTAAAGGTCGGGGAACAGTGGAGGGAGGAATGTCTTATCACAGAGACGCGCCCATCCAACACTTGAAACACTCACTTTTATCTCAAACAACTGCAACTGAATGAAATCGGATAGCTGTCATAACTATTATTGAATGAGACGAATGCATACGAAGAAGAAATATGGTAGGCATGGTGTGTGTAGCATTGAAGAGGGGAGACAGGGTATTTCAAGCGACATTTGAGTTGGTGTGATTCACGAGGTGTGTGTGTGCTAAGGACAAAGACAACCCTTACGAGAAGTAAATTTCATCAAAGAGTACCCTTCAAGATTGGGTTTTTGAGATGAGCCATGTCGTCTTTATGCGGTTTTTGAGTTCGATGGGATTGTTTGAGTGTGGATACAATCTTTCTATCGGCAGTTATTTGAGTTTTAGTGTTAAGCCTCCCCCCTAATCCCCTTCTCTTCGATCGATTTGGCTGAAAATCAATAGAGTTATTGGTTGGGGGGTTCTGGGTTCACATATAACCTGAAATCGGCAAAGTTATAGCGCATTAAAGAATGAAAAAATAATTTACGTAGGAAATATTTCAAAAAAAATGTTTAAATTGAATCGCTTAGCCATGAATACTAAAATATTTTTTTTATTATTGGTTGTTTTATGAGAAATTATTATTATGAAAAAAATAAAATATAAGTGATGTGGCCCTTATAGGGCTTTCTTATATCACCCACGCATACACTCTCTCTCCCTCCCCATTCTCAAAATCATTTCATGCTGGCATTACTATATATAAGAAAATCACTCACAGAATTACGTTGTCCAATCATTACTTTCTGTAATAGAAATAAGTTTGAGAAGAGGGAGAGAGAGAGAATGGTTGGTATAAGAAAGTCCTGTAATGGCAATATCACATATATTTTATTTTTTTAATAGTATTGTTATTACTAATCACATGTGTGTCAGACTCTAAGAGTTAATTTTGTTTATGTATCAAATTTATAAGCTATCTTAATAAATACATTCTTATGGAATATCTTATTACCATGTTATGGTTTAACGGATTTATTATTTGCTGGCAGAAGCGTCAATACTGTAGAGAAATGAGGTGGTAATTTCTCTGGATCCAAATTTATGTGCGACAGATTGCATTAAGGGGAAAAATGCGCTTGCTGCAGGCGCAAGGATCGTATAACAGAAGGCTGGGTGAATATTTCAGGTGACAGTTGGAGGATGGCTGCTGTATTTTTATGACTATGACCCATAAAAAAAAAAGGGTCGTCGGTGCATCACCGACAATGTACTTCCCCAGAACGAATTAATCAAATCCATTCGACCGTTTGCGCTAATATTCAACAATTGACTCACTTAGGGGCTCCTAAATCCTCATACTAAATTCTGTGTCGATAAATACATTTATTAGGGTATTTGAACTAGGCCCCTCCCCTGAACCTCCCTTTCCCTTCAGCCGATATCACTGAAATTTGACAGGTACACGAAAAGTGTCGCCCTTCTAAATATATGTCGTCGTTAAAGGGTTCTGTATTAACATGTAAAATTTCGTGACGATACATTCATTCTGTCGGGAATTATCGTGTTCACAGATGCACAGACAGAAAGACTTTGTTTTTATATTTGGAATCTAGAGGTCGGAAAACATAAATTCGTTGAAAACTCCGCATCGAGTTTTTGACCGATTACATAACTTCCCCTATATTTTGTACAGTTGGGGAAGAAAAACCCTGTTTATCTTTATGATCAGCACTTTACATGAAAACAGTACCCTTTAGGGCTGGAGGCTATACGGAGGGGGAGTGTCAATCACAGAAACGTCCATCCTACCCTTCAACTAACTGAACATACCCTAATTACCTACAGGGAAATGTCTTACCACTCTAATGGTAATTGAGGTAGCAAGAGAACCACAGATATTATTAACGGGACAAATTGTACTAAAGAAGAGACATTTGGAAGAAGGACATGGGCTACATAAGATGAGGGAGAGAAGGGAGACTGGTTGAATATTTCAAGTGACAGTTGAGTTGAGATGGTCTTTTTTACTATTACGACCTATAAAAGGGCTGAGGAGGACCCTTATGAGCCGCACTTTTCATCAAAGATTACCCTTTAAGGTCGGGAGGGTACGAGCTATGACAACCAATTTGGACAGAGGGAGGGAGGGACGTCAATCAGAGAGAGGTGACCCAGCGTGCCTGGCCCGTCTCTCTTTCATAGCCCATCCAACTCACCTTGTCAACCCTCTCACTCACTTTATCGCACCTCACCCTCCCTTACCATCACTAAGAGGGACTTGACTTCCTCTCTAGTCCGGTTGCGGATTCCATTCTCGAAACAGCAACAACTTCTCTTGCGACATGCCCGGGCTTTACTATAACTGGTTGACACAAGCTTGACATCGTACAGGCTCGGGACCATTGCCCTATATCCTATCCGACGGATGGCAGGCTAAAGATTTTAACACCTCCCAGAGTTCGAATTCGCGATTTTGAGCTTAGTAGACAAGCTACCTATGTTGTTATTATTTTTACAACGTTGCATTTCACAATTTTGTTAGTTATTGTGACTCCTCTCCGGGCTTTATGTGAGTCATATTGCCTACTACCAGAGCGCTCTTTTTTCGCTCTGGTGGACGTGAGCCAGACATAGAATAGACATGGGAGTACTAAATTTTGCCTACCCTAAATTTTTATTCACCCTGCTAGGGAAGGGACCTATAAGGAGTATCAGGTTTTTTCACCTCTCAGATAAAAAACCTAAGTGCCTCGGCCGGGTTTCAAACCCACGATCTTGAGCAGAATAAGCAAGCTCGCATACCACTATACTGAGCCACCACTATGTACTATGTATGTATGAAAGTTCGTTATATTCTGTGTTCCCTCGTATTACCTAAACCGTTGGACCGGGGGTCAGTCTACCTCTCTCGCAAAGATACAGGCACTTTATTCCCGTTGCTTCGTTGAACATTTGATCTACCCCTTTTTTTTCCATATTTCAGTTGCATACTCTTTGACCCATTCTCTAAATTTACGTCCTGCTTGTCCTATATAAACACTACAGCACTATTTGCATTCAAGCTGACACCCTTTGCTCCTTATTTTCTATTTTTATTTTATCCTTAGTTCTGATTTATCGTACGTCTCATTTTTAAAACATATTAGTTTTCCACTATATTGACGTAGATCGCAAAAATGTATACGGACTGTGACTAGATTATAAATAAACCTTTCTAGGATCAATAAAAACTGTTTTTTTTCTTTAAGAGCCTCAGTTAAGAAAGTAATAAATTTACTTAAATTCAGTTTTTGACTGACCTCCTAGAACTAATTGACCAACTAAAAAAATAATAAATTGCTGTACCTCATGTGATCTTTAAGTCATTCTTTGAATCGAGCCTGTGGTGGTATCGATAAATCATGAGTTAGCTGACGTTTAATGAGCTGCCTCATGTAAGTTGGTAATAAAATCCAATTAATGTTGACCAAGCCCCTTCCTATTATCTAAGTCCCGAGAGTCTCTATCCCGCTAACTCCACGCCTCTCCCAGACATTCCGCCATCATACCGTTTATTGTCTTCACGGTAATCCACCAATTACGAGTATCAAGAGGTTTTACTTCCCCAACTGTACGAAGTACACCAAAGCCGGGCCGAGCCGAGCCGAGACGGGCGGAAAACGCTTGAGCGCTAAATGCGCAGGGTTTACATGGGAGTATTCAAAACAAGGCCGAGCCGCGCCGGGCGATGCCGAGCGGTTTTGAGCAGTACTACCTACCGCCAATTCGAGCGTTTTCTGCCAAGCGGTTTCTTCCGTCATTCAGTCTAGTTCGGTGATTCAGCCCAGTGAGTTACATCATATTGCGCAATATATTGTTTTTTTATTGTTTCAAGTGGTTTTTGTTTTTAAAATTTTTTAATATTATAATGAGTGTTAACATAGAAATATTAATTAGTTCGATTCAAGAAAGACCTCCGTTGTGGCATCAATCTAACAAGAAGTACATGGACAGGGATGTGACAATAAATCTATGGAAGGAAGTAGCAGCTGAATGCTACACTACATCATCATCATCAAAGTTGATGACTTTATTTTGCACCACGTTTCAACTGAGACTGAATAGGAAAGAAGCACCTCTCACTACAAGGCTAGAAAACCTACTGAGAGCGAATCGGCTTCGGTGCGAACGCAGCAGATTCCGCTCGGCTCGGCTTCGCATCGCTGCGCCCGGCCCGGCTCGGCTTGGCTTTGGTGTTTAAGAAGCCTAAGGGAAGTAATGTACTCGGTCAAAAATTCGTTGCGAAATTTCATCTTTTTCCGACCTCTAGATTCTGAAGAAATGGAAAAAAATTCTCAGGTTGTTAAATGGCGGGGTTAGAATCAAAGTGGTCTAAGTGACATTTTTAAAACTTTGAATAAACTGTGCATTAAGTTCTTAACAGATTTTAAAAATCTATAATTTATCGAAACCGGAAATATTTTGTCTTCTGCTTTTATGGTGAAAGTTGCTGTTAGTAAACCATAAAATTGAATAAAAATCTTAATTGCAAGGTCACTATTGATATGTTTAAGTTACTTGTTCATGTCACCAAAATGATATAAGTAATTTTCCACTAGATCTCAGCACTGGCTAGGATTTCACTTGTACAACTTTTTTCCTGAACAGAACTATCATTTTTGTACCCGATGTGTCAAAAATGTCACTTGGACCATTTTGATTCTAACCCTGTCATACGTCACCGAAAGTGACATTTAAGTTAGCTAGGTTGTTATATGAATACAATTCTTAGGTTACCTGAGATTACCTGAGACTGTAACACTGACCCCTGGGGAAGTCCTACCTTAACATAACATTTACACATACATATTTACGTTGTTGTTGACATCCCTTTCTTCCTATGTTCAAATTGGTTGTCGTATATCTGACCTCAAAAGATAGGGAATCTTCTCCTAAAACCTTTTTGTAAGTTATAATTTGAACGGTTTTCCAAGTCGCTTTAATCGTTCCAAACCCGTTTATGTTCCGAACAACGTTCCAATCGTTTCCAGCTTGCGTTTCGAGATCAGTAGAATCTCGTTAGCATCCAGAAGTGAAGACTATTCATTACATGCCTTGTGATAACTCCTTCCTCCTTATCTCATCGATAAACTCACAATTGGTGTTCGTAAATGTTTTTAGAAGAAAAGAAACTTAGGTGATATCTTTTCCACAAGTTGGTGGAAAGCTTCCAAAACAAATCTTTAAAACTTTTCCAACAGATATTACTCTTTCTCTTTCATATTTAAAGGATTCCCATTACATCTTTTAGATCAAGAAAAACTATTTTTAGAAGAATCTTCTATTCTTCAATGAAAAAGACAATTTTCCTGCGGAAGACATCAAAATGAGTTTGATTGATGAACCTTCTCCAAGGTTATCCTAACATCAATGCCAAAAAATGAGCTCCAAGGAATTTTATCTTTTACATCAAAGTGACTGCATTTCGCCAAATTTTCCTGGAGAAGTCATCGAATCGGCTTATGAGTGATGCTTTGAGCCAAGATTGAAGAACCTTCTCTATTGTTATCCCAACATCGATGCCAGAAAACCGCTCAAAGGGATTTATATTTTATATTACAGGAAACTATTTTCAGACAAGTATCTGCATTAGACTTGGAGAAGACATCGAATCCGCTTATGAGTAGTGCCTTGACCAAGACTGATTAACCTTTCCCATGATTATCCTAACAATTTTTTTTTTTTGGTTTAAAAGCTTATATTTATTACAACGGTATAAACCTATATATATAAACCTAAATATATATACAACAAGGAAATGTGTCTTGGCAATGACTAAATGTCAAAAAAGAAATCACCTTAAGATACTCCTTAGGCACTGAGTTGCAGTCATTTATGACTAATAACTGTCGTTGCTTCATCTAAGAAGGTCTCTAGGCTATTGGCGCTTAAGGAGTCGTTCGGGAGGTCTTTGTCTTTTCAGGATGGTTTGAGGATTTCACATCATACGTTGGTCAAGCGAGAGTGAGGCCTTCTTCAAACATCTCTTATAAATGAGCTCAAAAAAAATTTAGTGACCTAAAAGTTGATAATTTTTCCTGGAGGACTTAAACACTTTTTACTTCCCCAGCTATTCGAAGTACAGGGGTAGTTATATAATTGGTCAGAAATTCGATGTTGAGTTTTCACAGAAATTTCATGTTTTCCGAGAGCCTAATTCCAAAAATGAAAAACAGGATAACTCCCGGTAGAAGAATGTATCGACACGAAATTTTATGTTTATCCAGAACCTTCTAAGGTTCCTAGGAGGTACCTATTTATTTTCAGCCAAATCGGCCCAATGAGAATTCATGTCGATCGGTTTTGAAGGGAGACCGAAAACTTAACCGAATAATTTGTGCTGAGGAAGTACCAGTGTTTTTTTTTTTCTCTAGTAAATGGATCCAAATCGCTGAGATACATTTGAGAGGAGATGTCTGCAATAACAGAAGCTAAATTTGCCCGTTGGCAATGAGTCTAAATTAATTTCAATCCCAGGGTTTGCCTTTAATTAGAAATTTAGATTTAACTCGGTTCACACTGCTGCTTCCCTCTCTCCCTCAATTCTAGCTGTTGCAGACAGAAAAGGGTCGCCATATTGCACATTTCTAATTTATGTTCGAGTGCAAGTACTTGTCATTAAGTTGATTTAAGGAATCACGTTATTGGGCCAGAAAGAAGGATTATAGCAAGTACTGCATCTACAGATAAACTGTATATTTATATTTATTTAAGAAATACATCCCATTCCCTTCCAGACAATCCTCTCCAAAGTGGCGGTGCTGGCCTAGAAACTCGCTTCATTGGAGTAGCAATTATTTAGAGAGTGCTGACAATTATGTATTCACTTAAACTTTTTAAAAAATTACAATTTTTTATTATTACTACTTTGTATAGTTAGTTATTATGACTCATGCCCGGGCCTTAACTACGTGGTCATATCGCCTACTACCAGAGCGCTCTTTCGTCACTCTGGTGGACATGAGCCCGACTCTACTATGGGAGTCCTAAATTTTGCCTATCCTAAATTTCTATTCACCTAGGGTAGGGGGTCTTAAAGAGTACCTGGCATCGTTCAGGCTCGGGACCATCGCTTGACTTCCCATCCGAAGGACGGCGGCTTGAGACCCCTGTCCTAGATGGTGTTTTCCAGTAGCTAGAGCAAGAGATATAGAAAGTGATGGTTGGGTGGTTAGATGAGCTTCCTGATTTCCTATTGATCGCTATTTCTGAGTTTTGGGCCGAGCCAAAGGGCAGAAAACGATCCTAATGATTAATCCATACCCAGGACTACGGACCCAGTTCTATCTTTTTATATCAACTCTCTATCTATATAATTTTTTTTACGAAAATTCCCAAGATCGCGAATTCGAAACCCGACCGAAGCCCAGATGAAATAACCTTGAGCACGCCGTCCTACGGATCGGACGTTAAGCGATGGTCGAACAAGATAACTCCTGATAGAAAGAATATATCGACACGAAATTGTATATGGGTATCCAGAATCCCATAACGACGATATCTATTGATCTTCAGCCAAATCGGCCAAAGGGAAGCGAGGATTAGGGAGGAAACTCTAATAACTGCCGTTGTAATGAATTGATTGACACGAAATCTCATATGTAAATTCAAAAGCCCACGATAACACCTTATAATTTTCAGCTGAATCGGCCGAAGACGAAATTATAGCATGGAGCTCGACAATAACTGACGGATGTATTAAACATATTGATACGAAATTTAGTACGAGGATTTAGAAGTCCCTATGTATTGTGGTTTTTATCCCAAATGCTCAAGTTTTGGAGGGAAAGGAAAAACTTAATTGATTAACTCAAGCTGGGAAAAAACATTTTCCGAAAAATCCAAAAAATATCCAAAAATACAAATATGTGATTTGTGAGCCTGTTTTGGTTTAACGTCCTTGTCTAATCGAAATCGGGCAGAAAATATGAGCTCTCAATAAGTTAGTGACATTCTCTAGCTTTCAAATCGACATTCAGTTACTGAAAGCTAGGTCAAGCTGCTGAAAATGTATTTTAAAAATGTTAAAAGTGGGAGAAGTTGAGTTCAAATTAAAACGAGGTAGACCTTCATCTATCAATAGCCTTTCTTTAACGATGTAATAAATCAATTGTTTCCTGGATACCACAACCTTAGTATATTTCACCACTTTTAATAACTCCATTCATATACTTATTAATTATTATGCCTAACTTATTTATACTTTTATAGTATTCAAATGATGGGCTATCTGGAAGATATAATGCAAGTTGTACGAAAGACTTGTGATTTTTTGCAATATTTGCCGGTACTCAAGTTGAAAACAATTCTATGTCTTGACCAAAATATCTTCCACGTTTTACGCAATGCCCAGAGATTAAAGGAAACTAGATGTGTAATAGACCCCACATGCACACTCGCGATTTAACTACAAGTTGATATCGCATATTATCAGAGCGCATCTTTCGTTGCGCTAGTACATGAGCTCGATCCTAATATTTGGAATCTTAAATTTGGCCTAGTCAGAGAATCTTTAATGGAGAATGGAGAATCTTTAATGAATGGCTGACATCGCACAGACTCCAGACCCAGACCATTGCTTAACGTCCTATTCGAAATAGATATGGGTCTCAGCATTTCATTGAGACTTTTGAGTTGAGCACCCTCTCTGATCATCTACGGTGGCAACCATCTATATATATGTATATAGCTTGGGAAGTAAGAACTATAATAGGAAGGAGGAGAGATCATTCTTGTGGTCGATAAAAATTGCAGATTTTCTGCCAAGCTTTCGGCACTGAGTGTTCTTTCTTCATGGTCTGTTTGAGTAATGATATGACAATAAAACTACATGTGAATAAACCAATAAAATAATATTTAAATTATTTACACCAAAACAAACTAAAATATTACATCTAGATACAAACCTTTTTATTTAGTTAGAATCGTTTGTGTCTAGATATATAATATTTTAGTTTGTTTTGGTGTAAATAATTTAAATATTATTTTATTGGTTTATTCACATGTAGTTTTATTGTCATATCATTACTCAAATCTAGCATATATAACTCACTAATAATGCATATAATGTCCAATCCAGGCCCTGAAAAAAGCACACAATGCAGAGAGCTTGGCAGACATTTTTTTTCGCTTTTTCGACCACAAGCCTGATCTTTCCTTCCAAACAAATTTGTTCTTGTGGCAAAAAAGTTTTACTCTGTAATTTGTGTCGGTAATAGGGAATAGTAGACACCAGTAGGTGATAGGGAATAGTAGTAGACACCAGTAGGTGATAGGGTACATTAGACACCAGTCGAGGATAGGGAATAGTAGACACCAGGTGATTCTCTCGATGAGAATAGTTTTACTATCTAAGCTGTACAATGTACGAAGAATGTTTTTTTAATTTAATTCAGTTAGAATGTAATGAAGAAGATATCTTCTTGCCGCAAGAATAAAGTTTTCTCCGTGTTTCTTCTCAATCCTTCCGTAATTAAAGACTATAATATTCGTCCTTAGAGTACTTAATACCTAATAGTTGTGGATAGAGACAGAATGAACAATGAAGATAATAAAAACATTCCAGACAAGACAAGCGTATAATGGTGCTCTATCCAGCTCCAAAATACCAGAACATCGAAAAGCAGCTATCACAATGAACGACAATCCACAATGGCATCACCCACATAGCTTCCCACAATATCCATTTATAATGATACTTCAGCCAGGAAATACCTTCAAAATTAACATCAAAATATATTTTTATCATTATATTTCCCTGCTAGTTATTATGACTCATACTCGTGCTTTTACTACGAGGTCGCCTATTACCAGTGCGCTCTTTTGTCGCTCAAGTGGACATGAGCTCGATTCTACAGTGGAAGTTCTAAATGTTGGCTATCCAGGTTTATTCACTTGAAGTAGAGGTCTTGAACGAGTATCTGATATCGTACAGGCTTGGGAACGTCTCATCCGAAGGACGACGGGCTCAAGGTTTTTTCACTTTACAGATAAGAAAACCTAAGGGCCTCGGCTGGGTTTCGAACCAGAGACCTTGAATTTAATAGGGTAGCACGCTAACGGCTACATCAGAAATTCGATTTTGAGTTTCCACCGGAATATTTATCTATATATTATTCAATTCATCACATATTTGATTATATTTCACGACACTCTTTATAAAAATAAATGCTGGAAATTGGTTAAAAGGCTTTTAGAACACTGTTCGGAAACCCTGTGGCCCTCTGGTGCAGTTCGCGAACCAATACAAAATAGACAATAACTCCGAAAAATCGACATATTTCGTTCAAAATTTGTGAATCACACTTTGTCGAAAAGTCAAATCAATAAACATGGTGGACAGTCAAAACTTTCTTGTGCTTCTTATTCCTATTGAAGTAACAGGTTATACAAAATTTCATAATCTATACATATATAAAAGACAAAAGTCATCTATACACTGACTGATCTAATTCCGAGGTACTTCAACGTGGCCAATAAGGCTAAAAATTTGAATGCGGATAAATTACATATTGTAGAATTTAAATGACTATTGTGTTTTAATGCTATTCATAATAATATTACTGTTTAATCATATTATTACTTATTATTTATTTATTAATCTCTTTGAGTCGTAGTAATTTTTATTATCATTTTATAACATTTATTATATATAACTAGGCTCAAATCTTATGATTCACAGATAATATCTGAAATTAATATTAGTATACCGAACCAGAAGATTATGATTATTTGGATTTAAATTTTAAAGGTCAAAGATGTATATTGATAGTTGTACTCAATTATTTCATAATTTCATTTCTTAACATAATTTATTCTTTATTTGTAAATTATGAAGACTAGGTACATCTGACGTCATCTGACCAAGAGGTCGTCTTTGGTGTAAGATTTTTTAATTTCAAATTTTTGTATATGTGTAGTTCATTTATAAATAAATAAAGATTTAATAATAATAAAAAACCACATAAATACATTATTATTTTTCTTCCCAGGAAAACTGTAGCCTCTCTAGTTCTAAGTTTAAAGAGGTAACGGGAGGAGCAGAGCGATACAGTTAAAACCGGCAGAACCTGCTATGAAGTTTTAGGTTTAGGTTTTATGACTCATGCCCGGGCTTTAACTACGAGGTCATATCGCCTACTACCAGAGCGTTCTTTCGTCACTCTGGACGATATGAGCCCGACTCTACTGTGGGAATCCTACACTTTTATTCACCTAGGGCAGGGGTCTTTAACGAGTACCTGACATCGTATAGGCTCGGGACCATCGCTTAACGTCCTTAAGTTTATTTTACCTCCCAGATAAAATAAACTAAGGGCCTCGGTCGGGTTTCGAACCCACGTTTTTGAGTTCAGAAGATATACGCATACCACTGAGCTACCGGCGCCCTCACCTGCTTGAATATACTACGTACAAGAATGTAATAAACTATACTAAAAAAAATATATAATCTATAAATTATTGTCATTTTCATTTGAAAGTTTATAGTTTCCAAGGTACTATAACAGAGTTTGTGCTTGCTTGCTAACACGAGTGAAGCAAGGAATGTTTTCAATAAACATAAATCTAAGTTGGCAAGCTGACTCTCCCATATATGAAATAATAATGTTGGTTAGTCGAGTCGAACTAACCAGCACTAATGGTGTGAGCTGTGACGAGAGGTGAGGTGACACTGGCCAAACCAAGCCGACACTAGATCCTAATTTCACGGACATTATTCGAACGCATGGAAATCCACAAGGAGGATGCGGGGGGTTTCAAGCGTGGAAAAGCTACATCACGGCTTTTCCAGTTATTTGTAGTTTTTGAAGCGGGGGTGTCACGGCCCTTTTCCCAATTATCACACGTTTTCAGGGTTTTTCCTAACTTTTTTTTTCATCTTCTTGAAAGAAAAAAAATATTGCTTTTCTTTTTCATTTTTTCAACATTTTCTTTTAGACGAATGCTTGCGGTTTTCTAAAGAGGTTATAAAATGCCTTCAAAACTGTATTTAAGAAAAATAAAAAGTTGGTCTGTTTTTAACCCTTAATAAAAAAAAACAAAAAAAAAACTAGAAATCAACTGCTTCTCAAATCACTAAATAAATAAGAAAAACGTTTTTACGACCCATGCCCGGGCTTGGGCTTGTCCATGAGCCCGACTCTACTATGAGAGCCCTAAATTTTCTCAGGTTTTGTTAGGGTAGAGGGAGGGAGGGAGTGGGGGGTCTTTAATCTGACATCGCACAGGCTCGGAACCATCGCTTAGCGTCCCATCAGATGGTCGGCGTGCATACTTTTTTTTTACCTCGCAGATAAAATAAACTAAAGACCTCGGGCGAGTTTCGAACCCGCGATCTTGAGCTCAGTAAGCAAGCCCGCTTACCACTGAGCTACCGGCGCCTTTTGAGACTCATGCCCGGGAGGTCTTCAACGAGTAGCTGACATCGTACAAGCCCATCGCTTAACAACCAATCCGAAGGACGAAATGCTCAAGGTTTTTTCACATTTCAGATAAAACATTGGTGAACATTGCTTTGATGTATCAACTAATACGATAAATATATTTGTAGTTCTGTAGTACCTATTATTGTAGTTTTTGAGTTGATCCTGAGTTGAAAATTACTAGATGCTGTCGATACATTTCTTTTATCGACAGCTTTCCTGTTCACTGACACGTTTTTTTTTTCTTTCATTTTTGGAACCAGGGGATTGGAAAACATGTGAAAAAGCATCATTTCTGATCGATTACATAACCTTTTTTTTTTTTCTTCTAATATGTAAATTTTTCAAGAAGTACAATAAAACTGATGAGAAAGAAACACTAGACCCCGACATTTTTTTTCTTTTAAAAAAAAGTATCGAATCTCCATTTTGTTTTTCTTCTTCAATTTATTTATTCCGTGAGAATTGCAACTTGTCCGTAGATAAATACGTCTTCAGCTAATCAACCCTGATTAACATAATGGTACAAATAGATGCAACGCAACTCAACTAGACCACATTAGAAAAAATACGTAAAATAAGAAAAGGACGGAAATGAGGCTGTTTAGATAGAGAAAGGGAAAATATATGTATATAGAGAGAAAGTATGGAAGGAACATGCTATCTACTTAAATAAAATCCTTAACAAATTACTATGTCACTTTATATACACTTTTTTTTATCCTAAGAGTACACCGTTGAATAAATATCTAATTCAAACATTGATTTTCAATTATAGCCACCATACGAAGAGATGTTTGAGTAAGTCGTTAAATAAGTTTCCGCTCTCCCTCTGATATCGTATCAACTCGTCAAAAATATACCTGCCCACCAGTGTGTACCTTAACAACAATCTCTTAATAAAAACATCCCCTATCTAGGCATTATATTCGACAAACGACTAACTCACAAGACTGAAAAGAGAAGTGAACAGACGTTAACAAAACGTCTTATATACAGTGCAGTACTCCAACCTATGTGGACATACGGACTTGAAGTCTGGGTTTCTGCCAAGGCTTTCAATCTTCAAACCAAAATCCTTCGTACAATAGCCGATGCTTCTCCGACTTTGCCATTATCTCTCTCTTAACACATTTGCTTGTATATATATATATATATATATATTTTTTTTTTTTGGTAAAATAAACTTAAGCACGCCGTCCTTCGGATGGGACGTTATGCGATGGTCCCGAGCTTGTGTGATATATCTACAAAATTTAGGATTCCCACAGTAGAGTCGGGCTCATGTCCACCAGAGTGACGAAAGAGCGCTCTGGTAGTAGGCGATATGACCTCGTAGTTAAAGCCCGGGCATGAGTCATAAAACCTTATCAAACCTATATACTTTTTTTTTGTTTGATCCCCTGATTGCAAAAATTAATAAAAAAATATCAGTGTGAACACAATAACTCCCGATAAAATGAACCTATCAACACGAAATTGTATGTGTATCCAGAAGATTATAAGGACACCTACTGATGTTAGGCCAAATCAGGCAACAGAAAAGATGGTATTAGAGGGAGGCTTAACCTAAAAAAATCTAGTAACTGTTGTAGTAATGGATGTATCGAATTGTAAAATTTCATATATAAATTCATAACCGGTCGACAACTATTAATTTTCAGCGAAGGAAGCATCAGATGGGGGTAAGAGTTCTCAAAATCTAACTGCCGATGTAATGAATGTATCGACATGAAATTTTTTATTTAAATTACAAACTGACAAGAGCATTTTAATAGATTAATTCATCCTGAGGAAGTACATTGCTGGTGATATACCGATGATTTTTATCTTCCCCAGAACGAATTAATGACTTAAAGTTCGCTCCCTCGCCAATTGTCCTTTAACCGCTACGCTGTGTGGGTTGGATGTACCACTGATGATGACGCTATTCCGTTGAAAACCGGTTCTGGTCAAAAATAAAACAGTGGGAAGACAACGTCTTTTATTTATATGAGAAATCTCGTCCCGCAACATCTTATTATCAACTATGAATTCGCTTCTCCTCCAAAACGAGTTTGCGCCAATACTCAATAGTTGACACATAGAGGCTCCTAAACCCTTGTACTGTCGTGTCTTCGGTTGATATCGCTGAAATTTGACAGGTTATGTCCTCGATTGTCGATAGATTCATTATATCGGCATTTATTGAGGTTTTTGAGTTAACCCCATCTTCTGATGCCAATCCTTACTGCAGATTCCGCTGAAAATGAAGGAGTGGCATCCTTATGGAGTAATATGTATTAAATAATAATTTATATATGAAATTTTGTGCTGATACATTCATTAGAATGGGAGATATTATACGTTTTGTGTTCAACCTCGCAACGCCCCCTTTCCCTTTGATCGATTTGGAATGAAAATTAAGGTTCTGGATACATATATAAAATTTCGTATAGATACATCCCTTGTATCGGCAGTTGCATACACAGATCGTCTACATACCGAAATTTTTCATTTCCCAGCTTCCAGGTGTATCCAGAACCCGATAAGGATGGCACCTAATAGTATTCAACCAAATCGATCAAAGAGAAAACTGCCGATGTAATGAATGTATCAACACAGTATATATATATATATATATATATATATATATATATATATATATATATATATATATATATATATATATATATATATATATATATATATATATATATATATATATATATATATATATATATATATATATATATATATATATATATATATATATATATATATATATATATATATATATATATATATATATATATATATATATATATATATATATATATATATATATATATATATATATATATATATATATATATATATATATATATATATATATATATATATATATATATATATATATATATATATATATATATATATATATATATATATATATATATATATATATATATATATATATATATATATATATATATATATATATATATATATATATATATATATATATATATATATATATTCAAATAGAGGGCGCCGGTAGGTCATAGGTAGCGTGTTTGTATACTGAGCTGAAGTTAGCGGGTTCAAAATCCGGCTCAGGATACTTTAGATTTTTAATCTGAAAGATGAAAAAAACCTTGAACACGCCATTTTTGAAGTTTCGTGTCGATACACTCATTCTATCAGAAGTTATCGTATTCACAGACACAAGACAGATTTTTTCAAATTCATATTTGGAATCTGCAGGTCGGAACACATAAAATTCCGTTGAAAATTCTGCTGAAAATGATTGACCGATTACATAACTTCCCCTATACTTCGTATAGCTGAGGAAGTAAAATAATTATAACCTTGACCTACGAAACTCACAAAAAAAATAGTTACACTTTTATGAGGAAAACGGACACTTGTTGGTAGTGATGCTCTACCCATAGGATAGATAGATAGGCTGTGGTTCAGTTTTATCCCCATGTTGGTGCCGGGTTATATAGGCTCTAATAGGGCCGATAAAACACCTAACAGGGGCAATGCCAATGAGTTATAGGACCCGTTGAAACTTATGTGAGTGGTCGGCCATGAATTAGATCTCTCTACCGCCTCCTTTTCATTCAGTTTCTTCTGTCAGATAACACTTCCATTCCCTTCCTCAATCGTCCTCCTTTGAAATATGGTTTGTTGTCAACTTCCCCAGCTGTACATAGTATAGGGGAAGTTATGTAATCGGTCAACAATTCGATGAGCAGTTTTCAACGGAATTTCATGTTTTTCGACCTCCACATTCCAAATATTGGAAGAAATGTTCTGTCTGTGTGTACACGATAACTGGCGATAGAATGTATCGACACGAAATTTTTATGTTAGACCAAAACTCGAACGACACGTAAAGCGATACTTATGAGAAAGCAGAAGAGGAACTTGAAATTTAGTAAATTAAAGGAAAACAATAACCAAAGAAGCAAGAACGCAACTTAATCATTTATATAATGTTAGTGAGTGCGCCGGTAGCTCAGTGGTATGCGTGCTTGGCTTCTGACCTCAAGAGCGTGGATTCGAAACCCGACCGAGGCCCTTAAGCACGCCGTCCTTCGGATGGGACGTTAAGCGATGGTCCCGAACCTGTACGATGTCAGGTACTCGTTAAAGACCCCTGCCCTTGGTGAATAAAAATTTAGGGTAGGCAAAATTTAGGACTCCCGCAGTAGAGTCGGGCTCATGTCCACCAGAGTGACGAAAGAGCGCTATGGTAGTAGGTGATATAACCTCGTAGTTAAAGCCCTGGCAAGAGTCATAAAACCTAACCTAACCTATAATATTATGACTCTTAACTATTAGGTCTATCACCTACTACGAGAACGCGCTTTCGTCGCTCTGGTGGATATGAGCTCGACTACTGTTGGAGTCCTAAATTTTGCCTACCTCGTTTTATTCTCTTAGGAAACGGGTCTTTAACGAGTACCTGATATCGGACAGGCTCGGGACCAAACTTAGGAGATACCCTTGATCTTGAGCTCATGTATATACAGTCTGTCTGCGAAAGTGGCGTGGCCGGCCATTCCCACTCTATCAGGCAGAGCTGAATAAATAAAAAAATAAAAATATATTATGTGCCATAACATCACATTATTTTACCAACCACAGTTTTACAGAGCACTCTCCCTGCTCCTCCCCAATTCACTTTAATTATAATTACGCTGATGCCAACACATAACTTCCATAAGCCCCATAATGCCAGTTTAAAACTATGAGAGAGTGATCTGTAAAACAGTAGTTGGTAGAAGTAAGTCGTGTCAAGGCCACATTACATGAGTTCAGTTTAAGAGTAACCAACTTTCATAGGAAGGAGGAAGGGTAACAAGACACTCCTTCACCGTTGGAGTTCTCATTTTTCTCATCCCACACCCTTCATCCCCACTTTACTTCCAATCGCACAGTAACAAGAAGTTATATGTTAAAACTAAATTACAAATACCTTACTCAAGTTAATTACGTTGGAAGTTTCTCATTACTCACCTGAAACAAAAACAAAATTTATTAGTTTTCAATATTTAAACAAGATATATACATATATTGTTTGTTTTTGTCTTTCTGTATGTTTGTCTTTCTGTATGTTTGTCTATTACTTGATATTTTAAAAATGGTTGATCTTTCCAGTGAAAATTCAACATTACAATTATGACCATTAAATAACTTCCCAACAACATGGTTTTTATCTTTGAATTTTAGATGTTTAAAAAGATTTATAATAAAACTTATTTCTTCAATATAGGCGTTTCGGGTTGCAAATATCAGCCTGAAAAAGTCTTTAAAGAACGAATAAAATTAAAATATAAAGTATATAATAACTTTTTATTAAATAAAATGAGAAAAAAAGAGCATCCACGAAAACCTTTTTTTAAAAAAATATTTACAATCGGTAAAGCACAATAAGTAAATGTGATGGTGGCAAAAGAGAAAAGTAATATAAAATGTATAACAAAATAAAAAAAATGAACTGTGTACAAAATAATAAATAAAAATGTACAGATATGTACAATAAGTAAAAAATAATAATAGTAAATAAAAAAATTAAATTAAAAATAAATAAACATAAAACAATAACAAAATAGAAAATATTAATATTGAAAAAAATAATAATAATGAAACCAAATTAAATTAAAAATAATAACGAAAACAAAATAAATGAATAAAATAAAATATATATATATATAATAAAATAAATTAAATAAAAATATAATAAAATAGCTTTCAGCTCGAGTGGAAGATCACAAAAGAAAAAGAACTGAAAGTGCGAGTTCATGCAGGTAGAATGTAGTAATAAAAAAATTTAATAAAAAATAAAAACAAATGAAACAATAATTAAAAAAATAATAATATTAATGAAACAAAAATAAATAAAAAATAATAAGAATGAAAACAAAATTATTGAATTTAAGAAACAAATATACCTATATATAAAATAAAAAAATGTAAATAAAAATATAATAAAATAGCTTTCAGCACGAGTGGAGGTAGACCAAGAAGGAAGGAGAACTGAAAATGCGAGTTCAATGCTGCTAGTTCAAATGCTATCGTAAACTAGCAAGTCTATAGGCCAGCACCGCCTCGGTCTTTGGGGGGATTATCTGGATGGGAGTGGGAGGACAAGAATTGAGCGACGGGATTGACATGGAAGGAAAAGTTAGAGGAGTTCGGAGAAGCGGACATGAGGTTGACAACTAATGGTAATAATTCGTATTATTCGTTCGGCATTATGTTACTAACAACATTAAATTACTAACATGGAGATACATAACTAATCTTCTTGAAGTTATTAATCGGGGAACCTTAGGGTAATCTGGTATTTGAAAAAAATAAAATATTGCTATTTTTAAAAAATTTAGGAATATCTAGTGAAAATGGGGCTAAGTCGATGGCTCCAGATTGTGATTTCTACATTTCTTTAATTGAGCCTGATTAAAAGTTAATCTGGTTCAAGTCTTATAAATAGAGACGGAATGGGTCGTTTGGGCTTGGGTAAATGGTCCGTGCGATAGGAAGTTTAACGGGGTGGGGGGTGGGGGCAAAGGATTAATCTAGCTGCCCCTTTTGGAGGGAGGCGGGGCGGGGCGATCAGGTTTAATGGTTTGAGTTGGAGACCGCTAAACCTAAAACTTGATTCGGGGCCTCCCTCTAAAACCACGGCCGCCCCTAAGTCGACCACAAGTCGGCACACCCAAAGCTGTCCTCCCCCATCCTTATGTGTCCTTCCTTCACATCCTACTTAGAGACTCAACGTCTTTGTTCACTCATTAGGACGTCTTCACTTTCACACGTCCCTTTCTCAGGTTCGCTATCACCTATAAAGTATCCCAAAAGCTGTACTTCTTAGGCTTCTCTGGAATGCTTGATTCCATTGTGACCTGAAGAAGGGCCGTTTGGAAAAAGTGCACAACTCTGGACGATTTGCCGAAAATATGGAACACCAAACCTAAAAAACAACAATCTATTCCTCAGGTTCACTATGAGCTACAGGTACTCCACAGAAGTCTAAGAAATCAGTATAATTAAACAATTCTCATAGAAATAAAAGAGGTTGTTTTCCCACTGTTTTATTTTTGACCAGAACCAGTTTTCAACGCAACAGCGTTTACCCCACCCACTGGCCAGTTGTCCTCTAACCGCTGTGCTGTGTGGGTGGGATGTACCACTGATGATGACGCTGTTGCCTTGAAAACTGGTTCTGATCAAAAATAAAACAGTGGGAAGACAACATCTTTTATTTATATGAAAATTCTCGTCCCACAACATTTTACTATCACATATGAATAAAAAAAATTATAGGTTTGGTTAGGTTAGGTTTTATGCCTCATGCCCGGGCCTTAACTACAAGCTCATATCGCGCCTACTACCAGAGCGCTCTTTCATCACTCTGGTGGACATGAGCCCGACTTTACTGGTTGGTGGGAGTCCTAAATTTTGCCTACCCTAAATTTTTTATTCCAGTAAATTTTTTATTCCAGTTAAACTTAATATCGAGTTTCTGACTGATTACATAACTTCCCCTTTACTTTGTATATAACTAGGGATCTAAAATGGGAGACGGGACAGGGGGAAATAAGAGAAAAGGGTTCGATTTGGTGGGGTAGTAGATTTCATGGGGACTATGTGCCATTAACGTAACGAGATTTAGATGACTTGTCACTCCTTCCAGTCCACCGGAGATTGTGTAAAAGGGATTTCCATATCACTTAGAACCGGGGACAAAGTGCTCATCAAATGAACTGTGATCTCATTATAGAAGCAGTCATCAACAACGAATAGAAACGTTTTAGTTTATGCATTTAAATGAATGAGTTCAGTAGATTTTTTTCGTAGACTTTCTATCAGGATCCTAGGTCATAGCAAACCTCAAGAAGGGATTCCGTAATATAATTTTTCCTTTCAGTGGTCTGCGTGCTTGCCTTCTGAGCTCAAGAACATGGGTTCTCTCTAGGTGAATAAACCTTGGTTGTAGAGCTCATGTCCACAAGAGCAGTGAAAAAGCGATTTGATAGAGGGCGATATGACCTCATAGTTAAAGCCAGGGCATGAGTCATCATGTTTGATTTTTAGCGATCGATAGTTTTCAAGGGAGAGCTAAAACTTATTTTTTTTTAAATTAAAAATGTTTCCCTATCCTTAATGTTCACAAACTCACGTTGGCCAACAACTAACTTCAACAATTCCTTTCTTTTTTTTCTGACGTCCTGTTTTGTTTTTCCCAGTTCTCTTCGCAGGATTCATTTTTATCTGAGTCGTCGGCTCATTAAAAGTACATTATAACACTGTCCCATTCCACAAAGGAACATTAAACATCATTTACCTCATATTGTGTTGTCTCTCTCTCTCTCTCTCTCTGTTATCTTTTTGGTTTGGTGAGTGTTTCCATAACTTGTACATCAAACACTGTTACAAACACTAATGTAAAAAAGTTGTTGGTGAATCACCGGCAATGTACTTCCCCAGCACAAAGTAATAATTAACTTTTCGATACCCCGAATAATCAATATTTCATATTTGTGTCGTTAAATTCATTACATTATTAGGATTTTCGAGTTGTGCGACATCAGCCTGAAATATACCAGATATTGTCCTCATGAAAGTTTCTGAATTGAGCCTCTCCGATAATCCCCCTCTTCCCTTCGACAGACTCCGCTGAAAATTAGAAGTTGTCGTTCTTAAAGGTTATGCAATTATAAATGAAATTTCGTGTCGATAAATTCATTCTATCGGAATTTATATCTTATTCACAGAAACATTTTTAATTTCTGGAATCTGGAGATTGGAAAACATGAAATTCCGCATCGAATTTCAAACCGATTACATAACTTCCCCTGTACTTCGTATAACTGGAGAAGTAAATAAGTAAAATTTCGTGTTGATAAATTTATTCTATCGTGAGTTACCGTGATGACATACACATTTTTTTTTTTTTTATTTTTGGAAGGAGGGGGTCGGAATGTCGGAACACATAAAATTCCTGTGGAACTCAACATATAATTTTTGACTTGTTACATATCTCTATCCCCACACGATTATTAATATATACATTTATTATATATACATGAACATTATATATTATTCTGGCTTTTGATCTCGCCTACAATGACACATGTATAATAAATGTATATATGTATAATAAATGTACATGTATTAATAACCCCGGATAACCCCCCTTTCTCTCGTCCGATTCTGCTGAAAATAAATACCTGTGGTCCTTACCGGGTTTTGATTTTACATATGAAATTTTGTGGCGATACATTCATTACAACGGCAGTTGTTAAAGTTTTTGTAAGACCCTCCGTAATCCTCCACTTCCCTTTGCCCAATCTGACTGGAAACTCATGCCCAGGCCTTAACTACGAGTTCATATCGCCTACTAACAGAGCGCTCTTTCGTCACTCTGATAGACATCAGCCTGACTCTAATGTGAGAGTCCTAAATGTTCCTAACCCAGGTTTAGTTAGGAGCATTTAGAGTACCTGACATCGTGTATAAGCTCAGGACTATGTCCCATCGGAAGGACGGCTTGCTCAAGTTTTTTTGAGTTTTGTAGGCCAGGACGCCATCTGGTAAGCTAAGTTACTGCCCGATTCCTGTAATTCCTTGAATATATTTTGCTCACTATTCAATTTCAATTTTTATTATTTCTGAGTATTATACTGAAATGATTTACGATGCATTAGTGCAACGTGACTTCATCAAAAATGAATTAAACTAAAAGTCAGATAGCCATTGCAGAGGAGCAATTGTATTTGAAATAATATATAAATTATGCAACCCTATTTAAAAATGCAAACATCAAGGACGATGCACCAACCATTTTTTTAAATCTGTCAAACATTTCAGATCCCTCATAAAAAAATAAACACCTTTAATACTAACTTCTATCAGCAAAAAAAGTAATTTTTATTATTAATGTTATTTACTAGCGGGTTACCCGGCGTAGCTTGGAAGTAATTTTGTAATTTAAATTACCAACCCTTTACAATTTTATTTATTAAGTTTAATAATTTGAACATTGAGCTGTTAATTGAATTAGGACGGATTTCGAAAAGTGTTCAAGAAACGTCGTCGGTGAATCACCGGCTATGTACCTCACCAGCAAGAATTAATCGAATAATTACGGTTTCGTTCTACTTCCAAAGCCATTCGACCGTTTGGGAATATTTGACTTACATAGTGGCTTCTGAGTCATCATACTAAATTTTGTGTTGAATTAGGTGAACAGCTGTTTTGGCTATAAAGTGCGTAACACGTTTTAAAGTTTGTTAACATTTATTATTAATATTGTGACGGTGTTATAAGTTTTTTTTATTACCAAACAGTGACAAAGACACTCAGAAGTTCCCCCTCTGTTTGGGTGAGAATGAAACCCGGCGTTTCGAAACGTGAACAATCTAATAAATTAACTAATCAAAATTCTAACCTTGCCGATATCAAGCAAATAAACAATGTAGCCGGAACAGGTGAGATGATATCCACTTTTTTACCTGCTAAGAGGCAACTCTCTTCAAGCTGTGAGGACTCTGGGATATCAATGGCAGTAGACGGCGGCCAAGTAGTCCCTGATAACAGAGCCATGTCCCAGGAGCCTCAGCTGAAGAGGAACCGATATACTCTACATATAACACCCACACCAACGCCAACACAGAACAGATATGAGCCACTTCTCACTCTCCAAGACGGACAGGAGACAACCCAACCGACAAAGCCGGACGGACAGCCTACCCCTAACAGACAGACCAAGATCCCTCCCATCTTTCTTTGTGAGGCTGATAATTATCAACTGGTTATTACCGAGTTGAAAAGTTTGATTTGTTCGCCGTTTGAAACCAAACAGTGCAACAAAAAAATAAAGATCAGCCTCACAACGACTGATGACTACCGCAAAGTGACGAAATTTTATGACGACAATAAGGTGAAATACTACACCTTCGTCAACCCCGAGGACAGGAAACTCTCCGTAATTATACGGGGAGTTCCTTACTCACTGACCGACACAGAAATAACAGACGAACTGACCCCGACATACCCTGTTATAAAAGTGACCCGGATCCTGAACCACGATAGACGCCCCACACCCCTCTGTGCAGTTGAGCTGGAGAACACCCCATCTGGAGAGGCCATCTTCCAACTGACGCGGCTCTACTATACAGTTGTCAAAGTGGAGCCACGCCGACGTTCCAACCGTGTCGTGCAGTGCACAAACTGCCAATCATTTGGTCATACCAAAAACTTTTGCCGACTGGACCCCAAATGTGTGAAGTGCGGGGAGGACCACCACTTCACAGCATGCCCCTCCAGACAGAAGAAGGTAGACTCTCCCAAGTGTGCCAACTGCCAGGGCAACCATCCAGCCAGCTACAGAGGGTGTGCTTCCTACAAGACATACGTAGACAGGACTACCAGACAGACCCAACCTAAACGACAAGATCCCCCCAATGCACCACCCAAAGGACAACCCCCAAGACAGACCCCGGACCGACCGAACAGCTGGTTCGACCAAAGTAGACCCCGATTCCAACCTCGACCTCAACCTAACTTACCCAGCAGCCAAGACAACCAACCAGCTAACGACATTACTGACCTCACCAATACACTAATCACCTTTCTCAAACCATTCATCCCTATCATAAAATCATTTTTATCTAATCTCCTCACCCAAGCATTTTCATTTAACAATGGTGGACCCTAATTTAAATATTTTTCTTAATTTATCCATTCTTAACTGGAACGCTGACGGTATAAAAAACAGACGAACAATACTCTCGGACTTTTTAACTCGCTACGACATCGACATCATTTGTATCACAGAAACTCACCTCTATAATACCGACAGATTCAAGTTGAAAGGGTACACCATATACAGACAAGACAGACAAACCAGATTTGGAGGCGTCGCTGTTTGTATAAAAAGGAACCTCGCACACTCTCAGCTTCTCTTACCCACACTTCAACAGCTGGAAGCCGTTGGGGCCACACTCACACTCGACAACAACAGAACACTTAACATAATCTCAGCATATCACCGACCAGGCATCAGAATTCACCAGACAGATTTTGAACACATTTTCACTGGGGGGCCGACCATATTACTAGGTGACCTAAATAGTAAAAACACAATTTGGGGATGTAGACGGACAAACAACAACGGGACAAGACTATTAAACATAATTAATAACCTGGGCGTACAGATATCAGCACCGGACGAACCGACATTTTATCCTACACAACAGAGATACCTCCCAGACATCCTGGACATTGGACTAGTACAAAATTTTACTTTGCCCCTTTATCACGAACCACTGACAGAACTCGACTCAGACCATCTTCCAGTCGTGTGTACCTTCAAAGTGAACCCGAAACAGGCAGAACATCTGCCAAGACTGATACAGGGGAAAATAGATTGGGACGCGTTTAGATGGGAGATGGACAAAAACATAGGCATCCCTTTGCATTACGACAATACTGAAGACATAGACGACTCACTGAAATATTTCACTCAAGCTATTTACACCTCGATACACAATTCAACATATAACCACTACAAGGACCAACGCAACATCCAACAAAACAAGACCCCTACACGCATACTTAATATGATACACGACAAAAATACACTCCGTAAACACTGGCAACGAACACGCGATCCACAAGAGAAACGAGAGCTGAACCGACTGACGAGAGTAATACGATGGGAATTGGACAATGACAGAATCAACAGATACCGACAATACACCAGCGACTTCACACCTGGAGACAGCAACCTTTGGAAGGAAACACGACGCCTCCTCCGACAAGACCCCGGCCTCCCGCCCCTGACAGACGGACAGACTACTGTAACAACGGACAAAGACAAGAGTGAGCTAGTGGCTCAACACCTTGAACAGAAATTCAGAACTCATGACACACAAGATCACGAAATACTCCACACAGTCCACGAATTTCTTTCCACTCCACTCCACACCGCAGAACCACACATACAGTACACGAACCCATCCGAAATCACACTGTACATTCAGAGACTCCCCAACAAGAAGGCCCCTGGTGAAGACCTCATCCCCAACATCGTCCTGAAAAACCTGCCTCCAAAAAGCATCGCATATCTGACAGGGCTGTTCAATGGCTGTTTAAGGAGGGGATACTTTCCTGACACGTGGAAAAATGCATTCGTGGTTGTATTTCATAAGCAAGGCAGGCCGAAACAAGACCCCGAAAGCTATAGGCCAATAAGTCTTTTAAACTCAATGTCTAAACTTTTCGAAAAGATAATTTATAAAAGACTTCATCAATGTTTAGAAGGCACCATACCGTCCCACCAGTTTGGGTTCAAAGCCAAGCACTCGGCGGTTCAGCAGCTCCAACGGGTGACCGAAATGATCGTCCATGGCTTTGAGGCGAAGACATACACTGCCGCCGTATTTTTGGACGTAGCCGCAGCCTTCGACACCGTTTGGCATGAGGGGCTGATATATAAACTGAAGAAAAGCCTGGCACCCAGATACATTGTTCAACTTATTACGTCTTTTCTCCACGGCAGAACATTTCAAGTTAAAGTGGGCAACGCAATGAGCACTCAGAAAAGAATAAGAGCCGGGGTCCCTCAAGGTGCTATTTTGAGCCCTCTACTTTTCAATTTGTTCATGCAAGACATCCCCGAAATTCCCACGGCAACATTAGCCACCTATGCCGATGACACAATGATCGCCTGTCAGCATGGTGTCCTCTCCGTCGCCATTGAACAGCTCCAGGAAGCCCTGACAGAAGTTTCTCACTGGTTTTCAAAATGGAGGCTCAAACTGAACGCAGGGAAGACCGAAGCCAAAATTTTCACTCTTCGCAGATTCTCCATAGAAGAACAAATCAAGCTGCAAATTGATGACCTCCCGATTCTCTGGAATCCTAAGGACCAGGGTGTGTGCTATCTTGGAGTACTTTTAGATACACGACTCACATGGAAACTACACGTTAACAGAAAACTACAGCTAGCATATTCACGACTTAACACCCTCTACCCTCTCATAAACAGAAACACGCCACTTAAACACACGTGTACTATTCTGCTATACAAGACACTCCTACTTCCACTTCTAACATATGCCTGCCCAGTCTGGATCGGTACCAGCAACACTAACATGAAACGACTACAAACATTCCAGAATAAAGTACTCCGAATAGCAACAAACGCACCCTGGTTTGTCAGGAATCACAAAATCCACGAAGAATTGGGTGTTCCTCTTTTTGCAGCTCACATCGAGAAACTAGTGAAGAACCACCACGAAGCCCTTGTGCATTGTTCCGGGGCTGTACACTACAGTCTAGGAGCGCCTACTCCTGGGAGGCGACTCAAACAAAGACTGTACCAGGACTTCCTATTTTAAACCCTTAATTTTCTTATATATTTGTGTATAGCACCTTTTTTTGCTGGTCCAAATACATTTTGTTGTTTGTTTGTGTGTTGAATTATTCGTTAACGATCCTACTCTAGGTGAATAAACCTAGGTAGGCAAAATTTAAGACTCCAATAGTAAGTAAGAGTGATGAAAAAGAGCTCTGGTAGTAGGCGATGTGACCTCATAGTTAAAGGCCAGGCATGAAATTTAGTATGATGATTCAAAAGTCCCTGAGTAAGACATTTAGAACATTTATATTTTTCTTTAAGGTCTTATCTCCCAATTTATTAATTTTTCACTATTTTTTCTTCATAAGAACTTATGTCAAAAAGTTTCGGGCCTTGCCCATTCTCATTGACTGAAATATCAGTTTTGTTACAAGATAACATTAAACATCATTTTCCTATTTCTAGGATTCATCAAGAAATTAAATTACTATATTATAATTTTTTTTTAAATTGTAAACACTTGTAAAAATTAAAAAATTAAAAAATAAAATAAACATAAAATTTATAAGTGTTTACAATTTAATTTTTTTATAATATAGCAATTTAATTTCTTGATGAATCCTAGAAATAGGAAAATGATGTTTAATGTTAACTTGTAACAAAACTGTTATTTCAGTCATTGAGAATGGGCAAGGCCCGAAACTGTTTGACAAAAGTTCTTATGAAGAAAAAATAGTGAAAAATTAATGAATTGGGAGATAAGACCTCAAAGAAAAACAGAAGTTTATTATTAACAATTCTCCTTACACACAATATCAAAGACATTTATTCATTTTGAATGACTAAAACTTACTTCATTTATTCGCGCGGGGAAGTATATTTCCGGTAATTCACTGACAACATTTTTACTTCCTCAGCTATATGAAGTATTGAGGAAGTTATGTAATCGGGAAAATTTCATGATTTTCGACACTGGATTCCAAATAAAAAAAAAGAAAAAAAGTCTGGCTAAGTGTCTATGCGTCTGTGTCAGTGAACACGATAACTTCCGATAGAATGAATGTATCGACACGAAATTTTATATGTGAATCCAGAACCCTCTAATGATTACACCTATTTTTTTTTCAGCCAAATCGGCCAAAGGGATGGAGGTATTAGGGAGGAGGCATAACATAAAAACTCGAATAACTCGAATAATGAATGTATCGATATAAAAATTCATAATTAAAGTCAAAACCCAATTATATGTCAATTTCAGCGATATCGGCTGAAGAAAAGGGGGGTTAGGGAAGGGGACTCAATTAAAAAACCCAAAGAACTGCCGATGTAATAAATTTATCGTCACCAAATTAAATATGAAGGTTCAGGAGCACCTAGCGCAAACGGTCGACTGGTTTTGGAGGGAAAAGTTAATTTGTTCTGGGGAAGTTACATTGCCGGTAATTCATCTACTTTTTTTTTTTTAATTACAGAGAGAGTAAATGGATGAAGCCGAATTCAAATCTGTTCAGTACATTAAAAAAAGTAATAGATATTTTGAGGGGTATTTGAGTTTACGAGACTGCGGCAGGTTTATGGAACAATAAAAGTGTTACGACTAGAGTTATAGTCAGACCTCCTTCAGATGGCACATCTGCCAGTGTTTCGTTTGTAAAATATATTATTTCTTATTTAAATGTCGATGAAAGGAGATGAGGTGTGAGAGCGGAAGCACGTTTTGAGTCGCGCCACCTCCAGATTGTGTTTATCTGTCCCATCCCGGCGGAAACTCACTTCGTACCTAATGTACCATTTTATGGTTTAATTGCTACCATAATTATCCCAATTCTAAAAGCGGTGGAAAACATAATTCAACTCTTTACCCACAATAAACTATACTATTGTTAACATTTACAGGAATATTTTCTAGGTTCTCTATTTTCATGATTCTATATTTACTATGAATTGAACACTTTACCCACAAATTAACTATACTATTTTCAACATTTACAGGAATATTTTCTAGTTTCTCTATTTTTATGATCCTATATTTACTATAAATTCAACACCTTACCCACAATTAACTATACTATTGTCAACATTTACAGGAATATTTTCTAGTTTCTCTACTTTCATGTTCCTATATTTACTATGAATTCCCCGGCAAGAATTAATCAATTACGATTTCGGTCGCCGCAATATTTGACTTACAGTTATTATGACTCACGCCCGGGCTTAAACTACAAGGTCATATCGCCTACTACCAGAGCGCTCTTCTCGTGGACATGAGCTCGATTCTACTATGGGAGTCCTCGGCTCGGAATCATCGCTTAACGGCCCGAAGAACGGCGTGATTAGGTTTATTTTACCTCCCAGATAAAATATCGTTAGAGCTTAGGCCGGGTTTCGAACCCGCGATCTTGAGCTCAGTAAGCAAGCACGCATACCATTACTGGCACCCTCTATTTGTGGTCCCTCCTTCCCTCCAATGCTTTGAATATACATATGAAAATTTCGTGTCAATACGACAGTTATTGGAGTTTTTTGGGTTAAGCCTCCCCCTAATCACCCCTTCCCTTTGGCCGATTTGGCTGAAAATCAATAGGTGTCGTCCTTAACGGGTTTTGGGTACACAACTGCCGGTAGAATGAATGTATCGACACGAAATTTTGTATATAAGTTCAAAAGGATTTCCCATAAGGACAATACCTATTAATTTTCAGCGGAATCGGCAGAAGGAAAGGGAGGATCAAGGGCTGGAGGGCTCAATTCATAATCCTAATAACTACCGAAGTAATGAATTTATCAATACAAAATTTTATATGTTTAATATTAGCGCAAACAGACGACTGATTCTGGAGGGAGAGGGGGGAAAATTTAATTGATTAATTCGTTCTCTGGAAATACATTACCAGGGTTTCACCGACGACTAGAAGGTTTTCAAGTCCCAATTTTTTGAAACTTCAGAATAAAAGTGAACTATGTGTAATATGAAAAATATACAACAATTATATGAGCATATAAATTCTAATAATTTTACAGCGCGGATCGAACAAAAAAAAATTAAATTTTAATAAAAAAAAAAAAAATAATAATGAAATAATGTGTTAAAATGATCCACAATATGGGACACACCTAGTAGGTATGTAGTTGTTTTTAGAGGCTAAATGGGCAGCCCATTTGGCGATGGTTCGTTCATTAGTGAGTAAAAATAACGTTATTTACCTTGTGTATCATAGTCACGACTCCGTTCCGTTCTGTTCCACATTCATATCGAACGACAAATGGGAAATTTTATTTCCCCAGATATACGAAGTATACGGGAAGTTATGTAATCTGTCATAAATTACAGAATTTCAAGTTTTCCGACCCCCAGATTCCTAGTATGAAAAAGAATGTCTGTGAACACGATAACTCCCGATAGATTAAATGTAAGTACACAAAATTGTATACGTGAATGGAGAACACTCTAAACGACACCTACTGTTTTTCAGCCAAATCGACCAAAGTTTAGAGAAGAATTAGGGGGAGGCTTAACATAAAACTCTAACAACTGTGTTTAGTAGACCAGTAAAGAAGGATTTTACTTAATGCATAAGTCCCATATCGGTGTGATTATATAATAAATCATTCTTAAAAAAAGTCTTCGGTAAATCGCAGGTTATGTACTTCCTCAGAACGAATTAATCAATTATTACTTTCTCGCTCTCCCTCCAATCAATAATTGACTTACGTAGTGGTTTATGAATCCTTAAACTAAATTTTGTATCGATACACTCATTACAACGGTAGTTATTAGAGTTTTTTGTATTAAGCCTCCCCCCTAATCCTCACTACCCTTTGACCGATTTAGCTGAAAATCAATAGGTGTCGTCTTTATAACGTTCTGTTTATATTATTATATATATATATATATATATATATATATATATATATATATATATATATATATATAATAATATAAACAGAACGTTATAAAGACGATATTTTTATTTGGATTCTTATTATCATATTATGTATTATTATTATTTTATACTGTATTTATTACCTATATAAATTTTTTTTTCAACCTAATTTTTTATATTCTTATCTTCCTTCTTATTATTATTACTAGCAGTAATACCCGGCGTTGCCCGGGGAACTTTGTCTTTTCTCCCAATATCTCCTATAAGTTATTCAATTCTTCAACAGTACATTCATGATGTTATAATTTTCAATTATTCATACGGAAAAACGTCAGACACCCCAGCTAGTAAGTTTTTAGGACCCCTGAGCACCACAGCTAGTATGTGCCTTGCAACGGTGGACCCCACAGCAAGTACGAAGTTAGGAACGCTGGACACCATATCTAGTATGTGCCTTGCAACGGCGGACCCCACAGCTAGTACGAAGTTAGGAACGCTGGTTGTTTGTCAACAAAATTACTTATTGTCTGTACCGATTATAAATATGCATAATAGAGTATTATGCAAAAAATAAATAAATAAATATTGTTCTGGGTACCCATACAATATTCCATGTGGGATACCTTCATTCTACCGAGAGACCGTGTTCACAAACACACACAGACTAGGCATTTTTTTATTTTTTATTTCCGGATTCAAGGGTGGGAAAACATAAACTTTCGGTGAACTTTCTGACCGATTACATAACTTCCCTTATACTTCTTATACCTGGAAAGGTAATTAAAGGTGAATCTGATTTGATACAAAATAATTTACTTCAACTGTCTGAAATCACCTCATTAATATTGTTTCTTGTTTGTCGTCTCTTCAGATGTCCTATTAATATTTTAAGAATGCTTATAATCGATGCTCTTTTGTAAGTCTCGGTTCTGTGAGGAGGATCGATTTCTGGTAAAAGAAGAGCAGTCATTCGCAGAGTCGAATGTAAACAGAGACATGGGTAAAGAACGTGAATCATTTAATGGGCAAGTGTCTCCTACTTCCTCCATACATTTTTGATTTCACGCATATCCAAAGCTTTGTGATCGTTTTTGAGAGAAAAATATTGGTAAGTCTAAATTCGTAACTTTTCAGGGAAGCACTTTTTTACATTTGCATTAATCGTGTAAATCCAGTTTTTGGAATAAATAAATTATGTTTGCATCATTATTAATCATATACATTCTAAATCTATGGGAGTGAATGAAAATGAATATTGTTAATCCTTTCTTGGATTTTCCCTTAGTTACCTAATCATTCCCCATCACTTACCTAATTATTGACCACATTTACCTAATTATTAACCATACTTTTTGAAATACTCGTGAATGATGCCTCTCTAAAGTTGATTTAACCGAAAACACACCCTCTTCACTTGGAATAGTCTGCCGTAGTGAATAAATAGAATCTCGTGAATGATTCCTCAAAGAAGTAGATTAAGTTGATTTAACCGAGAACATACACAATTTTACGAGATACCAAGAAACCCACATCTTTATAATTCCGAAAGTATTAGAGTCCTGAGCTGCCAACTTCTTCACAGTGCGCAGATGGCTAGTGATATCATCACAATATACTTAACTCATTTTGGCCATTTTACAACTTAACAACTTATCCCCTGTAACCATAGACACATTTTTGTGGAATTAGACAATATAAAAGTTAAGCAAGTTCTTGGTTTTTGTTAATTTTTCACTATATCAACAAATATGCCTAAATAAAAAACCACTTGACAAATTTTTATAAAACTTGGCGTATAAGTTCGATTTGGCGTTTAGTCGATCCCATTCAAGATTCTGATAAATCGATTATAATTAAGCAATGCTTTTTGAAAAACTCATTCTCTTGTCGAAAGGGTATATTTTATCAGATAATGGTTGTAATCAGCTAAACACGCTTTCAGCAATTATTGGCAGACATTTTTAGGCACTAATAGTTTTTTAGGGTATTATCCTTGGAGCAAGTAGGCTTATGAGATCTCCGTGTCTGTTCATAGGTGTACCGTTGGGTCTGCTCTCCAACTGCATGCATCCAACATATTTCCACGGCGAGAGGCGTTGTTAACGATAATGATTAAGGTCCTAAGAAGACAAAATGAATGGAAGAGGCTAATGAGGGTTAGAAGTGTCGCTGTATGAATAGTAAACAGTGCTCCCTACTCTCCTCGACAGCCAGTCAGAGGTCTCCACTCGTCCTCAAATGAATAATCTCAGCTCGTTAAGACTTCATACAGACCAACCAACAAGTAAGTTCATTTTCACTGATTTTCATCTTTAATTTCACCGATTACCTTCAGTCCAAAAATCAAATAGTTTCTATAGTCTGTCTCCGACTGAGAGACGCTCCAAGCCGTCCCCACCACATCCTCTCAGGCAGCCATGTATTACCCAGCCTAAAAATGTTCATTTGATTTCTGTGTGTCATTGAATACGATAACTCTCTAATGAATGTATCGACACGAAATTGTATATCTGTATCTAGAACCCTTCAAAGAATTCATCTATTAATTTTCCGCAAAATCGGTCCAAGGGAAGGGAGGCTAGAGAAGAGGGGCTCGACTTAAATACCCCCCTTTATTCTGACAAGATAATGCTTTATTAAGACTTAATCAAAAATCTTTTCAAATAAAAATCAAAGAGAAAATTGAAAGACACATTTTATAAAAAATACAATTTTTCCAAGATCGCCCGGTTTGCGAGATACATCCTGAAATGACGTGAAATGAAACCCATTTTTATAGACATTTGCTCGATTAACGCCAAAACGGTCAATCCTATCGAATAATTGGTTCTTACCAAAAATGTTCATAATTAAATTTCCAATCATCAGATTGTAATTTCTTGCTTTATTATGAGGTTTCAGAAGCTACTATGTAAGTCAATTATTGAGTTTTAGCCCAAATGGTCAAGTAGCTTTGATTAATTCGTGCTGGGGAAATAATATAATTTGTGATTGACCGACGACTATCTTATAACCACTTTTGGGTTGTGTCACGAGAATTCAAATTAATAATAATTATAAATTTTTTCGCAGCTTTATTATCTCCCATTCAATTTTTGGTATTTACAACCTCGCAAATAGATACATTTCGGGAAAAAAAACTCCCATCAGTATCTAAAAATATTACAATCAATAAAAATAACATTGTATGATCTTCTGAGCTCAAGATCGTGGGTTCGAAACCCGACCGAGGCCCTTAGTTTATTTTATCTGGGAGGTAAAATAAACACGCCGCCCTTCGGATGGGACGTTAAGCGATGGTCCCTAGCCTCTACGATGTCGGGTACTCGTTAAAGACCCCTGCCTAGGTGAATAAAAATTTAGGGTAGGCAAAATTTAGGACTCCCACAGTAGAGTCGTCGGGCTCATGTCCACAAGAGTGACGAAAGAGCGCTCTGGTAGTAGGCGATATGACCTCGTAGTCCCCCGGGCATGAGTCATAAAACCTAACCTAACCTCATATTTTTATTACGTAAGTCATTTTTCAACAATATATATTTGAAATTCAAAGTTTAATACAAGTGAATAACCATAACAAATATATAAACGTTCCAAGATCAAAACTAAATTGGGATATAATAAAGCTGTGAAAAAATATATATTTTTATATTAGTTATTACTTTTCATAAGGAATTATTGTAATCGTGCAAAAATCTGAGAGTTTTCAACGAAATTTTACATTTCAAGGTATTCTAAACACGTGTGGACCAATTTACCGAAGATGTCTGTCACAGAGTACGTGATTGGAACTTTGAGATCTAATTCGGAAACGAGTGTAGCATTGAAATTGAAATTTCATATTGAAGATGTCACTAGATGATCACGTTACTTTGGGGCGTAAGTACATTTTACAAGATATCGCTTATATTTGAACAAGCTGCAGAGAAATATTTAAACAACTTAAAATCCTGCATTTGCCATCGCTGTTTATATTTGAAACATTAATGGTTATTAGGAAAAATATAAATATTTTCCCTCTCAACAATACTAATCACGATTACGATACCAGGAAGAAAGAAGACTTTTGAATAACTAAACATTGCTCTTCTCTTTTTGAAAAAAGTATAACTCATAAAGGAATTAATTTATTTAATGCCCTTCCCCACTTCTTGAAGTCAATAGATACAATAAAAAAATTTAAATTTCAACTAAAAATGTTCATGATAGATGATACCCTTTACACGGGAACGGAATTTTATTCTCACTGTTCGAAAAGAATAATATAATCACAATAAAGAATCGTGTTTCAAATCCAAAAACATTATTTGACACAAAGCTATCATTTTTATTTTTTGGGCAGAGTTCCTCCAAACCTTTAAATGTCAGTCGAATGTACGATATTGTTTTATTTATTCATTTATAATTGATTTATATATATATTATTTTTCATAGGTATATTGTGATAGTTACATTGTTTTCTTTCTTTTCTATATATCGCACATTGGGACCTGATGATGGGACGTAAGAGAACGTCCCGAGACATCGTTGGGATTAAGACACTTCCGAAGAGTTTTTTTTTTTTAAATAGTTATCTTAATTTTTATTAAATTGAAAAATGTGTCTACTTACTATAAACGTATCTTGTATTAAATTTTTTATATACTCATATATTTTTAAGTATTTATTTGTTTTTATTAATTTCCTTTTACTTTTTTTAATAGTTTTGTTATTACTACTAATTATAGATGTGTTAGACTTTAGTTATAAATGTTATTTATAAGCTATCTTAATGTATAAATTCTTTTGACGTATCCTATTACCATGTATTGGTTTAACGGAAATAAATTTATTATTATTATTATTTATGTACTAATCAAAAATCTTTTCAAATAAAAGTTGTAGAGAAAAATAAAAGACACAATTTATATAAAATACAATTTTTTGAAGGCAGCCCGGTTTGCGAGATATATGCCGAAAACAATCATTCTTGGATACAATCGTTTTCATATTAATAATAAAATAGAAAATAATTATA
Organism: Aradus depressus; assembly: GCA_963662175.1. Lineage (NCBI taxonomy): Eukaryota > Metazoa > Arthropoda > Insecta > Hemiptera > Aradidae > Aradus > Aradus depressus. Next base: position 40,905,853 of record OY759214.1, read on the forward strand.
GAAAAATAAAAAAATATATTAAAGAGAAAAATAATCACGAAAGTTGAATTGAAGATAAAAAGAAAGTTTGTTTTTTTTATTTCAAAAAGCTAAGTAACAGATATAATTAATAACATGATGATTTTTTCTGACAAATGTTAGGGTGTCAATTTAAAAACACATCAACCCAAGTAGGAATAGAAATATTTCAGTTCAATGAACCATATCCCCGTCTGGATATAAATCAAAAATAAAATTAGTCTAAATAAAACGTCACATATAGAAGGGGGTGGCAGAGACGGGAGGTGGCGGAATAGGATGGGATTAAAGGAAGAGTGGAGAGACGGTAGGTTGTATTTTTAAACCATTTCATTTCTGTTCACGTCTATTTAGGGGGTCCTACCGATGTATTTAGGGGGGAGGGAGGCGGGCAGGGGGGAGGGAGGCGGCTAACTAATGGGAGTTGGCAGACCACGAGAACCTCATCCTTCTCCTAACATCGGCCGTTACTAATCAATACATCAAGGGTATGTGTGGTCATGTAGACTCCAGGTTGGACCACCCCCGCTAGTCATGTTTCCATATGTATACTTAGCAATTGTAATCGAGCAAAAAGAGATCACGTTTTCACGTTTCAAGTGCCCTAACTCAGAAACGATTCTATCAAAGGAACTTAAAATTTAGATAGATAATTTAGGTTAGGTTTTATGACTCATGCCTGGGCTTTAACTACGAGGTCATATCGCCTACTACCAGAGCGCTCTTTCGTCACTCTGGTGGACATGAGCCCGACTCTACTATGAGAGTCTTAAATATTGCCTACCTAAGTTTATTCACCTAGGATAGGGGTCTTTAACGAGTACCTGACATAGCACAGGCTCGGGACCATCGCTTAACGTCCCATCCGAAGGACGACGTGCTTAAGTTTATTTTACCTCCCAGATAAAATAAACTAAGGGCCTCGGTCGGGTTTCGAACCCACGATCTTGAGCTCAGAAGACAAGCACGCATACCACTGAGCTACCGGCGCCCTCTCCAGCAAAGAAAGAGATGTCTGCCATCCCCAAGCCGCTGGCAAGAAAAATATGACCTAATTATATGCTGAAATTATGCAGTATTTTTTTTATTTTTGTTTCTCATTATCTATCGCTCTTATGAAAAAAAAAAAAAGTGTTGTCATCAAAATTAAAGAGAGCTAATTTAGTTTATACTTTTTCAAAAAAATGTTTTTTATTATTTTTCCAATTTGAGTCGAAATATTATTTTTAATGTTTTCCAGACATAACTGTACAGGAGGGGCAGGAAAAACCCCGTAAGGGCTGAAGGAAAAGGGTACCATTTGGATTGTAAACTGGTTGAACTTCCATTTACTATTTTTTAAGTCTTGGCTGAAGATAGTAGCAATACCGAAAGTATTCTCATATTATATATATATTTGTGAAATAGACAATATTTTAAAAAACATACGTTAGTTGTATTTTCGTGGAATTAGACAACGCAATAGACAAAAAAAGTTAAAAAAAAAAATAAGAGTTAAAAAAATGCCTATAAAATACATTATATTCCATATATTTCATTCTGATAGAACTGAGATCCATCAACAGATCAGATCCGTCCAGTCATCTTTTGATAATATCTTCAGAGCAGCGCCCCACACCGGTTCCATTAAGAAATATTAGCCACATGTGTTAAAAAGTTGAACAGGTATTCAAATCACATCTAAGAACGTATCTTTTAGTAGGTGGACACTCCTCTCTGAATCCTGTCAAACCACGAGCACACATCCGTTAGAATAGTCTCAAAAACCACCACCCACTTCTTTTGTTCATTTTATGCAAAAACAATCAATCAAAGACATTGCCACATATTTTTTTTTTCTATGTAAAAAAAAATTGGGTTCATTAACCTAGAATAGTCAATTAATAGTAAAAGATAAAAAGTTGTAGGTGAATTATTGGCTTAACTTCCCCAACACAAATTAATCAATTAGTTTTTCGCGCTCTCCTTCCATAGCCATATCGACCGTTTGGTGCTAAAACACAATTTTTGACTTACATAATTGCTTCTGAATCCTCATACTAAATTTCGACGATTATTATTTAGGGCATTTGAATCTTTTGAGTTATTATGAGTTGAGCCCGCTCTGATCACGCCCTCCCCTTCGGCTGTTTCCGTTGAAAATTGATAGGTGTCGTCCTTATAGAGCTTTGAAATTATATATGAAATTTAGCGTCAGTACATTCATTACAATGACAATTATTAAAGGTTTTGTTTAATCCGCCCTAATCCCGCTCTTCCATTTAGGCAAACAGGCTGAAAATCAATAGGTGTCGTCCTTAGAGGGTTCTGGATACACATAAAATTATACATTAATAATATCGGGAGTTATCGCTTTCATAGACAGAAACACAAACAGACAGACACAATTTTGTTTTTCATTTTTGGCATCAGGATATTGGCAAACACGAAATTCTGTTGAAAACTCCGCATCGAATTAGTGACCGATTATATTTCACACCTACATATAAAAAATAAAAAATTCCCCGGCAGTTACTGGGATTATTGAGTTGAGCCCCCCCTTTCCTTAGGCTGTTTTGGCTGAAAATTAATAGGTGTCGTCCTTAGAAGGTTGTGAATACACATAAAATATTTCGTGTCGATACATTCATTCTATCGGAAGTTATCGTATTTTCTGGAAAACATGAAATTTTAATATAAAACTGTCGATTTATTACATCATTTTGTGTTGAGCCCCCCTCTGATCCCGTTCTTTCCTTCTGCCGATTCCGTTGAAAATTAATAAGTGTCGGTCCTTATAGGGTTCTGAATTCACATAAGAAATTTCATGTCGATACATCCATTCTATCGGCAGTTATTAATCCCCCCATTTCTTTGGTCGATTTGGCTGAAAATTTATGTATCGTGCTCACATGGTTTTGGATACATCATTTTGTATCGATATATTCATTCTATCAGGAGTCATACACAGGCAAAAAAAAATTTTTTTTTCTTCATTTTTGGAATCAAGAGGTCGGAAAACATGCAATTCCATTGCAAACTGCACAATGAAGTTGTGACCGACACGACATAACTTTCCCTATAGGTACATCGTACAGCTGGGTGAGATGAGATAGTTATTATGTGATTCGTGGGTTCACACCCCCCACTCCTTTACCGGTCACCTCTAAATATGTATTATCAGTTGAGAGGGGGGTAATTAAGGTAACGAGAGTGGCCATATTTAAAATGGCTGCCTTGTCTCTCCCTCCGGGGCGGGGAGGGAGAAGGTCATTTTAGCGGAACTCTATAAGAAATCAGCTTCTGCGCTCGCCTCGTCCGTCACACTTACCGATTCATCAAGCATGTTTCCCTTAACAGGAAGAAGGGTCCTTAAAATTTTTATATATGTATTAATAATACAGCAAAAATTGCCAAAAACATTATTTCATACATGCCTTTCATTTTTATTTTTTGGACAATGAATCGACATTATTTAATCAATATTTTCCATTACTTATATACTTTATTTCTCTTGATATATTCTTTATAAATAATTTATTTCATAAATGAATTTTTATTAATTCTATTTTATTTTATTTTTTAAAATATTATCAAATATTATTTCTAAAAAATTGTATTATTACTATTTATTCATATTATTATTTTATGTAGATTTATTCATTAATTTTTGTTGTTGTTACATTGTTTTTCTTTCTTTTCTGTATTTCATTGGGACCTGAAGACGTCATAAAGCATATTCATCTTAATTTGTATTTATTTAAAAAATGTATTTGCCTTATTTATTAATATTAATATTTTTGTGCACCAGCGTCCTATTCGAAGGAATTATCGCTCTGGTAGTAGGCGACATATAGTCAATGTAAAGCCCGAGCAAAAATCTGAAGGGTGGTTAGTGTAGGACTTAGTCCGCCTGCTAATCGTCGGAGATACTTCACAGGCAAATAGCCTACCTGTTACTAATAGCGAGAAAGGCCTTAATGAAAATTAGATATATCAAAACGATCCCTCCCAGTGTGGGATTTATTTATAATGAGACGGAGCCGTGCGATTAATCAGCTTGGAGCTTCGGTGTAATGTTTAAAACAGGGTTTAATGGCGAAATGTTGTGTGCCGGGCGAGTGGGAGAGAGACGAGGGATTTTGACGGGGGGTTAAAATCCCGCGATTCGGGATTACCAACTTTGTTCTATGTGTCTGTATATATATGTGTGTGTGTGTATGGTTCATTATGTACACTGAGTGGAGAGGGTGGGGAGGGGCGGGGGGAGAGGGGGCACCGAGAGCAAATTAATAATGTAGCACATGTGTGCTCTCATTGGCAATAATGCAGGCTGGGGGTAAAACAAACCCTGACGCGTACCCTCCCTCCAAAATCGATATCTAATATTTCCCTAGGGGGCTACCTCCCCCCAAAGTAGATCTAATTACACGGTTTAACCCTTTTGGGATTGAGGGAGAGGGTGGTTTCTCTAATAAGATTTTGTACCAACACACATGGGTCAAGGGGAGACAAAAAAAAAGAGTTTTTAGAAGGAGAGAAGAGAAGATTTTGTTTAAAACTATTATTCTCAACAATTAACTTTTCGCTTCTCCTCCAAAACCAGTCTACCGTTCATTAATCGGCAGTTATTAGGGTTTTTGAATTGAGCCTTCCCTGAACCTCCCCTTTCCTTTCACCCGATATGGCTGAGATTTGACAGGTTATGTCCTCATTGGATTTTGACTCTAAATATGAAATTTCATGTCGATAAATGAATCACATCGCCAATTATTGAGGTTTTTGAGTTGATCCTCTGATACTTTCTTTTCCTTCTGCCGATTCCGCTGAAAATTAATAAGTGTCGTCCTAATGGGCTTTTGAATTCAGATATGAAATTTCATGTTGATACATTCATTCTATCGGCAGTTATTACAGTTTTTGTGTTAAGCTTCCCCCTTCCCTTTGGTCGTCCTCATAGGATTTTGGATTTACAGTAGAACCTCAATTATCTGGGGTAATGGGGGGAAAGTTCGCACGGATAAATGAAAACCACGATTAATCCGAGACACTTTTTACGAATTACATATGTGTGTAGTCATGTTATAACGTTATCAGGAATTGAAATATGAAGTAATCCCTTTGTTTTTTGCGGTTCGAAATGATTTTCCTTACTTCAGTTCTAATTTTCATGAACGTCAAAATTTTCCTGTTGCCAGAACTTGAGAGGAGTACATCAACTGGTTCCATTGCTTGACTTGTCTGAATGTTTTCATCTTTAGCGTCAAAACTGTCATCACTGTCACTCTACTCTGTCTCTAAGTTTCTTGGAACCTATACTTACTGCTTACACACCGCGGTTAATCGCGAACACGGATAATCTAGGTTCTACTGTACATACATTATTATTCGTTGATATATATATTCATTCTATCGAGAGTCATCATGTTCTCAGTCACGCGAGTGATCGAACACATGAAATTCCAGGGGAAACTCGAATTTGACAATAACTGACGAAACGCCAAAAATAAGAACTGGTTGATGGCGGCAAAATGTAACGAACCCCCCAGGATGGTCGCTGGTTCAGGTGGAATGATGGTGTTTTTCATTAGGCAGAGAGGAGTGAGAGAGAGAGAGAGGTGGGTAAGAGAAGAGTTTGAGGACAGTCTTATCGCACGTTTCCCTGGAGTCAGATAGCGGCATCCTGCCACCTTTAGTTCACCTTCCTCCATCCTCTCGTCTTCACCCCCCGCCACCCCCCCATCCGCCTCACGCTTTCACTACCCTAATGCATCTTTAAGCTTCGTTAGACCCTACCTGTCTTCAACCTTCCACTATCTTCAACAACGATTTATCAATGAGAAAAACATAGACTTCTGTCACACCTGCGATCCTGTGAAAAAGGCTAGGGACTGTGCGAGTATCGGAGAGGTTGAATTCTTTTGACAACAGGAGAACGAAGGCTTTTTACTGACTGTCTAAAATCAGAAGGCAGTACTAACGCTCGTAAAATTTTCATATGCTAAGTTACGTAATTATTATCGTAACCCACTGAGAGCCAACAATTATTGATTTTCAGGCAAAAAGGGAGGGGGAGATTTGAAACAAAAACTCTAATAACTGCCGATATTATGAATGTATCGACATAAAATTTAGTATCAGGATTCAGAAGGCCATATCTAAAACAACTATTAAATTTTAATGAAACTTAACTTTTTTTTCCAGAGATAATGTGAAATACTTGATAAAAAATTAGGAATATATGTTTTTTTAAATATTGTTTTTTTTTCACAAAATATATATAATATATGGTGGGCACCAATAGGTCAGTGATATGCGTGCTTGGCTTCTGAGCTCAAGAACGTGGGGTTCGAAACTCGTCCGAGGCTCTTAGTATATTTTATATGGGAGATAAAATAAACTTAAGCACGCCGTCCTTCGGATGGGACGTTCAGCGATGGTCCCGAGCGTGTACGATGTTAGGTGCCTGCCCTAGGTGAATAAAAATTTACGGTAGACAATTTAGGACTCCCACAGTAGAGTCGGGCTCATGTCCACCAGAGTGATGAAAGAGCGCTCTAGTAGTAGGCGATATGATCTCGTAGTTAAAGCCCGGGCATGAGTCATAAAACCTAACCTATCCTAACCTATATAATATATGTATTTAAGTACATTTGGTATTACATATATATACATTTGTGAAATAGACAATACATATTTTAATAACATACTTTTTTTTTATTAAATTTTAGCCGTATTCTTTACGGGGAAGTATACTCACTGACTTCTGAACCAAACTGTCACCTAAAAATGTTCTTTTTAAAATATGGTAATTAAATACAACTTTCACACCTTAACGGAAAATACAATAATGGAGTTTATATTGCATTTTTAAGATACCATTGCTTTATTTTAATTTTATATTCAGAAACCAAAAAAAAAATTTCCAAAAGGGAATCTTTGTTATGGAGTAATTTATATGTAAAGGTGAAGAAGATAGGAGAGCAACAGAGAGAAGAAACATCAAGTTTTTTTTCCTATTTCTTTTTTTTTCTTCTTCTTAGGGGTCTAAGGGCAGTTCCTTCCTTCTTAATGACTTCAGTTCCAAGAAACCCTGGGAACAGAAACCCTGGAGGCCCTCTCAAAAACCGATACCTGACAGCTCCCATACGGGCCCTGTTTCAAACATTTATAGATAGTTTCACCATGCCCGGGCTTAACTGCGAGGTCGTATCGCCTACTACCAGAGCGCCCTTTCGCCATTCTGGTGGACTTGAACCCTAAATGTTGCCTACAGGAGTACCTGACATCGCACACGGTCAGGTCCATCGCTTAACGTCCCATCCTTAGAGCGGAGTGCTCAAAGTTCTTTCACCCCCAAATAAATAGCCTAAGGGGCATCGGCCGGGTATCGAACCCGCGATCTCTTCCATCTAGGAGGTAAAATAAACCAAATCACGCCGTTCTTCGGGACGTTGAGCGAGCCTGTACGATGTCAGGTACTCGTTAAAGACCGTAAATAAACATTTAAAGCAGGCAAAATGTAGGACTCCCACAACGGAGTCGGGCTCATGTCCACACGAGTAACGAAAGAGCGTTCTGGTAGTAGGAGCCACGGTGGATATATCTCGATTTCTCCTATTTTTACCCTGATGCTAACAGATGTTTGTATGTTTTGGAAGGGTGTAAACATTGTTAAAAATGGATAAAATAAAAAACTAACCATTTATAAATGCTTTAATTTTTATTTTCTTGACAGAAGTTCCCCCATCCTTTAATTACTATCGTAATTATTCCAATGATATTTGTTAATTTATTTATATATATTTTTTTTGTGTTGTATGAATAAAAAAACATTATACACTATAGCAAAGACTTCAATAAACTAACCGAGATCATAAAATATTATATAAAGAGGACGAGAAATAAAAGGAACAACAAATATAAGGACGAAAAAACAGCACGAAAACTATAAAAAAATTAATTGAAAATATATTCACAACACTTTTAAATCTATACTTGTCTCACTAATATTTTATATCGTAAAAAAAAAAAAAATGGAGGTTAAGAAGAACATATAAAAATATATTATACTACAATAAGAATTTTAATCATGATTTAAAAAAATAATAATATTATATTAATTAATCAACCAGTTACCAGAAGGAAAATATTATTATTTTTTTTCTTCATTTTTTAAATCAGAGGGTCGGAAAACATGAAATTCTGGTGAAAACTCAACATGAAATTTCTGGTCGATTACATAACTTCTCCTAAACACTGCTAGAGATGTAATAAGTTGATAAGGAATTGTCCTTGTATATTTCATAGATTGAATTCAATGTGTTTCCAGAAAAAATGAATTATTCTGATTCCAGGCTGCGGTTGCCGACCCAGGGTCGGTTCCCGGATCGCTTTTAGTTCCCTCAGATATTCCAAGTATGGGAAGTTATGTATTCGAAGCAGAAATTCGATCCTTTTCAACGGAATTTCATGTTTCCGACCTCCAAGTCTATAAGTCTATAAATGAAAAGAAAGTTGATGTATGTCTGTGAACACGATAACTCCCGATAGGATTAATGTATCGACATGAAATTTTATATTTGTATTCAGGACCCTCTAAAGACGACACCTATTGATTTTCAGCCAAATCGGCTAAAGGGAAGAGATGATTAGGAGGAGATTTGAAACAACTAAATCTCTAACGAAATTTCTTATGTAAATTTAAGGCCCTGTAAGGACGATACCTAATAATTTTTAGGAGAATCAACCAAAGAGAAGGGGGGTTTAGAGTGGGCCCCAACTCGAAATTCCAATAACTGCTGATATAATGAATGTATCGACTCAAAATTTAGTGTGAAGATTTAGCCCAAACAGGCTTCGAGGTAGAAAGAAAACGTAATTAATTAAATCAATTAGAACTACATGACCTTAAGATTCTTCGTTATTATTATTCAGTTCCATAAAATTTAGTTAAGAAAGACGTGCTAATAGTACTGTTAGCTGGGAGGACGGTAGTTAAGTCGCATAGTTCCGTTAGGGTCTTGTCCTCTTCTAGTAGAGAAAGTGTCGAAGAGGCTGCTGTCAACAGTAGACAGGATAAGACAACCAGTCAGGTGGATCATGGGCAGGCGTAATGAGACACCATAATGCCAGGAAGAAGAGATTACCATATTTAATAAAGTTAAACCTCAGAAAATAGGAATTATTCCAAAGAAACTGTGAGATCGATCGTAAAGAATCATTAGGCTTTTCCTAGTCATAATAAGACTAAAAAAAAAAAAAAAAAAACTAGAAGAAGCATTAATATCTCCCTAGAAACTTTATTTTAAAACAAAGTCATCATCGATCTAGCTATATACTTCCCCACCAAGATTTAGGCTAAAATTAGGGTCGAAACATTCATTACGGCAGTTATCAGTGTTTTTGTGTTAAGCCTCCCCCTAATCCTCCTCTTTCCATCGGCCGATTTGGCTGAAAATCAACATATGTCATCTTTATGAGGTTCTAGATGCACATATAAAATTTCGTGCCGATACATTCATTCTATCGGGAGTTATCGTGGTCACAGAAAAACAACGATTTTTTTTTTTTTTTGAGATCAGGAGGATGATAAACGTGAAATTCAGTCACCCCTATTCTCCGTATAACTGGGAGGAACAGGAATAACGGATCTGGTAAAAAATTATTTTAAAAATGTTGAGTATTTTTTTTTATTTACTAGACAGTTTTTTGTTTTACTTTTAACATTATGTTTTATCAGGCAGCCTGATGATGAGTGCAACCACGAAAGCCGGTTAGAACAAAAACAATTATATCAGTAAGAGGTCGCTCTATGCTTTTATTTAGAGCATTGTTTTTGTGCTAACCGGCTTTCGTGGTTGCACTCATCATTTCAGAAAACAAAACGTTTCCCCGCTAAACAGAAATATGTACGTTCGCCCTTATTCGCGTTAAACATCTATTAAAGAAAATAATACTAAATTGAATATCATGTGAAAGATATTAGAGAAAGACCCATGGGGTAGTATTATTGCAGTTTTGCCGGACATTATAAGAGAAGGAAAATGGTGATTTTATCTGTGAGGGGCAATGAAATTATTTTAATAGAGTTTTTAATATTTATTAGTAGATGAAGTGTGTTTCCCTTCTCAACCCAGTCATTATAATATAATGACATATTATAAGCTGAGATATGTAAATGAACATATCAAACAGACCTTTATATAAACTATGAGATAAACCTTCAGTTATCAATTGCAAAACTAAGAAGATTGTGACCCATCTTAGACGAAAATTAAGACTTTACTTCGAGGACCTAACTACATTTTTATAAGATACCGCTTATATTTATGACCTAATCAAAAATTCATACAAATACATTTTTACAAAGTAATGAAAGGCACATTTTATATGTGCAATACATTTTTTCGAGGTTTGCGAGATATATTCCGAAAATCATCAAAAAATGACGTCTTCAAAAAAATAATGCAAATTAATAACTATTAAACCTTTCTATATTTTCAAGAGTGACGAGAGAATAAAAAAAAATTGTCGGTAATCAGCTTTGTACCTCCCCAACACGAAATAATCAATTAAGTTATCCAAAACCAATCGACCTTTGGGCTAAAAAATCAATAGTTGACTTATAAATTTTGTGTTGGTTGTTTCCGGCATTTCTTCTCGAGGTGTCTTCTTATTTTTTGGACAATATTTCGGGAAACAACCAACAGTGGAACATCCCAGAGAAGTTTAAGAAACATATAAATTTTGTGTCGATACATTCATACATAGGTTTTTGAGTTGAGCAATATTCTGGCTGAAAATAGGTGTGGTCCTTAAGTGGTTTTAAATTTACATATGAAATTTTGTGTAGATATATTCCTTACAATGACAGTTATTAGAGTTTTTGTGTTAAGCCCTCTCAATCCCCACTTCTCTTTTGGTCAATTTGGCTGAAAGTCATTAGGTATCGGGGTTCTGGATGCACATATAATTTTTTCTGTCAATACATTCTATCGGGAGTTATCGTGTTCACATACACAAACAGACATATTTTTTTCTACATTTTTGGAATCAAGGTTAAAGAACACAAGAAACTCCGATGAAAACGTCGAATTTCTGACTGATTACATAACTTCCCCTACACTTCGTATAGCTGGGAAAAAAAAAAAAAAAAAAAATCCAAGAATATGATAAGTAGGGGGCTGCTAAAAGGCTGAGGCTTCACTTTATCAGGCTTACACCTCACTAGGCTATAGGCTATAGTCTGGGTGGCGGAGTCCATCACACTTCTTAGCATACCTCCCATCGTAGCCAGGACCAGGATGGAGGCAAGATAACCAAGCAATCCCCATTATAACTAATACATTTGCTGTGTTCTCTCTCCCCTCCACATCTAATATATTATATCACTTAGCAAAGCACACCTTAAAACTTCACAAATCTAACCTCATATAAATCACATGAATATATCATTGGGAAAAATAATCTGCGTATTATCCATTCATCAAAAAAATTTGGCGGATCACCGGCTGTGTACTTCCACAAAGCAGTGCCTTCTGAATCCTCAATATCTCGCCTCTTTCGAGTCAATATATTCATTCTATCGGGAGTTATCGTGTTGATAGACATCCAGAACGGAACGGAAAACATGGTCCCGGTGAAAAATTAACATCGAATTACTTATCGACTCCATAACTTCCCTTATACTTCGTATTTAATCATAATTTGCACGAGTAGATTTCTTAATATTTTCATAGTATTTCATTAGTATGAACTCAATATTTTTACAATGGCAGTATAAACCAATAAAAAAAAAAGGTTATTTAAATTGTACCAAAGATCGTGAGCTCGATATCGCTGAAATTTGACAGGTTATGTCCTCATTGCCTTTTTCATGACGATACACATAGCGTTGGCAGTTGTTGGGTTTTTTCAGTTGAGTCCCCCTCTGATCCCCCTTCCCTTCTGCCGATACCGAGAGAAATTGTGTCGCCCTTCCCCTAGGTCAATTTGGCTGAAAAGTAATAGGTGACCTCGTTAGAGGGTTCTGGATAAAATTTCATGATGATACATTCATACCATGGAGTTATCGTGTTCACAGAAATACACACACTAGCATTTTTTTTTATAGGTTAGGTTAGGTTTTATGACTCATGCCCGGGCTTTAACTACGAGGTCATATCGCCTACTACCAGAGCGCTCTTTAGTCACTCTGGTGGACATCAGCCCGACTCTACTGTGGGAGTCCTAAATTTTGCCTACCCTAAATTTTTATTCATCTAGGGTACGGGTCGAGTACCTGACATCGTACTAGCTCGGGACCATCGCTTAACGGAAACCGTTTTTTTTTTATATTTGGAATCAGTAGGTTGGAATACATACAATTCCGTTGAAAACTCAAGACTTTTTGACCGATTACATAACTTCCCCTATACATCGTATAGCTGGGGAAGTAATATAACTGACAAGTGGCCCAGATAAGTGTAAGGAATAGCAGAGCGGAGCGGCCTAGGGAGCAACAAGACTGATAAGAAAGGGGCATGACTCTTAGGCAATGGCCCAGCTCCGAACCCACCATTTGTCGTCCTACTCCGAACGTACCATGTGCCGTCCCACCCTGAACGTACCATGTGCCCGTTCACTCCGAACGTACCATGTGCCGTCTCACCCCGAACGTACCATGTGCCGTCCCACCCTGAACGTACCATGTGCCGTCCTCTCAGAACGTACCATGTGCCATCCCACCCTGGAAGTACCATGTGCCGTCCCACCCCGAACGTACCATGTGCCGTCCCACCCTGAACGTACCATGTACCTTCCCACCCCGAACGCATTATCTGCCGTCCCACACCGAACCCTATGAAGTGCTCACCTTGCCTCTCCTTGATGTGACAGAGCACCTGGAAAAGAGTTGACAGGAGTGGATGAGTGGCCAGTCGGTACTTGATGGACTGTCCCTCCTCCAAAGACATGGCTTCACCGCCCATCCTGATCTGGTCCAGGAGGCTCCCAGTTTCCCGTCTCACCTTCTCCTCCCTCGGACTGTCGGGAGGTCCAGTGGAGCCGTTCTCCGCACACAGCTCCTCAGACAAGCTGGCGACAGGACGCATCACTCCGTTTTCCATTGTTACCGCGTGCTATCAGACACAAATTAGAGAGACACAACACTGGTTGGAACGACACTAGTCACTCACTACCTGTCACTCAACTGACCTGACACTCCCTGTCCCCTAGTCTCACCCTCACCCCTCCTGGCCCCTTCAATAACTCCACTAGCGCACCCTGCTGCCCTCAACGTCAACATTACTAGTCCTTACCCATTCAACCACTTTATTCATGTTTTGTTTGTTTGTTTGTTAAAGCTTTATTACTTTCTGCGTTGTATAAGGAAACTCTTAATTCATACATAATATATTATTATAGCATCACTTCACCAATTTATTTTTTGCCTTCTCAAAAAATAACAATTACAAACGTTTCGGGAAGTACCATCATCAGTATATATAATATGTACTGTGTTCTTCTTTTAGGTTAACTATTCCTTCTGCCTTTTATAGAACATATTTATTAAGTCGACTTTTATATATATTTGACTAGATGTTTAAATATAAAAGTCGACTCAATAAATATTTTATATAAAAGTAAGATCCTGATTGACAGTAGGAATACTTAACCTAAATAAAGAACAAAGATTCCAGAAACTTACGTAATTCATATTTTATTGAGAAGGCAAAAAATAAATGAGAGAAAGGATGCTGTAATAATTAATTATATATGACTTTATAACTTAATATTACACAGGTTATTATTACTCTAGAATCATTTTCAGAGAAGATCGGGGTTCGTAATCCGACCAAGGTCCTGGGAGGGAAAAAAACTAAGCACGCCGTCCTTCGAATGGTGCCTTTGACATGTCAGGTACTCTTTACAGACCCTACCTTAGATAACTCATGTCCACCAGAGTGACGAAAAAGCGCTCTGGTAGTAGGCGATATAAACTCTTAATTAAAAGCTCGGGCATTAGTCACAATAACTAATTAAAACAATAAACTTGGAAAACATGGCCGACACCTTCTCTGTCTGTTTACATTATTTTCTTTGTTCATTCTCTTCAGAAAAAATTATTTTTCAGTTTATTATTTTCATTAATCAAAAATTTGAAAAAATAAAAAGTGTAAACGACATTTAGAAATCCTATAAATTCGACCCTAAAAGTAGAAAAGCATCGTAAACTATATTTAATGGTAGAATTAATTTTTTAACATTTAAGTGATATCACTCATTAAAATAGCCTTAAAACAATAAATGAGAAGAAAGATTCGTCAGTGCATCATTGGCAATGTACTTACCCAACACGAATTAATCAATTAAGTTATCGCTCTTCCACCAAAACTCACACAACAAATAGTTGATACACAGAGGGACATTTCAACGGTATTTCATGTTTAAAACGTAAATGTCTGTCTGTTTGAATGTGATAACTCTCGTTAGAATGAATGTATCTACAAGAAAATTTATAGGTGAATTCAAATCCCTTTAAGGACGACACCTATAAATTTTCAGCGGAATCAGTCGAAGGGAAGGGGGTACAGAGGGGGGCTCAACTCACAAATTCCAATAACTACCGATGTAATGAATTTAGAACTAATTAAATATTTCGTTTTAACCCAAACAGTCTTATTGAATTTTTGAGGGAGAACGAAAACGTAATTGATTAAATCATGCTGGGGAAGTACATAGCCCAAGATTCACCAACGTTACATCGTTCTTCTTTTAGTCTCATTTTTCGCAGCACTCTGACAGGATCTAACTCGATGGTCCTTTATGTCTGTACACACCCCGGCCGTTACGATTAACATCCATCATCTCTCAAGAATAGCAGAGAAGGATAAGTTGATCAAAACATAAGAAGCTATTACCATAGCTGGCTCCTATCTGCTGTTATATTGTGAAACGTAGCCTCGCTTGTCCTGTCCTTCGTATCTTCAGTCCTTATTTCTAAACCCCTCCCCACTTCTCTTCTCTCGTATGAATAGAAACTGGGAAACGCTAATTGCTTCTTGGAGCTCGTTACAAACCCCTCTTAACAAGAAATGTATTCTCCAGATAAAATGATTTAGTTTACAGTTACAGTGTGTTGTTCAAATTGTATTTAGAATTGCTGAAGGCATTTTGGACAACGATTGCACATGATAATTGCCCTACAAAAGACACTACGAAATTAGCAAATACAATAATAAATGTCAAATCTCCATCTAAAGCTAATTGGCCGTTTGTGCTAAAACTCAGTATTTGACTTACATAGTGGCTTCTGAATACTCACTCATACTAAATTTTGTGTCGACACATTCATTACAATGGCAGTTATTAGTGTCGAGCCCTTCTTCTCAGAACCCTTTGCTATCAACCGATTTCGCGGAAAATTAATAAGTGCCACACTGACTGAGGTTGATACATTCATTACATCGGAAGTAGGGATTTTTGATTTGAGTAATTTTAACTGCTGAAAATTAATACATATTAATGTCCCTTATAGGGCTTTGAATATACAGTTAGAGTTTTTGTTTTAAGCTGCCCCGCTAATCCTTCCCTTTCCTTAGGCTGATTTGGCTAAAAATCAACAGGTGTCGTCCTAAGAAGGTTCTGGATACATACTTACAATTTCGTATCGATACATTCATTCTATCGGCAGTTATCGTGTTGACAGACACACACCACATACAAGTCGATTTTTTTATTTTTATTTTTGGTATCAAGTTAGAAAACATGAAATTCCGTTGAAAATTCAGCATTGTATTTTTAACATATTACATAACTTCCCCTATACTTCGTATCGCTGAGGGAAGTAAAATTGAAGCCTAACCAGAAGACAATGATGGCAAGAGAATCAAGTGTGCTGCCATAAACTGCACAAAAGCAGGTACACTCTTCTTAAGTTTGTAGAAATGTGGCTTTTGACAAAACAAAGATAGGTACCTGGTAAGGGTCAGGACAGGTTCTTTTCGACAAAACTTTCATTTTGTCCATAATAACATGGTGTTCTGTCTGTCATACTGAGACATAAGAAATTACTCAGCCCAGCTGAGTATTTAAAGAATTTGACAGTTTTTTTTTTTTGTTTATCAAAGCGGAAAACTGACTGCTTACATTATTTAATGAGACCAATTAATCAAGATGACACAAGAGACGGAAAATTTGAACCCAAAACTGGTATAATAAAGCAAAAACAAGGAGTTACGGGAAATAACTAATTGGCCTCCTCTTCATTGACACAGAAAAATTGTATACATTTCATCGGCATCCGGGTCATTAACGCTGTTTGATGCACTATCGTTCCTGATCCGCTTCGACCATGCTTCGCTTTTTAGCAGCTCTCATCTCTTCATCCTCGTTTCATTATTCTATTATTTCACCTTCTTTAGGAAGTATAAGGGAAGTTATGCAACCGGTCAGAAATTCGATAATGAGTTTTAACGAAATTTCATGTTTTCCGACTTCGTGTAATTCTAAAAATTAAAAAAAAATGTCTGTCAGTCTATGGACACGAAAGAAAATATCGAGACGAAATTTTATATGTGTATCCAGAACCCGTAGAACGACAACTATTTATTTAAAGAAATGAGGGGAATTAGGAGATTTAAAATAAAAACTCAAATAACTCCCGTTGTAATGAATGTATTTACATAAAATTTTATATGTTGATTCAAACCTCCTTCAGCACGACACCTACTAATTTTTCACCAGAATGGACCTATTGGAAAGGGATCAAAAGAGGGGGACCCGACTCAAAAATCTTAATAACTTCCAAAGTAGTGAATATATCTACACAATTTAATATGAGTATTCAGAAGCCCCTATTGTGCTCAAACGGTCAATTGGTTTTAGAGGGAGAGCGAAAACGTATTTGATTAATTTGTGCTGGGGAAGTACACTGCAGTGATTCACCCATGGCTTTTTTAAATTGTTTTCCTTTATTTGTTTTGTATCAAACAAATGGATTCAACTTGTTATATGCATTCTGACTCAAACTTCTCCAAAAATAAAATAAAATAATATTAATAATTAAAAATAAAATAAAAGGCAAATTAAACAAATAATCCTGGAGCCATGAGAAGGGAAGAAACGTAATGCGTGCGCAGCCCCCGCCAATGATAGTTTCAGGTAAGAGAAAAAAGCATTGTATGCTTAGATCCCTAGGTGTTCACAACAGCCCACTCAGAATATCCAACAAAAATTCATTTTATTGAGTGATTATATCAAAATTAATCGACAAATTTATAATATTTGAATGAAATTCATTTATCATTGGAACTGTAATATTTAAGCAAAGTTCTTTTGAATATTTCATGCTTCAGAACCTGCCAGAAAAATTGACATGACACTAGGTTGGGGAGAGTAATTGATGCAATCATCCATAAAAAATCACATATCGCATTGGCCATGTTCGGTATTTCAATGCAAAATGCACATGTGGCAGGAAGGAATCTGCATATACCAATGAATAAAAAAAAAAAAGGATTTGTCGGTGAAGCATCGGCAATGTACTTCCCCAGAGCGAATTAATCAATTATCTTTTCGCTCCCGCTTCTAAATCATGAGTTGCTTACATAGGGGATCCTAAATCCAAATACTAAATTCTGTGTCGATACATTCAGTACATCGACAGTTATTGGGGGTTTTGATTTGGGCCCTCTACACTGATCTACTATAGTCAGGCCCGGATTTACCATGCAGGCAGAGTAGGCAGTTGCCTGGGGTGGCAAGAATTGAAGGGCGGCATATTTTGGCGGAAACTTTGAAAACTCACCTATTTCTTTGGCACGCGTACCAGCATTATAAGTGAAAAATGCCCGAATCGAGAAAAGAATCGATTTATACATGTCTCGATATTGGCCTAATATCGAATATTCGATAAGTTTTTGTACCGAAAATCATCTTATTTTCTCCTACAGTATATTGTGATACACATAACCTCCTCTGTCATTATTACTAAACATTGGTGAACGATTATTAAAGTCATTGTTAATTTATTGTTAACAGTACGTGTGACAAGTTTCAACGGCATCAATTTCAGGTTTGTTATCACCACAAGTGTTTTTCTTACATACAGATTTCTAAAAACTGACATCGCAAATAAGCAATGATTCTTGTGTAACAGTTTACGTGATTTTCTATATCTTAGCGAAAACTTGCATGATCAATATGCAATTCATCGATTCTGAGAACCGAAAATAGGAAATTTAAAATGCGTAAAAATAGTGTAGAGGGAGGTTGCAAAATTGAATAAATAAAGGCGCACTGTAAACAGTTCATTGTTTATCACTCAACATTGTTGTGGGGTTTTGAATTTTGAGCCAACTCTTCTGATGCTATCCTTATAGGATTTCGAAATTTAGAGTCAATATACTCGTATATATTGATAATTTGCCTTCTGAGCTCAAGAACGTGGGTTCGATACCCGACCGAGGCCCTTAGTTTATTTTATCTGGGAAGTAAAATAAACTTAAGCACGCCGTCCTTCGGATGGGACGTTAAGCGATGGTCCCGAGCCTGTACGATGTCAGGTACTCTTTAAAAACCCCTGCCCTGGGTGAATAAAAATTTAGGGTAGGCAAAATTTAGGACTCCCACAGTAGAGTCGGGCTTATGTCCAGGCGATATGACCTCGTAGTTAAAGCCCGGGCATGAGTCATAAAACCTAACCTATATTGATAATGGACAGTATATACCATTTTCTCGCTATTTGCCCAAGACTTAGTGATATTAGGTTGAAATGGTTTGCAAGAGAACAATTAACCAGGGATGAAATTATGAGGTACTTGAATGGAAAATGTTGGACCTCTCTTGCTAATTATTGTAGACGGGCCAAAAATATCATAATATACAATTTAAATCATTATTGTGATTTAATGCTATTTTATTATTCCTAATATTATATATAATATCACTTATTACTATTTAATCCTATTATTATTTATCATTTATTAATATTTTTAAGTCGTATTAATTTTTATTATCATTTTATAACATTTATTATAACTAGGTTCAAATCTTATGATTCACAATTAATATCCGAAATTAATATTATTGTACCGAACCAGAAGAATATGATTATTTTGATTTGAATTTTAAAGGTCAAAGATATATATTTCTATTGATAAGATCTTTTCTTTTTCGTAAATAAAATTTATTATATACTTAGGCGAGAGGGCGCCGGTAGCTCAGTTGTATGCGTGCTTGTCTTCTGAGCTCAAGATCGTGGGTTCGAAACCCGACCGAGGCCCTTAGTTTACTTTATCTGGGAGGTAAAATGAACTTAAGCACGCCGTCCTTCGGATGGGACGTTAATCGATGATCCCGAGCCTGTACGATGTCAGGTACTCGTTAAAGACCCCTACCCTAGGTGAATAAAAATTTAGGGTAGGCAAAATTTAGGACTTCCACAGTAAAGTCGGGCTCATGTCCACCAGAGTGACGAAAGAGCGCTCTGGTAGTAGGCGATATGATCACGTAGTTAAAGCCCGGGCATGAGTCATAAAACCTAAACCTATACTTAGGCGAAGATATAATTTGATTTTAAAACTATAAATATTTTAAAGTTATAATTGTATTTTGTTGTTCCAAACTTGAACCCTAAGTGACTAAATGACCATAATAACTGCCGATGTAATGAATGTATCGACACAGAAACCTAATTGATTAACTCGTGCTAGGGAAGTACATAGCCGATGATCAACCAACGTTTTACTTCCCCAGCTATACAAGGTATAGGGGAAGTTATGTAATCGCTCTAAATATTCGATGTGTAGTTTTTAAAGCAATTTCATGTTACGTATCTGACAACTTGATGATCCAAAAATGGAAAATAATATTCTATCTGTGAGAGTGTGAACTCATGTATCAACACTAACTTGTATATACGTATCCAGAACCCTCAGAGAACGGCATATAAATTTTCAGTCAAATCGGCCAACCAAAAAGAGGGATTATGAGGGGCGGCTTAACACATAAACTCTAATAACTGCCGCTGTAATGCATGTATTGACACGAAATTTAATATGTGTATTTAAAGCCCTCCAAGGACGTCACCTATCGATTTTCAGCGGGATCAGGCAAAGGGAAGAAGGGAATCAGAGGGGGCTCAACTAAAAAATCTCAATAACTGCCCGATGTTTTCATTTACGTAGATATATTTGAGGAGCCTAGTATCAATGACGGGCATGTCCAATTTTTTCGAAATCGGTTAGAATCGATTTTCATAGACTTTTTCACGCTGAATTCAAATATGTAATATATTGGTTTCGAAACAGACCAGAATCACCTTAAAAATGAGCTCAAAGTTTGGTGTTGCGATCAAAAATTGTGCTGGTTTCAAAAACCGACAAGTCCACTACCAGCCAATCAAATGTCGGCATTCATCTTCCTCGTACCCATAATGCAATACCAAGTTGAGTCACTTTGTTATCAGTGGTGTTTTAAAATGGAAGTTGCAGTTTCCCCAATAAAAAAAATTATGGTACTTTTTCCCTTCGTAATGTTGAGCGGAAAACAGTTTTCAATATTCAGGTTTCAAAAGCTGCCAAGACATATGTTTGATTTCAAAAGTGGCCAAGTCCATTTTTTTAGAGCAAATTTCGACAAAACCATTTATTTTTCTTTCATAATGATTGTTTCAATTCAGTCGTAAGGGTTGACTGAAGTTCTGAAAAATAATTCAAAATACGAAGATAGACCCATTTAAAACAGTTTTTGGGCCTCCAGTAAAAAATCAAAAATGGACATGTCCGACACTGATCCCCAACAAGGACAAGTTTAAAAGTTTCTACTCCACTATATAGTTTAAAAAATTGCAAAAAATAAATCAAGAAAAAAAAAAAAATAAAAAAAAAACATTTTCACTTCGCATATCAACAACATCTCATACAAATAAATAAAAAAAATAAATTACATTTATATAAAGAAAATAAAAAAAATAAAAATGGGAGAAATGTTTTTCCATGAAGGAGAAGTTGAAGCGGGGATAGGAGGGGAGAAGGCATGTACAAAATTTAATTAGTGTCAAGGGGAGGTGTCATAAAGAGGAAGAGTTTAGGAGAAGAGGGTGGAGGTCGGAACGTCGGAATCATGAGCTGACACCAGGGTTATATTTAGAGGGAGTATCAATTGTAGAGCTGGGCTTCTTGTAAGTCTGTGGTCTGTGGCTCTGGCTCTACTAGCACCTCATATATCATACAAATATGATAATAATATTCATTTCAGTTAAACCATAATATAATTGTATACAATAAGGTTAGGTCATATCGCCTACTACCAGAGCGCTCTTTCGATGCTCTGAAGGACACTTTTGAAATTTTGTCTACCTACGTTTTTTCACCCTTTAACGAGAACCTGACATAGTATAGGCTCGGGAACATCGCTTAACGTTTCATCCGAAGGACGGCGTGTTAAACGGTTTTTCAACTTCCAGATAAAAAAAAAACATAAGAAACCGGCCATCTAGAGCTCAGTAAACAAGCAACGCCACCACTAAGCTAGCGGTACATCAAAATAGCTTATAAAATACAACATGTATGAGATAAAAATAATATTTAAATAAATAATTAATAATGGAAGATAAATTAATATCAAAATAGTAATACAGTGATTTATATTTTAATTATAGAAAGAAAGAAAATTGTAAGAAATTAAAAGGTGAATGATTTTGATGAATTGAAACATTTATATATTTTTTTTTTTAATTATTGAAATTACAAACGAGTACTTTGAATCGATACAAGTAATATCTATTCGATACCTAATTGGTATTGAAAGAAAGGTATCGATATCAAAAGGACTTTGGTTCGGCCAAAAGTATCGATACTTTAATTGTATCGATAGATCCCTAGTCATAATGTCTTAATAGGAAAGAGAGATCAGGCTTGTGGTCAATAAAAACAAACTTGTGGAACCTCCGCCAAGGTTTCGGCACTGAGTGTGCTCTTCAGGGTCTGCCCTGTCTTACATCTATAGAGATGAAAAGTATGTTATTTTTTGCGTGATGGACGTATGTGTGTAACTAAAGCTACTAGTTAGGAATGTGTCTTTTTCATATGTCCTAGTCTTGATGATCACCGTGTCTCGTCTGTTCCTGGTGCTTGGAGGTTTCCACAGCTTGTTTTCTTCTTTTATTCTTCGGAGTTTGTTGTCTTCTGTCTGAGTCCATTGATTGTTCCAGTGTTGTTCAATTTTTCTTCAGAAGTAGGTCGGAAGGTCTTGTGGTGTGCTAACTGTTTGTTGAGGCAATAAGGTGGACAGTGCAGCATCTTTTCAGTACATTTGTTTAAATAACTTTCATTTTCATTATATATTTTATTATTATTTTAAAATAAATTTTCAGTACAAGCAAATGCTTGAATTATCCTAAAATAATTCTACCTGAATGTTGTATCTAGTCTGTTTCTGTCATACTCGATATATTGAAACAGGTTTTGTACGCTATAATATCATCATCAGTGGCATTCATAGTTTTCCTCAATGTTAGACGGAATAATTTATTTTGAGGAATAAGACTGAGGAGGGAGCCTTGTAGTAGCAGAATTTGACGTCAGGCTCTCAGAGGGGTGGGTTGGGGAGGAGATAGAGAGTATATAGAGATAACCAGAACAGTTAGCGGTAGAGAGATCCAGAGAGAGAGAGAGGACTTAAAGGAAACTGAGACGTGAATAATAGGTGGAGAGAGAGCGAGAGAGAGAGGGGGGAGGATTGACGGGGACACGGTGGCGGTATATCATCCGAACCGTTGTGCTTGGCAGGACCATCGTCTACCGCTCCAATAGCCACACCATCCCCACTTCTCCCTTCACCACCAAAACTATATGGCATCATTTAGACAAAAAAAAAATTAAATAAAAAATATACGGTTAATCACCAGCAATGTACTTCCCCAGAATTAATCAAACAATTTTTCGCTCTATGACCAATTCACCATAAAAAATGTGACATAATAAGGGAGAAAGATTTGAAAAAAAAGTTGTGGTAAAGTGAGGAAGAAGAGGAGATAGGGGCTAAACATGATATGGATAACCATGAGGGGAAGTTGCCTCATAAGGATATGTGATGACCATAAATATTCAATGTTCAGTTTTAAATTCATTGGAATTTTATGTTTTCCCTGATTCCAAAAAAAAAAAAAAAAAAAAAAAAAAGGCGTAGTCAAGGTTCATGTCGTAGATTTTCCGTGAAAACATCGGGATAAAATCATTTTTCATTTTCTTTTCGATGCTGCCGTAGCTCTTGCATTTGCTCGGCACCAGAGTTTTTTTAAATTCCTTTTGATATGAGCTTTCCTCTGATTTGCGTTTTCTATAATTCCGCGCATATTTACAACTCATATGAGACATCTTTACTTTTTTTTGCAATTTTCAATTTAATACCGATGTTTACAAATATTTCGGAGAATATTTTTATTGTTTCACTTTGAGTCCTAGTAGTGTTCCTCAAACTCTTTACAATGACACCCGAATCCTATATAAACGCGTTATCACGCTATACTAATTTCTAATTTTACACAACGCTAATTCGCAACAATCATCCGCCGGCGCCCACACTAGCCCGATAACGTCACAGGCAAAACAAACACTGCACAACAAACACGTACAGACATGTTCTATCCATTGTGACCTCAACCGTTGTTATCGCATTATTAGTCTCGTAGTTATTATCGATTGAAATCTGACGGTATTTTGTAACACAAGAAAGTTTGACCGGCTATCACTGTGCTTAACGAGCGAATAGACGTTTTCACGTCAAAAAAACTTCATCTCTGTGTGTGTCTGTCGATCGCAAAATTTAATCGGCAATAATCCTGCTGTCAAATGAAGAATATTTTACTTCACCAGCTACACGAAGTATAGGGGAAGTGATGTAATCTGTCAAAAAATTGATGTTCTCAACGGAATTTCATGTTTTGCGACCTCCTGTGTGTCTGTGAACACGATATGTATCGATGGGAAATTTTATATGGAAGTCCAGAACCCTCTTAAAACGACACCTATTAATTTTCAGCTAAATAAATCGAAGAGAAGAGGGGGTTTAGGGGGAAGTTTATCACAAAAACTCTAATAACTGTCGTTGTAATGAATGTGTCGAAACAAAATTTGATATTTGAATTCAAAACTCCATAAGGACGACACTTATTAATATTGAGCGGATCAGCAGAAGGGAAATTAACTCAAAACCCCAATAACTGCCGATGTAATGAATGTATCGTCATGAAATTTGATATTTGAATTCAAAACCCCATAAGGACGACACTTATTAATAATCAGCAGAATCAGCAGAAGGGAAGATCAGAAGGGAAGTCAACTCAAAAACCCCAATAACTGGCGATGTAATGAATGTATCGTCATGAAATTTGATATTTGAAGTCAAAACTCAATGTGGACAAAACCTGTCACATTTTAGCGATATCCTGAAGGGAAGGGGGGAGGGGATTGATTCAGGGTAGGGGTTCAATTCAAAATACTAATAACTTCAGATTTTTTTCAAATTTTTTTTGTTACCATTTTTTTTCAGGAAATAAGAAGATTAAAAAAAATAGGTTGATCCAAAGATGATATGGATGAAAGAGGGTGGGGGGAGCTAATGTTCATTTTATTATTATGTTGCCTGTATAAGTTAAAGCCGGAGGAATCTGAAATAGGTCCCTTAAGACCCATTTGAGAGAGCCTTCTACCATCATAAAACTACCCCTCATTATGTCCTGAATCCACCCGGCCGTTCCAGCCGCCTCCCCAGACCCCAGCCTCAGACTCAGGAACCTCCAATAAAATCTTAATGCCTTCTCTCAAGACGGTGGTCTCAACATAGAAAACACTTTAAACAACAACAAAAAAAAAAATCAAATTCCTCAAATTTTAAAAACCGTCTTTTACGATAGAACATTAAACCATCAAAAAACCCTCAAAACCTTCTTAACAAATTGCTTTTATTTTTTTAAAAACCTAGAAGGTCAACAATTCTAATACAATTTTTTTTTTTTTAAATTAACACCCACTCTTATGGAAATTTCTTCCTTTGGTAGCTCATTTTCATTTTGGCACTAAAGTGGCGGGCTTCGTTACCGGAGTGATTGACAAACATCCACGGCCAAGGGAGAGAAGTTTGATCTTTGAAATAACGGGATTCGAACCCGCGCCCGTGGTGATTCCAAGCAACACAAAACTTAAGTTATGAAATCGGCCAGAAATCCGATGCGAAGTTTTCAACCACATTTCATATTTTCCGACATCCTGATTACAAAAATAAAAAGAAAATGTCTGTATGTCTGGAATACATTCAGCACCCTCCAAAGACAACTCCTATAGATTTTCAGTCAAATTGGCCTAAGGGAAGAGGAAAATTAGAGGGAGACTTAACACAAAAACTAATAACTGCCCGTTGTATTGATTGCATTGACAAGAAATTTCATATTTATTCAAAACCCCATAAGGATGGCACCAATTAATTTTTCGTAGGGAAGGGAGAGACCACAGAAGGGAGCTCGACTCAAATCCTCAAATAACTGCCGATGTAATGAATTTATCGACCCAAAATTTAGTATGGAATTAGTTTGGCTTTGGGGGAAGAGCGAGAACAATTGGTTAATTCGTGCTGGGGAAGTACAGCGCATATGATTCACCGTATTCCGTTATACATCTAGCAATCTCGGTATTTATTATAAATATGCGCGCATGAAAATTGGATCCTTAGACTCTGGCTTACACGGCTTTCCATCTTACGTTACCACGGATCCATGACCCTCGAGGACAAAATGCCTTAAAGAAGAAAAAAAATTAATAATAATATTCGATATTATCTCATTTGAGCTATTCTCTCGTTACATTAAAATGAATAAGAAAAAAAAATTTGCATACTTGTAGTCGCCTTTAAATTTCTTTATTTTTAGTGTAGAGAATGAATGTCTATTTGCCTTCTCAATGAACGGATTTAGAGTCTGATCATAAAACTGACCAGTCAAACAACAGAGTGACATCCTGACACCTCTTAGTTGATGACAACCCCCCATAAAACCTATCTGTCCTGACATCTAGCTTCCACCGGAAACTGACATTAAATACCTACTGGGTATTAATAATGTGCTAGTTCTTGGTGAGACTTGAGTCGGTTTAGGACATTGCTCTTTAGCACAGTAAATTGTTGTCTTCACCATTGCCCAACATATCCAAGAATGGACGATGGCTAGCTCTTTTCATTGATATGTTTATTTATATTGGTTTATGGTATTCGCATTTCGTGTCTATATAACTATACCCATTAGAGAGATATTTCTTGTTTTCCTATCCCCGTCTGCCTCGCGCGGAGGGAGCCTTTATCCTCCGCAGTCAAAGTGTCCCAGGCCAGGTTGCGCATCTCAGCTATCTTGTCTCTTTACGTAGTCCAGAAGCATCAGTTTGTATTCACCCAACGGCGTTTCCCTCTTGACCTGGCCTCCATGAATGACCCCGGTCCCTTCGGGTCTTGCCCACAATTCTGCGGAGGAATCCCATCACTGCAGTGGTCACTTGTCCTCGGTATATGGGGTGGAAGGTAGATATCCTTGAAGATGTGAAGTTTCGCCTTCTTGCTGATCTCACACTTGAATCTCTACTCTGCTGAGGACATCAACCCTACCGCTGCTACTACAGTCCCAAGGTAGATAGACTCTACTCGTCAGGGATCATCTGGTGACCAGAGATATTAACGCATTATAATCGTAATAACTTTTATTAAATATTTTTATTATTATCATCAATTCTTTTAGTTTTATATACTATTTACTTTATATATAAATACTAGTATATATTCTATACATATATATTTGTATATTTCGTTCTCTTTTCTTTTTTTTTTCCATCTGGCCTGTCAATGTTCTTAGTGAGGCGCCTACTTTGAGGAACCTGTAATTGGCAGTGCTGATGCGAAGATAGACAGAAGACCCAGTAGAGTATTTTGTCTTTGTTCCGTTCCGGTCCAGGAAGGAGGGAGGGGTATGACCCCGTTGTTGATCCTTTGGGGGTTCTTTCTTTCAAGGATTGTTCCATTGGACATGGCTCATCATCAGATCTACTGAATGAGTGGAAAGTGGACAGACCCAACCCAACTCAGAGGAAGTACTGAAAAAATAATAACGAAACGAAACTTTATATATATATAAAAAAAAGTCATTTTAAAAATGTTATTCTTTGTATTCTCTATTAAAACTACGAACTGGCGAACATCCTATCAAAAACTAAACGTAGCTTCTCCCTTTTTGAAAAAAGAATTACTCATAAAGGAAATAATTTCTTTAATGCCCTTCCCCACTTCTAGAAACAATAAGTAAATTCAAAATTCATCCAAAAATGTTTATGTTAGAAAAAAACTTTAAAATAGCTTTAATTTTAATTTTTTTGGCAGAGTTCGTCCACAGATATCCTCCTTAAGCTCTGTCGAATCTACGTTTAAATCATTATTTTTCTTTATTTATTTATTTTTTATTAGGCGCATCGACTGCAGAGGCCATTAGCGCCAGCACAACTATTATTATAGTAGACAGGGTGACATAATGTGGCTAAGGCTATCTCTCTGGATATTAGCTATTCCTCCGCGAATGGCCCCATATAATTTGTTGGTGATATAGTCCAGTGTTTCGCAAGAATTGCAGCAGCTGGGATGTGTAGGCCGAGCTATCTTTCAGCACTGCTCCAGCATCGTGAGGCAATCCATCTCTTTCTCTGTAGGGTTTGAGAGCTTCACAGGATTGTAGAATGTGGAAGACAGTATGTTCTTCCTTGCATAGTGGACATCTCGGTGGGCGTCTCCGCAACAAACAACTTTCTTTTAAGAAAATGTATTTTATTATCATTTTATTTATTTTTTTAAAATCTATGTATATATATATAAATAATTGTTATCGTTATTTTGTTTTCTTTCTCTTTTCTGTATTTCGCACATTAAGAACGTTTATAATATAATAACCAAAATATATAATAACTTTTTCTATACTTCCAATAGCTTGAGACGTAAAAAAAATATAATAAAAGTTCACGGTAGCCTCAGGGGTACTGAGCTCAAGATTGCGGGTTCGAAACCCTGATGTATATCAACTCGGAGGTGACCCACCCTCAGAGAATAAACCTAGGTAGACAAGAGAAGAGTCGGACAATTATCCACCAGAGCAGCAAATGACCGTTTTGGTAGTAGGTGATATGATTTCATAGTTAAAGCCCGGGCATGAGTCACAATAACTAACTAAAAGGAAAAGTAAAATAGTAATGCGATCATACAGCAGACTTCGCTTTACATTAATTTTTATGAGAATAAACAAAACATAGATAAGCAAATAAACAGAAGATTAAAAAAAATCGTAAATAAAAATTCACTTAGCATAGTAATTTCACGGTCCGTTATCATGATGATCGTAAAGCAGAAAACATGTCAGCATAAAATTTATGTTGATCAACCTTCCTTCGTATGTCCAGAGCAAAACAGAACCATTTTAATTAGTGTTCCAAAAAGTCCATGAACAGGTAACTGATCCACATATTTTAAGTCGTTATGTTAGATAAGAAACGGAAAAGAATATATCCAGCCCAACATGATTTAAATAAAAGTTAATTTTTACATTCTTAAATAAGGGAATTAATGTATTCATGAAAATCATGAAATTGTGGAGTTTTCCAAGTTATAATTTATTTTTTCAAGTTTTAAGTCGTCAGGATTAAAATGTCACCATTTCTGGAAAATATATGCTTCACATAATTTCTAAACTGTTGGATCGATTTCAACGAAATTTTGTACACTCCACTTGGTTACGAACCATCATTTTATTCAGAGAGTTTCAAAGAAATTACTCAATAAACAAAAAACTACGGGCTTTAACTACTAAGTCACATCACCTACTATCTGAGCGCTCTCTCTGGTGGACATGAGCCCGACTCTATTGTGGGAGTCCTAAATTTAGCATACTATACATTTTTATTCACCTAGAGCAGGGGTCTTTAACGAGTACCTGACATCGTACAGGCTCGCGACCATCGCTTAACGTCCCATCCAAAGGACGGCGTGCTTAAGTGTATTTTTACCTCCCAGATAAAATAAACTAAGGGAGTTTTGAACCCATGATCTTGAGCCCAGTATGCAAGCACGCATACCACAGAGATACTGACGCCGTTAGGCCCCCAACTAAAGTGGTCTAAATTTTTTTTCCGGAGGTCATGGAGAGCGGGTGGTCCCCCATACCCCCTGGATCAGTCCAGACTACGACTAGCAGTGGAGGCAGACCGAGAGGGATAGAAGAGCTGAGGAGAGGCAACAACGAGGTCACTACCAGCACCCCCAAGGCACTTGCTGTCTCATCATAGCAGGTCCCTCGGCCATTACCACCCCAGTCTTCGGGGAGGATCGTCTGGGTGAGAACGTGATGACAAGAATCGAGCAACGGAATTGTTGTGGAAGGAAAGATTGGAGTGAAACTTTGAGAAGCGGGACTCAATGAGGTTCGTAAAGATCATTATGGAGGGTAAGGTTGGTAACTTTTTAAGAGGTTAGTTACCAACCTTACCCTCCATAATGATCTTTACGAACCTCAATAAGTCCTGCTTCTCAAAGTTTCACTCCAATCTTTCCTTCCACAACAATTCATATACATACAATATATATGTACAAACATAATAATAATAATATATAAATACATATAAACAATAATATATATATATATATACAAACATAAATAAAAGGACCAACAAATTAACAATTGAAGACATTCTTTGAGGGAATTTAGTGAATGGTTGTGGATGTTCTGGGATTTATTATACGATCTAAAGAGTTTTTCTGGCTGCCTTTTCATTGGTTCTAACGACAAAAAGCTCTAAAATGGAACAGTCACGAATGCAGTATGAAGTTAATGATGTCAAAGGCGACATTGATCCAATTGAAACCTAATTGCTTCGTATTTCCGGTAGAGCAACAACCAATTTTTTTTTTTTTTTCCGATATAGTTCCTGTTATCCATTGTACTCGACATCTGTTCTCGCGCATCATTATGAATTATTATTTTTCTTTATTTATCAAAAAATATGGCTATACGGAATGAATACATTACATTCAATTTGATTAAATACATTAGAAATTTAAACTGAAGGCGCTGGTAGCTCAGTGGTATGCGTGCTTGCTTGCTGAGCTCAAGATTGCGGATTCTTAGGTTTTCTAACAGGGAGGTGAAAAAACGTTGAGCATGCCGTCCTTCGGATGGGACGTTAAGCGATGGTCCCGAACCATATGTCAAGTCCTCAGTAGACTCCTACTCTAGGTGAATACAGCCTGGGGAGACAGCATTTAGGACTCCCAATGTTGAGTCGTGCTCATGTCCGTCTTTCGTTGCACTGGTAGAAGGCGATATCGCTCATTTGCTGCAACAGCGACATAACTAAAAAACTGTTTCATGGGGAGCAATTCAAATTTTTGACGTCTAATAACTTGATGCATTCATTCGAAAATAACTTATCAGCGTGTTTCATTGAAATAATACAATAAAAAAGAAGAGACAATGTACAGTAACATCTCTAGGGCTTTACTTAGGTTTCTCCATTAACCTCATAACTCAAAAACGCCCATTTTTTAGTTACTTTGCAGCAAATGAGCGATATTACATCGTAGTTAAAACCTAGGCATGAATAAATATAACTAACACTATTTACAAGTCTGACTAACAAACATTACGAATCAAATACCATTCTAGGAAAAATTACTCTACATAAAATCTTTTCTGAAAGGTAATAAAGATATGGTTAGTACGAAATTGGATTAATTCGTTTGCACAAGCGATGAGATCGTGCGAACCGTTGAGGCCAAGACTTATTTATGGTTTTATTGGCACATAATTAAATGGAATGACATTAAAGATAGTGGGGCTTATCAAGGAGAAGGATATGCTGAGAAAGGAGTCTCTGTTTAACTTGAGATTAGACCACGAGAACTGTTTTCCAACAGAAGTCCTCTTCTCAGTCGAGAGATTTGTATGTGTTAACATTCAGACTGTTTACCACACCTTCCTGAATTATGTTGGAACAAGATTAACTTCTCAGGAACCGTTTTTACCAGGCTTCCATGAATCTGGCTACTGTTTCTCAACTGACAAGGAATAGGAAGGAAAGCATGAGTGAATAATCGACAATGTTTTTTGTGTTTATTTCTTTGTAGTGTTAAATACATTTAAAGTTATATTCGCTCATGATGTAGATTTGTTGTTTAGTCACATTTACTTTTAGCCACAATAATACAAGCCCTGAAGAAGGCATACACAAGAGCCGAAAGCTTGGCAGAAATTCTACAAGTTTGTTTTTATCGACCACAAGCCTCATCCTAGGGGTGTAAAACTATCGATGGCGATATCGATAGTATTGATAGTTATAAAATATCATGGCTATCGATAGTACTAAATATTTTTTCAAGCAGAAGTGACATCCAGTCACTCTATGCTCATGTATATGCATACATGTACCATGTAAGTAGTTTAAGGGAGAGATGTCGTACAGTATAAGTAGGTACCTATTTTTATTTTAGTAGCAAAAAAGCTCAACAACAATACGTACTTGAACTGATGAGATCGGTTCGTTAACGCAATCAGCAACTAAACTACAAACTTCAATTGCACATAAAAATATGAATTCAAAACACGTATATAAGTATATATGAGGAGTTTGGAGCCGGAGCGGACCAACCCACAATTTTTCGGAAAATGAGTTATTACCATCCTGATGTTGGCATAGGTTCCCTTTTTTCAAAACCAGTGTGGATCACTTAGTTTCTTCATTTCAGTGATAGATAGCAGCACTTTAAGTTTAGTCCACAAGTATTTTGTGCATATATTTTCAAAGTCACAATGGATCATACGGCCTTCAAAAACTTTATAGAACACAAAAAGGGATCACTCATCCAATACTATTCTAAAATTTCAAATATAAATAAATATTTGGTGCCCATTTATAAACAAAATGTACTCAATTTTCAATTGCCATTTTCTTCCTGTTCAGTTTCAACCAGTTGGTCCGCTCTGGCTCCAAACTCCTCATATATATTATATATTGACCAGATGAGTTTCCATTGTTAGGTACTAAAAAAAATATCACATCAAAAAACGAACAACTAAAATCAAACACTACAACATTAGAAACCTCAACAAAATAAAATAAAACAAAAACCAACAAGTGATCCTTCAAATTGGAAGTGTTCCCGGAAGTTCTGTATTCGCACTGCAAAAACGACATTTAGCCAGTTTTTTTGGGCCCACATCATTATCGAAGTAACTCCATACATCGGACTTCCGTTTACGACTAAACTATCGTTAACGTTAACTATCGATAGTTTTACATCCCTACCTTATCCCTCCTTCCTGTTATCTTAAAGGTCTTTGGCCTAAATGATCTGGGATGGCCCTAGTAAATGTAAAGTTGATTTCACTGTGATTTTCATTTTAAAACATGAAATCATGTAATACTTAGGAAGCTATCTGGAAGTAAACAGTGAGCACTCAAAATTTAACCAAAAAAAAAGGTAAGGCGAAGAATTTCGAACAAAATTAAATACAAATCAATCAAACTTGATAACAATATCTCAAAACTGTCCTGTAGACACTGATAATATGACAGTGACATGCTCTACCACGGTAGGTTTCAGGGAAATTTAAACATTTGGAATATAAAAGTATTTATTACCAAAAATTGATTTAAATTACTTTTTATAAAATCTGGCGAATGTGAAGCAGCTAAATTCAAATATTTTCGGATAAAGCTCCAATTTTCATATATTATTAAAAAAATAAAAAGTAGTATTGTCAATGTTTTTCCCCAGCACGAATTGTTTTCGCCCTCCGAAAAGAATCGGTCTTTTGAGAGAAAAAACAATAGTAGCCTGGGATTTTGAATCCTCATAATAAATTTTGTATCGAGATAGATTCAGAACATCGGGAGTTATTAGGCTTTTTGAGTCGAGTCCCCCTCTTCTTCGGTCAATTTCGCGGAAAATTAATAGTTCCCGTCCTTATGGGGTTTTCAATTTTAATATTAAATTAAATATTAATAGGGGTCCTAAATCAATAGAGATTCTGAATACACAATATAACATTTGGTGAATCCTACTCTTTGCCCACCCTAAATTTTGTTTTTATTCATCCCTAGGCTAAGGGGTCTTTAACGAGTCCATCACTTAACGTCCCATTCGAAGGAAGGCGTGCTCAAGATTTTTTGAACGGCCAGTTAAACCCAGAAATTTTGTTTCAAACCCTTGATCTTGAGCTCAGAAGGCAAACATGCCCCTAAGCTTCCAGCGCCCTGTAAGAGAACCTTAAGAAATGTGCTTCCATCGTTATTTTCTTTCTCTATTTGTTAAACAATTAATAGGTAATTATTCCTAATGGGGCTTACACCCCAAATTCGCATAACCAGCACCCACATAAAAACATTAATATTAAGTCGGGGGAAGAAATATAAAAAATAATAATAAAAATATATCTAGCTCATAAAACAAATTTATTTGTCAATATAACCGATATAATATGTCAACTATTGTTCATATTTTAATTAATATTGAATGTAATAATCTAGGATTAGAGCATAAAACTGTAAATCACAGTAAGAATTTCAAAAATCCAGTTAATGTATCTGAAGAAATAAATAAAGTTGACCCTCCCGTCGGTCGTTTTAGTGAAACAGTCCATATTCTCCAGATATGTATATAGAAACCCCATGGGGAGCATAAAAAAAATATCTAATTGACATATTATATCGTTTATATTGAGAAATAATTTTTTATGCTCCCCCATGGGGTTTCTCTATATCAGGAGAACCTGGACTGTTTCACTAAAAGTAAATTTTTATTTCTTCGGAAACATCAACTGGATTTTTGAAATTCTTACTGTGATTTACAGTTTTATGCTCTAATCCTAGATTATTTCATTCAATATTAATTAAAATATGAACAATAATTGACATATTATATCGTTTATATTGAGAAATAAATTTTTTTTTATGAATATATATATATATTTTTTTTTTTTATTCCACCGACATAATATTAATGTTTTCATGTTGCTGTTGGTTATGCGAATTACTAAAAAAAAATTGGGCGAAATTTGAGGTGGGGGCTCGATTCGGAATAATTACCAAATAATATGCTAAACATTAACGTTGAGGGTAAGTTAACGTTACACGATAGTTGTTATCCGCAAACTGAGATTTAAGACTATGCTCGTACAGAAAAGTACGAGGCTATTCATTGAATGAAGTGTGCTAGTAGTGAAAGAAGTTAGGACAGCTCCCCCACCCTTTGGATGAACCAAATAGCCCTTATTGAGTTGGTAACAATTTTGTTTATTTCCTTCACAATTGGTTGGAGAGGGCACTTCTGTTTTACTACCCGCCGCCAGCCACCAGCCGCCCCCCGCTATGAGCTATGCACCGATAACCAGAGCACTCACTCCAACAGGTGTCTTGTCTAGCCGTCTCCCTCTCACCGCCTCTCTTCCTCAACTTGCTTAGCCCCCCTCCCAAAAAGAAGTTAATCAATGTACTTTCCCCAGAACAAATTGAAGAAGTTTTCGCTCTCCCTCTAAAATCAACAGTTGACTTACCATAAGGGCTTCTGAATCCTGAATTTTATAAGAATAGGATCCTTCATCGAACCCCTCCTCTGATCCATCCCTTCAATTCGTCCGATCGTTAAGCCGCCCCCTAATCCTCCTCTGCTCTTTGACCTATTTGGCTGAAAATCAATAGGTTTCGTCCTTAGGTTCTAAATACACACATAAAATTTCGTGTCGATACATTCATTCTATCGGGGGTTATCGTGTTCACAGACACACACACACACAAGTGGGTCATGGAAACATGAAATTCCGGTGTAAACTGAACATCGACCGATTACAAAACTTCTCCTATACTTCATATTGCTGTGCAAGTAAAAAGGTCATCAATGTACTTAACCAGCATGAATAAATCAAGTTTTCATTCTCGCTCTAACACCTGAAAAATGATAAGTTGTCGTCCTCACGAGGCTTTGGATTACAACTTTCGTCTTACTTTCAAAAATAAATTGCTCAACTTGAAAAAACTATCTAAAAACAAATAACAAAAACATGATCTCAAAAGATAGCCTGCTTGCCTACTGAGTTCAAGATCATGAAATCGAAACCCGGCCGAGGCTCTTAGCTTTTTTATTTGAGATGTAAAAAAGAAAACTTGAGCACGCCGTCCTTCGGAACGAGCGTTTAACGATGCTCCCAAGCCTGTCAGGTACTCTAGAGACGAGCTCATGTCTACCAGAGCGACGAAAGAGCACTCTGGTAGATTTGTTTCAAAGTGCTACTACTCCTTATTTATAAATATCCAGAAATAAGTATATTTTGTTGGTTTTTATGTAATCAACTTTAAAAATAAAATCTTTTTACTACTATTTTAAGAACAGTCAGTCTGAAATAAATACCCATAGGTAATATTCTGTTTCCGACAGGTTTTCCACAAATATAATTTCGCATTATTTCATACAGTTCTTATATCAGAATACATACATACATATATGTATGTGTTATGCACTCTATAAATTAAGCCCTTTCGTTCACAAAGTCTCATCAATCGTTATATATCTCAGTTATAGGTTATATCTATTAATATATACTCAGCGGTAAAAGAACTAACTATGCATCATTAGGAACGTCAAGTAGCCTATCAATCGCCTTAGTTCTTCCTGGACACTCCCTGAATATTTTGTAAAGTATCGGCGCAATGCAAAGTCCCATCGCATCTCCTTAGAATAGTGTTCAAATCAAGAATTTGATATTTGTAAAACTACTTACGATCTTTGAAACAAAATGTCATTCGAAAGACACAGACAGACAGACTTTTTTTCATATTTGGAATCGATGAGGTCGGAAAACAAGAGATTTCGTTGAAAACACATAGTTTTTTACAGATTACATATCGTATATTCGGGGAAGTAATAAAATAAGTCAAACAAATAAAAAATTTTAAATAATAATAAAAACTGAAATAAAGAAAATATATTTTATGACTCAAGCCCGGGCTTTAACTACGAGGTCATATCGCCTACTACCAGAGCGTTCTTTCGTCGCTCTGGTGGAAATGAACCCGACTCTACTGTGGGAGTCCTAAATTTTGCCTGCTCTAAATTTTTATTCACCTAGGGCAGGGGTCTTTAACGAGTACCTGACATGGTACAGGCTCGGGACCATCGACGGTGTGCTCGGGGGGGGGGGGGGGGGGGGGGTATCAATGGAACAACTTAAAAACTCCAATAACTGCCGATGTAATGACTTTATCGACACAAAATATGGTATGAGGATTTAGGAGCTCTTATGTCAGTCAACTATTGAATATTCGTCCAAACGGTCGACTGGTTTAGGAAGGGGAGCGAAAAGTTAATTGATTAATTCGATCTGAGGAAGTACATTGCCGGTGATTCACCGATTTTTTTTGTATCCTCTTGTATTTAGATAGATAGAGAGAGTGTGTTGGGTGACAAGGAGATAGAAGACAGGAGAGAAGAGAAGAGCCAAAGGGAGCCGGGACGGGGCTCATTTGCGTTCACCGTATTAGGTATCCCCCTTTTCATCAGTTAAGAGCCGAGAGCCAGGCAAGCCCTCCTGACTAATGACACGAACACAACCCGATACTCCCCTCCCATTGTCTCTCTATGACTTATGACAATTATTAGAGAGAGCTCATTAGAGTGAGCACCCTCCAGGACTGGCTCTAGGCAGCAGAAGCGGCCAAGATGGGACCCAATGATTTTGCACCCCCCCCCCCCCCCCCCCCCACCCCCCCTTCATCGATTTTTTATATTCCCCTTGCACCCTTTTCAATTCAATTCAATTGTATACAGATACTCCGAAGCTCAACCTCCAGACGACCGAGACAAATATTCAAATGAGGAGCTCTTGTTTTTCTCTCTCACTCCTTCAGATGCTTCTGTCCCCGAAGATACAATGCCCCTGTGTACCCTGAAGGCGATCTACTATTTAAATCTATGAAGGTTTTATTTTAATTACGTCTCCCGTCTCTCCGCCTTCGGCACAAACCTTATCGTCAATCCCCCATTCTTCCACAACACAATGGAATCTTTCTAGCATAAACTAGGGATTGCTTCTCTTTTCCTCTTCAATATGTACAAATAAATATGAACGAAAGTCAATTTTAGTATTATTTGATTGGCTGGAGTTAATTATTACGACTCATGCCCGGGCTTTAAGTACGAGGTCATATGGCCCACCACCAGAGCGATCTTTCGTCGCGATCTGGTGGACATAAGCTCGACTTTACTGTGGGAGTTTTAAATTTTGCCTCACATCGTACAGGCTCGGGACCATTGCTTTACGTCCCATCCGAGGGATAGTATGCTCACCTCCCAGGTAAAGAACCGTCCTCGCCCGGACTTCGATCCATGATCTTGAGGTCTGTCTGGGCATTTCATGAACTGCCCTATTGTCTAGCGGTCATATCATAATGTGCCAAATGAAAAGACGGGGCGGGCGGATCGATGAGAGCAGTACGATTGTATGATATTCCAAACTAAACGCTTCGCCACATCATAATAGGTGATGCCACAGGAAATAGTTGCATTTTACGCCGCTAGTGGCGCAGTCTCCGCACTCTCCACTTTGTTTACGTGCGCGCGAGTTGACAGCGTCAAAACAAAACTTCATTGGTTTCGTGAATTAGCTTTCGCAAAACCGGAGAATCCGTACTGTTTCACTAAAAGGACCGATGGGAGGGTCAAATGTTTCTTCCTTCGGATAAATCCCACCCTTTTCAAATTGAATCGATGTGCCCAACTATGGCTGGCCAAATCGTCGAACGATTTGCATTGAACGATATGGCGGATATTAGTTGGATATTTCATGAAATGGTGGCAGATCATGATCTGCCCAATTCTGGCAGTTTTTATGTTATTGGCAAATTTTGCTCAAAATCAATGTCTTCGTTATTGGGTTCTTAAACGGCTTATTTTCTCTCCTTACTTCAAACTAGTGATAAAGTAGAACATCCAACGCGTAAATCGTAGGAGTAGAACATACTACGTAAATCTTTCTCTTTGCAGCTGGAGTCAAAGTGCGTCTGGAGTGTTCTCCAGACTCGAAAATTTTTTGATCTACCTACCTCAAATCTAGGTAATATTTTGTAAGTATGTTAAATAATGCAAAATTGTTCTAGTATGTATCTACAAGAAAGTTGACAAGCACGAAATTCACGCCAACCTAATCCATTCTTTATATTGTAAGAAATGATCAAAGCTCCCTTAGCCGCCCATGTTAATCCTTGACTTGAGCAAGAAAATGGGCGAAGAGAGTAATAAAGTTAAGGCGGATTAAGACTGTAGGAAGAAGACTATTACAAAAGAACTTGTTGGAGAACTATATAATTGGCAAGAAAGAAGGGAGATAAATCAGGTTGACCTTAGCCTCAGAGAATCTCAGTTGATTGGATTTTGTGTTTCGCTAATACTAGCTCTAGACCAAGCTATTCTATTCTATACTTTTATATGCATGAAAATATTTACTATGAATACATGCATTTAATACATTTAGATGGATATATTTAAGCAGCTTGCACAAAAGGATTATTTAGATACGACTTGAGAGACTCACAAGCCGCTATACCTCCATCGTAACTTCAATGGCAATGTAATTCTCCAGAACAAATTAATCAATTAACTTTTCGCTTCCCTAGCAGGTTTGCGCTAATACTCATACTAAATCTTGTATCGATAAATTCATTACAACGGCAGTTAGTGGGGTTTTTGTGTTATGCATCCCCGCTTCTGATTCGATTTGGCTGAAAATTCATAGATGTAATTCTTATGGGGTTCTGGATACACGTATAAAAAATCGTGTCGATGTATTCATTCTATCGGGAGTAACCGTGTTCACACTCACACACAAAGACATTTTCTTTTAAATTTTTGGAATCTGAAGGTCGGAAACATGAAATTCCGTTGAAAACTCTGCATTGAATTTCTAACCGATTACGTAACTCCTATACTTCGTGTAGCTGGGAGAGTAGTAAAATAAAAAATAAAATTAAGAATATATATATTTTAGTATATATGAGGAGTTTGGAGCCAGAGCGGACCAACTGGTTGAAACTGAACAGGTAGAAAATGGCAATTGAAAATTGAGTACGTTTTGTTTATCTCCATAAATGGGCCCCAAATATTTATTTATATTTGAAATTTTAGAATAGTATTGGATGAGTGATCCCTTTTTGTGTTCTATAAAGTTTTTGAAGGCAGTATGATCCATTGTGACTTTGAAAATATATGCACAAAATACTTGTGGACTAAACTTAAAGTGCTGCTATCTATCACTGAAGTGAAGAAACTAAGTGATCCACACTGGTTTTGAAAAAAGGAACCTATGCCAACTCATTTTCCGAAAAATTGTGGGTTGGTCCGCTCTGGCTCCAAACTCCTCATATTATTTTTTATCTAGTATGTTTATTTTGTTATTATTTTTGTATATTTTGATATCACATTTACTTACGGTGATATTATACCGATTGTAAATATTTGAATGTGTGATTTCAAAACCGCATAAGCACGACACTTATTAATTTATAGCGAAATTGACAGAAGGGATGATAGATCAGTGGGGAGGAAAGGGGGGCTCAACTCAAAAATCCTAATAACTGCCGATGTAATGTATTTATCGGCACAAAATTTAGTTTGAGGATTTAGGAGTCCCTATGTAAGTCAAACTGGTGAAAACTCAGCATTGAA
The DNA here is from genome assembly GCA_963662175.1 of Aradus depressus. Classification (NCBI taxonomy): domain Eukaryota; kingdom Metazoa; phylum Arthropoda; class Insecta; order Hemiptera; family Aradidae; genus Aradus; species Aradus depressus. Next base: position 40,945,618 of record OY759214.1, read on the forward strand.
TTTCTGACCGATTACATAACTGCCCTTATACTTTGTAAAGCTGGAAAAATAAAAAAATACCTCTTTCGGCATTACACACACCACCGTCAGGTTTAGTCTCTTTAGACCACTAACTTCTTAAGCTTAGTACACACCAGATAACAAATTGTTGGCAACATGTTGTCAACACAATGTTGACAACATGTTGCTGTAAACAAGCAACATGTTGATGGATACTCGTCAACATTTGGCGGCATACATCAAAGAAATTTGTTGCTTGTATCCGTGTATCCCGTTTTATAGGGGTAACATCGCTCAGTGTGGAGAGTGTTGACAACATAATGCGTTGAACACCAGCAGCTTTCACGTCCATTTTCAACATTTGACTGGTTGTGGTGTGGACGCACAACATCACAGACAACATGTATCCAGATACAATTGAAGCAACTTCATGTTGCCATGTCAAAGTGTTGGCAACATGTTGCCACCAATTTGTTGCCTAGTGTGGACATACCTTTAAAATTGGTCATTACTACTTAGTTGAAAAAAAAAAAAAAAACGCTCAGACACTTTGGAATAGGCTCTCTTAGAATTTCATAAAATTCAACTTTTGACAGTTCCATATCATTCAATTTGAAAATTGATTATTTTTTTTATGAAAAAAACAATAAATAATAAAAACAGTTAAAACAAGACAAGAAGACAATTATCAAAGGGCGAGACAGAAAGGTTGGAGGTTGGAAAGAGAGTAAAATAATAATTTATGAGATGTAACATTGTAGAAGGGGGTTGTAAAGCATGTCAAAGTGGTATAATTGGGAGAGCAGGGGTTGGAGAATGGATAAAGTAACAGAGAAGAGAAGCCACCTCCGCTAAATAGAATCCTCAACGAGTAAATCATAGTTGACAAATAATGTTACCAGGGGAGCTACAATAGCTTTCATACTCACACTCACTTCACATAACATAACTATAGCTCCCAAATAGCTTTCATACTCACACTCACTTCACATAACATAACTATAGCTCCCAAATAGGTTTTCTTCGTAGAGACTTATTAATATGCTGAAGCCTTTATAACAATATTGATTGACTTTTTTAAATATAACAAAATTCGACCGTGAATCACTAGATACTGACTGGTACTTGCTCAACAACAATTAATCAAATACTTTTTCACTTTCCCTACAAAGCCAATCGACTCAACATTTATATAGTGGCTACTGAACCCTCATAGTAAATTTTGTGTTGATACATTCATTACAACACAGTTATTAAATTGTAGGAATATTGAGGGACAGTCAAAGATGGAAGAAAACAGGCAACACTGTTCAAACACCAACGTTTCTATATATTTTATATCATCATCAGGGCCTACAAACATGGGAGGTAATCAAGATTAGTGTGTTGATAAACATTACTGAATGTTAAAATATACATTATAACAAGTTAAAAAATTGAACTTGACTTACTATGCTGATGGAAGGGAGGGAGTACTCCCAAATACTGGAACTGGTGGCCTCCACTATGAACCCGTTTTTTTTATCGGTTAAAAAAAGCAAAATACAAATTACTATGGAAAGTTTTAGTTTTTGAAAATCGAGCATATACAATGGAGATGGAAGTCTAAAAGTGTAGATTTGAACAAACATTGAAATCAGACGTACCGTATAAAAAGTTTACTTCTCTCATTACTAAACATTACTACATTACTAAACATTAAAATTAAATATAATATATGATATTTAAATTTAATTTGTATTAGTGTACGTTCATGTTTATGGTTAACAATGTATCTATATTTCATTTGAATGTTTAGTAATGTATTCATAATAAGTCAGGTTCAATTTTTTAACTTGTTATAATGTATATTTTAACATTCAGTAATGTTTATCAACACACTAATTTTGTTTAATTATGTTTCTAATCTTGATCCCCCCCCCCCCCCTTTTCGTCACTCTGGTGGACACGAGCCCGACTCTACTGTGGGAGTCCTAAATTTTGCCTACCCTAAATTTTTATTCACCTAGGGTTCTTTAACGAGTACCTGACATCGTACAGGCTCGGGACCATCGCTCAACGTCCCATCCGAAGGACGGCGTGCTTAAGTTTATTTTACCACCTAGATAAAATAAACTAAGGGCCTCGGTCGGGTTTCGAACCCACGTTCTTGAGCTCAGATGAGCTCACAAATAGACGTTTCGGGAAAAGAAAATCCATAATTTATTTGCTGATCTTTATTGTAATTTTTTCCTTATATTGATTATGTTCTTTATGAGTCGAACTCTCTGTTGAAATCATTAGTCAAGATTGTCTTAACTTTAAAAAAGTTTAACTCCTAAAACATGTTTTGCTTACAGAGTAATACCCAATATAGGAAAAAATTGATAACAAGACCAGAAAATAAATTATAACTAAATAAATAAATGTATATTATTATAAATTCAGGATAATATACTTCGTAAATCTAACAAATGCCTAAAATCCAAAGATTTTTAAGACCATTACCTAATATTCCAATTCCAGTCCTCCGTCCACCAAAGACACACCAGATCTCGCCCTTCTGACCTTTTCATCCCCTTCCATCGCTCCTTGGCTTTCCACAACACGTTCCTTGTCCAGGCCTCCTCACTCTGGAACTCCCGGCCTCCCCTAATCCGTCACTTTCCATCCGTGGCATACTTCGAATCATCCCTACAATGTACCTTTCTACTTTAAACATAAATTTTTATTATCTATTTATTTATTTTACTAATAGATCAGTTGTCTCAAGTCAATATTATTTCAAACCAGCTTTGTTTCTTTATATTTTTGGATTTATATATATATTTATCAGGAGACCTCAGTCCCAGAATACAAATTTATTTTAATTTCTCTTTCTAACAATTTGCTAACAGAAGTTGTATATATTAATTAGACAAAAAAAAAAAAAAAAAATGCATTAGATGCAATTGACAAGGAATGTAAAAACAAATATCAGATTGTGCCCATGATAGCATTAAACAGAAGAAAAAAAAAAAAAAAAAAAAAAATGATCGCCTTTAAAAATAGAGAAGCCATTCGTTTTTCTTGGCTTTAGAATGTGTATATGTGTGTGTGTTTACTGTAGATAAAAAAACAAACTAGGGGTCGCCTCGGCTACAACTTGGACTCGGAGCTGTCGCTTCCTATTGGCATCAAATACAAGAATCCCCCATCTGAGAAAAGACTCGCCGGGTCGTTCTGAAGGGGGGGGGATTTGAAATCTCAGAGCTCTGCCGACACTCCTTCCTTGAGGTACTATTAATACTTGTCTATTTCTATTTTGTTTGACATAAATTAAAACCTGGACACTGTTCAGAAGCAGAGGAATATATAACATCAACTATCCCCCAATGAAGAACTGAGAGAACTCTACTCCACATCAACCGGAAAATATATTATGCAAAATACCCTGACCTCGTTATTTGTTTTTGCTAGAAAAAAAAAAAAAAAAATCTAGGAGTAAAAATAGATAAATAAAGGAAATTCTTAGAGACACGAAAATATTTAAATAGGATACATAAAATTTATTATTGTATAACGAAAAAAAAATTACCAAAAATCAGGCAAAAATATATTTTAAACAGTGTGCCAAAAAGCTTTTCTAACATAAAAGAACTGACAGATAAAATAGATTCTTTACATTTAAGATGCGTAATAAGGTTATTTATTTATTGAAAACAGTTCAGGGCACAATAATGTCAATTTGATTTAAAGGTACTCTAAAAAAGCATTATTTCGTCAAAAAAAAAAAAAAAAAAAAAAAAAAAAAATGCGATGAGATGATAAAATCGACTGTGTATGTTAATAGAGTTCCGGGTCGCAGGTATGTAAATGTCACTACGATATGTAAGTACTTGGCAATACGCTTCAAATGCAATATATTACCTGTTGGTAGATAGATAAAACTTTATTGCACAAAAAAATACATGCTTTAGAACAATGAGCAGAGCTCGTTACAAAATACATATTCTTATAGATATGCTCTTACATTCCATATCGAATAATAAGAATTGGTAAAAAACACATTAAATATGAAATATATCATTCTGAAATTTTTGACCAGAAGATGTAAAAGAAAGAAAAATAGATAAATAATAATAATAATATTTATTTTCTTTAACCACATAACATAATAATTGGGATACGTCGTACAATTTTGTACATCAAAATAGCTTACAAATTATATAGATCAACTGATATTAAAATTTAGAATACAAACGAACACATACCAAATGAATAACAGTTTTTTTTTAAATAAATAACTAATATAAGATACATGAATATAGAATTCCTAATACAATAAGTACCTACTATTTATATTTATTGATACATTAATATTTCTATGGAGTTAGTTATTATGACTCATTACCGGGTTTCAACTACAAGGACATATCGCCTACTACCAGAGCGCTCTTTCGTCGTTCTGGTGGATATGAGTCCGACTCTACTTTTAGACTTCTAAATTTTGCCTATCTAGATTTATTCGCCTAGGGTTTAACGAGTACCTGACATCGCACAGACACTTATATATATAAGGGGACACTTACTATATATATATATAAGGGTGGGTCGAAATCCGGAAAATTTTGAGCCTATATGAAATTTAAAAAGTTTGTTGAAAAAAAAAATTGTTGGACTTTATTAAAAGTTTTTGTCATCGTACTTTTAGCCCCCACAAGAGGCTTGAAAACAGCTATTTTTGATATTTTTGACATTTTTCATGTAAAAATGGTATGTTATGATTTAAAAAAAATTCAAGTGTGTGGCAAATGAAATGTCAGTCAAAAACCTTTCAAAATAATGTATAATACTATATTACTTGATAAAAGTAAAAAAACTACGAAAATATGAAATATCTGTTTATTACTGTTTTTTACTCACAGTGACCAAATTGAGAAACCTTCATTCGGGAGTAAACAAAATTTTCCTGTCGACAGCGAGTCAGATTCCGAATGATATTCGAGTCATGTTCGCATATGTAACATTTGACTTATATTAATGACTATTAATTATAATTTTTTATTCTACTTGTTGATTTTGTATTCGTAATTACGAATTACTTATTTTATTTGATGTTATTCACGATTAATAATGTAAAATAAATCAATATTCCAAAGAATATTTATTTTTTGATATAATATTATTAAAACGCCAAAAAACGCTATTTTTAAATTTAAATAAAAATGCAGTATTTATTCCGAAAAACATTCGCAAAACATCATTTTAAAAGATTTTTGACTGACCTTTCATTTGCCACACACGTGAATTTTTTTTTAATCATAACTACCATTTTTACATGAAAAATGTCAAAAAATAGCTGTTTTCAAGCCTCTTGTGGGGGCTAAAAGTACGATGACAAAAACTTCTAATAAAGTCCAAAAATTTTTTTTTTCAACAAACTTTTTAAATTTCGTATAGGCTCAAAATTTTCCGGATTTCGACCCACCCTAATATATATACATATATATATATATATTTCTATAGATAAATCTTCTTTCAGGGTGATATTTCTGTGCAATCAAGAGCCCCTTCATCAGGTCACAAATATCAAATTATTGACAAAAAGATAACGAAATATACAAAAAAAAATATATATTTATATTAAAAATATCAGTAAAGTAAACAGTATATAACTAAAATAATTGATGATAATAATAAAAATGTTAAATTAAAATAATGACGATAGAAATTATAAGATATTGATGGAGGACCTCTGACAAGAAAATACAAATTAAAGTTTTTTTATAGATACTGCTATAATTCAAAATCCTCGGAAAATACGAGCAGTTCCTTGAACAACACTGGATCTTGGTCAAAATCCTATAATTTAGAAGTATCTCAAATTCCTTTTTTTAAATGATTTCATAACTGTCCTTATGGGAAAATAAAAATAATTAAACAAACTTTTTTAATTTCGTATAGGCTCAAAATGGTACCTCAGTATAATTAAAGTAACCACTCAAAACCTAATTTATAAAACAACTCAAATATGAGGTAATAATTATAATTTAATTTCATGAACATTAATCCATACATGATGGTTCATTAACTGTCTATAGTACAGTTAGATAGAAGGTTTTATGGAAATAGGTTAATGCGCGGAAAAAACTTATGAGGTTATAAATAGAAACAAAGAACTTGTTTAACTACTATATTCTCCTTCCTTGTGTGGCCTTCAACAACCCCGAAAGCCCGAGACCGTTAGAGTCCAGAGAACCCGGCGGTGCCGCCGCAGGCGCCCCAATCCCCTGTGCACCCGCCCGATCACAATGGATGGGTTATATGACTATTGTTAATAGAAATGTATCTGATTGTTGGTTCAAGAGACTATTAGTTGGACCTTAATGGGGAGCATTATTCTGTTTTTTATGAAAACACTAAACATATTTTCGCGTTCTTCTACTTGCTGTTGGCAGGTACAGTATGGTGAAGATAGAATGCGTACCTTTGTGCAGGTGACAAGGGAGCCGAAGACGAGGCCAGTTGTGCTGTTTTCCCGGCTGGCGGGGTCGGCGTGTCCACAGCGTCTAGGGCTCGATTCCTCTCGGATCCCGGGGAATATTTTATTAGTTCTGACGACTTGTAAATGGATGATATGCTAAGTTCATAACGCCGCAAAAAAAAAAAAAAAAAAACTATATTGCTTAATTCTATAAAAATAGTTACACATAGTGTATATTATTGCAAGCATTTTTGTTAACAATTAACTTAAACAAGGATGCAATAAAATAACAATTAAATAAAAAAATCGCTATTTTTACTAAGAATTATTATAAGTTACATATTTACTTATTTCATTTTTACTAAACTTTAGTTTTGTCTTTTCATTCTGCAATTCACACTGATATATAAATGCAATATAAAATTGTATGATGCAGTGAACCACCACAGTCAGAGCAGCATTGGCCCAAACTGGAGCATACTGAGGAGTGGCCCAATCTGTGGACGTCATGCACTTGTCCCCCTCAATGCATGAAGAACTTAGGGCTAATGTGTGGAGCCGGCTTAGAGAAATGCATTCCTTCCTTCGTGGCCTCTCAAGCTGCAATGCACACAACGTTTTAATAAATGGATTGGAAAGTTATCAAAATTGTTGATATGAAGATGGCTGATGCAGTGAGAAGTGATTATTTCACAGGTTATAAAATAAAATATATTCTGATCTCTCACAGACTTTAATAATTTTTGCTAGCAGGCTTTCGATGTTGCCTTCATCATCAGGCAGTCTGGTAAAATAATTGTATTTTAATTTTAAAAACAAAATTTTAAATGTTTTAATGCCTGAGGTTGTGACTCACAAAATTAAAACAAAATTATTTTAATAGAATGCCTGATGATGAGGGCAACCTCGAAAGAAAAAATTAATAAAATCTGTAAGAGGTCAGACTATATTTTATTTTACAACCTGTGAAATTATCAAAATGTCATATTCTATAACAAAACACCCTGGAAATAAATTTAGAAATAAGATTCTCATTCTAACATCCTTCAAACCCATACAGTTCATTTAGACAATTTTCATTTATTATTGTTCATCTATCTAATTTTTAATTAAATGATAAGTAACATATTAATTACACGACAAAAAACGTACAGGAAAAGGACACATAAATTAAGTCAAATCTTATTTCATTTTTAAGAAATAAATCTTTATATACAAGTGCTGTTTCTGAACATTCAGTATACACCACGACAACACAAAATTACCATAATCGTTTTGCATATTATCTGATTTTGGGCGAAGGGGACTGAAAAAGAAAAAAGAAAAATAGGAACAAGAAAACATGAAAATTGAAATATGATATTCGGGTTAAGTTGAAGGATTAATATGAAATTTTTAAAAGTAATTAAAATACTAGGAGAAACATTTAGTAATAACACGCGCAGGAGAATATAACATAATGTGCGCATTCTTACTCTGAAGGGAGGGGTATTGTTAATTTGCCTAAAAAATTTTAATAATAACAAAGAGGAAAAAAAGGGTAGTAGAAAAATTATATTAATTTTGGTGTTTTTCGCCCTGATTCCAAAAATGAAAAAAAAAAATCTCTCGGTTTGTTCCAGAGAACACGATAACTTTGTGAACTCGGGGTCAAAGGGAAGCAGAGGATTAGACGTCTTAACACAAAAACTGTAATAATTGTTATTGTAATGAATGTATCGACACGAAATTTTATATGTAAATTCAAAACCCAATAAAGACGACACCTATTAATTTTCAGCGAAATCAGCAGAAGGGATGCGGGGGGTCAGAGGAGGGCTCAACTCAAAAACCACAACTGCCGATGTAATGTTAGTTATTTTGACTCATGCCCGGGCTTAAATTACGAGATAATATCACCTACTATCAGAGCGCTCTTTCGTCACTCTGGTGGACATGAGCCCGACTCTACTATGGCAGTCCTAAATTTTTCATCTAGTGTAGGATCTTAAACGAGTATCTGATGTACAGGCGAGGAACCCATCTGAAGGACGGCGTACTCAAGGTATTTTCACTTCCCAGATTGAAAAAAAGCTTTGAACTTTAGCTCAAACGGTCGATTGGTTTTATAGGACGAGCGACAAATTAATTAATTCCTGCTGGGGATGTACATTATCGGTGATTCATCTGACAAAACTGTTAAAGCAGTTCATTTGCTGCACTTTTTGATGTGACTCGAACAAACCTAGTGTGAGGAGATGGAACCCACCCCAGTGCAGACCCATCATTTCTTGTCATCTCCCTTCCAACTAATCATAACCTTTGAGTCGATTAGTGTGTCCGTGTGACTACAATATCATTAGGAGACCATCACCTCAACCCACCAACTCGAGCAATGGACACAGGTGAGGAATAAAAAAACGAGGACTTGAGCAGGCAATCATCAAAAGTCAAAATTAAGTGATTAAGCAGGAACAATTATACTTATGGCCAAATCAAAAACCCTCTCGCGACAACGAAATTATAGAAGAAAAGTACTTGAAATTGAAATAGTATATATATATATATATATATATATATATATAAAAGTAGGAAGGAGAATCACCGGCAATGTACTTCCCCAGAACAAGTAATTAAGTTTTCGCTCTCGTATCACTCTCCTTCCGTGGCTTCCTTCAATCCTCACTATTCCCATTCCTCTTCACTAAACAATCCACTCCCCTTTGATTAGGTCTTCATCTCTCTCCCCCGTACTCTCTAATTAGTCCTCATTATTCTAATAATTTAAATTATTTACTTATCCCATTTTTTTTTTATCTTTCTATTTTCTTTATATTTTTATACATATATATAAGTATATATATATATATACATTTTTTCATCAAGCATTTATTTATTATATTTTTTATTTTATCTTATTTTATTATCTATTTTTATTTTTCTTCTTTCTCTTCACACGTTTCTATCTAGCCCCTACTGTCTAAAATGTCGTTTTTATTAATCTAAGTATTTTTTTCTTATCTATATACTCTTTTTTGTATTTTTTTTTACGTATTCTCTTTTATTTATATATATAGTAGATACTTTTATTAATTTCTTTTTTATTCATAATTAAGCTGTCAATTTTATGTTTTTTCATGTTATTCTTTTGTATATCTATATATTATTAATTTCCAGTTTTCTCCAATGTAGCACTATTTTATTTATTTCATTTTACGAAATACTGGTACTATTTCTCATTGTTCCTTCTCTATACTCAGTATGTATTTATTCTTAGGGAACCTCGGTCCCAGAATAATAAAATTTATTTTGATTTCATTTTCATTTCAATAGTTGCCCTACATATGGGCTTCTGAATCCTCTTGCGAAATTTTATGTCTCTACATTAATTACGTCGACAATTATTAATGTTTCTGAGTTGAGCCTCAGTCTGATCCTCCCCTTCCCTTTGGCTAGATTGGCTGAAAATTAATAGATGTCATCCTTATGAAGTTCTGGCTACACATACAAAATTTCATTCTATTGGGAGTTATAATGTTCACAGAAAAACACTTTTCTTTCATTTTTGGAATCAGTATGAAATGCCGTTGAAAACTCAACATCGAATTTATGACGGATTACGTAACTTCCCCTGTACTTCATACAGCTGGAAAGGGAAGTAAAAATACTGAACATAATGTTAAAAATAGCTGAAGACATAAAAAATATATAAAATTTCGGAAAATAGGAAATATATACAAAAAAACAAACTTACGTAGATTGTGGAATAAAGAACGAGAAAATAAATGTCAACTCACCTGAAACAAAAAAAACATAAGAATTAAAACAAAAGTAGACAAAGCGTAAAAATATAGTAGTCTTCAGGGGCTCAAGATCGTAGGTTCGAAACTCAGCCGATGCCATTAGGATTTTTTAATGTGGGAGGCAAAGAAATGCCAAAAATTTATAAAAAAAAGTGTACGTGTGTGTATCTGCGAATATGATAACTCTCAATTGAATGAATGTATAGACGGAATCGGCAGAAGAGGCTCAATCCAAAAATCCCAACTACTGCCAAAGTAATGAATGTATCGACATAAAATTTCATACTTAAAGTCAAAATCCAATGAGGACATAATCTGTAAAATCTCAACAATATCGGCTGAAGAAAAGGGCCTCCCTAGAGGGGACTCAATCCAAAAACCGCAATAACTGTCGATGTAATGAATGTATCGACATGAAATTTCATATTTAAAGTCAAAACCCAATGAGGACATTACCTGTAAAATGTCAGCAATATCGGCGGAAGGAAAGAGGAGGACCTGAGGAGGCTCAATCCAAAAACCCCAATAACTGACGATGTAATGAATGTATCGACATGAAATTTCATATTTAAGTCAAAACCCAATGAGGACATTACCTGTAAAATGTCAGCAATATCGGCGGAAGGAAAGAGGAGGACCAGAGGAGGCTCAATCCAAAAAACCCAATAACTGACGATGTAATGAATGTATCGACATGAAATTTCATATTTAAAGTCAAAACCCAATGAGGACATTACCTGTAAAATGTCAGCAATATCGGCTGAAGGAAAGGGGAGGACCAGAGGGGGCTCAATCCCAAAACCCCAATAACTGACGATGTAATGAACTTATAGACGCAAAATTTAGTATGAAGATTTAGGGTGTAAGTCAATTATTGAATATTAGCGCAAACTGTCGACTGGTTTTGGAGGGGGAATGAAACGTTTATTGATTAATTCGTTCTGGGGAAGTACATTGCCGGTGATTCACCGACAAATTTGAATTAGAATAATCCCTCACCAACTCAAAAATCCCGTTTAATACAGTTTTAAGCTGAGGCCTCATGCCTCTTCTAGCCAAAGTTCGATCTGAGTGGTATAATGGGGCCCACAGATGTGCCTTTCTCAAAGGTTTCCCTTCAGCCACACATATTTCATTACAGGAGCAAGTGTTCTGTTACAACAACTTTCCCAGAATGATACGGCATAATTCCTCTACCCTTCGTCCTACCCCCTACAGTCCTACCGTCCTACCCCTGTCATCATAAATATAAACAAGGGAGAGGGACCAGAACTCTCTCTGGAATATTCTGCGTATGGTAAACAGAAAGAACACCTTCTACAACGGTAACAGCATACTTGTAGATAGATCCGATCGCAAAAGGATAATAAAAGAAACGTAAATAATAGTAGCCAACTATTTAGTATTTAGATTAACAGGTTAGTAACTTTATGTTACCAGTAATGTACTTCTGCAGCACGAATTTAACCAATAGGTTTTCGCTTTCCCGTTTGGGTTATAAATCATTACATCAGTAGTTATAAGGGTTTTTAAGTCGAGCCCTCCTCAAATCCCCTCCACTTCCGTCGATTTCGCTGAAAGTTAATAGGGGTCGTCCTTATGGGGTTTTCAACTTACATATGAAATTTAGTGTCAATACATTCATTACAACAGCAGTAATTAGAATTTCTTTGTTAAGCCTCCCTGAAATGGTTGAAAATTGATAGGTGAGGGGTTCTGAGAACACATACAAAATTTTGTATCGTTACATTCGTTCTATCACAATTTATCATGTTCTCAGACCCACACACACAGATATCTTTATGTTTTTGAGGTTAGGAAGACATGAAATTCCGTTGAAAACTCCTATACTTCATATAGCTGACGAAGTAAAACCATTTATATAGGGGAAATTATGTAATTAATTACGTATTTTACCTGGGAGGTGAAAAAACCTTGAGCAGGCCGTCCTTCGGATGGAACGTTAAGCGATGGTCCCGAGCCTGTATTATGTCAGATACTCGTTAGAGACCCCTCTACCCTAAGTGAATAAACCTAGATAGACAACATTTAGGACTCACACAGTAGCCCATGTCCATTAGAGTGACGAAAAAGCACTCTGGTAGTAGGCGATATGACCTCGGAGTTTATTCACAATAACTAACTACAAAATTAAAAAAAAAAATCCATTGAAACGTTAATGAGCTAGGCAGCAGTTTACCCCAACTCAAAAACCCCCTGCCTGAGTCTGAAACCTTTACCTTACCTTTATTTTCAACTAAATCGGTACCTATATTGGTTTTAGAGGGAGAGTGAAAACTTATTTGAAATTAAATTAATTAAAGTATATTGCCTTCATCATTCCACAGACGACTTTCTTGATGTGTTACTCTTTAAACAGTACAAAATCCCTAATGGAAATTTTAACTTCGATGGTCATTTAAGGCGCGGTCCCTAAACTGAAATACCCGAATTGAGTGCCTTAGTATAATATCATACCTTACCTACACTCTCCACTCAAAAATATAGTTTTGATACATATACAAGTAAATATATATAAATCCTCAATATACAATACTTTACTATATAAATAAAAATCATGTTTTTCTGTATTTTTTTTTTCCTCACATTAAAAATAATTAAAGGCCTGAATAAATAAGAGGGAAGGGAGACAGGAGGTCAATAGTTATATAATTACAGTATCAGAAGAATGTGATAATAAAAATGATAAATTATATTTATGTCAAGATAAAGAAGACCCAAGCGGGGTTATCCAAGGTGTTGAAAATTCCCACTCCCTAAAATAATAAAGATAGCTTTCAATCTACTTATAATATTTTTTCAATTTTAATTTCGTGAAATTTTATATTTATATCCAAAGCCTATTAATGGCTTTCGAGGTTGCCCTCGTCATCAGGCAGTCTGTTAAAATAATTTTCAAAATAACATAATTAAAATGTTTTAATAAATAAAATTTAAAAAAATAAAATAAATGTGCATAAAAAACTATGTAAAAAAAAAACTAACAATTTAAAATGTTTTATTATATAATACATTTTAGTTATTAAAACATCTTATTTATGTTATTTTCAAAATTATTTTATCAGACTGCCTGATGTAGAGGGCAATCTCGAAAGCCGGCTAGCAAATATCAATAAAATCTGTGAGAGGTCAGACTATATTTTATTTTACAAGCTGTGAGACATGTCCTATGTTTGAACTACACGTGAAATTTCAACTGATCCTTGAATTCGCTCAAAGTACCGTTGAATTTATGTTCAGCCGTTTTCAAGCGATGTCCAGACGGACTGATATTAAATTTTTTTTATAAGTAGATTTAATGCAAATTGTTGCTAGATTAGACAAATTATCGTCTTCATAATTTGAATCAAATTAAATTTAATGAGATACATTTATATAATTTAACATTCCGCTTCAGAAAGTAGTCTGGAATGAGCAACTAATGCAGTCCACATACGAAACTATGTGTACGTATATACTTAGTTATGACTCACGCCCGGGCTTTAACTGCAAGGTCATGTCGCCTACCACTAAAGAGCTCTTTCGTCGCTCTGGTGGACATGAGCCCAACTCTACAATGGTACTCCTAAATTTTGCTTACCCCAAGGCTCGGGACCATCGCTAAACGACCCATTGGCAGGACGACGTGCTTAAGTTTATTTTACCTCTCAGTTATAATAAACTGAGGGCCTTGGCCGGGTTTCGAACCCGCGATCTTGAGGTCAGTATAAATATATAATAATATGATGGGGTTAAGCGGATAAGTGAGCGTCATCAAATGTTAGTCAGGAGAACAAATCCGCTGAGAACATTATATATGTTACCAGCCCGAGTAAACCTGATTTCGGGAAAAATTAGTTCATGGAAAATGATATATGACATTCAACAGAAACGTCACTAAACCAAATTAATCAAAAATGTGTCGGTGAATCACCGTTTTGTTTTAACTTTTCACGGCCCTTTCAAAACCAGGGTAGTTTTTCAAGTTTTTAAGTTGTGTCCCCTCCTCGACCCCACTCTTCCCTACGGCCGTTTTCGTCTATACATTCAATACATCAGCAGTTATTAGAGTTTTTAAGTTAACACTTGCAGATTTGGCTGAAAATCAATAGATGTCGTCCTTAGAGGATTGTGGATAGACATATACTAGAGGATCCATCCTAGTTATAGGAAAACAGGAAATTCCGTTGAAAACACCGCATCGAATTTCTGAGCGATTACAAAACTTCCCCTATACTTCGTATAACTGGGGAAGTAAAATATATGACGCTTTATAATAATTTTTTTTTTTTTTTAAAGCGAATATGAGATGAGAACTCAAAGGGTACCAGTGGGTGGATAAAGTAACTGTATGAATTAATTATGAATAAATTTATAGATAAGAAAATAAAAATAAATACATAATAAAAAAAAGATGTGCCCCGCCTGAGGCTGGCCGAAGACATGACAGGTATGATTGATAATTTTCAAATAGTTCTAATGGAAGGAAGAGTGAGGGAGTGAGAGGGGATGATGGTTGCCTCTTTTTCTCTTTCTCATTAGTGCTGACTGGGACCGCCCTCAGATAGGGGCCCATGGCTGATGCTGATGGCTGATGAGCGCAGTGCTACATCCATCCTAATTATCAGGAACTAGAGATACTTCCAATGTCACATCTGCCAGCTCGTCTGCACTTGTACTATGGTAATGGGTACATGAAAAGGGGAAGAAAGTTACCGTTAGTAAGCCATTAGATAAGGTGTCAATTATATCATATGCAGTGATCAGATGGGGTGTAGTCGTGGGATGTGAGAGAAGAGTTGGTAACTCTTTCGCATTTGTGCTGTCGGACCTTCCTCATATAGGGGCCCATGGCTGATGCTGATGGCTGATGAGTGCAGTGCTCCATCCTAATTATCAGGAACTGCAGATACCTTCAATGTTCTGACAGCTCGTCTGCTCTTGTACTATGGTAATGGATACATGAAGATGGGACGACAGTTACCGTCAGTAAGTCATTAGACAAGGTGTCAATTATATCATATGCAGTGATCAGATGGGGTGTAGTCGTGGGATGTGAGAGAAGAGTTGGTAACTCTTTCGCATTTGTGCTGTCGGACCTTCCTCATATAGGGGCCCATGGCTGATGAGTGCAGTGCTCCATCCTAATTATCAGGAACTGCAGATACCTTCAATGTTCTGACAGCTCGTCTGCTCTTGTACTATGGTAATGGATACATGAAGATGGGACGACAGTTACCGTCAGTAAGTCATTAGACAAGGTGTCAATTATATCATATGCAGTGATCAGATGGGGTGTAGTCGTGGGATGTGAGAAAAGAGTTGGTAACCTCCTTTTCTCTTTCCATGGCTGATGAGCGCAGGGCTCCATCCTAATTATCAAGAACTAGAGATACCTCCAATGTCACATCTGCCAGCTCGTCTGCACTTGTACTATGGTAATTGGTACATGAAAAGGGGAAGAAAGTTACCGTTAGTGAGCCATTAGACAAGGTGTCAATTATATCATATGCGGTGATCAGATGAGGTGTAGTCGTGTGATGTGAGAGGAGAGTTGGTAACCTCTTTTTCTCTTTCGCATTTGTGCTGTCGGACCATCCTCATATAGAGGGGCCCATGGCTGATGAGCGCAGTGCTACATCCATCCTAATTATCAGGAACTAGAGATACTTCCAATGTCACATCTGCCAGCTCTTGTACTATGGTAATGGATACATGAAGATGGGACGACAGTTACCGTACAAATAGAGGGAAAGAAAGTTACCGTTAGTTAGCCATTAGACATAGACAAGCGTCAATTATATAATATGCAGTGATCAGATGGGGGTAGTCGTGGAAACAATAACTACACTATACTATATTACATCAATTAATCATGAATTATGTCTTTTAGCAAGCACTAAAAATAATAAACAATATCAATCAAAGAATAAGCTGCAGAGAAATAATTACAATGAATTGACACGAAATTTCATATGACAATTCAAAAATACAGTAGAACGACAGCTATTAATTTTTAGGTGAATCGGCCAAATGGAAGGGAGGGCTCGACTCAACAAACCCATGTATTTAATGTATCGATACAAAATTTACTATGAGAAGCCCCCCTGTAAGATGAAGACTAGCCCAAACGGTTGATGTTTTGGTGGGAAAACCTTTTTTTTTTCACATAAATTTAGAGTGCTTTTTTGGGAAGCTTAACATAAAAACTCGGCAAAAGGGAATATGGATCCGAGGGGCCGCCCAACTCAAAAACCGTAATATTTGCCGATGTAATGAATTTATTAGACATGAAATTTCATATATAAAGTCAAAATTCAATGAGGACATAAATTGCAGCGATATCGGCTGTAGGGAAAGGGGTTTCTTGGGAGGGGGCTCAATTCAAAAACCGTAATAACTGCTGACGTAATGAATTTATCTACACCAAATTTAGTATGAGGATTTATGAGCCCCTATGTAAGACAACTACTTAGACATTAAATAAACGTCTTTCCTATTTAGAAATTAAATAAAAAACTAAATTAAAAATTTAGTACTTCCAACCTCCAGCGCATCCAATCCTTTCAATCCAAAATCCTTCGTAAAATAGGCAATGCTCCTTATTATGTCCCCAACAAAACACTGACCTTAACGTACCTTTTGTCACCGAAGTCGCTAAATCCAAGTATAAAAAATTATTTTCCCTTCTTAGTTCCCACAATAATCCTCAATTTCGTGCCCTCCACTCTGCCATACTTCCCCAACGACGGCTTAAGCGTCAATGGCCTAGAGACCTCCTTAGCAGCAGCATTGACATTGACAGTGATTAGTTACAAATGAGAGTAAATCAGTGACTAGGGAGTATCATCACTGGGTGATTTCTCCCCTCTTGACATTGCCATTATCTCTCTCGACGATGGAAAAGTCTGCACGGAGTGGATTCCTAGAGACAGAAGAAGAGGAAAAGGACTGCGGTGGAGGGACGAGATAGTGGAGAGAATAGGGGATGGATGGTGCACAGTGGTCAGCAACAGAGAAACATTGAACAAATGTGTTACAGTACTATTTAAGAAATAACCCTCATTTTTACTTTTGCTTTTGTTTTATTCTATCTTGTTTTATTTTAATTTTATTTTTTATCAAGAAGTAACAGTTTTACTTAAGAAATAATTTAATTTAATTTAGGAACAATCGTTAAATTCTTTTCTGATTTCTTCTGTTGAAAGTGCAGTAGACTCAAAACCTACAAAAGGAGAGGCTTTTGTTCTAAAAGAATGTCAATAAAGCTATTTCAGAGGGCGCCGATAGCTCAGTGGTATGCGTGCTTGTCTTCTGAGCTCAAGGTTGTGGGTTCGTAACCAGACCGAGGCCCTTAGTTTATTTTATCTGGGAGGTAAAATAAACTTAAGCACGCCTTCCTTCGGATGGGACGTTAAGCGATGGTCCCGAGCCTGTACGATGTTAGGTACTCGTTAAAGACCCCTGCCCTATCTGAATAAAAATTTAGGGTAGGCAAAATTTAGGACTCCCATAGTAGAGTCGGGCTCATGTCCACCAGAGTGACGAAAGAGCGGTCTGGTAGTAGGCGATATGACCTCGTAGTTAAAGCCCGAGCATGAGTCATAAAACCTAACCTAACCTAATAAAGCTATTTTATTTTATTTTTCATTATCTCTCTATTAGCACATTTGCTTATATTTATTTTTATACTGTGTAAATTTCTATTAAAAAAAAAAAAAAAAAAAAAAAGTATTTAGGAGCTCTTATGTAAGTCAACTGTTGAATATTAGCGCAAACTGGTTTTGGAGAGGGAGCGAAAAATTAATTGATTAATTCATACTGGGGAAGTACATTGCCGGTGCCTTATTAAGGGATGACAGAGACAATTTTGAAGATTTGCTTTTAATTAGAAGGAGAGTTTTGATGAGGAAATGAATTTAGTTGACTCATGAGCAGGTTTCTTCAGCACAGTTTGGATTGTAATTAACCCAAGAGGTAGTGTAAAGAAGTGTGGAAGGAGGTAGGCGAGGGCCAGTGGAGAGAGCTATGAATAATGCAGATCCAACCCTCAGTCAGCTACCCCCTTCTTTCTAGGCTAGCCTGATTACACCCCGTTATACGAATTTTATGCAAATATCTCCCTTCCCCCCCTCTCCAACTCCTTGAGCTAGCCTCGGGGTAGAACCTCCCCCCCCTGCAACACCTTCATGGTGTATTAATTAGCACTGGTCACCTGGCAACTTGACGAAACGGCAGCAGAACACAAGTCACACACAAATCGCTTCCGTCACGTTATCGAATAACAAAAAAAAAAAATATATATATATTTAAAAAAAAAAAAAAAGGAATTTTAACACGTCAAGCCAGCATACCGGTACCAAAGTGATAAAGAAAATATGACTTATATTTATGGGCATAATTCGGGGAAACATAATCAACAACACTGTCTGATAAAGAGTTACTAATTAAAGGTGGATAACTGAGGGCGTGAGAATGAGTGACGTACAGGGATGATAAATACATAAGCACGTCGTCCTTCAGATGAGATGTTAGGCGATTGTCTTGGGGCTGTAGGGGTTAGAGTTTATGACTCATGCCCGGGCTTTAACTACGAGATCATATCGCCAACTACCAGAGCGCTCTTTCGTCACTCTGGTGGACATGAGCCCGACTCTACTGTGGGAGTCCTAAATTTTGCCTACCCTAAATTTTTTATTCACCTAGGGTAGGGGTCTTTAACGAGTACCTGACATCGCACAGGCTCGGGACCATCGCTTAACGTCCCATCCGAAGGACGGCGTGCTTATGTTTATTTTACCTCCCAGATAAAATAAAATGAGGGCCTCGGTCGGGTTACGAACCCACCTTCTTGAGCTCAGAAGTCAAGCACGCATACCACTGAGCTGTACGATGTCAGAAACTCGTTCAAGACTTCTCTCCATTACTTGTGGTCAGGGGTGGCCAACCCAAATGATCAAAAAAAATGCATTATAATTCCGCGGGCCGCATATAAAATTATATATCCCCATATTAGATTTGGACCCACTACGAAAATTATTTGGAGTGAAAATTCAAACAGAATGAATTATTATCATTGTTTTTATTATTATTCATACATATAAACATATATAATATAATAATGATAATAATGAAATGATCGAATAATATTTAATTAGTGAGATGATTGTTTCTCAACTCTTTCACTTAGCTTTTTCAAGTCGATAACAATGCGTGTATTTGCACATGTTTTGTGCAAAAACATATTTTGTAAAATTGTGATGAATCTCGCGGGCCGTAAAATTATTCAAGGCATCCGGTTGGCCACTCCTGCTCTAGGTCATAGGTTCCCAAGGTGGTTCCTAGGAACCCCTGGGGGTCCTTGTGGCTGCTGAGGGGGTCTGTGGCAAATTAAAATTATTTTGGGGTGCGTAGACAACGTCGAGGGGACGTTGACTTATAAAGACACTTTTGAACCCTTATAACACAACACGGCATAACACTTCACACGTCGATACATTCAAAACATCGAAATTTATTAGGGTTTTGGAGTTGAACCCTCCTCCTCTGATCACCTCCTACGTTTCAGATGATTTCGCGGAAAATTAATAGATGTCGTCTAGATGAAGATTTGAATTTAAATATGTTTGTAGAGTGTTTTTTAGGACTCCAGACTGTATGAGATGTGCCACTGACGATGACACAATTGCGTTGAAAATTCTGATTCGTAATAAAACAGTGGGAAGAAAACGAGAAATCTCGTCTCACAACTCCTTACTACGATATTAGTAGATTTTTTGTTATGCCCCCCTTTTTCTATGGCTGAAAATCAATGTGTCGTCCTTATGTGGTCCAGGATAAACATAAAAAATTTCGTATCGATATATTCATTCTATCGGGAGTTATCGTGTTCACAGAAACACTGACAGACAGGAGAAGTCTTAATTGTTGGAAGCTGCCGGTCGGAAAAAATAAAATTCAATGAAAACTAAACATTGAATTTCTGACTCATTACATAACTTACTCTATACTTTGTATAGCTGGTGAAGTAAAACGGCAAGTAATGAAAGTTTTAAAAAAATTAAGGAAGCAAATGGTACCCGGGGGAGATTGAATATTTTTAGTAAATGTTCTTGACGTTTAGTTATTACAAAATAGGACTGCTATTAATGAAAATACATATTTAAAATTATGAATAAAAATAATAATAATAATAATAATAATATGCAGAGGGAACATTGAAGGGTTTCATTGTTTACTAAAGAAAGTGTAACCCAATAACTGAAACCTGATCCTTCAGATGTGATCTCAGATTAAACTTTAAAATCAATAAATTATTTGTTATAATATATTCATTTATCTATTTTTTATATAAATATATCTGAACATGTTCTCATAAATAATATTCATCCTTTTTTTTTTTTTTAATATTTTCCCTTCCGTCTTATTGTGCGTTTTATAAAATAATTGTATGTGTGCTTAAGTAATTATGTTAGAGAATTTGAGAGTAGCTCAAAGCTCTAATATGTATATAACAAAGCTGTATCAAATTTTGCAATTGCGGTATCCGATAATAGTGTGGTCCGAATAAGGATGTAATTATTTCATTCATGTCATGTCATGTCATGGAGTGTATCCTATTCATTGAGACCATGAGACCAGATAACTAATTTATTATTACAGTAGAGTGTCCATTATCCAAAGTGATTGGAGCTTCGAATAACCGATGTTTTTCGGATAATTGATTATAGCATATAAAAAAAAAAAATGTTGAAACTTTTATAATTTGAAATTAGTTTAAAATGGGGATAATGATGTATTTCTTAGTTGTGAATCATGTCCGGGCTATAAATACGAAGTCATATTGTCATACGAGTACCTGACATCGTACAGGCTCAGGTCCATCGCTTAACGACACATCCAGCGTGGTCAAAGTGTTACCTTACCTCCCAGATAGAAAACCTAAGAGCCTCGGCCGGAATTCGAACTTGTGATCATGAGCTACGGTATAAATAGGGAATTATTTCAGCTTCATTTTGCCTCTCAAAATTAGAGGTAATTCCAATGCTTTGAACACCTTACTCTGAACTGATAGTTAAGCTGAACACCAACATATGCCACTGAGGATGACACTGTGGTGTACAAAACCTGTTTCAATAAGACAGAATCAGACAAGACCAAGCAAACATAGTCCATCACGCACAAAATAATGTAATAGTTTTCATCTTCAAAATCGAGGCAGTACACAAAATCATATGAGCTGGAAAAAACTATATTTTTTAAGGCCGTGGTAGCCGTGCGGGCTAGAGCGTTGGGCCTAGGTTACACGGTCTCACTATGGCTGCGGGTTCGAATCTCGTCCGGGAGAGTTTTATTTCGTAGATGGAACTCCCTCCCGGGGCTATGGATGTTGTGTAAATAAGCAAATAACACCGTTATAGAGTACAGACATGGCTAATATGCATCGTATAAAGGCTAAAAAAAAAATAACATTTCTCCAACTTAATGGAGGTAGAGGACGGGACGGTAGCCCGGGATGATCCCCAGAACCTCGCTTTACCAGCCTCTGACCAGCAGTGGTGGCAGACCGAGAGGGACAGGAAGAGCTTAATTAATGTGAATACTTGAGGGGAGAAACTGGCCAGTTCCGGCACACCCTATGTAGTAGCTACTTAAATAATTGCTAACAGGTCTCTAGGCCAGGACCGGCTCAGCCTTCGAGAGGGTTGTGGAGGTAACAATGGGATACTGGGATTAGGCAAAAAGATTATCATAATAAGTTTAATGAAAACAATGAAAAAAAATCTTCCCTGATAAGAAACTGATTTTAATAATTTTAAATATTTAGTAGAAGTCTAAGATAATGATGCAAAATGGGCAACTGAGAACATATAATTATCACATGATATTTAATTGAATTAAAAATGACTGTAAAATATAATTAATGTAATTTTAAAGAGACCAAACAAATGATAGGACGTAAGTTGAACAGATGAAGGGTGGAAAATGGGCATATTTCCAAGAGAACAAAAGATGTGTTGAACTCTTCACACTATGATTAATACACCAACACATACACACCTGCCACTTTTATATCTATAGTTTAGGGAGGTATTGTAAATGTGCGAAAATCCCAGATACAGTTTTCAAGGAATTTTCACACTTCAAGGTCTTTTTAACACTTTTGACTATTTTCGCTATGATGTCTCTCTATGTTTGTGTTAGTTATAGTGACTGATGCCCGGGCTTTACAAGCTCATATCGCCGACTAACAGATTAAAAAAACTTTAAAAAAATTTTTTCCGGCATTTAGTCTTCTTTTTTATTTTTTTGAGAATATTTCGGGACACATCCACGTCCCTTCTTCTGGTCACTATGAACCTTTGGTATGAATATATGGTTCTTCGTGACTAGAAGAAGGGATGTGAAAGTGTCCCGAAATATCGTTAAAAAAATAAAAAATAAGACACCTCTGGGAAAAAAATGCCGAAAAAAACAACATAGTAACATCCCAGAGAAGTTTAAGTAACAAACCTAGGTTTATTAACCTAGGGCAGGGATCTTTAACATCGTACAGACTCGGGACCATCGCTTAACAACGGCGTTCTCAAGGTTTTTCACCTCCAAGATAAACAGACTAAGGGCCTCGCCCTAATTGATTAATTATTATTGGGGAAGTACTGTGATATTAATAATATGTAAATGTTAAATAAATATGAAATTAAAATAAAATTAATAATAAATAATAAAATTAACACACATCCTGTAGAAATTATAGCTGAAACTACAGCGACTTCATATACTAATTCACAAATTTAGTTACTTCACTGTTTTTATACAAATAAATATAACTAATTTAGAGGGCGCCGGTAGCTCAGTAGTATGCGTGCTTGTCTTCTGAGCTCAAGATCGTGGTTTTGAAACCCGACCGAGGCCCTTAGTTTATTTTATCTGGGAGGTAAAATAAACTTAAGCACGCCGTCCTTCGGATGGAACGTTAAACGATGGTCCCGAGCCTGTACGATGTCAGGTACTCGTTCACCACCCCTACCCTAGGTGATTAAAAATTTAGAGTAGGCAAAATTTAGGACTCCCACAGTAGAGTCGGGTTCATGTCCACCAGAGTGGTCGTAGGCGATTATAACCTCTTAGTTAAAGCCCGGGCATGAGTCATAAAACCTAACCTAACCTATAATGTGATGTGTTTTACCACAATTATAATATACTAAAGGTTTATAAGAAAGTTGTATAGTTGCATTTAATTTATCTATCCAGTTTTTAGTTGGAGTCAAGTAACAAGATGGTGGGGTGGAGGTTGGGGTGGTGCCTTTCCACCAAACCACCCTGGCCCAGGTTCTCCATTTTCCTCGGCATTGCACCAAATTAATGAAGATTTATTAGTGAAACTAATTAAGATGAAAAGGTAATCATGTTCCGTTTAATATAGAGCTCTCCAAGGGGAAACGAGAACCCGGATACAACATCTTTTTACAATTTATGTTAGCTTTTCTGTGGAGTTGAGCTCCCGCCTGCATGAATACCATACCATTAAAACTAAAAACATATCTCTCATATTTTCTTCTTGACTTGGTTGTTACCTCTAGTGGCTATCTGTAAAATCTTCAGTTTTAACTCAAGTTTTCACTCTACCTTCACTTTGATTTATTTTATAAAATTGAAATAATTTATATATATGGTAGAGCGTTAATTAGATTCAAAGAGCTTTCGTATTTCATATCTCTCTCTGAATGCTGACTGAATCGGTCTACAAAAAAAAAATGAATCTGTATGTTCCTCTTTGAACGCAATCATTCTTATTATCATAGTCTTAATTAACTAGGTGTGCAATGCATTCTGCTGATGCAAAAACTGAGCTGAGTCAGTCTAAATTTATTGAATCATACTATTAATGTGATCGGTACACACATACAAGTAGTGCATTTGAAATGGGGCATATGAATCGGTTTGTGATCACTGGATGGAACCGTAGGGTTTTCAAGTTTGCGCACTTTTACCGGAACTTTTTCTCGGTGTTTAACATGAAGATCTGTTCGACCAAACGACACAATTTCTAAATCACCAATGATAATTTTCTTAGGTTTGAAGTCAGTTAAAATAGGTGTTATGGCGTACCGTTGTGGTGCATGATTCCTTTGGATATCTCGGATATTCAGACCTAAACCGAAAAGGGCATCGCCCGGATTTTTACATTTGAAATCGAAAAATTCTATTTTGCGCGAGAATTTTGCCTGTCAATTGATTTCAATGGGGATTTCGTTTTTCGGTGATTATTCCTGGTATGTTCGATTTCAGATTAGTAGTAAACCATCGTCACCGTGTCCACTACCATCGTGGCAAATTTCAATGTGATCGGTAAAGGGGTTTAGGAGGAGTACGAGTACAACGAAATACATGAGTTAAAATTATTTAAAATTTCGTATCGATTTAATGAACCCTCCACACATATGCAGGACATTTTCATAACTTCCCCTATACTTCGTATAGCTGAAGGCATGGTTACGGGTTTGAATCCCGTCCGGGAGAGTTTCATTTCATAGATAGAACTCTCTCCGGGGCCTTGGATGGAGTTCTGAATAGTATAGTATAGTAGTATAGTGTAAATAACGAATAAACCCATTATAACTTTAGAGTCATGAATGAAAACTGCGCAACTTCATAAAGCCCAAAAAAGAAGTTATGTTTAAAAAAAAATATGTCATCAGATAGCCTGATGATGAAGGCAACCCTGAAAGCCGGTTAGCACAAAATAATAAATCTATACTTCAAGTTTCATTTTTATTTTGTAACCTGTCACAGAATTGAAGATTTAAAGACCTAAATAGATTATTCTGGATCTTTTGCAATGACCAGAAAACCCTCCGGAGATCCTCGAATTTCCAAAAATAAGATGATAGCCTCAGTTATGTATTGTTTCCAAGGTTCAGGCATTATGATAATTATATATATAATGTTGAATTCTTGACTCCGAGTTACAATTTGGCAATGTCCCAATAGTCTTGTATAATATGGGGGAAAAAGTTGCTTAAAATCATTGTTGTGATTTATAGAAAAATGGGAAAAGACAAAATAAAGAATAGAGAAAGAAACCATCCACCAAGTTATTTTACTTCCCCAGCTTTACGAAGTATAAGGGAAGTTATGTAATCGGTCAGAAATTCGATGCCGAACTTTCAATGGAATTTCCCGTTTTCCAAGATCCTGATTCAAAAAATACTTTTTAAAAAAATTCTGTGTATCTGTGAACACGATAACTCCCGACAGAATTAATGTATCGACACGAAATTTTATATGTGTATCCCAAACCTAAAGACGACACCAAATCGGCCAAATAGATTGGCTTTGGCGAGAGCGAAAACGTGATTATTTTGTGCTTGGGAAAAACATAGCCGATGATACAACGACGAAATGTTTTTTTGGAATATATTCAATGGGTATCAACTTTTTTACAACGATATTACCGGTTCATTGATCAGAATAAGGAGCAAAATATACCCTAAAATAGGGAATGATATACGTATCTTGTTTCGGTTAGGTAATGTGGGGTATATAGAATAATTGAAATGAAATTGCTTGAATAGGGTCATGTGAAATTAATTATTCAAGGTAATGAGGAGTTAAAAAGTTCAAAAGGCAGTTAAATTACAGATTGGGATGAAAGTTTACTGAAAGAGATAGGGAGAGATTCTATGGTTGGGGAATACTGAATGGCATTTAATGGTCGGTCGAGTACAAAACGACTGTTGGAAATAGCTTTTCACGAGGTTGGGTCCACCTCTGTTTTTCACTTAAAGGGAATGTTTTAGGTTCAGGGGGGGGGGGGGGGGGGAGGCGTTTTGAAATTATTGGCAGGAGGGGAACTCCGGAATTAGACAAATCTGATCCGTCCGGTTTTATGAGCTATTTATACGAGCGGGGTGAGGCAGGGTTTATTGTCGACCTCGACCATGCTAATCGGCCACCCATTGATGAGGATTTCCGATACTCGTTCATTAGTTTCTGGACACATTGGGATCGTCTGTTTTCCGTTTTAAATTGTTTCAATCTTTAGCCGCGGAAAAAAAAAAAGTATGCTTATAATAATAGTTTTCAGAAAATAAATCAAAGAGCAAAATCAGATTTACACTTTTATTTTTAGTTAGTTATTGTGGCTTTAACGAGCGCTCTGGAGGACAAGAGCCAGAATCAACTCTGGAAGTACTAAATTTTGCCAACCCAGATTTATTTAAGGGTCTTTAACGAGTGTTTGACATCGTACAGGTTCTTCTAAATACTGCTTAAAAATTATTAAATCACGCCCAAGATGTCAATTATTTCATGTTATTACTAGAATATGTTGGACAATAATAATAGAACAAGTAATAAGGATAATTATATAATTATAACTAATAATAATATAATATTTCCTTGAGAAAACCGTTAGGCATTAAAATATATTTAATTAGAAACAGTACCTACCTAGTGAAATGGACGTTCTTGGTATGTATGGTTCTATTCAATTTTTATTGTATAGTATCAGTGTTATTTATGTTCATTTTATTATTTAATTCCTTTATGGAGCAAAAAAAAGAATAGTAATAAAATAATAAATAATAATAATATCCATTTCGCAAGATCAGTAATGGACTGGGAAGTCTTTATACTCCCCTTTAACGAGCCCTAGCTATACAAAGTATAAGAAAAGTTCATTAGTTTTTCACTTAAAGGGAATGTTTTAGGTTCAGGGGGGGGGGGGGGGGGGGGGAGGCATTTTGAAATTATTGGCAGGAGGGGAACAACGAAGGGCTCCGGAATTAGACAAATCTGATCCGTCCGGTTAATATGTGGGTAAACTATCGTCTGATAGTTTACAGAAAGTAAATCAGAGAGCGAACTCATACTTTGACTCAAGTGTATAATGAAGGAACACTTTAATTTTTAGTTAGTTATTATGACCCATGCCCGGGCTTTAACTGCGAGGTCATATCGCCTACTACCAGAGCGCTGATAAAGAGTTACTAATTAAAGGTGGATAACTGAGGGCGTGAGAATGAGTGACGTACAGGGATGATAAATACATAAGCACGTCGTCCTTCAGATGAGATCTTAGGCAATTGTCTTGGGGATGTAGGGGTTAGGGTTTATGACTCATGCCCGGGCTTTAACTACGAGGTCATATCGCCTACTACCAGAGCGCTCTTTCGTCACTCTGGTGGACATGAGCCCGACTCTACTATGGGAGTCCTAAATTTTACCTACCTAGGTTTATTCACTTGGGGTAGAACCCTTTAACGAGTATCTGACATCGCACAGGTTCGGGACCATCGTTTAACGTCCCATTTTCAAAGATAGATTTTTCCTATGAGATATATATATATTTTTTAAATAATTTAAATCATTATTGTGATCTAATGCTATTCTATTATTCCTAATATTATATATAATATTACTTATTACTATTTAATCCTATTATTATTTACTATTTATTAATCTGTTTATGTCGTATTAATTTTTATTATCATTTTATAACATTTATTATAACTAGGCTCAAATCTTATAATTCACAATTAATATCTGAAATTAATATTATTATACCGAACCAAAAGATTATAATTATTTTGATTTGAATTTTTAAGGTCAAAGATATATATCTATATTGATAAGATCCTTTCTTGTTCGTAAATAAAATTCATTATGTACTTAGGCGAAGGTATAATTTGATTTTTAAACAAGTTGTTATTATATTTTGTTGTTCTATACTTGAACGCTTAATTTGTAAATTATGACGACTATACTCTGACGGTCATCTGACCAAGAGGTCGTCTTTAGTATACGATTCTTGTTTTCGAATTATTTGTATATGTGTATTTTATTTATAAATAAATAAAGACTTAATAATAATATTTTTTTAAAGTAATATTTTAATTGCATATTTATAATCGGCTACAAATAAAATTAACAAAATAAAAAAAAATAACACACACAAAAGGCAGTAAAATGTGAACACGATTTCAGATTTTCGAACGATTAAAATACATATACTAAAATATGTATTTGTATTATTAAAATAATATAAGACGGTTTATTATTAAAATATTAGTGACTGTTATCAAAAAGGGGGAGGAAAGGATGGCAACATGGTAATTTGGATTGCCTTTCAGAATATATATCAAGTATTAAACTAACGATAAATCTATGGGACAAGTACCCCCACCTTCATGAGTGGGATATTAATATGAGGCTGTAAGACACACGATGTGACCGGACTAATTGAGACGTCAGAGAAGAGGGAGGGGAGGGGGTAAGGAGAGGGAGCACTGCCGTGGTTGGACAGATGAAATATAGTCCAAGTTGGCTTTGGAGTCAAGGGGTTTTTTTTTTTTTTATCTGAAGCCAAGCCACAGACTTAGTAAGAGAGCCGTGTGGTCTAACCCCTCAGTCATTGGACAAATAAACACTGATTTAAAATAGGATACTGTCTCAGTTGTGTGAGGAGGGGAGAGATTCTGAAACATACGACCAACACAAGAGTTGTGGGTCTTTGAAACTAAAAGTAGAGGTTACACATTGTAGGGTTCCATACCTCTACAATATTCTCATCATTTTTTTTTTTTTTTTTTTTTTTTTCCCCCAGCTATACGAAGTATAGGGGAAGTTATGTAATCGGTTAAAAATTCGATTTTCCGACCTCCTAGATAACTCCCGATAGATTGAATGTATCGACACGAAACTTTAAATTATTGACAACTCAAATATTTGTAAATGTCATGTTAAGGCAGGATCCCCCCTCCCTCTCCTCAGGGACCTCCCATGGATTGTCATTATTAGGTAACCTAAAAATTGTATAAATATGACAACCTAACAAATTTAAAGGTCACTTTTGTTCTTTGTGTCGAAAGTGGAACATTTTATTTATTTTATTAGCTTTTTACTATATCGACACAAATAGCAGAAATGTATTCGGAAATCCTCTCATCTACTAATAAATAAACATTTAATAATAAGATATTTCGGTACTTTTCCTCAAATTACCTGCCACTGTTTCTTTTTCGGGAGAACCTGAACTGCTTGAATAAAAGAGCTCACATGAGGGCCAAGAATTAATTTTTTTCCGATAAATGAATGATTTGTACATGATATAATTTTATAAGTAATTAAAGTTTGCATGCTGGAATTATTTTTATATATTTAAATAAAATTACTTACGTTTATTCTGGATAATTAGAAAATTTGATAACGTCAACTCACCTGCAAAAAAAAAAAAAAAAAATAAATAAATAAAATAAGTAAAAGTTACAAAAATTAATATAAAAATGTACATTTATAATAATAAAATGCCAGGCGAGAAACATCGAGTGTTTTCAAACATCAAATCGAAAGCGTTATTTGTCATTTATTACATGATTGTAATTACAAAAACATAACCAAACAACCACTTCCCTTTCGTATTATTTACTGAAAATTGATTGATGTCCTTATGGGGTTTTGTTTACACATAAAATTTTGTGATAGATTCATACCATAGGGAGTTATCATGATCACAGGTACACACACAAACAGATTTTTTTTTTCATATTTGGAATCTGATGGTCGGAAAACATGAAATTCCGTTCAAAACTCGGCATCGAATTTTTGTCCGATTACATAACTGGGGAAGAAAGTTGAATGACGTTACGACTTAATTCCAGTACATTATGACTAGATGTCTTCAGCCATATTGAAGAGAAACAGATACACAAAATCAAAGAAGTCTCTGTACTCTTCCTTGATCAATATTTACAAATGTCTCTTTGTTTCTTCTACTTCGCCTTGCTCTTCCTGGACTGGTTCTCCTCTCTACTCCGTCTGGAGAGTACTTCTTCAGTACCCAGAACACGTATGTCAGCTTCTTAGACAATGTCCTCCAGAACCACTCATCTTATTGTCATCACACCTTACACTAGTCTCCTCTGTCTTTTAATTACCTACCTCATTCATCTCCACTACTGTTAAACACCATACTATCTGTCTTAATCGATTACTTATTGACTCTTTTTTTGTACCCCACACCTAGGTAAGTAGATTTTCTATTCAATTTTTACACGATAACTGCCGATAAAATGAATGTATCGACACGAAATTGCATACATTTGTATACATTGATTTTCAGCGGAATCAGCCGAAGGGAGCTAAATTCCAAAACCCCACTTAACTGGCTTATGTAATGAATGTATCGACATAGAATTTTATATTTAAAGTCAAAACCCCATGAGGGCAATACATGTTAAATTTCAGTGAATTCGGCCGAAAGGAAGGGGGGAATCAGAAGAGTACTCAACTCGAAAATCCTTATACATTAAAACCCCTCTCCTTACGGACAATTTTGCGATGTCCCGGACCGAAGTATAGGAAAACAATGTATTTTTACCCCCCTAGCAACGGACACCACTCTGACGGACGCGGACAACCAATTTTTCGTCATCAGATAAATTTACCTCTCCTAAGCAGACACTTACAAAAAATTCATTTGAAAAAAGTAATTTTGAATGCTTTTTATTATTCTTAGAATTCGCTGTTTGTGAAACAGGTATACATACCTACTGTTTAGTTTATTAACTTAAAATCCAACACAACTGCTTTATAACTTAGAGATGTTTTCGCCACTTAGAACGAGTCAAAAAATTCCACTATATTTATAAAAGACACAATATATTCGCTGGTTAGAGCATTGTAGTCATAAGTCTCCTGCCTAAGTTTCCTGTACACTTGACAATGCTCTAACCAGCGAAATATATTGTGTATTTTATATAAATATAATGGGGCATTTACCCATATTCTTAACAGATTTTTCAAAATTTTAATAAAATAGAGATAGAATTGTACAATCTGCCTTTTTTGCTCTGAGTTATGAAGGACATACGGGATTGAAAAATTTGTCGAGGCGAGAAGTGTTAGAGGTAGGGTGTGTGTGTGTGTGTGTATGTGTCTGTTGATTTGTGGTCCACTCGTCCGGGCTATTGGCAACGTAAATGACTCGTAATGAGAGGTGTGTTGTGGAGAGAGGGAGAGAGAAGGACCATGAAATAACCATGAGGTTGGAAAACATATGGGAGAAGCACTCCAGCCAGCCGTAGCAAGAATTGTGAATAGGCAAAAACATGGTGCTTCACTTCAATGTCAACACAAACCACTCACATTTCCACTCTTGACAGATAAATGTGTTACCAACAATTTATGCTGCAAAAAAACAGGGTTCGTATTATTACTACTTCCCCAGATATAAGGGAAGTTATGTAATCGGTACGACTTTTTCAATAAAATTGCATGGGTTAGATTTTATGACTCATGCCCGGGCTGTAACTACGATGTCATATCGCCTACTACCAGAGCGCTCTTTCGTCACTCTGTTGGACATGAACCTGACTCTACTGTGGGAGTCCCAAATTTTGCCTACCCTAAATTTTTATTCACCTAAGGTAGGGGTCTTTAAGGAGTACCTGACATCGTACAGGCTCGGGACCATCGCTTAACGTCCCATCCGAAGGACGGCGTGCTTAAGTTTATTCTACCTTCCAGATAAAATAAACTAAGGGCCTCGGTCGGGTTTCGAACCCACGTTCTTGGCACGAATACCAGTGAGCTACCGGCGCCCTTTTAAAATTTCATGTTTTCCAACTTGATTTCAAAAATTAAAAAAAAAAAATACCTGTGAGGGAGGACGACACCTATTAATTTTCAGCGAAATCGGTCACAGGAAAGGAGAGGATTAGGGGGAAAGCTCAACTCAAAAATACCAATAACTGCCGATGTAATGAATGTATTGACATGACATTTTATATTTAAAATCAAAAACTCACAAGGATGGCACCTATCAATTTTCAGTGTATTCAGCCGAAAGAGAGGGAGGATAGAGAAGATGGCTCGACTTACATACCCTAATAACTGGCGGATATAGTGATGTAATGACAACAATTATTATTAGAATTCCGGGTCCACTATTTAAGTCAAATATCCAGTTTTAGCCCAAGGATTTAAAGTGAAATCGTATTTGACTAATTTTTGCTGGGGAAGTAAATAGCCGGTGATTGACCGAGGACTTTTTTTTTTTTAATTTTTGCGTGTTATAAATCATTCTCGACAACAATATATCTATGTAACGAAAAAGCATTACCGCACTATAATACCACATATAGTCTATAATATATTGTATAATATATCCTTTGAAAGTACTTGACGAGGACAGATTAAAAAAAAAAATTAAGTAAATTTCCTGCAATATACTTCGCCATTTCAAAATCAATAGTTGACATAGAGGCTTCTGAATCCCCATACTAAAATTTGTGTTGATACATTTCATTATATCGGCAGATACTTACAGAGTGACCTACCATTGTCAAGTATTAGATTAATAATTAAACTTAGAGGTGAACTGTTGCATCTAAGCTATACACCTATCAATCAATATACCTCCGAAGATATGGACTTTGTATGCCCAATGTGTTACAGCCCCTGTAAAGAAACGTTGGTCACGATGCCCGGATGGCCGAACGACGTACGCATACTTCCCGGACGTCCAGGTACGCCTTGACTCAACATGGGTACAGCCTAATCACTGGACGTCTCAAATATTATCAGGTCATGGTGATTTCAACTCCAAGCTGTTCTTCTTTCACAGGAAGAACACCCCGAACTGTTCGTGCGGCGGTATCGAGACTGCAGAACATGTGGTCCTCGAATGCCCGCTGTACGACCAAGCTAGGGTGGAGTTGATTCATGGGACAAGATCGTATTTGGGACTAGATCTACGGCAGATGGTGACGGAAACTGACTACCCGATGTTCTGCCGATTCGTCGGCTCCTGGCGGGAGCAGAAACAGGCAATGTAATGATCCCGAGCTTTGCCTAAACGTAGACTGGGTGATGTTGCTGCAACGCAAGGCGCACCCTCTTTTAAAACTGAAAAAAAAAAAAAAAAAAAAAAAAAAAAAAAAAAAAAAAAAAAAAAAAAAAAAAAAAAAAGCCCCTGTAAAGAAGATATATACGTATCACTTCCTCATTATCTGACCCAAATATGATGATTTAAAAAATAAAATATTTAAAAACAACATAGATACTTCATTTATGTTGGAATTATTAAATGGTAAAGATTGGCAACTACTGGTAAATTATTGCAAAGAGGCTTACGATTTCAGAAACTGTGAATTAAATAAATAAATAAATAGGAACAAATGTATATTTATTATTTTATTTTTATTTGTATTTTAGAAACAAACATTAGTTGTTAATAAATTTATAAGATAATATTATTTATATGAATCTAGACTCCTCAAGACGGCTTAGGCCATTGAGTTTGTCTTCATAAAAGGTCACATTATTGTATTTATGTTTTGTATGTAATTTTCTATTATGTTAATTGAATAAAGACTTTATTATTACTTATATCGGCAGTTATTTGGGTTGAGCTGATTCCGCGGAAAAATTAATAGGTTCTGTCCGTATATGTTGAATTCACATATGAAACATCGTATCAATACATTCATTACAACGGCAGTTATTAGAGTTTTTGTGTGTTTGCGTCGATATGGCTGAAAATTAATAGGTCTCATCCGTTAAAGGAGTTTCTTCGAGTATTCTGGATACACATATAAAATTTGTGCCGATACATTCATTCTATCGGGAGTTTAACGTGCTAAATTAAATTTCATGACGATAAATGTGTTTTCAAACACACATACAAAATTTCGTGACAATATATTCCTTTTATTAAATTTAATTTCTAACCAATTACATAACTGCAGAAGTTATAATGGGTTATAAAATCGGTAGTCTAACTAAAGGTACAAAAAACTGCAGGATGTGCAATACGTCCATAGTCAGACAAATAAATAAAAGCAAAATAAATCTAATTTGTACTAATTACACGCAGATACAATTATGTTCTAGTTAAATCTAACACGCACACAAGAAACAGTTTAAAAAAACAAAACTTGCATGTCCAAACGCTTCGTGCATTCAACGATTTCTTCCACTACTGGTTACGGACATAAATTCAAATGGGATCTCTTTGCAACCTACCACATTAATTCATTTTTTCTCTCATTGTTCAAAAATAATAAAATATCCATAATAAAAAAAAAAATCGTATTTAATATTCAAAAACATTATTTGATACATAGTTTGTTGTTATTTATATACTAATTTATTTTATTTCTCTTTTTTATGTATTTTATCATCATTTTATTTGTTTTCATTTATACATATATTTTTTTTATATTTGTTATTGTTATTTTTTCTTTCTCTTTTTTAGATTTCGCACATTGTGACCTGATGCAGGGACGTAAGAACCTTCCGAAATGTCGTCATGAAAAAGACACTCGTGAAAATTTTATAAATAATTATTATATTAATTTTAATTAAATCAAAAAAGTTCTCTACTTAATTTATTAATATTATTATATTTTTATATTCATATTTTTGAATATTTCATATTTATTTATTCATTTCATTTTATTTTTTAATAGTATTGTGTCAGAGTCTAGATTTCGAAAAACTAGGGATATTCTTGAATTTAAATGTTACAGCGCCCTAATTCCAAAAATGAAAACATGTTTGTGAACACGATAACTCCCATTAGAATACATTTTACATGAGTCCAGAACCCCATAAGGACCACAAATATTGATTTTCAGCTAAATCAGTCAAAGGGAAAAAGGGGATGAGGGGAGAGGAAAAAAAAACTGTAATAACTGTTTTAATGAAAGTATCGGCATAAAATTTCATATGTTACGTTAGTTAGTTATTGGCCTTATCTACGAAGTCATATCACCTACTACCAGAGCGCTGTGGACATGAGCCCGACTCTACATGGCTTAAATTTTGTCTACCCTAAATTTTAATTTACTTAAGATCACATCACATTTTTATATTATTGTAACAACATTGTGAAAGGATAAGAGTTAATAAAAATAATTAATTGATTTGTTCAACATGAAAAAATCTTTGTTCAACATGAAAAAATCTTTGTTCAAGCAATTAGTTTTATAAAACAATAAAAATTTAAAAAAATAAACTAATGATAAAAAATTAACTACAGTGACAATAAAATATACTTTTTCATACATATTTTCAAAGTCCGACAACATTATCGATACACCGACACTTGTTGAAAAAAAAAAGGACGAGAAAGAAAAAAAAACGCGGAACGATTTCGTTATTGAGTCGTTCGAGTTGCCTTGAATATCAAATGATACTGGTCATGTATATTTAATTTTCAAACTGTACAGACAGAAAGGAAAAAAAAAAGTTGGTCGATCCTGAATGGATTTAGCCTACTGTACTTCGAGAGCTAAATATAGGTTACGTTATACGTTATAGAGTTAGTTAGTTATTACGACTCTACTACCAGAGCGCTCTTCCGACGCTCTGGTCGACATGAGCACTCAACTATTAAAGTCCAAAATTTTGCATACCCAGATTATCTGACATCGGGACCATATTAACGTCTCATCCGAAGGAAGGCGTGCTCAAGGTTTTTTCACTTTTCAGATAAAAAACCTAAGGGCCTCGGAGTAGGATAGTACGCTACCTCTGACTACTGGTGCTCTATACGTTACACAGAGTTAAAAAGCGCTTTGAATAAACTCACCGCTTGAATTATAATTATTTACAAAAATATGACAAACATTTGGGCACTTATAAAAAAACAAATCACCAATGTACTTCCCCAGTACGAATTACGTTTTCCCTTTCCCTCCAAAATCAATCGACTGTTTGAGCTAATAAATCGATAGTTGGTTTACATAGAGACTTCTCAATCCTCATACTGAATTTTATGTCGATACAATCATTATACCAGGAATTATCGTGTTCACAGATATACTGACTTTCTATTTTAATTTTTGGAAACAGGGGGTCGGAAAACATGAAATTCCGGTGAAAACTCAACATAAAATTTCTGACCGATTATATAACTTCCCCTATACTTCATAGAGTTTGAAGAATATAATATGTCCTTTAATGTTAATAAATAAGAAACTTAAATTCATAATTTGCTTTCAGTTTTATTTTTTTTGAAGAAGTCATCCAATAATATCCTATATGTTCTACGTTATTAATTTTTCTTTCATATTTGTAATATTATTAATTTTATTAGTTATTTCTTTCTATTATTTATATACACCTATATATATTCTTTTTGTATACTATTTCGTTATGTTTACAATTCTTGTGGAATAGACAATATTTTACAAAACGTAGTCTTATTTAATTACCGTTTTATGGTTTAACAGAAATATAATATTATTATACTGAAAAATAATAAAATATATTAGCAAAATGAGAAATAAATAAATAAATAAGTTCACGAGTAGACACCATGCACCCACCTTCGACAGCTTACTCAACCTCTCTTATTTAAAACAATTTACGGTACTTGTAAAAGACTTCTGAGATGGTTATTAAGAGATTAGACGAGTCCACTTTAAAATATTTAGAAAAAAAAAACTAATGCCAAATTAAAATTGTGTGAATAAATTATGTAGTAGAGATAAATTAGCAGGAAGATCAATAGAGGGCGTTGATAAATAAGTTTCCTTTGATAAATCAAAGGTGATGTGTGGACGAGGTGTCAACTGGGGACACATATGAGAGGTAACACAGATCCAGTTTAAATACAGAATGTGAAAAGTGTCAATGATAAAATGGGATTCAGGGTCAATGGAATCCATCAAAACTCCACGAGACACAAGCAAACTGTCTCTCATATGACAGCCTACTGGACAGTCAGCTGTTTACGCAGTTATAGGATAGACCACAAGTTGATGGAGTCGAAAGGTGGGGGAAAATGGGAGAGTAGTGGGGGACAGCCATGCCTTGATAGCTCTGCACAGTGAGACTTCATCTCACACGGGGAGGAAATCAGGAAAAAAATACATCCCCAGAAAAAATTAATGAAGCTGAAAATTGATGTCGATATATTCATTACTTCGGCGAATTTGGCATAAAATCAATACGTATCGATCTTAGTGGGTTCAGAATACACATAAAAAATTTCGTGTCGATACATTCATCCTATCGGGAGATATCGTGTTCACAGACACTTTTCATTTTTGGAATCAGATCAGAAAACATGAAATTCTGCTGAAAACTCCACATCGAATTTCTGACAGATTGCATAACTTCCCCCTACACTTCGAAAGCTGGGAAAATAAAATGTCATTTTGAAACTCATATTTTTTAGATGTTTGCTAGCATTACGCGAAAAGGGTTATTCCTATCGAAAAAGTGGTTCTTATAACAATATTAAATTTCCAATAGCTAATATGTCCTCAGATTTGAGATAAGTACGTCCAACAATGATACAACCTGACATTTGGTATTGCCATTTTCTCCCTTTAAGCACATTCGCACGTTGCATATATTTTTAATACAGTAAATATCTATTTGTAAATAATAATAAAAAAAGAACAATTTCTCCTAAGGAGGAAGTGCGTCAATATGCTCACATAACCATGTCGGTGACGTAAATAATTTTATTTATATAATCTAGGAGTGCAATGTCTTCCATGCTATGGTGCACTACTTAAATTGATTTGAAAAGTGGTAGAAATACTTTCTATAAAATTAAATTGATTTGAAAAGTGGTAGAAATACTTTCTATAAAATGTTTTAATCTATATTTCTCATGGCCTGCTACGTAAGACCTTTAAAACTATGTTTAATTCAAAATTCGAAACCTATATTAGCAGTGTCTTCCCTCCAAAAATGAACGCTGGTTGTATTTTTGGTTTTTTACAGTAACCTCGAAAAGTCAACCGTTAAAAGCTATTGTATGTTTCGCCCCACTCTCCGCCCCCTCTCTTGTACAAAATTTGGAGATGACACATGGTCTACATTTAAACCGGGCTTATTGTTATTTGGGAAATTTCATTAAAATCCGATATTTCCGTTTTTGCGGCAACTAGTTACAAACACCAACCCGGACAGATAAAACTACAGATTTATAGAAAGTTTTACTGAAGGCTATCTGTTATAGATAGGTATATATATATATATACTGTGCAGACATTTTATTGCCAACAATTCCTTCATATATCACATTAATATATATTCAATGGTTTGGGCAGCGTATGCAATAACTGAAGCGCCATGAACGGCCGTCTCTCCTCGACTTGCTTCACTTTTGTCATCACTGCTCAGCTCCCTTATGATAAATCGAGAAGACGTATAGCCAACGTCCACCGGAAAGAAATATGCTTCCCAATGGTGAAAAAATCATCCTATCTGTTAAGTAGTTTGCGAGATCAAAAAAAACAAAAAAAACTCACTTTATAGTTAGTTATCCTGACTCATGCCCGAGCTTTAAATACAAGGTCATATCGTCTAATACCAGAGCGCTTTTTCAACGCTCAAGTGGACATAATCCCCACTCTACAAAGGGAGTCCTAAATTTCGCCTACATATTTAGTTACCAAGGATAAGGGTTTTTAACGAGTATAGGCTCAGGACCATTGCATAACGTCCCATCCAAGGGATGGCTCAAGGTTTTTTTACCTCCCCCACAAAAAAAAAAAAGAAGAAGGGCCTCTACCGGGTTTCGAATCCGCGATCTATTTTTCTTCATATATGTATGTATATATATTCATATATTCATATGAATTCTTCATATATATATATATATATATATATATATATATATATGTACATACTTTCCCTGGCGCTGCGGTCCTTGTAAAACCTGGTCCTCCGCAATGATCTGCCGCCAATCTTCTGTATCCTCGGCCTGCCGTCTCCACACATCTTCCTCCAGCCAACGATCTCCCTCTCCTTCTTTGTCCTTCCGGGTGTCCCTCCAATCCTCCTAGGTAGTGTCTGACTCATCCTTTGCAGATGTCCAACCAATTGCAGCCGTCCTTGCTTCATGAAAGCCACCAGCCCCAAGATTTCGTATAAGTCCCTCAGCTCTCTATTGGATCGTATCCTCCATCTATCCCCAGTGGATGTTACTATATACGTACAGAATAGAACGCCATTAGCTAGTTTTTGGCGAACGTAGCAGTCTGGGCATGTCTATGATAAAAATACGTTTGTGAAACTTGCATTCATGCTGATGTGTGTTGAATAATTCAATTATTGTTTCAGTATGTCGTATACAATTACAAGCAGACTTGAGAAACTACAAAGTCATATAAAAAACAATGTTATAGGATTTCATGAGTTAGATTCTAAAGACACTAAGATATACCTAAAGACTGTGTGAAACTGTCATCGTTGAATGTACTTCCCCAGAACGAATTAATCAATCAACTGTTTGCTCCCCTCCAAAACCTGTCGACCGTTTGCGCTAATATTAGTTGACTTACATGGGGGGTTCTAAATCTTCATATTGAATTTTGTGTCCATATATTCAATACATCGGCAGTTATTGTGCTTTTTGAGTTGAGCTTGATTCCGCTGAAAATTAATAAGTGTCATCCTTATGGGGTTTTGAATTCACTTATCAAATTTTGTGTCGACACATTCATTATAATAGCAATTATTAGAGTTTCTGATTTAAGCCTCCCCCTATTCCCCCCTTCCCTTTGTCCGATTTGGCTGAAAATCGATGTTGACCATACGGAGTTCAGGTCACACAAATAAGATTTTGTGTCTATAGGTATTCTATAGGCAGTTATCGTCCATAAACACATAAAGACATTTTTTTTTTTTTTTTTTTCGCATTTTAAATCTGGAGGTCAGAAAATATAAAAACTTAGCATCGAAGTTTTGACCGATTACATAACTTCCCTTATACTTCGTATAGAATTAAAAATCTGAATACAGTTAAATTAAAATTCAGGGTTGACATAAAAATAGGTCTCAATGCTTCTACAAAAATATATCAACAGCAAAAACTAACAACAATTATTACATTCGTGCTTATAATAGATGTCTCCTAAAAATCAAAACTTTGTACGACTGAGAAATTAAAAAAAAAAAAAATAAGAATTATACAAAAACGAAGAAAGCGTGTGGCGTTTAAAACAGCGAGGGAAGATAAATGTGAAAGCGGTGCCAAAACCCTATTCTAAACTTAGATCGTCACTGTTTCCGACAACCAAGAAATTCACTTAAGAAATATTAAAAAAAAATTTACATGTAAAAACTCAATCTATTTTAATGTAACATGTAAACTCATACTTAAGTATATATAGTAACTAAAAGCAACAGTTTCTTTTTTTACTTCACGAAGAATAATAACCGGTCAGAAATTTGATGTTGAATTCAACGGAATTTCATCTCTTTCAACCCTCCGATTCGAAAAAATGAAAAAAAAATTGTCCATCTGCGAAAACAATAACTTCTAATAGAATGAATATATCGACACGAAATTTTATATATCTACACTTTTTTTATTTCACGAAGAATAATAATCGATCAAAAATTCGATGTTGAATTAACGGACTTTCATCTCTTTCAACCCTCTGATTCCAAGATGAAACAGAAAAAAAAAAAATGTCCATCTGCGAACACAATAACTTCCAATAGAATGAATATATCGACACGAAATTTTATGTTTTATTTATTTTTTTTTTTAATTCACAAAGAATAATAATCGATCAGAAATTCGATGTTGACTTCAACGAAATTTCATATCTTTCAACGCAGAAAATACATTATCGATGTTTCAGCGATGACTTTTTTTTTTTTTTTTCCTTCGAAATGGCCAATGTTGCAAAATACAATTTGTTTTCGACTGATCTTTCATCACGATGGAGAGGAGGGATCAGGCCGGTCGATCACCGGCTATGTACATCCTCAGCACGAATTTATCAATTACGTTTTCGCTCTCCCTCCAAGATCAATCAACCGTTTAGGGAAAAACAATATTTAACTTACATAGACGCTTCTGAATCCTCATTATAAATTTTGTGCCGATATATTCAATACATCTAGAATGGGATAATCAAGTCGAGCCTCATTTCAGGTCACACATAAATTTTCGTGTCATTTTATAGAGGGGCATCGTGTATACAGTCAGACAGTTTTTTTATTTTTTTCATATTTGGAGTCTGGAGGTCGGAAAACATGAAATTCCAGTGAAAACTTGCCATCGAATTTCAGAGCGGTTAAATAACTTTCTCTATACTTGAAATCGAGCATCAGGATATTATTAGTGAACACCAAGTAACTGAACTTGGGGCATGTTTCTTGAAGGGTTACTGTTTCCTAAAATATCCTTGCTCCGTTTGGGGTGGTGATCCCTCCCCACAAAATGCTCTCTCAACAACCCAGACTCATCGTTATAGTTTGTTTGTGTACTTATCCTTAGAAACAAACCTCCACATAGACTATCCTATTTGTTATTGAAACTGAACTCATGGGGAGGTTATAAAGAAAACCTGCGGTTTTAAAACTATATCTATAAAAAAAAAATAATAATAACAATAATAAAAAAATCGTCGGTGAATCACCAGGTATATACTTCTACAGCACGAAGTAATCAATTACGTTTTCGCTATCCCTTCAAAGTCCCTTAAAATTCAATATTTGACTTACATAGTGCCTTCTGAATCATACAATACAAATCTTGTGTCGATACAATCATTACATCGGCAGTTATTTAGGTATTTGAATCGAGCCCTCGTTCTCCGGTCCCCCTCAATATATTCATTACACCGGCAGTTATTAGAGCTTTTGTGTTAAGCCATCCCTAATCCCCCCATCCCTTTCGCCGATTTGACTGAAAATCGATACGTGTCATCCTTAGAGGATTCTGGATATACATTTAAAATTTCGTGCCGATACATTCATTCTATCGGGAGTTATCCTATTCACAGACAGAAACACGCACATATACAGAATAATTTTTGGAATCAGGAGGTTACAAAACATGAAATTTCATTGAAATCTCAGAATCGAGTTTCTAACCGATTACATAACTTGCCCTATACTTCATATAGGTGGGGAAGTGAGACTATTTCTGGATGCAGCTAAATCACGTAGCCGGCCGGAGTTCAACGGGCCAGATGAAGGCTCGTTACTTAAAGATATTGCTAAGTTTCACCATGGTAATCAAATCTTTGGATATTTAAGGAACTTGTAGTAAGTCTTACTCAGGATGTGTTGCTTTCGATCCTTTTTAGGAACTCAACTTGATGGGATCATGCCAAGCGCATCAATAACTTTAACTTGATTTCCCACTTATCTTTTACTACCATAGCAATACGAAGTCTATGTTGAACTTTCACTGGGATTTCTTATTTTCTGACCTCCTGATTCCAAAAATGTTTGAGAAACACATTGTCATATGTGTAATAAAGCCCGCTGTCTCTCCACTAGAGGTGTAAAACTATCAATATTTTCGATACTACAGGTGTTAAACTATCGATACTATCGATAGTGTAAGGATTTTGTATTTCTGGGACTCACTGAATGGAAGGTAGGTTACATTTACTGTTTTTGTAGAGTGCTTCGTTGTTTTGAACTGAAAAATGAGTCTTCAACGCAAGTCCGATGTGTGGAGTTACTTCGATAAGGATGTGGGTCCAAAAAAAACTGGCTAAATGTCGTTAGTGCAGTGCCGAATACAGAACTTCCGGGAACACTTCCAATTTGAAGGATCACTTGTTGAGAAAACATCACAGCTATTACAACGGGAACGCCTTGTGCACACCTACAGATACAGAAGAGAATAGAGGTAGTGGAAGTCGAATTCGTTTTTACTTGAGCTCAACAAAAACATACGAAAGAAACTCCGTGAGGTACAGGATTCTCTTAAATCGCATTGTTTCATACATAGCCATTGATTTTCAACCATTCAGCGTAGTCGAATTCGTAAAGAAATATAGTCCCTTACATTGTATATCTTGGTTGTCTTCCTTAAATTACTTACATGGTACATGTGTGCATATACATGAGCATAGAGTGACCTAATGTCACTTGAAAAATATTTCGATAGTACTATCGATGGTTTCAAAAACAATTTTCAACGCAACTCCTTCATCATCAGTGGCACATCACCAGTAGTATGGCGTCTAAAGGAACTTACAGTATATTATACTGGTGATGTGCCACTGATGATGAAAAAGTTGTATTGAGAGTCGATTCTGATAGAAAAAAAAAAACAGTGGGAAATCAACGACTTTTATACATATGAGACACCTACTGTTTTTCAATCAAAAAGGTCGAAAGAAAGATAGGGGTTAGGGGTATTTAACACAATAACTAATAACTGACGATGTAATGAGGCCCACTATGTGTGTGAACTATTGATTTTTAGCCAAAATGGTCGATAACTTTTAGAGGGAGAGAGAAAACTTAACTGAT
This sequence comes from Aradus depressus, assembly GCA_963662175.1. Classification (NCBI taxonomy): domain Eukaryota; kingdom Metazoa; phylum Arthropoda; class Insecta; order Hemiptera; family Aradidae; genus Aradus; species Aradus depressus. The sequence goes on from OY759214.1 coordinate 40,989,106, forward strand.
TAATTCGTGCTGGGGAAGTATACTCTTACTTTTTTTTTAATATATATTTTTTATGAGTGTACTGCTATTTTTTCAAGTGCTTGTATGTTTTTTTTTTCTCGAAGTACAACTTTATATTTTATATTTAATATATTTATGGAAGAACAGTGAAAAGATATATAATATATACAAAGAATCTACAAGAAACAGCAATTAACTTAATATTTTTGTGGCACCAAGGGCTGAGATACACGATGCTTCTCCGGTTCTCAAAGTAATTATATTCAGGGAACAATGATCACGAAAATAACTTGCTTCCGCTATTTTCAGGAAGTGCGGAATCGAGCATAAATATTGCATAAAAGTGCATAACTATTAATCGAAATACAGTAGAGGTGTACCCCTGTATTCAAGCTTTCTTTTTACTTCACCAAATTATAGAAGTTATGTAATCGGTCGGAAATTCTATTTCTAGTTTTCAACGGAATTCCATATTTTCTGACCCCTGATTCCAGAACCGAGAAAAAAAATGTATCAACACGAAATTTTATGTTTTTTCGAAACCTCATAAGGACGGCATCCATAGATTTTCATGGAGTGGCTTGACACAAAAACTATAATAACTGCCCAAAGTAATGAATAATATAAACACAAAATTTAGTATTTTGAGACTCAGTAATCAAAGTGTAAGTTTCAACTATTGATTTTTAGCAAAAAAATTTCCGTAGTTTAAGAAGGAGAGGGAAAATTAGTTGATTCATACATTAATTCGTTAGTTATTGTGACTCATGCCCGGGCTTTATTATGAGCTCATATCGCCTACTAACAGACCGCTATTTCCTTTCTCTGGTGGACATGAGCCCGACTCAACTATGGGAGTTCTAAATTTTACCTACCTTATATATTTATTATCCTAGGTTAGGAGTATTTAACGAGTACCATCAATTAACGCCACATCCGAAGGAAGGCGTGCTCATGTTTTTTTACTCATCCCACATAGAAAACTTAAGGGCCCCAACTGGGTTTCGAACCCGCGATCTTGTGCTGTAAACATGCCTCATTCAATAATAAAATTTCCAATGATTTTTTTTTTTTTAATGGGGTATAGGAAATGTACCACACTTATCTGGTTTAGTACAGGAAAAACATTCCTCCTGTTCCAAGCAATTAAGGAAGTAATCAATTTTTAAAGACATTTAAAAACCACAAAATAGTAACAAACAAAAAAACATTTAATTTTCAGTATCAATTTCATTTCCAAATAAATTTATTTAACCATTTTAAGTTCCTTAATAAATGAATGTTTACAAGCAATAAAAAGGAACTCTATAAAAACTTCTCTAACCATTTGCCGACAAATGCTCCTTTCGAAATTGCCATTTTATTATCAAATCTTTTCATGCTACTTCTCAAGTGGTCCACATTTAATTTTTTAAGTCATTTTTATAGTGCTATAAACACGGTAAAATTGTATAAAAACCGAATTTACACGAAACTAAACGAACATTTTACTTTCTCAGCTAAACAAAGTATAGGGGAAGTTATGTAATAGGTCAGAAATTATCTACTAACCCCATAAGGACGATATTGATATTCCGCGGAATGGGACGAAGGGAAAATGGGATCTAAGAAGGGCGTCTCGACTCATAATCCTAATAACTGCCGATGATATGGTATGAGGATTCAGAAGCCACTATGTAAGTTACTTATTGGTTAGTTATTATGACTCATGCCCGAACTAAACGTCATATCGCCTACTACCAGAGCGCTCTATCTTTGGTGGACATGAGACTGACTCTACAATGGGAAACCTAAAATTTCCCCACTTTAAATTTTTATTCACCTAGTGTAGGAGTCTTTAATGAGTAACTGACATCGTACAGGCTCGGGATCTTCGCATAACGTCCTATCTGAAGAACGGCGTGGCGTGCTCAAGATTTGTCACAAACCAGATAAAAAACTTACAAGGATTAGCAGGGTTTCGAACACGCAATCTTGAGCTCAGTAGACAAGCACTCTACCTCTGAGCTACCGGCACCCTTTATTTATTTATATATCCTTCTACTATCTATTCTTCGGAAGAACATGATTCGAAACATTCTTCTAGAATCGAGTAGAGTTGATTTTTCATGACTCAGAGATGGTGTACTCGCTGAAATACTACCTAAAAATGAGCACGGAAAAAAAAGAAATAAAAAAAAGAAGTGAATCACTGGTAATGTACTTCCCCAGGAATTGAGTTTTCCCTCTCCTTCTAAAATCAATCGACCGTTTGGTATGTATATAAATAAAATGTCAGAGGGCGCTGGTAGCTCAGTGGTATGCGTGCTTGCCTTCTAAGCTCAAGGTCGTGGGTTCGAAACGTTTATTTTATCTGAAAGATAAAATAAACTTGAGCATGCTATCCTTCGGATGGGACGTTAAGCAATGGTTCCGAGCCTGTACGATGTCAGGTAAAACCGCTGCCCTAGGTGAATAAAAATTTAGGGTAGGCAAAATTTAGGACTCCCATAGTAGAGTCGGGCTCATGTCCACCAGAGTGACGAAAGAGCGCTCTGGTAGTAGGCGATATGACCTAGTTGTTAAAGCCCGGGCATCCCCCCGGCCCCCTCCCCAATATCCATTTCCCCTTGTCCAATTTGGTCAAAGTGGCCAAAATCAAAAGGTGTCAACCGTTCTTCGGTGGTTCTGGGAACACATATAAAAATTCGTGTAGTGCCTTTCTATAGTTATCGTATTCACAGACACACATACATACATTTTTTACCGATTACATAACTACCCCTACATTTCGTTTAGCGGGGGAAGTAAAAATTAAGCTACGCCACCTGCCTCTTTCTCTACCTGAGGGGAAACATCTGGTAAAAAGGCCATTATTTTTTATACAATTTTTTTTTTATATTCTAATCTATAATTCCTGAACAATTAGAAATTTTCCACTTCTAAAAGTGTTAATCTTTTCTTTGTCGAACTTCAAAAAAAAAAAAAAAAGTTTTGGTAATACGATAATTATATAGTTATTATCCTATGAGATAGATAATTTTTAATTGGAGGGTGAACTCGTGAAATGGTCGGGTGAAGTGAGTGGGTTTTGTACCAGAATATAAATACAATGGTGGGTTGATTTTAATTCAAATTACATTATATGTTACTCCCCGATACATAACTTATGTACAATAAGCTGACAATAAATACAACAGAATGTACAGTAACTGCACTAATACATTTATAATCTTAATTACCCATTCAATGCAGAATGCAATGAGGACAGTTAACGTTTCAACATCATCTGCCCCATAACTCAAGGGAATGAATACAATTTAAAAAAAAAATATATATAACATTATTATATTCTTCTATTATTTAATAAGAAATGTGAATTTAATAATAATAAAATACCGTGTAAGTCCATTTAGTACTCTCATAGTTATGTATAAACATCGTGTATGTTCATTGGAAAAGAAGGAAGGAATGTAATTTCAGTAGCAACATTTTTGTGTTTTGTTAAATATAATATGGCTACAAATCGAGGATTTTTTATAATTCATTTGTTACGATAGTCATACAATTACAATATCATCACAATTACAAAATCCGGAATAGATTTGAAAATAATTCAGATCGAATTTTCACCTTTGTTAGAATAGCTTACAATCTAGTGTGGCGCCAGTAGTGTAACACGACAACTAAGTAAAGGCGCTGTCAGTGCTAGAGCCAAGCACTATCACTCTACGAGGAAACTTACACATCCCATTCACAACTTATTGCGCACTGGCTTTCCGCGCATGATGAACTCAATATTGCGAGTTCGATCACATTGCTCTTCGGATGGGACGTTATTGATCCCTAGCCTGTACGATATCAGGTACACGTTAAAGATCTGTACTGGAGATAACTAAACCTGCGTAGACAACATTTTCAACACAAATACCCCAATAACTTACAGAAGTAATGTATGTATCAATATGAAATTTAATATATGTGAACCCAATAAGGAGAACATATACTAATTTTCAGCCAAATTGGCCAAAGGGAAGGGGGGGATCAAAAACTGTGAGAAACCCAAACATAATGTATCCGATCTGCATGAAATTTAGTATGATGATTGTAATTTTGGTCCGAAACAGATTCCGAACGACCTGGGCTTACTTTCCAAACGTCCGGGCAAGACTTGAATCTATTTGGGTAAAGCCGGACCACTGGACGTCCCAGATACTATCGGGTCACGGGGATTTCAACTCCAAGCTCTTTTTTTTCAAGAAGAAGGACAGCCCGAACTGCTTGTGCGGCGGCGTCGAGACTGCAGAATACGTAGTTTTTTAATGCCCGTTGTACGACGGGCCTAGGGTGGAGTTGATACGCCGTACCTGGGACTGAACCCGCAGAAGTTTATGAGTGAGGCTGACTAGCCAGGGTTCGGTCGATTCGTCGCCTCCTGCGGAAGGTAAAGAAGACAGTTTAGCGTGGTTCCAGGATGACCGTGGGTTGCTAGTAACATAGCCCACCTGCGACCATCCTCAGCGCAACGCAGCCAAGAGCATGGATGCCTGTTCCCGAGTTTCCTCGGGAAACGTCGATAAGGTAGGTTGGGGGACCCGGCCAATCGCCGGTTCTACAGCCGGCCGTAGCAGCAATAAAATATTAATATTATTATAATAATAATAACAATAAAATATAAATATTTTTACGCGGCGGACGGTGTCGTTGAGACTCCTTAAGGGACCGGTACACCCGAAAAAAAAAAAAAAAAAGCTAAATAGTTCATTAATTTATACTGGGAAAGTAGATTGCCAGTGTTTTTCTTGTACAATTAAAGGTTGAAGGAGGCTCCAAAATGTGTAAGAGTGGCGTGTAGGGCTACTATTAGCGGGGAGCTAATCTGACGAGGATCAAAGGAAAAGAGGGAAATAGAAGGAAGAGAGAGAGAGAGAGAGAGTGATAGAGAGAGGGAGGCTCTTGAATATGGATGGAACTTGGGGGTGCTTCAGGTCTACTGACCGATCTTAACAAGACGGATCGATGTGTTCACCGCCAGCTACAAAACAAACACTGATTAAAACAGTAAATAGACTGTCAACCAGAATACAGACAACTGAAGAACACAATGACGTTAGCTCTGGTCCTTCCAAGGCGTACTGCGAAGGAATATCAACCGGCAGTCAAAAAGAGTTCATCAAGAGTTCAACCCGGAGAACAGGGGGACTAATAGGTATACCTATTAGTCCCCCTGTTCTCCGGGTTGAACTTATTATAAGAAAACATCACTTTATAATGGCTGTTAAAACGAAACCATTTTCCAGAAGATGGAGAAATTATGTACGAGGAAACCATGTACACATCCTGGGCGAATGTGAAGATTTTTCTCCCCTTTGATGGAAAATCCTGAATATCGATCGTGTCGATAAAATCGACAAAGCATCCTTGTTTCATACGCAGTAACGGCTGATAACACTGTCGATCTTCACCGACAAACGAAACAATATAATACTAATCATACACTACTAGTAGCCACAGCCGACTGACAAGATACCTGCCAACAACTCTCATTCCTGAAAAACAGTCCTCCAAGAACGGGAAACTCATCTTGGCACGACCAACCGGGTTGTCGACAGTCAAAAACACTTCATCAGAGAATCGGATGACAGAAGAAAAACCCGGAGGACATTGAGAAAGGTAATCCGGTATCTATCAGGAGACTACTAGTTAAGAAAACATCACTTTATAATAGGAGATATTCCGGATCCATTCTACAGAAGGTGAAAGAAACCACGCTACACATCTTGGGCGAATGTGAAGGTTATTCCATTGGAAATTCCTCAATATCAATCATATATATAAATCTGAAAATGTCTGTGCGTTGTACCGCTATACGAACGGCTTGATGGATTTGATTAATTTTTTTTTTAATTTGTTCGTCATCGTCTGTGGAAGGTTATAGGCGTATTAGTACCTCAATATCTGGTCCATCCCAGCATCCACCCACGCAATCTTAGTAACTCAAAAACCACTGCAATGATTAATGAGGAATCTTTTTGAATAGATAAGTTTTATCTACCGGAAGGTTAAGGTCTATTTTTTAATCAACCCCTGGTCCATCCCAGGATCCACTCACGCAATCTTTGTAACTCGAAAACCATTGCAACGATTAATGAGAAATCTTTTTGAATAAATTAGTTTTAGCTCCAAAGCTAGCGTTACTACAGTTGAAGGACTATAAGCCTTATTCCGTATGAATAATTGAAAATTATAACATCATGAATGTACTGTCGAGGAACTGAATAGCCTTTATAGGAGATATTGGGAGAAAAGTCAAAGTTCCCCGGGCAACGCCGGGTATTACTGCTAGTTCCCTATATGGTAACGGCAGAAAACACTGTCGATCTTGCACAGCTCACTGACAAAAATGAGCGATACAAGATTAGCGTTTATCTCTTGCTAAAGACTACATCTATGTATTTTAAAATAAAAAATAACAACCAGTATAGTTCATCTCCATCATCAAATGCAAGAACACGTAAAATAATTAAAATTGTTATCAATGCTTCATAGTTATTATAATAAAAATATAATTTAGTATGAAGATTCAGAAGCCCCTACATAAGTCAGTATGGATATTAAATCCAAACGGTCGATGGATTGATAGAGCGAAAACGTATTTAACTCGTGCTGGGGAACACTGCCCGTGATTCACCAAAGACGATTTTTTAATTTTTATAGCTAGTGGCATCTAGATATTCTTCAACTTACAAAATTTTCAGTTATACAGCTCCAATTGTTTCTCTTTATCACTAAAGGACGGGCAGACAGACGTCAAATACTCGTTGCACGGTGTTCAATCTGCGGACCCCTAAAAACCAGGTATATCGTTGCAAGATAATTGCTATAAATGTATCTATAACCCACCATTATACCACATATAATAAGATACAAGAAGAAATAACATACGAATGAGTAGCTATTTGGCAAAAAAAAATAATAATAGGAGTTAATAATAAATGTTGAAAAAAGGGTCAACAACAATCTCTCCCCATCTTTTATGGCTTTATTGTTTCTTCTTTGTACTGATGTTACATCAGCAAAATTGTAAGAACAAAACTGTAATTACAGTGCAATATTATATTAGGTACTGTTTGAAGAGTATCAGAGGTCCTGCGATAATATGTAAAGAGAGAAAACTTGGGTTTTTGACATAATCTCGAAAAACTACTTAACGGATTTGGATAATTTTTTCAACGTTGGGAAACTTATTTCCATCCGGTGGACAAAGACTATACATTTTCCTTCACATTTTAACGAAAGAGAAACGAGCAGTGAAGCAATTCGAAAGAGAAACGGCACTCAGGGCACCATTTATTTATTGCAGCGGGTTCGAAACCTGGCTGGGGCCCTTGAGTTTTTTATGTGGGAAGTGAAGAAACGTTGAGCAAGCGGTCTTTCCGATGGGGCGTTAATAGATGGTCTCGAGCCTGTACGATGTCAGGTACTCTAAGACTCCTACCCTAAGTGAAAAAAATCTAGATAGACAAAATTTCGGACTCCCACAATAGAGTTGGGCTCATGTCCACCAGACAAAAAGCGCTCTGCCGTAGGCGATATGACCTCATAGGTAAAGCCAGGGCATGAGTCACAATAACTAACTATAAGTGTGTTTTTAACAAGTTGGAGCAAAAACTGCAGAAAGGTTTTTCTTGAAATTTCATATGTACATCTTTATAAGCCCAGATGAAACAAAAAAGGACCCAAAGATCGCTAGCGCCTTAACCGGTGATCAGATTTTCATAAAATTTCATGTAGCCACATTTATTTTAAAAAAGTTACTCCCAGGCAACGCCGGCTGAACCTGCGAGTTATCAATAAAAACCAGGTTGTAAATTATTCACCAATGAATAAATTAATCATTCAGTGCAAATAAATATGATTTTACTAACTAAAATCCTACAAATAAAGGAAAAAAAAAAAAATTAGGGAGATTGTTTATTCATTAAGAGTCATTCAGATCAGCAGTTTTTTTAAATTCAATTCATTATTTATTCAAAGACCAGTTTATTTAGTGTTATTGAAACTCAATATAGTCAACCCGGAACAGCTAGTTACTCAAAGGACATACATATATGTATATATATATTTCTTTTTTTTACTGCCCAAGCTATACGAACGAAGTATAGGGGAAGTTGTGTAATAAGTCAAAAATTCGATGTTGAGTTTTCAACGGAATTTCATATTTTCCGGCCTCCTAATTCCAAAAAAAAATGCCGTCCGTGAATAAGATAACTCCCGATAGAATGAATGTATCTTCAAATTAATAATCTCAATAACTGCCGATGTAATAAAACTATCAATACAAAATGAATTATGAGGATTCAGAAGCCAAATATTGAGTTTTAGACCCAAAAGATCGATAGTAATTGATTAATTCTTGCTGGGGAAGTACTTAACCGGTGATTCACCAACGACTTTTTTTCCTCCTCTTCAGTCTCAAAGTTGAAGTGGATAATAACAGTCTCTATTAATTAATTGTTCTGCATAAAAGCAGAGACAATTGAAACTAATAACGAGGTTCATTCAATTAGGTAGCAAGCAGTCTTTACAAATGATAGTTCTTTACGTTTTGACTCCTAACAAGTCAAACAAATTTATTTATTTAAGTAATTTTACATTTTCACTCTAAGATACTTATTATAAAAATAATATACTCATTTTCTAAGTGAACATTTTCAGGCTCGGGAATACATGGCCAGCAAGTGGGGAAGTCCCTTTTTCAAGCACTCTACAACCTGTCCCGCCAAAATCCTTAGAGAGACGCCGTAACTCCCACTTTTCAACGAGGCATGCGCTACTAAATTACATGCTTAATTTTTATTTAAAATATTTTTATATTGCTCCTTCCAATTTCCGTTCTGATTTTATTTGCCCTATTTTACTCCTATTTGTATGTTATTTTTTAAATAAAAATATAGTAGAGTCCTGCTAATCCAGACACCGATTATCCGGACGGGATTTTTAAAAAAACCTATTAAAATTTAGTAAACTAAAAATTTAATTTAGCGAGCGGTAAGTACGAAAATAATTCAAAGAGAGGCTTTTACTTGACTTACTCAGTTGGCTACGATGAAATAGTGCAGACAAAGAAGACGGCGGCGCGCTAAATATTTACGCTAATATTTAAAAAAATTATCATGTGCATTTTACAGCAAATTCCGTTTAATCCGGACTTTCGGTGATCCGGACGGGGTCCGGTCCCATCTAGTCCGGATTAGCGGGACTCTACTGTATTTATTGAAATTGCAACTTTCAAGTAGAGCTTTCCGCTTGGATATAAGATTCTAAGATTTAGTATCGGTGGCCGCATATGCCTATCCTAAATTTTTATCTACCTAGGGTAGGAGTCTTTAACAAGTACCTGATATCGTACAGACTCGGGATCATCGCTTAAAATCAAGGGACAATATTTATTCACTTACCAGATAAGGGCCACCTCGGCAGGGTTTCGAACCCGCGATCTTTAGCTCAGTAGGTAAGCACACTACCTCGCTCCGTTTTGAGCTTCCGGCGCCCTATTTAACTGATATCGTATCTGACCAAAATGTAAATTTATATATACAATTTTGAATTTTTATGGAATTTCACATGGAAAAAAAAAAAAAAAAAACTCTGCCTACCTTTATGTTGCACTAAAACTAAACTAACTCCCGATAGAATGAATGTATCAGCGCAAAATTAAAGCTATTAATTTTCCGCAGAAAGAGGAGGGGGTGCTCAATCAAAAACCCCAATAACTGCCAATGTAATGAATGTATACACGATTTTTAGTATGAGGATTCATCAGAAGTCCCCGTGTAAGTAAACTATTAATTTTTAGCCAAAATGGTCTATTGTTTTTAGAGGGAGAGCAACAACCGAATTAATTTCAGCTGGGGAAGTACATTGCCGGTGATTCACCGCCAACCTTCTTTTTTTTTTTTTTTTTTTAAATTTCCACTTTGTATCAATTAGTTGAAATTGGGTCTCTGACACTTCTATCAAGATTACCACTTCTGAAACCCACACATCAAATACATCTCGTCGGAATAGTTTAGTGAAATGACAATATGGCTGGCGTCTCAGCGCCCCTAATTATATCTAGCAATATGGAAATACCTACATGACAGGTAAACCAATTAATATGTACAAACAAAATACAACAGATAGCGGATCAACAATTAACTGCTTCAAAAAGTTAACAAAACAAAATGACAATGATACAAATTAAGAATTCATCAAATCAGCTCATTTTCTATTGTTCCAATCCGTGTGTAGCAATGTGTTAGTGTTCGGCCCACGAGTACTGTCGGTGAATTTGAAAGAACCATATTATCATATTATAGAATGAAAGTGGTAATCATTGAGTAAAACCATCATGCATGCATGACTGACCCAATGAATCACATCACGTAATCCATTACAATGGTTCGTCTCTAATCAATGAGAATGAACTATTAAGGATGTACTCTGATGGTTAATAATCTGAAACTAATTGAAACGGATTACTTTGTTTAATGAGGATCACCCTTAAATATTAAAGGTGGCAAAATATTTTAAATCAGTGTAAGTAATCATAAATTATGTGGCTATAACTTGTACTAACAACGTTTTTGATATGTAAACATCTTAGCCCCCTGTTAAAAACTAGGGCATACATGGAATTCCCATAATAGTAAAAAATGAAATAAAAATGAATAAATAAATACAAGATTATAAATTAGTGCAAAGTGGTAATATTAATTAATACAGTTCAGAGTTTTAATTATAATTTAAATTATGAGAAATATTTTTTATTATTCTTTCAGAAGTGACCACTACGATATTTCGGGGCGTTCTCCTTAGCTCACAATACTCCAAATAAAGAAAAGGAAAAAAACAATAATACATTAAAAAATAAGCCAATAGTAATAAAAAAAATTAGTAAATAAATAGTAAAAAAAAAAAAATACGTTTTGAAAAAAAATGATATGGCCATTTTGTCAGCTGTTTTTGAGCATTTCTACGTTCATAGAATGATTAGATATAACAGTGAATTTAACTAAAATATCAATAATACGAACTATAAAATGATCTTTCGGTAAGAAACTTTGAAGTTAAGATGCTTCGATAGCTTAAATTTGTGGTAAAAGAAAATGATTTGGCAGTATAAATCTAAAAAAAAAATATATAATATTTCAGTATATTATTATATGATATTATATATTATTGTTATTAATATATAATAATAATAACTGCTGAAAATATCGATCAATAAATAATATATTTGTTGACTTATTGTCACAACAAATAGTATAATGTTTTTACCCATTTTAGGATATACCGAACAGCGTATTTCATTTTTAAATGAGAAACTTAATCTAGAAATGAATGCGAATTGAAGCATCTCAACAATTAATTCGAAAATTACCATCGACGCTGTATTCTCGCGGTATTTAGATCACCAACCTATAATTTCATGTATAAAAGAAATTGATACACATATAATCAACGGAATCGGTCAAAGATGTAATTAATATAATGATTTAAAAGCCCCTTATATACGTTATCTATTAATTTTTAGCCTAAACTGCCTGGGAAGTACATTGCCGTCCTTCGAATGGGACGTTGAGCGATGGTCCCGAGCCTGTACGATGCCAGGTACTCCTTAAAGACCCCCTTATCCTAGGTGAATAACAATTTAGGGTAGGCAAGGGTAGGGCTCATCCAGAGTGACGAAAGAGCGCTTTGGTAGTAGACGATATGACGTTGTAGTTAAAGCCCGGGCATGATCATAATAACTAATACTTTTTTTTTTTCGGAAACAGACTAAAAATTTATAGATTGAAAAAGACAATTTTTTCAAATATAGATAACACAGGTGACTCATAAACAGTTAGTTAAAAAAAAAAAATGCCGTTAAATTATGATGAATTATAAATTCAAAAAAAATAAAGGAAACATCAAAAAGTTGTTTTAAGTGCTTAATCAAGCCCGTCATAGCTCATTATGTATTATTGTTGTTTCTTTATGGACATTAAAAAAAGGTAAAAAAGTGTTTATTTGAATGTTATTTTAATTAGCAATGATTGTTAATTAACAAACAGAAGGCAAGTTATTATTAAATACAAATGTCTATAATGATTTATAGGTGACGGCATCGTGATCATGCCTTATACAATTAATCACCTCTTCAACGAAGATTTTTATCAAACATCGCTCGAAAATCACAAAGCGAGTGTATATTTCATCCTGACTAATCCGAGCTATTATAAATTGTTGTAATCTTTTACTTTCTTATGATAGTAGGAATAGTAACGGAGTCACAAACTGCTAGCTTTGGCCGAAATTAGACGAAAATGTAAGCACATTTTTACAAGATACCACTCATGTTTAAGACCTAATCAAAAATCTTTTCAAGTAATATTTGTAGGGAACATTGAAATGCATATTTTTTGATGTTTCCTTGATTAACCTAAAAACAGTTAGTCATAGTATTGTAAGTCCTCAGATTTGAGATAGGATCAATAAGGCAAGAGTTACCCTCAAATAATGAAAAAATTTCCAAGGGAAATATTTCAAAATAATGTTCAAATTGTATCGGATACAAATTGTAAATTTTTTTTTTTTTTTAGTCGGAATGTGCTCTAGCCAGCACGGCCACCATGTACCTATAAAGTTGCCTTTATTTTATTCAATTTTATAATATTTGATTGTGAATTAACTTTTGTAAGTAATGTTTTTTTTTTTTTTTTTTACTAGAGTGATTTTTATGCAAGATTTTGACTGTATGTGCCAAATAGTCAACATTGTTATTTAATTAAGCACATAGTTAATTTTTATTTTACTAGTTTTTACTAAATTATGAAATTTTCGGGGACAGTCCGATGATGAAGGAAACCTCGAAAGCAAACTAGCACAAATAATAAAATCTGTGAGAGATTAGACTGTTAAATAATCACTTCTTCACATGAGGAAGAAACACCGACATTGTTCATCCCCAGAACGAATTAATCAATTAATTTTTCGCTCTCACTCCGAAACTAGTTGACCGTTTGCTCTAGTAATCAATAGTTGACTTACATTAGGGCTCCTAAATCCTCCTACTAAATTTTATGTCGATAAAATCATTGAAAACTGACATTATTGTAGAGATATTGTGAAATAATTCAAATGGACTTGAAAAATAAAATAAAACTTGTTTATTTAATATATTGTCTAATTTCACTAACTATATATACATGGGAGTACTTTCGGTATTTCTACCATCCTCAGCCAAAAGCATAAGAGATAAGTCTTATTTTTCAAGTCCAGATAAATTCATTGCAACAACAGTTATTGGGGTTTATGAGTTGATCCACCCTTCTCATCCCCCCTTTCCAATCGGCTGATTCTGCTAAAAATTGTTGTGTCGTTCTTATATTGTTTTGAATTTACATATGAAAATTTGTGTCGATACATTCATTACATTGGCAGTTATTAAAATTTTTGTATTAAGCGCCTCACCCCTAACCCCTCATTCGATTTGGCTTGAAGTAGTAGGTGTCGACAAGAAGTAGGTGTCGTCCTTAGAGGGTTCTGGACACACATATAAAATTTCGTGTCGATACATTAATTCAACAATTACGTAACTGAGGAAGTAAAAATCATATCTTCACCTCTGCTACTTGATGGGTAGCAGTGATCTGATCACACCTCTCTCAAATATTTCTTCAAAGAAGATGGAAGACATTTTGACATCAATCGATTATAGTGTACACAAGAAGAGAAAAAAAGAGTGTATTGACAGACATTTTACAAATTATAACATTTGAAATGTTTCAAATTCCCAGCGAGACTGAAGCTCCACTCCCGACAAGGGGAAGAGAGAAGTCAGAAGATCATTCTCGTCGACCCCCCGTGATAAATGTGTTTATTCAAGTTCGTTGACGTCGTTTTTGTTGACAATAGCCCAGAGGGGGGAGAAGGTTTACAAAAACGTCCCAACCCCCCCTCCACTTCGTCTTTCTTCTTTCTCCTTCTCCGGCACATTTTCTCTCTCTTTCTTGTTTCTCTCCCCTTTGGCCAGATGCCGTGGTATAGGGTCTATTTTCGGGGTACCCAGACCACACTCTGTTCTTCACCAAGGGGAGAGGGCTTGTCCAGTCTAGCGCCTCTCAATGATCCATCCTGCATGTTGAGACAATGAGAAAATTATGGATTAGTCCTCCAACAAATATATATGTGGAATTTCTTATACTAACCACTCTTTTACAGATCACCCTCCCTCCCCCGTCTCAAATCAAAATCATACCGGCATTACTTGGATATAAGAAAGTAATGAGCTAAGTGTTTCTATCATTCATTGTACAGGAGAGTGATGTATAAAAAGTGGTTGGTATAAGAATGTTCTGTTTTGGCACATCACATATATTTCATTACTTCTGCCAGGTATACGAAGTATAGGGGAAGTTCTGTTATCAGACAGCATTTCGATGCGGAATTTCATGTTTTCCGCACATAATTCTCTTGATTCCAAAAATGAAACAAAAAAAAATGTGTATATGTCTGTGAGTACGATAATGCCTGATAGAATGTATCGACATGAAATTTCAGAAGTAAATTCAAAGCCCTTTAGCTGAGGGAGTGGGGAGGGGGGCTTAACACAAAAACTCTAATAACTGCCGTTGTAATGAATGTATTAACACGAAATTTCATATGTATTTTCAAAGCTCTATAGACGAGACCTAATCATTTGAAGGGGGGATCAGAAAGAGGCTCAACTCAAAAATACAAACTTCAATAATAATCTCTATGGGTCTGTGAACACGATAACTCCCGAAATAATGAGTGTATCGACACGGAATATTATATGTGTAACCAGAACCACATAAGGACATTTTTTTTTTTAATTATTTACAAATGAAAGATTATGTGGGTGCCCACTTTTCCCCCACTTCTCTTCGTCAACGATGGTCGGATTTATAGAAGGACGGAGATCGTTCTGTCGATGGCCACCGATTGTTGTCACCACCTTCTCAGCTCTGGTGATGGAGTACGTATTCCTCTGGCGATGTAGCTCTTCAAAAGGAGCCTTGGAGGGGTCCCTCAAAAAATATTAAAAGAAAGATTGTGACATATTCACAAAGTATTTATATAAAAATAAATTTTCTTCGATAAAAAAAAAAATTCTAATTATTTTTAAACGGAGCGTATATTAATGAAATTTGACAAGCTCCGATATCTTCCATCATATTAACATGTCACTGATTGTTTTTACAGACCTATAAGAAGGATGAAGTGAAACTGGTGGCGCGTGACTTCAAAAAAATACAATCTTTCTTTTGCAGTAGTTTCTTCAGACCGAACCAAACCATCTCCCTACAATCTGATCAAAGAAAAACCGGAGAAGTCACAATCTATCAGTCGTATAATTAGATTAAACTCTCTGGAAATATGTCTTAAGGTAGGATAGTACATACGTAACTGCAAGCTTGACAACCATGTTTGAGCGTCTGTAGGATAATTTTGTACAAGCATTTTGACTGTACAAGCGGCTTGAAGATTGAAGGAATTTCGATTATAAGCTGCACTTGCGCAAGCAGGACGTGTGTACCAAGATTGTACAAACTTGTGCCACGTCTCTCATCAGTCGCGTGGAGAGCTGGCCTCCTCCTTGCAGCTCATCCATTCTGAGGTAAGTATGCCAATCCCGAGGATATATTTTTATCCCATTGTGTATGTTTTCTTTTTTTCTTTTTGTCTTAACGCATAAGACAAAAGTAGCCAAAGCGAGAGCATCATCGTTCTCTGAAACTGCCATTTTCCACGCACAAACTGCCGCTGCTCCAGCATACTAGTGCCGTGTGGTGGCGGCAGGGTATTTGTGCATGCTTGTACGAAAGGATTGATCATGCATGCTTGTCAAGCTTGCAGTTACGTGTGTAGCTACCTTTACACTTACAAAATGCAACTTATATTCAAAGAAATATAAAATATGGTAATTAAAAACTTGGAATTAGGTGAAATAAATTAACATATATTTTTATTGCCACAGCTATACGAAGTATTGAAGTTATGTAATCGATTAGAAAATCGATGCTGACTTTTCAACGGAATTTCATGTTTTCCCTAATTTCCAAAAATGAAAAGAAAATTCCTGTCTCATCATAAGGACGATACCTATTGATTTTCTGCCAGATCGGCCAGAAAGAAAAGGTTTAGGGGGATGGCTTAACAAAAAACTCTAATAACTACCGTTGTAATGGATATATTGATACGGAATTTTATAGGTAAATATCCATTAGGGACGACACCTATTAATTTTCCGCAAAAGAGAAGAAGAGGGGGTCAGAGGAGAAGTCTCAAACTCAACAACTTTAATAACTTCCAATGTAATGAATTAAAATACAGTATGAGGATTCACAAGTCCTAAGTCAACTATATCCAAATAGTTGTTTGATTATGGAGGAAGAACAAAAAACTTAATTGATTAATTCGTTCTGGGTAAGTACCTTATCGGTGATTTATCGACTTTTTCTTTTGGGAGGTGAATCAAAAATACATAAAAAATACTAGAGGGCGCCGGTAGCTCAGTGGTTTGCGTGCTTGCCTTCTGAACTCAAGATCGTGAGTTTGAAACCCGACCGAGGTCCTTCGGATGGGACATTAAGCGATGGTCCCGAGCCTGTACGATGTCCTGTACTCCTGAATAAAAATTTAGAGTAGGCCAAATTTAATTATCCCAAAGTAGAGTCGGGCTCATGTCCATCAGAGTGACGAAAGAGCGCTCTGGTAGTAGGCGATATGACCTTGTAGTTAACAGCCCGGGTGTGAGTCATAACTAACTAAAAAATATTAAATAAACCTGATACACTTCCCTATTGATACAGATAACAAACTATAAGAGACCATTCTGAAGGGATTTTTATAGCATCTGTTATCAACTGGTTTTGTACTTTTTACATAACATATGGGAAGATAGAGAAGGTTTTTTTTGGCACGCTGAAGATACATCGATACAAAAGCAAATCATACATTAAAAGATATACATAAATATTAAGTCGATGTTATAGATATACGTAATGATGATCAACCCACTCAGAGCTATTGGAGAGAGGAAAGTGGTTTTTGTTGTTGTATATATACAAAAACCAGTTTAGCTGGTATTTCTCTTCTTCACTCATCCCCCTGACAACTCTGGAGACATACATTTTTAAATATATATATATTGAAAATGAATCTAAATTTTTATAACAGCTTAGAATCCTATACGTGGATTATATGATACCGTCTCCCAAAATAATATAGAAACTATGCCCATAATGATTTCAGTAAAATTTCAACTAAATATCCAAGATGTCTCATGCTAGGGAAGAATGAAGAAACACTCAGAAAAAAAATTTGTCGGTGTATTTACTTCTCCAGAACGAATTAATCAATTAATTTATCGCTCCCCCTACGAAACCAATCGACTATCTGCGCTAATATTCAACAGTTGACGTAGGCGGTATGACCTCGTAGTTAGAGCCCGGGCATGAGTCATAATAACTACAAAGAGAACTAATGAACACATAGACAAAACATTGTTTAAACGATTCAATTAATATTTCAATTTTAAGTTATATCTTTTAAAGAGAGAAACATATTGTTTAACAAGAGGGAAAAAATTGAGAAAGGGAAAAAACTACCGAAAAAATAAAAGAGGGGAAAGCTTCATTAAGACAGGATCTGACTTCATTTCACTTGTACCTTGTTATGAAGCTTATCTTTCGGAAATAATTTTTTTTAAGCTTTGCACAGATGAAGGTTAGCTTTTTTTGTTTAAAACTGAATTCAAAACAGTAACAAACTAAAAAATGAAATATGATTTCCGCTTATGTTATTTCAATTTCGTTGTTGGCAAAAATGAGTCAAGAATATTTTTCTTACAACGCTATTATAAATTATATTTAAAGAAAACCTATCAGAAAAATATAAATACTATTATATGCGTATAATATATACATGTATTTATAGTATAAATAAATAAATATATATCATGCAATACATGAAAACTATATATCTCGTAATTATTAATAAGTATATACACTATATATAAAAAAAATATACGTTGGATTTAATAATTTATATAATATAAATAGTATAATACATAGGAGAAATATGTATCTCGTATTTATTTTATTTATTTATTTTTTTTTCACGGCATATCAACAACGAGGTCTGTGAGGCCTGTTCAAATCAGTATGATATACATAATATGTATATATTATATACCTTGTATTTATAAATAAATAAACTATATATAATATACTATATGTATATAAAAAAAAATATACTTTGTATTTATTAATATTAGGTATTTTATATTACTTAATTAATTCTCCTATATTTTATATTAATTATCCTATACTATTTCTTTATAAAAAAAATTTTTTGTTCATCTCATATGTGCCTACGTTCTAAAATTTAATATCGGTTGCTATATATAATTTATAGGTTAGTTATTGTGGACTCATGCCCGGGCTTCAACTACGAGGTCATATCGGCTACTACCAGAGCGCTTACATTGTAATTGATTAACGGAAACAAATATTATTATTATTTTTATACTAATTTTTTTCTCAATTTTTTTATTTATTTATTATAATTTAGGTCATAGCCCAACTCTAAAATCAGATTCTTAAACAATTTTGGTGTACAAATTAGTAGGAAGTATCCAATTACCATGTTATGGTTTATCAGAAATAAATATACCTAACTAATATTATCACATCCCAAAAAAAGTATTAACCTAAGTAGAACTTAGGTAATTTGTCAAGTTTGTAAAATTTAAGTATAAATTAGCAAAGTTTCATTAATAAAGGAACTTCTATAACAAATTGAAATGAAAATTTCAAAACTTCATTCAGTATTTCATTAAAAAGTTCAACGAGTTGCAGAATGACATACTCAATGCAACTGGTGTGAATAACCCTGTATGCATTTTTTTTTAATGACTAGTTTATTACCTATTTTAACAGACAGGAAGCATAATGTTGTAAATTTTCCTGTTTAGATAAGAAAATTGTTTTGATTATATGAATGTTCGAATTACAATAAATGAATGATAATACAGAAAACTTCGCATAGATAAGAAGACAATTCTTTAAATGATATTCTATGGGAAAATATAAATTTTTTTTTTTTTTTTGAAGTTCCATATAACATTATACAGTAATACGCAAATATAAGCATAATATTTTAAACTTAAACATTGATCCAAGCTATAGGTTTTTTATTCGGGAGGTGAAACACCGTCCTTTTATAATGATAGAATAAGAAAAGTAGTATGAGGAATAAAACTTTCAAATGTATTATTCTTCAAATTCTTTTATACATGAAATTATTATAGGTTGGTGATATAATTGTTGGTGATAAGATATATACAACTGTGATTGTCTCTAAATACCGCGAGAATACAGTGTCGATGGTAGTTTTCGAATTTGTTGTTGAAATGCTTCGATTCGTATTCATTTGGTAAATAAAGTTTGTCATTAAAAAATGAAATAAGCTGTTCGGTATCTCCTGAAATGAGTAAAAACATTATATTATTTGTTGTGGCAATATGACAACAAATATATTTTTTATTGATCTATATTTTCAGCAGTTATTATTATATATTAATAACAATATTATTTGCATATATTATAGAATACTTATACTGAAATATTTTATATTTTTTTATATTTACACTGCTATATTATTTTCTTTTATCACAAATTTTATTTATTGTAACAAATTTAAGCTATCGAAGCATCTTAACCTAAAAAAAGTTCCTTACCGAAAGATCATTT
This sequence comes from Aradus depressus, assembly GCA_963662175.1. NCBI lineage: Eukaryota > Metazoa > Arthropoda > Insecta > Hemiptera > Aradidae > Aradus > Aradus depressus. The sequence continues at coordinate 41,008,896 of OY759214.1, forward strand.
TATAGTTCGTAATATTGATAACAACATGAGAAGTCAAATGCAATTGAAACGTACTACACAGTTTCTTATTCAATGAGCGTAGAAATGCTCAAAAACTGCTGACATCACAGTTAAAGAAGTGTGTAGTTGAGTGTGTGCACTGCGCGTGCAACCGTTCGCCACACACACATTTACACATTCACATCAACGAGACTTGACGTTTACACATCAAAAATAAATGAAAATGTTATTAACCTTTAGATCATTTTTTTTTTAAATTAAGCCCCAGGATTAACTTAAGTGCTAGAGACATTTTTCCAAAACTTATTTATTTAAATTTAATATTTTTCCTGTAAAGATTAGCATTATGAAAGAAGTGGGGACGAAAGGATTCTCTAATGGTGAGTTATACAAATTATGTAAATGAGCTGTGAAGGAAGGGTTTGAGAGAGGCAGGATGAGTGATGAGAACCAATGCGAATACAGCCCCAGGAAATTCAAACCTCCAGTAACCTTTTTTTATTTAATTTTTTTTATTTATTATTTTCTTTTTTTTTTTTCACTGAATTTATTTCCCTTAACGTTCTATCAGGCTGTATAATCATCAGATTAAGAACAAGAAACTCACCTGAAACAGCATTTAAAAATGAAAGTTATGAACAAAAAAAAAAACATTTATTAGAATGACAAAAGTAAAATATTGTCTGTGAGGTGAAACTTGTCTAATGAGGTTGGTCAGTTCCCAAGTGAGGGGGATGAAGAGGTGATTACTATGTCTGCTCCAAAAACATCGGCCCTTTCTCAATATAATGTTCGTTTTAGCAGAGTTAAGTTTAAGATGAACAATTTTAACAAAAAAAAAAATATATATATATATGTGAATTACCGGCAATGTACTTCCCAGCGCTAACTAATCAACGAAGTTTTCGCTCTCCCTCTGAAACCGATATAAAGATTTGACTAAAAATGAAGAGGGGTCTTACTCAGGGGATTGTGAATTCTCTACTAAATTTCGTGTTGAGTTAGTTATTATGACTCATGCCCGGGCATTAACTAAAAAGTCATATCGCCTACTACCAGGGCGCTCTTACCCTAAATTTTTATTCACCTAAGGCAAGGGTCTTTAACGGGTACCTGACATCCTAGGTCCCGAACATCCGAAGGATGGCGTGCTTAAGTTTATCTTACCACCCAGATAAAATAAACTAAGGGCCTCGGCCGGGTTTCGAACCCACGACCTTGAGCTCAGAAGGCAAGCATGCATACCACTGAGCATTTCGAGTTGACATATTCAATACATCGCAAGCATTTCATGAAGAATGAAGTTAATGGAATTTTCACCCCTAACCAATAATTATGCTGCCAAACGCCTCACGAATTGCTTCACAAAAAGAACCCAATCACAAGAATGAGTTGATGAATCACGGACTAGGTACCTCCCCAGTAAGAATTATGACACACTCACGCACAGAATTATTTTTTTACGAGGAGGTCGGAAAACATGGTATTCCACAGAAAACTCAGCATCGAATTTCTGACCTATTACAAAACTTCTACTATACTTCATATAGCAGAGTTCCTCCACACCTTAAAGGTCAGTCGAATGTACGATATTGTTTTATTTATTCATTTATAATTTTTCATTTATTTTGACTTGTTTATATATTGATTTATAATTGATTAATCTATATACATATATATATATTTTTTTTCTTCGTATATTGTTATAGTTACATTGTTTTTTGGGGGGTTTTAGGTTGGTGAACGTCCAAAAAAAACATCGTTGGTATAAAGACACTTCAGAAGAGTTTTTTTTTTTGAAAAATAGTTATCTTAATTTGTATTAAATTGAAAAATGTCTCTACTTATTATAAACGTATCTTGTATTAATTTGTTTATACACTCATATATTTTTAAGTATTTATTTGTTCAGTTTCTATTAATTTCATTTTACTTTTTTTAATAGTTTTGTTATTACTACTAATCATAGGTGTGTTAGACTCAAGTAGTTATAAATCTATATCTTAATGTATAAATTATTTTATATTTATTTATATATCATGTATTGGTCTAACGGAAATAAATGTATTATTATTATTATTAATATAGCTGGGGAAGTGATCGGACTGTTTCCTTAAGATATGGCATAAGCATATTATGCTCTGATTTATATGTTTTGAAAGTGGTTAGTATATGCATCATTGTTCCTACCTTAAGGTCACCATTTCACTTCACTGACTGTCAAATAAAAGTTTCTTTTTAATTCAAATTGTTTTCACTTACATAGTGGAACAAAGACAGAATTTTAATGGCTCTCTTTAAACAGATGGTTTAGAAGTTTCAAACGTAATTAAGATACTGGATAGAAACTATGTCCCATTAAGAGCCTAATCTAAAGCCGGCTTTAGGCACATTAAATAATGGTAAGAGGTGAATTTAAATGTTAATAGATTTTACAAGTTAAATAAAGAGCCAGGTTAAATTTATCGGTTCACTAAATATATGTTAACACTTCACTGGATGTAATAACAAAAATCACAACTTCAAAAACCAGTATAGGGCCAGTTATGTAATCGATTGATTTTCAAATCTGCCAAAGGGAGGGGGGAGCTTAACACAAGAATTCTAATAATTGTCGAAGTAATAAATGTATCGACACTTGAGGTACGAGTACTAACCACTTTCAAAATATAGATCACATATGTACAGTGTCGAGGGCGCAGATAGCTGAGTGGTATGCGTACATGCTTACTGAGCTAAAAGATCGCGGGTTTGAAACCCGGCCGAGTCCTTTATCCCTTTTATCTGGGAACTCGCCGTCCTGTAGATGAGGCGTTAAGCAAGGGTCCCGAGACTGTACAATGCCAGATACTCGTTAAAGATCCCCTACCCTAGGGTGAATAAAAAATTTAGGATAGGCAAAATTCATGACTCCCATAGTAGAGTCGGACTCGACAAAAGAGCACTCTGGTAATAGCCCGGGCATGAGTGACAATACCTCAATAATTAAGTCTACAAAGTGTCGGAGTTGTTTCCTTGAAGGAGAATCGGGTTCAATGTTTTTTGAATGGATTTAAGAGTGCCTCCTCCCATTCTCCTACTAAGGAAAAGGTTTCACCTCATGCTGTATTAAGTTATTAGTCTGTTACTTTTCCAGCTATAGGAAGAATAGGAGAATTTATATAGAGGTCCCAATAAGGATAACACTTTTAGAATTTTAACCAAATCGGCAACTCTAATTAGATAAGTTACGTTGAATGAACCAAATTTTTTTTTGTACAACTTGCAATTTTTAATGATCGCATTCTAAGGTTGAAACCCTGAAAAAGAATAAACATGCGTGCAGCTTATGAAGGGGCTATATATAGAAAATGTTCCTAAACATGCAATTTTCGAAGTTGCATAGATGTTATTTATAAAATATTTTGACAAGTCGGAACACATTATAAGGCACGAATATTGACGGAACGTAACGGGGGAATAGTTACAAACATTCTTCTATGTACTTTGAAACCACAACTCGGCTCCCACTAGAACCTATGCTTACCAGTGAGCATTCTGTCTTTCTTTACAAGAAAAATAACACATTTTTCCGGGAATCCAACCCATATCTATTATAAAATTAATGTGATTTAAGAGAGACAATACATTAGGTAGGCAACATTTAGGACACCCACAGTAGTATCGGGCTCATGTCCATAAGGGCTACAAAAGAGCGCTCTGATAGTAAGCGAGTAGTTAAAGTCCTCATGCCCGGGCAATAACAATAACTAACTATAGTTTTGAAAGAAACTGTTGAACGAAGAATAAAAAAAAAAAATTAATATGAAAAAAAATTCATCTAACATTCAACATCCTCCCACCCTGGAACCAAATCAAGCGAAATTCTAGGAGAAAAATAGTGGAGAATTAATAGTAATTCCCGGTTAAGATGATGGTTTAACATCCTCACATCCTGGAACCAAATCAAGAGAAATTCTAGGAGAAAAATAGTCGAGAATAGTAATTCCCGGTTAAATTGATGGTTCTACAACATCTTCACATCCTGGAACCAAATCAAGCAAAATTCTAGGATAAAAATAGTCGAGAATAGTAATTCCCGGTTAAATTGATGGTTCAACAACATCTTCACTTCCTGGAACCAAATCAAGCACAATTCTAGGATAAAAATAGTCGAGAATAGTAATTCCCGGTTAAACTGATGGCTCAAACACATCTTCACATCCTGGAACCAAATCAAGCAAAATTCTAGGATAAAAATAGTCGAGAATAGTAATTCCCGGTTAAATTGATGGTTCAACAACATCTTCACATCCTGGAACCAAATCAAGCGAAATTCCAGGAGAAAATGAGTGGAGAATTAATAGTTATTTCCGGTTAAAATTATGGTTCAACAACATCCTCACATCTTGTGCGAAATGTGGGACCAAGTCAACCGTTTATAAAATATCCACGAAAACCTAGACTATAAATTTAATAAAAAATAAAAAAAAAAGTGGTATAAGTAATAGTGTATAAAAGAGAATTTAATATGAAAATGAGCTCAGACAAATTTACAGGTGCCTCAAAATTTATAATACAATTGTCATTTAAACACATCAAAAATTATAATTTTCAAAAAAAAATTTACATACATAACTAAAATTTGAAACGTTCCACTGGGATATATTTATATTGACAATAAACAGTTTCATTTTAATAATTTATAATATTTTTTGGGTTAGGATTTTAATTATTCATGAAAAAGGAATGAAGCTCCCAGCAGTGTGTAAATGTAAATATATATATATATATGAAACATATATTATATGTGGGGGGGGGAGTTCTTTTGCGTTCTCTCTCTTTTTCTCATTCTCCGACCCTTCGAGTATGGGGGGGATATAAGCGGCTATAAAGAATCTGAACTGAGCGCGTCCAACAGACTTGAGGCAGAGAATGAGAGAGATAGAAGAAAAAAAAAAAAAAAGGTAAAAGTATGTTATTTTTTACGGCACGACTTCTCTCTCTCTGTGTGGAGCCGGGAGAGTCGAGAGGTTCCAAAGAGGAGGCCCCCTCCTGTGAAGTAGAAGAACGAGCCAGTGGGGGGAGGGGGGGGGGGGGGGGGCAGTATGAAAACTGGTTTTTGAGTTTCTATCCTTCAAAATCTAATTTAACCATCCCAACAGAACACAACACAAAAAAAACAACAGCTAGAGTACACTCAGAAACTCGGACTCCATTACTCAGATTACCTGCTTTCTTGTAAGCCGGAGTCCAACTCATAAATATGTGTGACATCAGTACATGTACCACAAGAAAAATAATACATAGAAAAAAAAAATAATGTAATTTACATACCTCTAACAGTATTTACATTTTTTTATTTTTTTAAAAAATAGTATTTATATTATTTCTAAGAGTTATCATGATAAAAGTACAATCACACCCTCAATATTTATTAAACTACTAAATGCTTGGAAATTTTTTAAATTTCACTAATAATTCGCGCAGAAAACCCATTTTAAAAAAAGTCGTCGGTGTTTTTTTGTTTTTTCACATTCTGGATTTATTATTATTTCTAGCTATTACTTACCAGTTTTTCTTTTATTGTATCCATAATTATTAATATAGTGTTATTTTATAACCAAATTGTAGTAATATTTAAGTGTCTGTTAATTAAAGTAAATTTTTTAATAATTGTTATATTTGTTTACTTATATCAAAATAATTTATTTTACTTTTTGTTTTATTACGATGTATTTTATGAGGTTATTTGTAAACCATTATATTCTGTGTAATCATAGACTTCGCCTGTAGAAATAAATAAATAAATGTACTTCCCCAGAACGAAATTTGACCGCTTGCGCTAATATTCAATAGTTGACTTACATAAATCCTCAAACTGAGTCCCCCTTCCCTTCGGCCGATATCCCTGAACTTTAAACAGGTTATGTCCTCATTGAGTCTTGACTTCAAATATGAAATTTTGTGTGAATACATTCATTACAATGGCAGTTATTAGAGTTTTTGAATTAATAATCCCTCCTTTCTAGTTGGCCAATTTGGCTGAAAACCAGTAGGTGTCGTCCTTAGAGGGTTCTAGATTCACATATAAAATTTAGTGTTGATACATTCACTCTATCGTGTGTGCAACATAGACAATTTTTATTTTTATTTTCATATTTGATGGGTTAAATTCAAAATGGTCAAAGTGACAATTTGAATACTTTGAAGAAGCTGTGTATCAGTTCCTAACTGATTAAAAAAATCTATAATTTATCGAAACCGGAAATATTTTGTCTTCTGCTTTTATGGTGAAAGTTGCTGCTAGCAAACCATAAAATTGAAAATCTTAATTTAAAAATCACTATTGATATGTTCAAGTTCTTGTTCATGTCACCAAAATGGTATAAGTAATTTGCCACTAGATCTCAGCACTGGCTAGGATTTCACTTGTACAACTTTTTTTCCTGAACAGACTATCATTTTTGTACCAGATTAGGCACAACGAAAAATTTTCAAAAATGTCATTTGGGCCATTTGGATTTTAACCCCGTCATTTCGAATTTAGAGGAAACATGAAATTCACTGGAAAACTCGGAATCCGATCGAGTTCGAAACCGGAATTTTACGTTTTTCAACTACCTGATAACCTTAATGAGGCTAAACTCAAAAAACTTTTCTGCGAAATCGGCATAAGAGAAGGGATGGGACCAGAGTTGGAGGGTTCAACTCAAATACCCTAATAACTGCCGATGTAATGAATGTATCGTCATGAAACTGATTACGAAGTTTTAGAAGTCCTTGCGTTAGTCAACTATAGTTTTTAAACCAAAACGAATAGTTTCAGAGGGAGAGCAGAAACTTAGTTGATTAATTCCATCCTGGCATTCAATAACGTTTTTTGATTATAAAATCCCCCGTTCCCCATTATCCGATATTTACATTTCAGGTGAGAAAATGTATGTTCTCAAAAGAATTGAGACTTTACTGAACGGAACACAAAAGACCGAGGTTCCTCTGGACCCCAAAAGATTTTTTTTTTTTTTTTTTTCACAACTGAAAGAAGTGACCAAGCTTGAACGAGTGCGAGACAGGGCGGTAACTACCTAGCTATTATCCACAGACACACACCCCCACTCATGTGGGTGAAATTTGACATTTTCCGTGTTAAAGGCGGGACAATGAGCCACCGTTATTTCAAGAATCCAGCCAGTTTTTAGCTGAGAATAGAGGATTGCCATCCTCACTGAAATTCCTCTCTTGTCCTCTTCTTCTCTTCCACAATGTAATATCGGATGTGGACTAGGTTCGATGTTGAGACTAACTGTTCGATTCAGCACATCGAGAACCACTTAACGTTCACAATGACAACTAATATTTTCCGTTAAGGAGGAGCAACATCAATTGATTGTCATACTTTAGAAGGTTTGTCAGTAAGCCTTCAAATAGCGGGAAAAATCTGCAAAAATTAAACATTGTGAGCGCTCTAACTCAGAAATAAATTAATTTTAAATACAACATGAACTAGATTTAATTAGTGCAATCTATTTGTAATAACTGTGATGTTAATATAACTGAGTTTTTGGATGGCAGAATAAAAGGGAATGATATTGTAAATAAAGTAAAAAATGAATTTATTAATGAATATAAATTAAAATCAATAAATAGTACCAAGCATACTTTATATAAACAGTTATTTACAGATAATAAAGTTATTTTCTCAGAGATGGATGCGAATTCGATAAGCTGAGTGCTGAAGGTACGAGGTGATCTTCTTTTTTTAAATAAGTATTCTTACACTAAGGAAATCAAACTTTGCTCCATGTGTAATAACATGCAAGATGAAGATGTGTTTCACTTTATTGCCGTATGCCCCATCTTAAAAGAATTTCGTTTTATTTATTTTATTAAAGCAGAGTTAAGCTATGTTCAGTTTATTGAATATGTAAATGGACGAAATTACAAAAGTTTAATTAACTATTGCAAAGCCGCCTGGAATTATAGATTTGAGCTAGTTTCAGAATTTAATTATTAATAATATATAGACACGAAGATGTTTTTTATTTTTATTTTTTGTTAGTTTTTTTAAAGGAGCATTTAAGTTAATTTTGTAAATTACTGCTTTTGTATTTGAATTATTTTATTTTTATTTTGTCACTTTTATATATGTGTATTATCGAGTAGAAATAGAAGAGACGGTCAATTTGACCATGAGTAATGTACATCTTAAAAAAATAAATAAAGACGTTTATTATTATTATTAACTAGATTTGATTAGATTTTGGCCAAAATCAGACACTTTACTTCGGGGCCTAAGTACATTTGACAAGATATTGCTTATATTTAAGACCAAATCAAAAAACTATTTAAATAAAATTTGTAGAGAAAACGAAAAGAGATATTTTATATGAAATACCATTTTTCGAAGATAGTCCGTTTTGCGAGTTACATGTCAAAAACTGTCTAAAAATTACACCTCGAAAACTATTTTCTCAGGCGTTCGCTTCTTTGACTCAAAAACGATTAGTTCTATTAAAAAATTGCTTTTTAGAAAAAAATGTTCCTTATTAAATTTCGAACTATCAGTATCCTCTAGGTTTTGAGATAGGACCAATGCAAGTCAAGTTACACAGTAAAATAATATGTAGATGGCTGAGGTAGTGAGAAGTGATTATTTCACAGGTGTTAAAATAAAATATAGTCTGACCTCTCACATATTTTATTAGTTTTTGCTAGCCGGCATTCGAGGTTGCCCTCATCATCAGAAGTCTGATAAAATCATTTTGAAAATAACATATTTTAGAATGTTTTAATAAATAAGATTTTTATAAAAATAAATATACATAAAAAACTATCTGAAAAACAATTTAAAATTTCATGGATGGGGACAGATATGTTATTCCTTTCCCCCATCTGAGTCACAACTGCAACCTGTACAGTAAAATAAGTTTCCGTATTATAAATAGTTTTTTATATTTAAAAAAATATATATTGCTTTCCTCTTAAGGAGGATCTCATATTTATAGGTATTTAATATGTCTGCATATATACATTAGATGGCTACTCCTTATTAAAAATGCATATTTCACTGAGACATAATATAGACATATGATTAGTATGCAGTAATTTAGTCAGATAGGAATCATATATTTGGTATATCACATGGGTGTGAGTACCACTTTCCTGGTTGGCTTACACCTTTAAATTATAAGATAGATATTTATTGGTCTGAGACTCCATTCAATAAAGATACTATAAATCGTCAATGTATTATAGATTCACCTAAACCAAAATAAAATTATGTTCTTGTATAACTCAATTATGATCAAGAACATTATTCATTCTATACGTCTTGTCATGGACAAGTGCTCTTCAATGGACGACTGCCATGTAAGTACGTTGATGATCTAATGTTTTATTATTAATTCGCCTTGTTACCAGCATTATTTATTAGTTTAAAAAAAATAACAATTTCTTATATCAACCATTTTCACAAATAAATCCTTCTCAAATTCGGTTCTGGGTACACATATACAATTTCATGTCGAAATGTCATTCATTAAATCGGCAGTTATTTGTGTTTTTGAGTTGAGCCCCCTCGGATTCTCCCTTCCTTGAGGCCGATTCAGCTGAAAATCTATAGGTGTCATCCTTATAGGATTCTGGATAAACATATCAAATTTCGTGTTGATACATTGATTCTATCGGGAGTTATCGTAGACAAGGACAGACTTTTTATTTTTTTTTATTTTTTGGAATCAAGAGGTCGGAAAACTAAACATATATAAGATAGTATATCTGGGGAAGTAGCAAGTTCAACGAGCGTTGCAGAGAGGTAACTCAGCTGGTTCTAAGGAAAAACATCATATGAATACATTTTAAACTCGCACTTATCCAGATCTGAATCACTCCTCTTCTATTCGACTTTCCGGAGAAAATATTTATGGATTATTGACTTTACCATTGCATTTTTTTTTTTTTTTTATTATTATTTTTTTTTTTTTCCTTTGGAAAACTTCCAGAAAATCTACAGTAGAAGGCGTTATAGTCTAAGAAGACAGGAGGGGGATAAGGACGTCAAAGAGGCATTTTCAAGGTTCTTTCTTCAAAGAAGGCACAACCCAGGCAGGGGGCTAACGCGAAAAATTGGATCTGTACATAGTGGAAGCAGTCTTGTGTGCCCCGTCTTGTCGTCCTCTGTGTGTCTACATTTACGGTGAAGAGAGAGAGAGAGGCCGTAGACCGTGTCGGATCTGTGGGAAGACACCAGGATTACAGGGAAACAGACCGGTAGATAGGAGGAAGGCTGCGGAGAGAACCCGTTCTGACAACAAAATGTGAGCTCACTCAGAGTTATGTTCGTCTGGTATTTGTGTCATTTGGTCATTGATATGGACCGAATAGTCATTCTGTTTGTGTTCTCTACGAGTTCAACTTCTCCAGTTATACGAAGAATAGGGGAAGTTATGTAATTGGTCAGAAATTCATTACTGAGTTTTCAACGGAATTTCATTCACATTTTTCGACCCCCGAAAAAAAAATTCTGTCTGTCAATGCGTCTGTGAACACGATAACTATCGATAGAATGAATGTATCGACACGGAATCATATATCTGTATCCAGAATCCTCTAAGGATGAGACCTATTGATTTTCAACCAAACCGACTAAAGGGAAGGGTTAGAGGGAGGCCTAACAGAAAAACTCTAATAAGTGTCGTTCTAATGTATGTATAACAAAACTTCGAGTGAAAATATGAAAACAATTTTGGATATAATTTTTTCAAGATGGCAGCGTTAGAACAATTAGAAGTAATGGAGATTTCTGATATTTTATTCCGGAATTATACATTAATTTCCTCCGGACAACAGTAGTTTTTCAAGATGGCAGCGTTAGAACAATTAGAAGTAATGGAGATTTCTGATATTTTATTCCGGAATTATACATTAATTTCCTCCGGACAACAGTAGTTTTTCAAGATGGCAGCGTTAGAACAATTAGAAGTAATGGAGATTTCTGATATTTTATTCCGGAATTATACATTAATTTCCTCCGGACAACAGTAGTGTATGAATGAATCTTCTGTTAGTTAGTTATTAACTCATGTCCGGGCTTTAACTACGAGGTCCAATCGCCTACTACCAGAGAAGTGGACATGAGCCCGACTCTACTGTGGGAGTCCTAAATATTGCCTACCTAGGTTTATTCACCTGGGTTAGGGATCTTTAAAAAGTATCTGACATTGCAAAGGCCAGAGACCATCACTTAACGACCCATCCGAGAATGTTCTGTTGTTGCTTCCCGCAAGTTTGGTGTTAAGTATACTCTAAATACCCCTAATTTCTTCCTGTAAGTTCAAGTAGTTCAATCAGCTACACGTGCTTAGTTTTAAACAAAATTAAATACTTAAGTATGATTATACACTTAAAAAAAAAAGATAATATCTCTTTAAAAACAACGGCTCACAATGTACCTTTTTTCTGAGGAATATAAATCCTCTTTGAAGGTTACCGCTTTAATGTTAAACTTCGTTCGTCGCGCTGTAAGCGTAACATAACTCGTTCCTACGTATCTGTATAGATTACGACACAAGATAAAAATACTGTTTCTTAAATATCAAAATCTCTACATTATGTCTCTCTTTTACTTCTTGAAAGAAATTAAAGTATTTGTGGAATTTAAGATTAATTACTGTAATACATAAACAGTTATTTTTTTTTTCTACAACAACAACAACAACATTTATTTAGACCAGCAAGATATGTGCTAAATACAAATATATAATAAAGTAAAGGGATTAAAATAGGAAGTCCTGGTACAGTCTTTGTTTGAGTCGCCTCCCAGGAGTAGGCGCAGCCCCGGAACAATGCGCAAGGTCTTCGTGGTGATATTTCACTAGCTTCTCGATGTGAGCTGCAAATAGAGGAACTCCCAGTCTTTCGTGGATTCTGTGATTCCTGACAAACCAGGGTGCGTTTGTTGCTATTTTTTCTACAAAAGTAAACGATATAAAATATTTAGTATAAATGATATTGGCGTTAAAAATAATTTTTATTATTTTACTCTAATTATTAGAGTACAATTTTATATATATATACCTTTTTGAACATTAAAAAAATAAAAAAAAGTGAGAATGCCCACCCACATAAGCGCACGGTTGAAGTGAAACTTCTTTTGTCTTCATTAACCTTGCGAATTAAATAATAATAAGGAATTGAATTGAATAGAATAAATGAATCAGATAACAATTCAATAAATCCCATATGAAACCAGGATCAAAATGCACTATTTCTTTAAAAATCTGAAATGACAAGAAATATATATTACTTGTATACGTTAGATTCCTAAAAAAAAAAAAGTGCTTGATGATGCTTACATGGGCGAAATAAAACAATTTTAGTTGAGACCAAAAGGGGCTTTTAAAATGCATTTAATTAAAATTGCACCCACTCAATCACTCAACAAATAAAAAAAATATATATAGATTATACAATTTAAAAAAGGCGAAGATGGGTGGCAACCACATTCCGAACGCTCCCAAAGAATTTTATGAATCTCAATTATTTTTCAAGATCGTGGGTTCGAACACCATCGAGGCCCTCATGTTTTTTATTTATCTGAGATATAAAAAGGACCTTGAGCATGCCTTCCTTCGGAGGGGACATTAAATGGCGGTCTTGAGTATCTGCGATGTCATAATTTTTTTGAAGATCCGATCCAGTACGGGAAGATACTTCGGTGCCTTCTAGTACATTCTACAAGATACCACTTATATTTATGATTTAATCAAGAACTTTGTAAATAAAAATTGCAGGGAATAATAATAAATGGCACATTTTATATGAAATGCATTTTTTTGGAGGTTAACGAGATACATGCCGATAACCGTCCTCAAATTACGTCTTGAAACACATTTTTTTAGACGTTTGCTCAATTTACGGGAAAACAGTCACTCCTATCGAAACATTGGTCCTTACCAAAAATGTTCCTTATTAAATTTGCCTTCAGATTTGTGGGATACGACCAATTCGACTAAAGTTACAGCGCTTCAAAGAATGTACAATAAACACCTTTAGAAAATATTTCATAATAATACTGAATAACAACAAATTTTTTAATCTTTTTATTATTATTAGTTTAGTTAGTTAATTTTATTATTGTTTAAATAGTAACCACTTTTTTACAGATACCCCTTCCTACCCACCCTCCCTCTCAAAATCATTTCGTACTGACATTACTGGGTACAAAAAAATCGCTCTCATCTTCAATCATTTCATTAGGGATCCAATATGTATGTATGTATGTATATATATATATATATATATATATATATATATATATATATATATATATATATATATATATATATATATATATGATGTATTTAACGATGAACGAAGAGAGAGTAGATTTAACAGGTTTCTCGGTTAAATGAATCTTGGAATATTCATTGGAAAAGTGAGGTCCACGAATTTCCATATTAATGGGGGTGGTTGAGTACCCCCCTCCCCACCATTGGAGGCACTCTTTGTCTTTCTTCATTTTGTACATACACCATTACTTCACCCACAACATAGAATTTAAGGAAAATAAATACAAAATATGAATGAAAAATAATGTGAGAATCACTTGTACTTCCCCAGTACGAATTAATCATTGATATAGTTGAAAATCAATAGGTGTCATATTACTCAGGGACTTCGATATACATGTTGTTTCGATGCATTCAATATATCGGCAATTATTAGGGATTTTGAGTTTAGCCCCCTCCTATGGTCAACTTTCCCTTTTGGCCGATTTCGCTGAAAATTGATAGGTGTCGTCCTCATGGGATTCTGTTCACGCTAATATAAATTATTTTACTTCCCCAGATATACGAGGTATAGAGGAAGTTATGTTGTAATAGGTGAAAAAATTCGATGCAGAGTTTTCAAGGGAAATTCATGTTTTCCGACCTCTGAATTCCATATATGAAAAAAAAATGTGTCTGACTGTGTGACTGTGAACACGATGACTCCCGATGGAATGAAAGTATCAATGGAATTTTATAAGTGAATCTAGAACCCTCTAACGACATCTATTGATTGACAGTCAAATCGATCACAGAAATGAAGGGGATTAGGGGGGAGGCTAACACAAAGTAATACTTGCCGATAGAATGAATGTATCGACACAAAATTTCATATGTAAATTCAAAACCCCATATGTACGACATATTTCAATTTTCAGCGGAATCGGCCTACGGCAAGGGAGGATCAGAGGGGCTCAACTAAAACAAAACCAGTAACTACCGACGTAATGATTGTATCGACATGAAATTACACATTTGATCGTGATTATCAATAAGAACATAACCTGTCAAATTTCAGCGATATCGGCTGAAGGAAAGGGAGCGTTCTGAGAAGGGGTCAACTCAAAAACGCTAATAACTGCAAATATAATGAATTTATTGACACAAAAGTTAGTATGAGCCGCTATATTAGTCAACTATTGATTATTAGCGCCAATGATCGACTAGTTTTGGAGGGGGAGAGAAAAGTTAATTGATTAATCCATCCTGGGGAAGTTCTTTGGCGGTGACTCACCGACTTTTTTTTTTTTTTTTTGGAATCAGTGTGTCAAAAGATATAAAATTCAGCGAAAAACTCAACATCGAATTCCTTATCGATTACATAACTTACCCTACACTTCGAACATTCGCGGAATTAAAAGACTAACAAAGACTTCTTTCTTTACAGTATATTATACCCAAGTCTTTTTACTATACTCTCAATTAATTCAGGAAAAAATAAAAATTAAACAATATTTAACCAAGATCAGAAATATATAAGAACAAATTAATATATTACAACAGAATATAAATGTATTTTCATAAATTAACAAACAAAGTCAATGTGAAACTAAACATGTTGCGGTCGTCAATGTCGAGACGTAGGAATAACAACCCGTTTAAATCAATAGTGTATGCCTCATTGCTCTTTAAAAAGTAAGACAAATGGCTGGGTAAAGAAGGAAAAAAAAGGGAAAATCTTAAGATCTACATAGACGTTAAAGCCTGAAAAGACCCTGTAAGTAATTTAGAAAATATGAAAGTTAAGGAGAAAATAGAATTATGAAAAAAGAAAAACGTTAATCTACTTTTCTCTAAGATAACAAACGAAGGATAGAAATCAAGGTTTTTTAAGACTACATTTTTTGGACGGATATGGTGTTCTCAGAACGGCTGAAAAATTCGAGAAAAAGTAATTAAAAAAAAAAAAAATTAAGGCATAGTCAAGGTCCACGCCGTAGATTTTCCGTGAAAACATCGGGATAAAATCATTTTTCATTTTCTTTTCGATGCTGCCGTAGCTCTTGCATTTGCTCAGCACTAGACTTTTTAGGTGTTTTAAATTCCTTTTGATGCGAGCTTTCCTCTGATTTGCGTTTTCTATAATTCCGCGCATATTTACGATTCATATAAGACGATATCTTTAATTTTTTTGCAATTTTCCATTTAATACCAATCAAAATCACAGGCAAAACAAACACTGCACAACAAACACGTACAGACATGTTCTATACATTGTGACCTCAACCGTTGTTATCGCATTATTAGTCTCGTAGTTATTATCGATTGAAATCTGACGGTATTTTGTAACCCAAGAAAGTTTGACCGGCTATCATTGTCCTTAACGAGCGAATAGAAGTTTTCACGTCAAAATATGAATAGGAAATTTCAAACTTATCTTGAGAAAAATATACAATTAATGTTAGCTCTTTAACGGTTTGATCGGGTTTTCATGAAATTTCACAAAAGCTTTCTTTATATGCCCAGGTTAAACGTAGACCGTTTGGCATCTCCAAATTTTTAACAGGAAAGTTGTGTGTGTGTGTGAAACATAAAATAGCTCTTTAACGGTTGACTTTACGAGGTTTTGAATTGAACTTTGGGTAGAACATCGTTTTAAAGGTTTTACCGTAGACTGAGAGGAATCAGAAACTTCCATTCCATAAGTCACAAATCACCGGCCTCAAATTCATTGAAAATTTAAACTTATTTCTAAAACCACGTAGTATCTTAAAGTTAGTAACCGTACAGATAAGGTTACTAACCCGTTTAAAGTATTTTCGCTCTCCAAAGACCAAACCAATCAACAGTTTGGGCTAATATCATATGTTGACTTACTTAGAGTGTTTTGGATCGTCATATTAAATTTTGTGTCGATATGTTCATTTAATCAACAATTAGAGCTTTTGCGTTAAGCCACTCCCCAAATCCCCACTTCTCCACTATGGCTGATTTGGCAGGTGTTTCAGATATAAAATGTCGTGACATTACATTCATTCTATAGGGAGTTATCGTTTTCAAAGAAACACAGAGCAAGAATTTTTTTATTCATTTTTTGAAAAAAATAAAACTAAACATCGAATTTCAAACTGATTGCATAATTCCCGTATACTTTGTATAACTGGGGCGTAAAGGACGTATTGCTGGGGACCTAAAAAAAAACTGCTGTCTCAGATATTCTGCTAGATGTTATTGTACGTCTAGACTAGATTACTTGGAACCAAATTAAATTGTAAAAGTTTATTAGAAACTTCTCAGGATCTTCGGCTCCAATCAGGGAACACAACTTTACAATTCCGAGGTGCACAATGGACGAAACTTTTAATTGTGCAAGTTTTATATACTGATCTTTAAACTTTTTTGCTAGGCTTGGCTCAAAATAACCATGCCCATAGATTCCCCAAGTTGCGGGGAATCACAGACAAAGTACTTCCTCAGCAGAAATTAAATAATATATAATAATACATTCATTCTGTCGGAAGTTATCGTATCCACAGACATTCTTCCCTAAATTTACGAACTATATAGAAAATTGTGTAAGTTTTAGAAATTTGTTTTTAACATAATTTCATGTTTTCCGACCTCCAGATTACAAAAAAATTAAAAAAAAATTGTTTATCTGTGAACGCGTTATAAACCCAGACTACCCCAGGTCATGTTGTTTTGAACAGTCTGAAGAGTAGTATCCCAACAGCATTTATCACGTTATTATTATTTAATTTTATTTTATTTATTTATACTTATTATTTTCTTTTTTCTCAGTCATTTTATGTATATTCATTTTATTTATTTTTTATAACTTATATTCATTCTAAAAATTATTATTACTATCCTTGTTAATAAAAACAAAATGCAATTTAACTATGCAGAGTACTAAGTGTGACTGTTGACTGGAGATAACATTTAATATTTCCTTTAAACGTTAAATTATCTTTGTTTATTTTATTTATTTATTCTTATTATTTTCTTTTTTGTCAGTCAATTTATTTATTTTTTATAACTTATATTCATCCTAAAAATTATTATTATCATCCTTGTTAATAAAAACAAAATGCAATTTAACTATGCAGAGTACTAAGTGTGACTGTTGACTGGAGATAACATTTAATATTTCCTTTAAACGTTAAATTATCTTTGTTTATTTTATTTATTTATTCTTATTATTTTCTTTTTTGTCAGTCAATTTATTTATTTTTTATAACTTATATTCATCCTAAAAATTATTATTATCATCCTTGTTAATAAAAACAAAATGCAATTTAACTATGCAGAGTACTAAGTGTGACTGTTGACTGGAGATAACATTTAATATTTCCTTTAAACGTTAAATTATCTTTGTTTATTTTATTTATTTATTCTTATTATTTTCTTTTTTGTCAGTCAATTTATTTATTTTTTATAACTTATATTCATCCTAAAAATTATTATTATCATCCTTGTTAATAAAAACAAAATGCAATTTAACTATGCAGAGTACTAAGTGTGACTGTTGACTGGAGATAACATTTAATATTTCCTTTAAACGTTAAATTATCTTTGTTTATTTTATTTATTTATTCTTATTATTTTCTTTTTTGTCAGTCAATTTATTTATTTTTTATAACTTATATTCATCCTAAAAATTATTATTATCATCCTTGTTAATAAAAATAAAATGCAATTTAACTATGCAGAGTACTAAGTGTGACTGTTGACTGCAGATAACATTTAATATTTCCTTTAAACGTTAAATTATCTTTGTTTATTTTATTTATTTATTCTTATTATTTTCTTTTTTGTCAGTCAATTTATTTATTTTTTATAACTTATATTCATCCTAAAAATTATTATTATCATCCTTGTTAATAAAAATAAAATGCAATTTAACTATGCAGAGTACTAAGTGTGACTGTTGACTGCAGATAACATTTAATATTTCCTTTAAACGTTAAATTATCTTTGTTTATTTTATTTATTTATTCTTATTATTTTCTTTTTTGTCAGTCAATTTATTTATTTTTTATAACTTATATTCATCCTAAAAATTATTATTATCATCCTTGTTAATAAAAATAAAATGCAATTTAACTATGCAGAGTACTAAGTGTGACTGTTGACTGGAGATAACATTTAATATTTCCTTTAAACGTTAAATTATCTTTGTTTATTTTATTTATTTATTCTTATTATTTTCTTTTTTGTCAGTCAATTTATTTATTTTTTATAACTTATATTCATCCTAAAAATTATTATTATCATCCTTGTTAATAAAAATAAAATGCAATTTAACTATGCAGAGTACTAAGTGTGACTGTTGACTGCAGATAACATTTAATATTTCCTTTAAACGTTAAATTATCTTTGTTTATTTTATTTATTTATTCTTATTATTTTCTTTTTTGTCAGTCAATTTATTTATTTTTTATAACTTATATTCATCCTAAAAATTATTATTATCATCCTTGTTAATAAAAACAAAATGCAATTTAACTATGCAGAGTACTAAGTGTGACTGTTGACTGCAGATAACATTTAATATTTCCTTTAAACGTTAAATTATCTTTGTTTATTTTATTTATTTATTCTTATTATTTTCTTTTTTGTCAGTCAATTTATTTATTTTTTATAACTTATATTCATCCTAAAAATTATTATTATCATCCTTGTTAATAAAAACAAAATGCAATTTAACTATGCAGAGTACTAAGTGTGACTGTTGACTGGAGATAACATTTAATATTTCCTTTAAACGTTAAATTATCTTTGTTTATTTTATTTATTTATTCTTATTATTTTCTTTTTTGTCAGTCAATTTATTTATTTTTTATAACTTATATTCATCCTAAAAATTATTATTATCATCCTTGTTAATAAAAACAAAATGCAATTTAACTATGCAGAGTACTAAGTGTGACTGTTGACTGGAGATAACATTTAATATGTCCTTTAAACGTTAAATTATCTTTGTTTATTTTATTTATTTATTCTTATTATTTTCTTTTTTGTCAGTCAATTTATTTATTTTTTATAACTTATATTCATCCTAAAAATTATTATTATCATCCTTGTTAATAAAAACAAAATGCAATTTAACTATGCAGAGTACTAAGTGTGACTGTTGACTGGAGATAACATTTAATATTTCCTTTAAACGTTAAATTATCTTTGTTTATTTTATTTATTTATTCTTATTATTTTCTTTTTTGTCAGTCAATTTATTTATTTTTTATAACTTATATTCATCCTAAAAATTATTATTATCATCCTTGTTAATAAAAACAAAATGCAATTTAACTATGCAGAGTACTAAGTGTGACTGTTGACTGCAGATAACATTTAATATTTCCTTTAAACGTTAAATTATCTTTGTTTATTTTATTTATTTATTCTTATTATTTTCTTTTTTGTCAGTCAATTTATTTATTTTTTATAACTTATATTCATCCTAAAAATTATTATTATCATCCTTGTTAATAAAAACAAAATGCAATTTAACTATGCAGAGTACTAAGTGTGACTGTTGACTGGAGATAACATTTAATATTTCCTTTAAACGTTAAATTATCTTTGTTTATTTTATTTATTTATTCTTATTATTTTCTTTTTTGTCAGTCAATTTATTTATTTTTTATAACTTATATTCATCCTAAAAATTATTATTATCATCCTTGTTAATAAAAACAAAATGCAATTTAACTATGCAGAGTACTAAGTGTGACTGTTGACTGGAGATAACATTTAATATTTCCTTTAAACGTTAAATTATCTTTGTTTATTTTATTTATTTATTCTTATTATTTTCTTTTTTGGTAGTCAATTTATTTATTTTTTATAACTTATATTCATCCTAAAAATTATTATTATCATCCTTGTTAATAAAAACAAAATGCAATTTAACTATGCAGAGTACTAAGTGTGACTGTTGACTGGAGATAACATTTAATATTTCCTTTAAACGTTAAATTATCTTTGTTTATTTTATTTATTTATTCTTATTATTTTTTTTTTTGTCAGTCAATTTATTTATTTTTTATAACTTATATTCATCCTAAAAATTATTATTATCATCCTTGTTAATAAAAACAAAATGCAATTTAACTATGCAGAGTACTAAGTGTGACTGTTGACTGGAGATAACATTTAATATTTCCTTTAAACGTTAAATTATCTTTGTTTATTTTATTTATTTATTCTTATTATTTTCTTTTTTGTCAGTCAATTTATTTTTTTTTTATAACTTATATTCATCCTAAAAATTATTATTATCATCCTTGTTAATAAAAATAAAATGCAATTTAACTATGCAGAGTACTAAGTGTGACTGTTGACTGGAGATAACATTTAATATTTCCTTTAAACGTTAAATTATCTTTGTTTATTTTATTTATTTATTCTTATTATTTTCTTTTTTGTCAGTCAATTTATTTATTTTTTATAACTTATATTCATCCTAAAAATTATTATTATCATCCTTGTTAATAAAAACAAAATGCAATTTAACTATGCAGAGTACTAAGTGTGACTGTTGACTGGAGATAACATTTAATATTTCCTTTAAACGTTAAATTATCTTTGTTTATTTTATTTATTTATTCTTATTATTTTCTTTTTTGTCAGTCAATTTATTTATTTTTTATAACTTATATTCATCCTAAAAATTATTATTATCATCCTTGTTAATAAAAACAAAATGCAATTTAACTATGCAGAGTACTAAGTGTGACTGTTGACTGCAGATAACATTTAATATTTCCTTTAAACGTTAAATTATCTTTGTTTATTTTATTTATTTATTCTTATTATTTTCTTTTTTGTCAGTCAATTTATTTATTTTTTATAACTTATATTCATCCTAAAAATTATTATTATCATCCTTGTTAATAAAAACAAAATGCAATTTAACTATGCAGAGTACTAAGTGTGACTGTTGACTGCAGATAACATTTAATATTTCCTTTAAACGTTAAATTATCTTTGTTTATTTTATTTATTTATTCTTATTATTTTCTTTTTTGTCAGTCAATTTATTTATTTTTTATAACTTATATTCATCCTAAAAATTATTATTATCATCCTTGTTAATAAAAACAAAATGCAATTTAACTATGCAGAGTACTAAGTGTGACTGTTGACTGCAGATAACATTTAATATTTCCTTTAAACGTTAAATTATCTTTGTTTATTTTATTTATTTATTCTTATTATTTTCTTTTTTGTCAGTCAATTTATTTATTTTTTATAACTTATATTCATCCTAAAAATTATTATTATCATCCTTGTTAATAAAAATAAAATGCAATTTAACTATGCAGAGTACTAAGTGTGACTGTTGACTGCAGATAACATTTAATATTTCCTTTAAACGTTAAATTATCTTTGTTTATTTTATTTATTTATTCTTATTATTTTCTTTTTTGTCAGTCAATTTATTTATTTTTTATAACTTATATTCATCCTAAAAATTATTATTATCATCCTTGTTAATAAAAACAAAATGCAATTTAACTATGCAGAGTACTAAGTGTGACTGTTGACTGGAGATAACATTTAATATTTCCTTTAAACGTTAAATTATCTTTGTTTATTTTATTTATTTGTTTTTTCTTTTGTTTCTGTTTGTCCATTTATGCAAACTATATGTAACTTTTGTATGTTGATCTAGAGAAATAAATGAATTGTATACACGTTAACTGCCGGTAGAATCAATATATCGATACGAAATTTTATATATAATTTCTAAACCTCATAAACACGACACTAATTAATTTTCTGAGGAAACGGCCGAAGAGAAGGGGGTGCTTAATTAATTAATCTATAGGTCAATTTAATGTTTATTAGAGTGCTATCCCCTCGAACTTGAATCGTTTGGAGTGTTTGTTGTTGTGCTTGACTACTTACGCCCTTGAGAAAGGCACAAAGAGAGAGAGAGAGAGGTTGGAGAGAATATTAAGTTTAAAACTGGGTTTAGTCAGTACTAAGTCATCCCCCGAAGGAGGAAAGTCATTTGACTGGAGCGGCACGGAGACCAGCCCCCATCTCTCCGGCTCGCTTTAACTTTAGATTAGCCCATTATTTATCTTTAGTTTTCATGTTATTTCTTCTTCTTTATGCAATTTTATAACTGTATTTTCTTTAATTTCTTTTAACTTAAATTCCATGGTTCAGTTCTTGAGAGTTATAATTGTTTTAGTTCCCCATTACCAAGTATAGAGCAAGTTATGTAATCAGTCAAAAATCCAATGCTAATTTTTCTATACTTCATGTTTTCCGACCTCTAGATTACAAATATGAAAACAATTTAAAAAATTCTGTCTGTGAACAAGATAACTCCCGATAGAATGAATGTATTGTCACGAAATGTTGTAAGTTAATCCAGGAACTTTAACGACAAATACTATCGATTGACAGCCAAATCGGCCGAAGGGGAAAGGCTTAACTTAAAAAACTCTAATAACTGCCGTTGTACTGAAATGTATCGACACAAAATTTCATGTCACATTTCAAGACACGGAAATGAGGATCAAAGGAGGGCTCAACTCAAAAAAAACCAATAACTGCCGATATAATGGATACATACAATTTTATATTTGTATCCAGAACCCCATAAGGACGACACCTATTGACTTTCAGCGGAATAGGAGAGAGAGAGATCCACAGGAGGGGTTTAACACAAAAACTACAATAACTGCCGATATAATGAATGTATTGACACGAAATTCCGTAAGTAAATTAAAAAAAACCATAAGGATGACAACTATTAATGTCAGTTGGATGAGAGAGAGAGAGATCCAGAGGAGGGGATTAACACGAAAACTACAATAACTGCCGATATAATGAATGTATTGACACGAAATTCCATAAGTAAATTTAAAAAACCCATAAGGATGACAACTATTAATGTCAGTTGGATGAGAGAGAGAGAGATCCAGAGGAGGGGATTAACACAAAAACTACAATAACTGCCGATATAATGAATGTATTGACACGAAATTCCATAAGTAAATTAAAAAAACCCATAAGGATGACAACTATTAATGTCAGCTGGATGAGAGAGAGAGATCCAGAGAGAGGATTAACACAAAAACTACAATAACTGCCGATATAATGAATGTATTGACACGAAATTCCGTAAGTAAATTTAAAACTCCATAAGGATGACAACTATTAGTATCAGTTGGATAAGAGAGAGATTCAGAGAGGGGATTAACACAAAAACTACAATAACTGCCGATAGAATGAAAGTATTGACATACAATTTAGTATGAAGATTAGAAGTCCATTACTATTGATTTTTACCCAAAATGATCGATTGGCTTGAGAGGGAGAGCAAAAATATACAAGTTAATCCATTCGTGCCTTATTTTAAAAAAAATATATTTTTGAGTTTGGACTCAGCTATAATAATAATAATAATAGTAAATTTATTTCCGTTAAACCAATACATGGTAATAGGATACGTCAAAATAATTTATACATTAAGATAGCTTATAAATTATATTTATAACTATTTGAGTCTAACACATCGATGAATAGTAGTAATAACAAAACTATTAAAAAAAGTAAAATGAAATTAATAAAAAAAAAAAAAATGACTTAAAAATATATGAGTATATAAAAAAAATTAATACAAGATACGTTTATAATAAGTAGACACATTTTTCAATTTAATAAAAATTAAAATAACTATTTTTCAAAAAAAAAAAAAACTTTTCGGAAGTGTCTTTATCCCAACGATGTTTCGGGACGTTCTTATGTCCCATCAACAGGTCCCAATGTGCGAGATATAGAAAGAAAGAAAACAATGTATAGTTGTTAGTTAAGCGAAAACACAATAATAGCGACAAACTAACAAGTCAAAAAGGTGACAACCTATTTTACATGACAATATCATAATAAATCAATTCTTAATTTTTCTCCTACTTCTATGTAATAAATTTGATTATAATAATACTGAGTATACCTATAGAAAAAATAAGAATATATATTTTTTTTTTTCTTCTTTTTCAAATAGAAAGAAAAAAATAAATAGCTATTCTGAATTTGATTCGAGATCCCTCTATACGTCAGAGAAAAGATAATCCAACCTTTGAAATGGTAATATGACGACGCCGATAGAATGACTTATCTCTACCTGACTACGGTTCTATAGAAAAAAATTAAATAAATATAAAAAAAAGATGAACTCAATAGTTGATGTCCAATATTTTCTCACGGGGAACATTCTCAAAAAATCATGTTAGGAACATATATATATATATTTTTTTTTTGAATATTAAAATTTATATAATATTTTCTTGCTAAGCTCTAGAGTATATCACAGAAGGCGGTCTGAACCTGAATCAGACATTAGCATTTATGAGAAGGTCTGGAGGAGCAGCGCGCGGATTAACTTCCAGAAGGGAGTTTTGGCTGTCTAACTAATGTTCTCGAAGCTTCGGGTGGCAATTATAGAACAGCAGGAGGCCCGCCCGTCTACGCTTGTTTCTCTCCTCTGCTCGAGATTCCAATCTTGTTCAGACCAAGAGAAAAAATGAAATAGGATATTTGTGCTCGAAAAAAAAAAAAAAAAAAATCATATACCATTAAAATGAGTGTCAAAAAATTCACAGCCTTATGAATAGAATTGATAAAATATTAACAAAAACAGGGTCGACGGTTTTCACACCTGTATATAAAAAATAAAAAACTCCTCGGAAAATCACTGAATATGTACTTCCCCAACATCAATCAATTTTCCTCCAACGCCAATGGTCCATTTGGGCTAAACTTCACTATTTGACATACATACTGGTTTCTGAATCCACTTACTAAATTTTTTGACGATACATTCATCACATCAGCAGTTACTGGGATTATTGAGTTGAGCCCCCTCCCCCCCCCCCCCCCCCTTTCCTTAGGCTGTTTTGGCTGAAAATTAATAGGTGTCGTCCTTAGAGGGTTTTGGATACACATATCAAATCTCGTGTCGATACATTCATTCTATTGGGAGTTATCGTGTTCACAGACACACATGAACATTTTTTTTGATAATTTTAGAAAACAGAAGGGCGGAAAAACTCCGCATCGAATTTCTGACTGATTACATAACTATACATATACTTCATAAAGCTGGGAAAGTAATAAAATAAATAAATGGAGAAGAGCATATTGGAAAATCTATATGGAAATCCAGTTCCAAAATCATTGTTCACAATAAAATATATTATAAATTAATCGGATTAATGTTAAGGTTCAATGGAGGGCAGGTATATTTTCGACGATGAGAACTGACTTCTTGTCCTTCACCTTCACTCTCCACTTTTTGTACCAGGATCAGTACTGGTTTTCAGAGAGATGCCAGGTGTCTGGATGATAGGAATGGGGATGAGGAGAGAGGTTAGCAGTATCATCTGCAAAGGTGTGGAGTTGTGTTGATGGATGGGTGGGGATATCAGCTGTGTACATTGTGTAGAGCATAGAACCCAGGATACTGTCTTGTGGAACGTCAGCATTTTGCGAAAACACTTTTAAAACATAAATTCTGTTTACATTCAAATAAATATTTAGTTAATTTTTTCAACTGTCTCGGTTGGGAATCACCATCAATGTTTAGACATTGGATTTACTTATGGTCATATGACCGATTGTGAATATTCAAAATAAAGAAATTTAAAAAAAATGTTAAGGTGTTGTCAAGTCTTGCGCAAAAGTAATCAAGGATCTTTTTGTAGGTTTTCATGACTCAACGTTAACTTTGAGAAACGTCCTCTGTACAGAAACTGCCACAGAGTTCAGTAGGTGTACTGTCCGTGACCTGAGATGTCCTCGATAAAACTGTAAATGTCAGCGAAGGAAGGAATAAAAATTAAAATAAGACTTTTGCTTGATGGAATTGGAAGTATTTGATGCATTAATATTTTATTTTTGAGGTCCATTTTGGCAAGAATGTGTCTTTTCTCTTCTTAATGTCATGTCCAATACATTTATTACATCGGCAGTTATTATGGTTTGTGGGTCAAGGGCCACCTCCTTTTCCCTTCGGCCGATTACGCTGAAAATTGTTGTGTCGTTCTATAGGGTTTTGAATTTACATATGCAATTTTGTGTCGATACATTGATTACAACGGGAGTTATAAGAGTTTTTGTGTCGTCTCACATAAAAAAAAATTGTGTCTGTACATTCTATCGGGAGTTCTTGTGTTCACACAAACACACAAATTGGCAGAATAAATTTTTCAATTACTAGTCATGGAATCGGTCAGAAATTCGATGCGGAGTTTTCGACAGAATTTCATGTTTGCCAATATCCTGATGCCAAAAATGAAAAACGAAATTGTGTCTGTTTATTTGTGTATCTGTCGAACGCGATAACTCCCGATATTATTAATGTAATATTTTATGTGTATCCAGAATCCTCTAAGGACAACAACTATTGATTTTCAGGCAAATCGACCAAAGAACGAAATTTCGTAGGTTACTTCAAAGCCCTCTAAATATAAATCTATTAATTTTCAGCGGAACCAGCAGAAGGAGAGGAAGACAAATGGGGGATACCCAAATAACTACCGATGTAATGAATTCAACGAAAATTTAGTGTGAGGATTCAGAAGCCACTATGTAAGTCAAATATCGTGTTTTAGACCAAACGGTGGATTACAAAACGTAATTGATTAATTCATGAAATTCCAGTGAAAGCTCAAAATCGAATTTTTGACCGATTAAATAACTTCCCCTATACTTCGTATAGCTGGGGAAATAAAAGGTAAAACAAGAGGATAAAAGAGAAGTGAGGACGAGAAGAACTGAAAGGATGCGTGCGGGAGGGAGTGAGGCTAAGAGCGGCTATCAAAGAGATCACGACTATCTTATTACAGAATTAATTCCACCGGGTTTGAGGGTCTAGGGAGAAAAGAGACAGGATGAGAATGGAAGGATAAACCTTCTTCATCCTGGTCATGACTCCTTCATCCCAGGACGAATCTACAGACAGAGAAGAGACTCCGTTCAAAGAATATAGGAAGATCATAGTATGAAAACGTGATGCTTCTCTTCAACGGAGTACTGTATCTTCTCATTATCGTCAGAGTCTTCAATCAAGCTCTTACTACACATATATCTCAGTTGTGAGTAAGAACAGTCAATAGTTTCCATAATTTTAGCATACTGTTCACTAATAATGTTCACAAAAGTTGTCAGTGAGCCACCGGCAATGAACTCCCCCAGCAAATTAAGTTTTCGCTCTCCCTCTGAAACTACTATCTACACATACACAGCAGCAATTATTTTAAAACCATTTCTTTGTTGATACAATCATTACAACGGCAGTTATTGGAATGTTTGAGTGATTTTTGAGTCACTGTTCCCTCCTTTCTTTCGGCTGATTGAGCTGAAAATTAATAGGTGTCTTTAAGGGGTTTTAAATTAACATAATGCACTGCAACGACAGTTATTTAAAGTGTCTTCTGTTCTGTTTAAGCGAAGTGAAATGTCGTTTCATGATGATTTTACATATTATTTTAGTGGTATAGCTGCTATTAGATGCTGAACGGTACCCCCTCCCAACCTTTGCGACAGCTTTATTTACTCTGTCCTTTGAGCGCCATATTTGAATATTTTTGTGAATTTATAGTGCACCCATAAATACCATAAAACTATTTTAAGATTTCCGTTTCGCAATTTTTAAAGAACTAATTAGACCCTTGGCCGAAAATTTGACTGCTAATTAAATTGTACATATAAGGGCTTATGATAGAGATATGTACCAACCTAAATGTGAGAAATAGCAATTGTGCATGTAACTGTAACTTTTTTTTTTTTTTTTCCTCTTCTTTTGTTAAGCCTTCGTATTCCCTCTTAACCCTTTGACCGATTTGACTGAAAATCAAATAAAAATCATGTTCTTATGGGATTCTACATACCGTGTTCATAAAAAAACACACACACATAGACAGCAGCAACTTTTTTTTTGTAAACCACTTTTGTATGCATCTACATTCATTACATGGGCAGTAATTAGGAAATTTGAGTTGAGCCCTCTCATTGATTGCCCTTTCTTTCGGCTGATTTAGCTGAAAATGAATAGGGTTTTTAATTAACATATGAAATATCGTGTCAATACCTTCAATAAAACGGTAATTATTTAGAGTTTTATGTGTTGTCCTCCCCCCTAATCCATCCTTCCCCTTTGGCTGATTTGACTGAAGAACGGTGTCGTCCTTATGCGGTTCTGGATACACATATAAAATTTCGTGTTGATACATTCATTCTATCGGGAATCACAGAAACACACAGACCGTAATTTGTATTGTTTTCTTTTTGGTATCAGTGGTTCGGAAAACATGAAATTCCGATATGTACATCTGTGAACATGGTACTCCAGAGAGAATGTATTTTATCTAGAAGGTGAAAGATACTTGAGCACGCATTCCTTCGGATGGGAGGTTGAACGATGGTTCCGAGTCTGTGAGAAGTCAGGTACGGGCTAGGTAGGTAAAACTAGGTAGAGTTGGATATAACTAACTATAATAGAACATCTATTAACTTTCAGTAGAATAACCTAAAACGATCCTATCCATCCAACGAACCTACAAATAAACCAACTCCATCATTCCATTGTTGGTTTTTCCCGGCATTTCTTCCAGAAGTGTCTGCTTTTTTCTGACAATATTTCGGGACATTTACACGTTCCATCTTCTGGTCACTATGAATTAGTTAATATTAGTTCATAGTGACCAGAAGAAGGGACGTGTAAGTGTCCCGAAATATTTTTAGAAAAAAGAAGACACCTCTGGAAGAATTGACATAAAAAACCAACAATTCAATATCCCTGAGAAGTATCAAGACTGTATTTGTGGCTTCATATCCATTTCAATTTTTGAACGAATTCCGTTAACACTATTAATATAAACTGAATTATAACATTTTATTTAAATAGATTGGTTACTGTTATTCTTTGATAAAAAATAAAATTTAAAAAAAGCTAAGAAGAAACGAAGAAATCAAGAAAATTATACTTTGAAATAGGTTTGAATGGAGAGCTAATAGCTGGCAGTCTGCAGAAGGGTAAACGTTATTGAATAATTCACCAGGCGTGAAATTAAAATCTCCCATCTCTCTGTCGAGTCCCTCACTAAACGAACCAACTTCCAGGCTCGTCTCCTCAAAACTGACTGCTTCTGTGTTAAATCTAATAGAGAACTAAATACTTTGTATTTGTATATTGATCTCGATAGTAAAAATAAATGATTACTTAGTTAAAAAAAAAAAAAAAAATTACCCTACTATTAAAACAAATGGAACTGCTAGAAAAACAAAGTACAAATAGTAAGGTTGTGAATATACAAACATTTGTTAAGCCTTTAGGTCTCCCAAATATATTTATTTTTTGGTTTTTATTTCCCCAAAATAAAAAGTATAGGGAAAGTTATGTAATCGTTCAAACATTTTATACGGAATTTCATTCTTCATCGGAATTTCCTAAAACTACCTAAAAAAGTATAACTCATAAAGGAATTAATTTTTTCATGCCCTTCCCCACTTCTTGAAGTCAATAGATGCAATAAAAAAATTTAAATTTCAACTAAAAATGTTTATGTTAGAGGAAACCTTTTACAGAATTTTATTCTCACTGTTCAAAAAGAATAAAATAACTACAATAAAAAATCGTGATTCATATTCAAAAACATTATTTGATACGCTTTCAATTTTATTTTTTGTACAGAGTTCCTCCACACCTTAAAAGTCAATCCAATGAACGTTATTGTTTTATTTATTCATTTTTATTTATTTAGACTTTTTTTTTATTCATTTATAATTAATTAAATTTATTTTATTTTTTTCTCTATATCTCGCACATTGGGACCTGATGATGGGACGTAAGAACGTCCCGAAACATCGTTGGGATAAAGACACTTTCGAAGAGTTTTTTGGAAAATAGTTATCTTAATTTTTATTAAATTGAAAAATATGTCTATGTATTAATTTTGTTATATACTTCATATATTTTTATTTGTTCAGTTTTTATTAATTTCATTTTACTTTTTTAAATAGTTTTGTTATTATTAATCATGTGTGTGTTAGACTCAAGTAGTTACAAATCTAATTTATAAGCTATCTTAATGTATCAATTCTTTTGAAGTATCCTATTTACCATGTATTGGTTTAACGGAAATATATTTATTAATATATATATATATATAATTTCATATTTTCCGACCTCCTGATTTCAAAAATGAAGAAAAAAGTCTGTCTGTCAGTGAACAAGATAACTTCCAATTGAATGAATGTATCGACACGAAATTGTATATGTATATTGAGAATCCTCTAAGGACGTCACCTATTGATTTTCAGTCAAATCGGCCAAAAGGAAATGGTCGATTGGGGGGAAGGCTTAACGCAAAAACACTAATAACTGCCGTTGTAATGAATAATTGACACATCAATTTTCAGCAGAATCGGCCGAAGGTAAGGTGGGATCAGAGGGGGCTCAACTCAAAAAACCTAATAACTGCCGATGTAATGAATTCATCGATACAACATTTAGTATGAGGATTTAGGAGCTCTTATGTAAGTCAACTATTCAATATAGTTACAGAATTCGTTGTGGGGAAGTACATTGTCGATGATTCATCGACAACTCTTTTTTTCGTTCTACCTTATATTATTCTTCGACAGAATGAAACAGTTGCTCTCCATGTTCAGAAGATAAGTGTTAGAGTGATTTAGTTACAAAAGACAAGCCAACTACGATGAAGTTATTGGTGATTAATGTCAGGTTGCGCGCGACGAAATGCCGAACGTCTTTTTGGAAAAGAATAGAAGCGAGAGAGAAGGAGGGTGGATGAAGGGGAGCAAAGAAAAAAAGTAAAAGGAACAGAAAATAAAAATAAAAAGTAAAAGTTAGAAAAAAAAAAAAAATATGCGAATGGAATGACGAACGAGGGAGAGAGATAGAAAGAGATAAGGTTAGGTCCGCCTTCACGGCTTAAACGACCGATAAACATCACCTTATCTATGTCTACCTGTTTTCTACCTTCTTCTTGGAAACCTGCTCCATCAACTCAGTCCAGAAATCAACAAAAAACAGGCAACAGCAACACACAAAAAAAGTAATCATCTACATATTTCCTCAAATAAGAATTATTCTGAATTTAACTTCTGGTTTTATTTTTTTCTTAAAAGTATAAGCATTTCATACAAAATTGATTGTCGGAGAATCACCGGCTATATACTTCACCAAAATCAAATAATTAATTAGGTTTAGCTGTCACTCCAAAGCCAATCGAACATTTGGGCAAAAACTCAATAATTTTGTATCGATACATTCATTACTCGGCACTTATCAGGTATCGTGTCGAGCCCTCCTCTGGTCCCGCACTTCAATTTGGGCAGATTTCGCGGAAAATTAATAGGTGGCATTCTTATATAGTTTTGAATTTATAATTTAGATTTTTGAGTTGAGCGGAGCCCACCGTCTGATCCCCCTTCCCCATCGGCTTATTCCGTTGAAAATTCATTAGAGGGTTTTGAATTCCCATATGAAATTTCAAGTCAAAACCATGGCAGTTATTGGAGTTATTGTGTTAAGCATCCCCCTAATTCCTCTTTGCGTTTTGGCCGATTGAGCTGAAAATCAAAAGGGGTCGTCCTTAAAGTGTTCTGGATACACATATAACATTTCGTGTCGATACATTCATTCTGCCGGGAGTTATCACGTTCACAGACACACAAAGAACATTTTAATTTCCCAGCTAAACGAAGTATAGGGGAAGTTATATAATCGCTCCGAAATTCGATGTTGAATTTTCAACAGAATTTCATGTTTTCCGACTACTAGGTTCCAAATATGAAAAAAAAAAAACCTGTCTTTGAACACGATAACTCCCGATAGAATGAATGTATCGACATAAAATTTTATATGTGTATTGTTTTTCAGCCAAATCGACTAAAGAGAAGTGGGAGATTAGGGGGGAGGCTTAACACAAAAACTCTAATAACTGCCGATGTAATAAATGTATCTACACAAAATTTCAGGAATATCGGCTGAAGGGAAGGGGGCTCATTTCAAAAAGCCTAATAACTGCCGATGTAATAAATGTATCGTCACAAAATTTAGAATGACAATTTAGGAGACCCTATGTAAGCCAATTGTTGAATATTAGCACAAACTGTCGACTGATTTTGGAGGTAGAGCGAAAATTTAATTTAATTGTTTTGGGGAAGAACATTGTCGGTGATTGCTGTTTATAATTTGAAACTCCGTTTACATTACTTATCCTATAACTGTATAGCTGGGAAAAGTTAAAAAAAAAAAAGTGGTGACTTTTTGGGAAACATAAAAATGATGATAGAAACCTTGAAATGAAGACAAGATCATGACAGTATCGCAAAAAATAAGATGAAAAACATTTATTAAAATAACTACAATAAATCCAGTCATATTGATTAATAGAGCCATAAATCATTTGTGATTAATGTGAGGCCGTTTATAATCTTGTGATAAGGCTTTATCCTTGTCAGCACTGTACATATTTAGAGAAGAAAACCCAAGCGAGTACAGAGAAAGAGGGGGTGGCTACGGAAGGCTCTGAATGTGCCGTGTTCTACCTACAATACACGCTCTTGTTCCGCGTGTAAGCACAAGTTTTTGAGAGAATTTAGGTAGCTACATATTTTGTTCGTGTGCTCGCCAGAATGAGGGGAGGTTTTAAGTATGTAAATTGAATTCTAGTAAAGATAAAACACGTTCAGGCTCCACCCCCCCCCCCCCCCCCCCCCCTTCCAAACCGCTCGCCCGGGCCCCATTCATGTTCCTGGTCTAATGATACATGTTATCTGAAGGTAAAGTTTACACATGAAAGATGAAGGATCATAAATTTATTTGGAAATTAGCAAGAGAGCGAGCAAACGACTAACACCAACCCATTTCAAATAATTAATTGGAAGTACCCCCTTCTTTTCTATCCCTTCTTTCAACTGAAGAAAATTTATAATAAGCTAATATTCAAGAGCTCTGAAGAACAAAATTTAAGGGTGAATCAACGACAATGTACTTCCCCAGAACAAATTAATCAATTAACTTTTGGCTCTCGGTCGTTTGCGTCAAAATTCAATAGTTGACTTACATAGGAACTCCTAAATCCTCATACTAAATTACTAAAGTTTTTGTGTTGAGCCTCCCGCTAATCCACATCTTCTCTTTGGTTGATTCGGCTGAAAATCGATGAGTGTCATCGTTCGATGGTTCTGGATTCTCATATAAAATTTCTTATTTTAGAATCAGAAGGTTGGAAAACATGAAATTTCGTTGAAAACTCCGCATCGAATATTTGACCGATTACATAACTTCCCCTATACTTCGTATACCAGAAGAAGTAAAATTTGTAAAATATTTAGAAAATGAAATTAAATCAAAGTAACACAAAATGAACTTAGTTATACTAATATCACAAAAAAATAATAAAAGAACAGTTTGGTCATAATGAAGAGTGTTAGTTATTGTTATGACTACGGGGTCATATCGCCTACTACCAGAGCGCTCTTTATTCGCTTTGGTGGACAATTCAACTGTGGAAGTCCTAAATGTTGCCCATTCAGTTTTATTCACTTAGGGTAAGAAGTAGCTGACATCGTACAGGCACGGGGGACCATCGCTTAACGTCCCAACCGAAGGATGACGTGTTCAAGCGTTTCGGATCCCATACAACCACCATACTGAATACAAAATGATTAAATAATAAACTTCATATTCTGATCATCACACTGACCACCCCTCCCCTTCAGCCGATTCTGCTGAAAATGAATAAGTGTTATCCTTATGAGGTTTTGAAATTACATATGAAATTTTGTCAATACATTCATTACAACGGCAGTTTTTGTGTTGACCCCCCTCTTCTCTTTAGCCAATTTGGATGAAAATCAATAGGTGTCCTCATTATGGGGTTCTGGATACACAAATAAAATTTTGTGTGGAAGTTATTGTGTTCACAGAAACAAACATAAAATTTCATTGAAAAATCTTCATCTAATTTTTGAGAACTTCCCCTATACATTGTATAGTTCGGGAAGTAAAAAAAAAAAAAAAAAAAAAAAAAAAAAAAAAAAAAAAAAAAAACTGAAAAAAGGCATTTTTTATGATAAATGTCTTTAATTTTTGTCAACATTTCACTCGTTACTCTGACAAATAGGCAGATTTCTTCAGGACTTTATCAAGATGTTACAAGAAATAAGATGTATGAAGTGCCAGACTTCACTAATTACATGCTATCAGTCAACATACTCTTTGAAACCCATCATCCGTCATATCTCGTATTTTTCACTTTCCATCCAGATAAGAAGTACTGAAGAAGGCCGCCATGATTTTTATAGCTAATATCGACACCAAAGGCCGCTAGTATGGGCACTGAAGGCTACTAGTATGAGCACTGAAGGCCGCCAGTAGGGCCACCGAAGACCGAAGATGGATCTTCGATAAAGATGGATCACCGGTAATGTGCTTCCCCAGCTCGAATTGTGTGTAATAAGTTTTCACTCTCCCTATAAACTCTTTTACCAAGATAGCAGCTGCTTGTATACTTCACAATCCTCATATAAAATTTCGTGTCGATACATCCTTTACATTGGCAGTTATTAAGGGTTTAACTTCTTCATATATAGGAAGTAAAGGGTATTATGTAATCGGTCAGAAATCCGATGCTGAGTTTTCAACGGAATTTCATATTTCCCGACCTCCAGAATATTCTAAAAAAAAACAAAAAAAAAAAAAAACTTCTGTCTGTCAGTGTGTTTATGAACACGATAACTCCCGATAGAATGAATGTATCAACACGAACTTTAGTATGTGTATCCAGAAATCTCCAAGGACGACACCTATTATTTTTCAGCCAAAACGACCAAGGAGGAGGGGGGGGGGGACACAAAAACACTAATAACTACTCTTATAATGATTCTAAATATGACAGGAAATTTCATGTGTAATTCAAAGCCATATAAGAACAACACCTATTAATTTTCCACGAAATCCATCGAAGCGAAGGTGGGCTCGACTCAAATAACCTAGCGCTATTTTGTCACTCTGGTGGACATGTGTATCCTAAATTTTTATTCATCTAGGGTGGGGAACTTGTACCTGAGTACCTGACACTGTACCGGCTCGGGATCATCGCTCAACGTTCCATCCAAAGGACGGCGTGCTCAAGCTCCTTTCACTATATAATGGTTTAACGGAAATAAATATTATCATTATACATTTGTACCTCCTAGAAATTTTTTGATCACCCCTCGTATATATATAAATATATTTTTGTAGGAGACTTTAGAAATAAAAGAGGCAATAATCGCCTCTGTGGGCCAGAGAGAGAACTATTTTAAGTAGAGCTATTAATCATGAACGGCTTCATAAGTTAGACGGGGGCGTACGAGGCCTGAGGCACTTTTTTTATACACCTCACTCTTCGTATAAGCGACTAGCTGCTTCCCTTCAGGCCAACTAACAAGTACTCCACAGTACTTAATAAGAACAATAGCGACCATAATCAGTTCAAAATAGAATATTATATCAAATCGTTAACTGTCTTTATTTACATATACAATACGTAAGTAGGGTATAAATTAACAATAAATTAGAACACAATATTGTTTAGTAAAAAATGAAATAAATTGTTAGGTAAAAAAAAGTTGTCGGTGAATCATCGATTATGTACTTCCCCAGCACAAATTAATCAATTAAGTTCCTGCTCTCCCTCCAAAGCCAATAGACAGTTTGAGCTAACACTCAATATTTGACTTACATCGTGGCCTCTGAATCCGTATACAAAATTGTGTGTCGATATATTCATTATCAGCCGTTATTGGGATTTGTGAGTTGAGCTTCTCTCTCATTTGGCTGATTCCGCTGAAAATTATTGTCCTTTGAAGTTACACATGAAATTTCGTGTCAATTATATTTTGAGATTTTGTGTTAAGCTTCCCTCCCAATCCCCCCTTCCCCTTGGTCGATTTGGTTGAATAAGTGTCGTCCTTAGAGTGTAATACCCCCCAGCATGAATTCAACTAGGTTTTAGCTCTCTCAAAACAATCTATGGCTTGGACTACTGAATCCTCATACTAAAGGGTCTAGCCGGATAAGAGTACGAAAACTGCCCCCAACCATTTTCGAATGGGCAATTGACCGACAGTTTGCACATATAAAAAGAAAATTTTTCTGAAAATTTCAGCTCCCAATTCCCATTATTCAATGAGAAAAAAAAAATGCAATTTTTATTTATTTATTTTTTTTTTACTTTACGGTTATTGCGAGTATGAAACTGTCGATTTTTTTAAAGTTCTTATGCTTCAAATACACCTATATACTATATAGTATTTTTTTATTATCTTTATGATTTAAATTCCATTTTTCATCGAATTTAGAAAAATTCAATATGGCCGTTTCAAATGTTATTTTCGAGTGACACTCACTAAATTTTCACAGAATACGTGTTTTTTATATCAAAATATACCCTAATTTTTTCAATTTTTTTGGTGTGATGCAACAATGTTAAAAAAATAAAAAATCATTTATTTCGGTTATTTCCGTTTATATTTACTATGTGATATTATGCATTTTTCTATATATGATATTATTAATTTTTATTAAAATAATGTCCTAAAATATACATAGCTTTCATATAAATATATAGCAGTATTTTTTTCAAACGGTTGTTAACAGTACTTATCAACTTAATTTTCGGCTAGACCCTTTATGTCATTAAATTCATTATATCAGCCGTTATTAGAGCTTTTAAATTGTTTACCCCTCTTCTCACCTCTTTTCCTTCGGCCAATTTCGCGGAAAATTAGTAAGTGTCATTCTTACGAGTATTTTAATTTAGATATAAAATTTCATGTCGATAAATTCATTCCATCGATAATTATGAGAGTTTTTGAGTTCAGCTCATCTTTTTCTTTTGCCAATTTGTCTGAAAATCAATAGGTGTCGTAAGAAATTTTAATGAGGTATTTTAGGTTATTCTGAAATAGTTTTTGAAGAACACATTAGAGAACATACGTTCGTATAAAATGTTTACACAATTTATGGTCATGGATATTATCCCGAAGTCTGAAAAACTGTATATATGCATATAAGATACATAAAGAGATAAATATACAATTCTAATACAGCCAAAAAAAAAAAAAAAAGCAAGATGGTTTAAAATTGAATATAATTTTGGCATGTTTCATCATGTACTTGTCTTTTTTTGGTATATCTCTGGCCATTATTTATAAGGTAAACATTTGTTTTGTTATGTACACATGTTGATATTTCCATATAATAGGTATGATACCATTAATCTTGACACGTGGTAATATACAATCCTTTTTAGGTAGGTATCATATTGCAAAATGGGGGAGAAGGGGAGGGGGGTGGAGTGATCCGTAAAAATGTAGTAGGTATAAGAAAGTCATGTAATGGTAACATCAGCATTTTTTTTTTATACGTATATTTAACAAGAGAGTATTCATTAACGTCTTATATACTTATATTTAAATTATGGAACTACTCCATAATGTTAATTATTAAATATATATTTTATTACTTTCCGAGTTATATATATTAAAAAATGTAATAACAAAAAATATAATAATAAAAAAAAAAAAAAACTAAGGTGAAACACAGGCAATGTACATCCCCAGCACGAATTAATCAATTTAGATTTCACTTTCTCTCTAAAACCTTGACCGTTTGGGCTAATAATCAATAGTTGACAAAGTAGTTGCTTCTGAATCGATTACTACAGAGAGATAGATAAACTTTTATTGCACAAAAGATTACAACCTCTAAGGCAATGTGGTTTTTTTTTTGGTTTTTTTTTATATAAGAATAAATGAAATATAATGAATATATATAATGAAGAATAAAATATAAATATAAGAAACAATTCAAAAATGATATAAAACTAGATATGACATGAACATGAATAAATAAATAAAAAATAATAATAATAATAAAAAATATATATATCCATCTTATATGCAATAAATTAAATTAAATTATTCTTTATTTTCAAGACAACAGTAAAAAATAAAAATAAATTGTTGACAAAGCTCATACCTAAGCCCTCCAAGTAATATTCTAAAATTTCTATTGCTATTGTGGAGACGGATTTGAGCTAGAAGTCGGAGTTTTTCAATATGGTAGTTTAATGAAAGATAGTTTTCCTGAGAACCTAAAGCACTGACCAATCGGTAGAGGGAGTTGTATTTTGAATTTAATATTGTATTTATATCCAGCTTCTGAATCGATACACTAAATTGTGTGTTATATTCATTATATCGGCAGTTATTAAGGATTTTTGAGTTGAGCCCCCCTCCCCTTTGGCTGATTCCGCTGAAAATTAATAGGTTCTGTCCTTGGAGGGCTTTGAATTTACAAGTCGATTTTTGTCTCGATACATTCATTCTACGGGGGGTATTAGAGTTTTGTTTATTTCCCCCCTATTTTCACCGATTACATAACTTCCAGTATACATCATTAATTGGAAATGTAAAATATTTAAAAATATATATATATATATATTTAAATAAGAATAAAATAAAATTAAGAAACATTCATAGTAAAGACGTAAGCAATGGTCCCGAAGCCTATGGAATGTCAGACTCTTACGAGTAAAGACCTCCCTAACCTAAGTAAATAAACCTAGGTAGGCGAAATTTATTAACTTCGTAGAGTCGGTCCATCAGAGGGACGAACGAGCGCTCAGGTAGTAGGCGATACGACCTCATAGTTAAAGCCCGGGCATAAGTCATAATAGCCAACTAACTAAATAAACAATTCAGGCTTACTGAAGTTAGTACATTTCAAAATATTTAGTCACTAAATTTAAGAACACTACGCGAGTAAGCCAAACAGAGGAAGAAGTGGATATTTATGTATTTGAACAATTTTAATTAAGAACTAAAATATACAAAATATATAATCCCAGATTTTACCGGGAAAAAGGAAAGTCGGATGGGAACGAGGAGGATGAAAATAATATCAGAACAGAGAAAATGTTAACATTGACAGAACGAAAACGTTGCCAACATACCTAGAGTTATTTCTTTGGTCCGATTGTATATTATTATAAAAAAACTTTTAGTGTTTTTTTTTAAAAATTTATGAGACAGTTGGTCTAGTTGTTTATGTTTACAAAAAAATAAAATAAATAAAAACAACAAAAAAATAGGAAACACTTTTTTTTTTTTATATACATATAAAAGTCATCAGAGAATCAGTATTAAAAAATCAAAAAATTAAGATTAACGTTGAAAAAAACAAACCAAAAAAAACTTCATTTTCTTAGTTTATCTAAAAATTTGATCATAAATCAATTTGACTTAAAATATGAGGAAAATGATAAATATAACACATTACAATCACCTCAAATTCAAAAAAATAATTCTTTGAGGAGTAATCTAAAAATAAGTTTCAAGATGGACAAGATGGACTGCCATTTAAGTCAGTCCCGTACTGTGTTTGTTCTCAGCAGAAAAACAGAAGTTGGAGTCATAAAAATGCCTGCCATTACATATTTTAATACAAAGACATTAAATAATATATTATTTTATATACGAATATTATACTTTATATTGGAATTACTTTTTAGATGATTTTTAGGCGATACATTCATTACAACGTTTTTGAGTTAAGCCTCTCCTGTAACCATCCCGTTCTCTTTGATCTATTTGGCTGAAAGTCAATAGGGGTCGATTTTAGAGGGTTCTGGATTCAAATATAAAATTTCATGTCCATACGTTCATTCTAGCGGGAGTTATCCTCTTAACAGACACACAGAATTTCTTTTTTCATATTTGGAATCTGGAAGTCAGAAAACATAAACTTCCGTTGAGTATCGATTTTTTTACCAACTACAAAACTTCCCTTATACTTCTTATATCTGGGGATGTAAAAATAGTTTACAAAATCTTCTCTAAACTACGGGTACAAAACCCTAAAAAGGTCGTTATTCATGGATTGTATGGTATATTATTGTGGCTCAACCTGATGCTGAGAGGGAGAGGCGACCATGAGACATAGACAGACGGAAAGCGGCAAAAGACAAACGAAC
Source organism: Aradus depressus (assembly GCA_963662175.1). Lineage (NCBI taxonomy): Eukaryota > Metazoa > Arthropoda > Insecta > Hemiptera > Aradidae > Aradus > Aradus depressus. The sequence continues at coordinate 41,049,226 of OY759214.1, forward strand.
GGTGCGGTGCGGTGTGGCGGCACATATGGAGGGAGGGCTGTGATCCCGTATCAGACACCCATTCTGAACAGATCCTGCGACTCAGGTTTCCTGCTAAACTGGCTGACGTCTGTCAGACACTACACTATAGATCCACGCCTACCAAGTTTGAAGGACTGGCATATTGTGCTCGCCTCCTTACTATGTACAGCAAGCAGTGAGCGGTGGAGAGCCTACTGGGGCCTTTAGGTTCTTTATCTGGGAGGTGAAAAAAATCTTTAGCTCGTCGCTAAGCGACGATCCCGAGACTGTAAAATATCAGGTACTCGCTAAAGACCTCTATCCTAAGTGAATAAACCTAGGTAGGCAATATTTAGGACTCCCTAAGAGAGAGTAGAGTCGGGCTCATGTCCACCAGATTAACGAAAGAGCCCTGTGGTAGTAGGCGATATGACCTCGCAGTTAAAGCCCGGGCATGAGCTATAATAACTAAATATAATTAATTGTATATACCTTGAAAAAACTTGCACGCCTATTATTTATTATAACAACGAGAAATTTAATAGGAAATAGGTAAAATATATTGCTCAAGGAAAAATAAGAAATAAAAATCCTGAAATTTCATTGATATGAAGGTAGAGGACGCCAGTAGCTCAGTGGTATGTGTGCTTGTCTTCTGATCTCAAGAACATGGGTTCGAAACACGACCGAGGCCCTTAGTTTATTTTATCTGGGAGGTAAAATAAACTTAAGCACTCCGTCCTTCGGATGGGACGTTGAGCGATGGTCCCGAGCCTGTACGATGTCAGGTACTCGTTGAAGACCCCTGCCCCCTAGGTGAATAAACATTTAGGAAAGGCAAAATTTAGGACTCCCATAGTAGAGTCGGGCTCATGTCCACCAGAGTGACGAAAGAGCGCTCTGGTAGTAGGCGATATGACATCGCTCTTTATCGTGTTCACATAGACAAGACTCAAAATTCTGTATTTCTGTGTGTGTGCCTATGAAGAAGATAACTCCCCATATAATGAATGTATGGACACGAAATTTTACAAATGTGTACAGAACCGCATAAGGACGGGATCTATTGATTTTCAGTTAAATTGACCAAAGGGTAGGGACGGATTAGAAGCAGGGTTTAACTCTCAACACTGTCGATGAAATGAAGCTGAGAAGCAATTGAGGCAAAGAAGGTGTCAGAGGGAGGAAGATGTACCGTAATTCTTTCATTCAAATCTTTGTAATGTCTTCCCTGCCTGAGCTATACCATAATGGATATGAAGATGAGGGAAGGAAAATGGGAAAAGGTGGTGGGTAGTCTAGTGTTTATTAAAGGTTCGGGAACACACATCCAGGGGACCTGCCTTACGTTCCTCCTCCCAGGAGAGAAAGAGGGGACCTGGGAATTGTATTGGAAAGATAAGACCCAAGGTGAATACAATTTCCTCTCTGCCAGCCGGGGAACCAATCCAGAAAAACCAATTCCCACCGGCGAAGGTGAGGGGGCGGGGGGGGGGGGGGGGGAAGGGCGCTAGAAAGACAATGCGAAACCCTCGGTGAGTTTTAAAAAGGGGAAAACCGCAAAACCAATCGGGGCGAAGGAATGTAATCCTATGGAGGGGGGGAGGGGGGTTTAATAAGCTTATGTTTAATGGATAAACGGAGAGAGGGGGAGGGAGAGAAGCATTGACGGTGTGCCTTTAACCATTGGGAGGGGGGGAGGGGAGAGAGAGAGAGAAAGACAGAGAGAGATAGACACAGAGAGAGGAGAGAGAGAGAGAGAGAGAGAGACAGAGAGGACAGCTTAATATTGATCTGTGGCCTGCCTCTCTCCCCCTTCCTCCATCCCCCCTCCCTCACCCTCTTCCTCTACTCGGATATTTCGTTGGTAATTTAACTCTTCTCAGAGAAACGACCAACTTCTCAGCCAAAACTCTCTCCGTCAACTTTTCACATGAATATAGTGCAAAAATAATAGGTTTCATCATAAGATCCGACAGGAGAAGGGCAATCAACAATTTACAGCACAACTGCAAGTAACCTACACCTCAAGTCAAACATTTATTTTTACTTTCTTATACCTTTAGTTTAGGTAAGTATAGCAATCGAGCGATAAGACGAGATCGTGTTTTCAACGGAATTTCACGTTTTGGCCATTTCCATAAAGATGGTCCCGAGCCTGTACGATGTCAGGTACTCGTTACTAGACCCCTGCCCTGGGTGAATAAAAAATTAGGGTAGGCAAAATTTAGGACTCCCACAGTAGGGTCGGGCTCATGTCCACCAGAGTAACGAAAGAGCGCTCTGGTAGTAGGCGATATGACCTCGTAGTTGAAGCCCGGGCATGAGTCATAATAACTAACATATAAAAATAAGGTGAATATAAAAATAACGATATATTATGTACAATATTATGTTAGTTATTGTGACACATGTCCATCGCTTAACGAACTATCCGAAGGACGGCTCGCTCAAGGTTTTTTCACCTTCTAGATAAAAAAAACTAAGGGCCTCCGCTTGGTTTCGAACCCGCGATCTTGAGGTTCAGTAGACAAGCATGCTATCTCTGAGCTTCCGGCGCCCTCTTATATGTTATGTATTGTTTGTTGATGTTTATCTTGTTATTTGATCAAATACGACGAACAAAAAAAAAAAAAAAAAAAATGACAAATATGTAAAAATAACGTCTCGGCGCCGGAGTGACCACGCGTATAAATCCTCCACATATAGTGTTTAAGAGCACGTTTCATGAAAATATTGTGATAAGTCTCCCTGAAGTCCTATCTTTTTGAGTGAGCATTTAAACTGATTTTTTGTAGAAATCTACAAAATGGAAATGCTATTTTATATTTTCATCTATCAAGCTGAAAGTTGGGAGGTTTTAGACGAATTGGAATGTAAAATAGGATATTTAGGTCGGTCTAGTTATTAAGGCTGGCACATTTAGATTAGTTTGGGTCCTTTCCAGATTAGTACATCTTCTCCTAATCCGTCTCTTTCCTCAAGTTCACGCATCTTCCCCAGCTATACAAAGAATAGGGGCAGTTATGTAATTATGAAATTCTATGTTGAGTTTTTTTCCCAGAATTTCATGTTTACAATTAATTTTCAGCGAAATCGTACGAATGTATCGAAATATAATTTTAATGTGAGGATTCAGAAGACTCTGTCTAATTGTAAGTTAACAATTCTTTGGTGGGAGGCATTAAATAACAGTACAAGTCAAAAAAGTCAATTTTTCAAGAGAACAGAAAATGTCTTTTGCCACTGGACAAATTTTTTTTTTAACTGTCAAAAAATTAGGTCTACACTACGTCAGAGACATTACCGACTTGTCCTCTACTCACCACTTCCAAAGATTGACTTCACAATGTGAAATATGTAATAATACGGTTTTGGCCAAAAATGGACTTGTACTCTTTTTCCAGCCCATCGAAGAATTAATTTCTAGTCTAATCGATTGGTGTTGACTAATTCGTACAGGGCAAGTACACATCCATTGATTTACTTACGACTTACTCTTCTGTTTGAAAGGAAAATAGATATAGGCCATTGAGAAATGATCCTCTTTTCCTTCAAAAATATTAGAGAAATAGTCTATACATTTTTTCCATGTGACACTTTAATCTAAAATTTCATGAAAACCTAGAAACCAAAACTCTAATGTTAACGGAAGATTTTAGGGAGCACCTAACAAACTGAATTCGATTCGAAGTTGTAGAAAATAAGAGTTTAACCCCTCGGGGTTGATAAATTTGGAATACATAACTAAATATCACTAATGTGTAAAGATGACGCTGATATAGTGCGAAGCGTGCTTGACTTCTGAACTCAAGAACGTGGGTTCGTAACCCGACCGAGGCCCTTATCTGGGAGGTAAAATAAACTTAAGCACGCCGTCCTTAGGATGGCATGCTAAGCGATGGTCCCGAGCCTGTACGATGTCAGGTACTCGTTAAAGACTCCTACCCCGGGTGAATAAAAATTTAGGGTAGGCAAAATTTAGGACTCACTCACACAGTAGAGTCGGGCTCATGTCCACCAGAGTGACGAAAGAGCTCTCTGGTAGTAGTCGATATGACCTCGTAGTCAATGCCCGGGCATGAGTCATAAAACCTAACCTAACCTATAGTGAGAAGTGATTTCACAAGTTGAAAAATAAAAATGCAATCTGACCTCTCAGAGATGAACTCATCAGGTTGTCTGATAATGACATAATTTAAAAAGGCAAAATGAATAAATAAAATAAAACTGTCTAATAAATAAATAAATTCTCAATAATTAACAATTTACCCCTGCTCTATCACAATTTTTGATTATTTTTAATTTTTATAATAGCCTGATGACGATGGCAACCTCAAAAGCCGGCTAGTATAAAAAGAATAAAATTTGTGACAGGTCAGACTACGTTTTTATTTTGCAGGCTGTGAAATAAATTGGCACATATATCAAAACGTTTACCAGTAGTATTCATATAAAATACTTGAGAAGGTAACTTTAATTCGACCAGCGGGTAGGAGGCTCAAAATTTTATGAAAAATAGTGGTAATACCGGGGCAACGCCGGGAACCGCAGTTAACTGATGAATAATACTTGAATTATGTCGAATTAGGGGTGGGATTATTCGTAATTATGTTTTCGCTCTACCTACAGAACCAATCGACCGTTTGGGATAGAACTCAATATTTGACTTACATTGTGACATCTGAATCCTCATATGAAATTTTGTGACGATATATTCATCACAACGGCAGTTGGCCGATTACATATGACCGATTTTGTGGGATTTTTTAATATAAATATAATATTTCATGTCGATACATTAATTATATCGGCAGTTATTATTTTTGAGTTGAGCCCCCTTTGAATCTCTCCTCCCCTTTGACTGATTCCGCTGAAAATAAATTGACTTTGTCGTAAGAGTGTGTTTATGAAATTTGGTGTCAATTGTTCATTACAACGGCAGTTATTAGAGGGTCTCACCCTCCCCCACTAATTCTCTACTTTCCCTTATGAGATTTTGGATACACATATATAATTTCGTGTCGATACATTCATTCTATTGGGAGTTATCGTGTTCATAGATTCATAGATTTTCATTTTTGAAATTGAATGGAAAAGCATGAAATTCCAGTGAAAATTCAATAAAGAAATTTCTGACCAATTACATACTTGGAATAGATGGGAGAGTAAAAGAAAAATGATGTAGATAAGATGGCTAAACTCCAAATTTAAGAAAGGGTGTTCAAAAATGAGAGAAAACAAATTGGATGCAATTACGGAGAGAATATAACAGATATGAAGACTTCTGCCGTAGAACATACGTTAAATACTCAACAAGAAGTCTAACGCTTCTCTCACCTTCCTACACACTTCCTAGGTTATATATACATTTTTTTCACCTTTTTTTTTTGTCATCTTTCCATTTCATGGACCATCTATTTTATGAATGACGGTCGGTTTGGCCTCAAGACAAATAGCGTTTCATATATTCTATTAACTAGAAGAGAAGAGCACGCGTGGGTTAAGATCCACCAGGGGATATTGAACGACAGACTCTTAAACTGTTTTTCTTTTTTTTACTTTCTTTAGTATAAATAAGTATTGTAATCGTGCGAAAAGATGAGATCGAGTTTGTGAGCGCTCCAACTCGACAAACAATTTTAGCAATGAACTTGATTATTTGAAATGAAGATGTCACATTTTACTTCGGGTCCTTTTACAAGACACCGCTTACACTTATGACAGGAGCATTTTATATGAAATACTTCGAACTGTGTTCGCAGCTCAAGATCGCGGGTTCGTAACCCGGCCGAGGCCCTTATCTGGGAGATGAAAACACCTTGTGCACGCCGGTCCTTCGGATGGGACGTTGAGCGATGGTGTCAGATACTCCCACTGTAGAGTCGGTCTCATGTCCATCAGAGCGACGAAAGAGCGTTCTGATAGTAGGCGATATGACCTCATAGTTAAAAGCCCGGGCATGAGTCCATAATAACTAATTATATGAAATATATTTTCTTAAAGGACGACAGGAGAGCGAAAACATGCCAAAAAACCGTCCTAAAATGCCGTTCGTTTTGAAACACAATTTTTTAGACGTGAGCTTGATTAACGAGAAAACGGTTAGTCCAACCGAAAAATTGGTTCTTACCAAAAATGTTCTTTATTAAATGTCCAACAAACGAAACACAGATTTGAGAAAGAACTATACAAACAAACCATTAGCGCCCCAAAGAAGTTAAATAAATTTACGTGGGAAATATCTTAAATGAATGTTTAAATTGTAACACACAGCAACAAATTTTAAAATATTTCATATATTTTTTTTATTATAATTTATTAAAGAATAAAAATAACGGAAAAAAAAAATATTTATGTCTTATAGTTAGTTACTGCGACTCATAACCGGGCTAACGAGCTAGTCGCCTACCACCAGAGCGCTCTTTCGACGCTCTGGTGAACATGAACCCGACTCTACTGTGGGAGTCCTAAATTTTGCCAACCCAGGTTTATTCACTTAGGGTAGGGGTCTTTAACGGGTAGGTACTTGACATTGTACAGGCTCGGGACCATAGCTTAACGTCCCATCCTAAGGGCGGGGTGCCCAAGTTGTTGATCTTGATGTCTTCACGTTACTAATAAAAATGCTGACTATCGATAATATCTAAAAAGAGAAAAATTGTATTAAATATATATCGTAGAAGTCAACGTATATGATGAGAATTTGGTTGAGAAAAATAAAAAAGTTATGAATAAGCTTATGCCCCGAGGTCTGAAGAGGAATGAGGATGTTTACAAGGATTGGTGTGTACTCCCTTACCTAGGGACTGTGTCCTAGTCAGTATTACTAGGGACGGAGTCAGAAGTGGAAACACTTTGAGGAACAGATTCCAGAGTCTGAAGGTCAGAGAATTTCTTTAAGACAAATCCAGTGACTACAAACTGACGTGTGGAGATTGCAATGCAACTTACATTGGTCAGAAGGGAAGAAAACTACATAAACAGTCTAAAGACACCTAGGGTGTTCCGAGTTCTTTTTTCATTGTCGAAATGAGGCCGATAATAGTAGCCAGGCTTGGAGATCCGGCTTTCTTTAAATGAGGATAGCAATAGTCTTAACAACAAAGTAAAGGTTAAGAACCGCCTTCTCCTGTCTCACCTACCTCGTCTGAGAGATTGGTTCCAGACTAAGTAACCTGCAGGAGATATAGGTATCGTAAGTAGTTGTTGATAACATATTATTATATATTATATATATATATATTTTCCCAAGTTATACGAAGTATAGAAGAAGTTATGTAATCGGCCAGAAATTCGATGTCCGTGAATACAATAACTACCGATAGAATGAATGTATCGAAACGAAATTTTATATGTGTATCCAAAACCCTCTACGAACAAACCCTCTAAGGACAACAACTATAATTTACAGCAGAATCAGCTGAAAGGGAAGGAGGATCAGATGGGGGCTCAACTCAAAAATTCCAATAACTGCTGATGTAATGAACATATCGACATGAAATTTTATATTTAAATACAAAACCACAACAGTTTGTTATTAACACACTTATTAACTTTACACGAAATCAGTCGAAGGGGGCGGCGCACAGTGTGGAATTTATGAGTTTTGATTTTCAAAATTCGAGCCCCCGTTCAATTTTTGATCAATTTGGATGAAACAGGCAGGGAAAGGGGCAGATTCAAATACCTTCATAACTACCGATGAAATGAATGTTTCAACAAAAAAATAAATACGAGGATTCAGAAGCCACTATGTAAGTCAAATATAGAGTTTTAGCACAAACGTTTTTATGTTTTGTTAAAAAAACAACTTTTTTTTCAATGTCATGTGATAAAATAGAAAGGATGATTTCGCGCCTTCTCCTCTATGGATCCACTAAAAAATTTTTTCACCGTTGTGAAGTAATATCCACTAGAATCATTATGAACCATTAATTATTTAAGTTTAAAATAAACAATTTGGGATAGTTGAAGAGACCACTTTGCGATGAGACTAGTTGCCCTCGTTAAAAGGGCTTGGTGGATGGTCTGGGAACTGCAGAACATCTAACTGATGTCTAAAAGAGACTAACTCAACTAGACTAGTCCTTCCTCCTCCTCGATACAATAGTAATTGGCCGATTTAGGAACAAAAGTTGTTGGTCACGGTTCTCCGGATCCGCTCTTTTGCATTATTTAAAGTTACACCACTCCACACACACACACACACTCTTCTCCTTTCTTAGCGTCACTTTTCTCCGCCCCCATTGTTATACATTTAACAAACTTTGTTAACATTTAACAATCTTACTCATTCACGCACAGAATCCTTTTTTTTTTTATGATTTAGCATATTATTTTGTATATCCCACCGAATATGGAACACCCGGTTATCTCCTTTATCTTTTGGCGTACAACAAAAATTAAAATGGTAACCCTCTTTTATTTTTGACGTAGTATTGGATACTTTATTCGAAATTCTGGAATTTATACAGGGTATTGCAGAGGTTTTCAAAAAAAAAAAAAGCTTATACGTACGATATTTTTTGCGGAGAAGTGCTGAATTGTATCGTCGTCAATACCCAATCGAAAATAGGGATTTTTTTTCGACTTAAGAAGTTCTAACAAAATTAAGAATGCTTTAGAGTTAGTTAGTTTTTATTTTCTTTAAACTCTGTTAACATTTAACAATCTTACTCATTCATGCACACATCTAAACTGGCAATATTATTCAATTATTAAAAAATAATCTTAAATATTTCCCACTGTTATTTAATTAAGATGAAAAAATCAATGTTGGGTTTGTGTTTTCTACTTCTCCATATATAGGTGGTTATCAATTCAGACAGAAAAAATGTACCAACAGCTCTAAGGTAGCTGTTTTATAAATGGAAAGTATCAACTGGTGTGAGCACACCGTCCTTCAAGCCAAGTCGGTCTCGAGTAAGTTCGATGTCACGTACTGGTTACTCTTCCTTATCCAGAGCTAACAGGGCAATGTCTGTGAGTATGGATATGTATGGTATCCGGTGCTTATGGACATAACTCCATCTCCAGATGAATACATTGACGTGAAACATATATATGTGTATCCAGAACCACAGGGAAGAGGAGTTCAAAAATGTAATGAATGTATCCACAAAAATTGAGAGGGCGCCGGTAGCTTAGTGGTATGCGTGCTGCCTTCTGAGCTCAAGATCGTGGGTTCGTAACCCGATAGAGGCCCTTAGTTTATTTCATCTGGAAGGTAAAATAAACTTAAGCACGCCGTCATTCGGATGGGACGTTAAGTGATGGTAAGCCTGTACGATGTCAGGTATTCGTTAAAGACCCCTGCCTTAGGTGAATAAAAATTTAGAGTAGGCAAAATTTAGGAGTCCCACAGTAGATTCGGGCTCATGTCCACCAGAGTGACGAAAGAGCGCTCTGGTAGTAGGCGAAATGACCTCGTAGTTAAAGCCCGGGCATGAGACATAATAACCAACTAACATACCTTTAATTCAAAAGGGTTAAGAGAGAGTGAAAACACTAAAGTATATTGGGGATGTTTCACAATTTTTCAGCTATGAGAATATTAGCTAACCAAAAAACATGCTACAGAATGGACTACAAGTGTATTAATAGAGATGACAGGCCAACATATTCCAACTCTAATTAGATTCCAATTATTATTCAAATATTACCAAGGAATGGATTAATATTCATTGGTTCATTAAAAGAAATATGAACGAATATACAACACACAATATGTTACTATAAACTACTCCACATCCGGGAGGATAATACGGAATAAACAAATGGACTCATTTACAGGAATAAATATCTCATATATTCATAGAGTAGCAAAAATAGTTTATTGAGCCGTTCGTTTTGTATAATAGTTGGTATGAAAATTTAATGATAATTGGTTTATTTTCTTTCTTTAAATATTTAAAGATATTCAATTCTCAAGCATAAACACTTGAAAAATACATCAACTGAGTACAACTCTACGACCACGGTAGAAATGTCATTACATACAACTCAGCCAGCATGGCTACATGACAATTTTTACAAAAGTTGATTTTTTTTTTGTATAATACATACTACATCTTCAAAATTATGTATATTTTAGCTCCATTTTGTTTGGATATTATAGCGAAGTTTTCGGTGGCCTGTATACCAGAATTTGAAGAAGTGGCATCCCCTCATCCCTACATTTTTTTCATTTTTTAAACTTTAGTTATAACAGCTTGCTAAAAAATGAAAGAAAAAAATCATCTTTTGACATTCGGAGAAGATACGACATTTTAGATCCCCCCCTCCCCCATTAAAAACAAAAATCAGAATGTCAAAATTGTTTTTTTAGAGTGGGTTTTAGCATTATATTATGCTACAAATTATAGCATTCAAATTTGTAAAGAAAGATATAAACTTAATAACAAATGTTGCTAGCAACGTTACGTTATCGGACGAGCAGGAGCCTAAATCGACAGTAAATGAAGTAAGTGAAAAACAATTGATCCATCTGTAAATGTTGATTCTACATCAGATCATCGTTGGATACTGACTTTATATCTCCTTTTAAATTCTGATTATTATATATTTATTATATTCTTACTGGTCCACCCCCTTGGCGAGTAGCCTGCACATTCGCAATCACCTTGGTCCGGACATACATTTTTGGGTGAAATTATAGATATCTTATAATTGAGTATTGTATTTCAGTATGGCTAGAGAGTTGAACGAAGATCATTTTCTCCATACTACAAGGCGTTTTCGTAATTCAAACATGAAAAACAAACAGAAAATGTTCCTATTCCAAGAAAAAAACTGTGTAATTTAGAGAATTCTAATGCCATTACAGATGTAACATCAAATAATGTTATTCTCAACTCTACTAACAATAGCAACCAATGAATTACAACAATTGTAAGTTCATGATATGCGCTATAAAATCCAAACCAAAGAGAACTAAAATAAATTAGATAGTAGGTATATATATAGAGAGAGAGGGCGCCGGTAGCTCAGTGGTATGCATGCTTGACTTCTGAGCTCAAGATCGTGGGTTCGTAACCCGACCGAGGCCCTTAGTTTATTTTATCTGTGAGGTAAAATAAACTTAAGCACGCCGTTCTTCGGATGTGACGTTAAGCGATGGTCCCGAGTCAGTACGATGTCAGGTACAGACATACCTAGGTGAATAAAAATTTAGCGTAGGCAAAATTTAGGACTCCCATAGTAGAGTCGGGCTCATGTCCACCAGAGTGACGAAAGAACGCTCTGGTAGTAGGCGATATGACCTCGAAGTTGAAACCCGAGCATGAGTCATAATAATTAATTATTATACCGAAAAAAAAACTAATTTAATCGAATTAGAAGCCTAACTTAAACTTTCCAAAGCCGAAAAACAGTCCTATGGGAAAGATCCGTGCAGTTCGGACCCGCACATATATTTTTTTTTTTAAAGAAACCCCTCCAGGTATTATTATTAAAATATAATTTCAGTCCATCTACATAGAAGGGAAACTTTTTAGAGAATGTGAGGGGATAGCAAAATTTGAATAATTTAATATTAATAAAGGAGAAAATTATAGTTTTTAAAAACGAATAATATATAAATTTTCAATAGGATATTATCCTTGAACATTTTTTTTTTACTCATCAACAGACAGTTATTTCATAAAACAGTCATTTTAACTTGAAGGTAAACATTTTTATTTTGGTGTTGCAAAAACTCAAAAAATAACAACTTTTAGCAGGATGTGCACTACCAACAGATCAATACGTATCACAGTAAATATGTTAATATTTTGTGTAAAAAAAAAAAAAAAAATTTTAATATTACGCGTACTAAGTATTGTGTTATAAAAAGAACAACAAAAAAATTGTTGTATTCTATATGAGATAGTGTTCAATATAAACAGACGAATATGATAACAAATTTTACCAATGGAGAACAATTGAATCATTATCATGGATATTCGTAAGGTGCGAAAAAGTTAGAAAAAATGGTGAAATTTAACATAGGATGCCAATTAATTTTCTTTAAATAATTTAAAATTAATTTTTGATAAAAAATTAAAAATTTAAATGATTTCCTTATTTTTTTTTAAATTTAAAATGATTAAAGCAGATGAAATGAATACATATATAAAATTCCAAATAAATACAGAACCACGTAAATTGTATGTTTAAATTTACATTAGATGTACATTTCAATAATACATACTTACATTTCTTTCGAAATAGATTATTTCTATAGTTTTATTAAAAAAATATATAGGGACAACCCAACGATTATTATACAAAAATAAGTTACTGAGTTCAAGATAGCTGGTTTAAAACCCGGCCGAGGCTCTGGGAAGTAAACTCAAGCAAGCCGTCCTTTTGATGGGACGTTAAGCGATGGTCCCGAGCTTGTACGATGTTAGGTACTCGTTAAAGACCCCTACCCTACCCTAGGTGAATAAAAATTTAGGGTAAAAATCAAAATTTGGGACTCTAAGTAGAGTGACTCTACTGGCTCATGTCCACCAGAGTGTCGAAAGAGCGCTCTGGTAGTAGGCGATATGACCTTGTAGTTAAAATTCGGACATGAGTCATAATAACTAACTATAAACATAAGTTTTCTGGTTTTATTTATAAAAACTACATTTTATTTTTAGAAAAAATGTATACAGTGTGAACCCATTAACGATTAAAAGTTTAATACATTTTTAATAAATACCAAGAAAATTATACATATAATAATTATCCGTCAAACATGACTCAGGAAAGGTGATATGTGTTTTTAATTGTTATCAATATTTTTCTATACTTGTTTTGCAGTCAACATCTGGATCATTCCTAATCAGCAGATGCAACTATTCCTAATTTTATATTTGAGAGAATAATTTAAATAACCATGATTTTTCTGTGCTCAACCTTAATTTTATGTAAGAATAATAATAAAAATATTCTAAACCTGTTTAAACATAATTTATTTTATATACAAAGATATAATATTGTTCTGATATATTTATATATTTTTAAATCACCAAATTCATATATTTCAAGACTACATTTGACACGAATTGTAACCAGTAAATCATAAATACATATTTATTTAATGATAGTGATCTACCGCTTATGTATGGCTTATTGTTTGTCGATCTCTTAATTTTATACCGCACATCCCTAAGAAAACTGTTGTAACTCAAAAAATAATAAGTTTGTAGGAAAAGCAAATGAAAATTTTCAAATTAGTTAATTTTCAACATAATATTTATACAAATGTTTAATTTTTTTTTTTGAGAGGGGCAGTTAATATCTACTGTACATGTCTGTATCATATCTTTGATCTTCGTATAAAGATGGCAGTTTCCCGAATTGTTAGTTACAATAGTTTTGTTCTATAATATCAGGATACTTTTTCTGAGTTGTGTGACCTTACGTCTTGATCATTGTAATAAATAATTATTTTTTTTTTTTTACAATTCCCATAACTTTCAGATAATTGATGGCGAAAAATTATCACAATAAAAATTAATTAATGAATAAAATTAATATTCGTTATTTACTTATAAATATTATGTTGGGAATATTATTCATATGCACAATATGAATGATAAACGAAAAAAACTCAGGATACTAGTATTTAATCACAAAAGGCCTTATAAAGGAGCATAACCAATATCTAAGAAATTGAATGCGTGCTTGCCTTCTGAGGTCAAGATCGCGGGTTCGAAACCCGACCGAGGCCCTTAGTTTTTTTTTATCTGGGAGGTGAAAAAACCTCGAGCAAGCCGTCTTTCGGATGGGACGATAAACGATGGCACCGAGCCTTTACCATATCATGTACTCGTTAAAAACCCCTACCTTAACCCTAGGTGAATAAAAATTTAGGGTAGGCAAAATTTAGAACTCCCATAGTAGAGTCGGGCTCATCTCCACCAGAGTGACGAAAGAGCACTCTGGTAGTAGGCGATATGTCCTCGATGTTAAAGCCCGAAACAATAACTAACAAAAATTTAAGATACGTAGATAAATAAAACTTACTTTTGAAATATTATCTATTCAATAATAAAAATTATACAAAAATTACCCGTTTCAGCATTACACCATAATCAAGTTTAGTCATAAAACTACTAAGATCTTAATATTTATACTAAACCTGACGATGGTGTAATGTGTAAGGCTGAAGAAACCGGTAATTTTTGTAGAATAGACAATATTTCAAATTTGTTTTTAAGTTTGTTTTATTCATTTATTACAAAAGTTTACAGTATGTCTGCCGCGTTTCTTATCTTACAATTTGTAAAATGTAGTAGGCATGTTGCGAATATTATTATTCCCAATAGAAAGAATAAACGAAAAAACCTTATAGGCAAATTCATAAAAGTCTTTAAAAATTTAGAAATAAAAGCATCTAACAAAAATACGACAAAGTTCATCGTACATAGACAATTTTCTTAGGTATGTAGATATATATTTTTTATATACTGTATAAAGTAACTTAATCCTTTTTTATATAAGAATATGTTCAAATAATCAATCGATATATTTTTTTTAAAGCATGTCTGAAAGATTTGTGGTACGTTCAAGAAGTACATAGTTTGGAAATAAATCAGTTTGGTGGGGAGGGGCGATGAGAGGGAGATCTGTAATCTGTGGAGTGGAGCAGTGTAAATTGTAAGTCTATAGGTTGTAAAAGTGTAATGACAACAATAAAAGTGATGTCTATTGGAGAGAAGGGGAAAGGAAGAGAGGGTGAGAAGCAGGGGAAATGAGGGGAGACAATGGCGGGATTTGGAGCCTCGGATCCCGTCAAACCCACCGTCTCACATACCCGGTGGTGCTTCTCAGATCAAACTTGAAACATTTCACGACGGCAGACACACTTTCAAAGTAACATTATACTAGATATCACCAAGTGTATAATCACCAACTAAGATTAACTTCTTTGCCCAGAGAGGAACGGAAAAACGACAACATTTGAGACAAAAAAATAAAAAGTTTGAACTATGGCTGAGCGAGTGGCCTTTAATGAGAAACAGCCGGGGCGAGTTCTCATGTTTCATAACCCACTAAAAGATGTCAGACTCAAATAAGAATTAGTGTCAATCAAAACGGGTCTCCGTCTGGAATAACACCAACAACAACCACATATAAAGCGAATTTGCAACAATTTCTCTCTATACTCCAACCCGAAATATGAACCTTTCGCTACTTTAAAAACCTTTAACTTAAAATTATAGTCGTTCTAATTGAAAAAAAAATATATATATATTTAAACTTAAAAACAAGATATATCAAAATAATAACCTATTTTCTAATTTATATTTTTATATTCATACTATACACGAGATATGCATCTACAATTTATTTTTCCAAAGTGCTTCTAATAAATAAGAAAAAATCCCAAATGACAAAACATTTATAAAAAAAACTTAGCTTTTAGTCCAATTACAAAATATTCAACCAATATTTAGGATCTATCTAAGTGAGCGCTTATTCAAAGAAATGAAAATACTAAAGCCATTTTTCCGAATACTATCAGTAAAGGTGCAAAATATCAAAAAATAAAAACTTTAAAATATATATATATAATACTTCATTCCCCTGTTCCAACTCTCTTGTCCCGAAAAAATAGTGCAGGGCGTTTCTACTCGATTAAAATAAGTTTTTATTTATTTTTATACTCGTATCATTTCGTTCAGTTTTTAGAGAGGTTTAATTATCTACATATCTCAATTTTAGGAATATATTTTTTTAAATCATATATTGCCAAAATATAAAGCTTTACACAACTTTTAAAAGATTAATAATTGTAATGATAATTTTATTTTATTTTTAGACTTTGGTACGATACCACTCAGTGTATATTTCAGCGAATTTAATACCTATTTTTTCATTTTTCCCCCCAAAATTCATGAACATTGCACAACAGCCAAGACTCTGATTAAAAAATAAAATGCAGATGAAACAATTTTATAATAATAATAATAATAATTGCAGGTACAATTGATCCTGAAGAACAAAACTAACAAAAAGCCCACAATTCATATGTCATAAATAAAGATGTATTTTACAGACCACATGAATATTCAGGTTTAATACCATTAATAAGAACACAAATCTGTAATTGAAATCTTAAAGAAAAAAACAAAACAGGGGAGAGTTCATGTTAATTAGACTGAATGAAGAAACGAGATTGTTCTCTCAATTTTATTTTTATTTTCTTCTCTTTTAACTGAGACTTCTCCGAAAAAAAACACAATAGAAGTATTAGGTAACGGAAGAAGGGAATTAAGAATAATGAAACAGTTCCGGGAAAGAAACAAATCTATGGAATGGGGTAAAATCCGGCAAACACAGACAAAACAAAACAGAACATAAATTCAAAAACAAACAAAAAAAAAAAAAGACGGACATAAAACGGAAATAGCAGGAAGCAGGCTTGCATGAAACTACTGTTTTTATTATGATAATTAACTTTTTTTTTTAACTACACGATCTAGTAAACCAATAAATTTTAAATACCGATATTTTTTTAAAGGGTTTTTAATGGAAGATATCTTTAATCAAATTACCAGTTATTAGTAATACAGTTCTAAATTTAATATTTTTGGGAAAAAAAAAAAAAATGGGAAATCTATTTTTCTGAATTACTTACTGACCACTAACTAGGACATAATAGATTATAAAAAACTATTTATAATATATATTTAATTTTATTTCAAGGGGTTATTAGTGTATCGTATCGTAGGTCAAATTCGAGTTAGCTATTAATTATTTTTAAAAATCAGATATTTGAAGAAACAGAAAATAACGTAGATTAATATTTAAAGTGTTTCAAAATATTTTATTAATTACTTTCATTCTCAAATTTTTCAACGGTAAATGTATATAAAAATAATGTTTTAAATTAACATAAATCTTAGTTTTGACAAATCATATAATTGAAAATGACACGGAAAAGAACTCACACAAAGTGAAATGATGAAAAAAAAATCAAAAATATTGGTCTTCATCAGGGGTTATCATTTTGTGATAATGAATGAAACATTCACATTTTTGGTGCATCATACAGATGACAAATGAAAAAAAGTATAAGCAATCGACACAAGAAATTATTATTTCACAATAAAAATTACTATGCACTTTAATAGCTAAATTGATAAAAAAAATTGTTGTACTCACCAGTCTTCTCTTTGATTTCGCAAAGTACGCTGAACAACGACGGTTTCATTCGATGGCAGTTTAATGTGTGTTTTCTGTAAGAAAAGTGTGTTTATTGTAACAGTCAGCCCAAAAATAAAAATCAATGTACATCTAAATGATTTGAAATCGTTATCATGGAAGGTTATACATTATCGAAAAAGGAGCAACTCTGCCATCAAATGTTCAAGGAATGGTCAACAATTTTTACTAAACATCTTTTGAATAATAATTGAAGGGAACTTTGATGATTTATGTGAAAAATCAAGCAAAAACAGGGAGGCATGGAAGTTGTTTACACTGTAACAAATGAGCTTTACTCTGTCTCTAATCAACCAAACATATTATTCACGTAATTTTGAGACATTATATTAATCCAGAACTTATAGAAAGGCAGTAATAAGTGTTTTTTTACTAATAAGTGAGGGTAAAATAACGTTAATCACGGAGACAGGGAGTTTCAGGTTGTCAAAGAGTTAGGTTATGTTTATAAACAGTTTGTTTACCTTGCTTGTGCCTCATCCAACGACTGGTCTGTAATATTCATTATTTGTTGTAAAATCTCTCCAATGTCTTGTTTTCTTGTTTCTTGGTCCGGGGTAGCAGGAGCCCCGTGATTCGGGTCCACGGGCTGCATACCATATCCTTGAGGCAACATTCCAACTTGGCCGGGCACTGGATGCATCATGCGATTCTGATCGTCCATGCTTCACACACTAACACGCACTAAACCGCTTTTCCATTGACAACACCAAGAAACCACGCGATGTCACAAACTACCCACCCGCCGAATGCCCCTGCTCACTGTCTCTTCACAATAAAACCTTCACAGCCATTAAGGGAAGTGAGCTTACTAAAAGCGACCAATCGCAGAGCAACCTATGCGCCTGGCTTCTGACCGCTGCGTGGTAATAACTAGCGCCACCTACACTCCAAATATGAACCGCTTGATTCTTCTTTTTAACACTATATTCTCTGCAAGTAATGATTATTTGTTGTAATGGTACAGTAAAAAGCACTTTATTTTTAAAAACTCAAGCGGTAACTAAAAAAGTGAGGGAGGAAATTTCATATATACATACTTATTCTACAATGGCTCCTCTCATACTGAAAGAAATCACGCTCCTCTAGGCCACGCCTACCGAGCCAGTTCAAAGTTGTCATTCTTAAAAAGTTAAAATAGTTTTCTGAAACATAACCTATCCTACTGCTATATGTCTTGGGGGGCAGCCGGCACAAAACTGGCGACTATGAGAGGGGAAAACGGCTTTACAAAACTAAAACATATGATTTATGATGTAGAAACAAAGATGGCCGCCAGTCGTTGGGAGTGCGCGCAGGCTACAAGCTTAGCCGAATGGAGACTCAAGCGGCATCTAGTGTGTACTGTGGGAACTGAGAAATTCCTTATTTTGTGTATCTTAGGTGAGTTAGGGATTTAAATAACAGTCTCTGTTCAACATCTTTTAAATAATAGAAAAACTGAAGCTCCCTATATTCCGATAGATATTCTACAATAGGACATAGAACTCTTCCATCAAAATAAACATACTCTGAAGATTAAGTTGCACCGCTTGTTAGACATTATTTAAATCCTTAATTCTCGTTAACATTTAGTTAGTTACTATAACTCCATTCCCGGGCTTTAACTATGAGATCATATCGCCTACTACCAGAGCTCTCTTGTGTCCTTCAGATGGACATGAGCCCGAAATGTTGTCTACCCTAAATTTTTATTTACCTTGAATAGGAGTCTTTAACGAGTACATAACATCGTACAGGCTCGAAACCATCGCTGAACGTCCCATCCGAAGGACGGCATGCTTAAGGTATCACCTCCCAGATAAAAAACCTAAGGGACTCGGCCGGGTTGCGGAACCCCGATCTTGAGCTCAGTAAGCAACCACGCTATCCCTGAGCTACCGGCGTCCTCATTGACTTTTTTGTACTTACTCCAATATAATATATATTGTCACTAACATAAATTTTTAAATGTATATAGAAACCAGGTGGGATTAAACAGTAAGGGATAAATGAACAAGAAAAAAAAAAAAAAAAGTGAAGAAAACTTTGTTTTATTAAGCTTATTGAAATTTAGGTGTTAATTCCATATACAGTATATTATGTTAGTTACTTAGACTCCATGCCCAGGCTTTAACTACGAGGTTATATCGCCTACTACCAGAGCGGTCTTGCGTCATTCAGATGGACATGAGCCCGAAATATATATTCTATATATATTAATTCTATATTCTAAATATTACTTGCTATAATGAGATAATACTTACAACCAATTAACCAAGGCTGCTCCAGTATAATAATAAAATAACAACAATTGTGCTCTACTTACTGCTTCTCTCACTTATACTTATTTCCCAACATCTAAAAACAAAACTGTTTGTTAAAAGATCACAGAAAAGGAATAATTATAAACTTTTTATTTCTTAAATTAACTATTTATCAATAGTGGAGTATACAGTAACCATTACTTACTTTATCTGACGCTACCTACGGTCCTTGTAGAAGCAGGGTCTCCGCAAACGAACCTCCGCCATTCTTCTCTATCCACAGCTTGCCGTGTTCACCTTCTCGGGCCCATCGTCCTCTTTTCTCTATCTTCGCGGGTGCTCCTATAGTATCCTTGGTATTCTGGTTCCATCCTCTGTTGATGTCCCAGGCATCACAGCAGCCCTTGTTTCACCAGGTCCCTCTGCTCTCTGTTGGACCATATCCCCCTCAGGACAAGGCCATATATCTTTCTCAATATCTTCCTCTTCTACGTATTAAGCAAGACATCTTACTTCCTAACCTGGTTTTACTCATATTTGTGACGAGCGGTCTCAGGATTGTATTATTAATAGTTATCTTGGCATCTTGGGACACAGTTCTCGATTCACGGCCGTTATCCTTGAGTTGTTCTTAAACATCATTTATATCTGTGATAACGGCCCTCAGGCATTTGAACCTATCCACCCGGTCATACCTGCAACCATATACCACAACAATAAGCATTAATAAACAAAAAATCTTAAAGTTAAATAAATATGCTCATCCGCTTTCAATTTTAAATTTGTTAACCTAATTATAAAATAATTTGGTTTAAAACTTAAAATAAAGCTGTCTTAATTTAAAAAAAATAAACTAATAAGTAAGAGTGGAAACGACATTTACAATTCTAGATACTCATCAGCCGCTCGTTAGTATATTTTTCGTGCAACCACTGACCTGAGAACATAAAACTTTTCGGAATTGCATTAACAGAGTATTTATAAGTACATATTTTGTTGATTAAAAATATCACATGGATATAATTGTATTATTGTTATTGATATCACATTGAAATATTAATTGTTGAAAAACAAACAACTTACCTTCAAAATCTTGTGTGACCAATGACGTATTTTAGACAAAAGTCAGGTTAGGTAACGTGACAAATAAAAACCTACTGACATGGAGGTTGCTAACTTAAATGAATCTGATGACTATAATAAAATAATAAATTTTCCAAAAAATATTAAGTTTTTTATTTCTTTTTATTTACCTTACATTTTTTAAATCATAAGTGCTTCCTAATACCATCTCTATTATAGTTTACTTCTCAATGTTGAAACTTTTTTTACACGTTAAATATCTAATACTCATTAGAAATGATCGTTTAGACGCAGATTCATTTTACGAAAAATAATATTTTGTGCTACACTTTCACTATTTAAAAGTTTTATTTGCGGCTCACAATCACATGGCTACTGTATTGAGTAATGTAATAGTTTCTTTCACAAGACATACTCAAATCAGAGACATCCTCATATTAGAATCGAGTAAGTAATATTAACTGAAAATAGAAAATATGAATGTATTAAAACTAGAATAGAAAATTTCAAACAAGTAAAAACTTTATTGAGAGGTGTACAACTACATAAAATATGACTAAAACGTTTAAACAAATTCAAATCAATAAGAGATTTAATAGTAATTGGTATTGTAACATTAACAAAATCTTACTTAGACTACTGACGTAAAACTTTATTTGCTACGTATCAGTCTTGTAAAAAAAGGTTAAATAAATAACTAAATCACACACCTAAAATTTCTAACTTCATTTAGATTATACCAATTTAAAAATAAGCTAACAGTTATCTGTCAACTTATGTTGAGAGGTATAGAAACAAAACCAGCAATTTTCATACTAAACTTGAAAAGACTATAAAAAGACGGATGAATCACCGACTATATACTTCCCCCCAGCCATGGGACTGATGAATCCACAAATTCAATTTTGCAATATTGAACATTGATTTTTTGACTGATAACATTAACTTACTTATAGCTACGGAAATTAAACTGACTACAAGGCACTTCGGACAGACCAGGACGCCATTTCCTGACAGCACAAACACTAGTGACAAATTTCCTTTATTTATTTCTTGTATAATAAAACGTACAACAATAAATTAAACATTTTATTAATAGACAAAGAATTCAATGCGAAACCTAACCTAATAATAATAATAAATAATTTACATTTTGGGTTGTGTAAGATTCTTAATTCATATATAAATATTATTACAGCATCACTTCTCCCATTTATTAGATCAAAAAATAGCAATTACAAACGTTTGGGGAAGTACCCCCATCATCAGTATCTATAATATATGTGTTATTTAGATTAACTAATCCTTCTGTCTAGTCAAACAATATTAGTATAGTAACAATATAGGTGTTTAAATATAGAAGTTGACTCAATAAACATGTTCTATTGAAGGAGAATTAAATGAACAAATAAATAAATATGTTCTGTAAAAGGGAGATTAAATAAACAAATATCTTCTATAAAAGAAGGATTCTGGGAGTGCTTCCTGATACGTTTTACGTTTTTAATGTCTATTTTTTGAGAAGGTAAAAAATAAATGGGAGAAGTGATGCTGTTATAATATATTACATATAATTATTATAATTGTTTATATCAAAATGGTAGATTGCTGGTTTCGCCTATGCACCTCTCGTAAATGTAACAATATTGCTATTTTTATTAATTTCTTTCTAATGCTAAATATTATTTTTTAATGATATACGGTTATATTTAAAAAAAAATCACAATGACACATAAGGCACATGAAAGAAATGTTTTAATTGTGATCTGAATATAAAATAGTTTTAAAAAAAGTTCCAACAGAACAACTTCGTGATCAGATGAGAAACAACAAATCTCCTCAAGATGTAAACTCATAGAAAGCTCCTTCCTATGAAGAAACCTGGATCAATTCCTAGAAATGATTATGTCTTTATTTAATTTGCTCAATTAAAAAAAAAAAAACAGTTGAATAAATTAAGGAAAAACTACATTTGTAATTTTGTTTTTACAGTTAAAACATGATAGAGTGTTATTCCTTTCTGCCCTAATTTGGAGTATACAAGGACAATTAAAATAAACAATACATGACAAGTTTTTGTATATTCAAATTTAAAAATTAATGACCTGTATAAAAATCAAAAATAATAACATTTATTCATACACCTCCAATAACAACATCAGAACTTCGATTTATCAACATTATCAAAAATAATTAAAATATGAAGAGATATAGAGAGAGAGAGAAGAAAAATAGATATTTATTAAAATTTGACTAAGAAACCTACTAAATAAGACTGCTCTGGTTTACTTGAAAGTAAGCATAATGGTGAAAGCAGACTATAAATATAATTAATGAAATGTAATAGAAATTATAGCTACAATTATGATAAAGTGATGTGATAAATAATCAATGATGAAACAGTATTTCAGTAAGGTATCGACTTCAATATTGATGAGGACAAACAAACCAACAGCAAAACATTTATTATATTAAACAAGGCAATAACTAAAAAATAATAATAACAATAAATTTAAAAAAAAGAGCTACGAGCAATAAGATTTCTTTCGATTATACTTGAACTCCGTTATTGCACTTATAATATCGCTGATCCGGTAATTAACGTTTGACAACAATAAGAAAGTAATTTATTTGCATATTTTGGTCAATTTTAAATAAATGTTAGTCAGAAAGGAGTGTCATAAAATTGAGAATTAAAATACAATTGTGTTAATATTTTTATCCAGCGATCAGGAACATTACTGTAATTATTTCATTATCTTACAATTAGTAGGATTTAGTTTAGACTCCAAAATACCCAAAAAAATTGCAGTTGTGTCATTTTTCTTACGGAATAAGCGATATGTGACAATTCATTTCTCAAAAATGTTAAAGAGGGTAAACAAATACAAAAAGACATAGAAGATTGTAAGCAAAATCAGCAGAAAAAATATATTTCAGTGTTTAAAGCCCACAGTGGAACAGTGCTGTGCTCAACACGTTAGAAATTAATAAAGCAGTCTGTATTTTACCTTCTCCAGCAGGAATAAATTAATTATGTTCTCGCTCTTCCACTTAAGACAATCGAATGTACGGGCTAAAATTCAATACTTAACTGACATTGTGTGTGGCTTCTAAATCCATTCATTATATCGTCAGCTATTAGGGTAACTTAACATTTTTTGCAGAGATATTGTGAAACATTTAATGAAAAATAAAGAAAAAAAAAATGTTAAAAAAAAAATATTGTCTATTTCACAAAATATATAAAATATATGGGATTACGTTCGGGATTGCTACCATCTTCAGTCATGACTTAACAAATGCATACAGTATTTGTTAAGTCGTGGCTAAAAATGGTAGCAATAAGGAAAGTACTCCCATATATTTAATATATTTTGTGAAATAGACAATATTTTTTTATAAACATACGTTTTTATTTATTTTTTAGTTATTAGGGTCTTTAAGTCGACCTCCTTCTCTGGTCCCCCTCTTCCCTTTTAACGATTTCGTGTAAAATTAATAGATGCTATCCCCATAGGGTTTTGAATTTATATTTATATTTAAATATAAAATTTCATGTCGATACATTCATTACATCGGCAGTTAATGGAATTTTTGAGTTGAGCCCTTCTCTGATGCCCTCCTCCCCTTCGCTTGATTCCGCTGAAAATTAATAGGCGTCGTCCTTATAGGGCTTTGAATTTACATTTGAAATGTTGTGTCACACAAAATTTAGTATGAGGAATCAGAAGCTACTAACAAATATTGAGTTTTTGCCCAAACAGTCATTGGGCTTGGGAGGATGAGCGAAAACATAATTGATTGATTCGGACTGGGGAAGTACATCACCGGTGGTTCACCGACTACTTTTCCACTTTATTATTAAATAATTGCAACGACTACAGTCTTGAAATAAGCTGTTTTAAAAGTGAAAAAAATAAAGAAATTGAAATCTAAACTGTATAGATTCACTTTGAATATCGATTTAATAATAAAAGTTTTGTAAAATATAATATAATAATTTCTTAACAATATTTTGCTATATTCTCACGGATATCGGCCATAGTTTTGAATTCGCAAAGCAGGTAAGCTCCAACTATTTGCGATAGATCTGAACAAACCAGGTATATGTAAATAGCATGACTCAATATACAAAAAATGTAATAACAAATAAATTAATTAAACAACTATATCTTTTTATAACACATAATGGAATCATATGGTCCCAAAGTCAACCTACATCACATCTTATTTACATTGAGCATAACATTTTGATTATAGATATCATTTTTTTAAACTACAAAAATTTCTCTTCATGCTATGAATTTCAGAATTAAATAGATAAATATAAAATTTAGTTTATTATTTCTAGTTATATTTTATATGATATGAATAGATAATATCAGTAATCAGATACCAGTACTCTGTCTTCACCAAAATCCTGAAAACAAACCAATATAGTAGCAAGAACAATTTTTAATCGTCTATTTAATGATTCATAATGAGGATCTGATAAAACTGGTGAAAGAATGTTGTCACTTAGAAGTCTTTTCAACCATGATCCTATACCGCCATTTTTTAATGCAATAAGTCTCGCCATAAATTGTTCTCTTATTCTGAAAAAAAAAAAAAAAAAAAAAAAAATTACATTGAAATATTATTATTATGTCACGACTCCAATGATGTTTACACATTATTCCCGCATTTGTTCATTGTCATTAAACGACGTCAATGCGACCAGATTGGGTTCTGAGCTATGTCAAAACATCCAGAAAACGGAATTTCCTGTTGTGATTGATTTAAAAGAGCCACAACGCGTTCTTAATTATTACTATGCGTCGTATTTGTTCCAAATGAACTAAGCTCAGCAATTGTTCGAATGTTTGCGTCAAACATATATATAATCCAAGAAATTTTCTATGAATTTACCTTTAAAATGAGGTTGAAAGGGTTCCTTCCAAAATATATATCGATACAGTAGTTCTGAAGTGGGACATCTCAGAATTATTGATTTTTGAGAAAACGCATTTGAAAGTTTCGTTAGCTTCTTAAAAAGTAGCTTCTGAACTTCTTATTTTCATTTCATATTATTGAACTACATTTATGAAACAACATCAAATTCATAGAGGTTAGGTTAGGTTTTATGACTCATGCCCGGGCTTTAACTACGAGGTCATATCGCCTACGACCAGAGCGCTCTTTCGTCACTCTGGTGGACATGAGCCCGACTCTACTGTGGGAGTCCTAAATTTTTATTCACCTAGGGTAGGGGGTCTCTAACGAGTACCTGACATCGTACAGGCTCGGGACAATCGCTTAACGTCCCATCCGAAGGACGGCGTGCTCAAGTTTATTTTACCTCCCAGATAAAATAAACTAAGGGCCTCGGTCGGGTTTCGAACCCACGTTCTTGAGCTCATAAGTCAAGCACGCATACCACTGAGCTACCGGCGCGGCGCCCTCTTTGAATATATAGATTTATTAATAAAAGTTTTGCAACATGAAATTATAATAACTTCTCAACTATTAATTTTCAGCGGAGCCGAAGGAGAGTGGGAAATCTAAGGGAAGGCTCAACTCAAAAATTCCAATAACTGCCTATATAATGTATCGACATGTTTTTTATATTTATAATAATTATTCATTATTTATATTCACTTTGAATATTGATTTAATCATGAGAGTTTTGCTAAATGAAATTATAATAATTGTTTACCTATATTTTCCCAAACTCTTACAGATATCGGTCATAGTTATATATTAGAGAGAATTTAGGGGGGAGGTTTTTAACACAAAAACTCTACCAAACTGCCCTCGTAATGAAAGTATTGACAAGTGTTATGTATGTAAAATTATCATTTATATTTTGGAAATCTACAAGAGAAGTGATAAAATTCAAAACACTCCAATGCGGTAAAATATTGAGAAACTCTTAAGCGCAAACTGTCAAATATACTTATTTTAGATTTTTATGAGGAATTTTTAGGAGGTAGTTGTGAGCTGTATTTAATAAAAGACACAACTCTGTGTCTTTTATATTTTAGATTATACAACACAATTTCCCTTTCGAATATTAGATTTGAAAAAAAATAAAGAAGAACCCTTGGGTTACATATATGTTAGACGAAAACATTGAAAAGATTGCGTTCTGAGCTACGTAAAATTTAGTTTCATGGTTCATTTGAAACAACCACGACGTGCAGTAATAATTTAGAACGCGTTGTTGCTCTTTCAAATCAAACACAACAGGAAATTCCACTTTCTGGATGTTTTGACATAGCTCAGAACGCAATCTGGGCGGATTCGCTTGCCGCATGACATGTTTCATGATAATGAAAGAAACGCGAGAGTAATGTGTAAACATAAAAAATGAAAATAATGAAAATCTATCCACCATTCTGACAAACATAGTAGCCATTTTTTCAAATAAAATTAACGCTAATATTGGAACTTTTTTTTCTTCTTTTTAATCCAAAATCTTTTGCACTCGTAAATAAATAAAAATAGATTCAATTTATTTTATTCTAAAAAAAAAAAAAAATCTCACCTGCAACACTGATAAAGCGGCGCAAGTATATCGATGTGGTCCACGGCAGGATTTCCAAAACTGAAATAAATAAATATTTTGAAAAAAAATTACATTACATTAGTAGAAATAAACGTATATATACAAAAAGTCATCGGTGAATCACCGGCTATGTACTTCCCCAGCACGAATTATTCAATTACGTTTTCGCTCTCCCCCCAAAGCCAATAGACCGTTTGGTCTAAAACTCAATATTTGACTTACATATAACTGAATACTCATACTAAATATTGTGTAGATACATTAATTACAGTTATTAAGGTATTCCAGTCGAGTTAATCCTTCTCCCCCTGCCTTTTGCCCGATTACGCGGAAAAGTAATATGTGTTGTCCTTAGAGGGCTTTGAATTTACATATGAAATTGCGAGTCAATACATTCATTACAACGGCAGATATTAGAGTTTTTGTGTTAATCCCCCCTGGCCTTTGGCTGAAAATCAATAGGTGTCGTCCGTAGACGTTTCTGGATATACATTCATTCTATCGGGAATTATCGAGTTCACAGACACATAGACAGATAGACTTTTTTGAAATCAAGAGGTCGAAAAACACGGAATTTTGTCGAAATCTTAGCATTGAATGTTTGACCAATTACATAACTTCCCCTATACACCGTACAGCTGGAGAAGTAAAAAGTGATGCAGATGAATCATTAAAAAATGTGTAACACACTGATTGATGGAATCGACAGTATCTTTACAATGTTGAGAGATGTCAAGGTGCTGCCGTGTAAATAAAAAAACTCAGTATTTGGCCAACGTTTCGGAAAATATTTATTTCCTTCTTCAGGGCCTCATAATGACTCAAATGGATGTTTGTATGTTGAAAGTGATGTGTCTGTGTCAAAAAGTAAACCTTTGTAAACTCCTGTTGTGTCTGTAGTCTGGTTACTCGCTATGGTCATAATGATTGATGAGAATCGACCCTTCACTACCAGACAGAAATACTTATCACCTACACCACACACATCCACTCGAGTAAGCCCCTGAAGAAGGAAATAAATAGTTTCCAAAACGATGGCTAAATACCGATTTTTTTTTTATCGACACGACAGAACCTCCACTATCCATCCTTAACATATAAATATATGTATATATTAGAAATTCCATTAAGTGCGACCAGCACTAGCACTAGAAACAGTCCACCAGTCATTGTAACCTATTTCCAGGGAAAATATCTGAATTATAGACATTTACGGTATGCGTGCTTTTTCGAAACCCGACCGAGGCCTTGGTTTAATTTATCTGAGAGGTAAAATGAACATAAGCACGCGGTCCTTCGGATGGGACGTTAAATGAGGGTCCCGAGCCTGTACGATGTCAGGTACTCGTTAAAGCTCTCTGCCCCAGACCCCTGCCCTAGATGAATAAAAATTTAGGGTAAGCAAAATTTAGGACTCCCGTAGTAGAGGACTCATGTTCACCAGAGAGCGCTTGAATAGCGCTCGGTATTAGGCCATATGACCTTCATAGTTAAAGCCCGGGCATGTGTCATAATAACTAACTTACGACAAAAGTACAAAAAGGAACAACTCGCAAGTTTTTTGAGAAATAGTTTCAGCGATGACAACATTTTAACTAAAAACCAACAAACTGCAATGACACTGTGCCGTGGTTCTTTTCAGAAGAACATTCTGATTATTTTCAATTTATAGACGAATCAACAATTTAAGGACAAATTCAAGAAGCTGGGTATGGAACACTTCTCCGCGCATTCGCGGTTCGTGAATTTTGTACTACTACATATTTGAAATGTTCTATGGCCAAAAATTGTAAAGCATATTTCCTAAATCAACTACAAAATTAAGAATGACAAGTGGAAATAGTTGTATACCTTTTAGCGTTGTCTATTAATAGCACCTTTGCTAAATTATCCGAAAAAAATTCATAATGATGACGATCTCCATTGTCAATCAGAAAGTCAAATACAGATGTTTCTATTAAATCGAGAAGGCGGTATTCATCTTTGTATGGTTTACCACTTCTTACTATTTGACAATAGTCACGAAATATTTCCCAGCTAAAAATGAAAAAAATATATTAATAAAAAGCAATGGGTGAATCACCAGCATTATGTGAATCGAACGAATTAATCAATGAAGTTGCGTTGAAAACGATTCAAGGTTGGATGTAAACCGGACAACGTCGTTTATTGCAATGAGAAATCTCGTCCTTACTATCACATATGCAATGAAAATCTAGAGTTAAAATAATGAAAACACGACAAGAACTAACTTTCTAAATAGATTTAATATGAAAATTAAAAAAATTACATGAGCCATCAGGAATCAAACTCGATACTTCCAGCAACATTCGCGAACTGGTCAGCGCACCTGCAAAAAGTGAGGTTGGATTCGAGGCTGGTTCTTAAAATTTTTTCAACTCACATTAAAATTCTATTTTAAAAATCTATGAACAAAAAATCAATCAGCTAGATAAGCGACCACAAATAAAATACAAGTAGAGCAGAATTATTTAATCGTTTCAACAAAAAAAAAAAACGAAACTGATCTCGATAATATACTCGAAAAGAAAAAAATGGTCGAGGTGCACCTCACATAATAAGACGAAATAGATGTGATATCGTGCGAGACTCCACTAGAGTTAAGCAAAAAAAAAAACATGTTCTCAAAATCAAATAGCCACACTTTTTTCACAATTCATAAATGCTTACAGATCTTCAAAAAAGCATAATGTCAAATACTCGTTAAAGACCTCTAACCTAATTAAATCTGCGCGGGCAAAATGTAGGACTCCGGTTATGAGTGACAGAACCAAACAAACAACGACAATATTAACGTTTTAATAAATATAAAAAAAAATAATAATAATAAACTATAATACATACGGTGCAGGAGAGTTGCTATAGGAGCGTTGCCATGGATGCCTAGCTTTCTTTATGACCCAGATGTCAGGGAGCCAGAGTGTGATGGAACCTTCAAGCCACTCGCCTTTACCACACACACCATCCTCCCTTTTACAGTACATACACACACCATAGAAACACGTGTTGTTTTCTAAAACAATAAAAAATTAATGTTTACCTTATAAAGTAATATATCGTTGCAATTTTTCCTTATGGTAATTGTTCGGAATTGGGGCTCTTGGTGCCCAGCCATCCTAGAAGTTTTTAAATATTTTTTTCATTTTTCATTTGATAGAACTAAGTAAAAAATGAGGGGGAGCATAAAAATATAATCTAGTTCATAAAAACAATTTATTTCTTAATATAAACGATTTAATATGTCAACTATTCATATTTAACAATTCAGTACCTATCTAATTGACATATTATATCGTTTATAATCAGAAATAATTTTTTTTTAATAAACTAGATATTTTTTTTATGTTCCCCCATGGGGTTTCTCTATATCAGGAGAACCTGGACTGCTTCATTAAAAGGACGGGAGGGTTAAAATTGTATTTCTTCGGATACATCAACAGGATTATTGAAATTCTCACAGTGGTTTACAGTTTTATTCTCTAATCCTAGATTATTACATTCAATATTAATTAAAATATGAAGAATAGTGGACATATTATATCGGTTATATTAACAAATAAATTTGTTTTATGAGCTAGATAGGTTAGGTTAGGTTAGGTTTTATGACTCATGCCCGGGCTTTAACTACGAGGTCATATCGCCTACTACCAGAGCGCTCTTTCGTCACTCTGGTGGACATGAGCCCGACTCTACTGTGGGAGTCCTAAATTTTGCCTACCCTAAATTTTTATTCATCTAGGGTAGGGGTCTTTAACGAGTACCTGACATCGTACAGGCTCGGGACCATCGCTTAACGTCCCATCCGAAGGACGGCGTGCTTAAGTTTATTTTACCTCCCAGATAAAATAAACTAAGGGCCTCGGACGGGCTACGAACCCACAACCTTGAGCTCAGAAGTCAAGCACGCATACCACTGAGCTACCGGCGCCCTCTATGAGCTAGATATATTTTTATTATTATTTTTTATATTTCTTCCCCCGACTTAATATTAATGTTTTTATGTGGGTGCTGGTTATGCGAATTCGGGGTGTAAGCCCCATTAGGAATAATTACCTGTTATTTGTTTAACAAATATAATAAATTAGAAGGTTAAGAAGGAAATATATATTTATTTTTTTATGTCCCTTTCATTTTTTAATCAGTTTTATCAGATAAAACATGAAAAGAATATTTTAATAATTCTAGGTCGGCTGGGCACCAGGAGCCCTAATTCCGAACAATTACTTTTTTTTTATTGCTGCAAAAGGTTGCCATCAAAGTCCTTCAACTTTCGTAGAAATGTCGTATGTCTACGGCTGATTGAAAACAGAGAAATAATAAAATTATCATATCAAAAAATCGTATGCTATATCCGGCAATATGTGCGCATAAATACAACAGTGCATATGTTGCAATTTCACAAATATCAGTTTGAAAAATATCTTAATAAATCTGTTGTCCTATAAAGAGACTTCGGTTGATGTTTCCTGTGATGTCCAATATCTAAGCAAACAGTCAAAATTTGAAATCAATAAACCTAACCCAAAAGAAATAAGGATGTTTTTCTTCTTCCCTGAAAATTTAGGTTTTTTGACATACGTTTTGCACTAATAGCGACGATACATTATATTCCCTTGTAAGAGGAATTGTAGATCGGTATGTACTTAGAGAAACTATTTTATCTAAAATTGTACTTCTTTGGTTGAAAATCTATATAGGATCAGCACCAAAAGGACAATCACAGGCGGTATTTATGCCGAACAGAAGAGGAACCGAATGACCCATTTTCAATTGTAATATTGAAAAGTTTGTTGTGAATGTCATGAACCCAGTAATCTCTCTGGGCTTTCCTCGTGATTAGAAACGTTAAGCTATTATCGAGAACATAGATGCATTGAGATGCGTTACTGAAGTGCAGGGTTGCAACCATTCAAATTGACAATATTTCTCTCAAGATTTCGCTATGAGTCCACTGAAAAACGATTCATATTTAATTGAATATAATTTAGAAATTTGATCTCCATAACAATATTTTCCAGTGCTCCTTTTTTCAGTTTAACAACACATAATATAACACAAGAAATTCTCTGCATAAAAAACACATTTGTAAGTATACCTTCTTTATAAAATGTGCGGTTGAGATCATAACTAGCGACAGGTATAATTTCCGAATTTAAATTAACAATTCTCCCAGTGACAACAGGTGCTCTGTTAAGTCCAAGGAGTCTTGACAGATGAAATGCAGCTATTTCACCATTATGTCTGTCTTTACCTGCGTAGACACTACCATGGACGATATAGTCACGGTCGTACCTGGTAAAAATAAACAAAAAAAAAATTATTAGTAATTTTCTAAATGTTCGCCTTATATAACAAATTATACATTTATTACAGCTACATTTCCCCTATTTATTCTTTAATTTTTAACAACGAATTAGCAACTAATAAATAACTAGCAATTACAGACGTTTCGAGAAGCACTCCCATCAATACCTATCTATAATTTATTTGTTCTTTATATTGACTTGTCTTGACCAGAGGTTGATTCTATAAAAAGATTTTGATTGACATGAAAAAAAATTAGCATAAAGAACAAATTAATTATATGATACTTAACATTTTGTGCAGAGATATTGTGAAATACTTGATAAAAAGTAAAGAAAAAACGTACGTGTTTTGAAAAACATTGTCTATTTCACAAATATATATAAAATGGGAGTACTTTCAGTATTGCTACGACTTAACAAATACTGAGACTTGGCTGAAGATGGTAGCAATACCGCAAGAACTCCCATATTATATATATTTGTGAAATAGACAATATTTAAAAAAACATACGTCTTTTCTTTACTTTTTAAATAAATTATAGATACTGATATACTTGAGAGGACGAGTATTGCTAGATTTTAAAAAATCAAAAAATAAATGGGAGAAATGTAGCTGTGATAAATATATTATATATATAAATTCAGAATCTGTTTACACAATCCAAAAACACAGATTATATTACACATACATCAAAAAGATACAATATTTCCCTTTACTAATAAAACTTAAATGTACGTACCATTTTGGTTTGAATAAAACTTTTTGCTGTCCTTCAAGGGTTAATAGAATCTTTAATTGAGTTCCCTTGGGTGTGATTTCTGCAGAAAATATTTTGCTGGTTTCCAAGGCATGGGTCAGAGCAGGAAGAAGAGGAGAGTATGGTGGTGTCACTTGGTCCTTCCTCACCCACTAAAAATTATAAATTCTTATGTACAAATTATTAAAAATGGAAATTAACAAATGATTTTTTTAAAACAATACTCCACGTACACGATATCAATTATAATGACCCAGTCACATCATAGGGACACACTGTTCTCACGATTTTTATGAGATGTTAACTCCATTTTGATTGTTTTCAGTACCAGATTATGTTTCTAAATAGTGTAAATAATATATAAAAATTGTTTTTTGTATTATTTTATTCAAAGGGGCGTGTACAATGTTTTACTCTTTCACCAAATTTTCTAGTTTTCTCTTTCTTTATGCTTTCTAAAAATAATAAGTTTTTTTAGTGTTATTCTAAACAAAAGATATAAAAAGATAATTGAGAAAATATATAAAACAAAGGGGAAATATTATTAAAATGCATTTAATTTTTAAGTTTCACCACTGTGAACTATCAGTAAAGAAACACCACAGGCACAACAGAATATATTTACCTTACTCAAAATAAATTTGCAAAAGAATCTTGAAGGAGTACTTCTGCACTGATTACATAAATGCACTAAGAGTAACTGCACAATAACAAAAATATACACAGAACATAAAATAAATATTTACCTTTGCAGCAACCTCCCACAAGTAAGTTGTATTAGAGATATTACTAGCTATTTCAAGTAAATGAAAATTGTGCTCGTACTTAGAATAAGAATAATCGTTAAAATAGCTATTAACACTCTCAAGAGCCTCTGTTATTTTCTTGGTGGCAAGGAGAGTAGTGTTCGTCATAACATTTTCAGGAGTGTTTTTTTCGTTCTTAACGTAGACAACATCATCATTCTATGAAAAAATGAAAATACATTTGTGATAAGAAAAAAAATAAACAAAGCCGTGTGTAAATTGCAAAAAATTTGAAATTAATTATTTACTTGAGCTTTGTGCGAGCGGTGCGGTTCAGATGGTATCGAAATAAATAAATATGAATTAATAAATATAAGACATAACACTACTATACATATATATTTTAATCTGATTTTTCTAAATGAAGAAAAGGACATTGAGATCTTAAGGTAAATACATTATTTATTTACGAATCTGTATCATGAGTAAAGCAAAGCGGGTATCTTAGCAGCAACTACATATCGATTGGTTCTTTACAGGCGATACGGTTTTTAAATTATATCGAATAGTGTTTTCGCAGAGAAGAGTGAAGAACTGTAAAAATTGATGCATGATAATCAGAACATAAATATCAAATAATTAATATCGATTTATTTTTCCGAATCAACCAACAAAATTTAACCGTAGTTTGCATAAATGGGCAGACAAGATGAAAATAAATAAACAAATAGATGATTATAATTTAAATAATTATTACATTTGCAGTCATACTTG
Organism: Aradus depressus; assembly: GCA_963662175.1. NCBI lineage: Eukaryota > Metazoa > Arthropoda > Insecta > Hemiptera > Aradidae > Aradus > Aradus depressus. The sequence continues at coordinate 41,083,915 of OY759214.1, forward strand.
GACATCCTGCAATTATTTAATAAAATATTGAGCACGCCGTCTTTCGAAGGGAGCGTTAAAAGGAGGTCCCGAGCTTTTGTAATGGCAGGTTATTGTTAATGATCCCCTTCCCTAAATTTGGGTGGGCAAAATTCAGGATTATCACAATAGGTCTTCCAGGGGAGGGATAATAGCGCTGAATGCTTAGGTCCCTAGGTGTCCACACTATCCCACCCAGTATATATATCCTGCAATTAATGTTTTGTTAACATGGGAGGTAATAATAACATCTGTTAGGATGAATATATATAAATAAAAAGATAAATTAATAAATAAAAATAGGGGGAAAAAAATAGTAACTGCAAATTAACAAAAAAACTCGACTATGGAAAAAGATCTTACTCAAAGTCTAAAGTTACATGTGAAATTTTCTAAAGGTAACGAAACACGAAATCTCAGAAAATAATCGTCGGAACAATTTACCGAAATACAAACTTCACCAATTAAAACTAATCATCAAAACCCGATCTTTTATACCGTGTATATTATAATGTCCAAGGTCACCAAGGTCTTAGCAAATTTTCTTTATAATTTTTGAACAAATCCAAATTAAGCTTGTCTTGCAGTTAACTGTTCCAACGGTTCTTTTCCTGGATTTCGTTTTTTGTTACTTTTAGATACCACATGCTACAATAGACTTTCAAAAAGTATGATAATAAACAATAATCCTGAGCTCATTAGACACAATATGTAAAGATAAAATAAGATTCTGGTTGGTTCTAACCAAAATACTCAAGAAGAAATATAGAATGTAGATGGGCTTTGTGGTACTATTTTCACATATTATCTGAAAAACACATTAATGCAGCAACGTTGGAGGATGGGCAGCCACCAAAAACGATGATAGCCAACCATAGACAGATTTAGATTTGTTGGGAGGGTTGTTGTGTACACCTAGGGACCTAAGCATCGAACGCTCTTATCCCTTCCCTGTTAACTCTACAGAGGGAGACCGAAATTTTGCCTAAACAGGTTTAGTTACATAAAATACACAACTCATTAACGAATACCTGACATTCAAAAAGGCCCGGGAACATCTCCTAAGATCCCATTCTAAGGAAGACGTGGTCAAGGTTTTTTTTCACTTCCCAGTAAAAACACCTAACTAAAAGCCTCGCCAATATTTCGAATTCGCAATCCTGAACTCATTAGACACAATATGTAAAGATAAAATAAAGATTCTGGTTGGATTTAACGAAAATTGTCGAGGAAGAAATATAGAATATAGATGGGCTTTGTGGTAACGTTTTTCTAAAAAAAAAACCTTATATTTCAGTTATAGTACATTGAGAAGTAAACAATATACATTTTCGTTCCGAAGATAATCGGTATTATAAGTGTATAATATAAGTGTATACAAGTTTCTATCTTTCGTCTCATTAGAAAAAACAAATATAAAACGTACCTATTAAAAAAAATACTTCCAGATCGGAATATTTTTAGTAGACTGAGGGCGAATGGACGAAGAACCGGTTTTCGGAAGGTCATTTGCTTAAGACAGTCTTATAATTCGGGTTCTTTTATTCATCGCAGCGAAACAGTTTATAGTTTATTTTAAATATTAGGACTATACTTGAGGATGTGAATTCGAATCCTTCATCAATTGTAATGCTTTTTACTTTCTAATATCTATAGTAATAGATATAGTATAGTAATCTTGTGGAAATCCAAAATCGAGTTTTCAACGCATTTTTACGGTCTGTGTTTGAATATGTGGAACCTTGAGAGCGCTCTAACTCAGAAACGATTGTAACAATGAACTTGGAATTTGAATTGTTGTAACTTTAATTTGATTAGATTTTGGCAGAAATTGAACGAAAAATAAGATCACTTAAGGGCAAGGGCGGATCCAGGATGTTTATCGGTGGGGGGGGGGGGGGGGGGGGGGGTTGTTGACAGGTTGAGTAACTGTCTGAGTCTGTAAACGAATGATGTCATTAAAGTCTGTCCACAAGACTGCAAGAGATCCTTCGTGCATCACTAAAGCCTAGTCCACACTAGTAGACATGTTACGCGATTTTGGTCTCTGAGACGTGTCTCAGGTTATCTACGAGACATGTCTATAGACCAATCCCCGTCTACGGGTCTGTTGCGAGACCAAAAATCGCAGGTCTAAAGTCTCCCGATCGGAATGGGAGACCGCATGCAACGTTAGACATATTACGCAACATTTTGACAGTGTGGACGTCACTCGGCGTCTAGAGGCGAGACACGTCCCAGTCTATCTCCAGCTTCCGAGTGGTGTGGTTCGGCTCTTTATAGTTATTTTCCAAAATTTTACAGTTCTTTTGAAAACATGTGGTCTAACGAGAAAGTTTTAAAACTAATTGAAGATTACCATGCGTCTTATTGTTTGTGGGATGTTACGAGTCCCGACTACAAAAACCGGGTAAATAGAAACGTGGCCCTGGAATCTCTGGCTGCCTAGGTCCTTCTGCGAACACTTAGCGCGTCCACCAACGTTTATTTACGTTTTCGCGTTCTTTCACTTGTAATTAGCACTAAGCAGGAACTCATTCCACACAACACAATGTCCTCCATAGTGCACTGCGAAGATGAGACTGAGAAATTCACATCGTAGTGTGGACGCTAGACGAGACAAAGAACGGTGTCTCTAGACGGTCTATAGACCGTGTCTCGAGACCTCCTATAGAAAAATCGCGCAACATGGTCTACTAGTGTGTACTAGGCTTTAGGACGTCTTTCCCAATTTAACGTGCATATTTTTTTATCCTTAACGAAGGAAACTGACACACAAACTGGTAATTCTGCTTTTTAACAACATTTTACAAGAAGCCGCTTATATTTACGATCTAGTCAAACATCATTTAAAATAAAAGCCGTACACAAAACTGAATGATACATTGTATATAAATACTTTTTCTTGAAGGTCGTTTGGTTTGCGAGAAACATGCCGAAAACCATCCTAAAATATCGTTCAGAAAACATTTTTTTTAGCAATTTGCATAACTTACTCGGTTCATAACATAAATGTTCCTCATTAAATTTCCAACTAACGAAATGCCCTCACATTAAACAAAGTTTTCTAGTTATTTACAACATGCATTTCTATCTACTATCTACGAAATATCATTACTATCTGCGAAATAAAACTCTCTCGGACGGGATTCGAACCCGCATCCATGGTGAGAACATGCGGTTATAGCGCTTATATTTATTTATAATTGTATTGCCATATATTTTATTTTACTTATCACATTTACTCATGGTTTATTCCGATTATAAATATGACGAATAAAAAAAAAGTCAGTTGTCTTTTAACCGCTGTGCTGTGTGAGTGGGATGAACCACTGATGACGCTGTTGCGCCGAAAACCGGTCTGGTCTGGTCTAAAATAAAACAGTGGGAAGACATCTTTTATTTCTATGAGAATAAAAAAAAACGTTATTATTACAATACTAGCAGTAATACCCGGCGTTGCCCGGGGAACTTTTCTCCTAGTATCTCTAGTTCGAATTCTATTCAATTCGTCAACAGTACATTCTTGATGTTATAATTATTATTATTATTATTATTATTATATATTATTATTTTCAATTATTCATATGTAATAAGGCTTATAGTCCTTCAACAGCAGACTCCTTTGTAGCGGCGGACACCCCAGCTAGTAAGTGTTTAGGACCCCTAGGACGCCACATAGCCTATTTTTTAACTAAGCTTTTAAGAATGCTACATGTGAAATTTCATGATAATCCGACCATCCGTTAATGAGCTAGAACAATTTTCATGCTTAAGCCCCTCTTACAACCCCCCCTCCCGTTCAAAATTTTGGGACGCCACATAGCCTATTATTCAATCGGGGTCAAAAGGATGTGGGGTATCATGAAGATCCGTCCAGCGGTTTGGGCGTGAAGCTGGAGCAAACCGTTTGAGCTTTATTAATATAGAAAACATTATGGAAGTCGGTCGAAGGGAACGAGTAGATAAGAGGGGGCTCATTTCAAATTCCAATAACTGCCGATGTAATGAATGTACCAACATCAAATTACATATTTAAAATTAAAATCCAATGAGGATATAACCAGACAAATATCTGCGAGATCGGCTGAGAGGAGGGGGAGTTCCGGGGAGGGGGCTCAATTCTAAAATCCCAATAACTGCCGATGTAATCAATGTATCAACATCAAATTTCGTATTTAAAATTGAAATCCACTGAGGACATAACCAGACAAATACCTGCGATATCGGCTGAGGGGAGGGGCCACAACCCTCCCTCCCGTTCAAAAGTTTGAACCGTCACACACCCTATTTTCTATTTGGAATACTACATGTGAAATTTCGTAATAATCCGACCATTAGTTAAAGACCTACCGGTATCTTTATATTTAGACCTCCCCCCCCCCCCCCCCCCCCCTCCTCCTCAGACGACTAAAGAACCATCCATATAACCTCTACCTATAATATCTATAATTAAAATTATTTTTATATAATTCTTCTTTTTTACCTTTATTTAAGCCTAAAGAACTTTTTCTTATTCCTATTGATATGTTACTAAAGATGGTAGCATTGAGAATGGCCTGATGATGAACTTAAGGCTCGAAACTTTCCCATAAATAATCAATTATTAAAATTTGGAAGACAGAACGCTACATTCATCCTCCTTACACAAGATGTCTTCCTCCGCTCCACCTTCTCTATTACAATACAAATAGAATCTCGTGGTGTGTGAACGTGGATTGTAAATAGCCTTTTTTCATATATATGTGTTGATTCATTGAGACGGGCGTGGTCTTATGGCGACCTTCTGAGTGTTCTTTATTTACTTTCACAAAAGTCAAGGCTCTTCCCGGTTCGATCACACCAGTTAATGAACAGTTTGGCCGATCAAAGTAACTTGTCCGTCATGGCATATTGAGATGTCGCTAGCATCACTCAGGGATGATAGATTAAGTCAACCAATCTGGAAGAAAATTTAATATGTCCTTATGAATAAAACTATTGTATAAAAATTTTGGCAAATCGGAAAGCACAATTTTCCAACTAAATATGGCCATAACGGATTTTTTTTTATTTTCACAGTTTGGGCCCTACCACTTTGGTTGATTTCCTAACAGTGTTTGTGGTATTAAGTAAAACAAATTAAAAAAACATTGGTGTGTATATACATTTTATACATTTATTAAGCAATTTAGCGGTGAAATGTAATTCTAAATTGTTTAAGAACACTCCTGAAATTCCAAAAAATACATCTAAAAACTTATTTTATCAAAATCACTTCTATAGTTTTTACTTTAGGCGTAACAAACATACATATATTGCTCGAAAACTAATATCCTTCTGCCTAGTCAGGTCAAAATCAGGAAGAAATTCGATTTTTTAAACTGTCTACATCAGGTTTGCTAAAGAGAGATGTTGCCTAAAGGCTTCCACACCAAAGCATGGCTGACTTATACGTTCAGGGAAATATCTATTCAAGAAATGCCTAGTAATAGAGTGGTCGGTGCCGTCTCGCACTTCTTCAAGAACTGAGTATAGTCATAGGGGGAGAAACTAAGTTGGATTAAATCCTCTGAATCTATTGGTTCTTCTCTTTTCCTGGACTTCCTTTTATCTAAGGAATGGTATGAAACTCAGATAATGCCAGTGTAAAACCAAGAGGAAAATGTTGAGTCTCTTGAGGCCTTTATCTCAGCAAACTGAATAAAATATGATCTCAGCATTACATAAGGACTCAGTGTTTGAGTATTTTACAATAACATTTTGCCATTTTGAATGCTATAATTTTCTGGTTCTTCTAAAAGAGGCGTGATCAGCCTTGTTGGTCTAATGATTACTGTATTCTCCAAATAGTAAAGCATAACAGCTCTTGAGGGGAGTTGGCGAACACCACATCACATTTTTAATTTCAATCCGTTCAGTGTTGAGGTGAAGTGTAATTATGTGAAAGATACTATTGAACCACATATAGCAATCTGAGCACTACTTTTAGCTCTGTACATGTGTATTTAAATGAAAATCGAAAAGTCCAGTCATGCTCGAAGGCGATGTTTGAGGTCCTCCATACCTGGGTAGAATTTTTAGAGGAAAATGAATGAAAAATACAAAAAAAACAAAACAATCAGTTATTAAATTATAAAATAATATTTATTAAATATGATTTTTAGTGGATGAGGAGTCCGGGATGAGATACGGCCCAAGGATGAGCGGAGTATGAGACGGCAACAGGAGCGGGGACATGTTGGACGATGGGAGAGAGAGCAGCGTAGGCATGACCCTCAACGGTGGAATAGGCGAAGTTGCCTCCAAGACGCTCGGACTTGATGATGGCAGAGTCAAGGCTGGGGGTCCTCACCAGGGTGGAGGTGAGGGGCAGAAGACCGGCTTGGGCGATGGCAACAGCGGCCAGGAGGATAGCGAGCTGAAACATAGACAAACAGAGATTGTAACTATCACATTTATTGTTATGTATTAAACTATAGTCCCTTTCTCACAGGTTGTAAAATAAAGACATAGTCTAATCTGTCACAGATTTTATTCGTTGCTCTCCAACAAGTTTAACAATGTAAAATGAATAAATAGAATGAAAATGTGAAATAAATAAATAAACTATTCAAAAATTTAAAATTCCAGGGATGGGGACAGATACTTTTTTCCTGTTCCTCATCTGAATCACTCAAGTTTTGGCTTTAATATATAGTTTATTTATTCATTACAGAGTGTTATTTAATTTATTAATTTTACCTTTTTAGATAAATACAATTTTTACGTATAAAAAAAATGTTTTGTCAGATTGCATGATGATGAGGGCAACGTCGAAAGCCAATAGCACAAATAACAGAATCTGTGATCATTTTTACATCAGCCATATTCTCATTGTATTATTAATCTATTTCCAAAGAGAGGAATAAAGAGACTTGAATAAATCAAGGAGCAACTGCCATTGTAGTAAAATTTATTTTAGAACTAGAAAAAGCAACCTGTTGAGAGTTGGTCTTTATGCCCAAGTTGGGAATACACGACTCTAAACCAAACACATGAAGCAGAAACCTCCCTGTTATAACCTCAACAATGTTTACCTGTTTACTTCATAAGTTGTTTAGAGAGGTTCTGGCGTCACCTTTCCAACCAGACTATTCTAATGTGTCATGTTACAATTTTCTATCCAGATTAAAGTGAAAGATCAAATGCGTGCTTATATTATACTTCCCTGTTTTCAAATAGTAGACCTAAATAGACACAATACTCCCTCACCATTAATTCTCCTTCCGACAACTGAATAACGTTTTAGAAGAGCTCCACATCTATTTAAACTGATACTATCATAAGAATGCTAGTAGAAATTATTATTGCAGGAGTTTAAATTTAAAAACTTGCATTTGACAAGAGACATAACTCAGTTTGTCCGAACAGTTGAGTCAGGGAAACTAAAGGTGTGACAAATCAGCTGAACTGTATTTCATTCTAAATGAATATCATAATATAAAATACAATTAGAACATTCCGAATAATGTGAAGGAATCGTAAAACAAATCGCTTTCGGTAGAGCACCGGCAGGCGCATGGTAGTCTTATTGCCTGATTAGTCTCTTCGAAAGAAGCCTAGTCCTCTAGTAGAGAAGCAGCCATATTATAAAATTATCTTGTTTGAAAGTTAACCTTGTTTCATTAGCCTTAACAATCCCAAAATGTTATCAGAGTATCTAGGAATGTATTTACATTTATTGTGTTACTTGAAAACTGAAACGTTGTAAGCCTTGTTTAATAAAATGATTTCTTGTGTGAAAAAACAAAAAACATAACTGATATATGTCGGCATTAATAATAAGCAAATAAGACTTAAAGACTTGTAAAACGCAAATTTCTTTCTTCAAGCTCGAAAACTTTAAAACTAATTTTCATTTCTTATACATGGTTGGGAACATATTCAATAATGATATACTAGGTTCATATATATACTGGGTTGGATGGTGTGCACCTAGGGACCTGATCATTCAATGCTCTTATACCTTCCGGTATCCAGCGCAACATAACTGTAGCTTTTGACAATCGTGAATAGGTAAAAAAATATTGGTTCAATGATTTCTTGTGGATATATTACTAAATAAATTAAAAAGTAAGAACCAAAAGATTCAATTGAAATATAGACTTGATTTTTTGGGGACTTTGACAAAACTATAAAAAGACATAAGATTATTGGAAAATTCTCAAATTATGCCCTTTTTTTTCAACTAGCTGAAGATGAGGGTCTTGTTCGGTCTGGAGAAAGAGAAAAACCCGCAGTTGATGAAAAACTTTACTGAAAATTGCCAAATAACTTGGGAACCGGGAGTCTTACCTTGGCGAACATATTGATGAAGGTTGGTTGGCTGTCTTCCGTGTTGGAACTACAATCAATGTCTGTGTGGGACCTGCGAGGAGCTTATATACGGGGACCACGCCCCAACATCCCCACACGTCAGCCGACCTTGTCCGGGTCGGACAAAGGACACCGCTTCTCGCACCAGACCGCTCCGGCAGCCTTCAACCTGGCCTGAGAACACTTCTGGGAGTAACGGGCACCAGTTAGCAGGATGTTAGCAGATCCATGGAGCTAGACCTTGTTGTATGCATAGACAATAGGAGATTTGTAGGAAAAGAGCGGGAAGGACTCCATTGTCTTACAAGGAGTTATCGCATCGGGACAAAGTGAGTTCTCAATGAAAATACTTGTAGTTTCATGTCGCCTTATAAAATAAACTACGTCGCACTCTTTCTTAAGGAAAGATATGGCTTTTTTTTAATTAACGATGGAAAGCTCTTAAAATGAAAACTGCGAAGAATTGAAAAACCGAACATTATTAAAAGTTATGCAAGTTTATTTTCATAGATAATCTCTTATTTTGAACCATTATTTGCCTCATTTATTTATCAGTTGTACTTATTTATTTAAGTTTCTTTGCTTGATTCTAAGCTTGCTGATCACTTCACCAAGCCCCACCAAAAAACAAGTTCAACGATGAACCGTCTTTTGATTGCACAGCGAAGAGCTATTTTCCGAAGGCACTGGACATTCACAAATTCACTTAAATCCAAACTAAGTACTTCTATTGGAAAATTCGGAATATATTTTGAGATATTATGCTATATGGTATACTAATTCAGGAAGGAAGAGGTATCTTCCAATATCCTTAAATCATGTAAGCTGGAGGCACACTATTTCATTTATGATAATCTTAATCGCCTTTGTTAATGTGCATGGGTTGTATTTTTGGTTAAAATAATCTATAAAAATATTTTGAAAATTTGATTGCATTTTAGACATTTTAGCTTAGTACTTCGAAAGCTAGAAACTATAAATTCTATCCGATATGTCGCAGTTTAGTTTATTCTACATTTATTAACAATACACACAAAAGTCTAGTTAAAAAAATATAAAACAGTATACAAATATAGACGGGGAATGACAAATCGATCATTATAATAGACAATCTCAGATTTTATTCATATCTGATAATTTTAGCAACACTCCCATTATTTTAATACATTTTACAATAATTCTTCAATCTTTTTTTTTTTCTAATGAACGATCTCGCAAACCAATATTAAAAACAAGTTTCGATCGAAGTGTAAAGAAAAACTTATTTCCTTCAGAAAAAAATAGATATAATAACTAAAATAGCTAAAAGTTTGTTTTATTTAAGTAAGCCCTTTAAAACAACTAGATATAACATTTTTGATTATAATACTCTCTGAATATTATGGCTGATAAGTATCTCTAGATAAAACGGAATTTTTAGATTAGATATTTTTTTAAATTGAAATACCTTGTTTTTCAGGTATTATTATTATTATTTCTTTTTTTTTTTTTTCGTGAGCTCATAACCAATGTAACAGTAATATGATTTATGTACATCGAGTAGACTACAGTGCAGTGAGGACTACATAGGTTAGGTTTTATGACTCATGCCCGGGCTTTAACTATGAGGTCATATCGCCTACTACCAGAGCGCTCTTTCGTCACTCTAGTGAACATGAGCCCGACTCTACTATGGGAGTCCTAAATTTTTATTCACCTAGGGCAGGGGGTCTTTAACGAGCACCTGACATCGTACAGGCTCGGGACCATCGCTTAACGTCCCATCCGAAGGACGGCGTGCTTAAGCTTATTTTACCTCCCAGATAAAATAAACTAATAAACACACAGGGCCTCGGTCGGGTTTTGAACCCACGATTTTGAGCTCAGAAGGCTAGCACGCATACCACTGAGCTACCGGCGCCCCGTGAGGTCTACATGAACTATCAAAATATCTAAATAAACATAGATTATACGCATGACAACCAAAAGAACTATAAGGTATACATTAACTAGTGAACTATATTCATATATAGTTAATGTATTTACTAGTAGAATAAAGGTCAATACACAATGTGAATGAAGTTGTACGTTAGCGTTATGACGACAACCTTAGGACAAGATAGTGGCCTTGTGGAGGTCAGTCAGAATCCGGTCTCACATTTATTACAGAAAAAAACTCAGTGTCTTACGCAAATCGTAGATCATTTTTTTTTGTTTACTATAGAATACTTAGAAGCAAGTAATGTATAGTGTCACACAATGAGTATATTGATAGCCAATCAAAAGTGGTAAGGATTATAAGACCCTGGTGCCTGAGTATGCGCAGTTAAGCTCTCCTCTCGAAACAAATGCTCAGTGCGCGCCTCCTTTCGTGAACCTATAAATGAGGAATAAATTGAAATTATAACAAGATAAATAAATAAAATTACCAAATAGTGATAATATGATGCGGTTAAAGATATTTGGAATAAAATAATTAATATTATTTTGCACTGCCACGGGGATTTCCAAGTTGAAATTCCAACCTCTTTTCCTATCGAATATATTTGAATGTTTCGCACTGAGCAAACAAACTTAGTTTATATGTGTATTTTTGTATAAAAGACAATATTTAAAAAAAAAAGATATTTCTATAATTTTTAGTCAAATAAAATTATATATTAATTTGTCACAGCTTTCAGAAATGAAAATATATTTTTTTATGACACCCCGTTAAATAATCACTTTTCACTACAACTGTCATCCCAAGAGAAAAATATATTTCTCTGTTTTGGAACTGTAAAAGGTGTTGAATTTCGTTAAAGAAATAATTTGATGTGGGACCTCGACCACTTCTGCGGAGACATTAAGAAAAAAATATATACTTCCATTCTTAATTTGCGCGAAAAATTACCAATAAAAAGCACTAGCGTAAAACTGGAGGGCGCCGGTAGCTCAATGGTATGCGTGCTTGCCTTCTGAGCTCAAGATCGTGGGTTCGAAACCCGACTGAGGCCCCTTAGTTTATTTAAACTGGGAGGTAAAATAAACTTAAACAAGCCGTCCTTCAGATGGTGGGAGGTTAAGCGATGGTCCCGAGCCTGTGCGATGTCAGGTACTCGTTACAATTTAGGGTTTGCAAAATTTAGGACTCCAGTCGGGCTCATGTCCACCAGAGTGACGAAGGAACGCTCTGGTAGTAGATATGACCTCGTAGTTAAAGCCCGGGCATGAGTCATAATAACTAGCATAACACTGGAATAGTCTTGTATTTTACGTTTATGACAAATTGTTAATAATATAACGAAACCGTTCAGCTATAGATGATTAAAATACGATTAGTGAAAAAAATATTGTAATAAAGAAATAAAGCAATTATTATTTTTATAACATATTAACGTTCGAAGTCTCATGAGTTGCCAATCTTCTCTGATTTAAGGCACCAGCAATTTTATTTATTTTTTTAAAGTATCAATAGACTCAATCTTTCCATAATTTTAATGGTTCTAATTAAAATGCAACACAATCTCAGTAAAACAAAAATATTAACATAATCTGCAATGAACTTCCCCAGCTCGAATTAATCAACTAACCTTCTCTCTCCCTTGGCTGAAAATCAATAAATGTCTCACACAGGGACTTCTGAAACATCATACTTAATTTCAAGTCGATACATAAATTTTGGTAGTTACTAGAGTTTTTGTTATGAACCCCCTCCCCCCTGCCATTCCTCTCTTACCTTTGGCCCATTTGACTGAATCAATAGGTATCCTAAAAATCCTTGTGGAGTTCTGGATAGAAATATACTTTAGTTGGAGGAGTAAAAGGGAAACATTTGCTTCTTTCTTGTTAACTTTCGGTTCGAAAGGTCGATAAACTCATTTCAAAACAAGAGACTTATTCGAGAAACATCCTTGGAGAACATCTTTTTTTTTGTTGTCTTTATTGATCAAGTTCATGGTGAAGTAGACATAAATATTCAAATATATATTTTATAATCAATTTGTTGTGTGTTTTCTTATCCTGTGAATTCTAATACAACTCCTTTTCTACAAAATATTGTGTATGTTCTAAATAAATATATTTTAAATAAAATGTCCTAGCCTGGGCGGAGCTACTTCCGTAGGAGGTGGATGAGCGGGTGGAGGGGGCGAAAACCGGATCCCTGACTCAAGACCTTGATTTTTTTTTTTCAAAGGTGGAGTCAATTTCGCTTTGGCAAAAAACAAAAACTAAGAGATAAGGTTCAATAAATACTCTAACAGTAGGCATCTGTGCAGGAACTCAAATTTGTTATTCGTTTTTCAACTGAAAGCTGAAAAGACCGTCCATAAACTACACAATGCATTTTTTGAACATTTTTGATTCCAAAATTGGAAACAATGTCCCGCATATCACCAGGCAACTGCCCACGTACCTTTAGTGGTACACTTACCACAGTTTGGGTACTATTGTTTTAGGCTGTATCACTTAGTGATATGCGCTGATGTCCGTGATTTAAAATTTGTACTTTCGATTTCTGTATAAATTATGATAGACGAGTTTAAGTTAATATATTCATAGTTTACGTACAAATCGATATGAGAGGTGCGTATAATAATATTAATAAATAAAACAAACTTATTTTTGAAATATTGTCTACAAATACTACCACTTTCGGCATTACACCATCGTCAGATTTATTTATAAACTAAGACGATAGTATAATGCCGAAATCGTTAGTATATATAAACGTTTTGTGGAAGAAGAAGGCTAAAACTCTACCTTTGAGCTACCGGCGCCCTCTAAAAAATTATATATACCTATATACTACGTGCATAATGTTATTAGCAAGTTTACTGGACGGTGCCTGTTAATAACAATAAGATAGATGATTCTAGAAATAAGAAATTATCAACGATTTTGAGGACGTAAACGTGGTAAGTCGCTCAGCGACCTCTCTCAGTATTATTTAACATTAATATTTCATTCGAAAATAACTTTCATACTGCATAATATTGTTTTATTTCGGTTTTGTTTAAATATTAAGAAGTTAGTACCAATTGCAACGTAATCTGTACTGCTAAAGGATATTTAGAAAAAATATGACATTGACCTTTCAAGCTGCAGAGCCACGTACATACATAGATATGTAATATATCTTGTATTGCCTGTATTATGTATTATATTATTTTAGTAAAATGTAATTTTATGTTTTGTCATCCATACAGAAAAAACCGTTTATTTGCCCTGAAATTTTAGAAGTTCCCGAAGAGTCATAAATGAATTCACACAATTTTGAACATAATTTTCAGCGTAATTGCAAGAGGGTAGCACTTGACAACTTGTGATTATATATATATTTCTTAAATTAGGAAGTATTTTTTCTGTATCCCGCTTCGCAACCTTGGATCTCTCTTAATATGGACAAATGCACACTGTGAGTTGGAAATTTGACATGTGTACGGTATGTAAGAATTTAAAAATATTGATATTCAATTAAAAATGTTTATGTTAGAGGCAACCGTATATTCGGAAACTGATGTTTTTTTATTATTTAAAAATGAAATGAAAATAACCATAATATAAAAGCCGTGTTCCTACATAAGAACTTTAGTTCATACTTGGCTTTCATTTTTATTTCCTTGTCAGAAGTCCTCCACTAATATCCCAAAGGAATTACATTTGTTTAATATTTTTATCAATTTAATGTCATTTACGGTCTACTTATTATTTATTCTTCTTCTTCTTCTTCCTGCGGCGCTACGGTCCTGAAAGAACCCGGGCCTCCCTTTGACGGCTTCTCTACGATGGGTTTTTTTACAGAAGGTAGGTTGTAAGCCTAACGTTCCAACCTCCAACCTGGAGGACCAGAGGCTGTTTGCAGTCCGCAGACTGGGCGATGGGGTCGCCACATTCCTACGCCGTAAGTAATTACATTTGTTTAATATTTTTATCAATTTAATGTCATTTACGGTTTACTTATTATTTATTATACACTATAAATATATGTGTTTTTTCTTTCTATATTTAGCTTTTTGTGACCTGAGGATGGGGCGCCCCGAAATATTGTTGTAAAAGAAGATTTATCTTAAAGAAATATAAATATTTATAATTAAAAGTTTTGAAAAATAGTATCTATTGTATTAACTAATATTTGGAATTTTCTATTATTATTTAAATTATTATTCATTACATTGGTACGTTTTGGTATTCTAAGATTTAAAATCAGTTCATGAATATAATTTATAAGCTATTCTGATGTATAAAATTTATATACCTATATTATATTTTTTCTTCCTTCAAATCCTCTCTGTTCCAATTCCTCTTCGATATACATTCCTTTCCCTCCGTTTAGCCTTTCATTCCTCCCAGCCTTTCATTAGCCCACATATATATTTATTTTCCACTCTTTAAGTTTATTTAATTATTTTTATTTATTTGTCTACTTATATTAATCAGTGTACGGTATTCTCCACAGTAGCACTATTTTATTTTTTTTCTTCTTGGAGCTTACTGACATTTTATTTTATTGTTTTTTTTCCTTTTGACTTTCTATATTTTTATTCTTAGGGGATCTCGGTCCCAGAATAACATTTCTTTTCAGAAATTTTATGTCGTAGTTTAAGGGAATAAGTATTATTTTTATGAAATATCGTCTGAGAGGATTAAGGCTGTATCGATAAAATGTATTTCTGAAATATAGGAAACCGGAGACAGTGAATGACCTTCGAAGATTCTTCGGAGTGAATAATTATTATAGGCGTATTTAAAAGCCAATTTGAAAAATAAGGACACTGGGATGGCAAAGCTTTTATCAAGTGTACAGATAACTTGCAAAACGCAGACGTTTTAGCATATCCAAGCTTTGACGTGAAACTTGTTCCCTTCGTCGACACTTGAAGGTTGCAGTTGGTGCCGCTTTATAAGAACTTGCGTGTACTTTTCTTTCTCTCCAGGAAGCTCAGCGCACCCGAGCGTATAAAGATCATGAATTGCTCAACCAAATTATCTATGCCCGAATAAATTTTTGCGATCCATGTCGATATAGTGGGGAACTAACAAAAATGAATAAAAAAAGACCACGATTAACATTTATGTTGTCTAATTCGACAAAATTATATACAGGATACCGGTTTTAGTTCATGCCATCATTAGCAGAAAGTTCAAAAGTGAAGTTCACTTATATTTTTGGGGGATTAAATAGACAAATGTTAAACAAGTTTTTTATTTTGTTAAGGAAAGGTTTTTATTTATTCAAATTATCTATCCTAGGACATGTTACGTCCTGATGATCATTAAAAATATCTTATTTTTAGAATAATATAACTTATAGTTACTAAACGCGTAACGCCAGGTGAACCTGCTAGTATATTATCCACATAATATACATAATCCGTCAGATGGCGCCCATAGCTCAGAGATAGCATGCTTACCTACTGAGCAAAGATCGTGGGTTCGAATCATGGCCGAGGCCCTTACGTTTTTTACCTGGAAGGTGAAAAAAACTTGAGAAAGCCGTCCTTAGGATAGGACGTTAAGCGGTGGCCCCGAGGCTATACTATGTCAGATACTCGTTAAAGACCCCTGCCCTAGGAGAATAGACCTGGTAGGTAAAATTTAGAATACCCACAGTAGAGTCGTAGAAGTCCACCAAAGCGACGAAAGAGCGTTCTGGTAGTAGGCGATAAGACCTCGTAGTTAACAACCTCCTTAGTTCCAAGTGCCACAGGGAGATCCTCAATCCCCTTCTCTTCAATTTATACTGCTGCGACATCCCCGAGCTCTGTAACACTACCCTGGCATTACACGCAAACCACACATTACCTATGTGCCAACATCAACACCCAGACGTCAGTTCACCAGCTGCATAATCTACACATTACCAATAAATTTTGTAAAATTTCTTTGGTAATAAAGTTATCATAAATTGCATTATGTATTATTGTTTTTGTGTTTAATGTCCTGTTCTCCAATTAAGGCATGCAAGAAAGGCTATAAGCACCCGCTTTCATATTTAATATTAAACATTTTTAATACAAGAGCAAAAGAAGTTGTTGAATGCCAATTATTTCATTTGTACAGGTTATCAAAAAAGGATGCAATGAAGATCAAGGAATTTTTAATAACAATTAACTAACTAAAATTGTGGTTTTTAATTTAATATTGATTGTAATTCAAAGAGCAATGTTTACTTACTAATTTTGTGCTTAACATTGGATTTTTATAGAAATAAGGAATAGTAAATAAATGTAATCGAACATTCAGTGAAATCTAAAATGAAATTTTAATATAAATATTTACATTATGATATTAAATAACAGATAACTGATATGTATTATTTTTTTATTACATTTTGAACATAGAAATCAAAGTGTGAAATGATAGAGCACTATTCTTATCAAACTAATGATATCAGGAGGTTTCAAATGTTTATCACTTGCAAGATATCTGTTGAACTTATTGTTAATATCGAAGTTAATTTTCAAAATGTTGGAAAATTTATAAGATTTCAATTAAATAAAAATATTATTGAGAAGATAAAATGGTTAATTAATTTGTTTTAGTAAAGTTTGCTTATTGTATTGTTTATATTGATAAAGGCACCTGTTCACTCATCTATGGCAGCAGTTGACGGCTGTTCGTCGCTGCCGATTAGGTGGGATATTAGGCAGTTTTATATTTTGTACAATATTTAAGGTGAAATAGACAATTTCAATAATAGTTTAATTATTCTTGTTGCGTGTGAAATATTTCCACTTTGTTTTCAAGTTTCAAGATGTCCTCGGAATACGATGAGGTAGAAGTATTGGAGGATGAATTGAAAAACATTCAAAGTGTTATACATTTAACTAGAGAAAATATTGATGCTCTGAACGCTAAATTTGCAGGTTTGCAACACCCACCACCTATGTATTTGTCTGAATACCAAGAGTTAACGAGTAAATTGCATGAATTAGAGAAGAAAGAGCAACAGTTGAATGAACAAATTAACCAAAGATTATTGCCTCAAGATTTAAGTGATGGTGATCAAAGTGCTTATCCAAGTTTGGAAAGAGGACATAGACCAAATTATCAAAAAATTGTTATCAGGGCCTATTTACCTAATCAACAAAGAACAAGTGTTCAAGTTCGACCTGGACAGACAGTTCGCGAAGCTCTCGCCAAAGCAATGAAACTCAGAAATGTTACCCCTGAAATGTGCGTTGTTTATAGTTTAAATAATAACAGTCAGATTCCATGGGATGCCGACGTTACCTTGATAGATACAGACGAGATTCGAGTTGAAGTCATAGACAAATTTCCAGTTACAACCAGTATATCTCACAATTTTGTTCGTAAAACATTTTTTTCATTAGTGTTCTGTGAATGCTGTAGACGTTTGCTGTTCCAAGGTTTTCACTGTAGGACGTGTGGATATCGTTTCCATCAGCGGTGTGCTGCGAGCGTTCCACCCCTATGTCAACAGGTACGTATGTTAGAAAATTATTATCAGATGTTATTAGCGACAAATCCTGAAAAGTCGGCTGGTATTCTTCAGATGCCTTCGAGTAGTTACAGTATGAGTAGGCCTTCTGCTCGGAGACATCCGAGGGCGCTTGGACATGGCGAACGATCCAGTTCTGCTCCCAATGTTTGTTACAATGTGGTCAATGTGGGCAACAGTGATTCGAATTCTTTAGATGAGTTGGTTAGTCTGGCGAATGTTGGCCCTTTGATAGCGAGCAATAGGCTTCCACATTCTCAGAGCGCTCAGGCCTCTCCAACCAATGCTCTGCGACCCTGGAGGCCTAGGGCGCGATCTGCAGATGAAAGTGCCAATAAAAAACTTAGCAAAGACGGCCCTAGAGAGTCAATTGAAGACTGGGAGATACCTGCAGATGAGATCCTAACTGGACAACGGATTGGTTCGGGGTCATTCGGAACTGTTTACAAAGGACATTGGCACGGCTCAGTCGCCATCAAAACTTTGAATGTTAAAGACCCAACGAGTGCTCAGTTGCAGGCCTTCAAGAACGAAGTAGCTGTTCTGAGGAAGACGAGGCATGTTAACATACTTCTTTTCATGGGCTACGTAAGCAAGCCGCAGCTCTCTATTGTCACCCAGTGGTGCGAAGGGTCCAGTATATACAGGCACCTACATGTACAAGAAACTAAATTTGATTTATTAACTCTAATTGATATAGCTCGGCAAACCGCTCAGGGAATGGACTATCTGCATGCCAAAAATATCATTCATAGGGATCTTAAAAGTAATAATATATTTCTTCATGATATGGTCGTTAAAATTGGTGATTTCGGGCTGGCAACTGTAAAGACGCGATGGTCTGGGGGTAAGCAGTTTCAGCAGCCATCAGGTTCCATTCTATGGATGGCCCCGGAAGTGATCCGTATGCAGGAGGACACTCCCTACAGTTTCCAGTCGGATGTCTATGCCTACGGTGTTGTCCTCTATGAACTCCTAACTGGTCAACTGCCTTATTGTCATATCAACAATAAAGATCAGATACTATTCATGGTGGGTCGAGGGTACCTCCGGCCTGATCTGAACAAGCTGCCTCCGGACACCCCCAAGGCCCTCCGGAGGCTGTCCGAGGACTGTATCAAGTTCAAGCGGGACGACAGACCCCTGTTCCGACAGATCCTTGCCTCCCTGGAAAGCCTTCTCCAGTCCCTCCCTAAGATCCACCGGTCCACCTCCGAGCCCCTCCTCAACCGAACACAACTCCAGTCGGACGATCTTCTCTATGTTTGCGCCTCCCCCAAAACCCCCGTCAACACCCAATTCGGCGCTTTCCCCTTCTACCCCGTCGGTGGTATTTAGTTGACCTGCTCTTTGTCACATTCCTTTATAAATATAATAATAAATGTTCGAAGAAAAAAAAAAATTGTACAAATGTTTATAAGCATAATTTTTCGCCAATTTCTAAAAAAAATGTCAATGATTGTATTTTAATGAAAATTGTGGCTATCTAGGTTTGTGATTTGTAAAATTGAGTTTACTCTTAGACGAATATTTTAGAGGTAAATAATATATGTAAGTAATTATTAAATCTATACAAATGTATATATATATATATATATATATATATATATATATATATATATATATATATATATATATATTTATTTAAAGTATGTATACAACTGTATATTTATATAAATGTGTATTTACAAAATGTATGTGTATATTGAAAATTTATTTAATGTAAAGGGCGTTCCGGCAAGAGAGGATCAGCAATTGTTTCTCGAAACCTAAATAAATAAAAAGTAACAAAAAAAAAAAAATTAAATTTTATTTCTGCTGATTTTTGTATTTTATTCTATTTATTTAATCAGTTAATTTTTAGCTCTACTTAAATTGGGGTACGAGGTTGCCAATATCACAGAGGTTGCCAATATCACGTGCTTGTCTACTGTGCAAAGGATAGTTTTTCTCTAGGAACTTGGCGACCTTTGGAGCAGTCCCGAGTGTGTACGATGTCAGGTACTCGTTAAAGATCCTTACTCTAATTGAACCTAGGTGGGCAAAATTTAGGACTCACATATAGAGTCACCATTTGAATTTTTTTTTAAGTTCTGTAACTTCCGAGAAAAAACTGCTGATTATTTCTCCACTTAATACCCTGTATACAAAAATTTGCTTTTAAAGTAATGCGATTGTATAGTATTTTTTCTCCTTAGATCGTACATAATTTGTACTGTAAATTGTAATATATATATAACAAATCGCCAGCAATAATCCTTCACATGTATGTACCTGGTATTAAGATGAATATTTAAGCTTAAGCGTTTTAGTTAGGCGATGACATCACTTTTTTTTTTATGTTTTATTATTTGTTAATTTCATGACTCAAGTGCAATAAGAAAATATATTAAGATACTTAAAAATAAATAAATAATATAAAAATATTCTTAAACTTAAAATGTAAAAATATATTTATTGTTGGATTATACAAATTTTAGAAATCTCAATTTGTAATATATATTTTTTAAATATTATTAATAACCGATGACTTATAAATTAATTTTTTTTTACTCGTCCTTACTCGATAGTTTTTTTTTTTTTTAATTTTTCGTATAGTGTGTCATTTAACAGTATGGCCTTTTCACATAGGCAGCATTTGATGATCTGAAATACAAATTGTACAGATCTTTTTCTAGCTTTTCTAACTGGCGTTTTAATAAATTTTTCTGATTGTTGGTATTTGAAGTTCAGCTTATAGATATCTAATTTGCTTATTAATTCAGTATATACTGTCTATGTGAATTAATTTATTGATAATTTAAAATATATATATATATATATAATGAGTCATATTTCTCTCAACTTGCTCTCTCTTATTGTCTGAATCTTCATAATATGATAACAGTATTAATTATGATTTTATATACGAAAATATGTATATTTTTAAAAACGGAATTGAACAAGGTGCAAATATTTTTTAAATTTATTATTTATATTTTTTTAGTAAACTTTTTTATTTTTTGGTAGGTTTTAAAAGTTGACGCTGTGTGATCTTTTTATTGTTTTTCAAGCTATTTTTATTTATGTATTTTGTCTGGGATGTCATTGCATTATGAAGAAATGTACCGATTTTTCGTCCTTCTTGTCATCCATTGTTTTTGCTAATGACTGCTATATTGTTCATGACCATTTGGGTGAATCAAGACTGCGCCTTGACTTGAGTATTGTAAATAAAACTTTCTATTATTATTTATTGT
Source organism: Aradus depressus (assembly GCA_963662175.1). Lineage (NCBI taxonomy): Eukaryota > Metazoa > Arthropoda > Insecta > Hemiptera > Aradidae > Aradus > Aradus depressus. Next base: position 41,104,933 of record OY759214.1, read on the forward strand.
TTATTTATTATTAATATTAATTTTCCTTGTCAGCAGGTAAGGCGATTCTCTCTTGATTCAGAGAGTCGGTTACTCCTATACTCTTTTTTTCCTGGATGCAGTCATGACCTGTGTCTTGAAGTGGACCAACCCCACACTTTTCAAAAATTTCATGTGGTATCCTGTTTTTATAGTTTAATGTTTAATTTTAATGATTTCGGGGGATGATTTATTGCGTTGGTTATCAGCGCTCTAATCATTCACAAAGAAGCCGTGCATGTCATCTTATAACTCTTTTGGTTTAGATTATATTGAATTCGAGCTCGCAGCAACTTTTTTGTAGTGGTATTTGCATCCTCCTCTCCTAAAAGTAGAGTGCTTAGATCGCATATGAGTACGTCGTCCTATCTTGCATTAGGTTGTCCTACTGTGCAACATTTTTTAAATTTAAATGTAATAAAAGGTTCAATAACGAAATACCCTGCGGTACTTGGTGGGAAGAGGTCGGGGGTTACTAAGGGACCAGGACCGGCGGACCAATCTGCGACGGGTTGGGGACGCTTTCTTCTGCACCTGCCTGGAGTCGACAAATCAGCTGAACAACAGATAGACGGTCTCCGTCATCAGCTTTCAGTTAAGATCTTATCCCGCGAATCTACTGAGCCCTGGCTTAGTCAGACAGGACATTCGAGGACTGCATGTTAATATCTGGGAGGTCCAGTCATCAGTCTGCACCAATGTAGAGTCGAGACGTACCCGGACGTCCAGGAAGTCGTTCGGTGATCTGAACTTCGTGACCTAGGTTGCTGCCATTTTTCTACTATTCATTACTGGGTAATGAGTTACGGTTCATTAATGTCTGGTCCTAAAGATGTATAATGCGACAACCCCGTCCATCACCAAGGTACCATGTAGTGCAGCCGTAGAAACTGCTCTATAGGCCCTTGTAACTCTTGAAGGGCTGCACTCCGGGTTTGGAATATAGATTTTGATTGCCTTTGTTTTATTTTCTTAAGATGCGCTTAACGTTTTTATTTTCAGACTGCAACAATTTATTTATTTACAAACTGATCGCCATCGAGTTATTTTCTTTCATTCATTTCCTATGGAAGGTGTAAGAAAAATATATACACATAACATATATTAAATGTACTGAGTGTTTTTGAAGAAGTTGATAGAAGGCATGCTTGGGTGTTGGCAAGTAAAAACACCAAACAGATTCCTGCTGACATGAAAGTGTGTTCCAGTTATTTCGTTTCTTTGGATTATATCTGCCTAGACAAGTTTTTATAAGGAATAAGCTAAGAGTGAGCATTTTATTGAGACGTTCTTTCCAAAACTTGCTACATCCAAAAATTTTCAGGAGTACTCATACAATTTTTGATTATTTTACAAATAGTATGTAGTCTCAATAGCGCGAGGGTGCCTGTAGTATGCGTGCTTACTGAGCTCAAAATCGCGAATTTGAAACCCGGCCGAGGCTCTTAGGTTTTTCGAGCGCTCCGTCCTTCGGATGGGACGTTAAGCGATGATCCTGAGTTGCTATGATGTCAGGTACTCGTTAAAAGCCCCTACCCTAGGTGAATAAAAATTACTAAAATCCACAGTATATTCCAACACCTGTTTATAAAAAAAATTATGTCCAGAATCAACTCAATATACAATTGAAATCGATATTAAATTTGAAAAAGAGTTTAATATAAAATAGGTTAGGTTTTATGACTCATGCCCGGGCTTTAACTACGAGGTCATATCGCCTACTACCAGAGCGCTCCTTCGTCACTCTGGTGGACTCTATGATGAGTCGACTCTACTGTGGGAGTCCTAAATTTTGCCTACCCTAAATTTTTATTCACCTAGGGCAGGGGTCTTTAACGAGTACCTGACAAAGTACAGGCTCGAGACCATCGCTTAACGTCCCATCCGAAGGACGGCGTGCTTAAGTTTATTTTAATTCCCAGATAAAATAAACTAAGGGCCTCGGCCGGGTTTCGAACCCACGATCTTGAGCTCAGAAGTCAAGCACGCATACCACTGAGCTACTGGCGCCCCTCTATGTACATAATTTTTTTAATAGTAATTTTGATTCTATATTTTTTGTACGTGCGCAAGTTAGCTAAAACTTTAGTTATGCAATATTGTAGTGGGCTTGAGCTGCTTATAATGGACACTGATTTGACCCTCTTCTAAGGACTTCAAATCTACATCTTTTGAAATAAATAAAACGAAGAACCTGGTTAACTTTTGTATTGTCCAATTCCACAAAAACACCTTATGCCAAAATGGTACATTCTATGTCTACATTTTTGTGGAATTAGACAATATTGTAAAAGTTAAATAAGTTTTTTGTTTTGTTTATTTTATTGGCTTTCCATTATAACGACACATATCGCAGAAATATATTCTGACATATATCTATCGGTCTATCGTTAAATCCTTTATGAAGCCAGGTAAACCCATTTTGAAGTGAAAACTTCTTTAGCACCGTTGTCATTTGAAACTCGATGAAACGAAATAGTGTCACTATTGCCTTATATATATATATATAGTTGTTTTATTTAGTCATCTGTTTGAATTACTAACATAAGGACTTCTTGTAACTGAAAGTGAAGAGAAAAAAAGTTGCCGATAATGCTTCTTCTCTAGTCTTGCGACACAAAAAAGATAATCATGAAAAATTCCATCGCCTCCTCTCCCTCCAAAAAGTTTGGAATTGTCAATTTTTTTAGACTTTTAAGAACTTATTAAGGAAACATTTATTTCATACTTTAGTTGCCATAAGCCAGTCGTGTCATTTGGTGAAATTAAAAACATGGAGTTTGAATAATAAAATATAAAATAATTTTTAAACTTGGTACCAATATTATAATAAATAAACCCTATAATTATCCAACTCCTGATACTGCATTCGTCTCATTCTCTCGCAGTTTCGTTTTCTGAAGGTTTCACTTCAACCGCTTGTGAACTGCACACATGTTTTTTTTATTTTTTAGCATTTCATAAGTTAAAACGGAAAAGTCAGAGGCAATGCGTCCGTTGGTAAAATAGAATAGAATAGAATAGTTTTTATTTATCGGCGTCCAATGACAAAGATTTTTGACGCCTTTAACTTGATTAAATTAGATCTATGAGGTGTGTTGTTTTCATCGTGTTTAGGACAGCTTCAATAGATGAGTTGTCGTCTCCGAGCATCTCATGTAGGTCCCTTTTATGCAAACCCATGGCCTTTAGTATATCCTCATATCACGGGCACTCCTCCAGGATGTGGCTTACTGTGAGAGGCCAGGCCCCACACCCGCCACAGCCCGGGGCCATCGCCCTGGTTATGAGGTGGCCATGGGTTAGGCGAGTGTGGCCTACACGGAGCCGCATCAGACAAACCTCCTCCTGTCTATTCTGTCTTTCAGAGCTTTGCCATTTGTCAACATTAGCTTTGATGAACCTAAGCTTATTTGTTGGGTCCATGTTGGTCCACAAAGAGGTCCAGCTCTCTTTTATTTTGTGACGTATGCAGATCTTTAGGTCCGGAATTGTCGTTATTATTCTTCCTTCTCCAGGCAGCGCTGCTGCTTCCCTTGCCATTCTATCCCCAGCATGGTTCCCTTCAATACCCACGTGTGAGGGAATCCAGCAAAAAACCACTTGCTTGCTATCCCTTATGCAATTACCGAGAAGCTTTTGTATTTTATATACTAGGGGGCAGCGGCTGTTAAACTGTTGGATACTCTGAAGAGCGGAGATGGAGTCACTACAAATCATGTAGTTCCGACCTACATCGGATGTAACAAAACTCATTGCTTCAGCAACGGCGCACAGTTCTGCAGTGTAACTGCTGCAGTAGCTTGGCAGCCTGCATTTATACACTGAAGACTGGGTTACCACAGCATAGCCTACATGTTCCTCGCTTTTCGATCCGTCCGTGTAAATGTTTTGGTACCCATGGAAGGTTCGTCTTATTTTAGAGAACATGATCTTGTAGACATTTGGTGGGGTTTCTGCTTTGTTTAGTCGGCCTAAGCGGGATATGACTTTCGGCTTGGGTAGTGTCCATGGAGGTTCGTCGGTATTCTCAACTGTAGCGATTTTGTCTAGGAGTTCTAGAATATGTTCCCTTGCTCGTATGCCCAGGGGGCGGGTGGCCCGTTGGTTTCCGTTGTACAGATGGAGATTATCTGGCTCGAAGATGTATTTGAAACCTGGGTTCTAACTGTTCGGAAGCAGAGACACGATGTAAGAGATCCCCAAGAGAAGCCTTCTGAAGTGTAAAGGTGGTTGTCCACATTCCGCACAGATGCTGATCACTGGGCTCGTCCTGAAGGCTCCAGTGGCCAGCCTCAGGCCAGTATGGTGTACTGCATCTAGGAGGTTAATACAGCTCTTCCTGGCCGACCCGTAGACGAATGACCCATAATCTAGTTTGGATCTAATCAAACACTGGTAAATTTTTAGTAGAGTTGATCTGTCTGCGCCCCACGTTGTATGGGACAGGACTTTCATAATGTTCAGTCGCTTTTGACATATTTCCTTTATATATTTAATATGGTTCACCCAAGTAAGCCTCCTATCCAACACTAGACCAAGGAAGTTTGTTTCACCTCGGAATGCCAGTTGGTGTCCACCCAAGGTGAGATGTGGGTCAGGGCTCGGGTTTCGTCTTCTGGTGAAGTGAATACAGTGAGTCTTTTGCAGAGAGAATCTAAGTCTTGAGTTGGTCGACCACTCTTGTAGTCTATCTAGAATGGACTGAAGGTCATTTTGGGAATCACGAAGGTTTTGGAACCTATATAGGATACTTAAGTCATCTACAAATAGGTATGCTTTAATTTTGGGGTGGTTTACTATGGAGGCTAAGTTGTTAATTGCTATAGCAAAAAGCGTGCAGCTCAGAACACTGCCCTGAGGAATTCCCTGTGTCACCTGCCTTCTGTCCGAGTCTTTGTCTCCTACCTGTACCCTGATATATCTTGGTGATAGGAAGTTCTTGATGAAAATTGGAAGATTGCCTCGCATGCCCCACGAGTGAAGCTGATGCAGGATACTTGACCTCTGCACCGTATCGTACGCCTTCTCAATGTCGAAAAAGATGCCTATGGCCTCCTGTTTCATTAGGAAAGTATCTTGAAGCTCGGCTTCTATAGATATCAGGTGGTCCATGGTAGATCTTCCTTTTCGAAAACCACTCTGTATTTTAGCCAGCAGTTGATTTCTTTCTAGGTGCCACATTAACCGCTTGTTTATCATCCTTTCCAGTAGTTTACAAAGACAACTCGTGAGAGAGATAGGTCTATAATTCTCAGCCAGGAGTCTATCTTTCCCAGGCTTCAACAGTGGCAAGATCACAGAGTCATGCCATCTCTCGGGGAACACCTTATTCCTCCATAAGAAGTTATAAAAAACCAGCAAGCATTTCAAGGTTGGTAAAATATATATTTTACTTAAGTGTAATATATAATATTATTATATATAGATATGATATCCATAGATGAGTCCAATAATGTGATATAACAGATAACTTGATGAATATAATTAACATTTACTGTTCACAATTAGTGATTGTAAAGCATTAAGAGAGATTAAATTCAAATCTAGTTTCGTATTTCCCGGGAAATTTTTTTGAACAGTGCGATCTGTTAAGTATTCATCAAAGCACAATGATACCTAGTTTCAACATACTACCACCTAGATGTCGCTAGCAAGATTGTAGACTATACCGAAGTCTATTGAGAAACGATCCTACTAAACTGAAATATTTAGTTTTTGAATATCTCAATAGAGTGCTTATTCGTTCAATTCTGATTCTTATAAACTCCTACTCAAAATTAACACACAGCTCAGTACTTTTTAAGTTGCTTCAGTTGTTTTCATTTTAAACTTATAATTGCTATGTTTATTTAAAATTGAATGGAAAAGACAAATAGATAAGACCATTGAAAGAGAAGCAGTTTGGGATGCTGTAACCTCTTGATTTTTTCAGTATTTGGTGTCTCCTCCTCTGACAGATTTGACAGCTTGGAGCCTTCTTTCCCTCCTTGTCATCAGATTTTGGAGGTCTTTCTGAGGGATATTATCCCATTCCTCCTTTAAAGTATCAAGCTGAGCAAGGTTATCCTGAGGTGGATCCCGGGCTCGAACACTTCTTTTTACCATGTCCCAGACCTGCTCTATTTGGTTCAGGACCGGGCTCCTTGAAGGCCAATCCATAGCGGCTATACCAACTTTTCGAAGATGGATTAGATCCACATCAAAATGTAAAATATGATTATGGGAGAGTTTTCTTCGATTATACACAAGGCTAACTCCAACAAATAATCGATATCAAAATCATTGACAAATATGTCCGAAAAACCAAGTTATCCTAATCGATTCAGTTTTTTTGTCTCTCCTTAAAACCTACATTTTTTGTCATAAATGTCCCGTTATTTCTTGATCTAATAAAGATAATGTGCTGATTTTTTTTCAGTTCGGAACGAGTATCGAAATAAATAATTTTTTTTTTAATTGTCCTTTATTCAATTGATATATGTATATATTGATATCAGACAGTCTGTCTCTGTTGTACTACGTCAATCTCTCTGAGGTTTTCTGTGCGAAGGCGAAAACAAAAAAAAATGTTTCAAAATCATTTCTATAGACCATACTGAAGTGATTCAGGGGTTGAGAAGCGAGCAGGGGCAGATCCTCAAAGGTATGATAATACTTTTGCATATAATGATTTTTTTTACAAAAATATGTTCTATTGAACAAAATCCATATATTAAGTTACAATAACAAGAAATATAACACAATATTATTTTTGCAATGTTTATACATATTTTATCAAAAACAAGTAATAATAATTTGTTATTGACAAGTTGACATAAATGAACATAATAAAAAATACAGGAATAAGAAATAATACAATTTTTTTTTACTAGAACCTTAAATTAGAAACATTAGTTTACAGTATAATTGAATAAAAATAAATAAATAAGGTTTACTTAAATAATCTTTATCTATCTGTATCTGTATCCCAGAAAAAAGTATAAGTACAAATTTTAAAAGAATGTTATTTCATTTTACAAAAATCGGCATAATGTTTCCACCTTTTTCTGTACAAAAGAATATTTAGCACAATCTTGTACACATTTTTGAAAGGATATTAACTCCAATGTTATTCAAATATTAAGTTACAATAACAAGAAATAGGTTAGGTTAGGTTTTATGACTCATGCCTGGGCTTTAACTACGAGGTCATATCGCCTACTACCAAAGCGCTCTTTCGTCACTCTGGTGGACCTGAGCCCGACTCTACTATGGGAGTCCTAAATTTTGCATACCCTAAATTTTTATTCACCAAGGGCAGGGGTCTATAACAAGTAACTGACATCGTACAAGCTCGGGACCATGTAATTTAAAGTTCTAAGAAAAAAAAAAATTATTATTTCTTATTCCTGTATATTTTATTATGTTCATCTTATAAACATTGCAAAAAAAAATTTAAGGAGCATTAATATTGAGTTATATTTCTTGTTATTGTAACTTAATATTTGGATTTTGTTCAACAGAACAAGTTTTTGTAAAAAAAATTATTATATGCATAAGTATATTATATATAATAAAAAATACAGGAATAATATATATTAATACATTTTTTTTTCTTAGAACCTTAAATTAATTATAGTATAATTGAATAAAAAAACAAAAAAATAAAATAAATAAGGTTTTTTTTTATTTATTTACATATTCTGTGATGTATAAAAATAATACACACATTAAATGATTAAATTATAAACATTAAAATATTAATTATATTTATTTTTATATATAAAAAGCAAATTTATTTTTAAAACAAATAAGTATAAAAAAAAAACACGGCCATCAGCAGTTTTTTTAGTGTGTGTAGAGAGAGTCGAGGCCTGAGGTTCTATGGCGGCGGTCTGAGTGAAAATGTAGAGTTGTGTTTAGGCTTATGTTGTAATGAACTAAATAGAAGTGTATTGACGGTGAAATTGATCCAAAAAGAAGGTACTTTTATTTGTTTAAATGTACAGGATATATGCCCAGAAAAATATAACGTAAATTTAAAAAATGGCCAAAATATAAAACAAAAAAAAGATTGAATTAGTGTTAAGAATTTAGTTTTTAAGAATTTTCTTTTGATTTATGTTTCTTTAAATGTTTAATTTTAATGATGTAGATTTAAGAAAATAAACCCAATATTTGTTCTATAAAATTCTATTCTATTTATTTTCCCTGTTGGCTCAGTTAGATAATTTGAAAACCTTTGGATTAGATTTAATATTATTAAAAATGGCATCTCTTTAGAAATCCAAGTGAAAAGTTTGTAAATTGCATTTTTTTAAATTCGTACACTTTCTTAAAAATTGCACGTCTTGAACTTTTGATTTTTTTAGGGCCCTTTTCGAAAAACTACTGTAGAAATCAAAATTTAGTAAAAAAAAAAAGAGATAAAATTTCTACAGGAAATGTGGTAATTTTTATTGTTTTAATTGTTTGTTTATTATTTATTCTTTTCGTTTTAATTCAATTATTAATGATCATTATTTATATTTTTAACACTTAAACAGATAAGCCTTTTTTTTTTACCACAATTCACAACAACATTTGTCACTAGTGATTGTGATGTTGATCGGTGGCAAGTGTGTGGCTGTACTGTTGAGGTACGTGGCCGAAGAGGAGTCCAGGCTAGTCCTGGAGCAGGTCCCTCTGCCATGCCCGCTTGAGACGTCGTGGCAGAAGATAAGGTTTGCTTGCATAAATATTTTTCTTCATCTATCTATATCTGTACCCCAGAAAAAAGTGTGACAAGTACAAATTTTGAAAGAACATTATTTCATTTCCTTCCGATACAAAAGAGCTAGTGGGGAAGAGAGGCATGCACCTCAGTTCGAGTCTTGGCTACTACTCTCTCCTTTCCTGTATTGCACTGGCTTCCGAACTCGCCCGGTCGTACGACCGCCCCCTCCTCCACCAGCCCCTTCCTCTTCACCTTCATCCCCAGAACTCCAGTTCTTCTTCTTTTTGGCCTGCAACAAGGAGATACTTTTTAAAAATAAATTTTCAAGTTTAAGAAGTTTAAATATTTTGTTTTTTATATTCTCTATTCCACAACAAATTTTGTGCAATAAAATATATTATTTTCGGTGACTCACACCAAAGTATAATTCTATATTTTTGTTGAATTGAAAAAAAAAAAAATTTCTTTTTGTGATTCATGCCACCAACAATGAGGTCATATCGCCATCTATCAGAGCGCACTTTCCTTGTTCTGTTGGACCTGAGACCGATGAGAGTTCTAACTGGTGTCGTCATCAAAGGATCAGTAGCGTAGAGTAGGGACTTTTCAACGAGTACCTGACATAGTACTGGCCTGGGACCATCGCTTAACGTCCCATCCGAAAGATAGCATGCTCAAGGTTTTTTTACATCCTGGATAATAAAACCTATGGGCCTCCTGCAGGATTTCCATAGGATATTAACATAGCATATGTATTATTTCTATCAGGTTAATTAGGATATTACCATAGCATATGTATTATTTCCTCTCACCTTTGACTTGAGGGGGGGTGTTGAGAACATCTCCTCCGAGTCCGAGTCCGACACATTATTCTTGGGCCGCTTCACTGTCTGCTTCTTCTCTTTCTTATCCCCCACTCCTTTCCCCCCTTTCTTCGGCTGTGCAACCTTCTTCTTCGCTCGAGGCTTTTTACCTGATCAAATAATAAACTGAATTAAATATAGCTAGATATGAGATGAGGCTAATTAGGCTGGAAGTTGATTAGATACCCTGAAGGCTCCATCCATTCTCCAATATATATATTTATTTTCATTTTTTTTTCATATAATAATAATAATTTTTATTGTTTAAAGGGATCGCCCCTATACAATTGAGTCAGTGACTATTACTTTTACAATATTGACATTAACATTTCCAAAATTATATATTGGTCAGCTGAACAAAAATGACATATATAAATATATATATATTTTTTCTATATATCGTTATAGTTACATTGTTTTCTTTTTTTTCTTTCTATATCTTGCACCTTGGGACCTGATGATGGGACGTAAGAACGTCCCGAAACATCGTTGGGATAAAGACACTTCCGAAGAGTTTTTTGAAAAATAGTTATTTAAATTTTTATTAAATTGAAAAATGTGTCTACTTATTATAAATGGTTGGTTGGTTGGTTGGTTATTTTGGGCGAACAACTACTTCGGTTATTATCGCCCTATCTTGTTACATTCCTTGCACTAACTAAGCCAGCGAACTCTTGATGCAGATGACAGGAACAGACATGAACGGATCCCACAGGGGGCCACGGGGCCCAGGGAAGGCCAAGCACAGGACCAAGGGCAACCAACGAACAGGCAGGCCGGACCGGGGGACAAAGACAACGGCACCGCCGGGCCACTCACTCAAGTATATGAAGCATTTAGCTTAATCGTGAAGTTAATGGGACTTGAGGACGAGGGTGTGCATGTGAGGAAAGCCGTCCACACCCTCCAAGTCCGGGACCGTTCCAGTCCAGAGGCCCCGACGGAGCCGCCCCAGGCCCCCCCATCCAGCCAGCCGTGCTCGCCGGCCACCCGAGGGTCCCACGCAGGACCCCCCCCCGGGCCCCCAGACCCCCAGGGGGACCCGCCATGGGCCGTTCAGGCCCCACTCAACTGGCGGAGCGACCTAAAATAGGCAAATGATAGCAGACAGTACAGCTCACATTTTTTGGTATAGCCCAGTTTCTTTTAAGAAATTAATTACTCTATCCAGGATGGAGGGGCTGTCCCCCAACGCCTCCTCCAAGCTCCTCGGGACATCATTGTTTCTGAGAAGGTCTTCATAAAAGGAGCACTCCGAGAATATATGGTATACACTCAGAGAGAGATGGCAATGATTGCAGCTGGGGGGCTGCTCTCTTGTGATCAGGTGAGCGTGGGTGAGCCGCGTGTGCCCGATTCTCAGCCGGGCGATGGCCACTTCCTCCTGTCTGCAGCTTCTTGTAGACGAACTCCAGGGCGATACCGATTTCTTGATTTCTTTAAGTTTGTTCGGGTTCACCTCCTCCCACATTTGCTCCCAATGTCTTTTTATTGTTAGGAGTAGGGGGCGTTTTACTTCGTTGGGGGTCAGTGGGGTTCTGCAAATCTCAATCAGGTCATGGGCCGCGTTAGCAGCTTTATCAGCTCGCTCGTTTCCTGGGATTCCGACGTGGCTTGGCACCCAGACGAAGACCACTCTTTTTCCCATTTCTCTCAGCATGGCGACATAGCGATGAACCTTGTAGACGGCATGATGGGGTGAGTACATGCGATCCAGGCTCTGGAGTGCACTAAGGGAGTCCGTACAGATCGCAATCTCGTTTTCCTGGACGGACAGGGCATAATATAATGCGAACCCAGCAGCTGTCAGCTCCGCTGTGAAAATACTACAAAGCCCATGCAATTTGTACTTATATTCCCTTAGGTTGTCCGTGAAAGCACAAGCAGTAGACCCGGTTACTTTGGAGCCATCGGTATAGATGACTCTATGACCCGTGAAGCGACTCAGAACAGAAAGAAATCTCTGCTTGATCTCTTCCTGGTTGGTTGAGGCTTTGTGGACTTCGCCTTTCAGCTCTAGATTGCAGAGGGGTTTCCTAAATGTCCAAGGAGGGATATCTTCCCGGGTTTCATTTATGTCAACTTCTAATAACTCCTGGGTGGCTCTTGACATTCGAAGACCTAAAGGGAGTGTGGCATTGTTTGAATTGTTGAAGAGGGCTCTGAATTTTGGACGAAAAAGGTAGTTGAAACAAGGGTGTGATGTCTGGGTTACAATTGTTGAGAGGTAGTTCGCTGCAAGCTTCTGTCTTCTAAATAAGAGGGGGGCGGTTCCAGACTCTGCGCATAGGCTTAAAACAGGGCTGGTGCGGAAGGCACCTGTTGCTAGTCGTATCCCAGCATGGTGAACGGCATCCAGAAGAGCGAGGTTGGGCAATTTAGCCGAGCCATACACAAAACAGCCATAGTCTAGCTTTGAGCCTATCAGTGCCTTGTACACTCTGAGGAGGGCTACCCTATCAGCTCCCCATGCAGTATGGGCAAGGACCCTCAGCATCTTGAGCCGCTGATAGCACTTCTCCTTTAACTGCTTGATATGGGGGATCCAGCTGAGTCTCCTGTCCAATTCGAGACCCAGGAAGCGCGCATGTTCCTTGTATTGTAGAGGGGAGTCGTACAGGTAGATACTCGGAGAGACAGTATGCTTCCTCAGACGGTTGAAGTGAATGCAGAACGTTTTCTCCGAGGAGAACTGAAATCCTGTCTCAAGGGCCCATTCCTGTAGTTTGTTGACTGCCGTTTGGAGGCGGGCTTGTATGAGGTCGAGTTGACTAGACCGACAGAGGATGGCAAAATCATCGACAAATAAGAAGCCTGTAGTGTATCTGTTAATGCAGCCTGTGATTTTATTGATGGCAATGGAAAACAAGGTAGTACTAAGGACACTGCCCTGTGGGACACCTGTTGTCTGGATCTGGGCATCAGAGAGTGTGCCACCCACCATCACTCTGAATGTCCTTTCCTTCAGGAATTCCTTAATAAAGACAGGAAGATTGCCTCGGAATCCCCATTCGTACAGAGTTTTCATAATGAGAGGAGTCCAAGTGGTGTCAAAGGCTTTTTGGATATCGAAGAATATTGCTACGGCATGCTCCTTGTTAATGAAGGTGTACTGTAACTCTCCTTCCATCCTTACCAAGTGGTCCAGGGCAGATCGTTTTCTTCTGAAACCGCTTTGGAGGTTCGAGATACGGTCTGATTGTTCAAGTACCCACATGAGTCTCTTGTTGATAATTCTTTCCATCAGCTTACAGAGGCAGCTAGTGAGTGAGATAGGTCTGTAGCTGCTGGCTGACCTCTTGTCCTTCCCTGCTTTTAAGATTGGTAGGATGTAAGATTCTCGCCACTCCTTGGGCAGGACTCCTTTATCCCAAATTTGGTTATATATGCCTAACAGCCTGCGGAGGGCTACTAGAGGAAGGCCTTGTATCATCTGGTATTGAATTCCATCAGGGCCCGGGGATTTGCCTTTAAGTTCACGGAGGGCGTTCAGAAGTTCCCATTCGGTGAGAGGCTCGTTATACTTCTCTGACGGATGACTAGACGGGAGGAAATTCATTGTTGCGGCTCCTTGAGTTTCTTGGTTTGCCAGAAACTGGGGGTCATATCCGAAGTCCCTGAGAGAATATTTCATGGCGAGTTCCTCAGCAACTATTTTTTCGTCGGAGCAGAGTCTACCTTGAATATTCAGCATGATGGGCGGATGGGCGGATGATCCTGACATGGACTTGATTTTTCTCCAGACGGTACGATACGGGGTTGACGAATTAATACTACTCACGTAAGTTTTCCAGGAGTTGGATTTATTGGTGTTTATAGTCCTCTTGGTTAGAGCTTTCTGTTTTTTATAAGCGATGTAATTACTTTGAGTCATAGAGTTTTTAAAGATTCTATAGACTCTTCTCTTTTCTCTTCATTGAACCAGGGGACTGGTCTTCTTTTGGGATGAGAAGAGCTCCTAGGTATAGAGGCACAGGCCGCAGAGTAGATGAGGTTGGAGAGGCCTTGGTAGTTGATCATTGGATCTTCTGACCAGGCTTCTGATGGGGTGGCCAGTTCTCGGAATTTAGTCCAATCAGCTCTCTCCAGTATCCATCTACGGCGTCTGCTGGGGGTAGGAAGGCAAGTGTTTGCGGAGATTAAGATGGGAAAATGGTCGCTGGAGAATTGCTCCGGACAAACGATCCATTCCATGTGCGGGAGGAGAGAGGTTGAGCAGGCGGTGATGTCAATGGAAGAGAAGGTGCCGTAGCTAGGGCTTAAGTATGTAGGTTCGCCAGAGTTCAGGATAACGAGGTTGGAGGCGTCAAGGACTCTCTCTATGAGGGAACCCCTGGGCGTGGTGTGAGTTGAGCCCCAGGAAGAGCTGTGAGCATTGAGGTCCCCCAGTAGCAGGATGGGCCCCTCCAATTGGTACACAAGGTCCCTGAGCTCAGTCTCAGTGACAGGTTCCTGAGGGGGCAGATAGGTGTTGCAGATGGTGATGGGGGGCCGTGTCTGAAGTCTGATGGCGACGGCCTGGAGCGGGGTCTGGAGCGGCACTTCGGTGGCAGGCACCCGGACGGACACCGCCACTGCCACCCCTCCGCACGCTCTTCCCCTGAGAGGTCCATCTCTTCTGTAAACCTCGTAGGTCCTTAAGTCGAAGTCTTCGTCTGTTTTCAGATGGGTTTCCTGGAGACAGATACAGATAGGGTCGAAGTCTTTGACGAGTAACTGTAGATCACTGAAATGTGTCTTGGCACCGTTTATGTTGTATTGAATTATGTTCATGTATTGAGATCGCGACCCACAATATAACCACATGCACTTCCAACCACTCGCGGGCACACACAGATTCATACATGATCGGGAGGATACAAAAAAGGAACAATAAATAAATAAAATAATAGTCGTAAAAAATAGAAAAGAAAAAAGAAAAGACATAAAATATATACACACCTATACTAACATACATAGATATAGTATAGAGGTAATAACAAATAGTTGGAGCAATGGGGAAAAATAAAATAATAAATAACAATGATAACAAGCAAATTAATACATACATATGTACGCCAACATTCATACTTACACATGTAGGAACACATACACGCAAACGTGCAACAAAAATAAGTATATGCATTAAAAGACTAAATAATAAAATGTATATATATATATATATATATACATAAAAATCCATATAACTACGCAGCGTACACAAGCGTACAGACAAACATACATACACAAAGATAAATATAAAATAAGAATGTAGGAAGTAAATGGAAAAGAGTAAGATAAGAATAAACAGAATAAAATAGCGAATAAATAAATACGTAGAGGAGGGAAGTAAATCGGTGGTAATGGTAAACGTAAGCAGACATAGTTAGAAAAAAAAAAAAGTGTATATGTATATCGTGACAATCAAGATTAGCGGGAATTGGGAGATTCCCTTTCTTTCGTTTTACTTCTAGTTTTACTTCGATTTCTATTTTTATTTTTTTGTTTTGAGGAGTTATCTCCCACTTCCATCAAATGGGGCCGATTAATTTTTAACTTGAGTAAGGAAGAGGGGGAGGGTTTAACGGGTTCCGGAGGGGGCGATGGGGCCCGGGAGGTGGGGACGGAAGGAGAGGGCGTCGGGGCCCGCGGGGCAGTGGTGAGGGGGGGCGCCCGGGTGGGCTCTGAAGGTGGAGGTGGGGTGGGTTGAAAGGTAGGTGGAGGGACGGAGGGGGAGGTCGGGAGCGCTCGGACCGGCTCGCTAGAGTTCGGCTCCTGTCTCTCATTAGCGGTATTGTTTACGACAATAGCATTAATGGTTGAACTATTGTTATCTGTCTTGTTTGTGTCTAAAACACTATTAATATCATTAGATTTAAAATTAAAAACTTCTGTCTGAGTGGCAGAATCACACATTTTTTTTGGTTTATTTTCAGGCAAATTCTCATTGCCTACAAAGGCTACTTGGGCAAAGGACTTGCTAAATGAGGGCGCTAATTTAGCTCTATAGATTTTCCTCGCCTCTGGCAATGGGACTTTCTCAGCTAGTTGGATTTCTTTTATGGCTTTTTCTTGTTTAAATATGGGACAGTCCCTATTGAAGGCTGAGTGGGGGCCCTTGCAGACGGCACAAACGGGTGGGGCGGTGCAAGGCGGTGAACCAGCGGGGTGCTGTGCCTGGCCACAGTTGGCACACAACGCCGTCCTGGAGCAGGTCTTGGCCACATGACCGAAGTGCAGGCACGACATGCATCTGAGTGGGTTAGGGACGTACAGCCTTACGGGGAGAGACAGGTACCCGACATTGATGTGGGGTGGCGGCGTAGGAAGAAAAAAAGTTAGAACATAACTGTCCGTGTTCATTTTAACCCTCTTTTTTTCGCCATCCTCCACGGTTCTATTGCTAGTGATTCGGTAAACCTCAGTGACATAAAAAGGGGATAATTCAGATTTGATGGTTTCCAGGGGCACCTCGTCCAGGTCCATGCACCGAATTACCCCTTTGGAGTAATTAAGTGTCGAATGGGCCTCTACTTTCACAGGTACCTGCCCAGAAAGACTAGTCGTCTCCAAAAGTTTATTGGCCTGACGGGCATTTTTGACTTCCACCAAAATCTGACCCGTTCTGATTTTTTTAATGTTAGTTACTTCCCCGGCTATGGAACTGATGGACTTCTGTATAAGAAAGGGGGATGTCTTTTTCAGATCACCCGCCCCCTCTTTAGAGATAAGTAGAAATCGTGGAAATTGCCCTCCCCCCTCAGGCGGACTGTTTGTCCGAGGCCTTTTGGACCTGGGGTTGGGGTCTGGGGGCTTGTTCATTGTTTCGGACTCTCAGAATATGAGAGATGGTGAAACCTAGAAAAATAGTGAGAGAAAAAGAAAAGAATTGCCGGTGTGCAAGAAAAAATTGAAATTAAAGAAAACAAAAACAGATAGGTAGATCAAAAAGAGAAAAAATAATAATAATAAATTAAAAGAAAAAAAGAAATAAATAGATAAAATAAATATATAAAAAGATAATTTAAATAGATAAATAGATGAAAAATAGCAGTATGTGAGATACGACTGGTCTGTAAGCCGGGAGCTCCGTGCACTAGATCCTTCCTGCAGGGCAGCCTGAACACAACTCAATCATCAACTATAAATGTATCTATGGATTAATTTTTTTATATAGTCATATATTTTCAAGTTCAGTTATTTGTTCAGTTTTTATTAATTTCATTTTACTTTTTTTAATAGTTTTGTTATTACTACTAATCATATGTGTGTTAGACTTGAGTAGTTATAAATATAATTTATAAGCTATCTTAATGTATAAATTATTTTGATGTATCCTATTACCATGTATTGGTTTAACGGAAATAATAGTATTATTATTATTATATTGAGAGGTAAGGTAGAGTGGAGCGCCGCTCCCCGCCCCACCTCTGTCCGGCTGTAACAATAGAGGGCAAAGCATAAATGAATCGTAATGAACAAGTGTTACTTGAGTTTGGTTGGATATGGTCGAGATCTTCCTCGTCCTCCGTGCCTACTATCGTAATTATAGAAATCTTCTTGGAGGAGCTCGTCTTCACCGTTCTGCAACAGACAATCCAGATCACAACAATCAGACCTCCGGTGTAGCTACTAAATAATCCCGGAGGAAACCAACAATATCTACTTTACGTGTGACCCGAAATTACACAATATTATATATTTTTGTATAATTTAATTAAATGCTGCCCCTGGGTTGGGGGCTAGTGTGAGTGTATGTGTGGTAGAGTACTCAGGGAAGCTAATGTGTGATAGGATACTCACGGGGGTGTGGGGGAGAGGGTGGTATCCTGATCGGATGCGGAGCTGAAGGCATCCTGTCCGCGGTCTTCTTCCTCCTCGTCCCCAAAACCGAACTTGACGTTACAGGCTGAAACATCAAATCGAACTACCTGTACTATTGATATCACTGGCATATTTCTCACATATCTTTCCCCTACACACATTAGTACATACTTATAATCAAAACATATCCACAACAGTTACTGAGACAGTCTATGGCAAGAGGGCATACATGAGAGAGGCACCTCTGGGTGCTCTAACAAGGGCCACCCCCGGTGCAACGCAGCCATAACATACAGAGGGTGTAGAGCTCCCTGTAGGAGAATAAAGAGGGTGTAAAGCTCCCTGTAGGAGAATAAAGAGGGTGTAGAGCTCCCTGTAGGAGAATAAAGAGGGTGTAGAGCTCCCTGTAGGAGAATACAGAGGGTGTATAGCTCCCTGTAGAAGAATAAAGAGGGTGTAGAGCTCCCTGTAGAATAAAGAGGGTGTAGAGCTCCCTGTAGAAGAATAAAGAGGGTGTAGAGCTCCGTGTAGGAAAATACAGAGGGTGTAGAGCTCCCTGTAGGAGAATACAGAGGGTGTAGAGCTTAATTAATTCTGAAAGTCAGTTTTTGGCCACTGTGCGCCGGCCCGCACATGCAGCGCTGTCATAGAGATAGGCCTTTATAATACTTAAAAGAACTGCTCTCTGGGCTTGCACCGGGATCACAGCCCGATATCGACAACTGGCTCTCAGCGACTAGGGAGTGCCGCCTGGTAATCAAAATTCATGGACGCAGCGTTTAGAGCCAGGCAACTGTCACGTATCTTGGGATGCGGACCGGCCCGAGCCTCAACGTGAAGCCTCACGTTATTGCCATGCAAGGAAGGACAATTTATTTACTTTAAGGTGCGCCGGCCCCCGGTGACGGTTTTATATTACTCTTTCGCCAAGTCGTCGGGGAAAAGGGCCTAACTGTTTATTATACAATAAAGAATAAAAATATGTTCCAGCGTATTTTTATTTGTTCTATGGTGCGCCAAGAGAGCTCGGAGCGAAAGAAAGGACAACCAAATCACCGTAATTTCAACGCTCTGAGCTACCACTCCCGCGCGACGGCTACTCTGCGTGTAGTTGTCCCATCCTGATTCCGAGCACTCTCGTTGCGCCATAAAACGTCGAAAGGACCGCCGATCGTCGCAGTTGATAGCGCCCAGTCGGCCATGGCAACAATTTTTTATTGATAAATAACCAATTAGGCCCTTCCCCCCGATAACTTGGCGAGTGGGAGATATAAAGGTCAGCCACCCACAATCGTAAAAATGGAAGATAAGCCCCTGTAGTACTTGTGTCTCTACTTACCAGCCTGTCTCCGGGGGACCCGCCTAATTGGAGACCCATCTGACTGCGAGTTGCTATTGCCACCTCTCAAGTCAACATCAGACCCACTCTCATCTTCAGTATCCTCGTTGTCCGACAATGAAGACCCCTTTTTTTTCCCTTTCTTGGTCTGTTTCAGCTCTGTAGAGAAAAAAATTATAATAAAAAACAACTCATAATTTAAATGCAACTGTGATATCAATTGTTAGATGAAAACAAAATTCTATGGAAGCTTACAGAAACAAAACAGTGACAGACTTGCCTACTTCTGAATCTACTTGTGACTTGATAATTGACAGACTTGCCTACTTGTGACTTGATAAATAATGCACACTACTGTCAATAATTCTTTACTTATTATTTTACAATTGCCAACGCTCTAATGATCCGGCCAGTCCAACAGAAAATGCGACCAACTCAAAATGTGAGAAGAAAAATTAAAGAAACGTCACTAAATTTTAAAAAGTCAATTCACAACAAAACATAAGAAAACTGTATGAAGACTAAAAGCAACCATTTATATTATTCACATCTTGACCACAAACTGTTCAACTTAAGATAAATAAAAACAAACAACTTGTTTTATATTGTCTAATTCCATAAATATATATTTTCTGAAACCTTATTTATTATTTTTTCTGAAACCTATCCGAAAGTCCTCTTTTTAAGTATATTGCCTATCTGTTCTGTAATGTTTCCAAAATATGGTAATCCCACCCATTTTTTAGTTGTGTCTGATTTTTAAATTTCTTTTAAATGTATTCTGTTTATGACTTTACGTCTTATCGTACATCGTCCTTGTAGATACAACATGTCATATGTAAAATGTCTTGATCAATAAGTAACTTGGTATGCCATGTTTCATTTTCCATCGCACCCGGAGACCTCTACAAGTAACCACATCACGAACACAACCGGCGGGAAATACGAATCCAAGTATATAAAAATTTAAAAATAATAGTAAATTTTGAGATAGGTCATGTTGTATCTACACGTTGGTTCGTTATGTTGGTTGGGAATGTGGTGTACCTCGTCCCTAACAACTAACTGTGCTTGCCTTTTGGTTTTTTCGGTTCCTTAGCCGGTTTCTTCTTCTTCTTCTCTACTCCAGGTCCTCCGCCTTCCTCGTCGTCCTCATCCTTATATTTCTATAACACAAATCATAATACCATATTATAATGAGAACAAATGTCACTCATGGCATTCAAAATTAATTAAAAAACAAAAAAAAATTAAAACTAATTTGGAACCCGTCCCAAGCACCATGAACAGACGAGACACGGTGATCGTCACAAGACTAAGACATAGGAAACTGACACATTCCTACCTACTTGTTGGACTTGAGCCGATATGCTCCTGCAACCAAGACAACACAGAGCTCACAGTACAACATGTACTGACTGACTGCACAAACTACACCACATTAAGAAACAAATACAAACTACTCCAAACACCCAACTACGAATACATCGGAGTCATCCAGTTCCTTAAAGCCGCAAAACTCTACGAGGACATGTAGACACAATAGTCGTCGCTAATGATCCTACGTTAAATAAAAAGTAAAAAAAAACAACATTTCTGTTACAGAACACATTTGACAAACCAGTAAGTCGACCAGTCGTGTATTTAGCAATGGAGTTCGGCTCGTCTTACTTGCTCACGTTCTGGGGAACCCTTAACTGAGAACCCGTTACGTTATGTCTGTCTAAAAGGACCCAACACTCTATTAGATAGCTAGCTATAACAAAGGCTGAAGGCTGAGGAAGCCTTACCTACCAAGTGTAACACGGAAATGAGGGGGTCCTCTAGAAAATGTATACATAAATGGATAGTGTGTGGGCTACTTACAGTAAGAAGGTTGAGTCGCTTCACTTTGGCCTTGTTTGCGATGGCTACCTTCATCTTCAGGTCGTCCCCCACTATCGGCACTACTCTCCGCGCCTTTGGAGTCGGCAGAACGTCCTGCGAAGCCGCCAATGCTTTCTTCTTTTTCCCGGCTCCCTTTACGCCGCCGCCTACCTGCTGTGAGGCTGCATCTTCCAGCCGTTCTTTTTCTTCCACCTCGCCCAACTGTCAACAAACCCAAAAAATCAATATAGTTAATCTATTCCAATAAAAATTACATAGGTACTCAAATTTTCAGGAAGTAATGGGAAGAATTTTTATTTCCAACCTTTCTTACTGAATTCTGAGTTCCTTAGCCTTCCTGGCAAGTATGTTCCCGACAACCAGGACAATAGGCTAGTTATCTCACAAAACGTTTAGAAACAAGTTTCCAGTTGCGAAAGCAATGCGCAAGATATGATCGTTTCAAAAGGTTATTGACGAGGATATACCCCTGGATAGGAAAGCATGTTATGTCGTCCACCTCTCCTGGATTCTGAGGAATGATGTGAATGTGGTGGCTAATCTGTATTGTGGGGCTGCTATTGTGATAAGTTAAGAGCCAAAATGTGGATGTTTCGGGGGTAAAGTTATCCTGAGGTGAGACCGATCAAAGATCAGCTGTAGTAACAAGACAGTGGCCGGACCGGACACAACTTATCCCGGACTAGACAGAAGCTCACCCAACCGATAAGTCTAGTCTCCATACCTTCCTCATTCCAACTACCACTTGTTTCATGCAGTCCTTCCTTCATAGCAAGGGTTTCAATGATCTTCGAGAGCTGCTGGAATTCTCCAACTCCAGGAAGAAAACTACATTGCCGAGCACTAGAAAAGTCGGCCCAAGAATGCCCTTAGTCAATAGAGTGTGATGAACTGTATTTTGATTATTAGCTTCACAAAAAACTGTCTTTTATTTACTGAATCCATTAAAATAAAAAAGTAAAAGAAACAATATAAAAGTACCTTGTCTTGGAGGACCTTGAGATCTTCCTGCCAGAGGTCACCGGGTTTCTTCATCTTGAGTGCGTTCAGTTCGTCCATCTTTAAGTTCTTCTTGTTGATCAGCTCTTCTTTCTTCTCCAAGGTCAGACTCCACATGGTCATCCCCAGCAGGTAATCAAAGTCCGGTCCTGGGCCTGTCCCTCCCCCCACCACCTCACCCTCCTCCTCATCTCCTTCCTGCTGCGGCTTCTCCTCCTCATCCTGTCCCCAACACAACATAATATATTTTCCTCTGGTTAAATGGAAAAACCTCATATCTGTATTTTTTTTTTTTTTTCAGGCATTTGAAATTCAGAAAAAAATTGAAATGTTTACAATGATCATAATTTTGAATTTTCGATCAGAAATAGATCTATTAAAAAATAAAAATAAAATAAAATAGTGTATTGGTTGAGTATTTATCGTCATATTAGCTTCTTTTTAAAATAGACAATAAAAGAGCTATTTAAAAATGAGAACTTTGCACAGTTCACACAAACACAACTTTGCTATCGGAGGCCTTAGCACGTAGAGACTTCGAGGTGGATTACCATTTTGCGGATCTAGACGAGAGAAACAAGAATATACCAATTGGCTCAATTTCACCAAAAATCATAAAAGAAGGTTTGCCACCTGACTGATGAAATACAAAGTTTATATGCTCAATAATTAACTAAGAAAGGGGTGAAGCAGGATATGGTACGGTAGGTACAGTACTCACCGTGTTTCCGGCCTTCACTTGGACCACCTTCCAGGCCTTGACAGGGTCCGACTGGTAACCGCTCTTCACTAGCTCTTCAATCATCTTGACCTTCTTCTTGTTCTCTACGACCAGGGTTCCGTTGCACTTCTCCATGATGAACCTAGAACACAATCAACATCGGTAGGCTGGCTAGAGATACACGCCTCGGTCTTCTGGACTCGACGGGCCCGAGTTCAAATAAAAATATACTAAAAAATTGCAAGTATCTAATTGAACATATTGCAACAGACGGTGAAATAACCGTTGCCCGACGGATACGGTTGTACTGTACAGTTAAGTTCCTTTTTCTGAACGTCTTTTTAAAAAATAAACATTATCTTTCTATCAACAGCGGGTTTTGGCTACTCACATTATACAATTGAATTCTGCATTTAATTCAGGGCTAAAAAATTGTGATTTTCAGCAAAGACAAAGAAATAAATTCAAGGAATGTGAAGATGAAGTCAAATTATTTTCATGAGAATAATTTTCAGTAA
Source organism: Aradus depressus (assembly GCA_963662175.1). Classification (NCBI taxonomy): domain Eukaryota; kingdom Metazoa; phylum Arthropoda; class Insecta; order Hemiptera; family Aradidae; genus Aradus; species Aradus depressus. The sequence goes on from OY759214.1 coordinate 41,127,779, forward strand.
ATATGACGAAGTAAAAAATTGCATGAAAGAACTCAACAAGAAACAAGCTGGTTACCTGGCCTGATTTGTGAGTTTGGCAGCCTCGGCCCCCAACATCCCCTCCAGGTAGTCCTTCCGCTTCACGTAGTACTCGAGTCGGAGATAGAAGAACTCGCGGAGTATCTCCAGAACCGTGTCATACCGCTTCAGACAGCAGTCCTTGTCGAAGGCCACCTGCAACAGCGAGCGGCAGTCAGTCAGACTATAGGTCAGGTATAATCGGAAACACCGCATTCGCAAGCTCAAGTAAAAACAGGTAACAAATAAACACACCCCTAGATAAAATCCCGTTTAATACGAAAGAGGAAACCCATTATCAATGCAAAATGTCGGTGATTTAACGTTATTATTAAGTATCTAGTTTTATCATTGTCCATGATGACTAATTTGTTTGTTGTATCCTGAAGGCCCTGAAGAAGGAAATAAATAGTTTTCAAAACGTTGGCCAAATTTTGAATTTTCTTTTACACGACAGAACCTCGGTTTCCTTCCACATTGAAACAAATAGGTCTACCAATGCCGTCAGTTCTTTCAGTTTATAGTTTTAACACATAGTTTGACGATGCTATTTCAAATGTTAACCATTGTCCTTAGCCAAGAAAATATTGTTCAAAATCTCATCGCAAAAAATAAAAAATATTACCAACGGGTTACAATTCTAAAAAATAATCTTGTCCAGCCCAAATTCACAGTAAAAAAGCTTCTCAAAATATTTTTGTGAAAAAAAGCATGAACAGTTTGAAAAAATGTACACTGAAAAAAAGAAAAAGAAATTAAATCCACTTTTTATATAACTGATATATATCTACCATGGAGGAGATGGAGAAGAGAGACTGGAGCTTGAAGACTTTGTGTAGACCCTCCTGCTCTGCAGAGACCAGCCGGTCCCGGGTCATGCTCACCACGAACCTGACAGTCGTGTCCGTGTTGTACTCCCTATAGTCACTGTCAACACAAGACAATAGACATCACATCTTGGCCACACGACCTTCAGTCTCCCTCTCTCATGTCTTCACTACTTACAGTGGTGATTTATACCACTACTGCAGTACTACTCACCAGAGCCACAATGGGGAAGTGATCAGGAAGAATTACATAAATCTTCACTCTAACTCCTCAGTAATTGCTTCCTATAATAATGTAATATAATATAATAAATAATGCATTAAAAAAACTCTCTCCCATATCAGTTTTTAGATACCTGCCCCCCCCCCCCCCTCCCCTCCAATTAGTCTGCGGAGTCTACTGTATTTAACAACACTTCAAGCTTAAAAGAGGGATGAGGGCTGACCCCATAGTGTAAATGTCCGAGACAACAAGTAGCATACAAATTCTTAGTGCTTACTTCGTCTATTTTGTTTTGACGTGTGCCCCCGCTTACAAACCAGATACAAGAAGATACGATCCGACGCAAATGCAAAAAGGCTGCCGAACCCTCCTCTAAGTACTTACTTATACATAATTGTGTAATAAAATAATTTAAAAGGCGGTTCTGTGATATCTCCCACCTCTCCCAAGTCTAAAGGAAAGCCTCCACGGAATGGGTACTTACTTGATGATGGCGGGCAGTCTGTCAGTTCCGTTCAACATGGGCTCCAGAACGCTCTCCTTGTAGTGATGGGTCCCCGTCCCTACAGGCAGTTCTGTGACATCTCCCACCTCTCCCAAGTCTAAAGGAAAGCCTCCACGGAATGGTACTTACTTGATGATGGCGGGCTGTTTGTCAGTTCCGTTCAACATGGGCTCCAGAACGCTCTCCTTGTAGTGATGTGTCCCCGTCCCTACAGGCAGTTCTGTGACATCTTCCACCTCTCCCACGTCTAAAGGAAAGCCTCCACGGAATGGATACTTACTTGATGATGGCGGGCTGTTTGTCAGTTCCGTTCAACATGGGCTCCAGAACGCTCTCCTTGTAGTGATGGGTCCCCGTGCCCACAGGCAGTTCTGTGATATCTCCCACCTCTCCCAAGTCTAGAGGAAAGCCTCCATGGAATGGGTACTTACTTGATGATGGCGGGCAGTTTGTCAGTTCCGTTCAACATGGGCTCCAGAACGCTCTCCTTGTAGTGATGGGTCCCCGTCCCTATAGGCAGTTCTGTGATCTCAACCCGGTCCTCGCTGATCACTCCCACCTCTCCGTAGTAAACATACCGCGATTCTGACAGAACCTCGATCGCACCCCTGAAGTTCTTGTAGAAGGGATTCTACACATTCAACATATAAATTTTTATTTTACCAAAAATCTTTAATTGCAGCGTCGTGGCAAAACAAAATAAAAAAACATATGAAGTCTTATTAAGCTATGTCATCTCAAAATTTTGAATGGGAGGGGGGGTTGTAGGGGTAGGCCTTAGCTTAAAGATAGTGGTAGCTCATTAACGAATGTTCGGATTGTCATGGAATTTCACATTTAATATTCTTAAATGCCAAATTGAAAAATAGGATGTGTGACTTCGCAAAATTTTCAACGGGAGGGGGCTAAGCATTAAAATAGTGCTAACTCATAAACGGATAATCGGAGCTGTTGAGATAAGTAAACAACCAGAGCAGACAAGCTTGGCCACATCCTCTCTGTAGTTTTTAATAAGGACGCATGGGACTATACTCTTGTGAAAAAGAAAAAGGAATTTAGGGTACCAAGGAAATGAGAGGAGCCTGGTCGTCAAGGATCATCCTCTGAAGGTTGTCTATGAGCTCCCGAGGGTTAAAGTTGGGTATCTTCGTCATCCAGCCAGTACCGATCCCATCCGCCCCGTTCACAAGAAGCATCGGGATAATAGGAATGTACCAGAGCGGCTCGATCCGGAGGTTGTCTTCTTTCTGGTACTGGAGGAGGGGGTCATCATGGGGGTGGAATATGAGCCGGGTCAGGGGGCTGCAAACATCACATAAAACGGATTAGTATTAGACCACTATAGATGAGGTGTTCAATAAAGGGGTTCCCCAAAAAGGCAAATGCAGGTGGAGCTAAATGCACAAAACACATCACTGGACGTCCCAAATATTATCAGGTCAAGATGACTTCAACTCGTAAGCTGTTCTTCTTTCAGAGAAAAAAACGCCGAACTATTCGTGCGGCGGTATCGAGACTGCGTTGTTCGACTAAGCTAGGGTGGAGTTGATTCATGGGACAGGATCGTATTTGGGACTGGATCTACGACAGATGGTGACAGTGGAACAGACTACCCGATGGTCTGCCGATTCGTCGGCTCCTGGCGGGAGCAGAGGCAGGTACTGTAAAAAGGACTAGGGACGATCGGCGCAATTGTTCCACCGATGCCCAATCCCAGTCCCTCAGTAACCCCGAACTCTTCTACCCACATTTAACAGGGAGATATTGCATCAATGTAAGGTATCCTCCTTTAAAACTAATAAAAAAATAAAGGCTCAATTTATACCACTATGGAAAACCAACTTTCCACCATAACATTGGAAAACTGACAAAACTTCCAATAAGGATAAAATTGTGTCAATTTCACACTTTTTCTACGACAAGCCAAAAAATGGTACTAATGGTAAACGTTTTACAACAGTTTTTACTGTCTTCCATGCTATTTCCCACATATATTGACATAAAATGAATTGCATTGAAAATATGAAAAAAGGGTGTTCGGTTTTATTGACGATGTGAATTTATCAACATCAGGGGAAAAAATACCGTATACACAACACAACCGTATGCTTTCCAACTTTAATACCGTATACACAACACAACCGTATGCTTTCAAACTTTAATACCGTATACACAACACAACCGTATGCTTTCCAACTTTAATACCGTATACACAACACAACCATATGCTTTCTAACTTTCCTTTTGAGTTCATCGTACAAAAATGACCGTAATCTTGAAGTGCAAGAACTATTCTATTTGATGGCAGCTTCACCCCAAACAGTTTATCAGTTTTTTAAAAATTATATATATATATATATAAAGTTGTGGAACATATTTGATGAAAATATGGTGATACTTTCCGAGGTCTCACCAAACGGTCCAGCGCGTAAGCTAATTTCTACAGAAATTCACTTAGGGCTGACCCGAAAAATTGCAGGGATTAAATTAGCTACTGGGGAGGACCCTGTGCACTGTAAAGTCTCATTCAACTCGATGAAGTGTAGAAAGGTGGTTGGTCCCCTCACCTGAGCATAGTGAAGATGTATCTCGGGGACGCAGCATCCTTGCCCATCTGCACCCGGGTCCCGAACTGTCCGATCGGCTGGAGCAGGTTGATGTTGTTGCTCCCGACATAGTTCTGGGCAAGGTTAATGATGACAGACATGAGGGACTGCTCTCCATGGTGGTATGCCGAGTGTTCCGCCACGGAACCCGCCAGTTGTGCCACCTTAATCTCTCGTTTGTCATTCCGCTTCAGACACGTGAACAGCACCTATCATAGGAAACATGTTTTTGTGTTTGTTCTTACAATAATATATTTTTCAGCAGTAACATTTTTCTCTCATTTATTTATTTTTACCTAAGCACATACTAGCTGGGAGTCCACTGTCGCACGGTTAATGCATGCCCTGGTATCCACAGTTGCAAGGTACATATATAGTGCCAAGTATTTCCAAGTGCGTACTACCTGGGTGACCACCGTTTTTCGGCACATAGTACCTCACTGATCATTGTAGCACGTCAAATACTAGCTGTGGTCACCAGCGCTAATAACCATTTACTAACTCGGTTGTCAGCCGTTGCAACGAACATACTAAGTGTGGACCGCTGTTGCTTCGCAATTATTAGCTACGATGACCACCCCTGCTCGACCTTAAATTTGTTTTCATACCAAAACAATAAACAACATTGCCTTTTTCGGGGATTTGAGTTATTTGCCTAATCCATATGAATAATTGAAAATTGCAACGTCATGAATGTCCTGGCGATGAAATGCCTAGGAATTGCATGAGAGATATAATGGGAAAATTCAAAGTTCCCCGGGCAATACTGCTAGTACTGAATATATATAACAACCCTTTGAAAAGAGTAGAGAACCTAACAAATAAAGAGATTCCAGTTAACTTAATAAATCAGCTTTCACTCGGATATAATTTTTGTCTTGAAAAAAAGTAACAAAAAAATGTAAGTAAAGATATAAAGTTAATGGGAGACCTGGAATTTATGTTTAAGTTCACCAATATGGTGCGACCGCACTAGAAATAAACTATGTATTGAAATCAGGAAATTTTTAAATACGAATAAAAATAAACATATAATGTCTCCATTAATGAACTGAGGCGTTCTTTGTACCTTCCTGGAGCCGGGCTTGAGTCCGTCCACCATGTTGGGTAAGGACCTCTCGTTGTCCATGTTGCTGAAGAGCACTAGCTCCTTGTTGATGAAGTCTTTGTATGTTATGTACTTCGTGTCCTTCATATAGAGGTATTCCTCATTAAGACCTATCTCTTTCCGCCGTTTTCGCTCTCTCATCCAGTTGGTTAGCCACTCCTTTCGCTGCTCCACGCACTTCTTGCTAAACGCCTGCAATTAACACAATAACTCATCTCAACAATACAATATGGCTCATTCCATTCTTAATCAACCAGCTTGGTTCCCACTAGGTCTTGGTTTTTTGGTTTTGGCTAAATATAGAGTTTTATCTTTAAAACATATGCGAAAATATGCCTTTTTTTGGGGCCAACTCAATACCTAGATATGTCAAGAAAAAGACTGATATCTAAAGCCACCATGATGCTTACTTCATTAGCGTCGAAACGCAATATATATAACGTATTTTTATCAAATATTGATAAAAAAAAAAAAAAAAAAAAGTAATGCATGAAGAAATTCCATGAACTTTTAATATTGTTTATTTTGTATTTATGTATAGTTAGGGGTCTGTTAACAAGTACCTCACATCGCACAGGCTCGAAACCATCGCCTAACGACCCATCCAAAGAACGGCGTGCTCAAGGTTTTTTCACCTTCCACGATATAAAACCTGAAGAGCTCGGCCGGGTTTCGAACCCGCGATCTTGAGCTCACTACACTAGCATGCTACCGGCGACCTCTTCATGTATAGATAAAAGCTTATATTAGGGAGGAAAAAAAGGTCTATATTAAATAAATGCTTTTGAATTCTACAAAAATAAGAAAACAAAGACAGGTGAGAGGTGACAGTCATTTTGTTGTGCGAACCGTAGACATGTTTTAATTTTGGTACTAGTTTATGTTCGTCGATAATCTGATGTTACATGATAGCTCAGATTAGAGCTATATTAAAGAGCTGTATTCTGAGCCTACCCCCACCCTCAAAGTGGCGCTAACATGTTCACTTATAGCAATTCCAAAGTTCCAGTTGCCAGCTCTTCTTTAGGTGTTACTTTCTCTCAAAAAATAAAATGCATGGCGTTATTGGAAGATTTTTCAAGCTATTTCGAAATATTATGAGGTTAAATGAATAAAAAATGCTATTACATATACAGGGTGTCGCATTCTTATAACACCACCTGACAACAAACTTGAAACTACAGAAGAAGAAGAAGAAAAACATTTTATTTGGACCAGTACTAAGTATGTACTTTACACAAAATGAGCAAATAAACAAGAAAATTATAATTAAAACAAAAAGTCTTGGTACAGTCTTGGTTGCAGCCTGCGAGCTACAGGCTGGCCGAGACTGTAGTGAACCGCACCAGAGCAGGTTGGCAGACCTTCATGGAAGCTTCGGGTGAGTTTCTCAATGTGGGCTGCAAAAGGAGCAACTCCCAGTTCCCGATGGATTTGGGTGTTCCTGATAAACCAAGGTGCGTTCACCGCTATCCGGAGGACTTTGTTTTGGAATGTTTGTAATCGTGTTATGTTAGTGTGGCTAGTGCAGAACCATACGGGGCAAGCGTAGGTTAAGAGTGGAAGTATTAGTGTTTTGTAAAGTAAGGATGTGCATGTGTGTCTGAGTGGTGTATTCCTGTTTATGAGTGGGTAGATGAGCCTGAGTCGTGTGTGTGCTTGTTGGAGTTTTATGTTGATATGTAGGCGCCATGTTAGTCTTGTGTCAAGGTGCACTCCAAGATAGCGCACACCCTGGTCTTTAGGATTCCATGGAATTGGGAGTTGGTCGATTTGCAGCCTTCTGAGGTGTTCTATCGAGAAGCGGCGTAAAGCGAACACCTTCGCCTCCGTCTTCCCACCGTTCAACTTAAGCTTCCATTTTCCAAACCACTGGCCGATCTCATCCACCTGGATTTGTAGGGAGTCGATGGCCGCTTCCAGATCTATGTTTTGGCTGAGGATCAACGTGTCGTCAGCGTAAGTCGCCAGGGTTGCAGAGACTGGTTCTGGCATGTCGTGACAGAACAGATCAAACAAGAGTGGACTGAGGATCGCACCTTGTGGGACTCCCGCTGATATCTTCTTTCTGGAGCTCAGTGTGTTGTTCACCCTTATTTGGAATGTTCTGTCACGAAGAAAAGAGCTAATGATGTTCTGGATGTATTGCGGAGGCCAGGTCTGTTTTAATTTGAAGAGCAAGCCCTCGTGCCAGACGGTGTCGAAGGCAGCTGCGACGTCCAAGAAGGCTGCTACTGTGTACTGCTTCCGCTCAAAGCCCCCCACAATGGTCTCAGCAACTCTCTGTAGCTGATGGACGGCTGAGTGGTTTGATTTAAACCCAAACTGGTGGGCAGGGATGGTCCCTGCAGTCTCCAGATGACGGAGGAGCCTCTTGTGAATTATTTTCTCAAGAAGTTTTGAGAGGCTATTTAAAAGGCTTATTGGTCTATAGCTGCCTGGATCGTTTTTTGCCTTACCTGGCTTGTGAAATGTTAGAACAACGGCGTTTTTCCAGTCTGCAGGAAAGTAGCCGTGGCGAAGACAGGCGTTGAACACACTTGCCAGGTAGGCTATGCTCTTCGGAGGAAGCTTCTTCAGCACCAGGTTGGGGATGATGTCTTCACCGGGGGCCTTCTTGATGTGTAGTCGTGTAATGTGGGCGTGTATTTCTGATGGTGTGGTATGCTGAATGGGTGCTTCGACTGTGTGAAGTGTATTTGAGAGGTATGATTCAACTGTGATGAGTGTTTCATGATCGTCAGCGTCTGTCGTTGTGAATTTATTTTCCAAATGGGTCGCCAGTAATTCGGTTTTCTCTTTGTCAGTTGTGGCAGTCATTTGTCCGTCAGTTAAGATGGGTAGGGGTGTCCTTTGGTTTAGAAGTCGTCGTGTCTCTTTCCATAAGTTGTTGTCGCCCGGAGTCATATCAGTCAAGTATTTTCGATAGTTCGCGATTCTGTCTTTGTCAAGTTCCCATCGTATGCGTCGGGTCAGGCGATTCAGTTCTCTTTTCTCAAGGGGATCTCTTGTTCTTTGCCAGTGTTGTCGTAGTGTGTTCTTTGTACGGATCATATCCATTATGTGTGTTGGTGTCTTGTTGTGGAATAGGTGTCGTTTGTCAGTGAAATGTCGGTATGTTGCTTCATGTACTGAGGTATGTATGGTTTGTGTGAACGTCCTAACTGCATTGTCAATGTCGTCCGTCGTGCTATAATGATGGGGGACCCCGAGACAGTTCATTCCGTCTTCAAACGTGGCCCAGTCGATCTTCCCCGTGATCAACCTTGGAAGATATTCCTCCTTCTGTGGCCGTGCTAGGAAGGTGCAGATAACTGGGAGATGGTCTGAGTCTAAGTCGGTCAGTGTCTCGTGAAACAGGGGCAAGTTAAAGTTGTGTATCAGTCCTATGTCCAGTATGTCGGGTTGGTATGTTCGTTGTGTTGGGTAGAATGTCGGTTCGTCAGGTGTCGATATTTGTATCCCCAGGTTTTCTGAGATGGATTGTAGTCTAGTCCCGTTGTTATTCTGTCTTCTGCATCCCCATAGCGTGTGTTTGCTGTTGAGGTCCCCGATCATTATAGTCGGTAGTCCTGTGAAAATATGTTCGAAGTCAGTCTGTACCAGTCTTGTGTTCGGTCGATGGTATGCTGATATGATGTTGAGTGTGCCGGAGAGTGTGGTGAGGGTGACTCCAACTGCCTCCAAGTTCTGGAGAGGGGGAATGTTAATCTGTGAATGTTTCAGGTGTCGTTTGATGAAAATGCCAACACCACCGAAACGTGTCGGTCGGTCCAGTCTATATGAACAGTAGCCAGAGAGTTTGAGTTTGTCTGTCGGTTTGAGGTGGGTCTCAGTTATGCATGCAATGTCGACATTATATCGTGATAAAAAGTTGGTTAATGACGGTTGCCTTATCTTTAAGCCGTCCGCATTCCAGTTTAATATAGTTAAATTTTGAAAAGTTCCCAGATTAGGGTTTGCCATGATTCATCGAAAAAAGGTTAGTGAATAAATTGGATAAGAAAGCTTGGATGTGGGGGATGAATGGTTTGATGAGGTTCATGATGAGTCCAGTCAGGTCAGTCGTTGCCTCAGAGCTAATTCCATTGTTTGCAGTATTAGGTTGGGGTGGTGTTAGCCTACTTCGATTTTTGTCAAACCAAAAGTTCGTAGGTGGTTTGGGCTCCGGGGAGGTAGGTGCGTATGGTGGTGTATTGGGTGTGTTGGCTGAATGTGCGTGTGTGTGTTGCGGAGGTTGATTAGTATTAGTGTGAAATGTTTGGCTTGCGGTGGTGCCTGCGGAAGCTGACTGTAGTTGCCGTTTCGGTGGTCGTTTCAGACAGCCTCCAAAGTTGGCGGTATGGTCGCCCCCACAGTTGGCGCACTTCGGTTTGTCAGTTTTTTGGAAAGGACAAACTTTATAATGGTGATTCCCTGCACACTTAACGCAGGTCGACTCAAGGCGGCAGTAGTTCTTGGTGTGCCCGAATTTTTGACAGTTCATGCATTGAGGAACGTGCAGGGACCGGCGTCTTTCCTCCACGTGGATCCGACTGTAATATAGTTTTGTAAGTGAAAATATGGCTTTTCCCTGATCGTTATTAGTCAGTTCGACTGCGCACAATGGCGTGGGCATTTTGTCTCTATTGTGCAACCTGGTGACCGAAATAACTGGGTAGTGAGGGACCAATTCATTTTTGACGTCTTCTTCACTGAACGCGTACGGCACACCTCGGAGAATCACCGATACATTTTTAGTTTCTGGATTAACATAAGTATAATAGTTAATTTTATGCGTATCGTAGAATTTTGTCAGGGCCCTAAAATCGTCTGACGAGGTCGCTTGAATTTTAATTTTTTCTTTTAGGCATTGTTTGGTTTCAAACGGTGATGTAGCCACCTTTAATATGTCAGCTGTTATTTCTTTTAGGTTATTGTAACCTACAATAAAAATTGGAGGTATTTTAATTTTTTTACTATTTTCGGAATTTGAATCGGCCGTTTGGGGCTTGGAAGTGTCTAAATTGGTTAGAGCGGAATACCTGTTAGAAACTATGACTGGTGAGTTGTAAGATTTATACCTCTTGGTGACGGCGAGGTGTGAGGCGGGTGTCTCCTGGTCAGGCTGGTCTAGGGTCCTCTTCTTGCCGCTAAGGCCTGGATGGTCAACGGCCATCGATGCTGTGGCCAGGGGCTGGTGTGGTACCTGTTTGATGTTACTTGGCTGGCTGTGGCTGGCCGTGGGCACTGGTGCACTCTCTTCAACCCAGGAAGAGCGCGCCCCGCTGCAACTCATTCCGTTTGGTGAAAAGGTCCTCTCCCTGATACTTTTCACTGTTTCACGTTTTTACAAACACAGTAAAAACCGCACTATTAATTATTTTTTTGAAGAGCAATTTTATAACACTATTTTTGTTTAACGTGAACAGCTGATCATTCCCTTGAAACTACAAAATTCATCAAGAAAAATATGCAATCTCATTTGAAAGTTGAGTTCTCGATCCCATATACCTGATACTTGAAAACAAATTTTGATTCTGATCTTGGCGAAAATTAAGGAGACACTAGAAATGTTTTTGTGGCACATATATTGAGAGAAACACTGGTGATGTTATAAGAAAGAGACACTACATAAAAATAGGGAAGGGGTGTGTACCATGATGATGTGCTGGTCGCACTCAGGGCCGCTGTACCTGAACTGAACCCGGTGTCGGTCCATGTTGGAGAAGTACTCTTTCGCCTCCTTCGAGGTTGAGGTCCCCAGACCTACACACAAGATAAACATTCAGCCAATAGGGAAGGGGTTGTAAATATAATTAATGTTGATATTTAAAATAATTCTTGTTCTTTTTGACTGTATAACTTACTTACTTTTATTTTATTGCGTGGGTTCGCCAAGATTCAACTGTTTTGAAAAATCAAGATGACAAGAAGTGCAAAATACACAATTGACTAAATATATATGTTAAAAACTTAAACTTTATAATTGTTACTCAGAATCCTTTCAAAAACTTTACTATTCTCTTAAAATATATTGGTATAATTGCTTATGGTCTAAAGGTACCTTGTTGCTTTACGTTGTCGATTGCGATTTCTGCTGGTCTTCGAATTTCTTTATTGTTCAACCTCTGCTGTCTGTCTCAAAATGATAGGGAGCATCTTCTCTAGTAAGGTGATCGGCTGAGTTCTAGCTCTGACGAAGTGCGTCCTATCTGGGTGCGGCTCGCTCACTTCCATTTTTTCCCGCCGAAACTTTCCTGCACAGCTATTGGCTGCCCAGGCCACACCGTTTCATTCTTGGGACTGCAGACGGTTTTCTTCCTACATCCTGCCAAGTTCTTGGTTGGCCTCCAATTCTTTTATTTCCATCTTGATGATTATATTTATTTAAATATATTAAAACAATTAATATCAATATTTTTGGATATTGTAGGGTGTGTACCATGATGATGTGCTGGTCGCACTCTATTCGCTATATCTGAACTGAACCCGGTGTCAGTCCATGTTGCAGAAGTACTCCTTCGCCTCCTATATATATATCGAAGGAGGTGAAGGAATACTTCTGCAACATGGAGTGCTAGAAGAGAGGGAAATGGATGAAGTGCTCTCGCGCCTTATCTGATTTGCCAAACTTAGTTACCTTTGTAGTACTTGACTTTGTAGGTGTGTGCCCCTTGTGTGTCGTGCTTCCACTGCTCGAACTCCGGGATGGAGAAGAAAGAAAGTTCCTCGTTCTTTTTGGTGGCCTTGACGATGGGGGTAATGAACACCTCCAGGAAGTTCATCCTGATGAGGCTTGGCCAATTGTGGTGGATGAAGTTCACAATTAGTCCTTTGATGTGCGAACCATCCTAAACACAACATATCAGTCATCAGTATGTTTTCTCAAACAAATGGGGATATCGGTATCATGTGATCATTGGCTGAAAATCAACCAAAACATAATTTGAGCCAACATATGCAATGTTTTCAATTATCATAATATCTCAAAAATTATGTACTACTTAATAGTGTAATACTTAATTTCACGGAAAGCCTAGTCTTTTTACATAACAACGATATATACGGAAATGAATTAAAAATGACGTTATTTGATAGGATTTTCTCCTGATATGTTGGAATCAGGCGCTAGGACACAATGTTCCTGAGCCCATGGGTCCAGAGAAGGTAATACTAAAGTTTTTAGGGAAAAGGAATTCCAAACTGTGGATAGATGGGAGGGGACGTGCTCACCTGATCCTGATCTGTCATAATCATGATCTTGCCATAGCGGAGTGTCTCCAGGTCCTCTCGCGTCTCGTACTTCTTCTTGTACTGAAGACCCATTATTTTTATTATATTTTTGATCTCTGCATTCTCAAAGATCTACAACGAATATATACATTCAAGTCAATGCAAATAAACGAACAAAAATCACAATATGGTACACTAACCCATTAGATATAATAAAACTAAACCGTAAGAAATTGTAGATCGGTGAGCCGAAGCAGAAAAAAAAAAGTCGCCGATGAAACAACTAAAGTTCGCCAACCCTCTAAAGGGGGTGCACAGATTGTTGCCAGATTACACAAGTTACCTGACTGTGGGTGGCCTCCCGAACGTTGAGCAGCTTGCCTCGCAGTGGAAACACGCCATACTTGTCCCGACCGATCACGCCCAGCCCGCTCATCACGAGAGCCTTGGCCGAGTCTCCTTCCGTTAGGATCAGGGTGCAGGAGAGTGAGTTTTTGGAGCCCGCGTCGTTCGCGTCCTCCAGCTTAGGCACTCCTGTCAACAAAACACATACATTAACATCTTGCAAGTTGGGGCCTAAATTCGATTTTGGAGCATTACGCGGAAATGGCTCTCCAGGTGATAATATTCATTCAGTACAAAAGAAATCGGAGGGAATTCAGTAGAAAAAATGGTTCATGAAATAGGCTGCACTTGGTTCACGAAATAGCCAACATCCAGATCCTTTCAACTAAATATTGCTTCAAATAAATAAAAAAATATATAAAGACTGTTCTTGTAAGAAATTTATCCGACTTTTTGCTTTTGAACAGAAAAAATTGTATGGCCATTAAGTCATTGTGTAAGTATCCAAAAATCAATTTTGACCTCATTAACTAGAAGGGGGGTTTTGATAAATTGAACAAAGTACACGAATCTTGTGAGCAAAATATGTGTGATTTTACAAGTGGAGCATCGGAATACATCCGAATGCATCTGAAATTGGCCGAGTGGTCCTGAAGTGTTGGAAAAATCCATAAAGACCATCTTAGACCGAGTACGCACGGTCGACCGGCCCCTGAAGCCAATCTGGCTGGTATTTGCAGAGAAGTTGGCTATTGAGGTAAGTTGAGTGATCAAAATATAAGACCTTAAATACACAAACCGCATATTGTTATAAGGGAATGAAGAAAATAAACAATTTTGTCCTGTGAAATGGCTTGGTTGATTTTTTCGAAATGTATAATTATGTATATGGACACTTACCGGTAAAATAATGAACGGGAAAAAGGAAGAAAGATATATTATATCATCCCAAACATTTTTTTCCCTTGGATTACCTTTTTGGCACTATTACGAAACTTTTTCTACATAATCCTCACCACTATATCATTTTTTTTTTCTCAACCCAATCAAATGGGTACTTCATGGTACAGTAAAAAACCTTGACTACTCAAAAACCTTAGCAAAAAATGAACTGAAAAGGTATGCACACAAAAAAAAACCTGGCTAATATTATTGTGAGTGTCTTAGTAAACAATAAGAATTAATATGCACCTTTTGAGAGCAATGGTAACGTACTTCTCTACTGAGCAAATGATTGCGGGTTCGAAACCCGGCCCGAGGCTCTTAAGTGTGTCATCTGGAAGGTGAAAACCTTGAGGATGCCATCCTCCGGACGAGACGTTGAGTGATGGTCCCGAGTCTGTCAGGAATAAACCTGGGTTAGCAAAATTCAAAATTTAGGACTCCCATAATAGAGTCGGGCTACCAGAGCGAGACGATAGGACCTCATAGTTACAAGTCCGGGCATGAGTCACATTAACTAATACTTGGAGCTCGGGCTACCTTGCAATTTATTCTTCTTCTTTCCGCTCCCGGCCTTATCCAGGAGGGTCTGTTGCTTGAACCTGGCCCATGTCAGGATGTGGTTAATAAGAGGACTCTTGGTCACCTGTCAACAAGAACAAATATTAAATTCACAGCAACCCCTAATTGAAGCCCGCGCAATCACAAGGTTTTTTTTTTTTTTCCCCCATGGCAAGGCATATTGGCAATATACAGACGGGAGAAGTAGAACTCAGCATTTACTAATTAACAGAATTGTTAATTTGGAAAATCCTCATGCTCAAAAGACACGAGATCCCCTTTTCTTCAAGTGTCGGGGTGCGTGAGAAAGGATCCAACCGTCAGACTGCTGACAGAATAGGCGGGACCCGTGGTCTACCACTCGGATACGGGTCGACTGGTGCAAGCACTGGCTCTGAAGGCAACCGACATAGAAGAGCGGACATCAATGACTCGTTCACAGACTATTCCCAAACCAAGCCCGGCACTTACCCTCTCTTCCCTCATGCACAAGTGGTGCACTCCTTTACTGCACAATGCATCAGAGTTGCTATGCAGCAGGCACCACTTACTTGATGATTCAGTGGTACGTGAGGCGTATCTCTCTTAATACTTGACCTAATAATTCAAAACTTTATGTAATGTCAGGTGGTTTGAAGATGTTTTCCAGATGGGAGGTGAGAACTGTGCATTTTCCATCGTCAGTCACTGCAGTTTGCCCAGAGTATTTTAGTGAGGAAATGGAATGTGCCAGTCTCAGCACACGTCTTGTCTGTTTGCAAATCCGGAGAGATTTGAATTTTACTAGTCGACTGACTGTTCAAATGTTTTACTTCTAGGTCACGACTTCGGTACCATAAATGTCGTAGATGTGTTTTTCCTGAATAAGATTTAGAATGTATGAATGTGTTGTGTATGACGTGTTCATATAAATATAAGGATTACTTATAATTGTTTTCATATGTTTAAATTGAACTGTGAAATTACAACTTTCAATGAGAATAAAATAGTATAAAAAAAATTGTCCATGGTGCAAGATATATTTTTATCAAAAGTGAAATTATTTATCCACAAAGGAAAAGAAAAATTAATTGCCTACGATTAACAATTGTTGATATTATTATGCCATCTTAATACATTTTCTACATAAATATACCGAAAACTGAAATTAAATATATACAATAAAACCAGAAGTATGCTCACTTAATCTAACCGAAAAATGTTAATTTAATCTAAATTAATCAGTAGTACACCATATCAAAATTATACAAAGAATCAAAAAAGTTGAAGTGGCACGACCAATTAGGAGTGTGACGGAGACTTACAGCGGTGAAGAACTTCTCCGAGAGGGTGCACTTGGAGCCGAAACTCTTTGTTTGAAGAGTCATGTGCTCCTTGGTCTGAGAGTCGAAAGTAGGGTTCACGATGAGACAGTTGACGAACAGCCACATGTGCGTCTTGACCTGAAACGGCTTCAGCTGCATTCCTCCCTTGTTCTTCTTCTTGATCGTCTCGATCAGGTTCTTGACGAGGGCGTCGGCCACGTAGTCCACGTGGCGACCTCCCTAAAATCACACACCCTATTATACAACTTTTTTTTTTTTTTATTGATACTTAACATTTTTGCAGAGATATTGTGAAACACTTAATATAGATATAAAGAAAAACGAATGTTTTTTAAAAAATATTGCCTATTTCAAAAGATATATAAAATATATGGGAGTACTTTCGATACTACCATATTCAGGCATTACTTAACAAATACTGTATTTGTTACACAGGAGAGTCGGGGTCATTTCAAAGGGTTCCAATGAACGTCAGTATGAAACAAATGGTGCCATTTGAAAAGTTAAATGCTCTAGGGCTTAACCTGGCGACCGGAAATTCGAAATTCTCTGAAGAACTTAGCATGGTTCAAAAAAATAAATGTTATCTAGCACGTTTCGATGGAATTTGGAGCGATAACAAACTGGAACATTTCGTATAATTACTTGAATATTTCGAAACTATTAAAATCAACGATTTTGATGGATTGAAATATCGACGAAATAGACCATTATATAATAAAGCTTTAATTAACAAAACAGTTCGTATGCTTTCCTCTGAAATGGTTAAATTGGACATCCGACCTTGCCGTACTGAACCAAGGATATACTACATACAGATGGATTTTTTTACGAAATACAACATTATTTCATTAACGTAGGCTTGCGGGGTTAAAACACAATATGAGCTGTACAAAATTCACCTTTAGGATTATCATTTTGATAATGTTTTTAATGTGTTGGCTCTATTGACGAATTTAGGGAAATTGTTGGATCACCGTCATCACAGGTAATTGAAGGAATGGACGCAGACTTTGATCTTTTAGTCTTCCTACCTACCTTGGTGGTAGCGATGCTGTTGACGAAGGAGACCTGCTGGAAGCCCTTTTCCGAGGTGGTCACCGCCACCTCCCATCGATCATTCACATTCTCGTAAATTACTTTCAAAGGGTCCCCGGCATCGTCCTCCTTGTCCTTTATGTACAGGTCGATGTAGTCCTTAAACGACGTTATCTGCCAACACAACATTGTTTGTATCATACATCAGATTCTTCACATCAAGGAAGCCAATAGCAAGATCAACAAGATCCACCTCCCAATTCTCATTTAGCAATTGTACCTCTGGAATGAGGCATTTGTGAGTCGGCCTGGCAACGCTGATTACTCCTGCTAGTAGGGCATAAAAATTATCGACAAGGTCTGAGTCTGGGAATGCACATTTATTCATGAGTGACATAGGATATATAATATTATCGTTAAGATCCGGATGGGTGACTGATACACCATCGATTTCTGATCCCATTTCGACAGGACTTTCACTGATGGATTGCTCATTTATCCGTGAGTTAAATAGACAAACATAATCGACAAGGTCTAGGCTGGATTAGTGACACCACCAAATAAATGTTGAACCGATTTCGTCGGGACTCTTACCTAGCATCAGCTGAACAATCCCTTCAGTTGTTTTATTAACATTTATAGATATATCCTCACTTTCCTTCTGGTCCGAATTATTAAGAGAATTTTTAACTTAGATCCCCGCAAAATATTAAATAAGCCCAACGTCGAGAACTCCTTAAATAAATATGAAAATTTGGGTACCCTATAGGAATTTTAACTAAAAAGTTACAAAATAAAATAAACAAAAAACAGATTACAGAAAAAAAAATGAGCAGTAAAAAATGAAATCAGTCAGTCTCAGTAAAGTGAAAAAGTTTATATTGGGACGTGGTCTCCAAGGTAACAAAACGCCAAAACTGAGAAAAGGACAGTTTGAACAATTCAGTGCAACTAGGATATGTTCAAAAATTTTAAAGAGCATTTATAATAACCGTGGTAGGGACCTCTTTAAATTAGAGACGGCCCAAGACAGTCGCCCGACCGTTCCGACGAGCTATCATGTTATTGTATTCAAATATTGAAGAAAATAGTCTCAATGTACTCCCGAAACCCTTCAATTTGACCTACCAAGGATGTACAAAAATGTTCTTGTTCTCACGAAAGCGATATTCTGATGCCGTGAGATGTGAAAATATTTCAGAAAACAGCCCTAATGCTCTGCCTAATGAAGTGTTTTTCTTTGCTCTATGACCTCCAAAAAATAATAAATGCTAATATATAGTAAAAAAAATAAACATTGAAACTGATTTCAATTGACAATATATTATATCTGAAGAATATCGCCATGATATGTTTCATTGGCTTTCTATTATATGTTGTAATTTGTAATTTAAGTGAGGCTAAAAGTAGAAACGAGGCTTGCTGCAGAGTGGTCCTAATTCAGGAGTTGGGACCTGACAGCCAACAGAACAAACCCGAAACATTTAAAGAAAACTATTTGAGGAAAGATCTACTTACGGGTAGCTTCTCTCCGTTTAGGAAGACCTTGACGCCGCGGGTGGAGGCCGCCACGTCGTAGGCCCTTCGACACATGAGCTCCACTATGTCTTTGTCCAACTTCTCCATCTTAAACTTCTTGAGATCCGGAGAAAATGTAACTTTGGTGTAGTCCACTCCCGCGGCAGGCTTGATCTTTACCTCCTGCGCCTTGGTCATGTTGTCCGTCCATGTCTAACAACAGATAGGAAAACAACCCACCACACATGTATGAATTCAATCCAACAATACGTTGGAGGAGGCACTGTCACCAACCATCCAATTACGTACACGATGTAACACATTTTTGGAATCAGGGGGTCGGAAAAACTCGACATCGAATTTCTATCCAATTGCATGGCTTCCCCAATACTTCGTAAGCTGAAGAAGTAAAAAACGTATAAAAAAAGTAGAGATAGCCGGGAGATCAGGAGTAACCTTGCCTTTTAAGCTCAAGATCGCGGGTTCAAAACCCGCCAGAGGCCCTTAGGTTTTTTTAACTGGGAGGTGAAAAAAAATTGAGCACATCGTCTCGGATGAATGGGACGCTAAGCGATGGTCCCGAGCCAGGTATATGATGTCAGGTATTCATTAAAGACCCCTACCCTGGGTGAATAAACTTAGGTAGGCAAAATTTAGGACTCTCAGAGTAGAGTTAGTACTCATGTTCACCAGAGCAATAAAAAAGCGCTCTGGTAGTAGGCGATATGACCTCGTAATTAAAGCCCATGAGTCACAATAACTAATAACAAAAATAAATAAAAGTATTGACATTTTTTAATACTGCCATCTGTGCATCCAAGTATTTAATTAATAATAATAATGTTATGCAAACGAGGGGTACAAAATTCAAATTGTGGAGTGCACATGACCTAGCCGTTGGACGCCTGGCTGCTTCACATTTGGTACATACTCGTAACACAATGTGTAGCGTTACGTGCGGAAATAAACCAAAACATTGAACGGAGAAAGTTATTGTGCGTAGTAGCTCCAACGTGCAGAAATAAAAGAAGGAGTTGTAATGTAACAAGGCTTGACTTTGGTAAGATTATTGGGCGTTGACCATATAAACAGAACAGAATAATGAAGTCGTCATCCACCAGTAAAAGACCTTGCGGATTAAGAAACAGCTGAGCTGAACTCTCTTTTCTTCATCTTGCTGTGAAGTCTTGGGCGAAATATCTGCATGTTTCCTCTGGAGTGATTTTTGTGTAATTTAAACAATTATAATTGAACAAACTGCCCCTGGGTTCTAAACGAGTA
Source organism: Aradus depressus (assembly GCA_963662175.1). Taxonomy (NCBI): domain Eukaryota; kingdom Metazoa; phylum Arthropoda; class Insecta; order Hemiptera; family Aradidae; genus Aradus; species Aradus depressus. The sequence goes on from OY759214.1 coordinate 41,147,330, forward strand.
TCTTGAGATCAATGGTCTAGGGCGTTACTCAGCTAGCCTACCTTGTACCTTAACTGTAAGTCTTTCATCATCTCTATAATTAAGATTGTATTGACCGATATTCCCAACAGAAACCCATAAAAATCTACACAAATGAAAGATGGAAAGCATAAATTGTCAACAAAGAGTACCAGGCTTTAAATTTAAAAAACGAAAAAAACCTTAACTTATTATAAAAATATTTTTTAAATTATCACAATCCAAAAGTTCAGGTCGCAACTCAAGAAGCAAAAACCTGTAGTTTTAACAATTATTTTTGTTTTGTAATGGCACTAACCTGTCGGAAGGCCTTGCCGTAGGCACATGAGCTGGTCTCCAAGATGAACTTGGTAGAGAATATGTTGCAGAGCTTGGCGCCATATCCGTTCCTCCCTCCGGTCACTTTCTGCTCCTCGTCGTTGTAGTTGGACGAGGTGAGGAGGTGCCCGAAGATCATAGTCGGCACGTACATCTTTTCGTCCTTGTGCTCCACCACCGGGATACCCGCACCGTTGTTCCAAACCGAGATTGTGTTCGATTCCCTAACATATATCATAAGTTGAAGAACCCGGAGATATTGTCAACACTTTTAATTAATTAATAAACGTATTTAAAATAATGACTATATATATACATATAATTAAACTATTCTGAGCCCCCTCCTTTTTAGTTTGTACACCAAGACATCCCCGAAACTCCCACGGCGACATTAGCTACCTATGCTGATGACGCAATGATCGCCTGTCAGCATAGTGTTCTCTCCGTCGCCATTGAACAGCTCCAGGAAGCCCTGACAGAAGTTTCTCTCTGGTTCTCAAAATGGAGACTAAAACTGAACTAAAATCTTCGCTCTCCGCAGATTCTCCATAGGAGAACAAATTCAGCTGCAAATTGATGACCTCCCCATTCTCTGGAAACCTAAGGACCAGGGTGGGCGCTATCTTGGAGTACTTGGAAACTACACTCACATGGAAACTACACATTAACAGAAAATTAAACTTAAACACATGTACTATTCTCTTATACAAGACACTCCTACTTCCACTTCTAACATATGCCTGTCCAGTCTGGATCGGTACCAGCAACACTAACATGAAACGATTACAAACATTTCAAAATAAAGTACTCAGAATAGCAACAAACGCACCCTGGTTTGTCAGGAATCACAAAATCCACGAAGAACTGGGAGTTCCTCTTTTTGCAGCTCACATAGAGAAGCTAGTGAAGAATCACCACGAAGCCCTTGTGCATTGTTCCGGGGCTGTACACTACAGTCTTGGAGCGCCTACTCCTAGGAGGCGACTCAACAAAGACTGTACCAGAACTTCCTATTTTAAACCCTTTATTTTATTATATATTTGTGTAAAGCATGTATCTTGCTGGTCCAAATAAATGTTGTTGTTGTTGTTGACAGGGAGCTGGGTGGCTGCCTACTATTTTGGAAGTCCGATTAATTATTAATTAAGTCTGAATATAATTATTAATTAAGAACATATTTAGTAAATATACCCAAAATTACTTCGGAGAAACGTCGAGTCATCCTACTAGTTTTTAGTAAAGAAGATAATTAATAGATAACTTACGACTCTATAGTTATTTTGATAGTATTCATATTTTTGTCTCTCTGTTTGTTGTCAGCAGCGTTGACCAAAATTTCATCGAATATTTTGTACAATCCAGGAACGTAGGTAATCTCTCTTTGACACATGATCCTCTTGTCTGTATCATACACCCACATTGTTTCAGTCATAGGCTCCACAGATCCTGAACATACAACAGATAATTACTCTAGGCGCAATGAAATTTTTGTAATTTCAGGCTCAAAACTACAGTTTTATTTTACTGACTACCTAAAGTTCATATATTTTTATATTAATAATAAAATAAAAAATATTCTTGTTATAGTAAACATTTATTTTGAAAATGGATGACAAATGAAAAACAAAAAGCTAATTTAAACCTAAAAAAAGATAACCAAACAAACAAAAGTAAAGCGTAATACGTTGTTTTTTGTTTGCTTAATGTAGGGTGCATATTAGCCATGTCAATGTGTTATCTAGTTATTTACGACTTCCATGGGCCCGGGAGGGAGTTCTATCTAAGAAATAAAACTCACTCCCAGACGGGATTCGAACCCGCAAACAATGGTGAGACCATGCGACCATAGCTCTAGCCCGCACGGCCACTGTGGCCCCCAGTGACACCAGGCCAGGATTTTAAAACTCTATTACAGTAAAACCAAGTTTCCCGAGATGTTCTCTACAGTTAGTTAGTTATTTTGAGTCGTGCCCGGGCTTTTAACTACTAGATCGAATCGCCTACTACCAGAGCGCTCTTTCGTCACTTTGGTGGACATGAGCCTGACTCTACTATGGGAGTCCAAAATTTTGCCTACCCTAAATCTTTATTCACCTAGGGCAGTGGTCTTTAACGTGTACCTGACATCGTACAGACTCAGGACCATCGCTTAACGTCCCATCCGAAAGACGGCGTGTTTAAGTTTATTTTACCTCCCAGATAAAATAAACTAAGGGCTATAGTAGTATAGGGGATGTTATACATTCGGACATAAGTTCCTGCTCTTCCGAACAAAATTTCAAACAATCAATAAATACAAAACTGCAAACAAAACTTGTCCCTCTAGAATGAACATATCAACATCATGTGGTTCCAGAAGCCTATAAGAACAAGTTTACTTTCAATCCAAAGGTGGGATTAACTCAAAATCCAAATAAATACTGATGCAATGAATGAATAAATACCAAATTTGTAAAATTGAAAAGTCCAGGAAAAAACAGCTGTCGATTTCCAGGCAGAGTCCGAGGGTCTACAGGGAGGGTGTTTAAAACAAAAACTGTTTATGTCGGATTGATTTATAAGCTCAAATTTTTTGAATTGTTTAAAAAAAGTACTTTTACCGCTCTGCCCCCCTAAAAAAATTATTTTTCTGGGGGGTTTTCAGGAAAAACTCGGAAAATATTGGTTTTCAGAAAAAAGTTATACTAAACAAAAATGTTCATTTTTACATTACAAACAACTTCCACGTGTTTAATTTTGAGTTTCTGCATTGTTGAAGAGTTTTTTTTTTCGATGGGCTGTAACTCGAGGGGGTGCATTTTTTTCGAAAAAATTAAGTAAAAGGGGTAGATTTTATGGCCAAAAACCCATATATACTATTTGTTTTTCAATTTGGCCTTTTTTCATGATGTATTGGACATTAGCCAGTTTTTGGCCCATAACTGGACCCCAGAAAAAAACCGCGGGCTGCCACGACACACAAACTTGTTTTGACTCATTACCAACCCATACACCAAATTTCAGCAAAATCCATTCATAAAGCAAAAAGTGGGGAATTCGGACTTTTTTCTGCTTTATTTACTGGACTATATCTACACGATGGAACAAACCATTTCATAATAACCATAAAAAGCGCTTTGAAGCCTCTTGCTTCTAAGTTTAATTGTTAATTAAATGCTTCATCACTTTTGGAATACATGCAACTGAATGCAGTTAAAGTTAATTTTCAATTATCATGCAATAAAATAAAATGGCTTGTAGATGGCTTACCAATATATGTATCGGGCCGCAGTAATATGTGCTCTAGTTGTGACTTTTTCTGATACATTTTTTCTACAGTAAGGGCTTCGCCCTTTTTAGGCTTCGGTCCATTTTCTTCGCTCATTTTGGTGAATTATTTCCTACAAAAAATAAAACACTATGATCTACGTACTTCAAGTAGAACGCCGCTAACACTAATAAAAACATCAAGCACTAAAATCAAACAATTAATAAAAACCAATGAAATATGTACATTGTTTTCATTTATGGAAAGCTGCAAAAATTAGTTAAGAACAGATAAATAGTATTGTAATTGATCTATCAAATGTTCACAACTCAAATAATTAACGCCCGAGGCAAAGTAAATAAACCATAAGCCCAAACGTTACTTAATAAAAAGTTAAAAATACACTTTCACTAAATTAAATATCGTACAAATTACTGATGTCGAATAAAACAAGCAAAAGAGGCTGAGAGGACAATCAATACAACCATAATTACCCTGGCGCAGTTACTGCAGGAAATTTCAGAATATATTGATGTTTCTGTTACGCCGCGTTGTTTGTGCTGCTATGATGCCTAGCTGTTTGCCCTACCTCAGCGATCCTCTCATAGTTTTTCTAAGAACTACATTTCGCATTAATACATGCATTTCGAAGAGAACCCATTCGAACAAAAACACTTATGAGATTGTGACTATTGAAGAGCTAGAGAGGCAAATGAATTTATTGAAAGAAAAAAATGTGGCACAAGAGCAATTATCAAAAAAGAAAATGCCTTCAGTAATTTTTTGACAGAAAAACAAATTAATGGCTAACATTTTATTTCAATTGATGAGTATATAATTAATAAATGAATGAATAGTTGTGAATTTACTTTCACGTAATGTTGAGATAGAAATTAAAATTTACAATTCGTATTCATTCCTTTAATTTAATAGGATTAAGTTGATAAGTTACGTATATTTTTCTTAATAGCACTGGTTATACAACCCCCTCCTACAGATAAATAAATATCATGTTCGGAGTTTGAGAGTAGAATATGGTACTCTTTTTGCAATGTTCATTTTCGACAAAAGTCGAAGCTACGAAAGATTTTGAAAACACATCTCATTCACATTGTGGTTGGAGATCGGATCATATAAATGTTGGCAGCACTGTATTTTCTTACATTTGTTGTGTAAGACGCGGTGCACACTGGAGAAACCAGTATCATGAAACATGAAACGGAAGTTGCGTGCAACCATTTGTTTCAAAGTGATCATAAAGTAAGGTAAATCCCATAGGGCCGTGCACATAGTGTTTCATGAAATTCAAGTTTCATCAGTTTCTTGAAACCCGGTTTCGTGCAACTTGTAAAAACGGTTTCTTGTGACTTGTTTCGAGACATGTCATTTTCATTGAATAAAGAATTTACATGTTTAACGGACGTTTTTCCCCAGATATGGCGACTGTTTCCATTCCCTTTCAAGTGAAGTTAGAGGAAGCGGTTGAAAAACATGGATGTCTGTACGATTTCCATCTGAAGGACTACAGCAACAGGGACAAAGTTCAAAGGATATAGGAAACAGTGAAACAAGAAGTGGAAAGTACAGGTTCGATTCAAGTTATTTATTTGTTTTTATTTACATTATATATTTTAAAGACAATACATGACGAAACTGATGAAAAACTGTTTCCTCTATGTAACACATGTCCACGTGAAACTCATTTCTAGAAATCGACTTCATGAAACTGGTTTCTCCAGTGTGACCGCGCCTAAATATTTAATGTCTCACGTCTAGGGATTAGTAGATGTTGTCCTCAGTACTGTCTAATCCTTATAGGATTACGAACTTTAAAATATGATTTTATTATTGGTAATTTCTTTGAAAAATTAAGATAAAAAATAAAATATATGTGACATTGTCTCTCTTCTCAAAATTACTTCATACTGACATTAAGTACTGGGTATAAGAATGTCAGTCTCAGGATTACGCTGTACAAAGAGACAAAACGAAATGATTTTGAGAAGGGGGATGGGGTGTTCTGTAAGCGTGGTTGGTTTATGAAGGTCAATGGCCACATTACATAGTTTTTACTTACGACAATTTTACAATCTAATCTATCATAGATTAGAAATTTAATATATTTCCATATTCTGAAATGGACGTATTGGAAAACATTAATATTGAAATGAGGTGAATTTGTAATTGATAGAATAAATCCTTCGTTATTCTTATTGCGGATTCATTTCCTATATCTAAAGACGTTGTCTTACCAGTGTTTTATTTTTGACCAGAACCGATTTTCATCGAGTCACCATAAGTGGTACATCTATGATAGAATAAATATAATATACAAATAATGAAAAGTATAAATCATAAAGCATCAAAGAACAGAGTAACAAAATATAAACTTACTCACCCATCCGAGTTTGAAGAACAACTGACACCGCTCAAAAGGGTGGGAGTAGCTATGCTTACAACACAAAAACATTCATTCAAATATACACAATAACTATAAAATAAATCTATTAGAGAATCCTTGGGCCTCAGATAAATAAAAAAATTATTGACATTTATTACTGAGAGAATTATAATATTAATGGTAATTGCTGATTGCTTTGGATTTTATAATTATAATTTAATCAATAGTTTTTATTTTAATAACTAGTGCAGTAAATCGTCAAATAATAACAATAATTTTGCATTAACGAAAATTCTATCACTAAATGAGATTGTTTAGACATAATTTTTGTACGTTACTGATAATAATAAAAATAATCAATCATTTGGGGGGTCCAGGTTTTGTGACGTATTACAGTAGAGCGTCGATTAACCGAACTAATTGGGGACATAGGTAGTTCCGGTAATCAAAAGTTCATATAATCGAACATCCAATGAAAAAAAGGAAAGAAAAATATATTTATAAAAAAAATAATTTGCAAAGAAACATTATCTGTAATTTAACTACAACAAAGATTATGACAAATGTAAAAAAGTTCAACATTAAAGATAATGCATTAAGAAAAATGATGTAGCCATAAGAAAACTTTCTCATAACAACCACATTGTACAGATCACTCTTACGTACTTCCCATCCACAGTTTCAAATTCATTTCATACTGGCTAAGTATATGAAAGTTTTTTTTTTTTTTTTTTTTTTTTTTTTTTTTTTTTTTTTTTTTTTTTTTTTTTTAATCTTAAAATATTTTATTTTATTTTTGTAGAAAATACAATTTTACAGAAAGGTTCCTTCACCATTACCCTTATACACTAAATACAGTCAAAAATAATCAGTAAATTAAAAAAAACAATGCTACTTCTTAAGAGAAAATTTTAAAAACTCTTAATGAAAAATTCTATATGAAAGTAATGTGCTGTCAATGTCCTTTGTTTCATAGTACAGCCTGATTGGTCCTTCCATTTAGTTAGTTGACAATTTAATAAGGAACATTTTTGGTGGAAACCAATTTTCCGATAGGGCTAACCGTTTTTTGTATAAATTTAGCAAACTTCTAGAAAATAAAATGTGTTTCTTATACATCCCTTATACAGCTAATAAAGCTCTTTCTAAGAATTAATTAGGCTTCCCTCATGGAAAAACTAATTTTATTTTTTTTTCCATGAAGCCAGTTCGGATAATTGAACATTCGGATAACTGACTTTTGGATAATTAGGGAGGGGGTTGAAAAAGGGGGTGACAGAGGGGGAGGGGGAGGTCAACAATGCTTGACGAATTTTATGGATGGCCCCTTATAGGACCGCTACTTCTTCCTTTCTATATTATATTTATTCTGTCATGATGTACGACTAATGATGACGCTGTTGCGTTGAAAACCGGTTCTGGTCAAAAATAAAACAGTGGGAAGAAGTCTTTTATTTCTAGGAGAAATCTCGTCCCACATCTTACTAAAACATATGTACAATATCTTTGTTAACAAAATATATGAAGCTAATTGATTTGGAAAGTTTTGTTCGAAATACGTGTCAACAATCATATTTTCCTGATAACACTATTGATCCTAAACCGTTGATTAGGTCTCTTTTATTTCTTCTAGTTTTAGATTGCATTTTTATGTTAGTAATTTATTTTCAATATTATTTCTGAAGACCTTAATTAAACTATGATAATTATAATTATTGAATTAATTTAGCCTACTTTTGTTATGAAATAAGTTTTCTGTAACTTGTAATAATTTTTTTTATTTATTATACAATTTTTCTAAATTAAAATAATGGGTAAATGTGTGTAAGATTATTAGTAGTTCGGCTAATATAGAAAAAAAAATTATTTAGACCAGTACTATACATGTACTTTACACAAATTGACTAAAGAAATATAAAAAATTAAAATAAAAAGTCTTGGTACAGCCACGGCTGCAGGCTGAGAGCTACAGGCTGGCCGAGATTGTAGTGGACCGCTCCAGAGCAGGCTGGCAGATCTTCATGGAAGTTTCGGGTGAATTTTTCGATGTGGGCTGCAAAAGGAGTAACTCCCAGTTCCCGGTGGATTTAGGTATTTCTGATAAACCAGGGTGCTAGAGGATAAACTAAATTCTCTAACAAAGTAAAATTATATATTGCACAGGAGGGGATACTAGGTAACAGTGGTGCAACCTTCCCCATTTTATCATCTGGTACGTATATTCTTATTTTTTCTTTGTAAGTGAAATTATGGTTTGATTTGTGATTTATGCCATAATATTTTGGATAAAACAAATGGCTGCTCCTTTAGAGCTATTTGTTCATAATGTCCGAACACTATCGTCCCAAGGTTTGTTTCTTTTTGAAAATATTCATAACTATGAATGCTACATTGGACCCCTACGATATATATAAGTATATCGTCTCCCAAACTGCAACACCACACAACTCAATTTCTGGAGGTTTGGAGTTGGGGGGTAAACACTTTTCTCAATGAGTTGATTAGGGTGTTTTTTTCCATTTCCTCAGGTGGAGTACGATAATTATTTAAAATTGTTCAGGTAGCATAAAAAAATTAAATGGTAGCATTGAAAATCATTGAAAACCAATTTTCAAGCTCTACTGAAAAGTTGCAAAAAGTGAGTTGTGTGGTGTTGCGGTTTGGGAGCGATATATTTATATTTTCATAAACAGAATTGTTTTTTGTCTTTAGGAAATTATAGAAAATTAGTTGATTTGATAACTAAGTCCAGTGATATCCTGGTAAAGAATGGTCAGCATTTGGACGCTGTTCTGGAACGTTTACAGCAACACTCTCTTGGAGTGTTTGCAGTTCTAATTGTCAAACTGAACCTTCCTCCTCCCCAGCAGCAGTCTAACTCGAATCATACACAACCTGCTGATTTCCAAGAAATAGTTTTCACCCAAGTTCAAGAATTTATCACTTTATGTGTTGCTGATCGAATTAAGTTTGCTGCTGATTCCTGTAAGTAAATACATTTTATTGTATGGTTATTTGTAATACTTGCTGCTATATTATTATTTTACTTGTCAAGTTACCAAATATTTTTTACTCAAATCACATTACCTACGCGGTCCAAAAGTTTATCTACTGCAAAGGAGGTCACCCTGTATATCATACACTCTTTAGAAGTAATATTAGGTCTTAGATAGTTGCTAAATAATTGGCACTCTCCTGATGAGTCCTGCTACTACCAGAAATTTATCTCATCTTTATTTATTTATTTACGTAGACTGGGTGATGTTGCTGCAGTGCAAGGCGCACCCTCTTTTGAAAACAAATACCAAAAAAAAAAATTCATCTTTATTATGAATATTTACAATCGGTATAGACCATGGCTGCTATAATGTGGTTTGCTACATTCCTTGTTCTTAGGGATGGGGGATGCTCTAATAAATCTATTATTATAAAATCATATTTCATCTTTTGAATACTGTTTAAAGACAAATAGTAACATCATTTGATAGTTGTATGTCCATCCAGCTCAGCCTGGATCCAACTATAGGTGCATCCAACGTTAGAGTAACCATGGATCTGTCTGTGCGTGGCACACATACTGAAAGCACTGTACTAGGTCTCACGGTTTTCTCTAATTCTTTGCGTCTTCCTCAGCTTTTATACTTACCTACGTTATTCTATCTGTGGGTTTATCAGTCAATGTGTCTTTCTGTTATACATTGTCAATCGGTCCGAGCTGTTTTCTATGTGAGGGGGAAAACGCCGAAAAATGTAAACCTACACTTATTGTTTGATATAAATTCCATTAAATGGACATTTTTTAATTAGAAGGTCATTTGTAATTTTTGATAGTTTGTTTTGTATTTTTTAATATTTCAACATTTTTACTGCATATTTCGGCATTTTTTAATTAATCTAATTCCAGTCTCTAGTTATTAGAATGAATTTGCCCATGTGTGGTTGTCACTCTTGCTCCTGTTTGTGGAGGGCTCGATGGGAGGCGGAGCTGCTGGAGGCGGTTTCGAGGCCAAATACTTCCTGCTCTACTTCGACTATGGAGGCAAGATCTACGCGGCTGGAGCGAGCCGTGTACATGTTCGAGGTGGTCGTGAGCACCCCTGCCATGGCCGTCTCTCACATCATGCTCGAGGCCTACAAGAAGTTCATACTCATCTCCCTCATCCTCCATGGAAAGGTAATATAGGGCAAGTAATTGTAATTGAACAGAAACTGTTTCTTAAAGTTAGCAGATTTCCGTAGTAGATATTCATTTTTTCTCTTATCTAATGTCATATCGGCTAGACACGAAGGCGGGAAATGCAAAAGTGTGTTACTAATTAACAGGAGCTGTCTTTTTAGGACCAAATAAAGCCAGATTTACTGTAAGGAACAGTTGTATTAATACAAGCCAATTCCTTTTACTATTTAGAATAGAGCTTCTATTCAGATTCATTAGTATTCAGAGAGAGTTGTTAATACAGGAAAAAATAACACTATTTTCCTTACGATAAACCTTTCACATAATTACAAGTACTATACATGTTCTAAAGTAATTCGCAACTTAGAAAACCAGTCTTGTATTCCTAACAATTTTGTGCATGTTTTGTTTTTTGAAGGCCTGCCCTAATATGTGTTTGGTGTTCTCGTTTAGGTGATGCTTCTCCCCAAGTACACCTCGCAGGCGGTGACGAGGTTTATCAAACCTCTCTCATAGCCGTACCACGAGCTCGCCACCGTCTACGCCACCAACAACACTCAACATCTCAGTCAGATCCTCACTATGTACAACGACACCTTCCTCAGGTCATTTCTCAAATAATTTCTTACTTTAAAAAAAATGTCGGTCTCGCGCTTTTCAGAACATGTATGCTACCTCTTTCGGGGACTGTGTAACTATAGAGGGCTGTCTGAACCTCTCCCACCCTAGCCACAGCCACTATATATAGAAGGGTGTCTGGGTGTCAAAAACAAAATAAACATATATCAACTGCGCAAGCTCAAACGTAAACAATAAAACCAAGCAATACCCTCAACCGCTCAATGGAGAAGGTAACATTTTCCCCCTCCGCGCATGCGAATTACAACTTTTGTTTTGTTTTTGGTAAGATTAAGGCAGTTGGAACATGCGTTCCCCGTGAAATTATCTATCTTTCACTTTATTAACTTCCCAGCATATATGGAAGTTATTGTAATGGGTCCGAAAATAGAAATAAAAATGTTCATCATATTTTTAAGTTTCATGGTAATTACAGTATTTTTACACTATTTTTGGAAAGAAGTATGTGTAGGTGTACGTACACACGCATGGTCAATTTTTCCTGCACGATATCTCGGGAATGAAAAATGATATCGACTCCGCTTTGGTGCCAATCAAAGCGTATCAACGTAAATATGATCTGAAAGGAATTTTATCAAATTAGGTCCACCCGTTTTTTTGTTTGAACAAAAAGACTGCTAAAAAACTGGATTTTAGGAATTCTTGAAAAAGATTTATCCGATCTAATTTGTTCTGGTGACAATTTAGCATCCTTTAGAGCCAGATTGAAAAATAGGCTATATGGCGTCTGAAAATTTTGAACGGGAGGGTGGGTTATGAGAGGAGTTAAGCATAAACATTGTTCTAGCTCATTAACGGATTGTCATGAAATTTCACATGTAGTATTCTTAATAGCCAATTGAAAAATAGGGTGTATGAGGTCTCAAAATACTTAAGGGGAGGGGGCGGGGGGGGGGGGGGGGGCTATGCATAAATATAGTGCTAGCTCATAATCGGAAGGTCGGATCGTGATGAAATTTCACATGTAGTATTCTTAATAGCCAATTGAAAAATAGGGTGTGTGAGGTCTCAAAATACTTGAGGGGAGGGGGGGGGGGCTTTGCATAAATATAGTGCTAGCTCATAATCGGAAGGTCGGATCGTGATGAAATTTCACATGTAGTATTCTTAAGAGCCAATTGAGATATAGACTATCTGGCGTCACGAAATTCTTAAGGGGAAGGGGGGTTAAACATAAAAATAAGGTATACACATAAAATTAGCTTCCAGTAGCTCGACCTGCTCTGCCAGTGGCTCGAACTTGCTGTATCGCATCTTCCTCCTCAAGAGGACCGGGCCAGAGGAGTTGAGTCCCCTTTCACATCTCCGCTAATGGTGCAATTGGTGGCTGTGTAACGAAGAGATCGGGTGGAATTCAAAGAGTCCTGAAAGACGACTTCTCATAGGGAAATTCTGAGATTTCGGCTCTTTAAGGAGAACGTTACAGTCTTCCATACCGTCGAAATAGCGTTCTACTCCACCGTTCGATCAAAGATTGTATATCATAATTTTTTATAATGAATTAACCTTTCTGATTACGAAAGGCTTGTATTAACCTAACAATTGCAATAAGAGAATGAATGTGATGTGTTTAGATCGAGGATGGTGAGATCTTTGCCACCATCAACCAAAAGGATAGAATGGTAGTGTTTCATGACGATCCTGAGAAGTACAACAGCCCCGCCATGCTCTGCCGTCTCGAAAACCAGGTAGGAAGAACCATCCGATGGACGGTAACTTACCTACTTACCTATTTCCAGAAAACTAACCTAAATATTTACTTTGAAAATGTCTACTAAATTGCCACTAACGAATATGTTAGCCAATAACAGCTTATTTTGGCCACTGAATCTTTACTAATCCTAATATCAAGCAGCAATCCAGAAAGCGATATCAATATATGGACGTAGTTAAAATAATAAACGTATTTATTTAATTCATATTTACAATTATTTTATAATAAAGAAATTTGTACTCTTGCCAACCATTCCTCCCCTAAGGCGGGCATTACACTATAGAAGTTCTTTGACAAATATCTGACTGTGTCGCAAAAATGGATGACTTTTTAATACCAATTGCCGCAGATTTTGCGGCTGCTGCAATAGCTGTGGCGGAAAAAAATAAACATAAGAATGTAAAGAAACGTTTGAGGGTAAGACCATGGGTTGCGCGGCGCGAGTTTATGAGCATCCATCAGAATTTACTGAAAGAACTGTCCATGGAAGATACAAAAAGTTACTTGAACTATTTGAGGATGAATAAAAAACCTTCGATTACTTGCTTCTGAAGGTGGGACCAATAATATCTCGGGAAATGACACATTTGCGTAACCCAATACCCCCTGAGGAACGACTTATGGTTACTCTGCGATTTCTTGCCACAGGCGAGAGCTACTCAAGCCTTCAATACAGTAGTCGCATACCTCGGGAGGGAGATATGCGCACGCGCGGCACGCGTACAACGTGAAGAAAGGAAACATCAGGTGTGGGAGAGACAGCATTTATCAAATACTGGATGAGAATGCAAACTATGATAAAAGACAAATTATTATCACATTTATCGTAAAAGTTCTTTTATAAAAGATCTTTGTCAAAGAACTTTTATAGTGTAATACCCGCCTAAGTACAAATTTTAATTAAATTATAAACTCTAAGAAATGAAATTAAAACGTACAAAATTTAATGACAATTTTCTTCAGATATGAATTTAAATAGTTATTGCTAGCTCGTTAACGGTTTAATTTACTTTGGTTTGTAATAGAGTAATTACATTCTACGTTATTGCTCAGCTGATTTTTGGTTCCTCCTGAACCGTACTCCTAAGGATGCTACACAAGAAGTTTTTTTGAATATTTGATGATCCGTTGAAGAGTTAGCATTCATTTTATGATTTCATGAATTTAGATCATTGGGAAAGTCTAAAATAGCGTCAAAGCATGACGGACAGACGTCCTGCGCAACGACTTCAGCTTTGAAATGATTCACGAATATGTAAGAATTTTTTCGTTCCTATGAGTTTTCAGCGGCGCGATTTCATCAATTTTTAAGAGAAGAAGGCTTCTTAATTTTTGTTGCGGAATACAACAGTTTTATTTCCTAATATTATAAAGTCAACTAAAAAACTAATAATAAAAAACACATTTATGTTAATATGAAGATGGCTGATGTAGTGAGAAGTGATTATTTCACAGGTGGTCAAATAAAATGTAGTATGACCTCTCACAAATTTTTATTAGAAGTAGCTAGCCGGCTTTCGAGGTTTCCCTCATCATCAGGCAGTCTAATAAAAAATAAAAATAAAAATGTTGAATGAAAACAAACTAATTTTATAATTAAAATAAATAAATACAACAATCTAAAAACTTTAACAATTTAAAATAAATAGGTTGTGACTGAGATGGTGGACAGGAATAACTCGTCTGTCCCCATCCATGATATTTTAAATTGTTAAAGTTTTTAGATTATTTTATTTATTCATTTTTGTTATAAAATTATTTAGTTTTCATTCAAAAATTTTTTTAAAAATTTTTATCAGACTGCCTGATGATGAGAGAAACCATTTATGTATTAAATTATTAATTAATTTATTAATACTTGAATTATGTGTGTGTTAGATGGGGGTGTGCACGGAACTGGACCGGCGGATCCAGCGGATGGAGGAGGAGATCCTAACCAATCCGAGCTACGTTAAGAAGTGCGTGGGCGCTGTGGAGGAGGACATCTCCAGTGCGGGCCACTCCACCAAGATGGACTACCTCATGTAGGCCACCGGTCTTGGCCACATACTAAGTCAATATTAAATTAGATTTTTAAAATTCTTTCATATAAGTGGGGATCCTAAAGTTCCCAGAATTGTTAGAAAAACGAAAATTATTATAAAATCTACAGTAATTCCTCTTTTAGTCCTCCTGAAAAATACTCTCATAGAGATAGGATGTACGCCATTCCAACGCCTCTCCCATTACTGGTAACATTTGATGTGGTCATCTTGCGTAAACATGTTTTCAACCTTATGCTTTTCTTCTCTATTTCTTCCGTCATGGTAAACCGTTTTCCCTTCAGTCTCAATTTAAATTTTGGAAACAGAATTGGGAGGGAGCGACTCGGGAATGTGAAGCTTCTTGACTGTCAACACTGTCGTTGTTTTAGCTGTTGCTTTGTGGTGCAGGAGCCAGTCTTTCCTAATCCTTTCTCGTCCTAAGTTTCTCGCTCCCTGCCGCTCCTTTTTGTTTCCAAAATTGAAGTTGAGAGTGAAGAAATGCAGGAAAGAACGCGGGAAGTTCCAGGCATGATGACGTAAAATGACTATAGAAAATGTTTCGAGAAATGGGAGAAGCGGTGGGACAGGTGTGACCCATCCTAAGGTCCTGTAAGTTTTATAATAATTGGTTTTTCTTAAGAATTCCGGAAAATTTTGTGTTCATATTTTTTCAGCTTTCTTTGACAAGTCTAGGATTAACAGTGTATAGACCATATACTGGTGTTGAATGACAACAAATAATGATAATTGGAAAAAATAAAAAAACATATTTAGTCTTTCAGATCGATTAAATTTGCTTTTATCTCAACTTTTATTATTTTCTATAATAATATTGACACTCAACACCGCGATAATTTCCTTTTTTGTTATATCCGTATAATTATAGTCTTAATTGTCCAAAAAACTTATAAAATATGTGTGAAAATTAAAAAACAAAAACCCAAATGTAATCGTTAGTTGAGGGGCTGTCAACAATGACTTAGGACCCTGCAGGTTTGTTCATGTAGGGACCCGTTATTACTGTTGCCAAATAATAAATGATCAATAATGTATTTCGTCTTGTTTTTTTTTTCATTTATATCTCTCGTTAAATGGCTGAACTTCATATTTCCACTTTAGCGATTTTGTCAGGAGATGGTCATGGTTTGAAGGATTGTTTTAAATTAGGATTTTATTTATTCTTCTAATATGCTATATATATAGCTGCAGTACCAGGCGTTGTCCGAGAAGTCACAGCGAAACAAATGTCCCTTCCCCCACTTCTTGAAGTCAATAGATACAATAAAAAAATTTAAATTTCAACTAAAAATGTTCTTGTTAGAAGAAATCCTTTACACGGAAACGGAATTTTATTCTCACTGTTCAAATAATATAATCACAATAAAAAGTCGTGTTTCATATACAAAAATATTATTTATAAAAAGCTTTCATTTTATTTTTTGGCCAGAGTTCCTCCACACCTTAAAGGTCAGTCCAATGAATGTTATTGTTTTATTTATTCATTTATAATTTTTTATTTATTTAGACTTTTTTATACATTAATTTGTAATTGATTAATATATATATATATATATATATATATATATATATATATATATATATATATATATATATATATATATATATATATATATATATATAATTATTTTTCATATATTGGTATAGTTACATTGTTTTCTTTTTTTTCTTTCTATATCTTGCACCTTGGGACCTGATGATGGGACATAAGAACGTCCCGAAACATCGTTGGGATAAAAACACTTCCGAAGATTTAAAAAAAAAAAATAGTTATCTTAATTTTTATTAAATTGAAAAATGTGTCCACTTATTATAAACGTAGCTTGTATTCATTTTTTAATATACTCATATATTTTTAAGTATTTATTTGTTCAGTTTTTATTAATTTCATTTTACTTTTTAAAATAGTTTTGTTATTACTACTAATCATAGATGTGTTAGACTCAAGTAGTTATAAATCTAATTTATAAGCTATCTTAATGTATAAATTCTTTTGACGTATCCTATTACCATGTATTGGTTTAACGGAAATAAATTTATTATTATTATTAAATTTCAATTGATATGGCTAGCATCTCACCACCATGACAGTTTCGCTGTACAATCACCTTCACATCCCATCATGAATCGAGAAACAAGTAGTTGTGTATTGCGTATTTGCCTTTATTTCTGTTTGAAGGATTTAGATTGTATTGCTTGATGCCTATGTAAGGCATTGAAGGGTGAAATTAGAACAACAAAGATTTTTTGAGAAAATTAATTTTATCATAGTTTTTCTATTTATTTTAGTTTCAAAAAGGCGGAACGTTGGCCTCCCGTAACAACCAGCTAACTGGAATACTTGAATGAAATGAGAGGAAGGCCACCCACCAGTAGCTCCTCAGACTGAAATTATTAATTCTTTGTATAGATATAAAACAAACTAGTGCGCCGGTAGCTCAGTGGTATGCGTGCTTGCCATCTGAGCTCAAGAACGTGGGTTCGAAAGCCGACCGAGGCCCTAAGTTTATTTTATCTGGGAGGTAAAATAAACTTAAGCACGCCGTCCTTCGGATGGGACGTTAAGCGATGGACCCGAGCCTGTACGATGTCAGGTACTCAGGTTAAAGACCCCTGCCCTAGGTGAATAAAAATTTAGGACTCCATGCCCACCAGAGCGATGAAAGAGCGCTCTGGTAGTAGGCGATATGACCTCGTAGTTGAAGCCCGGGCATACCTATTAGATTTCAAACTTGAAGGAATCAATGGAAATGATAAAACGATACTTTAATCTTTTAAGCATTCAGTTTATTAATTAAAAATTATATCTGTAAGAAATTATTTTGGTGGTAATTTTAAATAATTATTTATTAAATAGATCCGGAAGAGAGCTTATCAATATGTACATGGATATATTTACTTTTTAAAGATATAAACATTTTTTGTTGAAAGCCATGACATGTGTATAAAATAATAATGCATTTTTGATTCAGACACTGAATGCATTGTGCGAATTGCAGCAATGTTGGGCATTAACACTTTGTTCGATATTTGACTATATTTTTACAAATGTTTATAATAAATTAAATACACGATTAATTCAATAAAGCTTACTGCCCAAAGTCGCTATAACTTTTCCATTTCTTTTTTAGCTATAGAAATTCTTCAAATAGCTTTTGGCTTTCAACGTACAAAACTTTTTTTTTCTTCTATTATTGATGGAACATTATAAATAATTGCACAAAATATAGACAATAAGAAATATTTTGATTCATATCTCTTTTTTGTTCAGGAAGATTAATTGGTTTTTAAAATCTACACAAATATACAGCTGGGACACAATAAAATAAATACATATTAAATTACAATAATAACTATATAATACAATCACTTTCATAAAAATAATAATACTAAAAGAATTCAACACTTATCACAGAAAAAACACACATATAATATTTATATAATTATTTTGGAAAAATATAAATTAAAAAACAAAAACAAAAGTGAAAAAAACGGAAAAGAAATCATACATGGGAAAATTCTATGAAGGAAATATTTAAGCTCCTGTTGAAAGCGTTTTGTAGACTATTGAATTTGTTTTGTTTGTTCCATTGAAGACAACCTGCAACATAAAACAACATTCATGAAATTTAATGAAATACACTAAAAATAACAAATAAAAATATAATATTATTAAATATTTTTAGATATAATCCAGTCAATGGGGGGTTTCCTCTCCGAATTGTGTGCTAATGAATGAATTTTGACGAAACCTTTTGCAACGTGTTTGTAATGACGTAAATAGTGTTTATAAAAAGAGATTAAACCAAAGCCAATCTTAATATTTTTTATTAATATATATATAAATTACACTCATTTTACGGATTTTCATGTATTTTTTAATGTGCGAAAAATTTAGTATATTTTGTATCTTGAAAAACGGTCTATAACTCGGAAAATTAGAAATTTGCGTCTGAATTTTTCAATTACATATTTTTAAAGCTCTACAATTTCAAAAAAGGGGTGTTTCATGTTTTTCCGGAAAATTTCGGACAAAACGCACTTTAGAGAAGAGTTGCAAATAAAATCTTGTATTTCGATGATATATTCGCCTGAATTTTTTTCAGATTTTTTCCAAACCTTTTACATTTTACCTCCCCCACTTTTAAGAATTTTCTAGTGGCCATATCTCGAAAGATATGCATTTTACAGAAAAATTCAATAGGGTAAAATCATCTTATTTTGGGGGGAAAAAGGTAAATATTTCATTTTTGACCTATTCCTACAAGTTAAGGAACCCCTGATAAAAGGGGTGTTTTCTACCCTTGCTAATCATTTCCTACTCTAATCTAATTAAAAACCTCAAGTAGTATGTTTTGTACTATTATTTTACACAGAAAAAATAAAAAAAATTTCAGAATTGGACGAACTATAGATCTAGTTTGTGAAAACTCATGTTTTCAGAACGATTATTCTAAGAGAAAGAATTCACACTTCATTTACTATATATTCATTATTACTACCCTAGCTATACGAAATCAGAAATTCGATGTTGAGTTTTCACCGGAATTCCAAACAAAAAAAACTTTTTTTTTTGCCTGCCCAACACGATATCTCTGGATAGAATGAATTTATCGACACGAAATTATATATATATACGAGTATAGAGAACATCTTAAGGACGATATTTATTGATTTGCAGCCAAATCTGCCAAAAGGAAATAGGGAAAATAAGAGCGCTTAATCCGAAAACTTTAATAACCATTGTAATGAATATATCAACACGAAAAGAATAAAGATTCAGAAGTCCCTGGATAAGTCAAGTATTGATTTTAGAGGGAGAGCAACAACTTAATTGATTACTTAGTTCTGGGGTAGTACAATGTCGATGATTCACCGACGACCTTTTTTTTTTATTTCTGGATTCAGGGACTCGGAAAACAGGAAATGATTACAACTTTACAACTTCTCCAATACTCGCTCGGGAATTATGCACATTGACAAAAAATGAAGTTACACTCATGGAGGAAATGGGTCTGCCTAGGTCCTGTCATAAAATGTAAACAGTTTTTTTTCCCTCGACTCGATCAACATTTTTTATTTTATTTTTTTTCTTCGATACTTTGGTCGGGAAAAAAAAGTGATTAAATTTTATGACAGATCCTACAGCCTATCTCCTCCATCAGTTATTACAGCTGTCGAGCTCTCACAACTAGCGATAGTGTGTTAGGTGCTACTCAAATAATCAGTGTATATAATATCGATGATAGAATAAATAATGAACAAAAAATAACGAACAGATAATTAATACTAAAACTTCTAAGTTGAGAAAATTGCTCAAAAAGTAGGTAACTTAGGTATAGAATAATTTTACGAGATTCATCATTACAAAATAGGTTTCTTTTTGTGCAATATTTTTGTTTTTAGTGTAGTGTTTTGTAACAAATATATGAAAAGTGATTTTTATAACACTTATGTCACAAAAGAAAAAAATTCTAATTTGAGAAATCTGACACAAAAAGTTGTGAGCGCTTTTGAATCAACTTACACCTGCGATAGTTTTTTTTCGAAAATAAAATTTACCAAACATAAATCACGCTCGAACTTAACGGACGAAAACCTGCAACATCAATTACGATGTGCAAATGGACGCATTAAGATCGAGTTGCAAAAGCTAAGTGAAGTTGAGAAACAAATATCTCACTAATTAAATAAATTAAATATTATCCGATCATTTCATTATTATATTATCTGTTATTATATGTTATGAATAATGATAAAAACAATAATAATAATTCATTCTGTTTTTAAATTTACACTCCAAAAAATTTTCAGCGAAAAATGTTTTTTATTATATTAGGACAGACTTAATTTTTAAGCGCCGTGTCAACATTTTTTTATTAAAAAATGTGGTATGATGTCAACATTTTTTTTTTTTTTTTTTTTCTAATTCTAAATTAAAGTTTAAGATCCCTTTTATGTATTAAAATAGGTTTTTTGTCGAAGAAATTCTTTTTAGGTAAAAATAATAATTTATAAAAAAAGGTCTGTCAAATGTTAATTAACAAAAATTTCCAGTCAGACAAATTTTAATAGATAGGGGAGAACTAAAACTTCATTTTAAAACAAAAACCAATGAAGTGTACTTTCATGAAAAAAATTATTTATAAGGTCTGTTAGATGTTAATTAACAGAAATTGTCAGCCAGACAATTTTTTTCAAAAAGATACATTATTTACTATAGATTGTGTAAATTTCAAGCAAGTGTTTTAAAAAATAAATACATTTTTTATTAGCTAATTTCAAAAATTCATTAAAAATAACAATCAACACATTTTTACTAGACTGGAAGTAACATGTTTTCCAAGCATTTTCACCTTTCAAATTTGAGGTAGTCGATGGGGTACCTTTCTGTGCCATGGGAGCTTGGACTATGAGTAAGAACACCTACTGATTTCCAACCAAAACGGTTTATTAATATTAAAGGGAGAGCGAAAAAATAGTAAATTAATTCACACTGGGGAAGTACATTGTGAGTGATCTTTTTCTCTTTGCCTGAGATATGTTGCCTAGTAGATGGCTAACTTACCGATGGCTATTGGTTGAGAAGAGTGTTTGTCACCTGAGAGATGGACAACAAAGGACTCCCGTCCTGTTTATCTGAGGGTAGCCGCAGTCCCCGCCCGCCGCTCTGTCAACAATTATTAAACATTATGATTTCAGAACAATCGTTAAAATCATTTTAACAGGTTACATTACTTAGAAAAATATATTGTCATAATTCAAAAATATTCTATTTTGAGTCCTTATTGGCTATTTGTCAGAAGAAAAAAAAGTATAACCACTTTTCGTTTCAGCTATAATTAAGGAATTAACGAGAGACCAAAAAATTGAAATGGTATTTATCGTAAGTTGTAATAAGTAGATTAAAAATAAAAACAAAGCATTACACGGACAATAAACTTAGTTTGTTGAACTTAATAAGTTCGTGATTCCTGCTCCAACTTAGTGTTGTTTTCACTTATACATTTTATATGCTAGCCCGATCCTGACTGGACAAACTATGGCTAATGCGATCCGCAGAAGGATTCGAAATCGTGAAACCTACAAGCTATTTTTCCTTCAAACAGTTAATTTTAAAGAAAATAAAGAATCAGACATTAACTTTATAACTATGAATTAACTTCATGAGTTGAGGTTCTATTTGAATAATAAAGTTAAAAGTAGTAACATTCATATATATATATATTGTTCACATTGCATCACTTCTCATTTATTTTTCTCCTCAAAGAATATCAATTAGATACTTTTCTGGAAGCATTCCCATCATGAGTGTCAATACATGTGTTCTTTAGGTCAACTATTTCTTCTGCCAATCAGAATCTTCCTTTTATAGAACATATTTATTGAGTCCACTTCTATATTTGAATATCCAAAACTCACAAAAAAGTTAGAATTCAACTGAATAAATATGTTCTATAAAAGAAAGATTCTGACTGACAGATGGAATAGTTAACCTAGGGAATACATGTATTATAGACACAGTTCTCCCCGAAACATTTGTAATTGCTATTTTTTGAGAAGACAATAAATAAATGGGAGGAGAGATACTGTTATAATATATTATATAGGATTTAAGAATCTCCTTACACAACCCAAAACGTACACATAGCAACACTCATTCATCGATCTATTTTCTTTTGTAGTGGAACACGTCATTTACATTCTATTTTCTTTTCTTTATCTGTAATTTCCCAATTCGAAATTTTGTAAAAATTCATGGTCTTGTACTTTCAAGAGGTAAAACAAATTTGTCAACATTCCGCACACAAAAATAGAATTGTTTAAATTTCTAAAACTTTCTATGTGATTTTTTGAATGACACTAATTTAAAAATAATAATAATAATAATTGTATTATCTTTTAATATTATATTTTTAGTTTTAATTTTTAACTCACGATAAGTTGTGTTTTATCGGCCCTTTACTAAATATTATATGATATTACTTGTTAGTGAGTATTAATTTTTTTTTTTTAATTTTAATTTATTTCTATTTAGTTTGAGTTACGAAACGTTTGAATTTTGCTATCTAAAAATTTTCAAGAGGTAAAACAATTTTGTCAACATTCCGCACCTAAAAAAGTTTGGCCCAAACCTAGTCTATACGCTATCTGTAATAATTTGTTTATGTACTAATTTATTATTAACAATTTTTCACAATATATAACTTCTCTTTAGGTTCTTTATAAATTATCTTAGATTTTATAATGAAAACCTTTGAAAACTATGAAAACACAGTAACATTATTATAATAAATATATTTATTTATACCTGCATAGAATTTAGTGTATTGGAATTTTATTGGGACCTGTATATAAGCACATTTATAAAAAAAAATCACACAAAAAAAATACATAGAAATTATTTTACTAATGGGAAAAATAAAAGCCAAAAATATAAAGTAAACAATTTAGGCGAGTGACAGGCGTGGAGTGTAAACATAACAAAAGCAAGCCAAAAAATCTACAAAACAGTAAAAAATAAATAAATAAAATGAAATAATATGGGACTTGGCAGTCTACAAGTCTACATTTTCAGGGACTCATTCTCTTCTAATTAAATACTCGTACTACTCAAAAGTTGTTGTTTTTAAATACATACAGAAAGTTTTGAGGCGTATTGTCTGTAAATAGCCCATCAAAAAAAATAGTTGGTTTTAAATTTATGTAGGATTATTGAATTTCTCTGCATATGCCCAGGATTTAGACTCAGGGTGTATTTGAACATTCAAGATAACGAGAAAATTACAGGAACATTACTGACAGTTTGATTTCGGATGAAGCACTATTTTCATTAAATAAATAAAACAAATACTGTCCATTCCACAAAAATGTTACACATATACTACCTGTTTTGGCATTAAACCAGTGTCAGGTTTAGTTATAAATTAAGTTCGCGGAGTGCGAACCATTATTATATATCATAGCCGAGTAAAAATTTGGGAAAAACTTATGAATCTCGTTGAGCAAGTCATTTTTTTAATGAAACCTTTTGCATCCCCTTCAGAAAGACCATATGAAAAGAATGCACAATATCCCAAGTTGCGCAAAGAATTTTTAATTGTTGTAATCGGAGTTTAAATAATTTAGAATTAACAAGTTTAATGAATGAATACAATATCTCCGAATATAATTGTCAAAATTAATGGAAAATTCGTACTCGGGGGTTTTTGGGGTAGCTGATTACGATTACGAACTCATAATTTGGAAAATTCAAAATGACGGCACGGAAAACGCGGAAAATTGTGAAAAAATTGAAAATTAGGGTTTTTAAGTGCCGGACTTGTAAAATATCATTTTTTTCATCAGGTATTATTATTATTATTAATATCAGGTAAGGAAGGGGATGGGATTTCAACTAGAAAATTCCTATGGTTGCACTCTTAGTTGTAAAAATGTTCTTCTCTTTTCAATAATAGTGGTTGAAATTGAAATGAAATATGAAATTATTAAATTCCAACTAATTTATTTGGGATATGCGTGAAATGATTCTTTTGCATTAACAAAATGGTTACTGATGTCATGAGAATATTAATAAAATAAAAATCAAAGGTTTACTTATTTTTAAAATATCTGAATGAATAACAATAAAGATTGAAATTATAACCAAATAGTGATAATATACATTGACTATGATTGATTTATGGATAAAAATCAATATTGTGTTCCCTGTAAAACAGGGTTGACAGCCACGGGGATTTTAAGTTGAAATCCAAAAACCCTCTTCCTTACCTGATATATGTATAAGAATGGTTCGTACACAGCAAACTGACTTAACTAAACCTCATGATGGTGTAATAGCAAAACCGGTAATATATGTATAACGTTTTTTGGGCAATACACAATAATTTAAAATATAAGTTTTTTTTATTTATGTATTATAATGTCCGAATTTCACGACTTGGAACACTTTTTATTGTTTACACCACACTGATTTTTGTCAATTAAGGCAGTAGGATATTTAAATTAAAAAAACAACTCGGTCTTCTAGGGATATGAAACCGAGACAGACATCTAGACTAGGGATATATTGTAAATTTAAAATGTAGTTTGTTTTTCAAATACAAAATTTATATAGAGAGAGAGATTGTGGTTTTAGGGCAAAAAACTGCAACGGTTATCATCGCCCGAGCAACATATAGAGAATTTGTATAAAAACAATATCGGGTCTTGATATCGATACACAATAACAAAGGGACGAAAATAAATTATTACAAATATATTATTGATGAAAGATTTAAATATTATATTGAATTAAGTAATGAAATTCAAAGTAGAATACAACACCCCTAATTTCCATTAATTTTTGACATTATGAGGCTAATGACTGTTTTACACCCTGTTATTAATTAAATTATTAATTAAAATATTACAAGAGTCAGAATCGAGTAGTTTATAATTTATTTGTAAACTATACTCCTTAATTTCTTAAAAATCTTTTTGCAAACCTATGACAGCCAATGGTATGAAATACTTTCTTTATGTAGTAGTGAAGTTTGTCTCTATCCCTGGCGGAAATTTTGGACAGCCTCTCAAATGTCTTAATATTTCTGATCAAATATCATCGGACACCTGTTTTGGGTTTTATATTTAATAGTGGAAATATTTAGTTTACCAGGACTTTGTGGTCAACAATGAAAACTGATGTCATGTTTAAACTGTCAATAAACTAACGACTGTCTCCACTATTATATCCTTCATTAGACTTGAATAGACTGTGCGAGGTCAGCACGCCCTATCTGTATCCTAGGCAACTAAATCTCGATAGGCAAAATTTAGGACTCTCATGTAGTAGGCAACCTAGTTAATGCCCGGGCATGAATCACAAAAATAAATATTTAAGTTTGAGTAAAATCCTATCTTTTTATACTTATTACCTAAAATAAATTTAAAATATATTTTGTTTTTTAAAAATAATTTATAAGTAAAAGCTGTAATCAATATAATATCATATAATAAAATATATTATTACTTATGAGTTTGTTCTACTTATAATTTTCAATAATCACTCTAAAATTTCAAATATAACAAATCAAATAATATAAAATTATAACGCAATTATCTAATAAAAAAAAAAAAAAAATTACACATAATTGTGCAAAATAAAGCATGCACAATAACGCTACTTTAAAAGAAAATAGTATAAATAGAAAAATGAAGGCAAATAAATATAATTAAAAGAAGAATTAACGAAAAATATAGACTGGAAATCGTAACAAGTTAAAACAATATGTAGGGGGTAGGAACATAAATGGAAAGGTAATTAAATATGGAGGTATTTAAGTTTTAAATAAAGAAAAAATCTAATATTTAAAAAAAATATTCTCTATTTCACAAAATATATAGGAGTATTTTAGTGCTATGGTAGCTACACGGATGGTAGCAATAGCGAATGTACTCGCATATATTGTATATATTTTATGAAATAGACAATATTACAAAAAAAAATAGTTTTTTCTTTATTTTTATTAAGTGTTTTATCATACTCTCTATGAAATGTTAATTATCATTCATGTTTTAGTAATATACGATATCATGACTGGGTTGTGTAACACTCTGAATTTATAATCATATATTTCCCATATCGTTATTCTCTTTTTTACATTATTTAAAATGATATTTTTACAAATGTTTCAACACTATTTTACTGTAATTATTAACATTATTATTTGTTTTTAATTTGTATTACCTGTTTCAAGTAACTTTCCTCAGGGCGTGTGCCCCCGATGGACAAACCATGCTACCCCCATCTCTGCCTCATTATCTACATCTCTGCCCCCAGGTCAACCCATGAGACCTGGGCACAGGTAATGGAGCAGGGTGGAGGTTGCGCGGCCGTCCAGCACCGCTTTCTTTCAGCCTTGGCGAATGTTAGTTGAAACAGTCTGAAGTTGGAACTAAAGAGTAGTGTTAAGAAATTACTGACATTTTCATTGTGTGTTTTAAGGATGAATAATGGATGGATTTAAAAAAAAGAAAATCACTAGAGTCTGCGTGACGGAGGATAAGGAAGTGGGAGAGGATGTCGGGTAGATAGACTAGCAGGTGAAAATGACAAAGTGACTCACTGGTGGTAAGGATAGATCTGGTGAGGCAATACCTCTTGACTCGTCTCACTATAGTGATAGTGGGCGTACTTGGGGGGGCTGGGGAGGTGGGGCGGGGGGGTTTCCGGCTTCCACTTGGGCTGAGGGTCCCCGGCGAGGCTGTTCATCTCGGCCAAGGACTTGAGCGGGTTCTTCTCCTGGTAGGCCGTCACGGGGGAGCCTCCCTGAGGCGGGGACCGGCTGCTGGAGGAGGTTGGGGTGTGAGCGGCACCCCACATGAGGACCGTCTGTCGGGGCTGCTCCCCGTACATTAGCTCCTTCATCTCCTCCATCTTGGGGGTGACCAGGCCGTTCACAGCCACCCCTGCCGCCGGCGAGGAACCCGCAGAGTTGGACGAGGACAGGTTGTCTAGCGACTTGACACTTTTCTTATGAGGGATCTCACATAGGGGCACTGTGACTACACTCTGCAGCGAAGTGGGATACCCACCCATGTCCAGACACTTGCTGTACCTCGTGTTGTCTATCACTGTGGCGTATTTCTGCTCGAGGGGCTGGTGGCACGTATAAAGTTTGTCGCAGTCTGATTTGCCCAGTTGATGGACCGTATGCGTTGTTTCGTACGTCGGGAGACAGGTGTTCCTCGGTGACATATCTAAAAACCCATTTGACACATAAGGGGTCCCTGTCGAATGGTATTCAGGATAGTAGGTCCCCAATGGTCGGTACTGATGGAACAGATTGTCCGTGGTCGAGGTGAGGAACCTGTTGTCGTAGATGGTCTGATGGAAGTTAGCCGAGTGGCCCATGTAGGTCTCTGGCGGCGCTGCGGTCGGGTAGGACCCGCTGTACATGTTCAGGTTGGTATAGGCTGCAGCCACCGCCGCTGCCGGGTCTGGCACGATGAACTCCGCTTCTGGGTTGGCAACTGTGCTACTATGAGAGGAGGACAGTTTACGTTTAGTCCGACATGTCGATAAGAAGTCTCTAAGTTGGGTCTTGTACCGCCTGTTGACTCTCTGCGGCGTAGTTGCCTGAGAGGTACTCGATGGCGGCGTCGAGCCCACTAACTCACTATCCGAGAAATAACTGTTCGTTAAACCCGCATCCAGGTAACTCACTTTAAAATCCATAGTTCTTTTACCTAGAAGATCTCGCCCTTCTTCCTCCCTGAAAAAAACAAACAATGTAAGTACAAATCAGATACTTAAGTACACAATGTATTTTATGTATGGTAAACATGTTTAAGCTAAATGATACTCTGCATGTAAAATTATAAGAAACATTTTCCATTTAAATGTTTCCACAAATCTGTATTCATTTTCGCACCTCGCATGCTACTTCAGGTCCGAAGTCATGAGTAGAATATTGAGCCAAAAATATACAAAGAATGATGAAAAATAATACACAAAGACACTGTCCGATCTCCGCAACATCCTCTGATAAGACGCCAGGTATAGATAATATTAATAGATAAAAATATATTATATATAAGCTTTCCAAAACTTATGACTAGATGACTGAAACTGAAATTACTGTTGCCTGTAAATTTTAGTACGTTAAAGTGAAAAAAATCGTCGGTGAATCACTGGAAATGCAATATCTCAGCGCGTCCCAATCAACTAAGTTTTCGTTCTACATCTTAAAACAATCTATCGTCTTGGTTGAAAAAACAATATGGTGTCAAAGGGAAGTGGGATCCGAGGAGGAAATTTCAAGTCAAAATCATAACAAAATTGTGGATGTTTTTTTTTTTTTTTTTTTTTTTTTTTTTTTTTTTTTTTTTTTTTTTTTATGACTCATGCCCGGGCTTTAACTACGAGGTCATATCGCCTACTACCAGAGCGCTCTTTCGTCACTCTGGTGGACATGAGCCCGACTCTACTGTGGGAGTCCTAAATTTTGCCTACCCTAAATTTTTTATTTATCTAGGGTAGGGGTCTTTAACGAGTACCTGACATCGTACAGGCTCGGGACCATCGCTTAACGTCCCATCCGAAGGACGGCGTGCTTAAGTTTATTTTACCTCCCAGATAAAATAAACTAAGGGCCTCGGAATTGTGGATGTAATGAGTATCGATACGAAAAGAATGATGATTCAGAAGTCCCTGTGTGTCAACTATTGATTAAAACGGTCGATTGGTATAAGAGGGAGTGCGACAAATGTCTCGAGTATTTCGTTTTGGGAAAGAACATTGCCTGTGATTCACCGACGATTTTTTCAAATACGATAAAAATTATTTAAATATTATATATGTTTACCAAATTTGAAAAATGGTGAGCTTTTTTCAATAAAAAGTATTTTATTCCATAATTTCAACTCATTTAAATATATATTATTAAGAAGATTCCTCAAAAATTATAACTACTATAATTAATTATAAATATATATACTCTATTATAATTATAAATACATAGTATAATAATATTTTTATATGGCGGGGTTAGAATCAAAATTTTTCGTTAACTGCATAATCGGGTACAAAAATGATAGTTCTGTTCAGGAAAAAAGTTGTACAAGTAAAATCCTAGCCAGTGCTGAGATCTAGTGGCAAATCAATTATTCTATTTTGGTGACATGAACAAGTAACTTAAACATACCAATAGTGACCTTGAAATTAAGGTTTTTATTCAATTTTATGGTTTGCTAACAGCAACTTTCACCATGAAAACAGAAGACAAAATATTTCCGGTTTCGAGAACTGATAGATTTTTTTTTATCAGTTAAGAACTTAATGCACAGTTTCTTCAAAGTTTTAAAAATGTCACTTAGACCACTTTGATTCTAACCCCGTCATATACCCTAAATAAATAACATCTGTGGGAAAGAATTATTTTTCATTTTTATATTTCTTAAAAAGAGCTACGGCTAAGATAATATTTTTCTTGACTAGCATTGAAATTTATTACTTAATGTTAAATCTAACATTGTTATGAATTTCTGTGGCAAAAGTATTGGGAAAAAAAGGAAATATCTAACATTGCAATGAATCAATGACGTAGTGGCAACCCGCTTTGATGCCAATCACTCAGCATCCAACTTGACCAGAAGATGAGTCTATAGCTTACTTTTTAACCTCTTTTCTACCTTTAGGTAATTTTACGTTTAATATTTTTAATTTTAATACTTTTTATATATTCTCAGTATCATTTTAATTATAATACTTCACTTTTTATTTTTAATTATTTATTGTAATATATTGACTTGAACTGTAAAAGTCTGTAAATTCTAGTGAACCTTTTTTTTATTTTTTGGTTTATGTATGTTTATATTTACTACCTGATGATGGCAGATAATTACCGAAACTAGTTGTGGAGTAAACAAAAAATATATTCTTAGACTCATATACCTCTGTGTTACTTATTTAACAAGTAAGACCACTACATCCACCTACCAATAAATAAATAAAATATAATGTATTATTTATGTTAATATAATAAATATAAAAATAAATTAGGTGAACTAACATAAGAGGTCGATGAGTACTGATGACGAAGTCTGGTTTGGAGTTCTTGTAGACGAGTCTGGAGCTGGTCTGCAACCACTGCCACTGGCCCTCCTTGCTCTGGTACCGGTAGGCGATCATCCCCGAGGCTCCAGTCTTCAATACTGACAACAACAATAGATAAATATAAACAAAACATACAAAATAGAAAATATGTGAACAGTATAAACAAAAGACGTCGGTGAATCACCGTCTACTTCCCCAGGACGAAATAATCAATTAACGTTTTGCTCCCCATCCAAAACCAGCTTTTGCGCTAATATTCAATAGTAGACCTAGATAGGGCTCCTAAATCCTCATATTATAATGATGTGCGTCAATATTTACAAATTATATATACTTCAGTTTAATTATTATAAATTTACAAAAATTCCAACCAACCTATAACATACGTTCTTTAGTTAGTAGGATAGTTATTATGACTCACGTCCGGGCTTTAACTACGAGGTCATATCGCCTACTACCAGAGCGCTTTTTCGTCGCTGTAGTGGACATGAGCCCGACTCTACTATGAGAGTCCTAAATTTTGCCTACCCTAAATTTTTATTCACCTAGGATAAGGGTCTTTAACGAGTACCTGACATCGTACAGGTTCGAAACCATGGCTTAAACGTCCCTTCCGAAGGACGGCGTGCTTATGTTTATTTTACGAACCCGCTACCTTTAGCTCAGTAAGCAAGCACAGATATGTTCTTTATGTTAATATTCGATCAGAATCTTCCTTTTACATAACCTGCCTAAAGTTTACATTTTTCATATGTTAATTTAGATGTATTACACTTATGAAAAATATGTGGAAACTCAGAATTTGGCCAAGGTACCGAAAACTATTTATTTCCTACTCCAGGGCCTAACAGAATATAACAAACAAATTAAGTGATTATTCATTATGAACAATACAATAATAATAATAATAATAAAAATATATATATGTATATATTCAAAATTCTTTAAATGAATATTGGTATCACACATCAAATAAATTTCAATTTTTATTCAAAGAATTTTGAATGTTTTTTTATTATTTGCTTGTTATTATATTGTCGATAATGAATAATCACCTAACTAATTTCTTTGTTATATTCTGTTAGGCCCTAAATAAATAAATAAATATTTTCCGAAACGTTGCCCAAATTTTGAGTTTTCTTCCTTGTCCGACAGAAACTCGACTTTTCTCTCTCAACATTCGTAGAGATTATTTAAAAAAACAAACAGGTTTACCAACAAATATCCTAATTTTTGTGACAAAAGCAAAATGCTGGGTTCTTCAGAACAATTATCATAAAGTGAATTGTAACATAGATCAGACTACATTTAATACTTCTCTCCTATAAGGTCAGTATTTTCAAAGTGTACGCATCTTACATGTTAATGCCCATATGTACTTGCTACGAAGAAGGTATTATATAGGTACAATCGGCTATCTACAGGTTGCCCCCCTATTTCTAAACAGGTTGTTGCAACTTACATTCCTGGTGTGCGCTAGCGACGTAGGCGAGATCATCATAATGGACTAGATCATATCCCCCCATATCGGCCAGCTCCAGGTCCGAGTAGCCGAGGAGCATTTTGCCCCGCTGGTCCATGGAGACCAGACTTAGGTCCAACTTGTGCTTGCTCTTGAACATGACTTCCTTGTGGGGGATCTCAAGAAGGGACGGGGGTCCGAACGGCGTGCATAGAGCGAACAGGGCTAGAGGCGGCTCTTCCGTCTTACGGTTCTGTCCATGGAGCACCTTGATCCGCCCTCTTATGTCCAGCCTCTGAAACACAATAAAGTTCAACATTTAACAACGGTTTACCTTAAAGCAGACTTACATGGAACCCACACAAGAATTGAGTGGAAGGTATCGACTGTTAGTCGACTATTTGGACCAAAATCAAAACTATTATGTTTAATGCTTTTTGCTGGAGAAAAAAAAAGTCATATTGACGAATAACAATTTAAATTTATATATCTAATATATTATATAACATGTTATAAGATATAATATGTTTTTAGAGGGCGCCGGAGGTAGCATGCTTGCCTTCCGAGCTCGATCGCGAGTTCGAAACCCGGCCGAGCCCCTAATGTATTTACTTGAGAGTTGAAAAACCTTAAATTAAGTGATGGTCCAGAGCCTGTACGATGTCAGGTACTCGATAAGACCCCTGCCCTAGGTGAATCAAAATTTAGGACTCCCATAGTAGAGTCGAGCTCATGTCCATCTGAGAGACGAAAGAGCGCTCTGGTGGTAGACAATATGGTCTCGACTATACTTTGTTATATACAGGTTATTCTGTTATCCTTTTTTTACGACAGTAAAATTATTCATTTTGAGCTTTCACATTCAAGCTATATATATTTTTTTTCTAGTAAGAACTCAGTTTTTATTCTTTTATGATAACGAACAAAAATATACCTAAGAGAGCAACTAATCGTAGTCAGATAACGGCAGGTTATCATGTGGTTATTGTTGGGCTGTCAGGATCTCTTTTTTCGTTCAACTCTCCTAGGTTCAATTACAATGCAACAATTGAAAACAGCTGACCGAACATAAACCAACAGATTACCTGTGGAGTCTAATGGAGTCAGTTATCTTAGTGTACCCTTAAAAACAGAACTTAAAAAAAATGTACTGCTGGAAGAATGACAAAAATATCGGCTGTGAACACAAGATTATGAAGGGACCCATTACATCAAACATGTTACCAGAAAACGACACAAAATGTGTAAACCAATATTTATAAATTAATTTATTAATAAAAATGTGTAAACATTTATTTTTGATTTCTATAAAAAAAATAAACCTCTCCAAAAAAGTATTTTAATTTTCGTATATCAACTAAAATATACATTTCTTTACAGTAAATATAGTTGGTTAATTGTTAGTTGGTTATTATGACTCATGTCCGGGCTTTAACTACGAGGTCATATTGCCTACTACCAGAACGCTATTTCGTCATTGGTGGACATGAGTGGGAGTCCTAAATTTTTTATTCACCTATGGCAGGGGTCTTTAACGAGTACCTGACATCGTACAGGCTCGAGGCCATCGCCTAACGTCCCATCTGAAGGACGGCGTGCTTAAGTTTATTTTACCTCCCAGATAAAATAAACTAAGGGCCTCGGTCGGGTTTCGAACCCACGATCTTGAGCTCAGAAGGCAAGCACGCATACCACTGAGCTACCGGTGCACAGTGGGGCAAAACGCATAATTAGCGAGAAAAAATTAAAAAGTACAGCTCTCATATTTTACAAGCATCTATATGATAGGAAAAGATTATAATTAAAGAGATATGTGTCATTAGGGTAAACAACTACAAGCACTTGCTTGTACAATAGCAGTTTACTTTCGCAATTCCGCACTTTGGTGAAATTATTCAAGTTTCTTGGAAGAGCTTCCTCATCGATTTTGTTAGATAATCGTTTTTGAAGTGCAACCGCCATTCCCCGAACCGCTACGTTTCGTTTAAGACTCTGAATTTCAACCATAGTGAAAACATGTAAGAGTTCTTCACTACATTAGAACTTCCTGTAAAAGGAAAAAAAAAAATACTGCGGCTTATCAAGGAGAGCTAAGGTTCTGCTTCTTTTTCAACAATTAGAATACTAAATTACCAAGAGAAAAATGCTAAGTAGAAGGTAAGCAATCGCCTGCAATTTTTTGGACGGCTTTCAGAATGTAAAATTTCCAATAAACAACTTTATGAATTGAATTTAATTAATTTATGCACTATTTTGGCAAAATAAACAATATAGTTTATTCACTTACCTTCTCCTGAATCAGACATATTAGCTAAGGTTTGAAAAATAAATGAATGTAACTGATGTGAAAAGATAATGACGTGTCGTTCCTGTGTTTACATGCCGGCTTTGCCCACTTATTGTAAACAACTGAGGCCCACCTCTTGGGTTCAATGTCTACAGCTAGTCTACTTCCAATAACAATTGTTCCCATCTTTCTAGTGAGAGTTTCATAATTTGAATTTTTTCGCGACCTCTACAATAAATATATATATATATACACAGACTAATATTTTTTCGTTATTATAACATTTATTATTGCTCTTTATTTTTTAGGGTGCACCTTGCGATTTTTATAACTATAATAAAAACTGAAATTAGTGTAGAGAGGAATTACAAATCGAACAGGTAGGTAAAGTTACGATTACTGTTCACTGTGTTCGTGTTCACGCGACTTAGTATCTTAGGCTACACTCAGCGGCAACAAAAAGTACTTTTGTATTTGGTATGTGCCTTACAGCGAAACTGCGAGCTGTGCCCCTGGGAGATGACATAATGGACTCCCACACTAGAGTCGGGCTCATGTGCACCAGAGTGACGAAAGAGTGCTCTGGTAGTAGACGATATGACGTAGTTAAAATCACATTTTACACAATTACACAATTTTTGAAATTAGGGGGTCGGAAAATATAAAATTTCTGTGAAAACTTAACATCGCATTTCTGACCGATTACATTACCTTGGACAGCTGGGGAAGTAATACACGCTTAACAGAGTGAACCAAGTTACAAAAAA
Source organism: Aradus depressus (assembly GCA_963662175.1). Lineage (NCBI taxonomy): Eukaryota > Metazoa > Arthropoda > Insecta > Hemiptera > Aradidae > Aradus > Aradus depressus. The sequence continues at coordinate 41,182,000 of OY759214.1, forward strand.
TACTTTATTCGAAGTCCGTTTTTCAATATATATTAGTGTCTTCATACCTGAGCACCTCAAAGAATCTTAACTATTTAATTTTATTTTATCTTTAATAATTAGTGTGTATTTAGTTTTTATAATGAACACTGCATTTTATTTGTGTTTTTTTCTTTTTGTTTTTATGTTAATGTAGCTTGGGCTATCAGTCATCTCGGCCTATCTAACTCATTTAATTACCGGCTAGAATGGTAATTATCCCAATTATCTGTAATCCAACGACAGGGGCGCATCCTACATGTCATAATTGTTAAATAGAATTATAGAAATTAAAGGAAGCTCTTTAAGATAGGTAGAATGGTAGACGGAAGGGCTTAACAGATATTGTTATATCAACGAGAAATATGATAAAGTGTGTATGGACCCAACAACTTGTGTTTGCTAGAAAACCTAGTCATACGGAGGCATTCCAAGCTCTACAAAGTTATATAATTGGTCAGAAATTCGAAGTTGGTTTTTACCGGAATTTCATGTTTTCCGTACAAGTTTCTAAAAAATAAAAATAAATAAAAAACGATTTCCTGAGTGTCTGTGAACACGATAACTCCCGATAGAATGAATGTATTGTCAAGAGTCTATATGTGTATCCAGAACTCTATAAGGATGACACCTATTGATTTTCAGTCAAATCGGGCAAAGGAAAGAGGGTTTCAAAAACCTTAATAGTTGCCGATGTGATGAATGTATCGCCACGAAATTTAATATGAAGATTCAGAAGTCCATCAATAACTGCAGATTAACACATGCCTACACTAGACTCTCCTCACTCTACCCACTTCTCAACAAGAACTCTACACTCCGACATGAATGTGCCACACTACTCTACACCGCACTCATTCGGCCACTCATCACACTCGCCTGTTCATCACACTCATTCCAACATTAAGAAACTGGTCAGCAACGCAGAAACAGGACTACAGAATGTTCCTTTAGGGAACCTCTGCCTCACCGTCGTCTGAAGCCAGGGGCTTAACCAGGATTTTGAGCAGGGGGGTGGGGGGCAAAGTTAGGCTACGAGGGTGGAGGGTACTCCAGGGGGCACAGCCCACAGTTTCCGTGGTTAGCATTGCAGATTTTTTGTTATTAATTTGGGAGACTCGGACCTCTAGAAGCTCCCACTGAGGTAACCACTGACTGTAATACTTAAGTTGACTTTACATGAGCAGCAAAAATGCAAAGTGGTTTCTATGCTATATGATCGAATTCATATATATTTAAATAAATGTAATATGACTTGTTTTGTACATGTCCATTTATGTAACAGCTGATTGCTGATTTAGGAATCAGACACACGGGAAATTTGAAGATCCTATTGGTAACTTGCAAGCAATCCATTTTTAATAAAGTAAATCTAAAAAGATATTTATGGATCAATCTAGGCTTTCGAAATCCTAAATATACAGGAGATTGGAGTAAGTCAATTTTATGAACATCTCTGTACACCAAAGTTACCAATTAGTGCGTTAACATGTAAATAATTGATTTAAGTGTTTGTTTGATCCAGGTTTTTAGTATTTTATTGTGAATTAACATTTTTAGAATGTAAGTAATGTTATTTCTTTTGAATTAGAGTGATTTTTATTAGACAGTTGTGTATTTTTATTAGCTACATAAAGACAGTTGTGTCTTTTTATTAGCTACATAAAGACAGTAACTGTCTTGTGTTGTGTGTTTTTATTAACACTGTTGTGTGTTTTTATTAGCTACATAAAAACATTTTTTATTTTTAATAGCTACATAAAGACAGTTGTGTATTTTCTTCTTATATTTTGAGTTCGTCAAGTTTTCTTTTGAACTGACCAGGTTATTAATCGTGTACAATTGAAAAATAGTTAGTTATTGTGACTAATGTCCGGGCTTTATCTACGAGGTCATATCTTCTACTAACAGAGCATACTTTTGTCACTATGGTGGACGTGATCCCGATTCAACTGCGGAAATACTATATGTTGTCTACTCACGTTTACTTAGAGTAAAGGACTTTAACGAGTATCTGTCATCATTCAGACTCGGGACCATCGCTTAACGTCCCATTCGAAGAACTCATGCTCAAGGTTTTTTCGTTTCGGGTTACGAACCCGCGATATTGAGCTCATTCGATAAGTATGGCCCCCTCTAATTGAATAATACTGAATTAAGAGTTACTCAATATAAATGAAAAATTCAAAATTTGGCCAACGTCTCGAAAACTATTTATTTCCATCTTCAGGACCTTATAATGACTTGAGTGGATGTGTATGGTGAAGATGTTGAGAGTTTGTGTCCAGTATAGAGTTAACGTGAATGTATACGACACCATAGCTTTATACTGGGCACAAACTCACAACACCTTCATCACACACATTCACTCAAGTCATTATAAGGCCCTGAAAGAGGAAATAAATACTTTTCGAAACGTTGGGCAAATTTTGAATTTTTCATTTACACAACAGAACCTTGAATTCCTTCTACATTGAAAAGATACTGTCGACTCTATTAATCATTACTCAATATAGTATGGATTATTTATTAACTCATAAATGACAATGTTTTCATAATTTTGATATTATTATTAAAAATAAGGTCCGGGCCTATTATCAAAATAGGGGAAAAGAAAACAGCAAGACTATTGTAATAGCGGGGTTTTGGTTGGTTTGATGTTATTACGGTCTTTTCTTCATGTAGAGATGTCAATAGTGGGGAGAAAAGTGCTGGTTCCTGAATGGCAGTTCCCACGACTCCACTATAATTTGCTTAAGATAATACCTCTTGTTTGGGGTAAAATTTTGCCCTCGGGGAGCACCTGGGTGAAAGGAACAATTTGCCTTGAGAAGAACAAGAACGGTTCTTTCTATCTTTAGACTTACTTTAGTAACGAAACAGTTTCATGATGCAAAATAAATGAAACTTGAATTAGTAGGTCAAATAAAAAGAGATCTTAAGTCAACTAATTTTCTGTATATTTTTACTTTCTTATACCTAACAGTATCAGGATGTATTGTAATCGTTCGAAAATCCCGAGATCGAGTTTTCAACGGATTTTCACATTTTACGGTCTCCTGAATACGTTTTGACCATTTTCACGATGTTGTCTGTCTGAGTGTGTGTGATTGGAATCTCTACCCCAAAAACGATTGTAGCTATGAACTTGAAATTTGGAATGAATGTGTCACATGAACTAACTTAGATCTGATGAGATTTTGAACGAATTCGGACTTAAATTGAGGCCACTTTACTCAAGGGCCCTATATGCATTTTACAAGATACCACTTATGTTTATGACCTAATTAAACACTTTTCCAAGTAAGAGTAGAGATAATTAAAATAAATATTTTATATGAAATAAGATTTTTCACATGTCGTCCGGTTTTTGAGATACATGCCGAAAACCCTCCTGAAATGAAGTGTTTTGAAACACATATTTTTAAACGTTTTCTTGATTTACCCGAAAATGGTTAGTCCCATCGAAAAAATTGATTCATACCAAAAATATTCCTTATTAAATTACGAATCGCTAAAATAAATTTCCGTTGGAAATATTGTAAAGTAATGTTTAAATTGTATCGCGTAGGAACGAGTTAAGAGTATCAAGTATAAAATATTTTTGATTATTGGTAGTTTTTATGAAAAATTATAAAATATAAAATATATATATGTGGCAATGACAGGACTTTCTTATACCAACCACACTTCAAATCACATTCTCTCTCCCTCCCCCTTCTCAAAATCATTTCGTATGGCATTACTGGGTATAAGAATGTCACTCTCAGAATTATGCTGTACAATGAAACAAAAAAAATAAGTATGAAGCGGTTATGAGAATGGGGAGGGGGAGAGAGAGTGATCTGTAGCGTGGTTGGTATAAAAAAGTCCTGTAATGACCAGATCATATATATTTTTTGGCTCATATTTGCATTGCATGATAAAGTGTAAGACGAAAAAACAAAACAAAAAAAAAAAAGATTTGATTATAATCTTGATTACCGACTCAGTTAACCGAATGTTTTGTTGATATGGCTAAGTGCCTCTACAAACTGTTCATACTAAATTAATGCAGATTTCCTCCGTAGATTACTAAGTAGTTTCTTGCCTGATTTAATTCTTTTCTTGCCTCTGACCTAAATGCCAACTGATGGTCTACGTACCGCCAGCACTACGTTATGGTTATATACAAAGCTAAGTTTCCTGTCCTAAACATACTTCAGATCCGACGACAGATCATCAAAGATCGTAAACCCGAGCACCTGTCTCATTTCTTCTTTCACTGTTCACTCTGTCCTTTACAGAATGGATACTTGGAGTTAGGGACTCCAATTGTGGAGACAATCAAACAATGAAAATTGTATCTAAACATCCCCTTAGCAATCCGAAATCCTCCGTTGATTTTCTCTTCTACATTTTCCCTTGGTACGCGATATATTACTGACGGACCATCGTTCAATGTCCCATCTGAAGGATGGCGTGCTCAAGGTTTTTTCACCTTCCAGATAAAAAGGGCCTCGCCCGGGTTTCGAATTGAAACATTATATTTTTTTCTTTTACTTTGAATTTTATTTACTTCACAAAAATGTTTAAATCTTTCATCGATATTTTTAAACTAAAATATTAATCAATTTATCGACCTATTGATACCTTGCGAACCGATATTATCCCATATCGATATTATAACTCGATTCCATATTCCTATCCACCGATATGCTTCACAACACAAGAAATAATCCGTGATAACTGATTCAACCCCGAATCGTAACATTTCGCGATAGTCACTTAATGTCTTTCACATAAGCTCTATCCTCACAATCCTTCTCCCCGCGCGATCTTCATCCATCTAACAGGACGGTTCAGCATCTTTTCGTCCATACAGACTATTGGCTGGCATCGGTAATCTTATCACATCTTTCTTATTATGTAACTTAACCATTGTAGTATCTAGACACTATTTAGATAGAAAAGTAACTCACAAGAAAGCCGGAGGTGTTGTCAAGAAGACATCGGAAGCGGACGGTAAAACTTCGCTCCAGGAGATGGGCCCTCTCAGGGTGAAGACAGTCCTGGAGCTGAAGAGAGGAAGAGTCCTGAGGAAGAAAGGAGTTCCAGAGGAGTTGTCGTTGTAGCTCCTCCCGGTCCTCGGAGTGGACCAGCTCGTACACGCTCTGGTGGACGATGTCCGACTGAAACAGAAAACAGGGTTCAAGGATCAAGACCGGAGAGACGAGCAATACAAATGAAAAAGGAATTATGAAATTTTATCAAAAACGGTCTCTGGCTCTAATTTCCAGTAGGAGAAGATTCCTGCAAAAATGAGTTGAAGAAAAATTTTTAGTGGATTATCGCTGATGGAGATATCGTTGTGCCTAAGTCATAAATATGTCTATATATAATAATTAAAATTTAAAAAATAATTAAATAATGAAATTATCACATTTCCTGTAGAAATTGTTACTGGTCTTCTACTAAATTTTGGTTTCTGTAATAGTTTCCGAAAAGGGCCCTAAAAAAATTAGGAAGGAAGTTCAAAACGTGCAATTTTGAAGAAAGTGCACGTAATTAAAAAAAATTAAATTAATAATTATTTCATTTGGATTCTTCTGAATATATAATATATATTCAGAAGAATCCAAATGAAATAATAGTATATATTATATACTCGCATATATATTTCTGAGATGCCATCAAATTTTTCTAAATTTGCAAAAATGTTCAATCTAATCCAGAGGTATTTTCTTATTTGGTTGACAGGGAAAATTAATAGCATAGCATCGAGAACAAAAATTGGGTTTATTAATAATTAACTTACATAATAAAAAAAAAGAATAATTTTGGAAAATAAAAAATTAAAGTACCCTATTTACAAAAATTCTTAATACTTTTCTAAAATTACATGTCTTTCTTCTGTGGCTACTCTTTAAAATTTTTTATTGGGCATATATATGTATAGTTTAATAAAAGAATACCTTCTTTTGTAGCTCACTGATTTATTTGTCCTTGGAGCATCTACTTACGTACTACAACTGTGTTAAGTCTAACACTCCTCTCACTTGACTGTTAACACGAACTACTCCCTTCATCTCAGACTGTCTTAACTCTAACACCACTCTCCTTCGACTGTGCTTCTCTATATAAAACAGCTGATCGCCGGCCACAGAATATGTAAGATAGCAAAAGCTAGTTACAATCAAAAAAGATTTTGAGATGCCGCTATGCTCTTGAAATTTTAATTTATTATTTTTTAAACTTATTGTTAAAATTTGTTTGTTAAAAACGGAGAGAGGGAAAGAGTGATTTGTAAGTGTGGTTGGTGCAAGAAGGTCTTGTAATAGATTAGGTTAGGTTTTATGACTCATACCCGAGCTTTAACTACGAGGTCATATCGCCTACTACCAGAGCGCTCTTTCGTCACTCTGGTGGACATGGAGTCCTAAATTTTTATTCACCTAGGGCAGGGGTCTTTAACCTGAGTACCTGACATCGTACAGGCTCGGGACCATCGCTTAACGTCCCATCCGAAGGACGGCGTGCTTAAGTTTATTTTACCTCCCAGATAAAATAAACTAAGGGCCTCGGTCGGGCTACGAACCCACGACCTTGAGCTCAGAAGTCGAGCACGCATACCACTGAGCTACCGGCGCCCTCGAAAGTCTTGTAATAAAATCTATTTTATAATTCGTTGCTAGGTGATACTCAAAGTAAACATTACTTTGAAATATTTCCCACGGAAATATATTTTACTTTCTTTAAGATTTTATAATTTTTCGGTAGGACTAACAGTTTTCGAGTAAATCAAGGAAACGTTAAAAATATGTGTTTCAAAACACCCAAAAATCGTAACAAGTATGTCTTTCAGTTTTCTCAACAAATTTTACTTGAAAAGGCTTTTGATTAGGTTATACATTTAACACTCCGGTAGTCGCGCCCCCTTCTGTCGCAAAAGTAGTCGCGCTGAATCTGTCAGATCGCTTTACAATTTTTGCAGTATCATAAGTTTTAATAGTTGTAGATTGGAATGGAATTAGCTACAAGCCTGTTCAAAATCGTACTTGGTAGAGAATGTAAACATTTCCTCTTTTGCAGGTGTTCTTCAATAACTCTCTGCCCAGTTTACTCAGAAAGAGCCTTCGGACGGGTATTTCATTTCCATTCCCCAGAAATATGATTTGAGCGTTAATGGCTCCTATGTTAAGCAATGAAAAAAAATATTACGATTGGTCACCTCTTTGTATTGCTAGTTACATTGTAGGAGGAGCTGTTTTTATCTAGGATGTCTGAATATCGCCTCATCTCATCGGAGATGAAATAAATTTCCCCACAACATTCTTGTTTTTTTTGCCTTATGTACGATGCATATTAGCCATGACTCTTATAATGTTGTTTTACCTAATTATTTACGACATCCATGGCACCGGGAGGAAGTTTTATCTACGAAATAAAACTCACTCCCGGATGGGATTCGAACCCGCAAACCAAGGTGAACCCGCAAACATTCTTAATAACTATATTATATATATATTATAATAACTATCTTAGTTGCTTATTTACTGAGCCATACTGAATGAAAACATGAAATTTTAATAAACACATATAATTACAAGAATGGTCGCGCTGTATCTCCTAGATCGTTTTCAACACCATGCAGAAATTGTTACCATAGGAAATATGGCACCATACTGAACAAACAGGTGGTCTGCTCATAGAAAGATAGATGGAGCGGCGCGGCTCTACCTAAACACCCTCTAGTATTAACGTGTTGAAACTATCAGCGATCTCTGAGATCAGGCGCGACTACCGGAGTGTTAAGCAATATCTTGTAAAATGAACTTAGGCCCCAAAGTTAAGTGGTTTCAAATTTGGTCCGATTTTGGCTCAAATCTAACTAGATCTGCGTTAGTACATGTGACTTCTTTATTAAAAATTTCAAGTTCATGCCTAAAATCATTTCAGAGCGCTTGAAGGGATCTTGAAACGTGCAAATCCGTTGATAACTCGACTTCGGATTTTCGCACGATTACAATACTTTGTATACTAAAGGATCATATAAGAAAGTAAAAAAAAAAAAATGGAACAATGTGGAGTTGCATAAAACGTTGGTTAGGGAAGTGGGGGGACCTCCGACCCCACTCAGAAACATTTCTAGGAACGGAAACGGATAAGAAAAAAATTACTAGGTTCCTTTCAGACCAACCCAGAATTCAATGATACGTTAAGAGTAGGCCGGAAGTTTAAATATGTTCTAGGAATTTGGTTCAGTTGTGGTTCAAGGAATCTGTTTTGGTTCTGTGTGACAATAGGTATAATGGAATATCATTAGTGTTATACAGGCATCAATCAATGTTTAGTTGCATAACTAGAGTTAAAATAGTAAACAGAGGCGGCTACTAGTATTTTTGCAAATGAATGGGCGTACTTTCGTATTCACTGAATGCAGCAGGAGTATTTAAGGAATTAAGGGCTTCAGGTACTTAATGTTAGCGTATCTCCAAATAATTTGAAACTTTTTTTGGCGTTATGTACGATGCATATTAGACATGTCACTGTGTTATCTAGTTATTTACGACATCCATGACCCCGGGAGGGAGTTCTATCTACGAAATAAAACTCACTCCCGGACAGGATTCGAACTTGCAAACCATGGTGAGACCATGCACCAAAGCCCTACGCTTTAGCCCGTACGGCCACCATGGCTCCCTTCGAGAAAGGTTAATATGTCGCCTTATTGGATTTTGAATTCACATATGCAATTTTGCATCGATATATTCATTCTATCATGAGTTATCGAGTTCACAGATGATAATTTTTTTTTGAACTCCACAATAAACTTGTTATCAACCCTGAGGTTTAGGTAGAATTTTAGCATGCCGTCCTTCGGTTGGGACATTAAGCCATGGTCCAGAGCCTGTACGATGTTGGATACTCGTTAAAGACTTATGACTGGTAGTAGGCGATATGACCACGTAGTTAAAGCCCTGGCTCATCTTGCTGAAGATTTTTTATCAATCGTCAATATACGACCAAATGTTTTGAAATAACGTAGTTCCAAAAGCATTTGCTTTAGGGGGAAAAAACGGTGACCTACTTCGATAGAGAAACCGGGGTCTGCTTGAAGGGCCGTTGAAGCAAGTTTATTTCATTGAGGATCCCCCAAAGGGCCAATGATGAGGACAACAAATGGGCCGACACTGACCAGGAAACAGACTGTCCTAAGTGGGGCCTCCCACACAGGAGACAAAGACACAACTAACCGAGCGCATCCTCGATATGGCCGATATCTGGACAGATGTGGGGGTGGACCCTGTGTTTGGATGAGGGTGCAATGGGCCGTAGCGTCCTTCTCCACTCAAATAGCTCCTCATAGCAGGACGTGACTGCACAAGGTGTCTTCAAAGCTTCCCAGGAGGGCTAGCTTTCAGTAGAAATAACCAGAGGAAAAAAGTTGTCAACGACCAGCAATATACTTTCCCAGAGAGAAATAACTAAGCTTTCTTGAATCAATGTACCGATTTAATTGAACATCGATAGATGGCTTACTAAGGTTCTTCTGGATCTTCATATTAAATTTCACGTTGAAATATTCGTTACATTGACAGTTACTAGAGCTACTCAATTGAGCCCTCCTCTCATCCCTTTGCCCGATTCGGCTGAAAATTAATAAGTGTCATCCTCATGGGGTTCTGATTTTCATAATAAATTTCTTGCCGATATACATTCACTACACCAGCGGGTTATTGGGGTTTCTGGGGGATCAGAGATGGGGCTTAACTCAAAAAGTCTAATAATTGTTGATATGTTTTTTTTGGTCTTACGAACTGTGGATATTAGAGGGCGCCAGTAGCTCTCAGTGATATGCGTGCCTGCCTTCTGAGCTCAAGATGGTGGGTTCGAAACCCGACCGAGGCCCTTAGTTTATTTTATCTGGGAGGTAAAATAAACTTAAAGCACGCCGTCCTTCCGTTGTAACGAATGTGTCGACACGAAATTTCATATTTGAATTCAAACCCTCATGAGAAAGAAACTTATTAGTTTTTAGCTTATTTAGCCGATGGGAAGGGGGGGATCAGAGATGGGGAGCTCACTTCAAAAACCCTAATAACTGCCGATGTAATGAATTTATCGACACAAAATTTTATATGTAAATTCAAAACCACATAATGTGATATTTGTTAGGTTGTAAAAACCAAAAAATGGGAGAAGAGTATAGCTGTGAAAAATATGTTATTATTATTGTAGATATATTGAGAAAGGCTGTGTACACCTGGGGACCTAAGCATCCAATCCTCTTATCCTTTCTCTGTTAGCTCTACTGTGAGTGTCCTAAGTTTTTCCTACCCAGGTTTAGTTACACAAAGTAGGAGTTTTTAACGAGTATCTGACGTACAGAAAATATAGCATAATGTACCATCCGAAGGACGGCGTGCTCATGGTTTTCCTCACCCAGATAAAAAAACATAAGGACCTCAGCTGGGTTTCTGGTATTTTGAGCTCAGTAGGATAACACGCTATCTGTGAGCTACTGGCACCCCCTGTTATTATTATTCTAGTCTACCATGAATAAAGCATTGTAGAAGCATTGAAGAAGATGTAAACAAGAAGAAGAAGAAGTGTAAAGTGTAGAATAGTTGAAAGGGGAGTATAGAGTGTAGTTTTATTTGAGTTCTGGAGTAATTAACGTCCTTCTTACAGGATATGGCCTCCTCAACGAGTTTCTTTCAAGATGTGCCGCCCATCTAAGTATCTGTCATCCCATTCAGAAGCACTAGTTTACTAGTAAAATAATTACTGTTCACATTTCCTAGTTGTCACTCTCAATACACTACCTCCTCCCACTAGAACTGTAGATAGATATATTGGGAGGGCTACTGTGTACACCTAGGGACCTAAGCATCCGATGCTCTTATCCTTTTCCTGTTAGCTCAACTTTGGGAGTCCTAAATTGCCAACCCAGGTTTAGTTACCTAAGACTCAATGCTACCTCAAGCTCAATGTTTTAGCTCTCTTGAGCTCAGTAGGCTAGTACGCTTACCTCTCAGCTACCGGCGCCCTAATAACTGCCTATATAATGATGAATCGACACGGAATTTCATGTAAGGATCTAGGACCCAATTTGGGCATCACCTGTCAATATGAGGAATTAGAAGTCTCTGAGTACCTACCTATTGATTTTCATTCAACTAGATAGATTAATTTCAAAGGGAGAGAGAAAACTTAGTTGATTAATTCACACTGGGGAAGTACAATGCTGGGGATTCACCGGTGATTGCGAACCTTCAACTGAAGTTCTAAAGTACTAACGTCTGGCACTTCATGTTCTACACAATCTGAATAGATAATTAAAATACACAATTTCTTTGTCAAACTTCACTATATATTCTCAAGTACTCAACTAGTTTCGCCGTGTTAAGGCATTATCAAGAGTCACTTACAAACTGACAGAATTGGTTGACAGGGTAGAAGGTACAGTTATGAAGGGGGGTTTTTAGGTAGTGACGGGGAATCCCTTGTTTTTGTTACTCTATACATTCTAATAAACAAGTATTTACAAGATAATAATAAATATAAAAATAAAAAAGAAAATATATACATACAATCTAATAAAGTGAAGCTAAAAGTAAAGTGTACAGTATTTATATAGGTAGAACTCTAGAATTATATAAATGTAAAATATAATTTAAAGTGAATAAAAACAAATAAATAGAATTTAAAGGCAATCAAAACATCAAATGAAAATTATAGTATTCTCTAAATGTGTTGGCCAAACATTCCTACAATCATCAGACTCTTAGCTACTTGATATTTAAATTAAGAAGGGGGGAATGGTTCAGTTCTATTTGTTCATTTATATTATACAGCAGAGACTACAAGTGGCAGTGAACAAAGTACGCTGTTGGGCGTTATACTCTGGCTTTCAGTTCTCAGTTGAAAAGACCCGCTGCATCCACTTCACCAGAAGGAGGAACATCAACTATGACCCCATGATTACTTTAGGTAGTACTCCTCTATTTTACGTGGACCACATTCGTTTCTTGGGCATGGAATTGGACGCAAAGCTCAACTGGTCTGCAATGTCAGTTGTGGTAACCCGACTCCTATCCGTACCTGCGGTACAGCTAGCTGAGGAGGTTCCACCTTGGACATTGTCTCGCCCCGTCTGTTCCTTTCGTCTAAAATCTGTTGTGGACAACGCTCACAACAAGCCTATAGAAGTCAGACAGAACTTATATTCTCTATTGCAAGCTGTCTCTGATCCAAAAGTAATTTACACTGACGGATCCAGATCGGAAACTTCCACGGCATGTGCCTTCGTAGATCACAACAGCACATATAAATATAAGCTCCACCCACTCTGTAGTATATTTACAGCAGAATTGAAGGCTATAGCGCTGGCTCTGTGCTCCGTTATGACAGTCACTGAAAAGACCATAGTCGTTTGCACGGACTCACTCAGTGCCTTGCACAGTCTCGACAACTTGTTCCCCATTCATCCAACAGTTCACCAAATCCATATGTATCATACCATGTTAATACAGGCAGGTAAAACGGTGCTATACGTGTGGGTCCCTGCTCATACCGGTGTTCCTGGCAACGAAAGAGCGGACAAAGCAGCAAAAGATGCACACAATCTCCCTGAAGTCTGTCCTGTCCCCCTGACTCCCAATGAGTTACTTCGACCGATAGCAGCCAACATTCACTGGGAATGGCAAAGCATGTGGGACGAAGTAGAAATGAACAAGTTAAGAATGTTGAAGCGGAGTGTACAACCCTGGAAGAGTTCATCGAGGGACATCAGAAGAGAGGAGGTGGTGTTGGGAAGGCTCCGGATGGGCCACACCAGACTTACCCATGGCTACATCATGTCTAGAGAGGAGCCCCCGCAGTGTGCCGCCTGCGGCTACACCCTCACTGTCAGACATATAGTAGAGGAGTGCCGTGCCTATGAGCATCTCATGGTCAAGTACAATATCCCACGCAATCTGTCGGAGGCTCTCGGGGACGACAAGTCTGTTATAGATCAATTAATTCTCTTTCTGAAAGAATCCGGACTGTACCATAACATATAGTATTGTTTATTTATCTATTTGTTATATATAGCTATATATATGTCTGTTATATTTTATAGCTACATTTGAAGGGCGATGATAACCCTGCAGTTTTTTGCCCTTAAAAATAAAATCATATCATATCATATTTGTTCATTTAGCATTACAATATCGTTATTTTTGTTCAGTTAATTTATTTCTACCGCTTCCAGTAAATTCAAAAGTGGACCTTTTTGGCAGATATGTATTACAGTTGGTTGGTGTTGTGTGTCTATGGTATGTCCTGTTTCTGTGAGACGTTGGTGAAATGAGGAAGTGTCATAGTTTCAAAAGTATTTGAGAATATATAGTGAAGTTTGACAAAGAAATTGTGTATTTTAATTATCTATTCCTAGAATGGAGCTTCACAAAGTAAATCTGGAAACCATAAATTATTTACAATCTGAATCGTTAAACTAAGTAACACTTGTTGAGGTTATAAAGGTTATAAGCTATTTTTTATATCACTTCAGCGTTAAGTTCAAACCTAAAATAGTTGAACAAATTGTGTTTGGCGATGGATAAAGTGAAGAGCTATTTTTCTATCATTATAATACATATTACAGCCCAAAACTAAACAAACGTCCATATTCAATAGAACAACTAAGAAAGGTATGAGCACCTATTTCAAATATTTTCTTCTTTTATTTGTACTCAAAAACATATTATAAACATTGTACAGTTCTCAATCATCTTTAAATCCTAATTGAAATATTTTTTGGCTTTAAATTTAATTTAAAACATGATAAAATCAGATTTTACAATCTGCCTCAGTATCACTAAGGCATTTCATGAACCTACAAAGTCTAAATGCTTTACGATTGTGTACATCAAGAAAAAATCGTCATTTCATGAAAAGCCTAGGCATTTAATGTAATTTCACAATATGCCGTTCATGAAATGACTGATTTCACTAAGTGACTACCTACGACATATACATTTTCATTTTTCTTCTTGTACTTATATCATATAGTCCGTATTTCTTATATATACTAAGCATTCTATTGTAAATCCGATTCTTTAGTTTTTTTTTTGTTTTTTTTTTAAACATTTATTACTATTACATACTTTTTAATTTTTATTCAATTATTGACAACTCAAATATTTGTAAATGTTACGTTAAGGTAGTATTCCCGACCCTCAAGGTACTTCACTAGAGTACAAGGTGTTACAGTCTAAGGTAATCTCAGGTGACCAGAGGTTTGTATATATATGACAACATAGCAAACTTAAATGTCACATTTCAACTTTGTGCCGACGATGGGGTAACACAAAGTTCAAGTTCTACTTAATTTAATAAGAAACAATTAAACAATCATCCACCTTTAATAGCAGTTTTATGGTCTTTAAACAACAGAATCCCAAATATGTTCCATTTCTTAATGGTAATTATTTATCATAATCACACTATGATGCCCACTGAGTTTAACAGAGTGAAGTTGAAAGAGAAACCTGCCGACCCGTCAACATTGCAGATAGTGGTTATTATACACAAATGAAAGAAAGATATACTAATCAGGGCTCTGGAACAATGAGGAATATAATTTTTATAATATATTCATGGAATCCTGAAAAGACTGATGACCTGACTAGATTGCATAAATGCTATTATACTAAACGGTTTAATTCATTAACTGTGGGAAGATGGCGCTAATCTCTGGCACTGTTTTTCTAAATCCAGCCATCGGCTCAATGCTACAATTTCTCTCTCCCATTTTTGGCTAGGCGTGGCCATAAGGAGAAAGAAGGCGACATCGTAGAATCCATTTTCTAACTATTCAGACTTTTCGGTTTTAATTCTGAAAAATGTGCTGGATCAGGAATCGATTGCAAAGTGTGGAAGTCATTAATATTGTTGTTAAAAATTTCTTTATGTGATCAAATCTCCGATAGTCATTTTATAGATAGCTTCCCCCTGAAGAAAATGACATCTCCTATATTCAATAGGTTCGACGGCATCGTTTGCAGAAAGTTAAACAATGAGAAAAGTTGAATTTCTGGAATCGGCCGTTAGAACCCCCCTCCATTTGGCTAGACGTAGACAGGAAACTAAAAAATCGGATAATTTACACTTATTTATTTCCCCTTCTCCACAGAAATACACAACAATTTCCACTTAGACTCTTACAATTAGTTCAATATAAATTATTTTTATAATAATTAGACTTAGCGATGGGAAGATAAAATGAATCCAAAAGATTTATCGATAAGTACTGTGAACTTGAATGAAATAAAACTAAAGCCAAAAGTGTAAGAGATAAGACTGAGGCACTTTTGGCTGAGGATGGTAGAAATACCGAAAGTACTTCCATGTATATACATACTGTGAAATTAGACTATACCACAAATAAACGAGTTTTATTTCATTCAAGTTCATTTGAATTATTTCACAATATCTCTGCAATAATGTCAGTTTTCATTGATAAGTACTGTGTAAGCAAATGAAAACATTGTAAGAAACAAGGAACTCGTTTTGCGAATAGATGTTTGCTGATTATAATACGATTATCCACAACCTGGAGATGACATCAGCTGTTCAGGTAGCTAATTGTGTATTTACAAAGGGTCTAAGTCCATACATAATTGATGACTCGCTCAACACAGATAAAAGGAACATTTCACAGACACCTTTAGCGGTTTCCTTCTTCATTTGTCTCAATTACACCATTTTTCAATATATCATCTAATAGTTACAGCTAAGAATGAAATTACAGATAAAAAAAAATTATTTATGTGTTATTTTGTATTTCTGTGTAAATAAATATTTATGTTAAATAAAACAAAAATCTGTAATGTATTCGGTAATGGAGCCAACCGATGTCATCGAAAAACACACTGTTTGTACTTGACCTTAACCATGTCGGTCGTTCTTATTCTATTACGTGTAGCGACATGTTTCTTTGTTATCGTAGTTTTCGCTTTCGGCCGAAACTATTCATCCGATTTTTTTATTTCAAAAAGGGTTGAATTTAGAATTTTTTATATTTTCTGCACTGTACCTCGTTTTTTCGGTAAATACAATACATATAACATTTTTGAAATTTCATGTTTTCTGACCCCTGGTTCCAAAAATGATATAAAAAAATGTAAAAACCAAAAATAAGGTGAATTAGGGAGAACGCAAAAACTCTAATAAGTGCCGTTGTAATGATTCACCGACCACTCTTTTTTTTTTTAATTTTTGACCGATTAAATAACTTCCCCTATACTTCGTCCAGCTGTGGAAGTAAAAGTTATTATGTCAAGGAATACTACTCCAGGGATACTACTCCATTGTACAAAAAATATGAAAACTGACATTATTGCAGACATATTGTGAAATAATTCGAATGAACTTGAAAGAAATAAAACTTGTTTATTTATGGTATTGTCTAATTTCACCAACTATATTTACATGGGAGTACTTTCGGTATTTCTACCATCCTCAGCCAAAAGCATAAGAGATAAGTCCAGTCTTATCTCTTATGCTTTTGGCTGAGGATGGTAGAAATACCGAAAGTACTCCCATGTAAATATAGTTGGTGAAATTAGACAACACCATAAATAAACAAGTTTTATTTCTTTCAAGTCGTACAAAAATATGTCTTAAGAAGTTCTGAAGATCTGAGGACTAAGGAAGATACTGGATGATTTGATTTCAGACTGATAAAAAAATTGTACTTTTGATTCTCTACTATCCATACAATTTCATTATGCTTTGAATTAAAAAAACATCAGTTTTATTGTAAATCTTATTTATTATTAATTGACTTAAAAACCTTGATTTTTTTAAATGTTTAATTTCCGGTCGAGGGCAATTAAAGATTTTATAGGCCCTAAGAAGAACTTTTCTTGTATTCTCTTCAAGCTCCTGGATTATTAAGTTTCATTTTACTTTCCTACCTATACCTAATGTAAAGAGGATGTTATGTAATTGTCAAAAATTCGATGTTGAGTTTTCGCTGGAATTTCATGATTTCTGATATGATACAAAAATTACAAAAAAAAAAAATATCCGTTTTTCAGTGTATGATTAACACGATAAATCTGGTTAGAATTAATTTTTTTAAATGTTATATATGGATCCAGACGTCTATAAGAACGACACATACTTTTATTCAGTCAAATGTATCGATGTGAAATTTAAGTCCCTGCAGAATATACCTATAAATTTTCAGCCAAATCGAACTAAGTCAATTTATGAATTACCTGATGAAGACGTACTAAAAGAAGATGGAGACGAAAATGTATTTGGTTATAAATGATTCGAGATGAGTAGTAGATACACTACCGGTCATTCTTGACAAGAAATTTCATATATAAATTCAAAACGACATAAGCACGGCACCTATTAATTTTCTAAAAAATCGCCCGAAGAGAAGGATCGGAAGTAGGGGGCTCGAACCAAAACGCAATAACTGCCCGATGTATCGACACAGAAGCTATATAAGTAAACTTTTTCAGTCTACTACTGTCTTAGCAACATAAAATTCGACACCTTATATTAAGTCAAATTTTATTTCTGTAATGTCTATTCATATTCCCACCCAACACTGATCGCCTGTGGAAATAAAAAGTTTTTTCAGTGTACTATAATCTAAATGTAAGGTACATTTTTCAAAATTTATTTTTAATATATATGTATATATATATTTTTTTTCCTGGCTTTATGTACGGTGTATATTAGCCATGTCAATGTGTTATCTAGTTATTTACGACATCCATGGCCTTAGGAGGGAGTTCTATCTATGAAATAGAACTCACCCTGGACGGGACTCGAACTGGCAAACCATGGTGAGACCATGCGACCAAAGCCCTACGCTCTAGCCCGCACGGCCACCATGGCCCCCAATTTTTTAAAAATATTATTTATTTATTTTCTTACTTTTTAGTTATTTTCCTGCATTTTAAACCTGTAGTAGAACTTAAGATCACAAAGCAATGATCGAGGTCCTTACGGTTAAAAAGGGGATATCTAGGGGATAAAAAAACCTTGAGCATGCCGTCGTTCGGATGGGACGGAAAGAGATGATCCTGAGCCTCTGAAATGTAAGATGGTTGTTAAAAAACCCTACCCTAGGCAACTAAATCAGACTATGTAAAATTTAGGGCTCCCACAGTCGGGCTCACGTTCAACAGAGCGACGAAAGGGCGCTCTGGTAGTAGGCGATATGATCTCGTAGTTAAAGCCCGGGCATGAGTTACAAAAACAAACAGTTGTAGACAAGATGATGCGACACCTCATATTATGTCGGAACTTATTTAATTAATGCCTATATTCATATTCCCATAACACAGATCGCTTGCTGAAAGGAAAAGTTTGTTTTCTACTTTTCAGTGTACTATATATGAAATATAAGGAATATTTTTGATAAATTTATTTTTTATAATACATTATTATTATATATTTTTTTTTTTGCTTTTTAGTTATTTACGCATTTTTTTGCCAGTAGCTCAGAGGTAGCGAGCTAACCTGACGGAGGCCATTAGGTTTTTTATTTGGGAAATGAAAAAAAAACTTTGAGCACTCCGTCTTTCGGATGTGACGTTAAGCGATGTGGTGCCGAGTCTGTGTAATGTCAGCTACCTAGGTAACAAAATCTAAGTAGGCATAATTTATAACTCCTAGAGTAGAGTCAAGCTCATGTCAACGAGAGCGACGAAAGATTACATAGGCGATATGACCTTAGTAGTTCAAACCCGAGCATGAGTCACAGTAACTAACTCAACCAGTAAAATATATGGAATATTAGGTATATGCAATAATGTTCAGAAGGGGGAGGAGAAAAAAAAAAAAAATGAGATTGAAAATGATTTCCTTTAATAAAGAATGAGCTGAAAATAAATTGAAAGTATGATTCTCATTATTTTTTGCATATTAAAGAGGCCATATGATTTATAGACGTTATTTCGCTATAAACATCAATTGTGAGCGCCTTGCCCCTTCTGATCAACCAACCACTTTTTATACCCTTTCTAACGTAATACGGACTTTCAATAAAATAGTTTTATTATGCCAATAAACTGTTTTATTTATTTATTTTCATCCATACAACAAACTCCTGAAAGTTTTTAATTTTATTGTTTATATTAGTCTAATTATAAATTATAACAACTTGCTATTAACTATTAAGAACATAAAGAAAAGAACTTGTTAATTATATTTCTTTAAACGGTAAGATTCAGACAAATGTCTTCTTGTTCAACAAAAAGTTCTTTATCTTTTTTTTGTGAACCATTTACTTGTATTGAAATGAAATGAAAATTTATTGCTTATAGAGATACAAATCTCATAGCAAGGGTTGATCTTACTAGTTCACACATAAATAAAAATAGAAAATATAACAAACTTAATTAAACAAAAAATTAATTTTGGAAGATAGGTACAACATTATAAATATGGGCCGAAGTAAAGAAATGAAAAATACCAACTGTTGTGAAATGTGTTATCCTTCAGCCAACTAAGAAAAAAGTACCTGGTAGAAGCACTAAAGAGCCCGCAACCTCACAAGACCCTTTTCAACATTACAAACAACCAAAACCTCAATAATATTATACTATACATAGTAAGGGCGCTAAAAATTAGAGGACATTGAAGTTTTCAAATAAAATACCATTTTTATTTTTGTTTTAATTTGTTTATTAACAGTTAGGTTCTATATTACTTTGTATTTTATTATTATTATTATTTTATATTTTCATTTATTTGTACATTTTTTAAACTGAATAATGTATATATCAGGCCGAACCCTGAGCCTAAAAGATGTATTTCTTAAAGGCTAATAAAGAATTGATTGATTGATTGATTGATTGAAATGTGTTATATTGAAATGTATATGGTAAACGAGTGGGCAAATCATAATAAAACTGTTTTTCTAAATTTTAAACTATCAGTTGCGAAAATAAATATATTATTTATTTTTTCATCGTCATCAATACTTAACAATTTCATTAATACTTATATTTATTACCTTCGTCAGCTCTACGAGTTACATATTACATATATATACAGTTATATATATATATGTAATATATAATCGTATTCAGGGAAGCATGTTTGATGTTAGTATCTGTAGGTGTTAGCAAAAATAGGCGAAAAACAAGGTGTTATAAACCTTGTTAGGCTACCACCCACCTTTACCAGGAAGGCCCTCGGCAGCGAAGAGAAGTTACTACGATTATTTTTGTTGTTTCCTTTCGTTTTATTGTTTATTTTGTGCTTTGAGAATTTGTAGGTGGCAGGCGATATACACTTCATTAGTCGAGGTTTAAAGATCAGATTATATCTTCGGTCCATACACAAATGAGGTGTGTTAGTTTTTGGATATATAATTAAATATAATTTTATTTATTCCAAGTAGGTATGCGAATGTTTCTATTTTAGAAAAATAGATTTATTCAAATAGGGGCGTGGCCTAATAAATATAGTTAAGCTGAATCCCCACACCCCAATACTTTTTTTTTTTTTTTAATATTTAACAATGGACTTACATAGGGGCTCCTAAAACCTCATAATAAATATTGTGTCGATAAATAGGCAGTTTTTAGGGTTTTTAAATTGACTCTCCCCTGAACCCCACCTAATTTTCAGCCGATATCGCTGACATTTGACAGATTATGTCATAGGGTTTAATGTCAATAAATTAAATATGAAATTTCATGTTGACATTCATTACAACGGCACTTATTACAGTTGTTGAGTTAAGCCTCTCCCCTAATCCTCCACTTCCCTTTGGTCGATTGAATTGAATCGAAAAACAATAGATGTCGTCGTTAGAGACTTCTGGGTTCACGTACAAAATTTCGTGCCGATACATTCATTAAATTGGGAGTTATAGTGTTCACAGACACACATACACAAAGACACACGGAAAGACAGACAAGTATTGTAATCGTGCGAAAATCCAAGATTTCAACTGATTTTCACGTTTCAAGGTCCCCTGAATAAGTTTTGATAATTTTCGTGATGATATCGGTCTGTGCGTGCGTGTGTGTGTGTCTGTGATTGAAAAGTTGTGATCTCTCTACCGCAAAAAAGATTATAGCTATGAATATGTTTGGAATGAAGCAGTCACATGTCCTAACTTTGGTCGAAATCGAATGAAAATTGTGACTACTTTCCATTGAGACCTAACTACATTTCACAAGATACAGCTTATGTTTATGTCCTAATCAAGAACCTTTCGAGTAATAGTTTTAGAAAATATTGAAATACATAATTTAAATGAAATATGATTTTTTACAGGTAGTCCGGTTTTCGAGATACATGCCAAAAATCATCTTGAAATGTAGTTTTGAAACCCATATTTATATACGTTTCCTTGATTTACCATAAAATGGTAAGTCCTACCGAAAAATTTATTCCTACCAAAATTGTTCCTTATACGATTTCCAATCGCTGTTAGTTGGGGTTTTTGATTCGACCCCCCCCCCCCCCCCTCCCCCCCTAATATCTCCCTTCTCTTTGACCCTAAGACCGAGGAGGGAGAGAGATCGGTAAAAATGTGGTGGAACAGAAAAGTCTTACTATGGCCGCATTAATATGTAATCTTTACTTTTCATTAGGCTCTCTACTCAAGGTATTTTTCGAGTTGATTAAGCGGCTGACTAGGAGTGGGTGGCTTCGTAAAGAGCCGTGTCGGCTGGCTCCCGACCTCACCAGATGGAGCTAGGGGTGGCATATGCCTCACCCTAACGATTGTTTCACTCATAATTACCCAGGTGATTGTCCGACCCCTGCAGCACCTGGCCTCCCTTTCGGCTAATTCAATTTTATCATCCGTCTCTATCGTATATTTTTTTCCTCTGTTTTTTTTTTTTAACCTCAGAATTCCATAAATTGTCCGTTGGTAGTGCTTAAACAGTTTTTTTTTTTTTTTTTTTTTAAATATAGGTTAGGGTAGGTTTTATGACTCATGCCCGGGCTTCAACTATGAGGTAACATCGCCTACTACCAGAGCGCTCTTTCGTCACTTTGGTGGACATGAGCCCGACTCTACTGTGGGAGTCCTAAATTTTTATTCACCTAGGGCAGGTTTTTTTTATTGAGTACCTGACATCGTACAGGCTCAGGATGATCGCTTAGCTTTCATCCGAAGGACAGCGTGCTTAAGTTTATTTTACCTTCCAGACAAATAAACTAAGGGCCTCGGTCGGGTTTCGAACCCACGTTCTTGAGCAACTTAGGCTAAATATCAGACTTACAAAGGGGCTTCTGAATCAACATACTTTTTGTTTCGATATATTCATTACATCAACAGTTACCCAATAACTTTTTTGAGTCGAGCCCCGCCTTTTGATGTCGCCTTTCTCTGCATCCGATTTTGCGGAAAATTAATATATCTGGTCCTCTTCGGGTTTCGAATTTACTCATGAAATTTCGCATCGATACATTCATTACAACGACAGTTATTAGAGTTTTTGTATTAAGACCCCCTTCTCTTTTGTCGATTTGGCTAAAAATATTACTTATAGGGTTCTGGATACACATATAAAATTTCTGACGAATTACATAACTTCTCCTATACTTGGTATGGCAGCACTGGAGGCAACTGGCGGTGGATTTTCCACTGAGCAGCTAGTGGAAAAGTAAGTGATGATTTCAGGATCTTGTGTAAAATCGATCTTATCGAACGGTCCCTCCCGCCCACGGGAGACTCCCGGGAAGCAGTTTTCCCAGTAATTTTCGAAGAATCTCCCACCTGAGTCAGCCCCCGCTCACGCCCCCACTGGTACGGGGGCCGAAGGGGCGGAAAACCCCCCTCCCTCCGTTTTAATAACTGTGTTTAGCCTTCGAGATAAGATCTGGGTCCGCTATCCTGGCCTCTACTTTCCTATATTGCACCTAATCTGTGTCTACTTATTATTCCATATTCTAATGACTCCTGGAAGGGGGGTTCAATTTAATAAATGACTCAACCTTCCCCCTTCTAAAAAAACCAAAAGCCCACAAATTAAAATTAAACTACATTCGAATTTCTGACCGTAATAATTTTCCCTATACTTCGTATCACTGGGAGAGTATAAATTGTGTGTGTCAATAATATAGTGAACACTAGGAATGGGCGATAGTAGACAGTTGGCCACTATCGATAGTATCGATAATTCAGTAAGTTGAAGTTTTTCATGCTAAATATTTTCCAATTCCAATATTAAATTATATGAATATTTTATTTTTATTTTTTCATGTACATCTATATAATTTAAATTATTCTATTGTTATGGAGGATGAAAGGGGAATAAAAATATCTATCGAATAAGTAATTGTAGTTTCAAATCGAACCTTAATTTTATGGAAATAACATTTTCTGTCGAAAATAATCGCATTAAGTATAACACAAAAAAACCTTATTGTAGATAATCAAAAAACAATCAAGTAGGTACAATAGCACTAGATTCAACAATTTGTATTTCAATCAACAACTTTTATAAAACAATATCAAAAAATCAATTACCAATTTGTAAAACTTTATTGAACAATAGGCAGCGATCCCGCTTCTGCAGTGGATTGTTTGGTCTTGGGTGCCGGTTTATAAGTTCCTTGGGGGCGTCTCAAGAGGTGACCACTTAAATTGGGTTTGTTGCAACTAGTTTTGAATAAAAGTACATTTAACACTTTTCCCATCATCCTGTTTGATAAAAAAACTTCCACATTTCCGATTTTGGCGGCAGAATGAAATGAACACGCTACGCTTCACATTTCCAAGTTCCAAGTCCAACACACTAAATAGAGAAATAGAGATAAACAGAAAGGTTTTGTGTTCACAAGTGGCAAGCGTTGACTCAAAATATTCTAATATTTCTAGAAAACAATCTTTTTCCGATCAAAGGTGATTAAAATGGGCTGAAAAATTACGCAACTTATTTAAAAATATATATGAACATTTCGATAAACTTTTTTTTTTTGGTAGTTTTTTTTACGTAACGTATCCCTTTTAATGAAGGAAAATTCATATCAATAGTTACATGGACTATTGATGAAACTATCGATATTTATGAACTATCGATGTATTGCACATCCCTAGTGTAAATGATTACTTTCGATAGAATGAATATATCAACGAAATTTTATATATAGAAGAACCCCTATCAGGGGAGGGGGACTCAACTCAAAAACTATAATAACTGCCAATGGAACACGAAATTTTGTACGGGAAATGAAGTCGGATTTTTCATTTCAGTTGATTTTCAGTCAAATCAGGCGAAGTGAAGGGCTCCAATGTCAAAATGAAATCTGGAGCCATTTTGGTGATACAGTATCGAGAGGCCCAATAAATTTCAAAAACGTGAATCACCAACACGAATCACATACGTAAAGAATATACCTCATTTAGGACCTTTCCTCTTGAGTTGAGTAGTTATTGCTCTACTATGGAAATCTTAAATTTTACATATTCAATCTTAAATTTTGCAGGTTTTATTCCCCTAGGCTAGGAGTACCTGACATCGTACAGAGTCAGGTTCGTAGCTTAACGCGTGCTCAAGGTTTTTACACCTCCAAGATAAGTAAGCTTAGGTCCTCGGCCGGGTTTCGAACCGGCAATCTTGAGCTTAGTAAGAATTGGAATCAGTGGGTCCGAAAACATGACATTCCATTGAAATCTCCCCTCTCTCCAATTCTGTTAACGAAGAAAAACTGTGACATAACAAGACACAAGATACTTTGTAAATTCCCGGCAATGTACTTTCCCAGAACGAATTAATCAATTAAGTTTTACTCTCCTTCTAAAACCAGTCAACCATTTGGCCTGAAAATCAGTAGTTGATTTACTTAATAGCTTCGGAATCCTCATACTAAATTTTGTGTCGATATATTCATTATCTGAAAAAAATACTTAAAGGAGGATATTGCAGTTGACCTGAAAGCCAAAATCCTGATGAGCTGCGTCTATCCATCCATTCTATATGGCGCACAGACCTGGTCGCTGACACAGAAGCTGGATCGTCGTCTGGAAGTAAACCAATTTAGGATGATGAGGAGCATGCTTGGAATAAAGATAAGTGACAGGATAAGAAACAGCGAGGTTCTACGGAAGGTGAGGCTAAGAAGCCTCCAGAAGGAAGCACACTTGATGAAGTGGAGACGGGCCGGGCATGTGACAAGGATGGATTCTCGACGATGGGCTAAAGTCTGCATGGTGTGGATTCCTAGAGACAGAAGAAGAAGAAAAGGAAGACCTCGACTGCGGTGGAGGGACGAGATAGTGGAGAGAATAGGGGATGTATGGTGCACAGTGGCCAGGAACAGAGAACGATGGAACAAATGTGTAACAGTATTATTTAAGAAATAACTTTCATTTTTTACTTTTTGTTTTGTTTTATTTTAATTTTATTTTAAATCAAGAAGTAAGTTTTACTCAAGAAATAATTTAATTTAATTTAGGAACAATCGTTGAAATCTTTTCTGATTTCTTCTGTTGAAAGAGTAGTAGACTCAACACCTCCAAAAGGAGAGGCTTTTGTTCTAAAAGAATGTCAATAAGTAGGGGAGAAAAGTATGTTTACTTACTTTACTAGGACGGCCGCCATCTTGCTCTTTAGCCCTGCGCCAAAACATACTTTTCTCCCCTACTTCAATAAAGTTATTTTATTTTAATTTAATTTTATTATATTCATTATATCAGCAGTTATTATTTTTATTTATAGTCGTGTCCCCTTCCTCTGATCGGTCCTCTCCTTTGGTTGATTCACTGAAAATCGACAGGTTTCGGTCCTCATTGGGTCGTAAATCCACATATTTTGAATCAGGGAGTCAGAAGACATGAAATTCCTGTGCAAACTTAACATCGAATTTGGTATCAATTACTTAACTTCCCTGTGTGTACGAACTGTAAACTCATTTACATATTTGCTGATTAGAATACGATCACTATTCACCCTTCTGACACAAACATATAAAAACTTCGAAGATTTGAAAATAAGGTTCTCCGTACGGCAGTAACGACATGGCAGACTTCCTGCAGAAAGTCACCATCTCTCACCATGAAAGTCTGTCTATCTTTCTTCTCCTGCGGATTTTGTTTTTCCTATTATGATGATCATTTCTCCAGATTCTTATTTTCATTTTGGTGATCCGGTTTCCACAAAATAAAGTCTCTTCAGGCGGAACTTTACTCATCATCAAACCTTCTATGAGAATTGTTCTCGTTTTTTTTTTCAATATTAATTTTTCGGACTTGTCCCCCAGTAATCTGGACAGTGATACTTTGCCGTTGAAGAGGGGTATCGCGGATAAGGTGACCTTGACGTGATACCTAGTTCCCATTGATGGTTCGGTCTGGTCTCTGCGTGTGAGGAGCCATCAGGACTGGGTGCTGCGTGTACTCCCATTGAACCGTTCCGAGCACGTCAACTAGCGTGACACCTCGCGCGCCGTCCATTCACCACCTTGCCAGAGCGTGCGGACCTGTCTTTGAGGTGCATTGGTTGCACTGGTGACCTCTTCAAGATCATCCTCAACTTGGTCAGATCTTACGGAACTCCACTAGAGGTGGTAATGGTCCATCATTAGCTGTATAACACTTCCAAATTTGACCTTCATACCTTATACTTCCTAACATGACAGAAAATCACCATCCCTGATTGTTTCTTATGGAGTCCATACTCCAATCAAGTATCTTGCTGAGAGAATGTATCTCTACTATAATCCCTCTTCTAGAGAAGCCCTCATCAACTTATTTACTAAACATTGCATAACTTATCCTATACTTAGTAAAGCTGGGGGAGAATAGCCTTCTTCACATTAACTAATGATGGTTACTATTTAAATATACAAACACTTCTAGATACTGATGGTTATGTAGTAATTCCATGAAACCTGTCTGATGTTCAATATATTTTGAGATCAAAAAATAAATGGGAGAATCAAAATACATAGTTATTGTGACTCATGTCCGGGCTTTAACTACAAGGTCATATCGCCTACTACCAGAGCGCTTTTTTATTTCTGTGGTGAACATGAGTATTAACTCTACTCTGAGAGTCCTAAATTTTGCCTACCTAGGTTCATTCATCTAGGGTAGAGGACCTGTCATCGTACAAGCTCGGGGCCATTGCTTAACGTCCTATTCAAAGGTCGGCGTGCTCAAGGTTTTTTATCTCCCAGATAAAATACCTAAGGGCCTCGGCCGGGTTCGAAGCAGCAATCTTGAGTTCAGTAAGCTAACACACTACCTATGAGCTACCGGCGCCCTCTCACATCTATAATTTTTTTAAATTATCATGTGGTACATTACAATTTATACATGGCTCATAAGTTATTATGGACTCATACCCGGGCTTTAACCACAAGGTCATATCGCCTACTACCAACCCGACTTTACTATGGGCGTCCTAAATTTTGCGTATCCCAAATGTTTATTCACCTAGGGTAGGGGTCTTATAACAAATAACTGACATCGTACTAGCTCGAGATCATCGCTTAACGTCCCATCCGAAGGACGGCGTGCTTAAGTTTATTTTACCTCCCATATAAAATAAACTAAGGGCCTCGGTCGGGTTACGAAACCACGTTCTTGAGCTCAGAAGTCAAGCACGCATACCACTGAGCTACCGGCACCCTCAAACGTTATGTATAGTATAATATCTATAAAATAAGTTATTATGACTCATGCCCGGGCTTTGACTACAAGGTCATATCGCCTACTACCAACCCGACTTTACTATGGGAGTCCTAAATTTTGCCTATCCTAAATTTTTATTCACCTAGGGTAGGGGTCTTCTAACAAATAACTGACATCGTACTAGCTCAAGATCATCGCTTAACGTCCCATCCGAAGGACGTCGTGTTTCTGTTTACCTCCCAGATAAAATATACTAATGTCCTCGGCCGGGTTTCGAACCCGCGACGTTGAGCTCAGTAAGCTACCTCTCTCATCTATAACTTTTACTTTCTTATATATAGGCAGTATTGTAATCTTGCGAAAATCCGAGATCGACTGATTTTCACGTTTCAAGGTCCCCTGAATATGTTTTGATAGTTTTCGCGTTGATGTGTATTTGTGTGATTGAAAAGTTGTGAGCTCTCTACCGCAAACACGATTGTGCTTAAGCTATGAACTTGAATTAAAAAATGAAGTGGTCACATGTTCTAACTTAGGTCTGATTAGATTTCGGACGAAATCAAACAAAAACTAAGATCACTTTTCCTTATGACCTAACCAAAATTGTGTGGGCCCTTTACAGGACTTTCTTATACCAACCACAAATTGTTTATTTATATAATGTTTTAAATTATTATGTGGTACATTACAATTTATACATAAACTGTTTCGCCATTACACTATCGTTAGTTATAGTTAAAAAATAAGATGTACCTTTATAAGTAAACCTGAGTAATGCCGAAATTATTTTCTGGAATAGACAATATTTCAAAATGAAAATTTGTTTCATTTATTTGTTTTTGTATCTAAATTTGGAAGTATCCATACTGCCATTCGTTTCATAATTAGATATGGAAATATTAATTGAGAAAGGTGGCCATGATGACTTGCAAAGCCCCGGGACTCCTCGCCTCTTCATATATTCGAGAAGCTCGTTAGAGAAGTTTTGTATCGATGTAGCTGCTGTGTGTATTCATCTTGTCCCATGTTGTTTATGACCAGGGAGCCGCCTCCTCGAAATTAATTTATAAAGAGGATCTCAACACGCAGGGACACCCTTGGACTAGAAAACAGAACCACTTCTGTCTCTTCTCCAAGAAAGAAGAAATTTAGGAAGCAATCTGTGTTGTAAACATTGGGCGACGGGGATAAACGTCTGACGCTTAAAGGTAAAGAAAAAAAAAGTCGTCGGTGAATAACGAATTAATCAATTAAATTTTCGTTCCCTCTCCAAAACCAGTCGACAATTTGAGACATATAGGTTCCTAAATTCTCATACTAAATTTTGTGTCGATAAATTCATAACATGAGCAGTTATTATGGTTTTTGTGTTGAGCCCACTCCTCTGAACCCCACTTCCCTTCAGTCGATATCGCTGAAATTTGACAGGTTATATCCTCATTGCGTTTTGACTTCAAATATGAAATGTCATGTCGATATATTCACTAAAAAGCATCAACAGTTATTCGGTTTTTAGGTTGAGCCCCTTCTGATCTCGATTCTGCTGAAAATTAATAAGTGTCGCCCGTATGCGGTTTGAATACACATTTGAAATTTTGTGTCGTTACATTCATTACTACGTCAGTTATTAGTTTTTGCTACTTCCCTCCTCTTTGGCCGATTTGGCTGAAGACCAATAGGTGTTGTTCTTATGGGGTTTCGGTCACACATATAAAATTTCATGTCGATACATTCATTCTATCAGGAGTTATCTCCAATCTATCTCTATCTCCAAACCCAGTCGACCGTTTGCACTAATAATCAAGCTGACTTACATAAGGGCTTCTAAATCTACATACTAAATAAATTCAATTCAATTCATTCAATTACTCGATAAATTCATTACATCGGCAGTTATTTTTGTGCTAAGCCTCCCTTCTTATCCCCCCTTCCTCTTCGATCGATTTGGCTGAAAATCAATAGGTGTTGTTCTTTTGGGGTTTTGGTCACACATATAAAATTTCATGTCAATACATTCATTCTATCAGGAGTTATCGTATTCACAGACACAGAATCAGACAGACATATTTGGAAAATCGACCGCACGGAAAATCGTATCGAATTTTTGACCGATTACATAACTTCCCCCTATACTTTGTTTAGCTGGGGAAGTAAACAAATGTACACCGAATACTTTGCTTACATCAACTCCTAAAACAGTTTTTAAAACTATTAAAAACATCACTATATATTCGCAAATACTCAACTAGTTTCGCCGTGTTAAGGCATTATCAAGAGTTACTTACAAACTCACAAATGCCTTAACACGGCGAAACTAGTTGAGTATTTGAGAATATATAGTGTGAAGTTCGACAAAGAAATTGTGTATTTTAATTATCTATTCCTAGAATGGAGCTTCACAAAGTAAATCTGGAAACCATAAATTACTATTAAAAATATTTTTATGTATTAATGCATAAAAACTTTTGAAATTATTTCTCTCTTTTTTACAACAAATATATAACCAAATGCAAAAACAAGAGAGAAAGCAATAACGGTACCAAAAATTAAAAATAAATAAATAAAATAAAGACCAGTTGAAACATTTTGGTTGGTAGGTAAATGGAAACGAAAACATATATTTTGATTTAATGTTGGTATATCCACGGGGGCTGATTTATTGTGAGGGGGGGCAGTGAACAAACAAATATACAGATCCCGTGGGCTCACACACTAACTTATATAGCCCATTAGAATAGCCGGAGTTGGGTCGATTTGTCTTTAGGGGACCTGGTGAGACCACGTTTTAGTATGCACAGCCTGTTTCTCCCAGGCCAAACCTTCTGACAATTATGAAGAATGTGAGGCACCTTCCAACCTCCAACAGGAATAATTAAAATAAATAAATAAAAAAAAACTTGGTTCATTTTAAATGAGAAAAATAATGAAATAAATTAGAAAAGAGAAATTAATATATTCAATTTTCTTACGCTTAGGCTGATGAGTTAAACTCGAAAAGTGAAGCTAATAAATTGTAACGGTCAGAAGTTGTGGTCCTATGAAACGAAATTTTTATTCTGAGACTGAGGTTGCCTAAGAATAAATACAAAAAAAGTCATAAAGAAAAGAAACAATAAAATAAAATATCAATAAGCCCTAAGTAAGATAAGAGAAAAACTAAAATAGTTCTACTGTGGAAAAAAAAAAAAACATACTATAATAAATACTAGGTGTGCAATGCATTCTGCTGTTTGCAAAAACTGAGCTGAGTCAGTCTAAATTTATTGAATCATACTGTTAATGTGGTCCGTTAACATACAAGTAGTGCATTTGAAATGGAGCATATGAACCGGTTTGTTATAATTATTAGTAACTTCTCACCTTGTATGTTCTTTATGAATATAATAATATTTTAAATATATTTCAATAGAATTCAATGGATTTTTTGTAGACAACAGCTGTTTTTGCACAAAATTCTTTTTACTATGTGTTCTTTGTATGTTGAAGAATATTTTTGGGGGCCATGGTGGCCGTGCGGGCTAGAGCGTAGGGCTTTGGTCGCATGGTTTGCGGGTTCGAATCTCGTCCGGGAGTGAGTTTTATTTCGTAGATAGAACTCCCTCCCGGGGCCATGGATGTCTTAAATAATTATATACAACACATTGACATGGCTAATATGCACCGTACATAAAGCCAAAAAAGGAAAAAAAAAAAAAAAAAGAATATTTTTATCGAAAAAAAGTCGAAATTTGTACGTCCGCTTCGCCAGGATTTTTACATTTGAAATAGAAAAATTCTATTTTACCCGAGAATTTTGTCTCTCAATTGATTTCAATGGGGATTTCGTTTTTCGGTGATTATTCCCCCGTGGTATGTTCGATTTCAGATTTTTTTAGTAGTAAACCATCGTCACCGTGTCCACTACCATAGTGGCAAATTTCAATGAGATCGGTAAAGGGGTTTAGGAGGAGTACGAGTACAACGAAATACATGAGTCGCCTAAGAAAGAGCTTCGTAAACTCAGCTCAATAAATAATTAATTAAAAAACATAAGCAAATAATTAAACAACCTAATTAAGAGGAAAGTAAGGCTAAAATAAATATATTTATTCAAATTAAAAGACATAAAGGGATACATTTAAATATAAGAGAGGGGAGGATGCCCAGACGGTTTGAAATAATATTGATTTGAGAAAACTGATGTAGTAATAAAATAAAATGAATACAGAAATGGTGAGAATTGATGGTAAATGTAGGAAAATACAAAATAAAGGGGAATGAAAGACTAATCGGAGGGAATGTATATCGAAGAGGAATTGCAACAGAGAGTATTTGAAGTAAGTCACAGAAGGAGAGTGACGGACGGAGGAGGCTTGGACAAGGAACGAATCGTGGAAGGCAGATAAGGGACGAATGGCGGGATCTGGTGTGTCTTTGGTGGACGGAGGATTTGAATCGGAAAATTGGTTAAAGGTATTAGGATTTTTTGGATTTTAGGATTTGGAAGAGGAAGTATCCTAGGAAGTAGTCTCGGCTGTTGGAGGAATTGAGCTATTTCAACTGTGAGTATCAGGGTGAGTTGTGAACGGGGGGACATCGACAATAAATCTGACGTGAGTGTTCAGGATACAGTGGAGTTCGATATCGAGGCCCTTAATAAACAAAAAATAGTAAAATATATAAATAATAGTAATATTAAATAAATAATAAAAAGCCTGAGGGATGTTCGTCTGTCTGCC
This sequence comes from Aradus depressus, assembly GCA_963662175.1. Lineage (NCBI taxonomy): Eukaryota > Metazoa > Arthropoda > Insecta > Hemiptera > Aradidae > Aradus > Aradus depressus. The sequence continues at coordinate 41,214,343 of OY759214.1, forward strand.
CTGTCTGCCCTGAACCTGTTCTCAATTAAACAGAACAGTACGCAATAAACCTGGGTTGGCAAAATTTAGGATCCCCACAGTAGAGCCGGGCTCATGTCCACCAGAGCGGTGAAAGAGCGCTACTAGTAACTACCAATCCGATTATTACAAAATATTGTTGTCGAAGTTTTCATATGAAATAGACATGGTTTTCCCATAAAGAATGTCTCCAAAATACGAAAATGTAAATAGTAGTTTCCATTAAGCCCCGTTATTATTTCAATGATCTCGTGTACAGAGCAGGCCAGGTAAGTTGTGTCAGAGCAATATCTCGAGCTTTATACTCAATGATATGAAGTCGGCGTGATTGTTGGCTTGGTCCTGGCTCGGAAGAAAAGTTGTGTTGTGTGTGGAGTGGTGTAACACTCTAGGAACAGGGTTAGGAAGGAGAAGATGTGAGGGATGGAACAACTTGTAGGTTGTCACGGAACTGCAACAAGTGCACGCCATCACCAGAGGTCACGTCAACTGAAGTGTATGTGGACACGTGGAGAGCTGCAGTCGTCCAAGTTCTCATTTTGTAAGGACATAGACACCAGGTTGGATAAGTCAAAACTAATCAGAACAACGTCAACTGAAGTGTATATGGACACGAGGAGAGCTGCAGTCGTCCAAGTTCTCACTTTGTAAGGACATGGACACCAGGTTGGATAGGTCAAAACTAATCAGAACAACGTCAACTGAAGTGTATATGGACACGAGGAGAGCTGCAGTCGTCCAAGTTCTCACTTTGTAAGGACATGGACACCAGGTTGGATAGGTCAAAACTAATCAGAACAACGTCAACTGAAGTGTATATGGACAAGAGGAGAGCTGCAGTCGTCCAAGTTCTCACTTTGTAAGGACATGGACACCAGGTTGGATAGGTCAAAACTAATCAGAACAACGTCAACTGAAGTGTATATGGACAAGAGGAGAGCTGCAGTCGTCCAAGTTCTCACTTTGTAAGGACATAGACACCAGGTTGGATAGGTCAAAAACTAATCAGAACAAAGTTCAAAGGCCTATATCTCATACGTTCACATAACCAATAGTATGGATAGAGGGCGTACAACAAAACTGACCCCCATTTTCAATATCTTTATTATTATTTAACGAAACAAATATTATTTTTCATCGATAACAATTCGTCCTTTTCATATTCTGTTCTCAAAATTCTCAACACTCTTTAAAACATTTTGAGAGAAAATACAAGACTTTGTTCTTATTATGTTTTAAGAATCTTACCCCTAACTTTGATGGAAGGAAATTAAAGAGGAATAATTCTAGTTTATATCGATAAGAAATAATACTTGTTCGGTTAAATAGTAATGAAGGTATTGTAAATTGAATATAGAGGCCAGTACTGTTACTACACCCGAGTTAGAGATCATCTAAAAAATATTGACTTACCTGGTGGAACCCAAGATAATTTTCAATGGTGTGTGTCGCGAAGAAAACTTCACCTTCACAAGTTAGGATGAGCAGGAAACCGTTGAGGGCCTGTGAACAAGAAAGACACAATGTAAGCAGGGTGTGGAATTTCAATCATGACCTTGCAAGGTCGTTTCATTTCGGTTTGTACTGTCTTAGACAAAAACATCAACCCCTAAAACCAATCCAATTGTACATTTTTAAAATTCTTTTTAAATACTCACTCATTCAATACTAGAGAGTAGAGTAGATTTATTTGTCGGAGTTCAATGGCGACATATTTTTGGCCGTGCAATCACATATTAGATAGTATCGTTAAGGCGGCTTTCCTGTATTGCCGTTAGGACGACTTCTATAGTCGAGCCGTCGTCTCCCAGCGTCGCCTGAAGGTGTCTTGTTTGCATCCCCTAGTACACCCCTGTATCCGAGGCACCCCACACCAGGCCCCACACTTGCCACAGCCTGGGGCTGTCATCCTGTTGATGAGGTGACCATGGGTTAGCCGAGTGTGGCCTAGACGGACTGGAAACACATATCAAATTTTGTGTCGATTTTTATTTTTGTAAATTAATGAAAAACGAACAAGAAAAGTCAAAACTTATAAATAAAAAGCCTTCAGTGAATCACCAGCTGTACTTCCCCAGAATAAATCAACTAAGTTTTCACTCTCTCTCTAAACCCAATTTAGAAAATCAATAGGAGTCATACTCAGGTACTTATGTGTCATGCATTCGTTATAACAACAGTTATCAGAATTTTTTGTGGTAGCTCCCCTCTGATTCGGCCGATTTGGCCTTTAATTGATAGGTTCCTTTATTGGGTTTGGATTCAGATATATAAATATCGTGTCGATATATCATTCTATTGGGAGTTAGCTACAGGACACACACAAAGTTTTGGAATCAGAACATCGGAGATCATGAAAAAAAAAGTTGAAAACTCAACTTCGAATTTCTGACCGATTAAATAATACCCCATCTGGAAAAGTAAAAAAACAAAAATGGCGGCTGGATCATAATAGCGCTATGATTTGTCAGAGTCCTAATGCTGAGAGGGGGGTCACAAACAAAAAAAAACGAATGAAGGGGTGGGACAAATCTGGGTTCAAGATGGCTTCCCAGGGGTTGGATATGAGACCAGGGATGGAGGCACCGTCTCTCCTCTCTGTGGGGGCAAGGACAATTAATACAATATTGACTGGGGGCGCGCGCAGCCCCCGACACCCGCCTGATTTCACCCTTCCAGTTTCTCTGTATCTGCTACGGAGGGTCCGGGGGGGGGGGGGGGGGGGGGCTAACAATTAGCCTCCCCGATATTTTTTATTTCATGAAATTCTTGTTATTTCTGTTTTTGTCATCTTAAGCATCAAATTTACGCTGAATCAAACAATTCGAGTTTAAAAATGAAAAACCGAAATCATGGAGAAAAAAAATCACTGCAATGTACTTCTCCAGGACAAATTAAGCAACTAAGTTCCAAAACAGTTACCGTTTGGGCTAAAAGCCAATAGGATTACATGAGGGGTCAGGAATCTCATACTAAACTTTGGGTCGATACATTCATTACATCGGTAGATGATTTGAATTGAGCCGACTCCTCTGACCCTTCATCTCTTCGGCAGATTTCACGTAAAATTAATAGGTGTTGTCCTAATGGGCTTTTGCATTTAAATATAAAATTCCATGTCGATATAGTCATTACATCGGCAGTTATCAGTTTTTGCGTTAAGCCCCCCCGGTGTCGGGTAATATGAAATTTCGGTGAAAAATCGACATAGAATTTAGATGACTTCCCATATTCTTCGTATAGCTAGGAAAGTAAAAAACAATTTATCTTAGAAATTTTTAATTTTTATTTTCAAACCCACATTTTTAGATTCAGCGTAAAATGTTAGGCCAACCAAGCAATTTTCATAGAAATTTACATTAGCTGAAATTTACATGTATTCTCATGAAGATACCAAAAAAAAATCGGTTCCCCATCCTGTTGCCATCTTGTTGAAAAAAATTGAACAAGTAGTAGGTCCGATAAAAGATTTATAGATGATCTCGCACCAATCCGAACACGGCCCACCTGCGACCATCCCCGGCGCACGCAGCCATAAAAACGTAGATGCCCTGGTCCCTGTAGAGCTCTGTCGGCGGTCTACCCTAAGATGTCTATAACGAGTACCTGACATTGTACAGGCTCGGGACCATCGCGTAACATCCCATCCGAAGGACGCCGTGCTTAAGTTTATTTTACATCCCAGATAAAATAAAGTAAGGGCCTCGGTCGGGTTTCGAACCCACGTTCTTGAGCTCAGAAGCCAAGCACGCATACCACTGAGCTACCGGCGCTCTCCATTAATATATATATATATATATATATATTTTTTAAATATATTGTTATAATTACATTGTCTTCTTTTTCTTTTCTATATCTCGCACATTGGGACCTGATGAAAGGACGTAGGAACATCCCGAAACATCGTTGGGATAGAGACACTTCCGAAGAGTTTTTTGAAAAATAGTTATCTTAATTTTTATAAAATTGAAAAATGTGTCTACTTATTATAAATGTATCTATGTATTAATTTTTTTTATACTCATATATTTTTAAGTATTTATTTGTTCAGTTTTTATTAATTTCCTTTTACTTTTTTTAATAGTTTTGTTATTACTACTAATCATAGATGTGTTAGACTCAAGTAGTTATAAATCTAATTTATAAGCTATCTTAATTTATAAATTCTTTTGTCATATCATATTACCATGTATTAGTTTAACGAAAATTATTATTATTATTATTATTATCCCGAGCTCTCTCAGAGCGCCAAGCAGCGCAACCAGTACCATAGCAACAGACTTTTAAATAAATAAACTTATTAGACCCATTTCCCCGTCGATTCGGCGAACGGGTGTCCGTGGCCTCCACCGAAGGTCGGCAACCCAAAAAAAAAATTAAATTCCAATGAAAACCCAACATGGACTTTCTGCCCGATTTCATAACGTATTGCTGAGCAAGTAAAAGAAAAAAATTATTATACAACATTTTTTTCTAGATTATTAATGTATGTAAATATTAAAAAGACTGGTTTTGGGGAGTTTTATGAGGAACGGTCCGAAACTAGGAGCAGCGGAGCGTTAAGTAGTGTGAACAGAGGAAGTGGCAGCTGCCCCCAGATCTGGACGCAAGATATCTTCAGATAATTAAATTAAGTACCGTTAGATTAAACAAAACTATAACATAAACGAAAATAGGTTCAAAACGAAGAAGGAAACATAGGAACAACATTGTTGTACCGAAATGTATCCGGAGGATGGCGGTAGCTCAGAGGCAGGCTGCTGAGCACGAGATCGCATTAAAATTAGGGTTTTTATCAGAAGTGATAAAGTAAGCACAACGTCCTTCGGATGGGAAGTTAGGAGATGGACCCGAGTGTACTATGTGAGGTACTCGTTAAACCTAGGTGAATAAACAATGGAAGGCAAAATGTAGGTCTCCCATAGTCGCGGGCTCATGTCACCAAAGCGACGAAAAAGCACTTTGTTAGTAGGCTTTATGATTTCGTAATTAAAATCCGTCATGTGTCACAATGTCTAACTACAGTAGAACCTCGATTAACCGTGTCTCAATTATTCGTGTTCCCGATTAACAGTGGTGTGTAAGCAGTTACATAAGCATCAGCAACTGATTAGCCTTTCATTCATTCCTCTTACTCTCTATTTTTCTGCCCTTCTATATATGTTTTTATTATCTCTACATTTATTTCATTTATTCATTTTATTTTATTCATGAGACAGTTGTGAGTACATAAAAAAAAATATAGTTGGACTGATAGCTCTGTATTACTTATTTAAGAAGTTCACTATTATATAATACACTTTTTTTTTTTTTTTTTTTTTTTTTTTTTTTTTTGGCTTTATTCATAAAGATGCAACTGTTGCTAGGGGGCAACAACCAGCATCTATGTTGGTAGGTATGGAGACGTTGGCGTGAATGGCATGTGAGAGGAAGGCCACCCAGTGGTAGGTCCTCGGGACGAAAATTTATATTAATTATAAGGACAAGGGAAAAAAAGAAATAAATAAAATAATAATAATAATAATAATTAAAAAAAATAAATAAATAAATAAAAAGGAATTGAAAGACAACTTTGATGGAATGGGTAAGAGAGATGAGAAAAGTGAAGGAAAATAATGTAAAAGAATAAAAAAAAATAAAAATATTAAGAACGAATAGGAATTAAGGTGGCAGTAAGTCGCGGTTCCACCTCCTCTTCAACCTTCGTGGGGGGTTTTGTGGTAAGTGTTGTGAAGATAAAGTACGTATTTCTGGATTTGTATGTGTGTAAAGTTTTCTAAAAAAACGTATGTAAATAGTTTGTATTGTGTCGGGTACTGTGTGTATCATAAGATCGTTATGAAGTGTTCTGTTGTTTATGTATGGGGGGCATTGTGTTATCAGTCTGAGGGTTTTTGACTGAAATGCCTGAATTCGTTTGATGTTGGATGTTTTTGCTGAACCGTATATCTGTGATCCGTATGTCCATAATGGTCTAAGTAAGTAAGTATAACAGTTCCGTTTTTGTGTCATGTCTACTTTTGATCGTCTATTTAGAAGTCCGTAGAGTATTTTGAGTCAACGGTTCAGCGTGTTTCGTGTGTGAGGATTCCATGTCAGTCTTCGATCCAATGTCAGTCCTAGGTATCGTACAGTATTAGTTTGAGGGAGGGGCTTGTCGTAGATGAAAACGGGGGGGCATGTTTCTCGTCGAAGTGTAAATGTGTTGTGCTGTGATTTTTCTGTATTTAGTTTGATTTTCCATGTGGTGCACCAGTTTTCAATTTGTGTGAGATGGTGTTGTAGTGTAAATGAGGCGTGTATGTGAAGTTGAGCAGCAGCTAAGATGGCGGTGTCATCGGCGTATGTAGCTGTCATTGTGTGGATGGAGGTGGGCATGTCAGATGTGTATATTGTATATAATAAAGGAGCTAAGACAGAACCCTGCGGTACACCCGCCAATATGGGTCTTATTGAGGAGATAGCAGAGCCCTGACGGACGGCGAAGTATATGTTTGTTAGATATGAATGAATGATTAAATAATATGTGTGAGGAAGCAACGGTCTCAATTTATAAAGAAGTCCCGCGTGCCAAACTCGGTCAAAAGCCTGACTTACATCAAGGAACACATACACTATTTAAATTTTAAATAAAAGTAATTAATAAAAAAATAATAATGATGTATCAGTTCAACATATATTGATTTCTAAGTTGAGGAACGCGGACATATTGTGGAATTTGTAATAAATAAAATAAACTTATTTTTTGAAATATTGTTAAGACCAATTAACTAGACCTGACGATGGAGTAAGGCCGAAACCGGTAGTTTTATTTTTATAAATATCTTTAGTGGAATAGACAATATTTCAAAAAATAAGTTTGTTTTATATATTGATTTAACCACAACTAGTTTCAACAGTTAAGCTGACATCTTCAGGTGGTGAATCTGAACAAACAGAAACCAAATTAGTCTATTAAAATCTAGACTAATTTGGTTTATGTTTGTTCATTATTACTTATTTAACAAGTAAGTCCACTACATCCGCCTACCACCAAGAAATATAAAGTAATTATTAGTAAAATTAAACATAAATTCATGTTTGAAATTGAGGGGAAGAAGGTTAGTTGGAACATAAATTTGAGACTGGACTGCTTGATACATCTCCAAGTCATGGACAATCCAACCGGTTTTTTTTAGAATTATGTCCTTTTTTATTATATTCATTTTATAATTACGTTAATTTTAAAATAAGATAATAAATATAAAAGAGACGGTTCTGTTTTTGTTTCGAGCTACCAGTTTCACGTCCTACTTCAAAAACCGCTCTCGTTGTATGTACTCAATATATTATATATATACATATAAAACTAATGCCAGCTATCAAGTCCATTTATTTATTTATCTTTTTAAATTTAATACATTGCTTCTTACTTAATCTATAGTAGGTATAAAGAAAAATTGTTATCGTGCGAAAATCCGAGATCGAGTTTTCGCGATGATGTCTGTATGTGAAAATGTTTGTTTACCTTCTTCCCACTGTACATGTCTACTATGAGCTTTTTTAAATACTTTTGATTTTTCCATAATTTTATTACCGTTTTCTCTCTGCTTTTCTTCTCATTTTTGAACATTCTTGATCACAACAGATAAATGTCAGTTACAATCTGAGTTTCAAGTTTTCCTGTAGTACGTGTCAAAAAACTATTCAGGGAATTATACATTAGGTTTCCAAATGGGATTGATTCCTTAATTTCTTTTTAATTTTTTACTTTCTTATACATTTAGTATAGATCCTGAGCATGTGACCATTTTTGAGGATGTCTGTCTGTGCGCATGCATGTCTGTGTGTGTATGCTCTGATGCAGAAACGATTGTAGCTATGAACGAGAAATTTAGAATGGATCAGTCACATATGCTAACTTAGATCTGATAGATTTTAACCGAAATTGGACGAAAATTAAGACAACTTTACTTTGGGATCTATTATTGAAAAAGATGAAAGTAAGGCAAAAAAGAAATATATAAGTAATATGGGCAACACAGAATTTTTTTATACCAACCACTTTTGTACAGATCAGTCTCCCCCCTCAAATTCATTTCATATAGTCTTGACATTGAGTTTAAATATAAAGTAGATTTTGATTGACAGAAAAATAATGTTAAGATAAAGAACAAGTAAGAGAAATTTAAATTATTTAACTGTGATAAATATATTATAGTTGAGGGCGCCGGTAGCTCAGTGGTATGCGTGCTTGACTTCTGAGCTCAAGGTTGTGGGTTCGTAGCCCGACCGAGGCCCTTAGTTTATTTTATCTGGGAGGTAAAATAAACTTAAGCACGCCGTCCTTCGGATGGGACGTTAAGCGATGGTCCCGAGCCTGTACGATGTCAGGTACTCGTTAAAGACCCCTACCCTAGATGAATAAAAATTTAGGGTAGGCAAAATTTAGGACTCCCACAGTAGAGTCGGGCTCATGTCCACCAGAGTGACGAAAGAGCGCTCTGGTAGTAGGCGATATGACCTCGTAGTTAAAGCCCGGGTCTGAGTCATAAAACCTAACCTAACCTAACCTATATTATAGTTAGTTATTATGACTCTTTTACTCTGGCTTTTAACTGTGAGGTCATATCGCCTATTACCAGAGCGCTTTTTCGTCACTCTGTCAAGTCATGAGCCCGACTCTACTAAGGGAGTCCTAAATTTTTTTAACGTCCCATCCGAAGGACGGCGTGCTTAAGTTTATTTTACTTCCCAGATAAAATAAACTAAGGACCTCGGCCTTTCAGAAGGCAAGCATGCATACCACTGAGCTACCGGCGCCCTCTCTCTCTCTCTCTCTCTCTATATATATATATATATATAATTTTATATGTAATCGACACATATACATATTCTGCGAAATCAGCAGGAGGCCAAGGGAAATTAGAGGGTGAATTTCTACACGAAATTTAATAAAAGGATTTAGAAGTTCCTGTGTAAGTCAACGATTGAATTTTAGCCAAAACGTTCGATTGGTGTTAGAGAGAGAACGAATACCTAAATGATTAATTCGTACTGGAGAAGTACATTGCCAGTGATTCACCGACGATTTTTTCTTAGGTTTAGGCTCTCAATTATATTTTTTTATGGCCTAATATGAAAGTATAAGGTGGGTGGGTGGAAGATGATGGTTTGGAGGTAGCGCCTGCGGAAGAGTGTATCGACTAAGCCGGGAGGACGGGTGCCACGTGGTATCAGTGGTGATTAGCCGTCCCTCCTCAGATTGGCCCGCCACCGCCGCCGGCGGGACCAGCGACTGCGCGGCCTCTAGATCAATATAGCAGTCTATCGACCTACCCTGCTCCACCGCCCACCGCCGCCGCACAACTCCCCCTCCTACATTTGTGTATCAGAGGGGCCTCCATGGATTAGAGTGACTGCTAAGTCTCAGAGAAAAAAAGTGTTTAGTAAATCAGCGGCAATGTATTTCCCCAGAAATAATCAAATAGATTTTTGCACAACTCAATCACCAATAGACCGTTTTAGCTTAGGAACAATAGTTGACTCACAAAGGGACTTCTGAATCCTCATACTAGAGGTTTTGTCGAAACATTCGTTACATCCATTTGATCGATTTTGCGGAAAATTGATATGTGTCGCCCTTACGGGGGTTTTGAATTTACAAACTCAATGTCATGTCGATGCATTCATTACATCGGAGGTTATTCGAGTTTTTTGTTAAGTCCTCCTAATCCCCTTCATTCTTCTGGCCTATCTAGCTGAAAATCAGTAGGTGTCTTCCTTATAGTGTCCTAGACACACCTATAAAATTTCGGATCGAGATATTCAGGCTTTCAGGAGTTATATTCACAGACAACCAGACAAAATCTTTTTTTTTTTTAATCAAAAAAAACATTGAATTCCGAATATAATTGAAGTATAAGGTATATTATTGAAAAACTTATAAAAAAACAAGTTTTCAATTATTTTCTATTTTCTTACTCTTTAGTTATTTACTTGCTATATCAAACCTACCATAATAAAGCTCAGGATCGCAGTTTCTAAGGTTTTATTATCTGGGACGTTAAGCGATACTCTCGAGCCTGTGAGGTATTCATTAAAGACCTACACTATGCAACTATGCCAGGTTAAGACTTTCAGATTAGAGTCGGGCTCATATTCATCACTGCAAAGAAAGTGAGCCTTGGTAGTAGGCGATAAGACCTCGTAGTTTAAGCCCGGGCATGGGTCACAAAACAAACAAACAAAAAAATCTATCAAAGCTGTTGATTTATAATTAATTTTTTTTTTTGTAGGCAGGGAAAGCCATCTTTGAGAAACAGTAACTCTATGCACGTTAGTTCTACGTCAGAAATTTTATAAGGAACATTTTTAGTATTTTTATTTATTTTTTTACATATTCACAACGACAACATTTGTCACTAGTGATCGTGATGATGTGCTGTGGCAAGTGTGTCGCTGTACTGCTGAGGTACGTGACCGAAGAGGAGTCCAGGCTAGTCCTGGAGCAGGTCCCTCTGCCATGCCCGCTTTAGACGTCTTGGTGGGCACTAGTAATGAACAATTTTTTCATAGGAGCAACCGTTTTCTCATGAACGAAACGAACGTCTGAAAAAACTATGGATAGACAGTGAGTGAACCGCTCGACTAGTCTAGTGAAATTTTGATATAATGCATTATCACCAGGTTGAGGTAAATGTACCAAATTCAGCCTTCTATCTCCAGTTGAAGTTATTGAAAAGCGATCAGCAAAGATTTCACAAAATAGATTTAATATTCGTTAGGTATTCGCAAATAGCAAAAAATATTATTAACGAAATAAACAGACGAATAATAGCCAATTTGAGAGCACCGGTAGCTCAGTGGTATGCGTGCTTGCTGAACTGATGATTTGATGATGGTTCGAACCCCGGCCGAGACACTTAGTTTACTTTATCTGAGAGGTAAAATAAACTTAAGGACGCCGTCCTTCGGATGGGAGCCTGTACGATATCAGGTTCTCGTTAAAAACCCCTATCCTAGGTGAATGGAAATTTAGGGTTTGCAAAATTTAGGACTCCAGTTGGGCTCATGTCCACCAGAGTGACGAAAGAGCGCTCTGGTAGTAGATATGACCTCCGTAGTTAAAGCCCGGGCATGAGTCATAATAACTAAGCCCGTTTCATCAGAACTATTTCTATGTACTCTTCAAAATTGAAATATTTATACGAAGCCTATTCAACTCCTTAAAAAGAGGGTGACTTTAATGAAGACAGAAGGAAACGAATAAAAATTCAGTTTTCGTGACAGAGCTGAAACGTGTTAAATAATTAACAAGGGGGCTAAATAAAGAATGAATGGGTGGGGGAGGGGGGGGGGGGGGGGTGGGTTAAAGACTTAACGCCAACACTCCTCACTGTCTGACCCAACACAAATTATAGCATATCTTATTATTTACAACACTGTAAATACAGGGAAAAAAACAGGATTTGTAACTCTTTATAGGGAAAAGAGGGTAAAAGTGGTAATTTTTTATTTGATCAAGAAGTTCGAAATGAGACAAGTACTATTCGAAATAAAAACTTTTTTTTTAAATCTAGGATATAAATGCCGTTCTTCGGATTGGACGTTATTGCTGATCCCGAGTGCGATGTCAGATACTCTTTAAACTCTCGTGAAAGTAAAATTTACGACTCCCGAAGTAGAGTTAAATATTGTGACTCATGGCTGGGCACTAATTACGAGGTCATATCGCCTACTACTAGTAGCGCCCTTTCGTCTCTCTGGTGGACATGAGCTCGACTCTACTCTCAGAGTCCTAAATTTTGCCTACCCAAGTAGCTACCTGAGTAAATGTCTTTAACGAGTTCCTAACATCGTACGAACTCGGGACCACCGCTTAACCTCTCATCCGAAGGACGGCATGCTCAATGTTGTTTTCACATCCCAGATAAAAAATCAAAGAACTTCTTGATCAAATAGTTTACCCTATTTTTCCCACAGTAGAGTCGGAAATTACCCAAGATTACGTTGGTTGGACCACGTAGAGAGAATGGAAGGAGGAAGACTCCCTAAACAAGCCCTCTACGGTAAGCCAGGCGATGCCAGGAGAAGAGGAAGACGGAGACTCCGTTGGCTGGACGACGTCGAGGCGGATCTCCGAGTGTTGGGCATCAGAGGATGGAGGGAGAAAGTTTTGGATCGAGACGAATGGAGGAGGATTGTGACGGAGGCCCGGGTTCTTTCAGGACCGTAGCGCCGCAGGAAGAAGAAGAAGAAGAAGAAGAAGAAGAGTCGGAAATAAAAATATATATTAAAATTCTTCTCTTCAGAGCATTCAACAGCTTAACAGCCGCTGCCCACTTGTATATAAAATAAAAAAACTTCTTGGAAATTGCGCAATTAACAAAAAAAAGTAATTTTTTACTGGATCCCCTCACATGTGGGAGTCGAAGAGAACGATGCAGCTGATAAATTGGCAAAGGAAGCAGCAACGTTGCCTGGAGAAGAAAAGGTAGTGACGACAATACCAGACCTGAAGAACTGCCTGCGTCGCAAAATAAAAGAGACCTGGGCCTCTGTGTGGATTAACATCAACCTAACAAATAAACTTAGGTCCATCAAAACAAATATAGCTAAATGGCAAAGCTCCGAAAGGCAGAATAGGCAGGAGGTGTGTCTGATGCGGCTCCGTGTAGGCCACACTCGTCAAACCCATGGCCACCTCATCAACAGGGCGACGGCCCCGGGGTGTGGCAAGTGTGAGGCCTGGCCTCTCACAGTAAGCCACATCCTGGAGGAGTGCCCTGGATATGAGGAAATACATGGGTTTACGAACAAGAAACCTACATGAGAAGCTCGGAGATGAGAACTCGTCTATAGAAGCTGTCCTATCCTCAATGAAGACTAGTCACCTCATCGAATTAATCTAATTACTTGTACGGCGTCAAAAATCTAGGGCATTGAATGGCGACAAATAAAACTATTCTATTCTATTCTATTTTAAAATTCGTTGCTATGTGTTTCGCCGTGAGGCGCTGTAACTTTTGTCGCATTGGTCCTATCTCAAATCTGATGACACATTTGCTACTGGATATTGAATAATAAATATTTTCGGAAAACTAATTTTCGGCAGGACTAACAATTTTCGGGTAAATGAAGGAAACGTCAAGAAATATGTGTTTCAAAACGACATTTAAAGACAATTTTCGGCATATATCTCGAAAACTGGACGCCTTTAAAATAATCGTGCTTCATATAACATGTGTCTTTCAGTTTTCTCCACAACTTTTATGAGAAAAGATTTTCGATTAGGACAAAAATATAAGCAGTATCTTGTAAAATATATTTGGACGCCGTATTAAAGTGGTCTCAATTTTCGACCGATTTCGGCCAAAATCTTATCAGATGTAAGTTAGCACATGTGACTTTTTGATTTCAAATTCATATCTACAATCGTTTCTGCGTTAAAGGTATAGAACTTTCGAGCAAAAACAGAAACACGCACACAGACTCATGTAAATTGTCAAAATGTATTCAAGGGACCTGGAAACTTGAAAATACGTAAAAACTCGACTATATTTCTTTCTTAAAATAATAAATTAAACACTATGGAAATGACTAACCTTACGTAGCTTTTGCAAGCCCAGACTTTTTGTTATTACATATTATACATTATATTTAAGATCGCTGACTAATTAACTGAATCGAGGGCGCTTGTAGCTCAGAGGTAGCATGGTTGTCTACTGAGCTCAAAACTGCGGGCTCGAAACCCGGCTGAGGCCCTTAAGTTTATATCTGGAAAGTGAAGAAAATCTTGAGTACGCCATCCTTCGGGTGTAACGTTAAGCAATGATCCCGAGCCTGTATGATGTTAGGTACTCGTTCATCAAGACCCCTACCCAAAGTAACTAAACAGACAGTAGACAATATCACCTTGTAGTTAAAGTCCGGGCATGAATTACAATAACTAACCAACTCTAACTGAATCAATTCACTTATAAGTGTAAAATGGCTAATATCATCAACTACCATTAATAAAATATTGAGCAACATTCAGGCCAATAATGCCATAAAAAGATATAAGTAAACCTGTCTACTACCTGTTGTCATTTGTTTGCATGCACATATAAAATTTCATGTTGATTCCATCGGGAGTTATTATGTTCACAGACAAAGTTAGGCAGTTTTTTTTTTTTTAATTTTTGGATTTAGGAGGTTAAAACATGAAATTCCGTTGAAAACTCTGCATCGAATTTCTGACCGATTACATAACTTTTGCTATAGGTACTTGGTATAGCTGTGGAAGGGAAAATGTCTTGTCTTTCCGTGAGTGAACACTCAAATACGACACATATTGATTTTCAGCTAAATCGGCGAAAGAGGGGGAGGGGTATTATCCCAAAAAGTTTAATAACTGATGCAATGAAGGAATCGACATGAAATTTATCTAAATTTTTTGGAGGGTAAGCTAAAATTGATTAATACCTTCTATTACTACACTGCCATTAACTCACCGACTATATATTTTTTTTGTTTATATTGGTAAATATATTTAATGAAAAATAAAAAGTGTAAGATAGAGATAGAAAGTGAAAGTAAGTATATTAAAATGGTAATCGTAGAAAAAATTGATTGTCTCGATTTTCAATGCAATCGGCCAAAAGGTAGGGAGAGATCTAAGGAGGGGATTCAACTCAAAAACCCCAATATCTGTCGTGGTTTCAAAAGGAGAGCGAAAAATTAGTTGATTAATTCACCCTGGGGAAGTACATTGCCGGTGATTCACCAATTCATGTACAAAAGCTAGGATACCAATTTTAGAAGGGCTCTTTTCTCTCTGCCTACCTACCTGTATTGATTTGTCAGGTTCCCATCCATACCTCTGCCTGCCTCTGACCTCAATACTCAAATTAGAAGCATTATAGACAAATGCCAAAAATATCTTCTTTGTCCGGCGGGTGTACGTACATATGTCTATATGCTACCCTATGACCGGCGGGTGTACGTACATATGGATTCATGTCTGTATTTAAAAGTCATAGAAACGACTGTAAAGATCCTGAATTGGGTCGTGTACTGTGTTGATCGTGAGATGAACTGTTCTGATTCTTAGGCATTGTGTTTTTTGTCTGAGAAACGAATACGTTTATATTAGAGATTATATATTTTAGCCGAACATAAATTTGTGAGCCAATATATCCAAATTGATTTGAATAAGAATGCGTAGCAGCTACATTTTTGATTTATAAAAAGAAGTAGACAACAACGTCTTTTAATACATTCGAAAGATGTCTTTAAACACATCGGGAAGACGTCATGTAACACAGTGGGAAGACAACGTCTTTTTACACAGAGGGAAGATGTATTTTAACACAGTGGCAAGATATCTTTTCACACAGTGAGAAGACAGCGTCTTTTAATACAATCGGAAGATGTTTTTAATCACATTGGGAAGAAGTCATTTAACACCGTCCCCACTGTGTTGAAAGACAGACAGATATCTTCATATCTTTTAACACAATTATCTTTTGACATTAGAATGGATTTTTGCGTGTCTGAAATAAGGAAGGATTTGATGCTGTTTAGTGTATTACAGGTGACACGTGTATGAGGGTTCCAAGCCAATCTTCTCTCCAAACTGTACTAAATATCTGACGATGTTTGTATGAAGGAGGGGTTCGTTGCATATAATAACTGCGGAACATGCATTTTGGTGAAAGCGTCGAGATGTGTTCGTATTAAGTTTAATTTATCAAGTGCATAGCTGGGCATGTCTGGTCTAACAGAGTGTAGAACAGTGGTGAGAAAATATATCCTCGCGGCACGCCTGCCAATATGGGCTACAACGATAAACAGCAGAGCCCCGTAGTACGACAAAAAATCTGTATGCTAAATATAACCCCATTATATGTTATATTTTGTAATTATATACTTTTTTAACCTAATTGTTTATATTCTTCTTATCATTATTATTATTATATTATTTTATATTTTTATTACTATCGTTGTTATTATTTTCTCATTGTACACATAGTTATTATTTTGTACATATTCTTCATGACTTCACGGAGACATTATTATTATTATTATATTTATTTTTAATTTTTATTTATTTATTTTATTTTATTTTTTATTTGTTTATCATTTATCATCGTACATAAATTGTTCCATTACCTATCGTCAACAAATTTGCTTATGGTCTGTACGTACCGATTGTAAATATGCATAATAAAATATTTATTTTTTTATTACAGAATAAAAAACAAAAACAAAAAAAAAGATCACCCCTCCAGGCTATGAAATCCAAAACCTCTGGGAATGGGAAGAGTCCAAAATAAGGAGTTTGGTTTCTTAGACTCTTTCCCGGGTTTCAACTATGAGGTCTTAATGCCTACTACCAGAGCGCTCATTCCTAACTCTATTCTGACATGAGACCAACACTTAATGTACCACATCCAAGTGTGCTAACGGCGCACCCTATGGACTCTCTTACCGTCCTTTTTGCACTCCCGACTCGGTCAGAACCACTGTAATTGTAGACAGTTCAATAAAACTATTACAAACTGTAGTATACACTCCACAAGACAATATACAATTTGTAGTTGTGTCGTGTTGGTGTAATTAGGGTGCGGGGATCGCCAATTAAAGTGTGTCCCTGGAATGTGAATGGGGAGGGGAAGAGGGGGGAGGGGGGGGGGAAGGGGGCGATAAGGTGCCTCGATATATACGCCCCCTCCCCGCTCTACTTTATAATGAGATCCCGGTAAAAAGCACATAAATCTACAGATGGTATCGCTCGCTCCCAGCTCCCGTGTGCCATACTTACCTCCAGTCCACTCTGCCTCCCCGTCCCGCTCCCTACCACCTACAGATAACGTTTTTCCCACCGTTCCTTATTCACCTGTTTATTTTCTGTGACCCTACTATTTTTTTTTTACTTATCCAGATAAAAAAAGTACAAGGGAAGTTATATAATCAGTCAGAAATTTGATGTCGTTTTTTGCTGTAATTTCCTGTTTTTCAACCCTTATTCCTCTCTAAGGGGGAGGGCGCCGGTAGCTCAGTGGGTTCGTAACCCGACCGAGGCCCTTAGTTTATTTTATCTGGGAGGTAAAATAATCTTAAGCACGCCGTCCTTCGGATGGGACGTTAAGCGATGTCAGGTACTCGTTAAACACCCCTACCCAGGTGAATAAAAAGTTAGGGTAGACAAAATTTAGGACTCCCAGAGTAGAGTTGGGCTCATGTCCACCAGAATGACGAAAGAGCCCTCTGGTAGTAGGCGATATGACCTCGCAGTTAAAGCCCGGGCATGAGTCCTAAAACGTAACCTAACCTAACCCTTATTCCAAAAAAACACAGACTATATCGGGGTCGCAGCCGCAGTGCGTGCTGCAGAGGGTGTATGGGCACTAGGGTAAAAAATGAAGTAACCAAATATACAATGTGTCGACGCGGGGGCGCCATAGCCGAGCAACCGTCAAATTGCTGCAACAAATTACACACTTGTAGGCCTTACACAGTGAAATCTCTTCTAACGGACACCTCTAGATAGCGAATAACTAATAACAAAATTTCTATGGTCCCGGCTGCAGACCACTCAAATCAATTCTTAGTTTACCTCTCGATAACGGGCCCTCTCTTAACGGACAGCCTAAAATGGTCCCATGCGAAAAATAAGGCTTAAGTTTATAATAGAGAAAAATCTAGCTCGCGGACTTAGCGGCAAAGTTGGGAATGCCGAGTAAGAGCCAAAAATCCCCGTTTCTGGCTCTACGATACAGGAAAAGGCATTCGAAGTCGCCGAAATTTTAGGGATTTTAAATTTCAAAAGAATTTAGAAAACGACATCTCGATAACGGACGATGTCCGCTATAGAGAGGTTTCACTGTAACTCCTGAAGAGCACCGGTTTGAGTTCGATGGATTATACCTACTACGGCAGAGTGAGATCTCTCAAATGCGACCACTCCCGCTCGGATCGACAAAAGTACTACCGAACCATTCCTTTGTGAACGCCGCGCGCGAGGCTAAATTTAGCTCTGATTGCGTCATGCGTGTCGCGACAACGCGCGCCATTTGCGCACACGACACATTCGTGATGGAGTAATGACTTCTTTTCTCCACATAACTATACCAAAGTAAGGCGCGCGGGTAATATGGTTGCTCCACTCAAAAACCCTGTTTTGATGTGATGAATATATCCACACAATATTCAGTATGATGATTCAGAAGCAGCTTTATTTGTCAACTATTGATTTTTACCCCGAACGATCTATTGGTTTAATTTATTCTGGGGGTTGGAAAATATGAAATTCCGGTGAAAACTAAAAATGGATTTTCAGGGCGATTACGTAACTTCCCCTATACGTCGATTAGCTGGGGTAGTAAAATATAATTGTAAATTAAACTAATATATTTCCTGGTCACTGGCGGAGCCTTGAGGACTGCTGTCTTCATGGTAGATTATGAAACAGGTGGAATAAAACTACCTTCAAGAAATTAATAAAAAAATTTAAAAAAAAATCCTATAAAGTTAAATTAAATTAACTACTTTATTACATCCTTAATAAAGAAATTGTTTAATTATGTACTTGGTTCATTAATAACTATCCTGTAACTCATTCTTTCAATTATCAATCTCTTACTTACCTCCCCAGGTATACTAAGTTTAAGGGAAGTTATTTAATCGGTCAGAAATTCGATGCCGAGTTTTCAACGGAATTTCGTGTTTTCTCTTGATGCCGAAAATGAGAAAAAAAAATCGGTGAATCACAGGTAATGTACTTCCCCAGGACGAAATAATCAATTAACGTTTTGCTCCCCCTCCAAAACCAGTCGACCGTTTGGGCTAATATTCAATAGAAGACCTACATAGGGCTTCTAAATCCTCATATTATAATGATGTTCGTCAATATTTACAAATTATACATACTCGTACTTACATTTAATTATTATAAAGGACCTAGCCGGATAGGAGTACGAAAACTGCCCCTAACGATTTTCGAATGGGCAATTGACCGACAATTTGTACATATAAATTTCAGCTTCCAACAGATTTAAATTCGATTTTTCATCGGCTTTAGAAAAATTCAAAATGGCCTTTCCGAATGTTATTTCTGAGTGACACTCACTAAATTTTTAAAGAATACGTGTTTTTCATATCAAAATATTTCCTAATTTTTCCAAATTTGTTGGTGTGGTGCAACAATGTTAAAAAAATAAAAAATAATTTTTTTTCAGTTTTTCCGTTTATGCCTATATGCTATTATGAATTTTTATTGAAATAATGTCGTAAAATATACATCATTTTTATTTTTTGAAAATTCAATACATAGCAGTAATTTTTTGAACGATTTTTTGTTAGCAGTACTATTTTTTTCAACTTAATTTTATGAAGAATAAATATGAAATTTCATGTCGATGTCATTACATTTACATGTTTTGGGATTAATAAGTTGAGTCCTCCTCTGACGACGACACCTATTGTTTTTCAGCTAAATCGACCCAAGAAAAGGGGGGATTAGATAGAATGAATGTATCGACACGAAATTTTATATGTGTGACCTGAACCCCATATGGACAACATCCTTATTTCCATATGCAAATTCCCCCATACTTTGTATAGCTGAGGAATAAAATATGTTTTTAACTTGTTTGTTTTGTTATTAATTTGCCCACATATATAAGGAGCTAATTTACATATTATTAGGGAGTTGTAGAAACATTGTAGGTATTTTTCAAGTTGATCAATATCAAAGCTGGAGGGGGGGGCGGGGGGTTCGGGGGCTTTAAATCACAGTCATTAAGGAACCAACGAGGTCATTCAGGTCAAAATCATTTCAAGATATCCCCAAGTGCCGTGACATTACCATTTTTATAGTTGAGATTACATTGGGTTTGTGAGCCGGCTGGTACCATCTTGTTCGACCCAAGAGAAGACTATTTCATAAAGTCAATACTAATCAGAGAAGGGAATAAATCAAATGTACAATTCTAGCATATCAAGTAAAATGAAGGCTATTATTGTAAACTAGTATTTTTATTTGTGATAGTTAGACCTGTAGGGGGAAACAGATCTCTGGACTGATATAGACCCGGGCTTGAAACGTGTGGACGATGCCTCATACAAACACACCCTCCCTAACAGGAGCTACACCGGGGCCTAAGCCAAATGCCTAAAGAGAGACGCCCCTTTGAGCCGTTGCTTGTCCCCTGGCCTGGTTGGGACGCTCACTGGGTGCCCCGGGGTCCTGTGCAGGGTCCCCCTTCGGTCGCCCCCTGTTTCTCTATGAAATCTCATACTGATCTCATACTTGAACAGTCAGGCATCAATGACCCTCGTGGTTGAAATGCCTTAAAAAAAAAGAAAATAATAATTTAAAACTATTTCAGATTATTCGTTATTACTACTCTGATGTAAAAAAAAAAATAATAATACACACATTGTAATAATAAAATAATCCAAAATTTGTTTTCTTTATTTTTTTTGGCTTTATGTACGATGCATATTATCCATATAACTGTGTTATCTAGTTATTTACGACATCCATGGCTTCGGGAGGGAGTTCTCTCTGGGAAATAAAACTCACTCCCGGACGGGATTCGATCTTGCAAACCGTGGTGAGGACCATGCGACCAAAACCCTATGCCCTAGTCCGCACGGCCACCAAAATGTAGGTATTATTACTTTTTAATCAAGAGAATCACCGGTTTTGAATTTTTGTGATAACATCTGAAATATATATTTTTTTAAAAATAATAAACAGCTGTTAAGACATCAGTAAATTAATTAGTCAATATAAAAATATACAAAGACTGGACCAGTCGTATTTATTTATTCATTAGTATATATATTTATTTATTTTTTAAATTATTTTAATATATATATATATATTTATTTGTGTTTATGTATTATTAACCTTAGTCGTTTTTTGTTTAAAAACGAATGGTGAACAACCAATGAATGGAGAACAAATGCCGACGATCAGCTGTTTGAATAGAGAGAGACAGTCTAAGGAGAGTTGTGTTACTATTAAGATGTAGTGTTCACAATAGAAGGAGAGATGTTTTGAGTGAAACTTCCACGTAAAGTCAACTATTGATTAATACGTTCTGGGGAAGTACATTGCCAATGATTCAAGAATTCAATAATTGTATTTAACAAAATGTAAATTTAAGATATAATAATTATTATTATTATTATAAGGATAAATAATTGAGTTGATTGCACAAGTTGTACAAATAAGATGTATAAATAAGAAAAATATAGGTGAGGAGCGTGAGTGAAGATCTAGCGACTTGTTGATGTTGCATGTCCAATACTGATAATAGATTATTATTGTTATTAATGATAACGTTTGTGGTGGGTCTGGGCGAGCATGCAAGCACTATGCCATGCCTCCTCAAATATTAACACTCCTTCTAAATACCTGCCTGCTCAGGACAACACAACACTCCACACTTCTCATAACTAATACACATTGGACAACTCACTTTGAATAACTCTGGGACATGTCAGTTGTTATCAACTTTAAATAGATCTATAGTATCTACCTTTCAATTAGTTCAGTCAAATTGAAGACTGAATTAAGAAATACAGTAAAAGTATACGAAGTATATAGGAGGTTAATTCGATGCGAACTTTTCAACATTTCATGTATTCCGCCCCAAGAATAGAATGAATGTACCAAATTGTGCTGCCCTGGCTTTAACTACGAGGTCATATCGCCTACTACCAGAGCGCTCTTTCGTCACTTGTAGACATGAGCCCGACTCTACTGTGGGAGTTCTAAATTTTTCCTTCCCTAAATTTATATTCATCTAGGGCCAGGGGTATTTAACAAATACCTGACAACATACAGGCTCGGGACCATCGCATAACGTCTCATCCTAAGGACGGAGTACTTAAGTTTACTTTACCTCCCAGATAAAATAAACTAAGGGCCTCGGCCGGGTTTCGGACCCACGATCTTGAGCTCAGAATAAGCAGGCATACCACTGAGCTACCAGCGCCCTCAATTTTATATGTGTGACCAAAAGTGCATAAGGACAAAGCCCAATCATTTTCAGCCTTATTGACCGAAGGGAAGGGGGTTTCAGTGGAGGGACTCAATTCAAAAACCCTAATTGCCGATTTAGTAATTTATCGGCTCAGCATTTAGTATGTGGATTTATTATCAATATGCCCTCAAATATGAGATAGGACCAATAACAACAAAGTTATAGCATCTCAAAGAAGTGCAATAAATTTCCGTAACTAATGTTTAAATGTACCGCATAGCAACGAATTTTAATATAATATATTAAAATTCGTTGCTATGCACAACATTAGTTACATTAGTAACATTAGTTACGGAAATTTATTGCACTTCTTTGGGATGCTATAACATATTATGTTTAGATGCTATAACATATTATGCTTTTATTATTGGTAGTATTTCATTATGCGTGCTTGCCTTCTGAGCTCAAGGTCGTGGGTTCGATACCGGCCGAGGCCCTTAGTTTATTTTATCTGGGAGGTAAAACAAACTTAAGCACGCCGTCCTTCGGATGGGACGTTAAGCGATGGTCCCGAGCCTGTATGATGTCAGGTCCTTGTTAAAGGCCCCTGCCCTAGCAGAGTTGGGCTCATGTCCACCAGAGTGACGAAATGGCGCTCTGGTAGTAGGCGATATGACCTCGTAGTTAAAGCCCGGGCATGAGTCATAATAACTAAGTAACTATTATTGATAGTGTTTAATTAAAATAACATATATATGATGTGGCCATAAAAGGAATTTCTAATATCAACCATTTTTGTACAGTTCCCACGAAAAAAAAAAAAAATAGAAAAGAAAAAAGAAGCTATGAAACGTCAAAATGGTACAGAATGTTGGAAATTTCATGAAAAATTTCGTGAATTATGTCGTCTTGCTCCGAAACCAGTACAGTTACAGAAGTGATAGTTACAAACTTGAAATCATCAAATTGCAGAATTAGTGCATTTAACGAAATTCGTAACGTTCGAGGGGCTGCTCGTACTTTTCGATGAGTGATCTTTACAAATTCTAAAATGTATTTCTCCTGAAGGACATTTCACGCTCTATAACTTTAACTAAGCATAATGCTTACATATATACATTAGAGAGAGTGGTCCGGCTTGCCACCAGGCCGGGCCTGCCTGTTCGTTGGGTCCCCCCGTTTTGCCCTTCCCCGGTCCCCCTGGCCTCCTATGGTATCCCACTATGGACCTTGTGGACTTATGGTCCTTGCTTCTGTCTTTTGTATAACGAGTGCCCTTGTATAATAAGGACAAGAAATATAACAAGGTAGGGCGATAATAACCTAACTAGTTATTCGCCCGAAATAAACCAACGGTCTATAATTTTCTTCATGGAATTTGTATCGCATCAGTATAGATTTAGGTTTATAAAAATGGCTTACATTCACAATTTCCATGCTTCGGTTGTTGTCAAACTCTTACTTTAAAAAATGGAAATTTTTTTATTTAAATAAAAAACATCAAAGGTAGCTTATGTACTAGTTCTATAATGAGAACCCTAAAGATTTCAACTAATTATTATTCCAGAGAGCTTTTTTATTAAATAAAGTACATTCCCTCACGCTACCCTAATAGAAAACCCAGGGGAGGGTGCTATCATTTTAAATATGAGGGGGAGGTTCTTAAATATTCTAAACGGGGGCCAAATGGCTCAGATAGTTAAGTCGTCAACCACACGGTACGGCATATTTAAGATATTTCAGACTTTAATACAATAACTAATGTGAAACATTGCTGTGGAAATTTTTTTTGTTGATAAGCCAACAATATTTAAAACATTGTGACCTAAAAATAAAAATAAAAATAAAATCTGATATTTCTAACGAATGACATTTGTATGATTGTTGGGGGAAACTCTAGAAATAAGATCTGCGGAGAAAAACTGCAGGCAACATGGGAGAGCCAGTTAGACCTAAGCTCGAATCTACAGTCCTAAATTTTACCCATTCATATTTAGTTACCTGAGGTAGGGGTCTTTAACGAGTACCTGACATCATACCGGCTCGGGGTCGTAACTTAATGTCCAATCCGAAGGACGGCGTGCTCAAGGTTTTTTCACCTCCCAGATAAGAAGCCTAAAAGCCCTTCGGCCGGGTTTCGAAACCGAAATCTTGACTCAGTAGACAAGCACGCTATCTCTGAACGATTTTACACCGCCTCCCTCATCCGATTTTATTTCATAGTGGCATTGTTGTTATTATTATTATTTGGGTATAAGAATGTAATGTATTTACATCAGCGGTTTTCTTTTTTTCCATGCTCAGCGTAATTATGAGAGTGATTTTCTAGTAACATCTGTTTGAAATGAATTGAGAGAGGGGAATACATTTTAAAAAATTTATTTTTAAATTCGTTGCCATGTATTACAATTTAAAGAATACACAATACATTTTTCCAACGGAAATTTATTGTATATTCTTTGGAGAGTTATAATTTAGAATCATATTGATCTTCCCTCAAATCTTAAGGCAATTCGATGGTTGGAAAGAACTAATTTTTTGATAGAACTGACAATTTTTGCGTAAATGGAGCAATCATCTAAATAAAAAAAAAAAATGAGTCAAGAAGTCATTTTTGGACGGTTTTTGGGATGTATCTCTCACCGGCCTTGGAAAAAATGTTATACATATTAAATGACATAAAAAATGTAATCCGATCAAAGTTATCACATCTAAGATTTAAGAGGGCGCCGGTAGCTCAGTGGTATGCGTGCTTGACTTCTGAGCTCAAAAACGTGGGTTCGTAACTTGACCGAGGTCCTTAGTTTAATTTATCTGGGAGGTAAAATAAACTTAAGCACGCCGTCCTTCCGTTGTAACGAATGTGTCGACACGAAATTTCATATTTGAATTCAAACCCTCATGAGGAAGTCACTTATTTTTTTTTTTATTATTTTTATTTTTTTATTTTTTTTTTTTCCAACGCATCGGCTACTATGGCCATTAGCGTTACTTATTAAGTCACTTATTAATTTAAGCTTATTTAGCCGATGGGAAGGGGGGGATCAGAGGTGGGGAGCTCACTTCAAAAACCCTAATAACTGCCGATGTAATGAATTTATCGACACAAAATTATATATGTAAATTCAAAACCACATAAGGACGACACTTATTTATTTTCAGCAAAATCGGCAGAAGAGACAGGGCGGTTTAGGAGAGGGGGCTCAATTCAAAAAACCTAATAACTGCCGATATAATGAATTTATCTATACAAAATTTAGTATGAGGATTTAGAAATGAACCCATTACATGTAAGTTAACTATTGATTAATACGTTCTAGGAAGTACATTGCCGATAATTCACAAATTCTATAATTTTATTTAACTAAATGTAAATTTAATCATAAGATTAAGATATAATAATAATTAATATTACTATTATTATAAGGGGAAATAATTGAGTTGATGGCACAACTTGTACAAATAAGAATAATATGAAGATGGCTGATGTAGTGAGAAGTGATTATTTCGCAGGATGTCAAAAATAAGGTAGTCTGACCTCTCACAGATTTTTTATTTAAGTAAGCTAGCCGGCTTTCGAGGTTTCCCTCATCATCAGGCAGTCTACAAAAGCACGCCGTCCTTTGGATGGGACGTTAAGCGATGGTCCCGAGCCTGTACGATGTCAGGTACTCGTTAAAGACCCCTACCTTAGGTGAATAAAAATTTAGGGTAGGCAAAATTTAAGACTCCCACAGTAGAGTCGGGCTCATGTCCACCAGAGTGACGAAAGAGCGCTCTGGTAGTAGGCGATATGTCCTCGTAGTTAAAGCCCGGGCATGAGTCATAAAACCTAACCTCCAAGATTTAATCACACGCAGATAGACATCACGAAAATGGTCGAAACTTGTTGATGGGAACTTGAAAATTGAAATTCTGTTGTAAAGTCGATATCAGATTTTTGCACGACTACAATACTTCCTCATACTACTGTTTTATACGATATAAGAAAGTATAAAGTAAATTTAATCGTCAGTCTCCTTTTGTGAGCATAACATTCTTCTTCGGAAATTCGGGAATGTCTATATCTCCTGAGGAAGCACGTCACAATTCCTTCATTGCTACTGCCACCGCAGAAGACTTCCTAATGACCAAATGGCAGGAATTTCTCTTTTTTTTTTTCATTGCCTATTAACTCTTTAACTTTTATATTATCCTTCTTGACATTTTCATTATAAGTTCAGAAGATGGGATCTGAGGTGGACGATTCTGTTGGGTTTTCAAGACAGGAACCTCTGGGAGATAAAGCAGGTGTATTTCCAAAGGATAATTAGCGTCTGTTCTCTTAATTACTTATTGCTCCTGTACTGGGACATCTGCCCACATTAAATATCAACTCGAGGTCCGAGGTCCTCATCACTTCTGTACGTGACAGTCTCTTCAATATTTCAGATATAGACACGCCACTCCTTCTTATAAAGAATGTACGTCGATGACGCTTTTTTTTTTTTAAATGTATATTACTTTATTCCATTTAACTACTAATAAGAAAAATTGGTGAATCACCGACTATGTACTTCCCCATCACGAATTAATCAATTACGTTTACTGTCTAATTCCACAAACATATACTTAAATGTGTACCGGTTTCGGCTTACGCCATCGTCAGCACAATGTTCAACAATAATTCAGATATTTGCCAGGCATACATATTTATATTAACCTAAGAGTACCTGAGGTGAAAGGGTCCCCTTCCTCTGGTAAAACCAGGGGGGTGGAAGCCTATATTCGAAGTATAATAGCTAACTGTGCACTTATTTGAAAACCAAGAAAATAAAATTAAAATAGAACTAAAAACTAACATTACAAGAAAACAATATAACAAATGTACAATATATAGCTATGTAGGAAGTTATTTAACCTAGATAAATGTTGCCATGGATATTTGATATATCTGAAAGGGATTAGCAAAAGAGAAAATTTGAAATGTGTCTGGTCGTGTAAACAATTCCCATTTTTTCGAGTCCTATTAATTTCTAGCTGTTCTAGAGAATCTAATGGTCTACCTTTTTCACATAAGTGGAGGTATTTTATGCCGGTTGTTTCGTCAAAAACAGAACGCAAAAAATGTATTCGGACAATTAAGTTTATGCTATCCCAGCAAAATCAATTGATTGTTTGGGCTAAAACTCAATAATTGATTTAAATGTTGACTTCTGAATCCTCATACTAAATTTTCTGGTCTCCCCTTTCTTTCAATCGGTTTTTTGGAAATTTAAATATAAAATTTCAGGTCAATACTTACATCGGAAGTTATTGGGATTCTTGAGTTGAGTCCCCCCATTGATCATTCAATCGGGAGTTATCGTGTTCACAGACACACACACATACGCACAGACACACAAACAGAGCATTTAGTTTTTTCATTTTTGAAATCTGGAGGTCAGAAAACATGAAACTCCGTTGAAAATTCTACATCGAATTTCTGACCGATTACGTTACTTAAAATATCAGAGTGCTCTTTCGTCGCTCTGGTGAACAGGGTATGGGTCTTTTACGAATACCTGACGTACAGGCCTTTGCTTAACGTCCCATCCAAAAGACGGCGTGCTCAAAGTTTCTTTTACCTCCCAGATAAAAAACCTTAGGGACTCGGCCTTTCATCTATATTCATCCTGATTGAACCATAAACCAATAAATTGTCAAATACAATTTACTACAAAATCTATTGGATATACAGTTAAAGCTTTGGTCGTACATGTACAATGGGTACTTTTGATTAGATAAAGTACAATAGGTGAAGTACCCAACCCACAATGAACCGGTGATTACGTAGCACACAGATAAGGACCGTGATGACGTGCGTGCTCTCCATGGCTATGGCTCCCCACTCCAAGGGAGAAGACCGATTAAGCTAATTAAAACAGGGAAATCGATGAATTATTCTGATGACAGGATAAGTGGAATAGAACTTATATTTATTGTGGTATAGCATGATTCCCCCCACAATTTCTCGTTGTATAGATTCCAGAAATATACAAACCACTCACTCCAACTCTTCTCACCTCTTATCCTAATAGCTCTGACATATGTATTGTGACCAGGAGCGGATACAAGGGGGTGGAGGCAATGGGTGCTATTCCCCCCCCCACCCCCCCCCTGAACTTCTTAGAATCGATATAACCTGTCAAGGAAAAATTACTATACTGCACCAGAGAGTCAAATATATACTTATTACGAGGAATCAACCCGTACTTTTAAAGTACGGATAAGAAAAAATAAAAAACCGTAAATTTTACGATCTGCACAGTAAAATTTACTTGTTTCAAGAATAAAATTTCTGTTATTCTTAAAAAAGTTTAAATTTCCATTATAAAACAACAATAAAATAATAATAAAGTATTGTCGTAATTATAATATTGAGGATAGTCCATACTTATAATAAAAAATAACTTTGCAGTTTGAACTTTAAATATGTTAAGAAAAACATCTAAAACATCTAAAATTTTTTTCCGACGAATTTATTTTAGTATAAGGAATAAATAAATAACAATAATAATGAATAATTAACTATAAGGAAGTATTATAATCGTGCAAAAATTCGAGATCGAGGTTTCAACTGATTTTCACGTTCCAAGGTCCCCTGAATACGTTTTGACCATTTTCGTGATGATGTCTGTCTGTGTGTATGTCTGTGTGTCAGTGTGTCCTCATGTGTGTGTGTATGTGATGGAAAAGTTGAGAGCTCTCTACCGCAAAAACGATTGTAGCTATGAACTTGAAATTTGGAATTTAGATTTCTAACTTACGATCCGATGACAGCTTATGTTTATGATCTAATCAAAAATCTATTCAAGTAATAGTTGTAGAGAATATTAAAATACATAATTTATACGAAATAACATTTTTCACAGGTTGTCCGGTTTTTGAGATACATACCGAAAACCATCTTGAAATGTAGTTTTGAAACACATATTTTTATTTACCTGAACACGGTTAGTCCTATTGAAAAAATGATTCTTTTCAAAATTGTTCCTTATAAAATGTCCAATCGTTAATAATCCTTAGATTTGAGATAGGATCAATCGGACAAAAGTTATAGCCCCCCGAAAAATGTAAACTAAATGTCTAATTGTAACGTGGGTTCGTAGCCCGACCGAGGCCCTTAGTTTATTTTATCTGGGAGGTAAAATAAACTTAAGCACGCCGTCCTTCGGATGGGACGTTAAGCGATGGTCCCGAGCCTGTACGATGTCAGGTACTCGTTAAAGACCCCTACCCTAAATGAATAAAAATTTAGGGTAGGCAAAATTTAGGACTCCCACACTAGAGTCGGGCTCATGTCCACCAGAGTGACGAAAGAGCGCTCTGGTAGTAGGCGATATGACCTCGTAGTTAAAGCCCGGGCATGAGCCATAAAAACCAAACCAAACCTAATTGTAATTTTTCAATCGTAACTCATAGCAACGAACATTAAAATATGGTTTATGTATTGGTAGTTTTTTTTTTTAATTATAAAAATTAAAATAATATATGTGATGTGCCATTACAGGATTTTCTTATACCAACAACGCTTACACATCACGCTTAGACATCACTCTGTCTCCCCCACTCCTTCTCAAAATCATTTCATTACAGCGTTATGAAATAATTTTGAGAGGGGGAACAAAGAGAGATATGTAAGCGTGGTTGGTATAAGAAAGTCCTGAAATGGCCAGATCACATGTATTTTTTTAAGTAATCATATTCTTCTTTAGCATATATTATTTTACGAACACTATCCAAACAGTAGTCCAAACTTGACATATTTATAGGGTAATGCTTATTATTAGTAGGTATATGAAGTATAAGAATAAAAAAATTGAAACAAAGTGTCTAAAAACCAGTTAGGTCACATTAATTAAAAATTATGGATACTCAAGGAATATTATTTAAGAGAAAGAGATCTTATCATTACAATTTGTTGTATATTTCTTATTGTTATTTTATTTTATTTTTGAAGTAGTATGTAAACAGATTAAAAAACAAAAGTATACATTATACAGAGGGCTGGACAATTAATTTATTCGTTAAATATAAATTATGAAAGGTCAGTATATAATATTTAATGAGTTGTAACTGCAGGGGGTCGAGGAGGCAGACCGTTCCTTTTTTAACGACGCCTTCTTGTCTCTGATGGATCTTATAGATAATGTTAGGTACCTAATATTT
This sequence comes from Aradus depressus, assembly GCA_963662175.1. Taxonomy (NCBI): domain Eukaryota; kingdom Metazoa; phylum Arthropoda; class Insecta; order Hemiptera; family Aradidae; genus Aradus; species Aradus depressus. The sequence continues at coordinate 41,244,516 of OY759214.1, forward strand.
GCTTAAGAAATCTTCAAAATGACTACTCCATCTTAGGACCTTGTGGCTCCTTTTGTAATTTAATAACAGGTTACCCGGCGTTGCTCGTTTAGTAAGATTAGAAGGATGCTATGTGTGAAATTTCATGAAAATCTGATCAAGTGTTAAATAGCTAGTGGTCATTTTGTTTCAGGCCTTCTTCCTGTTCACAATTTTGCGATGCCACTTACGACTATGTTTGTGCCGGGCTTATAAGGATGGTATGTGTGAAATTTCATGAAAATCTGATCAAGTGTTAAATAGCTATTAGTCATATTGTTCAGGCCTTCTCTACTGTTCACAATTTTGCAATGCCACTTAGACTATGTTTGTGCCGGGCTTATAAGGATGGTATGTGTGAAATTTCATGAAAATCTGATCAAGTGTTAAATAGCTATTAGTCATATTGTTCAGGCCTTCTCTACTGTTCACAATTTTGCGATGCCACTTTGACTATGGGTCGGGCTTATAAAGATGCTATGTGTGAAATATCATGAAAATTTGATTAAATTATTTATAATTTAATATAAATAATTTGGTTAAATAGCTAGTAGTCATTTTGTCTCAGGCCCACTCTCCTTTTGACAATTTTGCGATGCCACAGGCTATGTTTGTGCCGGGCTTATAAAATGCTCTTCCGTTCAAAATTTTGAAATGCCACTTGGCCTCCTAATAGAATGAATATATCGACACGAAATTTTCCAGGCATATCCGAAATCCCATAAGAGAAAGGGATCATTAGGAGAGGAGTAAAGGAGGGAGGGTTTAAGCACAGAAACCTTTATAACAATTGGAGTATTGAATGTATCGACACGAAATTTCATAAGTCAATCAAAATTATGAGGACAACACCTATCAATTTTCAATGGAATCAACGAAAGAGGAGGTGGGGAGGGTCACACAGAGACCCCAATACATCTATCAATTTTCAACCAAATAGATAGACTACTTTCATAGGGAATGTAAACTTTGTTGTTATTACGTGTTGGGGAAGTACACTGTCGGCAATTCAACGACGAAAATTAATTTTAAAAATTAAGGGCAACCTCGAAAGCCGCCTGGTCTGTAATAATAAGAAATTTTATAACCTATGACTCAATACAAACATTTGCGAATGACCAACTTCCAGTTAGGCTGCAGGAACAACACCCACGGCCTACCTGCTAATTAAATGATTAAATATTCTTCTGTCCTTATTTGGAGAGTTTATTGTTGATAAGTATATTTTGTTAACGGGTAGTATTTGCATTTCTGTTCGATGTATGTTCAGGCACAAAATGGCTTCTTGTTGAATACTTAATCATGTATGCAATTTATTAATATGATTTATTTAAAAACTTTCATCCATATGACATGTCTAAGCCATATTTTTGGACTGTTGAAAGGTCCTTAAAATCATTAATTTTTAAGGTGTCCGTAAGATATACCTTAAGTTTGGATAGCCATTCTGGGCCCAGACTAACTTCTACTTAATGTAGATGTTGAATAGCATAGAAGAGAATATAATTCTAATTCTAGGGATATCGAGGGTCAGTCCAGAGAAAAAATATCAACGAATCTCCGTCAATGTACTTCCCCGCACGAATTAATTAATTAATTCGCTCTCCCTCCAAAACTAGAAGACCGCTTGGACTAAAAATCAATAGTTGACTTCCATAAGAGCTTCTGAATCATACTATATTTTGTGCCGATACATTCATTACATCTGCAGTTATTTGCAGATTGAGAGAGGGAGCACATAAGCTGATTTGTTATAGAAATCCTCTAAATGGTAGGAACACACTTATTTTGAAAAATATAAAGAAAAACGAATGTTTAAAAAAAAATATTGTCTATTTCACAAGATATATAAAATATATGGGAGTACTTTCGGTATTGCTACCATGTTCAGACTTGGCTACTTTCGGTATTGCTACCATGTTCAGACTTGGCTACTTTCGGTATTGTTACCATGTTCAGACTTGGCTGAAGATACCGAAAGTATTCCCATATATTTTATATATCTTGTGAAATAGACAATATTTTTAAAAAAACATTAGTTTTTCTTTATATTTTTTATATTGCCATGTGCTGCTGACCTTCACATACACGCCTCATTTACACTACAACACCATCTCACACAAATTGAAAACTGGTGCAACACATGAAAAATAAAACTTAATACAGAAAAATCACAGCACACACAGAAACATGCCGCCCCGTTTTCATCTACGACAAGCCCCTCCCTCAAACTAATACTGTACGATAACTAGGACAGACATTATATCGAAGACTGACATGGAACCCTCACACACGTTTCACACGAAAGACGCTGAATCGTCGACTCAAAATACTCTACGGACTTCTAAATAAACAATCAAAAATAGACATGACACAAAAACGGAACTGTTACACTTACTTACTTAGACCATTATGGACATACGGATCACAGATATACAGTTCAGCAAAAACATCCAACATCAAAAGAATTCAGGCGTTTCAGTCAAAAACCCTTAGACTGATAACACAGTACCCCCCATACATAAACAACAGAACACTTCATAATGATCTTATAATATACACAGTACCAGACACAATACAAACTACTTACATACGTTTTTTTTTATAAAACTTTACACACATACAAACCCAGAAATACGTACTTTATCTTCACAACACTTACCACAAAACCCCCCACGAAGGTTGAAGATGGAACCGCGACTTACTACCACCTTAAATCCTATTCGTTCTTAACATTTTTTTTACATTATTTTCCGTTACTTTTATCATCTCTTTTACCCATCCATCAAAATTGTCTTTCAATTCCTTTTTTTTTTTTTTTTTTTGCATTTCTGTTATTGTCCTAATAATTAAGATAAATTTCGTCCCGAGGACCTACCACTGGGTAGCCTTCCTCTCACATGCCATTCACGCCAACATGTCAATACCTACCATCATAGATGCTGGTTGTTGCACCCTAGCAACAGTTGCTTCTTTATAAATAAAAGACAAAAAATATATATATATATATGTTTTTTATTAAGTGTATCACAATATCTCTGCGAAAAATGTTAAGTAACATACTTATTTTAATTGTTCCTTCCTTGCTTTGAAACAATTATTCTTGCGGAAGGATCTTTTATATTTAATTAATTTCTGACTTAATTATTACATTCGCCTATACCTCGTACTGTGCAGCTGGTGGAGAAGTCAAATGTATATTGTACATTTTCAACAGGGTCTACAAACATGGAGAGAGTTATTATTCTAATCTTGACTATGTTTGTAGGCCCTAATGTTGGTACAAAAAAAAATCTTTGATGAATCACTGGCAATGTACTTCCCAATCAAAGAAATTTTCGCTCTCCCTCTGAAAGTAATTTACTGATTTGTTTGAAAATCAAAAGGTGTCTTCAGGAACTTCTGTATCGATATATTCTTTACATCGAAAGTTTTATTCGTGTTTTTCAGTTGGGACCCCTCCTCTCATATCTCACTTCTTTTGTGCGATTGGACTATTGATGGCTATTGTTCCTATTGGGGTTTAGATTTATACATGAAACTGTATGTCAAAACATTCATATCATCAATTATAAAGAAAACACGAATGTTTTTTAAATATTGTCTATTTCACAAGATATATAAAATAAATGGGAGGTACTTTCGGTATTGTTACCATCTTCAGCCACGACTTATAATCCTCCAGTCTCTGTGTATACGTACTTACTTTCTCAAGAGCCTATGTATTTTATTCTATATTTTGATTTTCATTTGTATATTTATTAGTCTTTGATTAATTGCATGTATGCATACATAATATGTATTCTTCAAATGTGTGGAGCGTCGGAGATGAGGTTTCGTCTCGGGGTGGGGTCAATATTTGGGATTTCGATTTGGGACGGAGGTTCGTTTTTGATGTTTCACATATTTGAATTATTAACGGTACAGGAAGGATAGGAAACCCCCATGGGGGGCTGAGTAAGGGCACCTACCTACCGGTTAGATTGTAAAAATAGTTGAACTTCCATTTAGTATTTGTTAAGTCGTGGCTGAAGATGGTAGCAATACCGAAACTACTTCCATATATTTTATATATCTTGTGAAATAGACAATATTTTAAAAAACATTCGTATTTTCTTTATAATTTATTAAGTTTTTCACAATCTCTCTGCAAAAATGTTAAATTTCATTCATATCATCGGCAGTTGTTGGGATTTTTATGCTAGTCCCCCTGTACCTCCTCTCTTACCTTTGGCCGATTTGGCTAAAAATCAATAGGTTTTTGTTTCGATATAGTTATTCTATCGGTAGTTATCGTGTTCACAGACACACAGACATTTTTTTCTTTCATTTTTGAAATCAGGTCGTCGGAAATCATAAAATTTCCGACGGATTACACATTAACTTCGTATAGATGGGGAAGTAATGAAGACTTTATCCAACCAATTACCAGATAAATAACGGTCTAATGGCCTAGAGTCGTGACTTTCATCCTACTTTTCAATGATATCTCTAATTTATAACCACATACAACCTCTAGATATCTCTTTCTTTGAAGTTTCTATATCTCAGTCGTGTTGTTCTTATATAATGTTAATTAATTATTTTTACTTTCTCAGCTATACGAAATAATATCTATGAATGACGAGGGTTTTCAATTCAGAAACTTCATTAATTCTGAAGGTTGTAAAGTAAGTAATCCTGTTGTTGTGCTTAAATAAATAAATACAGTTAAAGAGAAAATAAAGAAAATCTATTTATTAGTCATGGCCATAAATAATAAATAAACAGAATTTTCTCTATTATTTCCCCAACTATGTAATCAGTCAGAAATTCGATGATGAGTTATCACTAGAAATGAATTTTTTTCAACGGCAACAATTTAAAAAAAAACAAATCCTGTCTGTGTACAAGATATCCCCGATAGAATGATATTTTTTTTTTTAATTCTTTGTTTTGAATATTTACAATCAGTATAAACCATAAGTAAATTTGATGAATGACATTAAACTTTAAAATATAGGTACATTAAAAAAATTAAAAAATATATACATCGAAAACATATGATTAACTTAAGTACAAAATAGTAGGTAAAAGAAAAAAAATATATAAAAGTTAGGTTAGGTTTTATGACTCATGCCCGGGGTTTAACTACGAGGACATATCGCCTACTACCAGAGCACTCTTTCGTCACTCTGGTGGACATGAGCCCGACTCTACTGTGGGAGTCCTAAATTTTGCCTACCCTAAATTTTTTATTCACCTAGGGCAGGGGTCTTTAACGAGTACCTGACATCGTACAGGCTCGGGACGTCCCATCCAAAGGACGGCGTGCTTAAGTTTATTTTACCTCCCAGATAAAATAAACTAAGGGCCTCAGTCGGGTTAATAGTTTAAAAAATATATACAATAAAATAATAATGATCTCTATGCAAATAATATAATATATACAAAACAAAAAGAAAATATTAAATTTAAATAATAATAAAGATAAAACAATAATAATAAAGATAAAATAGGAAGTCCTTCAACTCGAGACCCCTCGAAACACCCCCGGTTCTCTGCCATCCCCATCCATCCCACTTAATGGGGACAGGGGAGGCCGCGGGGGCTCGAGTGATCCCCCCTGCCTACTCGCCCCGCCAATCACTGTCCAGCAGTGGAGGCAGGCTAAAAAAGAAAGGAGAGAGAATGAATGTAAGCACACAAAACTTTATAGGTGTATCCAGAACGCCATAAGGACGGCACCTATTACTTTTCCGGGATATCGGCCAAAGTGGAGAGGGAGATCAGAGGAGGGAGGGTATGAGGGTTCAGAGGTCCTCGTCAATTATTGATTGGTGTTAGATAGAGAGTGAAAAATTAATTGATTATTTTTTGCTGGGAAAGTACACTGCCGGTGATTCACCGACAACTTTTTTTAATGAAATGGATGAAAAGAGAGAATACAATTATATATTATTGTATTTTATAAGTGCAAGTTACCTGTAGGAACATGTCACCGTCGAGCATGGCATGGTCGTACATCCCCAGATCTCCTCGCCCCCTGTAGGCTGCTTCTTCCTTCTCTTTATGCATAGTTACTGCAACAGAATATACAAATATTTAGATTAGATAGTAATGGAGACCACATTAGTTTGTTTATGAGATAAGAGACGGCAAAAGACAATCCAAATGATGGATAGACGCAATGCATCTTTAAGAGCAGATATTGATGAGCCCTTACTCCTAGCCCTGGGAGAAGAGTTGCGTGGACAGTCCAGAGCAGAGCGTTCTTGGAAGATGACAACCAACATTGATCACGAAGTTCGGATGACTTGGGCACAGCCTGACCACTGGATGTTACAGATATTATCCAAACTCTTCTTCTTTAAGAGGGCGCCCGTAGCTCAGTGGTATGCGTGCTTGTCTTCTGAGTTCAAGATCGTGGGTTCGAAACCCGACCGAGAACCTTAGTTTACTTTATCTGGGAGGTAAAATAAACTTAAGCACGCCGTCCTTCGGATGGGACGTTAAGCGATGGTCCCGAGCCTGTACGATGTCAGGTACTCGTTATAAACCCCCTGCCCTAAGTAAATAAAAATTTAGGGTAGGCAAAATTTAGGACTCCCACAGTAGAGTCGGGCTCATGTCCACCAGAGTGACGAAATAGCGCTCTGGTAGTAGGCGATATGGCCTCGTAGTTAAAGCCCGGGCTTGAGTCATAAAACCTTACATAACCTTCTTTTTTAAGACCACTGATGATGACGCTGTTGCGTTGAAAACTGGTTCTGGTCAAAAATAAAACTATGGGAAGACAACCTCTTTTATTTCTTTGAACAATAGGTGTCGTAATAAGAAGATGGCTGATGTAGTGAAAGTGATTATTTCACAGGTTGTCAAATAAAATGTAGTATGACCTCACAGATTTTTATTAGAAGTAGCTAGCCGGCTTTCGAGGTTTCCCTCATCACCAGGCAGTCTACAAAAGCAACCATCCTTAATATAATATAAAGGCAACAAAGATAAATATACAATTTAATATATTTATCTTTGTTGCCTTTATTTTTTTTTTAAAGTTGGAATCTGGAGGTCGAAAAACATGAAATTCCGTTGAAAACCCCACATCGAATTTTTGACCGATTACATAACTTCCCCTATACTTTGTATAGCTGTGTAAGTAAAAAAGATTGGCCAGTTACTGTTGAGAATGACTGGACAGTCCAGTAGGTAATGTGGCATGTAAACATAGACAGAGATATCACAATTAGTATGGTGGCTGAGTGGTGTCTGTTTAGTTGGGCATGTTGCAAGTCATCCGAGGCCCATGCCTCACAACACCCGAGCAACATGTTCCCTGTCAGCTAGTAACTAACAACTCACTCGTTTACTAACTCATTTGTCATTCATATCATGGCTCAGGGAATAATTACTCAAATAAACAGAATAAAATGTTATTGAATGAATGACAGTGATGATTCTATTGAATAGAGAGAGCCCTATGGTGGATTTGTACACTAATACGATGTTACACACCAATCAGCTAGCGGATAGTTACAGATCAACGTAGTTAGTATTGACTACATACATTCTCTGCTAGCTCAATTGTGAAAACGTTTGGTAATAAAATATCGGAGTGGTATGTCGAACGAGGGGACATAGATCAAAAAATTCCAGGACTTTTTGGACTGCGCGCCAACGGAGCGTCGGAGAGCGGTACGGTTGGCAGCATTAGTTGTTGTGACTCTTCCTGAGCTCAGCTGTTTTTGTAAATTCTCTACAACCTACTTTGTTGTAAAGTTTTACAGCTTAACAAGTTTTTCGTGTTTGGGTATTTTGTGAGATTTTGTCAAACTAATAAAAAAAAAAAAAAGGGCAACGCTTTTGTGTCAAGTTTTGTGTGAATTTGGGTAAAACTTTTACAGAAACTTTTCAGATGTTGCAAGAGGCTTTTGGGGATGAATGTCTGAGTCGATCAAGGTGTCATGAGTGGTACAAGAGGTTCAAAGAAGTGCCAGAGTGAATGTTCTCGTGCGATCAAATCGTCAACTGACCAACCTTGAAACCCTGAGACATTTGCGCGAGGTTGTGAGGAGGAAGAGACCAGAGCTGTGGCGAAGTGGGGAGTGGGTGCTGCGGAGGACGCGTCTGTTCATTCGCGATTATTGCTGCATAAACGCCATGGCCATGATACCTCGCCCCCTTCCTTACCAGACCTGGCCTTTCTGGCCCTTCTTGTTTCCGAAATTCAATTCTTAAAAGGGCAGAGATTTCACTCAACTGACGATATTTTAAAAAAATCGCTGGAGGAGCTGAACTGCATTCCAGAAGATGAAAATCTGTGAGAGGTCAGACTATATCTTATTTTACAACCTGTGAAAAAAGGCATTCCAGAAGATGAGTTCTCAGGATCCTTCCAGCAGTGGAAACGGCGGTGGGAAAAATGTATAGCTTCTCAAGGAGAGTACTTAGAAGGGGACAATGTCCAATAACTTGTACATTTTTAAATAAATTTAAAAAAAATCAGTCCTGAAAATTTTTGATCACCCTCATATCAACATATAGCATAACAGTGTTAGCTCAATTGTGAAAACGTCTGGTGATAAAATATCAGAGCACACAGCGTTAAGGACCAATCAAAGATAATTATAGATAACTTCTCAAATGATTGTAATACCATCTGGTGATAAAACATTGTAGATATACTTAGGTGGGCTGTTGTGTACACCTAGGGACCTTAGCATTTAAAGCTTCTATCCCTTCTTAGTTGGTTCTAAGGTCTTTAACGAGTATAGGAACAGTTATGGTAAGAATCAACGTTTCGATAGGACAAACCGTTTTCGAGTATATCAAATAAACGTACAAAAAAATGGGTTCTAAAAACGACATTTCAGGACGATTTTCGGCATGTATCTCGCAAACCGATCGATCTTCCATAATTTTATTTCATATAAAATGTGCTTTTCAGTATTCTACAACATTCCTAAGATATCATTATTGATTAGGTCAGAAATATAAGCGGTGCATTGTAAAATGCACTTAGGCCCTAAGTAAAGTGGTCTTAATTTTAGTTCAATTTTGGGCAAAGTCTAAACAAATCTATGTTAGGACGTGTGATATCTTCATTTCAAATTTCAAGTTCATAACTAAAATCGATAATTGATTTATTCTGTTAGAGTGCTCACATTGTTCTAATCAGACCACGATGGCACTCCCATAAGTAATATCTTTGATGAAAATACCAAGAAGAATAAAATGCACTTTTAAAATTTTCTTTCTTTCTTCTAAGAGAGAAAAATAGCTTATTGAACAGTTTATCCTCTAAAAATCTTTAGGCTCCTTAGAAGCACTCCTTATGAAAGGACTTTGAAATCGTTGGCGTAGCTGGGGTGGGGGGGGGGGGCAGGGATGGGCACGGTCCCCCCAGAAAAGTGCGACCTAATGTACCTAATTAAAAAAAACGACAACTCCATCACAGACAACATTACAGTCAAGACAAGGATAAAGAAAGCTTCAGTTCTCAGTCAAAAGTTGTTCGGATTGAAATTACGTTTTCTTAAAGTTTGGACTCCAACGAATGAAGCCAATCGGTGAAGTATGAGAAATCAGCGAACGCATCGTCGTGCGTGTCACAACAAAACGCGCGGCAATTTTAAAACCTCTCCCAAAAACTCATTTCTCCCATGCTGAAAAGTTGTGAGGTCTCTATCGAAAAAACGATTGTAGCTATAAACTTGAAATTCGGAGTCACATGTTCTAACTTAAGTCTGATTAGATTTTGCCCGAAATCGAACAAAAATTGTGACCATTTTCCTCCGGGACATAACGACATTTTACAAGATACCGTTTATGTTTATGACCTAATCGAAAATCTTTTCGAGTAATAGTTGTAGAAAATATTGAAATCCATAATTTATATGAAATATGATTTTTTACAGGTCGTCCGGTTTTCGAAATACATAACGAAAACCATCCTGAAATGTAGTTTATGTACCAAGGTCCTCTAAATACGTTTTGACCATTTTGGGGATGATGTCTACCTGTGCGTATATATCTGATTGCAACTTAAGCTCCCACCAAATACACTTCTTATTCTAGCAGCACGAAGGCTTCTCCATAAATAATATCTTTGATGAAAATATCAAGAAGAATAAAGCCGATTTTTTAAAACTTTCTTTCAAATTAAAATAAAAGTGAAAATTAGCTTATCGAACAGTTTATCCTTTAAAAACCTTTTCCTTCCTTTTGAGATTTTTTCCCCCCCATATACCGATAGCAGGTATAATGAAGTCGAGAATTAAATGAAATTAAGGGGCTCCTTAGAAGCTCTCCTTAGAAAAGGGCCTTGGAATATAAAACCTTTCCTGATAAGCCAGCTCGAATACTAAATTAGTAAAAATTTCCATAAAAAAAAAAAAAAAAAAAAAGGTAAGAAATGTGTAGAAGGGTGGAAGGGTGGAAGGTTGGTAGATGATAGGTAGGACGGATAAAGAAGGAAATAAGATCTGAGGCCCTATGGTTTAGACTGGGAAGGTTTCTGGAAGAAGGGTCTTTCTACCGTTTATCAATAGGCTTCCGTGCTGATCACATCTTAAAGCCAGAGGCCCATTCAATCCCTTAGTCCATTTCAAACATACCAATTTTACTTCACCTGCTTTACGAAGTAAATAAAAATAAAATTGTCGGTGAATCACCGGCAATATACTTCCCCAGAACGTTTTTCTCATTTTCTCTATCAATCAATACTTGATCTTGAACGACAATATTATTCTATTTTATATTAAATTATCCTTCCAATTTTTTAAACTAACAAAATGAGTTTACACAATTGTTTTTATTATTTATTATTTTATATATCTGATTTTTTAATAAATGTAATGTTAGTTATTATGACTCATGACCAGGCTTTAACTACGAGGTCATATCGCCTGCTAACAGAGCGCTCTTTCGTCACTCTGGTGGACATGAGCCGTCCTAAATTTCGCCTGCCCTAAATTTTTATTCACCTAGAGCAGGGATGTGGGTGGGATGAACCACTGATGATGACGCTGTTGCGTCGAAAACCGGTTCTGGTCTAAAATAAAACAGTGGGAAGACAATGTCTTTTATTTCTATGAGAAATCTCATCCCACAACATCTTACTATAACATACAGCACTACTATAACATTAGCACTACATGCAGACCTTCCTTCAGGAGCCTCCACTCCAGTCACTGGTCGGCGCTATGTATATTGTTTTGGGTGATGTGGTCCGGCGGTGCCTCCGGCTGTCCCCCGGCTTGGCTGGGGCCGCTTGCTTGGGCCCTCTGTCTGGGCTCCTCCCTCCAGTATCCCGTCTTTGGCAGAATTATCTTTTATAGTGTAGTTTTAAGAATAGCAATGGCTAGTGTGGTGTCTGCCGAGGCCAAAAAGAAAAAAACAAACAAAAAAACTATAACATATGGACTTTTATTATTATTATATTAATGAATTTATCGAAGTGAAATTTCGAAGCCCAAACGGTCGATTGAGATTGGAAGGAGAGCGATCAACAACAACTTTTTTAAAATTGTTTTTTATCGCTTTGTTGGAACAGTTAGGAAGGCTTCTAAGCGGCTAAACTGAGAGATGAGCTACCGGTATAGATTGGTTGAGTGGTTAGAGTAGAGAAGGAAAGGGATTGGATTGGCTATTAGCAGAGGGCCAGGTGGGTGCAGTATCGACCAGGTGCTAGGATATGATACCTACAGGGGCATTACTCAGCTCTCACCCCTAGTCCTAGAGCCCTGACTTGGCTAATCAACCCCTACCTGGTCCCGGATCAAACAACCCCACCCGATCTGTTACACCTTAAACCCTAGGCTAAAAAACAAACATTTGTCTCCCATCTCATGGACACCTCATTTAGAAAGCATTTATCCAGCATTGTTGTCTCAATGCTCCTGCCTCCGCATTTCAAATAATATGGTATACTATTTCACAGGCTGTAAAATAGTCTGACCTCTCACAGATTCTATTAATTCTTGCTAGCCGGCTTTCGAGGTTGCCCTCATCTTCAGGCAGTCTGATAAAATAATCTTGAAAACAACATAATTCAAAATGTTTTAATCAATAAGAGTTAAAAAAATTAAGATAAACGTATATAAAAAATCTTTTTTCAGCGTTGTGACTCAGATGGGGAACAGGAATAACACACCTGTCCCCTCCCATGAAATTCTGACGCTAATTCCGAATTAGCTAAATCCAGCTAATACATCCATCTCTAGTCCGTGCCCTCACTTCAGTCAGACTTTCCGATAGACGCCTTAAGCGCCAATGGCCTAGAGACCTTCTCAGATCAGGCAGTGACAGTGATTAGCTAAATTAATGCAACTCAGTGCCTAGGGAGTGTCGTCATTGGGTGATTTCTTCTCTCTTGACAGTTTGACATTGCCATTTTTTTTTCTCTTAGGGAATTTGCTTGTTGCATATATTTATACAGTTATAAATATCTCTATGTACATAAAGAAAAAATTTACATGTTCGTTGTTACAATTGTTTTTGAGTTAGAGGTTTAGGAGAGAAATAGGGAAAATGGTCAAAAAAGGAATTCAGAGGGCCTTAAAAAGTGAAATTCTGTTGAAAACTCGATCTCGGGTTTTCGGACAGTTAAGTATTATAACTGTAGTAGAAGTATTATCCTTATACTATGAAAATAATAATATAGGTATTTTATTTCGTTTCAAAGTCCTCTGAACACGTCCATTGTTCATTTTCGCGATGGTGTCTGTCCCTGCGTGTCTGTCTATCTGAGTCACAAAACCAGACTATATTAACTATAGAATGGTTGGAAAAGGTACTCTTGGCGTTTATAAACCACTCGGGACTGGCTGTTCTCTAACGTGACAACTGGCTGGACATGCAAGCCAACATTAAGCCACAAATCAGCCATCTCACCACGTAATCCATTCACAAGCGAATCACTTTTGGACGATATTGGACTTGAGTGGGACTGATAGCTGGAAGGACCTCTTTCTCACTTTATCTTTTTCCTCTAAGGTCACTCACTCTCTTTCTCTCTTGATGACTCTCTTCCTCTCCTAAGGGGACTCTCTTTCTCTCCTAAGGTGTCACATTTTCTACAGCAAAACCACTCTCCACCTCTGCTAAGAACACTTTCATCATCTAAGGCCACTCTCTTTCTCAGCAGAGGTGACTCTCTTCTCCTGTTACTCTCTTTCTCTCATAAGGCCACTCTCTTTTTCTCTTGATGACTCTCTTCCTTTCCTAAGGTGACTCTCTTTCTCTCCTAAGGTATCACATTTTCTACCGTATAGCCACTCTCTACCTCTGCTAAGGCCACTTTCATCATCTAAGGTGACTCTCTTCCCCTAAGGTTACTCTCTTTCTCTCTTAAGGTATCACATTTTCTACCGTATAGCCACTCTCTACCTCTGCTAAGACCACTTTAATCATCTAAGGTCACTCTCTTTCTCAGCTGAGGTGACTCTTCTCCTAAGGTTACTCTCTTCCTCTCATAAGGCCACTCTCTTCCTATTCTAAGGCTACTCTCCTCCAGATCCTCACTCTCTATTTCCGTTATACTGTTACAGGTCTTCTAAAATTACACAGATGTATTGGCATGATCACTTCACAATGTAGAACTAGTTCTGAAGGGTGTACCACCTGAGGTCATGAATGCTGGTCTTGACGAAAGTTCTCGTTCATGAGCTCTCTGTACTCAGTCTGGAGGGAGTACAAAAAAAGATAATAAATAACTCAAATGATATTGAAAGACGAAACCAAGTCAAACAAAAGACATTGGAGCGAGAGCAAAAAATTGAATAATTAAATTTCTTGCTGCAATGTTCACTGCCGGTAGTTCACAGACAACATTTATGTACAGTTTTCCGACTAGCCTTATTCCATTATATTATAACGAAAATTGAGACCACTTTCCTTCGGGACCTAACTAGATTTTAGAAGATACAGCTTACGTTTATGACCTAATCAAAATTTTTTTCAAGTAATAGTTGTAGAGAATACTGAAATACATAATTTATATGGAATACGATTTTCTTGATACATACCAAAAAACATCTTGAAATGTAGTTTTGAAACACATATTTTTAGACGTTTCCTTGATTTACCCGAAAACGGTTAGTCCCATCGAAAAATTGATTCTTACCAAAATTGTTTCTTATAAAATTTCCAATCGCTTATAAGTCCTCAGATTTGAGATTATCTTATGTATTGGTAGTTTTTTTCTTATACCAACAACGCTCTCTCACCCTCCACTTCTCAAAATCATTTCGAAAATCTATAAGTGTCGCCTTTATGGGGCAATTCTGGATAACCATCAAATTTCGTGCATCGAATTTCTAACCGACCACACTTACTGGGGAAGTAATAGCGAAAATTCAGTTTATTCATTATTTATGACCCTGACTAATAAATAACTTTTATTTATTTTCTCTATAACTGAATTTATTTATTTAAGCTCTGAACAACAGTACTACATCTTTTCCACCTAAGAACTTGATTTGAAAAAAGCCCGTCATTCATGTATATATGCCCATCAATGGGTACAGAGGGTCTATTTTGTCGGCGCCACCCTGTCGATGCACTCACATAGAAGACAAGGTCGATACACTCTCGATTAGCTCCGTCTCTTTAATTCTCCCAACTCCTCATTTATTCATAGCACCCTACCCTAATGCCCTTACCCAACCCGACATTACCCTTATCTTTCCAGACCTATAAGCCCCTTTATAATGTGTATCCATAATACACTACACTCTCCCGGCAACTCGCTTAATAAATCTAATATACATAATTTTCTTTTGAACTGAAGAAAAATTTAAAGTGGACCAAAAAAAAAAAAAAAAAAAATTGCTTAATGATAAAGTGTTTAAAAAGGAAAACACAATTATATAGTAAGAAGTCACGATATAGTTGGGTTATTAGAATATGAAGGGCTGGCACCAATTATAAGGAAAATTTGCAAAAATAAGAAACAAAATTACTGCTAATTATGCGGAGTGTTTCTTAGTGCCTACTAATAATTGGACGCCAAATTATAGAGAGTGCGGAGATCAGATTGGAAAAATGAACTAGTTGGTAGAGAGAAATAAGGGTTGAAGTTGTCATATGACAACAAGTATTCATCCCAAGAGCGGGGTGGAAATCGATTTGAAAGGATGAACTAGAAAGAGGAAATGTGAGTTAAAGTTCCCATATAACAACAAATATTCATCTCAGGAGTGGAATGGAGATCAGATTTGAAAGAATAAACTAGTTAGGAGGAAGTTAGGGTTGCAGTTGTCATGTAACAACAAATATTCATCTCAGGAGTGGAATGGAGATCAGATTTGAAAGAATGAACTAGTTAGAAGGAGGAAGTTAGGGTTGCAGTTGTCATGTAACAACAAATATTCATCTCAGGATCGGAATGGAGATCAGATTTGAAAGAATGAACTAGTTAGAAGGAGGAAGTTAGGGTTGAAGTTGTCATATAGGAATAAATATTCATCCCAAGAGCGGGATGGAGATCAAATTTGAAAGAATGAACTAGTTAAAAGGAGGAAGTTAGGGTTGAAGTTGTCATATAGGAATAAATATTCATCCCAAGAGCGGGATGGAGATCAAATTTGAAAGAATGAACTAGTTAGAAGGAGGAAGTTAGGGTTGAAGTTGTCATATAGGAATAAATATTCATCCCAAGAGCGGGATGGAGATCAAATTTGAAAGAATGAACTAGTTGGTAAAGAGAAATAAGGGTTGAAGTTGTCATATAGGAATAAATATTAGTCCCAAGAGCGGGATGGAGACCAAATTTGAAAGAATAAAGTAGTTGGTAGAAAACAATAAGGGTTGAAATTGTCATATAGGAATAAATATTCATCCCAAGAGCGGGATGGAGATCAGACATGTGTTAACCCACAAAAAATCGGATTTTGAGTTATGCATGCAGTCTATACAGAAGAGAATAAAGCATTTTAAGTAGTTTGTTTAGTGTATGAGGGTTCCATGTCAGTCGTCTGTCCAGCGTAAGTCCTAAATATCTTACGGTGTTAGTCTGAGGGAGCGCTTGTTAGATAAAAACGGCGGGACATGTTACCTCGTCTTAGGTAATTTGAGTAAGATGGTGATGTGGGAAGATTCAGCAGCAGCTAAGATGGCAATATTATTCACAGACACAGAGACAGAAAAGTTTTTTTTTTTTTTTTTTCATTTTTGGAATCATGAAGTTTTGACGAATACTCGACATCGAATAGCTGCGGAAGCAATGCATGTTAGAAAATGAAAATAACTCGAAATTATGATATTCAACATTCTCATAGAAATAAAAGACCGTCTTCCCACAGTTTTATTTCCAACCAGAACCGGTTTTGAACGCAACTATGTCATCATCCGACTGTACAACCGACCCGTATGATATGGAGTCTAAAGAAATACTGGTTGAATATATTCAAGTAAATTTGAAATAAAATCGCTTCATAGGTCTTTGTAGACATTTGATTATGATAAACTTCAGTAAGCACGTAAAATAAAGGTAGTAATCACGAAGGCAACTAAATGTATATTACATGAAACTACTTAATTACATGTGTAGTACATTGATATGCTAATACCATGCAATGTAAGTACTGAGAAAACGAGCATCAACCGAGCCCAACATTTATACACACGTTAAACATTAAAATACACTATTTCCGTTCAGATAACGTAATAAATATATAGGATACATTGGGGGGACTGGTGAGTTACACTCAGGGACCTAAGCATCCAATGCTCTTATCCTTTCCTTGTTAGCTCTACTGTGGGAGTTCAGGCTCGGGACCATCACTTAACGTCCCAAAGGACGGCTTGCTCAAGGTTAAAAACCTAAGAGCTTCGGCCGGGATTCGAACCCGCGATCTTGAGGTCAATAGTTTAGAACTCTTCTCCTGAGCTACCGTCGCCCCATAATAGTTGGGTTAAATACATACATATATTATATCCAATATAATATATTATAACCAATTTATATTTTGTTTCGTTGTCTTTCTGTTATTTAATAACTCAGTAAAGGCTGGATCGATCTTATAGAAGAAAATTGCATAATAAAGAAGACAAAAAAAAGTGCATCAAAAAAGATGAATCACCGGCAATGTACTTCCCCAGCACGAATTAATCAACAAAGTTTTTGCTCCCCCTCTGAAACCAATTTACTGAAATGGTTTAAAATGACCTAATTACCCCCTCCTCCCATCATTTATTCATTGTTGATTTAGGATGATCCGGTTTTGTAACAATTCTAAAACTTACTTATTTTTCATAATGGATTTTCATTTGAGTTGATTCAAATCTGTTTATTTGGATTGGAATAACCTGTTTCTTTAATTTTGTGTTTTTCTTCACATTTTTAACTTATTTATTTTTCGTAATTTATCTAAAAAATAGTTTTATATCAAATTATTATTTGTACGTGATCCCATAAGTAAAATAGTTAATTTCTGACCAAGAGGAATTCATGGAGTACTCTAGAAGAATGGAACCGAACCCTACATAAGGAAGGAGCTTAGAGAATCAGTCTGAGAAAATATTGAATAAAAGAATTATTAATGTAAGAAGCAAGGAAGTTTGTGACAGGATTTTAACATTTTTTGTTATCAATTACTTAATTTCAATTAACTGAAAATACACGCCTTGATATGACTTTTTTACTTTTTATTGTTAACATTTTCCTGTGGATAGAAACATAAGTATAAAACAAACCGAAAAAAAAAAAAATCCACAACACACTTCTAATATTAAGCATAATTAAATACAATGTACATGATTTGAGAATAATTAGGGGTCTTGATAAGAGTATTCCGTGAGTCCGAAGGAGCAATTAGGGTCGGAACTTGGTAGCGGGGACCCAAGAGGCGATAAGATCAGGGTACAGGGTTAGGGCGGTACACATTTGTACCCTAGTGAGGTGGGTAGCCGGCTTGTTACCCTATCTGATCCCATGTCAGGGTCCAACTAGCGAGATATTAATTATTGGGAGGCAATATGGTGAATAAAGAAGTGGGGGGGGGGTGGAGTGCATTTACTGGGAACTGTGTTGCAACATGTTTGAAAAATTAAGAAAATGTAGAAAAGCTAGTTAGTTGTTGTGACTCATGCCCAGGCGCTCTTTTGTCGCTCTGATGGCCATGAGCTCAACTCTAGTATAACGTTCCATCCGACGGACGGCGTGCTCAACGTTTTTTTCACCCTCCTGAAATAAAACCTAAGGGCTTCGGGCGAGCTTCGAACCCGCGATCTTGAGCTCAGAAGGCTAGCACGGTAGAAAATTATAGAAAAATTGTAGAAAAATTATATTCGTTTTAGAAAAACATTTTTCACTCGAATAAACTACTGTATTCGTAAGCATCCATCCTACAGAAGATATATTGCAATTAGTTGTTATTTATTATTATATATTATTTATTATATACTATAAATATATTATATCATTATATACTTTTTTTAAAATAACAAATACATTTTATTTTGACCTTGGTAACAGTATGACAAAAATTAATTTGGCTGTTTGTTTATATTATTATATAGATATTTATTTTTTATTGTGTATATCACATTATTTTCGAATAAATATTTAAGTATTTATTTGCATGTACATATATCTCTCTCTCTCTTCAGCTACTTGCCAGTGTTCGGTCAGATACCACATTATACGGGTGGTAAGACATTATATTATTTTATTTTTCTGTACCTTGATCCTTTAATGTTTTTGCAGTTGCTTCTCCGTATTTTATTTTATATGTATTCACAGATGTGTCACTGATGATGACACAGTTGCATTGAAAACAGTTTTTGGTGAAATCTGAGTATATGTAGACAACGTATTTTATTCCTATGAGAAAAATCTCGTCTCATAACATGTTACTATAACATATGAACTTTATTCAGTCAGGCGCTATTAATATACGTTAGGCTTCTTGATTATCATGTTATTTTTGGTCGGTACTTAACGAACCTGTTATTTTCAAACAAACCAATGTACTGAAAAAAATAATTTTCCCATCGAACACTTGATGTATTATTGTATTGTGTGTTCGTTTTTTGGTACCATGGCGAGGATTGAGAAATCGTGGCCAATCAAAGTTCACCTTAGGCATACGTCCGCCATTCTCTGAGGTTCTTTCTTAGAAGTAAATAATAGTTAAAATAATTATCCAAAATAACAAATAATAGCAGTCGTTAACAAGACATTTCTCTAGAATTCTCACAATATTTACGATTAGCAGAGTGGTGAAAAAAAAAAAAAGTCCGGTAAATCACAGGCTATATACTTCCCCCGCATTCCAAAACCAAATCGACCGTTTGGACAAAAAGTCCTCAAAATAATTTTGTGTCAATACATTCATTACATCGGCAATTATTCATTATATCGTTATTATACTCAACTATGACGTCGGCCGACGAGAAGGAAGGAATCAGAAGAGTATTTCGTGGAAAATTATTACATATCGACCTTATATCGTCCTCGGTTTTTGAATGTACATATAAAATTTCACGTCGATACTTTCATTACCTACCTGGGCAGTAACTGTTTTAACCCCCGTGCGGGCTAGGGCGTAGGGCTTTGGTCGCATGGTCTCGCCATGGTTTGCGGGTTCGAGTCCCGTCCGAGAGGGAGTTTTATTTCGTAGATAGAACTCCCTCCCGGGGCCATGGATGTAGTAAAATAACTTAATAACAAACACATATAGCTAGTGTAGTGTCTGCTGAGGCCAATAAAAAAAAAAAAAAAAAAACTTTCTTTCTTGTTAAGTCCTCTTTACTTGCCCCTTTCTCTTCGACTGATTTGACTGAAAATCGATAGGTGTCGTCCTTATGGGGCTCTGAATACTCATTTTGATACTTTCATCCTATCGGGAGTTATTATATATATATATATATATATATATATATATATATATATATATATATATATATATATATATATTATTGTTTAGAATGGGATTCGGAACCTGAATTTCCTGTGAAGACAACATCGAATTTCTGACTGATTAATATAACTTATCTTGAACTTCTTACAGCTGAGAAAGTACGCAATTCACGGGATTAAAGTCGTATTCAAGTCTCAACAAATAGGTACAATCTCTTGACTTAGTATATTTTATGTATTTATGTGAAACATGAAATAGTGGTCATTCGTGAATCATGAGGAATCTACTTCCTCAGCTCGAATTACTCGTTATTATGACTTTAACTGCGAGGTCATATCGCCTACTACCAGAGTGCTCTTTCATCACTCTGGACATGAGCCCGAATCTACTATGGGAGTCCTAAATGTTGCCTATCGTAAATTTTTATTCACATAGAATAGGGGTCTTTAACGAGTATCTGACAACGTACAGGCTCGGGACCATCGCTTAACATCCCATCCGAACTGGCGTTACAGTCTCCCTCCGAACGATCATCCTAAATAATTGAAGGAGTACTCGATATTCCTCCATTCCTTCAAACCTAAATCTAAGGATATCTGTATATAATAATATGTTCTAGATATAATAATATAAGGATATCTATATATATAAATATAGTCTAGATATAATAATATAAGGATATCAATTTTATTTTTAATTATTCATACTAATAGTGACATGCATGGAGAAACAATGAACAAATCCAACTATATAAATTATTTACAATAAAATTAGATGGATCGACACCTTAACCATTAGATGGTTGGCCGCCACAACCTCACTTTAAGCACTAGTCAGATCCCCGAGCTCCCTCTATAGACGGGTGATGTTGCACAGAAAGATGTAACCGGCACAATAAAGAGCAATAATAAAGGAGTACTCGATATTATTTAAGTTTTAAAGTAGCGTATCAATCTCCAAGATTCACTTAAATTCGAAGTTTCATTCAAGTAGGACAGAGGAAAATGAAGTTTGTTTTGAGAGAGCAGGTAGAACTTCGCTAATTATTTTTATTTCAGAACTCCAATGTTCTCAAAATAAGAACATTCCATTTCCGATTTTTGAATGAATACGTACACTTTGTCATATATACTTCCTATAAAAGGAGATAGTCTATGGTTGCATATCCGGTGCATACAGACTGGAGCATAGTGTGCTTCTCGTGTGATTAGCAAGCTGGCGTGCCGAGATGCAATAGCCATCCCCCCAGCCGGCCAATTACCAGAAGGGTCCAGCGACACACGACCCAACCCTCCACTTCACTTAGCTGAGCTCCGTAGCCCGCCTGCTGATTAGTTTCCGACCACCTACATTAATGCTGTACACTACTTCTTGGACATCCGGTCATTCTGTGGCTCATGAAATTAGAAGAGCATAAGGGAATGGCTACAAAGTAGAAAGCTGTTTCCTGTATCTTGAGGCTATGATCCCGGAGGTATCTGAAGAAGGCAAGGATTGTCGCAGATATAACATACCATAAACAAGGAAACTAATTCCCAGACTAGTAGAGACATACTCTATTAGGATATGGAGGGTGAATGGGGGAATATATTAGGATAAGGACTCTTCCTATATCTCCATAGGGAAATACTACCATATGAAGGGAGTATTGAGGGGATATACTTAGAATATGGAGGGGAGGGTCTATAGAGGTATAATAAGATTTGGAGGGTTTGGTAGTGATATACCAAAAAAAGTCCTTATTCCAACAAATAATAAATTATAACTTTTTATTTATAATTATTTACTAACTTCTATCTATACATTTGGCAACTCAATTTGACTTTTCACAACTTCTTGAACCCTGTAACTCTCAAACTCTCTTTTTAACCCCTGACGCAAAAGGAGGGGTGTTATAAGTTTGAAGCCTTTGTCTGTGGCATCGTAGCTCCAAGACGGCTAAACCGATTTCAAAGCGGTTTTTTTGTTTCAAACGCTGATATTTGCGAGATTGTCCTTAGCCATGTTTAGTGGAAATCGGGTATGCCGTTTCCAAGATCTTCAGGTTTCATCAGAGCCTGTGTAGGGATCTCGGCCTCTATTGCAGCTAGAGACTTGGAGTTTGAGCTCAAATGTTTATAAGCCAACTCCCCTTAAGCCCTTCAAGCCCCCCCCCCCCCCTTTTTTTTTTCATTGATCATATACTTCCTTAACGCCTGATATATGCGTATTCGGCCACCTACTTCCTCTTGAACTGTTTTAAACATCTTCCTCAAAGTTTCTCCTACGTACGAGTAGGGCCCCCAAACTCCCTCCACATCCTAGTATATCCCAACATACACCCCCATATCCATGAATATTCCCCCATACTCCCTCCATATCCTAAGTATATCCCCAAACGCCCTCCATATCCTAGTATATCCCAACATACCCCCATATCCATGAATATACCCCCATACTCCCTCCATATCCTAAGTATATCCCCAAACGCCCACCATATCCTAGTATATCACACCCCTACGCCCTTGTATCATTCATACCTGAGCAGCAGCGACATCGCTGAAGTGGACTGAAACACAACACGAAACACTTACATAACCTAGGTCACACAACACATTCTACACGTAACCCAATCATAGTTACCAACCTGCCATCTAAAAAAGGAACTATATATAGTTTCTTTTTGAAAACTAAAAAGAGTAACATGGTGGAATAGTGGTGTCGAACTATCGATAGTACTATCGAATTTGAAACTGATTTAAAATTAGCTGTCTTGCACTTTCCAATTTCTCAACTATATTCTCTTACATTTTATGATGTTTACTGAATTTTCGTAAACATTGATAGAACTCAAGTAAAGTTCAATATTATTAGAACCTTGGCATTGTCGTGATTGATCTAAATGTTTGAGTGGATCGTTTCCGTCGTCTTCAGTAGTATTAAAATAATGAAGTTCGGTATTTTTGCATTCATTACTCCGCGCTAACTTCTTAGGTCCAACACCTCTATCGAAATTTCGCACACATCCGAGTGATTTTTCCGTTTCATACCGCTCATGCCTCACACTAGTAATAAAATTAAAAAGAAAACGAAGCAAAATCGAACTAAGAATATTACAAAATAAAATCCACTTAGTAAACAAAGTAGGTTAAAGGAACTGATAATACTGATTAGGACGAAATCTCTTTTCTTGGTTACTGACAAATAGCCAACCGTACGGAAAGCGAACTCTTTTCCCGACAGCGGCGATTGCTTTTCTTGTTCGAAATTCATATTTCAGAATTTCGATATTTCTATCGATTAATCTTACGAAAAAAATCGAACATTGTACCTGTTTTTTATGAAAAAACACAGACTTAATAATTTATTTTGAAATGGTACCGCGAACTTCAAATAAAACCACAGTACTACAAAAACATTTAACATACAATTTGAAAAGACGCTAGGGTACTATATGAAGGACACAATTTGTATTTAAATTTCATATAATGATAATTGAAATAATTTGGTGAATATTGATAAGGGGGTCATGAGTTAACTGCAGGTATTTAGATAACATTATTCTGTCTTTTATGAAGATATCGTGACCACTAGTCATGAACCTGGAATAAAAAAAAAAAAAAAAAAAAAAAAAAAAAGAATAATCTGGTTAATGAGGACTCATAGCGTATTAATAAAACAACAACTAGACTTTTGTTGATTTTTTTTATCTGCTATGAATTTTTGGGTTTACAGCCGGCAACTCATTAATGGGTTATAGCTAAGCAAAAGTATCCAACTTACAAATACATATATTCATGTCTTTAATCTTGATCCAAGCTCAATAACGATCGTAAAAGTTTACTTTCGATAGGGTTACCCAAATGAGGGAGCGACTTTAACGTTCAACCTGTCGTAATATTTGTCGTAAGACAGGTCAAGACCCTAATAACTATTATATGTAAAAGTTTTTATATCCCATCAACTTATGTAAAGGAAAGTAAGTTATAACTTCTACCTATCGCATTCATGAATATATCTGCTCTGTTAATGTTTTTGCAGTGAATAATAGACTATTGACGCTTTCCTACAACATCTTTCAAGAGATTCTGAAATCGACGGCTTATCTTTTTCTATAGTAATTTTTATTATATCCCTTATAATTATATAAGCTCATCCATCATCATATGCTCGACCGTCACATAAAAGTTTAAGTTCATCGTTGAGCAGACTCCTGATATGACACATGTTAACCCCCCCCCCCCCCCCCCCCCCCCCCCAATCTCTCTTGAATTCATTTCCCTTTCATTTTAAATTTGCATTACTGGGTGTAAGTCTTAAGAAATCTGAATTTCTTTGTTTCATTGTAGGTACAGCGTAATTTTGAGAGTGACTTTCTTATGCCCAGTAATGCCATTATGAAAAGAGGGAGAAATGATTTCCAGAGGGAGGGGGAGAGAATGATATGTAAAAAAGTATGTAAACTGTAGATGTAATGAATGTATCGACATGAAATTTCGAATGCGGATTTAGAAGTACTTCAAGTCAATTATTGATTTTTAGACAAAACTGGTTCTTTTGTGCTGGCGACTTTTTATTATTATTATTGCCAACATCTCCCTCTCTAGAGAGGTGGTGCAACCTATGGACAATTAAATTAAATGAGCAAAAATGTGTTCGTCACATTCAGCCTACGCCATATATCCTATCTCCCGTCGTTATTAACAACATCCTGATTCCCTCTTCAAACCAAGTTCGCTATTTCGGGGTTTACCTAGACCGTAGACATCAATCGTATCCAAGCATTCCAATCCAAACTCATCCGACGAATTGTCAACGCTCCTTTCTATGTCACCAATAAAGTCCTTCATAGAGATCTCAGTAGTTAATCAAATCCCGATTCCAATCATTCCACAGAAACCTTTCTTCCCATTCAAATTCTCTTGCACGTGACGTTTCCTCTCATTCCCATCCTGACAAGCCTCCCCGCCGCTTGAACAGGAGGTGGCCTCGCGATCTTCTCTCTGAGGATAGTGAATAATGATAATTAACTTGCGAGGGAGTGTCAGCGTTGTCTGACTTCTCCCATCAAGTGACGTAGTTATATTTTTCTTTTTGACCACATATTTGCTTACTATGTTTATAAGATCGCAAATAAAAAAATAAAAATAAATGAATTCTAAAAATCAATAAGTCGTATTGAACTTCTCAGAAGAACTGCTAATAGAAAAAAGGGGTCATTGGCTCCCCCGGAAAAAAAAGAAGAAATTACCGTATAATTAGAGAATGGTGTAAAACATCTGTTTTGGTATGAATATCCGCTCCTGCGGAACATACTTACGTTAGATGACAGCCTGGCGTAGACCGTACGTAAACAGAGCCTTTAATGATCTCCGCAAATGTGTGTAATTAGAGAGCGCAGCACATGTGAAAGGGGAACATGGCGACTAAATCTGGGCGAGGCACGAATCTGGGTCTATGCCAGGGATGGTAAAACTATGTTCGGGGGAGGGGAGGGGAGTGGGAGAGAGAGTGATCTGTAAAAGTGTGGTTGGTATAAGAAAGTTTTGTAATGGCAACATAACATATATTACTTCCCCAGCAATACGAAGTACTGGGGAAGTTATGAAATCGGTCAGAAATTCGATGCAGAGTTTTCAACGGGATTACATCTTTTCCGACCTCCAGATTCCAAATTTGAGAAAAGAAATTCTGTTTGTCTCTGTATTTGAATTTTATATGTGAATTCAGAACCCCTCTATTGATATAGGTAACAAAGTAAATTATTACAATTGGGAAGTGAGGGCGTCGGTAGCTCAGTGGTATGCGTGGTTGTCTTCTGAGCTCAAGGTCGTGGGTTCGAAATCCGGTCGAGGCCCTTAGTTTATTTTATCTGGGAGATAAGCACCCCGTCCTGCGGATGGGACGTTAAGCGATGGCCCCGAGCCTGTACGATGTCAGGTGTTCGTTAAAGACCCCTGCCCTAGGTGAATAAAAATTTAAGGTAGGTAAACTTTAGGACTCGTAGAGTCTGGCTCATGTCCACCAGAGTGACGAAAGAGCGCTCTAGTTGTAGGCGATATGACCTCGTAGTTAAAGCCCGGGCATAAGTCATAATAACTAACTATTGGGAAGTTCATTGCCGGTGATTCACCGACTACTTTGTTTAGGATGGGGGACCCAATATGAGCCTGTAGGATCTCAGGTACTCTTTAATGACCTCTACTCTATATAACAAAACGTGAATATAGTTATATTATAGTCAGGTCCAGAGCGCACTGGTTGCTGATATGATGTACGTTATATATTTTACAGGACATGAAGGTTAGGGCAGAACTCCATTCATGTCGGCCATGGTGCATCTGATAACCCCTCTCCATATTTATACAGCACTATATACACCTACCCTTAATCTTCTTTCACCCTCAAAGCTTTATTCTGATTGGTCGTCTGCCCACCCCTCTTTTACCCCACCAACCCCTCACCACTCGCCCTGGAATATTTACAAGGTTTATTCTATTTGAAATCGAAGACAAAATGAATAACCGACTAAGTACCAACTATTAAAATTTTCAACATTTTCAGATAAAGTTTTCAAAGACGAAAAATCAATAGACAACTTATATAATATTTTCCTCCTATATCTTTTGAACAAAAGTTTATTCAATGGACGACCTAAATAATACTATCCTATATTATCTATTGAAGAAATAACTGACTTCATATTATAGGAGTCAAGGACAGTCACACCTATGACAGATGTACAGAAGACGAGACGTCAGCTAAGTTTCTTGATAGATAGTTGCCCGAGTGAGATTCAGATAAGACAAGGAGGAAGCTCAGCGCCTCCAGGGAAGTGATGAGCATTGGATGCTTAGGCCCCCAGGTGCATACGCCACCCTATATATACATATCTTAAAAAAAGAGGGCGCCGGTAGCTCAGTGCTATGCTTGCTTGTCTTCTGAGCTCAAGAACGTGGGTTCGAAACCCGACCGAGGCTCTTAGTTTATTTTATCTGAGACGTAAAATAAACTTAAGCACTCCGTCCTTCGGATGGGACGTTAAGCGATGGTCCCGAGACTGTACGATGTCAGGTACTCGTTAAAGACCCCTATATAAATATTTTAAGGGAAGGTGGGGATCAGAGGAGGGTCCAACTTAAAAATTACAATAACTGCCAATGTAATAATGTACAGAAATTAAATTTAATATTTAAATTCAATGCCCCATAAAGACGGCAGTATTTTCCGCAGAAACACTGAAGATTTTTAGCCGAAATGGTCAATTCTAGAGAGAGAGACAGTCATTGACGACTTTTGGTTTTTGGCGCATTTAAGAAGACACCACTTTTCATTATGTAAGCTGGGATGGGAGAAGAGATATCCGTAACTGCGCCAGATATTGCAAGGAGGCGGTGGTTGTGGTTCGGGGACAGGTGGAGAGACAGGTGTGTCCATGTGTCATACACTTTCCCACAACTCTCGACACCAAATGTCCCCGCTTCGCTCCGCTCCATCTCACCGTCACCACCATGGATAACAACTTCCGCAGTTGTCTTTGTCGGGGAATTTGGTAATATGATACACAACTTTCTCATCCGCATTAATAAGGAATGGTATTTACCATTCGAAGGCCCCATCCTACCTGCTTCGCTGTAGATAGATAGATAAACTTTTTATTGCACTAAAGATAACAACCTTTATGGCAATGAGTGAGTTTTTTTTTTTTTTTTCAAAATACTTTTTCTTATAGTTAAGTATATAAAATAAAAAAAAAAAAAAATAACTATATAAACATGGACACGCTCTTTAATATAAATAGTGTAAGCAACTAGAGTACAAAAACACTTCAAAAATTATATAAAACAAAATATGACCTTTGATAAGGTTAGATTAGGTTTTATGACTCATGTCCGGGCTTTAACTACGAGGTCATATCACCAACTACCAGAGCGCTCTTTCGTCACTCTGGTGGACATGAGCCCGACTCTACTGTGGGAGTCCTAAATTTTGCCTACCCTAAATTTTTATTCACCTAGGGCAGGAGTTTTTAACGAGTACCTGACATCGTACAGGCTCGGGACCATCTCTTAACGTCCCATCCGAATGACGGCGTGCTTAATTTTATTTTACCTCCCAGATAAAATAAACTAAGGGCCTCGGTGGGGTTTCGAACCCAGGATCTTGAGCTCAGAAGACAAGCACGTATACCACTGAGCTCCCGGCGCCCTTGATAAGAGAAATAGTAAAATTGTTGTAACCATAACACAAAAATAAAGAATGAATAAATATATATGTATATATATATTACAAGCAATAAAATAAATTACATTATTTTTAATTTTCAAGCTTACAGTAGAAAATAAAAATAAATTGTTAATTTTTGATAACATTTATGATATCAATATCAATCAGCTTCGCTGTATTACCTAGCTAGAAAACATTTAGTTGTTTCTTTACTTCTCCAGATATACCAAGTATAGGGGAAGTTATGTAATCGGTCATTCTGTGCGGAGTTTTAAATGAAATTTCATGTTTCCCGACCTCCAAATTCAAAAAATGGAAAAAAAAATCTGTATGCGTGTGAATACTTTATCTGCCGATAGAATGAATGTATCGACAAGAATGTTTATGTGTATCCAGAACCCTCTAAGGCCCCAATACTATATTAATATGAAAATGACTGATGTAGTGAGAAGTGATTACCTATATCACAGGTTGCAAAAAAAAATATGGTCTGACCTCTCACAGATTTTATTAATTTTTGCTAGAAGGCAGTCTATAAAAAAACTTTTTTGTTCTCGACAACGAACAGAACTGTATACCTGTTTTTTCGTTGCTACATCAGTGCAACCTCGAAAGCTGGCTAGCAAAAATTAATAAAATCTGTGAGAGGTCAGACGATATTTTATTTTATAACCTGTGAAACTAAACTACGGGTAGTATATAGCTACACTATTAAGTATAGTACTACATAGTATATAATATTTATATAATATATACTATATCCTATATAGTACATAATATAGTACATACATAGTATATATACTATAGTATATATATACTATAGAGGGCGCCGGTAGCTCAGAGGTAGCTTGCTGGCTTTCTGAACTAAGATCGCAGATTCGAAACCCGGCCGAAGACCTTTTGCTATAGGTTTTTTTATCTGGGAGGTGAAATAAACTTTAAGCGATGGTCCCGAGCCTGTACGATGTCAAGTACTCCTTAAAGACCCCAATAGGTGAATAAACCTAGATAGGCAAATTAAAACTTCCACTGTAGAGTCGGAATTCATGTGAGCGACGAGAGAGCTCTCCGTAATCAAAGCCCGGGCATGAGTCATAATATTGAACTATATGCCATATATATATATATAGAAATACTTGTAGAATTGATGAACAAATGACGGAATGTTTTTCCTTCAAGCTTTTCAAGTGGAAGTCCACACTTCTTTGATACTAAAATTATTTTAATTGAACTAAAAGGATTATGAATTTTTTCTAGGATAAGATAAAACTGTATTAGTATGTATACTTTTTCATACATAATTGGTTGCTTTTCTCATACATCTTTGGAAAATTAAGATATTTAAAAAACCTTTTTGGAAAACTCACGCTAGTTGGATTAATATTTGAATAACATTATCATACATAAAACGAAGGTTCTTTTTTATATGACTATATCTTACTCCCTTATCAGTAAAGTAAGAAAATATACTACCCAGTCGAAAAAAGGGGTTAATCTGAAAACTGAAAAGATATAAAGTTAGATTATTTCTTTTTTATTTTTGTGTTTCTTTTGTATTGATTTTGGGGATTTTTTTTTGGGGGGGGGGGGGGGAGGGGGGGGAGAGGTCGTGAAAGGAGTGCCCAAATTGCCGGAGGTTTACTAGCGGAGACTTTAATGGTGAAATAAAGGCTGATTTATATTCTGGGCTATACAGGAAAGGAAGAAAATTAGATAAGGGAGAAGGCAGTAGGGGCTATGATCAATGGTGCGCCTGCGTAGGTCCCTGGTTATCTGGTCCTCTGCATAGACATGACGAACCCCTCTCTGGCTGCAATGGCGTTGTCCAGTTCAAAACGCACGTCACTCTCTAGAATATATAAAATACTACATAGTATAATAAAGTGTACTACTATACTATATAGTTTATATATTATGTATGTGTATAGTATACAGGGTGTTCATTTTATCTTGACCCAGGTAAATAACTCGAAAAATAATGATTTTCTCGAAAAAAGCTTGAGACAAAAAATGTAGAGTAGAATTGACCGCATTATTAGCGGTAATCTAATTTTTTAACAAATGAAAATTTTTAACGTTTTTTATGAATTAAAAAAAAAATTTTGATAGTCAACCTATTGTTTTTTTTGCATATTAAGATTCCTGGGAAAAAATTAAGGGGAGGTTAAATGGGACATTTTTTTGTTAGATCAATATTAATGCATTTTATTGTAGTAAATGTTCGAACTGATGTCCTGCAACTTCAATACATTTATCGAAGTTGTTCCGGAAAACTGCTCAAGGTTTTCTGTTGGTAGTGTTCATGAAATATTGAAGAATAATAAATTTCACCCTTACCATATTTCTCTCCATGAAGCTCTATCTGGTGAAGATTTTAATAATCGTATTATATTCTGTCAGTGGGCGCGTGAACGACTTCAAGTTAATTGTGATTTTTTTCAGTACACAATGTTTTCAGACGAATCAACTTTCACCAATATTGGATTAGTAAATAGGCATAATATGCATTACTGGAGTGCAGAAAATCCTCACTGGTTTCGTAAATTGAATAAACAACATCCATGGTCAGTTAATGTATGGGCTGGAATCATCAATGACAAAATAATTCGTCCCTTTTTTATCGAGAGAAATTTAAATGGTCAGAAATAT
Source organism: Aradus depressus (assembly GCA_963662175.1). Lineage (NCBI taxonomy): Eukaryota > Metazoa > Arthropoda > Insecta > Hemiptera > Aradidae > Aradus > Aradus depressus. The sequence goes on from OY759214.1 coordinate 41,275,232, forward strand.
CAAGACTTTCTTAATAGGGAATTACCTTGAGCAATTTTCCGGAACAACTTCGATAAAATTTAATGTATTGAAGTGGCAGGACGTCAGTTGGAACGTTTACTACAATAAAATTCATTTATTAGGTTTAATATAGGTCTAAATAAAAAATATCTCATTTAACCTCCCCTTAATTTTTCCCCAGAAATCTAAATATGCAAAAAAAAAAAAAAAGTCAAAAAACTTTTTTTTTAAATTCATAAAGAACGTAAAAAAATTGCATTTGTTTAAAAATTAGATTACAGCCAATAATGCGGTAAATTCTACTCTATATTTTTTGTTTCAAGCTTTTTTGAGAAAATCATTATTTTTCGAGTTATTTACCTGGGTCAAGATAAAATGAACACCCTGTATAGTTGATTCTCTACAACCTACTTTGTTGTGAAGTAACAGACGTTTTTGGGAAACAACTTTTTAGTATTTGGCTATTTTTGTGATCTTTTGTCACATAAATCAAAAAGAAGAACAACGCGTTTGTCAAGTACAGTACTATATAGTATATAGGACCCTCAAAGTTGACTTTAATTAATATAGGGCGCTGGTAGCTAAGAAGTAGCGTGCGAAACCCTTAGGTTCTTAGGTTTTTTATCTGGGAGATGAAAAACTCTTGAGCCCGATCTGCTCTTAAGTGATGGTCCCGAGCCTGTGCAATGTCAGGGTCATGTTAAAAAACTCCAACCTATGTGAATAAACCTGGATTGGGAAAATTTAGGACTCTACAGTAGAGTTGGGCTCATGTCCACCAGGATGACGAAAGAGCGCTCTGGTAGTAGACGATGTGACCTTATAATTAAAGCCCGGGCATGAGTCATAATAATTAACTATGAAGATTCCTGTTAAATAAAATAACACAATTGACATTTATTGATATTTATTTTTGCATATATATTTTTAACATACAAACGTACTTTGTCCGGATAAGTTATAACATTTTTGAATGTCCACATTTCGTACTTGCACAGTCTTCCACCACAGCTGAGCAGTGTGTTTTTCTTTCTATAGATCCCCAATAAAAACATCAATTCCTCATAAACACATGAGAGAGGCAAGGTTTAGGTAATTTTACGGCTCTGTACTGTAGATTAACTGCATATTAACCTTTCATGTCTGGTTAGTGGTTGATTTAATGTGCTCCAGCCTCCCTATAGATCTAAGGAGCGTAAATCACTCATAGAGGAGACTAGAGAACGGCCCAATCCTTCATACCCAACACCTTGAGTCCTCTACATCAAATCACCGGCTCTTTCAATGGGCTATTAACTGAAAAATGTGGATAATTAGGTACGATGTTGTCCAAAATTCTATAATTGCTAATTTAAATGAGCTGGTTCTTACATAACTTGAATAACTGGAGTCAGTCATCAAAAAGAAGAGTCCGTGGAGGCAGAAGTCCATACAAACAACCATAAGTAGAATTTAATAGTACATAATATGTAATAGTATATAATATGTAATAGTACATAATATGTAATAGTACATAATTTAATAGTACATAATATAATATATTATATTGTACTAGTGTGGATAAGGGGCTTATATCGCACAAGGACAAAATGGTAAGGGCTTATTTTTGCCTACATCCACACGTGTTGCACACACGTTTTCTCCTACGACCAACTATTACAATAATAAATTGTTTTATGATTATTCATCATTATATCGGAGATTTGAGTCCTTCCCTTTGGTCTCAATTATTATTTTCCTTTTCAATTATTATTTATTTATTTTTTTAATTTTTTGTTTACATTTTCAGAAGACTATTGTGGGGGCGAAACGATACTCTTGCCCCCAGGACCTCAGGGTTGTGGGGGCGATGGTCCCTATGGAATCTACGCCTATGCATACCAGGTACTATTTTTCACTTTCCCATCAAGATTTGGAGTTTTCACCGGAATTGTATGTTATCCAACCATTTGATCGAAATGTCTGCCTGTGAATAAGATATTTACTTAACCCAAAAACTCTAATAACTGCCGTAGTAATGAATGTATTGACATGAAACTTCATATGGAAATTCAACACCCTGAAAGGACAAAATATACAACTCGATATACAACAGAATCAACTAAAGGATAGACCCCTTCTATCAGATCGGGGGGGTCAACTAAAAAAAACTTATAACTGCCGATGAATGATTGTATATGAAATTTATGTGTGAATCAAAAACCTTATAACTTTTTTATTTATCCATTTATAAATGATTCTTATATATATTGTTATAGTTATATTGTTTTCTTTTTGTTTTCTATATCTCGCACATTGAGACCAGGTGAAGGGAAGTAAGAACGTCCCGAAACATCGTTGGGATAAAGACACTTCCGAAGAGTTTTTTTGAAAAATAGTTATCTTAATTCTTATTAAATTGAAAAATGTGTCTACTTATTATATACGTATTAATTTTTTTTTTAACTCATATATTTTTAAGTATTTATTTATTCAGTTTTTATACGACTAATCATACGTGTGTTAGACTCAAGTAGTTATAAATCTAATTTATAAGCTATCTTAATATATAAATTCTTTTGACGTACCCTATTACCAAGTATTGGTTTAACGGAAATAAATTTATTATTATTATTATTATTTAGGGATTAGAGGAGGAGGGGGGCTCGACTCAAAAACCCCAATAACTGCCGATGTATCGACATAAAATTTAATATGAGGATTCAGAAGTCTCTGTGTATTTCAACAATTGGTTTTTAGTCCAACCGACAGGTTGTGGAGGAAGAGCAAACACTTACTTGATTAATTCATCCTACGGAAATAAATAGCCGGTATTGCACAGATGACTTTACTTAATTTTTTTTTTTATTTTGGAATTCTGAGGCTCAGAAAACATGAATGTTTATGAAAACTCTGGGAAAATGTTAAAATGTCATCTATTTGATAACATGAGGAGGGCTTGAACACTTTACCAGAGGGCAGATAAGACATAAGAGACTATACCAGATAGAGGAAGTGACTAATGAAAGGTTGGACAAGGACACTCTTAAGATGGCCGGATTATGTCAGTTAATACTTCAAAGGAGCCATTTGTCTATTGTACCTATCTCATCTATTAATATGTTAGCTAGTAAATTGTTCTATTTGAAGTTAGTTACTGGACTCGTATCGCCTATTACCAGAGCGCTCTTTCGTCACTCTGGTGGATATGAGCCCGACACTACTATGGAGTTCTAAATTTTCCCAATCTAGTTTTATTCACCTAGGGTGGGTTTTTTTTAAAGAGTATCTGACATTGCACAGGTTCAAGACCAACACTTAACAGCCGGTCGGCCGAAGGACAGCGGGCTCAAGGGTTTTTCCATTTCCAGATAAAAAACCTAAGGGCCTCGGCCGGGTTTTGCAATACCTCTGAGCTACCAGCGCCACCAGGAATTTCCTTAAACATCGAAAACTACACAACCCAAACCAACTGTGTTTTCATTATTTCAATAAATAAAACAGCCTAAACCGTACATAATTTTATTTTTTAATTTTTTTAATGTTGATGATTAACTGGTTTTATTAAGTAGAAGTCACAGAAAATAAAAATGATAATATTTATTTGCATATTTAAATTGAAGAATTTCAAATTCGAATATGTTAATGTTACATTACGAAGGCGCCCAAATGCCAGACAGGCCTCGCACCAGGCAGCTTATTATCTAAGTCAGCTTCTGAGTAGTAAGAAGCAACCGACAGGTTTACAGATCTACTAAATCAATATGAGATGAAATATTTGTAGAATGATTATAGTATAATGTATATATTGTAGTATAATACTATGATAATTTAAAAATGTATTAAATATTAAATAAATAATAAAAATTAAAAATAAATAAATAATAAATATTACTATATATTTTCTGTAGAAAATTTAGCTGGTCTTCTACTAAATTTTGATTTCTACAGTAGTTTCCGAAAAGGGCCCTAAAAAAAATAGTTCACGTGTAATTTTGAAGAAAGTGCACGAATTAAAAAAAAAATTAATTAACAAATTTTTCATTTGGATTTCTCATAAATATAATAATGAGATGCCATATTGTTTTTCTAAATTTGCAAAAATGTTAAATCTAATCCAAATGTATAAATTATCTTACTGGGTTCACAGAGAAAATGAATAGCATATAATTAGAGAACAAATATTGGGTTTATTTTTTCTTAACCTACATTATAAAATTAAAAACTAAGATTGGAAATAAAAAATGAAATTATTTACAAAAAGAAATCTTACGAACTATATCAGTCTTTTTTCTGTTTTGTTTCCACCCTTTATTCAAATTCAATGTTATATTGGGCATTTATGTATAAATAAATAAAAAGTACCTTTGTGCATTTATGTACTTTATTGCTATTTTCAGTTCTCTCATTCAGACTGGTTCACTACACCTTAACCCTAAAACACTTCTCTCTGTAGACTGTCCACTTCCACAATACAACTTGTCTCTTGACTATTTTAAAACAGCTGATCGTCGTCTTTTGTTCTCCATTCATTGGTTCACATTTAGTTTTAAAACAAAAATGTGACTAGTCCATCTTTGTATATTTATTCACTAATTAATTTACTTCTCAACTCCCCTAACAGCTGTTTTTATATTTTTATACAAATAATAATAATTGATTTTGTAATATACTAATAATTTCAATGTGTGTAATTGTTTACATCACAATACATGTAATATATATAAATATATACTATATGTATAGAAGGCCATGTTATAACCTGAGGCCCTCAGTTTCAAACCCGTGATCTTGCGATCAATAGGCCACCAACCACGTTATCTCTCAGCTACCGTCGCTCTCTCTTCTATTTGAATGTATACGATATTCACCCCAATAATACACAATATGCCCCCCAATAATATACAATATTCACCCCAATAATATACTATATTCACCCCAATAATGTACGATATTCACCCCAATAATATACTACGATATTCCTCGTCTATAATTTATATTTGTATGAAACGAGAAAAGATATAAATGAAAATTTTCTGCAATAACAGACGAAAAATACGACTTGTCCCCATGAAAACAATAATAAAATCAAATCAAAGGTAGTGTAATCGTGCGAAAACCCGAAAAGTTTTCAAAAGAATTTCGCGTTCTAAGGCCTCTTGAACATGTTCTTGAACGTGTTCGTGCACGAAAATTAGGACTAGTTTATTCTAAATCTCCTAGTTATTCGGGACCAAAGAAAATTTTACAAGATTCCACTCATATTCATGACTTAAGGTCAAAAATTCTATAAGGAGTTTTCAATGGAATTTCATGTTTTCCAACATCCAGATTCCAATTATGGAAAAAAAAATTTTGTCTGTCTGTTTGTTTGTCTGTGTATGTGTGTCTGTGAATACGATAACTGCTGATGGAATGCTTGTATTAAGATTATTGATTAAGAACATCTTAATTGATTAATTTGTTCTGGGGAAGTTCATTGCCGCTGATTCACAGACGACTTTTATTATTGGTTATTTTTTATTAAAGAGGATGAAGAAATACAATTGATGTGATTACCCCTTTTTTACAGATCACTCTCCCCCCTCTCAAATTCACCATTCACTTCAAACTGGTATTAGTGGGTACACTGCTGCTGATGCCAACACATTACTTTCATATACCCAATAATGACTTTGAGATGAGGATCATTTGTAAAAATGGGGTTGGTATAAGAAAGTCCAGGTATGGTCACATCACTTTTGGAGCGGAGCTTCTTACCGTTGGTCTCTCTGGCAGTCAGTTGGTAAAAATGATACGACACAGGAATGGCAACGAAAGTTTCACTCTCCCCTCCCCGACCGATATTAGGAAGGGAAGGAGGGGTCGGAGGGGAGGGGATGAATGAATCTTGGGGGCTTTGTATCGATAAATATGTCTCCTCAATCATTGAATATGACCTTTGATTTTGGCTGGAGATTTCAATTGTAATTTTGCAGAAGAGAGGGCTAAGCCATTGATTAAGTTTCTTTTTGACACATTTAAACTGAGAATGGTTACTGATCGAAAGTTAACTACATCAAGAGATTATCAACATAAACATGGCACAACTCTAGACGCTGTTTTTGCAAGATACGTAGAAAAGATTGAATCTAAAACTTTTTTTTTTACTTTAGTGACCATACAATCATTTTACTTATAGATTACTTTTCCCTGATAAATGTTACAGATATTATCCAAACTATTTTTTTCCTAATAAATATATGGATTACTTTTCCCTAATAAATACATAAATTAATTTTTCCTAATAAAACATTGACATTTCAATTTAAAATTACTTTCAGCCAAAAATGATTTTCAACCAAAAACATCAGGAGGTGCTACGCTCCTGCCGCACTCGTTTTTTTCTATTGATGGGTCTAAAGATGACAAATTAGTATAAGTTTTGACTGTGGGATTTGGTCTGATGGTATCCCATTACCGGGGGTAACTCCCTCCCCGTGGTTACCTGTCTAATTGACAGAGGGTTGCAGGGTGCTGGTAGTGCCGGCTTGCGTGAGTCCGATCTACCCTCTCTCTAGTCCTGGGCTCCCTCGTCGCATTTCACTTCAGCTGTCCAACCCTCCTTGTCAATGATACCTACATGGGAAGGCTCAAGAACAACAGATCAACGAGACAACCTTAACCAATAAACCATCGAGGTGGATCTTAATGCTCCAGGACAATAATCTTAAGAAACAGGATTTCACAGTTGTTTGACACTTCGATTATATTGGAATGTCTGAAGTGAAATTTCGAGGACCTAAGAATTGTATCTGGGAAAAGAAACCTTGAGCACAACGTCCTTTGGATGTGACTTTAACCGTGCCTCCGTTTGATGTGAGGTCCCTGAAAAGTAACTAAAATCCATAGGTGTCGTACTTATGTGGTTCTGCAGAACCACATAAGTACGACACCTAACTAATGTAATAACTGTCATTAAATAGACAGTTATTAGAGTTTTTGCTCCTTAATGCCATCCTTCCCTTTTAGCTGACTTGGCTGAAATACAATAGGTGTCTTCCATATGGAATAGGTATATGCAATAGGTCCACATATGAAATTTCGTGTCAATATATTCATTACAACGGCAGTTATTAGAGTTTTTGTATTAAGCCTCCCCCCTAATCCACCCCTTTCCTTGGATTGATTTGGCTGAAAATCAATAGAGGTGGTCCTTAGAGGGTTGTGAAAACACGTATAAAATTTTGCGTCGATACATTCATTCTATCAGGGGTTATCGTGTTCACACACACAGACAAACTTTTTTTTTTATTTCTGGAATCAGGAGGTCGGAAAATATGAAATTCCGTTCAAAACTCCGCATCGAATTTTTGACTGATTACAGGTTAGGTTAGGTTTTATGACTCATGCCCGGGCTTTAACTACGAGTTCATATTGCCTACTACCAGAGCGCTCTTTCGTCACTCTGGTGGACATGAGCCTGACTCTACTGTGAGAGTCTTAAATTTTGCTTACCCTAAATTTTTATTCACCTAGGGTAGGAAGCATCGCTTAACGTCCCATCCGAAGGACGGCGTGCTTAGTTTTAATTTACCTCCCAAATAAAATAAAGTAGGGCCTCGGTCGGGTTTCGAACCCACGATCTTGAGCTCAGAAGACAAGCACGCATACCACTGAGCTACCGGCGCCCTCGACTGATTACATAACTTCCCCTATACTTGGTATAGCTAGGGAAGTACAAATAACTACGACACCCTCCGTTGTTTATGGATTTTGTCACACAATGAACTCAATGGGTTTCCCAATGTAAAGGGTAGCATCTGTCAGACAATATGAGTGTACCGCTTAGCTATACAGAGGTGTTCAAGCCAACACACAGGACAGGAGGATGCGTCAGTCCAGAAGCTACGTACGTACTATCTCAACCTGAATAGCAAACTTTAAATACTTCTAGAGACATCGGTTACCGTGTTCAGAGATACTAGGTGATGTGAGATTCCTTAACGTCTGGTTAAGGTCCGTCTGGAACATCAACGCAGAAAAGGTCGAAAACTCGATCTCGAATTGTTGCACGATTACAATATACTAAAGATAAAAAAAAAAAGGAAAAAATTAATCTCTCATAACACTACTTATCATGAGCGTACGTACGACTCTTATTCTTCTGTTCTGTATTGTAACACATAATTATAAGAAAATATAACTACAATAAGCTGCTAATTGGGATAAGTACTACTGGATCAACCAGAAAGATTTTTGGTCTGAGGCATCTTGACTTGACCATACTGAATATGATAAACGATCTCTGATGCTCATATCAAAGTTTGTGTCGATTCCATCATTACATCGGCAGTTATTTGAATTTTTGAATCGAGACCCCTCTCCTCTGATCCTTCGTCCTTTCCCTTCAGCTGATGTTGCGCATAATCAGTAGGTGCTGTCCTTACGGGGTTTTGAATTCAAATACAAAATTTGAAGTCGATACATTCATTACATACCGATGTACCGAGCTATATTAGTTTTTTATTATGGCAACTTTAACTCTAAGCAATTACTCTCTCAGTTCGTTCGGCGGCATCGAGACTGCAGAACAACTAGTCCTGAATGTTCTTTGTACGACCAAGCTAGGAATTGATGCACAGGACAAGATCGTACTTGGGACTGGATCAAGTGATGACGGAAACTACTCGTTCAACCGATTCGTCGGGTACTGGCGTACAGTGTGAAATTTATGAGTTTTGATTTTCAATATTCGAGCCCCCGCTCAATTTTTGATCAATTTGGATAAAACTAGGTGCAAAATATTTGTGAAAGCTGGCTTTTTATCAGTTAACTGCGGGTTTCACAATCAATGAATCCATTAAAACCAACAAAAGTGGCAAAAATATCCAATATATATTGAATTTAGACCACTTTAGGCCAAATTGACAACATTAGGACTACTTTTGGCTAAAATAAATATTGAATTCGTAATTAGCGAACCAAAAAACATTCATTTAAGTTGTAAAAACCCGTTAACAAAAACTTGGACAAAAAAAATTTTGTCCAAGTTTTTGTGAGCAGGGTTAAAAGTGCTCACTTTTTTTTTTCACACAAATTTTTTTAAAATTTTCGCGGGGTTTTGGCAGCTGTCAATTGGCATATAATACCTTGATTGTGAAACCCGCAGTTACCTAATAAAAAGCCAGCTTTCACAAATATTTTGCACCTAGTTTCATCCAAATTGAGCGGAGGCTCGAATTTTGAAAATCAAAACTAATAAATTTCACACTGTGTGGCGGGAGCTGAAGCAGGAACTATAAGATGGGCTGAGGACAACCCGATCGGTGCAGATTCCCTCAGTAAACCTTTATAATAATAATAATTTATTTCCGTTAAACCAATACATGGTAATAGGATAAGTCAAATGAATTTATACATTAAGATAGCTTATATATTAGATATATAACTATTTGAGTCTAACACATCTATGATTAGTAGTAACATAAAAACCATTAAAAAAAGTAAAATGAAATTAATAAAAACTGTACAAATAAATACTTAAAAATATATGAGTATATATAAAATAATAATAATAATAATACAAGATACGTTCATAATAAGTAGACACATTTTTCAATTTAATACAAATTAAGATAACTATTTTTTAAAAAAAACTCTTCGGATGTGTCTTTATCCCCCAACGATGTTACGGGACGTTCTTACGTCCCATCATCAGGTCCCAATGTGGCGAGATATAGAAAAGATATACAATTTAACTATAACAATATATGAATTTGATTGCATTATTGCAAGGCGCACGCTCCTTTAAAACTAAATAAATTAATAATTTATTACAGTTTTTATGTTAAACCCTCCCCTTTGGCCCATTTGGCTGAAAATCAATAGTTGTTATTTTTGGAATTAGAGTCGGAAAACATGAAATTCCAGTGAAAACTCACCGATTGGGGGAAGTAAAAAATTAATGTTTATTCCCTATTCCCGAACAACCTTTCACCTGGAGAGTGGGACAGTTTATAATGTATCTCCTACAAAGAGTTGAGTCATTATATTTATATCTGATGTACATATATAAAATGTTGGAGCGAAGGGGGGGCATTCACGGAGGGGGGTCTTGTTTTATCCTTGTTGTCTTGGCAACTGCGGAATTCCGGAATTCGTATCGATCTCTTCTTCCTCCTCCAACCACCTTCCCGTTCCTCTCTTCCATTTCACCTCCCAACCCATCCACCCCCCCCCCGAACTAGGGGCTGAAAACGTTCAATTAAACCTTGATTTATTCACAATTCAAATGTTAAAAACTTCTATCACAATAGTTAGATAAATGAGAAGGAATGCCATTCAAATTCCTCACTCTTCATCAAAAAGAAATGTTTTATTATATTTATTTTATCTAAGTACTCATGGACATCACGCAAGTGAGATTAAGCCATTTTTCAGTCAGACACGAGAAAAAACATCTAAAGAAATGACTTTATAAACCAATCTCACTAATGCTAATGGGAAATATAATTTATTTGTGTTTTATCTATTCTGAATAATAAACCAAGTTTTAATTGTTTCCCAAGAATAAGTTATTGATGATCAAATATGCCTTATGAGTTTGTAAACGCGACTAACGAACAATAATATTTATTTCTTGGACTTACAACAGAACAATATACTTTATTTATACCACTAGTTTCGGCAATTTGTCATACTCAGTAGTGAATCTGAACATACATAAACCAAAAAATATTTTAAATAAATCACTAGAATTTAGGAATTGCTACAGTTCAAGTCAATAGTTAACAATTAATAAGTTATGTATGACAAAAAGTCTCCCACTCCCCAAAACAACAATAATAAACACAATATTAATGTCGATATATTCTATAGAATTATAAATATATATGTTATACAAGAAACTCCCTCCTTTTCCAGAAAAGTCCGTTCCACTTTTTACATTTTTCGTGACATGATTTCCAAAAAAAAAGTAGTGGGTTAGACACCCGCAAAGTACACACAATGAATCAATTATTTAATTTTTCGCTCCCTGAAAAAATATTTGGGTTAATAATCATTACTTGACTTAGATAGGGGCTTATTAATCCTCATATTAAATTTCATTTTGATACATAAATTACATAGGAAGTTATTGGGGTTTTTGAGTTGAGCTCCACCTCTGATGCCCTGGTCGATTTCGCGGAAAATTCATAGGTTACGTCGTGGCAATTTTATTAGAGTTTTTGTGTTAAGCCTCCCCCTTATCCTCCCCTATTGAATTATGATATTTTGAGCAGATAAGTAATGCCAGTATGAAATGAATTTGAGAGAGGGGGAGGATGAAAGTGGTTGGTTTTAAATTTTTAATAGAAAACTACCAAAAATGAAAAATATTTTGTAATTCGTTGCTATGCAATAAATAATAATAATAAATAAATAACATAACTTTAAAAAATTTCCTATGGACATTTTCTTTTCTCTGGGACGACATAACTTTGGTCTAAATGATTTATAGAGTCGACAGTATCTTTTCAATGTTAATGGAAATCGAGGTTCTGTCGTGTGAAAGAAAATGCAAAATTTGGCCAACGTTTCGAAAACTATTTATTTTCTTCTTCAGGGCCTACAGAATATAAACAAACAAATTAGACATTATGGGCAATGATACAGACAGAGACTTCATAATAATTTGAAAAAGAGATGGGAAAACTATTTTATATATATGAAAGAGAGAAAAATAATAATAATCACTAAATAACAAAAAATAAATACAAGTTTATGAAAGTAGTATTAAATTCTATAAAACAATATATATATATATATATATATATATATATATATATATATATATAGATATATCTAAATAACTAAAAAATATAAAAATTACCTTATAATGACTTGAGTGGATGTGTGTGGTGTCGGTGTTGTGAGTTTGTGTCCAGTGTAGTGAGTGCTATGATGTGTACGTAACGGTCGAGGGCTACCTAAGTTTACCTAAGTGACCCTCGGTGGAGGGGGTGTTGCGTGGAATGTAACCAACTCAAGTCAAAAATAAAATATATAATAAAATTAAAAAACAATTTTTTAGACAAAGCACAACCACCTAATAAATAAATATATATATGTATAATTTTTTTTCCCCTTTCCTATTAAATAAACATAGAGCAATAATCATAATAACATTTTGTATAAAATTTGTTTGAAAAACAAATTGCAGCTGTTGTGTGTAACCATGTAACTTTGGTCCTACCTGAAATCTGTAAACACCCTAGCGATTATAAATTTAATATGGAACATTTTTGATAAGCCAACATGTAAATTAATGAGTTTCAAAACGACATTTTATGACAGTTTTCGGCATGTATCTCGCAAACCCGGCAACCTGAAATAAATCATATTTCATATAAATTGTGGCTTTAGTTTTGTTTACAAGGTTTATTTGAAAAGATTTTTGATTAGGCCATAAATATAACCGGCAATTTGTAAAATATACTTACGCCCCGAAGTAAGTTGGTTTTTCGATCAATTTTCGTTCGATTTCCAGAAGTGGTAAATATATTTCATAATATTACAGTTTTCCAAACCTTGTTACAACTACCCCTAGCTCCCCCATATTTTGTATACCTGGGGAAGTAGAAAGATTAACAGATAATATATTATCTGTATGTATTATTTAGGAGTGCAGAGGTTCACATCCCCAGTGACTCATCCTGGTTAGGAGAGAGGGTATCATGAACAGGCAGGTAAGTCTTAACGAACTAAACGGACATCGTTTTCCTGACCCTCAGTACAGTCCGCTAAGAGAGCACATCAACACGCATTCAATACCACGTCTTTTTATACCAATATTATGTACGAATACAAATACAAAAAATGATTAGAACAAATAAATATTGTTACATTAAAAATGTTGCTACTGAAATTTCATTCCTTTCAACACACTCACGATGTTGTCTTTTACTGTTTTGATTAGTAAACATCTTAGCTCTCGGTAAGGGCTATGTGTATCAAGTGAACTAAACAGAGATTACTACTGTAGTAATCAATGTAGTAATCTCTGTTTAGTTCACTTGATGATGCCGTAAGAGGCGAAACTATAGTCGTGTAATTTTGACCAATATAGTGAAAATATTGACAAGTAGTGTGTGGAGTTATATTCCTTTAGTGTGTGTATATTCATTTATCCTGTTCATTATGAATTTTCACAAAGTAGACCTGGAATCAGTTCAATACTTCTCTATCTGTGATGTCAGCTGTTTTGAGCATTTCTACGTTCATGAAATAAGAAATTGTAATATGTTTCGAATGCATTTGACTTTTTATGTGGTAGGTACTTATAATGTGATCATCAAAGAGAGTGTAATATATTTTGTCACATGTGAATGAATGTAAAGGTAAATATATAATAAAACCAATAACAATAAAACAACTCTAAAAAACATGATTAGATTTTTTTTTTTTTTTTTTTTTTTTCTTTTGGCTTTATGAACGATGCATATTAGCCATGTCAATGTGTTATGTATAATTATTTAAGACATCCATGGCCCCGGGAGGGAGTTCTATCTACGAAATAAAACTCACTCCCGGACGGGATTCGAACCCGCAAACCATGGTGAGACCATGCGACCAAAGCCCTACGCTCTAGCCCGCACGGCCACCATGGCCCCCGTGATTAGATATAACATTGTATTTTTACAATATTATTGATCATATTTACCGCTGTAGTGAATTTAAGTAAAATAATAATATTATGAACTAAAAAATGATCTTTCGATAAGAAACTTTTAGGTTAAGATGCTTTGATAGCTTAAATTTGTAACAATAAATAAAATTTGTGGTAAAAGAAAATAATATAGCAGTGTAAATGTAAAAAAATATAATTATTTTAGCTATCACAAGCCTATAATTTCATGTATAAAAGAAATTTAAGAACAATAAATTTGAATGTTTAATTCCTCATACTACTTTTCTTATTGAAAATGAAAAATGAAAAGAAATTTTATTATTCTGGGACCGAGGAGAATAAATACATACAGAGTAAATTGTAACACTATAAATCAAAATTTAATCAAAATCAGTGCACGACAGCAAATTTTTGAAACTAAGATGTTTACACATCAATTCTCGTGAGTACCACGTCACTTATATTTGGTTATTTTTTTACTTTCCCTGCTATACTTAGTATACGGGCAGTTATGTAATGCATCCATTGTCACGAAATTTCGTAAATGCAAAACCCTATTAATTTCCCGTGAAATCGACCGAAGGAAGGTGAAGGATTAGAGCAGGAGGCTCGACTCAAAAATTATAATAACTGCTGATGTAATGAATGAACGTAACGACACAAAATTTAGTATAATGATTCAAATTCCCGGATTGATGTCAACTATCGATTTTTTTATCAAATGATCGATGGGTTTTAAAGTGAAAATGAAAACTTGATTATTCGTGCTGGTGTACATTGCCAGTTATTCTTCTACGATTTTTGCAATCATGCAAAAAATCCAGTTATCAACGGAATTTCACGTATCAAAGTCGTCTACACTTTTTGACGATTTTCGCGAGACAGTCTCTCACTGTTTTCTAAATTTCCAGAGAATTTTCAGTGTGAACCGGGATAGTGGATAATCGGCTTGAGGCAAGGGAGTGTGGCATAACACCGAAACCTTAATAATACTGTATATATCGCCGTGAAATTTTATAAGTAAGATATCTATTGATTTCAGTCAAATCAGACAAAGGAAAAAGGAAACTTATCATTTATTATGAATAATTCGAACTGGGGAAAAACATTGAGATGATGATAATTTTTATTCCAGTTAACTTTTTTCTCATCTTCTCAAAGCCTGTATTAAAGACCCCAACAGTTATAATTGATGAGTAATTAAAGAACGTAAATAAGATGCAGCAGTTTTTTTTTTCTACCGCTAACATACTTTGGTATATCTGTACAAAGTAGGTATCGTATTTTACATTTCACATAATTATATCATTATTCAAACTAGGCTTTTGTAATTTTCATCAGTTTAGCCACTTCTTACAGGAATTAGTTAATCTGAGCTGTAACAATATCCATGCAATTTACAGGAGCGCTCCCTGAATCTTAAAAGTTAATACTTTTATGAATATTTATAAGTAAAACCCTAATTGTTTTCGGCAAGTTCACTCTACTTCAGATTTTCCAGGGGTGGATCAACCGTTTTACTGTTTAACCGGTGTATTTTCATGCAAATTAACAATTTTTAAATCAATATGATATGTGTATATACACAACCATTAAAATTCCTTTTGGTTTCGTAGACGATTGTAAATATGCAAATAAAATTTAAAAAATATATATATGAGTAGGTATATATACACATATTTGAATAAGAAATAGGTTATTGTATATATGATATGAAATACGATTTTTTGCAGATCAGTTTGCCAGATACATGCCGAAAATCTTAAAGAGTTAAAATTAACATTTATAGGGGCTCCTTAATCCTCATACTAAATATTGAGTCTATAAATTTATTACAGCGGTAGTTACTAAGTTTTTTTAATTGAGCCCCCTGAACTCCTTTCCTTGAGCTGAAATCTTTGAAATTTGAAAGGTTATGTCCTCATTGAAATTTTAATTTAAATATGAAATTTCATGTTGATAGGTTTATTACCTCGGCAGTTATTAAGGTTTTTGAGTTTTGTAACTCAGTTAAAAAAAAAAAATATTTGCTAGATTTACGCAAAAAAAAATTAGTCCTTATTCATACCAGAAATGTTTAATATTAAATTTCCAATCGACTATGTATCCTCAGATTTGAGATAGGACGAATACATTCAAAGTGCACTTAAAGAATGTAAAATAAATTTCCGTAGGAAATATTTCAAATTAATGTTTAAATTGCATCGCATAGCACACAGCAAGGAATTATAAAATATTTTTTTATTAATAGTTTTTTATTTACATAAAAAAAAAAAATATATATATATATATAATATACAGGCAAAATAATAATAAGATTAAGACTAGGAACATGGAAGATTGTATCCGTAAATTTAATGTTTGTAGGACTTTGGATTGGAAGGTTTGGATACGCTGGATGTTAGATGACTTAGAAAGTCATTAACATAGTTATTTTTTGTTTGTTATTGTTCTTTTTTGCTTTCAAAAAATTAATATTAATTTGAAGACTATTAAACATAAGCAGCTGTAGAGTGTCAATAAAATGGACTAATAAAGACTTTTTTCAAAGCTGATTTGGTGTCAATAAAGCCTTATCTGACCTCATATAAGGTGTCTCTAGAAATGTTTCACAACATCCTAAGAACCGTTAAACCTTGTCCACTTTTTTTTGTTGCTGTTTTTTTTTTTGATATTCGGAATACTAATGTAGATACTTTATTTTCGATGTAGTTTTATGTACTTTCCATGTTTACAATTTGTTTTCTTTCACCAATCAAGTAAGCTGTTGCTAGGTTTCTTATTATGTTTATAAATTTGAGGTTACTATAGTTATATTACTTTGAGTATATAAAAAAATTGAATTTAATTTCCACACAAGGGATATGCCATAATGAAAGGTTTTTATAATGTAATATATTTTGACTTGTTGCCTTTCACAATAAATAAAAAAAAAATGAATAAAATTTTGAATAATAAAAAAAATTTAAGTTAATTAAATCTATAATTTCAAAAATAAAATAATCTACCGTATGGTTGAGTGAAGCTCTTAAAAAATGAAAAACATATGTTATAAATAACTCTGTAAAATTTTCAAACTACGTTACTTGCACCAATCCAAAAATCCAAAAGTCTCCCGGTGTGATTCTGAAAATTAAGATTATTAAATATTATGTCCCGATAACGATTGGCGCTTATCTCAAAGGTGTTGATTCGCAAGGCCTATGAGTTTTGAAATGTGAATTTCATTGAGAGAGATTTTGGGGAATTAAAAAGAAATTAAAACATGGTTATGAATTTACAAAAATTGGAAAAATTTATTTATAATTTGCTGATCAGCCATTTAAAAAAAAATATAAAGGTTACTCACGTTCATGACGCCATTGAACTAAATTAAAAATTAACATTATTTACATACAAATATTAAACAAAAAAAATTTACATCCTCCATCAGTTCGCCTCTTTTCAATGTTACTTTACATTCTATTCCACTTTCCACCACTTTTTCAAGAGTTATAACTTTTAAATTAGACACCTCGGAACACAGGTTTGTCCTATACAAAGACTGGAGGACAACTGCCTTACACCTTCGAAATGGTAGCTTGATATTGTCTTTCCGTCGCTGTTTTGTTTTCTTGAACTTGATAATTTTCAACTTTACAAAGTTTTTTTGCGTCTTCTTCCTTCGTTTCTTTTTCTTCTTTCTTATTAAATATTCTTTTAATTTTCTGCGGTTTTGATTTTCAATTGGACTCCTACTTTTTTCAAAAACAGTATTCAAACTTCGGTGAAATACACTTTCGGATCATTCTACAGCCTTGGATTGGATCCGTCCTCTATGATTGGATCATTTTTGGAACAGGCTTCCTTTTCAAAATTTTGAGCTGGCTTTTCTTTCTGATGTGGGCAGTTTTTCTCTTCTTTTTCTTCTTTAATCTTTTCTTAATAATTAACTGTCTTTTTCTAAAAATTTTCAAAGCCTTCTACCGACGAGTTTTTTAACTATTGATCTTTTTTTTAATTTTGCTCATAATTTCCTGAAATTTTCTTCATTCCTTCTTCTTTTAGCTGTTTCATTTTGTTTCTGGGTGCTAAATTAATCCCTTCTGAAAATTTAGTTTCCTTTTGAAGTCGGTGGTTCTTGTAATCATTATTTAAAATGTTTGTTGATGACTGTAAGGTTAGGCCTAAAACTACCTTTTCTTCCTTTTGAAGTTATTCTTCCTTTCTTCTTAAACTTGTTTTGATCTTCTAAATGGGTTTAATAAAAAAAAATATATCAATCAATCCGTTGCCTTGGCAACGGGCTTGTTTATATTACATTGCCTTCTCCTATTTTTTCTGGAACGAAAATTGTGTTTCTAGAATCACAATTTTTGTTCCAAAGGTTCCCTCTTCATCTGTTTTATCCTGGTCCTTTTTTCGCCTTCATCCACTCCTGTCGTCCTCCAATTGGTCGTCGTGAACCGGCACTTTTGGGTGTCTCTACGCTCACAAACCACCTCAACAAAAATTCATCTCGCACCTGTCACTTCACTTCATTCCCCACTGTCATTTACAACAAATTTACATTAAACAAAAAAAAATTCTTTACACACTAATTATAAACTGAGCTCAGTCCTTTACAATTTGGACGAGCGGAAGACAAATAAAATTGTCTTTTAAATTTCATATATAAAAAAAAATATTGAACATATTATTATCTAAATGCAAATTTTACTGTAATTAATATCCTTTGGACATATGTCCCAAAACAAACCAAATTTATATTTAATTATAATATTGCCGCTTCACCACTTAATATCTTTGCTTACTTTCCATCTTTCTTTCTATCTTAATCTCAAAAAAAATTTATATTCTACTTCAAATCATAAATAAAAAAAAATAATAATTGGGTTGCTTTTCTAAATTCAGTTCCTCATTCCTCATCATCATTTTCTAAATATTTCTTCACATATCTTTGGTTCAAATAAAATTCAACTTCCTTAGTCAACTTCTCAAGTTACAAAATTCCCCCCTACAAAGTATAAATATTCCTTATCCCATTATTTCGACGTTACCTAGGCCTTCGCCCATTCCCTAACTCCTCCTATAGCTCAAAAAAAAAAAACTTCAACTTCCTAATCTCAAAAAAAATCCCTAATAACTTCTTATATCATCGTAGATTATTATTCTCATATATCGTCGCAGAAAATGTGGATCCTCCCTTCCTTGGGTAGGCTATCTCACAAAAAATAAATATCTAGCTATCTATTCTCTAATAGCTCTAACTTCCTCAATAACTTCCTCAAAATCTAAGTTTTCAGTAACGTCTTGTAAGTCTCAAAGAAAAAATTATCCCCATGTATTCTTATTATTTTATTATTAATTATATTACATCCCCTTTTATCTCAAACAAACATATCTAGATGAAACTATTTATAAAATTCTTAATTCTTCCCGCGAATAATCATCATCTTTTCATTCTCTACCCTTAAAAAAAAATCGTCGACTCCGTATATATTAACTTGCCATCATATCCACCTATCTTTCTTTTCCTACGGTCTTACATTTTTCATTAAATCCAAATCAATTGTTACATATTTAGTTCAAAACACAAAAAAAATTATATAATATAATTATTTTAAAGTAAACAAATTCCTACATACTATCGCGATCATCCACTCTTAATCCTTTTATACTAGCATACATTCCTCTAAACCTAAATTAACACATCTACACTATATACAAATAAAATCATAAAAAAATGCAAAATAATACAAAATCCCCTCCTGTGTATTGTGTAAGTTGAGTAATGTAAAATGATTTCGTTTCTTAATGTTGTGTTGTCTGTACGGTGTAACATAAATGTATCAAATAAATCATAAATCCCCGTAATAATGTATGTTTTATGTGTATTAGCTTTGTCTAAATGTTCCTGAGATTGGCTGGGTTCGGCTCCCACAGGATCAGCTAAAAATCCTTCTCTGGCCCCCAGTTGGACCGTTCCTTCCAGATACTGACCCCCAATGCCAAAGAGAGGAGGCAATCTGCACTCCCTCTCTCCGACACCAAGCGACAGCTCCGTCGGGAACCAGTCCTGTGACTCGACATACAGGAAGCGCGTCAAGCTTCGGAGAGACCGGGCTATTTCTCTGTCTACTGTTTCTAGGCTGGGCAAGTGCAGACGCCAAATACTGCAAGAGATCTAATTGTCTCCGCTTGCTTATTGGCAGGGGATCAATTAGTCTCCGCTTGCTTATTAGCTACTAAAAACAAAACTAATCTACTTCATTTATTCCATCTTACATTCTCGATTAATTTAAATAAATTCTACAAAAAAAAAAAAAAAATTCTAATACTAAGTCCATAATAAATCCTTAATTCAAATTATCTATTTAAAACTTGTAAATTCAAACTAATTTTTATCAATAATAATCAAAAAAAAATTTTTACTTAAATAAATTCACCTATATTGACGATTAATCCTTTCTATGGATCCGGTGTAAAAGTTCATGAACTGGGTTGTCTATTTCTTGCACTAGTTCTATCTGACTATCGATCCAGCTTGATCGATTCAACTCAACTGAATGAGCCCCCTTTTACGAACGTAACATCTGAGTTCACGTAAACAATTACGACTAGTTAATAAACAAACGAAAAAAATAATACTTCTTAAACCAATTTCAACATATTATATACTATCAACCTATTATTATACCATTTAACAATCAAAAGTATGTATAATTCAAATAAACTTCATTCATACGAAAATATGTATTCATTCATTCTTCTATCAATTGCAAATATCATTTATCCGTAGTTTCTGTATGTTTTCTGTCTAAAGTTTTTCTATAGTTTTAGTTTGTCTGTCCGTCAGTCTATAACTCATTCGAGTTTCAAAAATGGTTACTTACTTTAAGTTCGGCTGATACAATTATCATTGCTGAGCCTTAAACTAATTGCATATATTTTTTTCCTAATACCTCGCCGTATAATGTCTTCAAATATCTTCCCCCCTACACTAAATAAAATTTTGCGTAGTCTGTCTGTCAGTACTGCGTCATTTTTTTCATTTCCCTTTATTTTATAAATTTTCACTTCAGTTTTTCTGTATTGTATTCTAAAAATGTCTTCCACCTGGTAACTAGTCTCATGTAAATTCTTTCTTAAGTAATTTTTCCATTCATGCACAACAGTCATACTGTCATATTTTCTTAATTCTACCTTAGTTTGCACTAACTGATAATTCATTTTAATTTCTCCCTTGGAAAGAAATTTTCTTACCGATTTTACTCTACTTTGGAAATTCTTTTTAACTGTTAAATCTGTCCCTTCACTTTCTAAGCTATTTCTAGAACTAATTTCCGAGACTATTTTAACTTCCTCTACTAAAATTTCTAAGTTTGTTCCTTTTTCTATTTCTACAGTTTGAACCTTTCTCTCCTTGCTCTTATTTTCAATATTTTCTACATTACTTTGATCTTCTATATTCTCTATACTATTATCACATCTTTCGATTACACTTAGATTTCTTTCGGAATTGCCTACGCTCCTACTTAAATTTTCCCCCATATTTTCTATGTAATTTTTACTTTCGTCAATCATCCTATTTAAAGTTGTCTCTATGTTTCCTAATTTGTTCCCCATTTCCCTTTTAAGATTCCCCATATCCTCTCTCAACTTTTCTATATTTTGAGACTGCTCTTTCCTTAAATTTGTCATTTCAATTTTTTGTTCCGCCATACTCTGATTGAGATTTGCTAATTGCTGGGTCATTAATTCCATGAATCTATCCATCTTGTCTGATTGCTCTTTAGTGAGCTTCATCTTAAATAATAACTTTAATATCTCGAATTAAAAAAAAAATTATCAATATGAATGTAAAAATATTTTTTGGTTCAATATTTTTATATGTATATAAACAAAAATTCATGTAGTATATTCCCCTCTCTCCAAACGGAACTCAAATCTCCTCATGGCCTTGTTTTTCTGATTTTACTTATAATGCAACTTTAGGCTTATTTAATCGTTATTAAAGAAAATGTTTCGTTGACTCTATGCGAGTTATTTATTGATCAAAGAATGCAAAAATAAAAAAAAACAAGAAATTATCCTCACAAGGAGATGCCATAATGCTAGGTTTCTTATTATGTTTATAAATTTGAGGTTACTATAGTTATATTACTTTGAGTATATAAAAAAATTGAATTTAATTTCCACACAAGGGATATGCCATAATGAAAGGTTTTTATAATGTAATATATTTTGACTTGTTGCCTTTCACAATAAATAAAAAAAAAATGAATAAAATTTTGAATAATAAAAAAAATTTAAGTTAATTAAATCTATAATTTCAAAAATAAAATAATCTACCGTATGGTTGAGTGAAGCTCTTAAAAAATGAAAAACATATGTTATAAATAACTCTGTAAAATTTTCAAACTACGTTACTTGCACCAATCCAAAAATCCAAAAGTCTCCCGGTGTGATTCTGAAAATTAAGATTATTAAATATTATGTCCCGATAACGATTGGCGCTTATCTCAAAGGTGTTGATTCGCAAGGCCTATGAGTTTTGAAATGTGAATTTCATTGAGAGAGATTTTGGGGAATTAAAAAGAAATTAAAACATGGTTATGAATTTACAAAAATTGGAAAAATTTATTTATAATTTGCTGATCAGCCATTTAAAAAAAAATATAAAGGTTACTCACGTTCATGACGCCATTGAACTAAATTAAAAATTAACATTATTTACATACAAATATTAAACAAAAAAAATTTACATCCTCCATCAGTTCGCCTCTTTTCAATGTTACTTTACATTCTATTCCACTTTCCACCACTTTTTCAAGAGTTATAACTTTTAAATTAGACACCTCGGAACACAGGTTTGTCCTATACAAAGACTGGAGGACAACTGCCTTACACCTTCGAAATGGTAGCTTGATATTGTCTTTCCGTCGCTGTTTTGTTTTCTTGAACTTGATAATTTTCAACTTTACAAAGTTTTTTTGCGTCTTCTTCCTTCGTTTCTTTTTCTTCTTTCTTATTAAATATTCTTTTAATTTTCTGTGGTTTTGATTTTCAATTGGACTCCTACTTTTTTCAAAAACAGTATTCAAACTTCGGTGAAATACACTTTCGGATCATTCTACAGCCTTGGATTGGATCCGTCCTCTATGATTGGATCATTTTTGGAACAGGCTTCCTTTTCAAAATTTTGAGCTGGCTTTTCTTTCTGATGTGGGCAGTTTTTCTCTTCTTTTTCTTCTTTAATCTTTTCTTAATAATTAACTGTCTTTTTCTAAAAATTTTCAAAGCCTTCTACCGACGAGTTTTTTAACTATTGATCTTTTTTTTAATTTTGCTCATAATTTCCTGAAATTTTCTTCATTCCTTCTTCTTTTAGCTGTTTCATTTTGTTTCTGGGTGCTAAATTAATCCCTTCTGAAAATTTAGTTTCCTTTTGAAGTCGGTGGTTCTTGTAATCATTATTTAAAATGTTTGTTGATGACTGTAAGGTTAGGCCTAAAACTACCTTTTCTTCCTTTTGAAGTTATTCTTCCTTTCTTCTTAAACTTGTTTTGTTCTTCTAAATGGGTTTAATAAAAAAAAATATATCAATCAATCCGTTGCCTTGGCAACGGGCTTGTTTATATTACACTGTTCGGCATCTGTATGATTTAACTTTCATATACCTATAATACGTATAAGGGAGGGCGTCAGTAGCTCAGTGGTATGCGTGCTTGCCTTCTGAGCTCAAGATCGTGGGTTCGAAACCCGTTACTTAGTTTACTTTATCTGGGAGGTAAAATAAACGTAAGCACGCCGTTCTTCGGAATGGGACGTTAAGCGATGATCTCGAGTCTGTACGATGTCAGTTACTCGTTAAAGACCCCTACCCTAGGTGAATAAAAATTTAGGATAGGCAAAATTTAGGACTCCCATAGTAGAGGCGGGCTCATGCCCATCACAGTGACGAAAGGGTGCTCTAAGTAGTAGGCGATATGACCTCGTACTTAAAGCCTGGGCATGAGACATAATAACTAACTAACCTGTAATATAAGGAAGAATTATATATATATCTAAGGTCCCTTGAATAATTTTTGATTATTTTCTCGAAGGAGTCTGTCTGTGTATTAGATTGGAATTTTGTAAACGCTCTTACGAAACAACAATTGTGGCTATGAAGTTGACACTTTCATCTGAACAGATTTTGGCCGAAATTTCTTTATTCATTCATTATGATTATGATCAAAAAAATATTTGTCGAAACGTTTGTTGATTTTAGCAAAAGAGACATTTTTCCAAAACAAGTCAGCTGTTACAATTTGCCCCGTATTTATAAAAAATACAATAGTTTAGAACTAAGACTACCTGTTTTGAGTCAAAGGCCTCAGCTCCAACAGATTCAACGAGGCGGTTGACAAGCTGGCTCAGACTCTGGCATCTGACAATGGGAGGTGGTATATCAAGAACTATGCTGTACGTAGGTGGCAAGAGGATTTTTCCTCTCAGAGTCAGGGTAGATACTACAGCCTTATTCAGCCCAAGATCCCCACCCAACCCTGGTTCAAGACATACGACAAGCCTAGATAATTTTTCACCACTATCATTCGCCTTCGTCTTAATCACAATCAGCTCCCTTTTCACCTGCACAAAGACACACATTCTACCTTCACCATACTGCACCTGCCAACAGCAAACAGAAGAGCTAACCATGTCCTCTTGGCTTGTCCACTAACCAGCTCAAAACGCAAAAATATGTTTAGTGTTCTCATAAAAAACAAGAGGTGCTCTCCACTAAGGTCCCACTAATAGTGTCTCGAACCAAAAACCAAGACATTCTTGATACAGCATTCAGATACATTTCTATCAATAATATTGTTTATATAACTTTACATTGTAAAGAAATGGCTGATATGCTAAGTCCATTAGACCACAGACAAATTTAAAAAAAATACAATAGTTAAACATTTTTTAAGTTTTTATTAATTTATTATTTGAAATTAACACAAAACACTTATTCATAAACTAGTTAACATTTTTTTGGTTGAACAAAATCAAAAACACAATGAATGTGGCACTTCTTGCATTATTTATCTAGCATTTATAGTCACTAATAATTATTTGGACGGTGTTTTTGTGGGTCCCGACATCAGAAGGCTTATGATGGACAAAAACTTCATGCTGACAATGAAAACGGATGAAAAAGAGGCTTGGGCTACTTTCAAAAATGTCGTTACCAAGTTTTTAGGTAACACAAAGGACCCTGACTACGTAACAATCGTGGAAACTATGTTACAGAAGTTCAAAACTTTGGGATGCTCGATGAGCCTCAAGCTCCATTTTTTGAACGCACATTTGAATTTTTTTCCGGAAAACCTTGGTGATGTGAGTGAAGAGCAGGGAGAAAGACATAAAGGAAATGGAAAAACTTTACCAGGGTCGCTGGAACGTTAACATGATGGGCGACTACTGCTGGACTCTACACCGAGAGAACCGAAATGTTACACACAAATGAAAAAGCTACTAGGTCCTTCACGACAAAGAGAAAAAGGGACTTCAAGGCTATTGAGCAAACATTTATAAGTAAAAGTAAAAATGAGAAAAAGTTAATAAAAGCACTGGTTTTCAAAGGATTTTTATTAAATTTTATGGAACCTAATCACTTAGCGGAATCAAAAAACAGGTTTAGATTACAGAAGAGGATTGTGAAAGAATCTGATGTGATAAAGAAAAACGGAGATTTGTTTAAGGTTCAGCACCCCAAAAATATGTACAGACAGAAGAAATTTTGAAAAAGTTTTTATGACTTGAGTTTTGCAGGCCTGTGTGATTAAGGTTTGGTAACTTATCAAGGTTATTAAATGGTTAATGCTTATTAAGTGAAACAAAAAGATTTAAGAAATCAACATAAAGTCAGTCTTCATCCGAATTACAGTTGATATAAACAAATAATACAGTGGTCCCTCTCACACATTTAACATGCGCCCACATTGTGCAAATTAAACATTATATCCATTCTTCTTCATCAGTGTGCCAGGATGCTTTTAAGAGATGTATGCTGTGCCAGGATGCTTTTAATTCAAGAAATCCATATCAAGTCGCCCAACTACTGAGGCAGAATTAACTGACCATGTTTTTTTATACCACCTACTTAAAAAAACAAAAACAAAAAAAAAACAGAGAACTGATATTTGATATAGGTGCTACTAGCCGAGACTGGCTGCCCCCTGGTAATAATTCAAAATGATGGGGCCATAACCAGGACTTTCTTATACCAACAACTTTTTAGGCAAGAGATCTGATGAGTATCGTCGGGGAACGGCGGCAATGCGAAAAATGATTGTACTAAAACAACTGCCGATGTAATGAACGTATCAACACAAATATTTATTATGATCCAAAAATTCCTATGTCAACTATTGATCTTTAGCCTGGTCGATTGATTTTGGAGGGAGACCAACAACTTTGTTGATTAATTCGTGCTGAAAATGTACATTGCCGTTGACTTTTTTGTTTTTGTAACTAAATGTACTTTGGTCCCGAAGTAAAGTAGTTTCAATATTCGTGTGATTTCGGTCCAAATCGTTTCCGAGTTAGAGCGGACACAATGTTCCAATCACATACCATAGACACCGATATAAGTGAGCGAATATGGTCGAAATGAGTTCAAGAGATCTTGAAATGTGAATTTCGGACCACTGTGACCATACCCTAATCAGGAAGATGATCCCCTGATAACATGTTGCCATTCTCCCGTCAGGTAGATTACTCTTAATCAGACGGAAATCAACACGAAAATGATGAAAATGTGTTCAGGGAACCTTGAGATGTGAATTTCCATCTTTATTATTAAAACAGATAAATAAGAAGAAACCAAATTGTACTTAGTTCCGAAATCGTACTCCTTAAGAGATGGTCCCTGTGAATCTATCGTCATGAAATTTCATGATGGCACCTATTAATTTCCCGTGAAATCGGCCGAAGGGAAGTAAGGATTGGAGGAGGAGGCTCGACTCAAAAATTATAATAGCTGGTGAAGTAACCAATGAATCGACACAAAATTTAGTATAAGGATTCAGAATCTCGGATTAATGTCAACTATCGATTTTTAGCTTAAATGGTCGATGTGTTTTAAAGGGAAAATGAAAACTTAATTATTCGTGGTGGTGAAGTAGATTGCCGGTTTATTCACCAACGATTTTTGTAATCCTGCGAAAATCAAAGATTAAGTTATCAACGGAATTTCACGTTTCAAAGTCTTCTACACTTTTTGACGATTTTCGCGTTATTGTCTCTCTCTGTTTTCTGAATTTCCAGAGAATTTTCTAGCGTGTTCACAGATTTCAGATAGAAGACCAATACGACCAAAGCGTTTCCGAGTTGGAACGGACACAATGTTCCAATCACATACCATAGACGTGAGGGAAAATTTAATTTTTTAGTTCGTGCTGGACAATCATCGAAAATATAAACGGGGATAGAATCACTGAGGATTTTGTGTACAAATATAGTATTGAATGGTCAGTCGAGAGATTATACCCTTTTTAAGTACCCTAAAATAAGGCAAAAAAGATGAAGGTCAAAACAAAAAAAAAAGGGACGGATTGACCAAGACAAGGAGTTTGTAAAAGGATACGAGGGGGATAAGGGATCTCTACCTGCCGATAGGGTGCCAAGACGTCGTCTGGGGCTGTACGTTATCATCCTGGTCAGTGGGTGCATCGTTTGTCATATCCAGTATGGTCAAGTCAAGATCACACCTCCGTAAAAAAACTGTCTGGTTTATCAAGGAGTACGATTTAGTTATCGTGACTCATGCTCGGGTTTTACTTACGAGGTCATATCGCCTACTACCAGAGTACTCTTTCATCGCTCTGGTAGACAGTACCTAACATCTGAGTAAAAACTAAGTCTATTAATTAGCTCTGGGGAAGTACATTGCCTTGTGATTCACAGACTTTTTTTTTGAATGAGCTGTTTCATCGAATACCACTTTTTTACTTCCACAGCTATACCAAGTATAGGGGAAGTAATGTAATCTATCAGAAATTGGATGAGGAGTTTTCAACGCTATTTAATTCTTTCAGACATCCTGACTCCAAAAATGGAAAAAAAAAAGAATTTCCGTCTGTGTATAGGTGTGTGTGTCGGTGAACACGATAACTCCCGATAGAATGAATGTATCAACACAAAATTATATATGTGTATCCACAACCCTCTAAAGACGATACATGGTGATTTTCAGCTGAATCGGCCAAAGGGGAGGAGGGAGTTGTAACGAATGTAATGATATAAAATTTCATAGATATATTCAAAGGGCTGTAAGGACGACACAAATCAGACAAAGGGCAGGTGGGATCAGAGGAGGGACTCAACTGAAAAATCCCATTAACTGCCGATGTGATGAATGTATCGATGTTAAATTATATATATTTAAATTTGAAAACTCTTATGGGATGGCATCTGGAGCAGGAATTAAATGTGGGGACCTTCTCCTTCCCAAGAGTTGAGAACTTCAGGTATCTCGGGTCCACGGTAACTAGCATCAACTCGATGTTGGAGGAGGTGGACAGAAGACTTCTGCAGGCCCAAAGAGCGTATTTCTCTGTCATCAAGCTGCTACGGTCCAGAGCCTTGTCAAGGAACCTGAAGTATAGGATCTACAGCTCCATGGTAAAGCCCGTTCTGATCTATGGGTGTGAAACCTGGACCCTGACCTCACATCTGGAGAAACGTTTCCAGACGTTTGAAAATAAAGTGCTGAGGAAGATAGCAGGTCCGGTCAAGGATAGAGAAACCCAAGAGTGGAGGATCAGAACCAACAGGGAGCTGAGGGACATCTTCTGGCAACACCCGACCGTAGTTGCAGATATGAAATCACGGCGCTTAAGATGGGCTGGACACGTGGTGAGAAGCGGACAGCAGACAGCCATAGGACGCATCATGGACGCTCAGGTCCAAGGAGCCAGATCACGAGGAAGACCACGGCTGAGATGGGCTGACCTGGTGAAGAAGGATGCTGTGGAACACCACGTGGTGAACTGGCGACCGGTGGCGCACGACAGATCCCGGTGGAGAAGGCTAGTGTGGGCGGCTAAGGATCTTCAGGGTTCGTCGCCAACGGAGTAGAGTAGTAGTAGTTATGGGATGGCACCTATTAAATTTCCGTGGAATCAGCCAAAGAGGAAGGGGGAGTTCTAATGACTTGAAATTTCATAGGTATATTCAGAGCGCTGTAAGGACGACACAAATCAGACAAAGGGCAGGTGGGATCAGAGGAGGGACTCAACTGAAAAATCCCATTAACTGCCGATGTGATGAATGTATCGATGTGAAAATATATATATTTAAATTTGAAAACTCTTATGGGATGGCACCTATTAAATTTCCGCGGAATCAGCCAATGGGGAGGAAGGTTCAGAAGTTGGGGCTCTCATCAAATATCCTCACTAATAACTAATTAATTCATGTTGGGGAAGTTCACAGCCAGTGACTCACCGATTTGTTTTTTTACTACTGGAATGTTTTTGTAATGTATAATAGAAACAGCAAGATTAACCAATGATCTCCAAGTCAAAGACACTGGGAGTTAGAATGACTAAGTGAAGAAAAACAAAAGATACAAAAAAAAGAAAAAAGAGTGGAAGATGAGCTAGAAAAGAGAAGAAACAGGAGAGATGTAGGCGGCTGCAAGAGGCTACCGTTCTACAAGAAGGCATTATGTTGAAGCCATGTACTAAACAGGCTGTAATCTCCACATTGGGCGCAGTTCGTACAAAATTAATGGAGCTCAACTGGGAACTGTTAATTTTCGAAAGGTTTGAGTTATAACCGGCGTCGAGACGATTTAGGAGAACACTCGCAGCAACCAAAAAAAAAAATAAAAAAAAAAACACAATAAATAAATAAATACATATATATATTTACGACTTTCCATTCCTCGGTCAGGATGGTTAATATTCCTATCGGAGTCTTGTATTAAATTTATCATAAACAGCTGTTGTTACACGTTCTAGAGTTCTTTTTTAATCTGTTATTCATAGGAAGGACTCCCTCCTGGGGCCGTCTTGAGACGTGGATTTAAAGCCCTCCAACTCCCTCGTCTTATTGATGACCCTGGGGACAGAAGATTTTCAACGACTCCTGTACCCTGCTCCCGTTCTGATGTAGTGGCATACTTGTGATATAGGAGAGGGATCTTAATTGCGAGTTCTCAACATCCCCTGCTGAGCTGGCTACACTTTTCATTTCCATGTCACTATTTACAATTTGTCAACGCTACAAATCAGTACGTTAATAAATTGTGTATTGAAACAAGTTTGTAAATGTACGAAGAATATTTTTTTATTATTTTATTTTTTTTTTAGGGAGGTTTCGAATGTTGGAAACCAGTTACAAACAACTAGGGAATGTATGACGCACACATGGGACAGAATCAAGATCATTTTACTTAAAAAAAAAAAATGTCGCTGAATCACTAGCAATGTACTTCCCCAAAATTTAAAGGCTGCTATCTTTATGAGGTTTTGAATTCAAATATAAAATTTCATCGGCAGTTATTAAAGTTTTTGTGTTAAGCAATCCCCCTAATTCCACCCTTCCCTTTGACCGATTTAACTGAAAACCATTAAGTGCCATTCTAAGAAGGTTGTAGATACACATATAAAATTTCGCGTAGAGACACTCATTCTATAGGGAGTTATCGTGCTCAGAGAGAAACACAATTTTCATTTTTTCGAGGGCTAAAAACATGAAATTATGTTCGAAACTCAACATAAAATATCTAAGATTACATAACTTCTTCTATACTTCATATTGTTGAGAGAGTAATATTTCCTCTCAGTATGTCTAAAGACGACACAATTATTGTTTTCAGTCAAACAAACCAATTGAAAGCGAGTATTATATACCTGCAGTAGTAATGAATGTTTTGACACGAAATTTCATTTCTATATTCAAAATTCTACAAGGACAACATCTACTAATTTTCCGCGAAATCGGCTTAAGGGAAGGGGGGAACAGAGGAGGAGGGCTGAACTCAGAAACCATAACTGCCGACGTAATGAATGTAGGGACACAAAATTTCGTGAGGATTCAGAATCCCCTATGGATGTCAACTATTGATTTTTAGCCCAAACGGTTGATTGGTTCTGGAGGGATAGCGAACATATTTATACTAAAAAAAAAAAAATTGATCCTCCAGTATGAAATCATTTTGAGAAGGGGAAGGGGTACAGAGACTGATGTGTAAGTGTGGTTGGTATAAGAATGTCTGTTAATCAACATCACTTATATTATTTTTTTCTTTATTTTTATAATTTCCCAAAAAACTACCAATAATAAAACCAGGTTAGGTTAGATTTTATGACTCATGCCCGGGCTTTAACTACGAGGTCATATCGCCTACTACCAGAGCGCTCTTTCGTCACTCTGGTGGACATGAGCCCGACTCTACTGTGGGAGTCCTAAATTTTGCCTACCCTAAATTTTTATTCACCTAGGCTAGGGGTCTTTAACGAGTACCTGACATAGTACAGGCTCGGGATCATCGCTTAACGTCCCACCAGGAGGACGGCGTGCTTAAGTTTATTTTACCTCCCAGATAAAATAAACTAAGGGTCTCGGTCGGGTTTCGAACCCACGTTCTTGAGCTCAGAAGACAAGCACGCATACCACTGAGCTACCGGCGCCCTCCAATAATAAAACCATTTTTTCAAGTTATAGATATTTAGTTACATTCTTCGGGGCGCTATAACTTTTGTCGTATTGATCCTATCTCAAATCTGAAGAAAGTTTATAAGGAACATTTTTTGTAAGAATTAATTTTTCGATAGGACTAACCGTTTTTGGGTAAATCAAGGAAATGTCTAAAAGTATATCTTTGAAACCTACATTTTAAGAAAGTTTTCGGCATATATCACAAAAACTGGACGACCTCCAAAAAATCATATACCTATTATATTTTATATAAAATATGTACTTTAATGTTCCTTACAATTATTACCTGAAATTTTTTTTATTATGTCATAAACATAAGCGGTATCTTGTAAAGGGTATTTAGGACCCGGAGTAAAGTGGTCTTAATTTTAGGCTGATTTCGGCAAAAATCTAATCAGATCCAAGTTAGCAAAAGTAACTTCCATTCCTAATTTCAAGCTCATAGCTACAATCGTTTTTGCGGTAGAGAGCTCACAACTTTCCAATCACGTACATACACACAAACAGAAATAATCGCTAAAATTGTCAAAACCTATTCAGGAGACCTTAAAACGTGAAAATCTGTTGAAAACTCGATCTCGGATTTTCTCATGATTAAAATACTTCCTTATACTATAGGTATAAGAAAGTAATAAAATGAGGTATAAGAATAAATACTTTTGAAAATATGAATACAAAAATAATAATATTAATAAATGCAGTAGATACAGTTTTTATTTTAATTAAAATTATGATAAATATTTTATAACCTAGCATGTATTATATAATGAATATATAGTTGGATATATAGTTAGGATATATATATATAGTTAATTATATGGTTATGTCATAGCCAAAACTTTGTAATGAGTTACCACTAAGTACAGGGTTCTTTTCTATTCTATAGGTCATCTATGTACAGTACCTATCTAAATGCTGTACAATTACTTAATTGGCTGACTGCGGTATAGGAGGTTAGAGAGAGAGAAGGCGAGGTTATAACTGGTTACCAAGGATCTGGTCACTAAATAAGGTAACGTACCATACACTGTAATTAATGTAATTAACAAAGGCCTCTAAGAACCAGAGCGCTAACCACCTGGTTAACGTGCTCTTAACCAACCTTATTTCTCTCTCACCTTATTTCTTTTATTACTTTTTTTTTTATTTTCGTACTTAATTTCTTTTTTATTTTTTCTCAATTTTATTACTTACTG
Source organism: Aradus depressus (assembly GCA_963662175.1). Classification (NCBI taxonomy): domain Eukaryota; kingdom Metazoa; phylum Arthropoda; class Insecta; order Hemiptera; family Aradidae; genus Aradus; species Aradus depressus. Next base: position 41,307,749 of record OY759214.1, read on the forward strand.
TTTTTTATGTTCTTCCTTTCCCGTAGAAGATATTTTCTTTGTTCACCAGATCTTTTGTCTTGCGAAACTTTTCAGAATGAAGTTCGATCTTTGAATCGAATTGAGATAGATGAACTCAGTTTGTTGGCCCAGACACTTAGGGGTTTTTTTTTTATTCGGAAGGTAGAAAAAACTTGAGCATGCCATCCTTCGGATGGGACATCAAGCGATGGTCCCGAGCCTGTACGATTTCAGTAATTCGTTAAAGACCCCTAATCTAGGTGAATAAAGCCGGGTAGGCAAAATCTAGAACTCTCGATGAAGAGTTGGGATCATGTCCTTCTTAACGACAAAATAGCGGTACAAGAATAAAATGTTGGCCCTCTCATCGGTCCTTTTACTCCCGCAGATATACGACAAAATTATATACGTTATGTAATCGGTCAGAAATTCGATGTTGAATTTTCAAACAAATTTAAAAAAAATATTCTTGTTAATGTGTCTGTGAATATGATCACCACCAATAGAATGATTGTACCTAAACGAAATTTTATATGTTTGTCCAGAACCTCCAGAAAGGACTAAAGCTACTAATTTTCAGTCAAATCGGCCAAAGTGGAAGGGGGTGATTAGAAGGGAGGCTTATAACAAAAATAACTGGCGATGTAATGAATTTATCGACACAAAATTTAGTATGTAGATTGCCATTCTAATGGATGTATCGACTGTGTACCCAGTACTCTATAAGGATGACACCTATCGATTTACACCTAAATCGACCAATGGAAAAGGGGGCTTACACAAAAACACTAATAACTGCCATTCTAATGGATGTATCGACACGAAATTTTATATTTGTACCCAGAACTATATAAGGACACGTTAGACACCTTATGATTTACACTTAAATCGGCCAAAGGGAAAGGGAGTGGGGCTAACACAAAAACTCTAATAACTGCCATTCTAATGGATGTATCGACACGAAATTTAAATTGAGGATTCAGAAGTCCCTGTGTCCACTGTTGATCTTTAGCCATTATACAACTTCAAACAGCTGGGGATGTAATCGTCATTAACAAGTTTAATGACCGTGAAACACATATTTTATGTTTATGACTGATTTACACAGAACATATTTGTGTATAGTACAATATAATATAAAAAACACAACATTATTATCAAGATAAAAGAGATATCATTTTTAGTAAAGAACAATAAAACGCAGCATTTCGCTATTTAAAATAATTAAAATAGTCAAATAAAATATCTTAAAAATATTTTTTCAATTTATTACCTTTAAAAAATTTACTCAAACAATCATCAACTTTGAATAACGAACTGACAGAGAGAAAAAAAATAGATATGTTTTTTCACTATAACGAAACTTATAAAAGAGATCAAGGATTGAGAGTTAAAACGAGAAAATATTTTATGGATGTTTAACTGCTGGCAGAGTCAGCAATTAAATTTAAGACAGGGCACTTTAACTTTGTTATTCCGTTAGAATCTTTACACTGATTCTTTATTCTTTTTAAAATTAACTAGTCAAAGCAAAAAAGCTTGTAAGTTTTCCAAAAATTTGTTCTTAGCCTAAAACACTAACAACTCAAGAACCGAGGCACCTCCAGAATAGTAATTCTCTAATAGTAACACAAAATGAAAGGACATCTGCCGCGCCTTCCAATGGGAGGAAGACAGTCGAACCTAGAAAGCTAAACTGACCTTGAAAGTAACTCTTGGTCCTGAGGTAGCTGACCGAGAGCCTGAGAATGGAGAGTCGGTCCAGTTTGCTGAGGATGTTCTGTTCAAAGGGGAGCAGATTGGCTAGAGTGTCCAATTCAGCGTTCAGCCGCTCTCGGTGTCGCTTGCTTGGGTTGCTCTTTGTCGCACCGTCCTTCGGCGGCGGCTTCAGACTAAAATAAAACAAAGACAACAACAATGAAAATTTAATATTTATTTTGTCCACATAATGGGGTAATTTCAATGAAATCGGCCAAATTGAAGGAGAGGATAGTGAAAGGTGACTAAACTCAATGAATATATCGACATGAAATTTAGTATGAGGATTCAGAAGTGTTTGGGCAAGACACCTATTAATTTTCAACCAAATCAATGGTTAATTAGCGCTGGTGAGGTACATTGCCACCGAGATCGACTTTTCACGTTTCAAGTTCCCCTGAACATCTTTTGATCATTTTCGCAATGATATCCGTATGTGTGTGCATGTGATTGGAACTTAGTGAACGCTTTAACACAGTACATTTTACAAGATACCGTTCATATTTATGACCTAATCAAAAATCTCTTTAAAATAAGCTTCTGCATGCCCAGTGTGGGCCGGTCTTACAAGCAATACCAACTTGAGAACTCTTCAAATGGCCCAAAACAAATGCCTTAGATTGGTTGGTAGCTACTCGAGGGACACCTCCATCCTCCATATTCATGAAGACCTAAATAGAGGCCATGACCTCTTTTTGAATGTTTATTGATTTACTTTCTATTAATTTCAGTTACTTTGTATTTTTAAAATTTTTTTTTTTTTTACAACAAAGCAGTAGCATTGTTTTTAATTTAACTGATTATTGTTGATTTGTATTTAGTGTATAATGGTAATGGTTAAGGAACCTTATTGTATTATTGTACCTCTGTAAATGCGACTGTTATAATAAACTCTTCTTCTTTAAAATAAACGTAAATAAAACTGAAAAAAATTACATTTCTATAAAATATATATTTTTCGAAGACTAGCAGGTATGCGAGATACTTACCGAATACCGCCCTAAATGTCGTTTTGAATCCCATACATAGAACATTCCTTGATTTAAACAAAACTATTACTCATATCCAAAAAGTGGTGCTTCCCAAGAACTAATTCTATTAGCTTATAAAATTTCTAATCATATTTTTGATAAGAATAATACGAACAAAATTATAACGCCTCAAAGAACAATTCAATAAATTTCCTTATATTTCAGAGTAATGTTTATTTGTAACGCATAGCAACGAATTTTAGAAGATTTTTTATTATTAGTAAGTTATTGTGTCTCATTTCCGGGTGTTAACTTCGAGGTCATATCGCAGACTACTACTAAAGCTCTCTTTCGTCGCTCTGGTGGACATGAGCCCGACTCTACTGTGGAGTCCTGAATTTCGCTAATCCAAGTTTATTCACCTAGGGTTGGGGTCTTTAACGAGTATCTGACATGGTACAGGCTCGGGACCATCGCTTAACGTCTCACCCTAAGGATGGAATGCTCAAGGTTCTTTAAACCTAAAAGGTCTCGGTCAGGTTTCAATCCTGCTATCTTGACCCGGCCGATACTTTTAGAATTTTAAACAGGGAAAGAACCTTGAGAACGCCCTCCTTCCGTTGAGACATTAAGCGATGGTCCCGAGCCTTATTTGTAATTTTTTTGATTAAAAATATAGGAAAAATTTAATTAAACATGACTTTCTTATACCAACCACTTTTGTACAGATCAATCTCCCTCCCCATATCAAATACAGTTCATACTGGCATTATCGTAAATAAGAAAGTCACAAGAATTAGTATATGTAACAAAGAAAATAGCTCAAGCCAACACATTACTTTTTACTTTAACACAAAAATGCCATTATGAAATGGTTTTGTGTCGGGGAGAGGGAAATTTATCTGTAAAATCGTGGTTGGCGTAATGAAGATTTTGACATGTATAGTTTGCTGGCAACCTGATATAGTTGGTCCAGCAAAACAGATAAATAAATTTAATTTATCTACAAATGTCAATTAATAAATAGTCAAGTAATAAAAATAGAAATGTAATTTGAAACTCTTCTTCTTCAAAAAAAAAAAATATATATATGAATAAATAAACGAATAAAGGTAAAGAAAATGAGAAAGAAAATAAAATTAAAATTGAAAACATAAACTGAAATGAAAATATGAGCTCGAAAAATCAGCAGGGAAAAATGTGAAGAAGCTGATATAATAAATAGTACGTGTTTGCGAAGGTCAGATGGGGACCGGCGCACGCAACTCTCCCGTAACAGCAGGAGCCTGTATCATATATTATTATATGTAAATATATGTCTACATATATCATGTCAATAAATGCTTAAAATAATACACATATTTCGGTTTTTGAAAAAATTAACTAATTCACCATATCTTTATTATTAATATTCTAATAATAATCTATATATTTAATAGGCTGTTTTTTTTTTTTTTGAGCACATAAACCTCCTAAGCTACTTGATCGAGTTTGATGATCGAGGTCTCTTGAGAAAGGGCTGGAAGTATAAGTAGATGTGCAAAGTCTATATATGAAAAACGTCTAAAAAAATTACATTTTAGGATGGTTTACGTCATGTATCTCGCAAACCCGCCAACCAACAAAAATTCTTATATTATATAAAATGTGCCTTCTAGTTTTTTCAACAAGTTTCATTTGAAAAGATTTTTTATTAGGTCATAAATATAAGCGCTATCTTCTAAAATATACTTAAGTCCTGAAGTAGAGTGGTCTCAATTTTTGTTTGTTATAGATCAAAATCTCACCAGATCTAAGATAGTACATGTAAAATCTTCATTCCGAATTTCAAATTTAAAGCTACAATCGTTTTTGAGTAAGAGCTCTCACAATGTTCCAAACATCATCGCGAAAATGGTCAAAACGTATTCAAGGGACCTCGAAAGGTGAAAATCAAGAGGTCATAATTTCTAGGATGGGCAGGACACTTGACAACAATGAGGGACCATGATGTGCCAAAGATGACATTGCTGGAGGAAATCCTCGGGACCAGACGTGTTGGGAGGCCGAAGCTGCGTTGGAGGGACGGTGTAGTGCATGATGCGAGGATCCTACTTGGTGTCAGAAACTGGAGAACAGCTGCACAGGACCGAGACGACTGGCGAAGGCTGATCCAGGAGGCCTTGACTCAGAGATGAGTTGTTGCGCCGATGAAGAAGAAGACATAATTTCTAGAGAACCCCCTCCCCCTAGTTTCTGCCTATGTCACTGAAACCAACATCTCTCTGAGGATGAATTTTAAGATATTTTTGAAGTTATTAAAATATGTAATAAAATATTCAAAAACGTATAAGTTAGAAAATCAATTAATTGAAAAATAAATAAATAATCAATAAACAAACATAAATAATTGATATTAGCTTTAAGGCATATATGAAAATTTAATATATTATTCATGTATTAGGATATTAAGATTTATTATGATGAAGAGATACTGAGCACGCAACTCCGGCTCAGGGCGACTATATATCAAGAGTCACCCTTCTATTGAACCAATTTATTAATATTATTAACTATATAAATAAACTATGATATCGAAACCAAATTTTTAATAGATAACTTTCGGGTATTCTTGCAGAACCACCTGTAGATAACTATAATATTTACAAAACTATTCTATCTGATCCTTGAAAATGTCTGATCTTCCAACGCGGAGAGAAAGAACGAGGGATATTGTTGTCAATTCTTGTACACTTTTTGGCGCATGAACGAAATTTTAGTAACTAACTGGCCTTCTATGATCCTAAACTAGTCGGGATAGTCAGAAAGAAATTAAATTAAAATTTATATAATTGCCGATATAAGAATTTTCCAAAAATTAATAATACTATTTATTTTCATTAAATACAATTACATAGGGTAGTTCATAAAATTGTATACATCAAAATAGATCAAAAATCATATACATCAACCATCAATCATTTAATCAATATTAGATATACAAAATATCAATATTAGAATATACAAAAATTGTCAATAGTTGACTTACATAGTGGCTTCCGAATCCCAGTTATTAGAATATTTGTGTAGACTCTGATGCCCCCATCCATACAATCAATCTCGCGGAAAATGGAGTTTCGAATTTAAGTATAAAATTTTATGTCGATACATTCATTACGTCGGCATTTACTGGGATTTTTGTAATAAGCCCATCTATAATCCCTTCTTAAAATTAAAGGAAGTGGGGGAGGGGAGGCTTAACACAAAAACTCTAATAACTGCCGTTTTATTAAATGTATTGACACGAAATTTCATATATAAATTCAAAGCCAATTAAGAACGACACCTATTAATTTTCAGCGGAATCAGCCGAAGGGGAGGGGGTTCAGAGGGGGCACAACTGTATTAACTGATGTAACGAATGTATCGATACTTAATTTAGTATGAGGACTCAGAAGCCACTATGAACGTCAAATATTCAGTTTTAGCCCAAACGGTCCCATGGGCTTTGAAGCGAGATTTACCGATGTCATTTTGTTTCATTATATTGTTATTAAAGGGTCGGAGAGCATGCAATTTCAGTAAAAACTCAACATCGAGTTTTTGACCCAATACATAACTTCCCCAATACTTAGTAGAAACTAAAATTTCTTCAACTTTATCTACCCAAGTCCTTATTCGATATGTCTACAACGGCAGTTCAACAGTTCTTGTAAGTCACTTTGCCTGAGGGGCCTTCAGTCTCATTGGGTCTCAAGATATTGGGACCATGTGAAGAATTTAGTACTCATGGTTATTAATTATAAATGCGTACGCTAGGTTGCGGGGCAATGAGAAGGGATTGGACAGGGGGTCCATAGGCCCATAAAGCACTCGGCTCCCCCATGCAGATATCTGGGGTTGTGTTGGGGTCATTAGCAAACAGGACTTAGAATTTTATGACTCCTCTGATTTATATATCCCCCCCCCCTCCTCCCTCATGTTCCACCTAGTTTTATGGCTATTTAGGCCCTCCACACGCTTCCAATCAGGTGTCAGAGAAGGTTGTGTGGCTCACACCCCGGGGAGTATATAGCATCATAATACACTCCATCCACCCGAAGCTTCACCTGTAAAAAAAGCCGTCGGTGAATCACCTGATACTTCCCCAGCAAAAATTAATCAATTACGTTTTCGCTCTCCCTCCAAAGCCAATCGATCGTTTGAGTTAAAACGTTGATGTCCTTAGAGGGCTCTGGAAACACATACATATACTTAGACAGACTTATTTTTTCATTTTTGGAATCAGGAGGTCGGAAAACACGAAATTCCGCATCGAATTTCTGACCAATTACATAACTTCCCCTATTCTTCATACGAAGTATGAAACCGCATACCTGGTGTAGTAAAATCCGTTAAACAACTCAGTCAATTCGGTTTGGAAAATAATTGTAGTTGTGGAACAACATTTCTCACGTTGTCTTCCCACTGTTTCATTTTTGACCAGAACCGGTTTTCAACGCCACAGATGACGTTGTTGTGTTGAAAACCGGTTCTGGTCAAAAATAAAACAGTGGGAAGACAACGTCTTTTATTTCTATGTGATATAACTTTCTTTTACTAAAAACATTTTTACTGATCACTGTCTTTTCTCGTCCCTCTCAAATTCATTTCTCCATTTTTCTCTTTCAAAACTAGCATAACTGGGGTACAAGGAAGTCAAAGAAACCCACTGATGCTATCCACAACTTTCATAGTATCTTATACCTAGTAATGCCTTGAGAGCGCTGGTAGCTCAGTGGCCCTTAGTTTGAGGTAAAATAAACTTGAGCACGCTGTCCTTCGGATGGACGTTAAGCTATGGTCTCGCGCCTGTACGATGACAGGTACTGGTTAAAGATCCCTACCTTAGGTGAATTTAGTGTAGACAAAATTTAGGACTCCCATAGTAGAGTCGGGCTCTTGTCCACCAGAATGAGGAAAGAGCGCTCTGGTAGTAGGCGATATGACCTCGTAGTTAAAGCTCGGGCGGGCATGTGTAATAAAATAATAACTAACTAAAAAAGTAGTTAACTATGATGCAAACTAGCATTGAAAGTAGTTATATTTCGTAATATTTTAAGTAATACTTAGTTATACCAAAATATTTATGGGAAAATCAGTTAAAATGAAAGAATAAGTACCTAGTTAAATATAATTAGTTTGAGAAAACAATGTGTTAAAAGTTCCATATTTTGATTTTTGTTTTCAAACTAATAATTATATTTAAAAAGGTACTGTTTATAGATTAGATAGTAGGCGATATGACCTTGTAGTTAAAGCCCGGGCATGAATCATAATAATTAACCAAAGGGGGGGATTTGGGGAGTCTTAACACAAAATCCCCTGTAATGAAAAGTAATGAATCTATCGAAATAAAATTTTATATCTAAATGCAAAACCCAATAAGAAAGATACATATCATATTCAACCAAATTACTTAGTGAGGGATCATCACTAACTCAAAAACTCCAATAACTGTCGACGTAACGATTGTATCAACGCAACTTTTAGTATGCTGATTCATAATTCCCTGAAAATTTAGTTAATTAATAAGGGTAGGTACATAGCCTATGATTGGCCGGGTAGGACAGTTCGTGGAAGTTCATACCGTGGCGCTGTCGTGTGACTGACGTAGCCGGTGCCTCTCAATGAACACCCATTCATGTCCAGATTCGTGCTTCTCCACATTTTCTCTCCCCCAACACAACACACCATGCTGTCCCCACTGATGAATTAGCAATGCTTCCTGGCGGCACGCAGACACACTACACATCTCTTCTCTTTCATGGTTCCCATTCCTTCCGTGTCACTACTATCACAATTGTTCCTACAATAAATTGCTCCATTTTGTTTTATAATGTCATAATGTTTCTTGAATGGAATGTTGTTGTTTTTTTGTTTTTTTGCCGACACCCTACAAATACATTTTTGCAATATATGTGGACAATGGCGTCGCTAGGAGGGATGGGTCCCGGTGCCACCCCATTGGTAAATCGTACATTTTTGCAATATATGTGGACAATGGCGTCGCTAGGAGGGATGGGTCCCGGTGCCACCCCATTGGTAAATCGTACATTTTTGCAATATATGTGGACAATGGCGTCGCTAGGAGGGATGGGTCCCGGTGCCACCCCATTGGTAAATCGTACATTTTTGCAATATATGTGGACAATGGCGTCGCTAGGAGGGATGGGTCCCGGTGCCACCCCATTGGTAAATCGTACATTTTTGCAATATATGTGGACAGTGGCGTCGCTAGGAGGGATGGGTCCCGGTGCCACCCCATTGGTAAATCGTACATTTTTGCAATATATGTGGACAATGGCGTCGCTAGGAGGGATGGGTCCCGGTGCCACCCCATTGGTAAATCGTACATTTTTGCAATATATGTGGACAATGGCGTCGCTAGGAGGGATGGGTCCCGGTGCCACCCCATTGGTAAATCGTACATTTTTGCAATATATGTGGACAATGGCGTCGCTAGGAGGGATGGGTCCCGGTGCCACCCCATTGGTAAATCGTACATTTTTATATGACTAAAAATAACATTTAATTGATTTAATTATCGATCATGTAAGTTCGCCGGTAGCTCAGTGGTATGCATGCTTGCCTTCTGAGCTCAAGGTCGTGGGTTCGAAACCCGACCGAGGCCCTTTAGTTTATCTTATCTGGGAGGTAAAATAAACTTAAGCACGCCGTCCTTCGAATGGGACGTTAGGCGATGGTCCAGAGCCTGTCGGCGATGTCAGATACTCGTTAAAGACCCCTGCCCTAGGTAAATACAAATTTGGGGTAGGAAAAATTTAAGACTCCCACAGTAGAGTCGGGCTCATGTCCACCAGAATGACGAAAGAGCGCTCGTAATTGTGCTCTTGTAATGCAGTTCCAAAGTTCCAATCATATACACACAGACAAACAGTTAACAGGCGATATGATCTCGTAGTTAAAGCCCGGGCATGAGTCATAATAACTAACTAAGATTACGAAAATTGATAAAACTGAATGATATAAAAAAAAAAGTTGATATAAAAAAACTAGGAATTATCAAATAATTTAAAAAATGAGCACATTGTTTTTTGTTTCAAATTGAATTATATACGGACTACTTATAAGCTATAGAAGCCCCAAAAAATGTTTTTTAAATTTTCATCGGCCTGTTTGCCCAGTTTAGATATCGCGCTATGATATCAGAAAGCTGAGTTATAGAGATAAAAATAACTAAAAAATTGATAAGTAGCCTTTTTAAAATGATTTCAGTAGATTTCGAAATATGCAGAGAAATGTTTTGGCTTTTATAAAAAATAATCACTAAAATTCAATAAATGAATGAAAAAAAAAATGTTTTGTATTTTTATATAATTTTTTTGTTACACGTGTGACAGGTGTCACCCCTTCAAGCGACGTGTCGATACAGTGGAAAACTATTTTTAAAAACGTGTTTTTCCCCTCTGATATCAATTTAAACATCAATACTCTTATCAGGGACTTTTCGTACTAAATTTCGTGTTGATACATAAGTTATTATATTAAAAACTCTGATGTAGATGAAAGTAATATTATTAGAATATGATTAATTAGAGATTGTTTCTATAGAGCAAATTAATGATGTCTATTACTATATTCTAAATTCTCTTTAATTCAGATAATGAAAAATGAATTAAAGTTGAGATTTTCATATTAAGTTTTTGTTAAATACTTGTTATTTACAGTTTAAGTACAAAGTGTATGTATACAAGTAAATGTGCGCATTTATTATAATATTTAGATATTTAGAAATTTATTAAGCTGTAATATTCTTACTTTATTACTATATCGGATGTATATTCATTTGTACCCCAACTCTCTACAATAAGCCTTAATAGGCTTCAATGTAGTATTAAATAAACAAAAATAAAATAAAATCACTAAAATTTAATAAATGAATGAAAAAAAAAATGTTTTGTATTTTTGTATAATTTTTTGTTGCACGTGTGACAGATGTCACCCCTTCAAGCGACGCAACTGTATGTCGATGAATCGAATAAAAAGAGGAGGATACTTGCCTATATAACTTCCACGAAATTTGATGATTCAGAAGGCAGTACAGTAAAGATTGATATTCAAACAAATTAGTAAATTGGTTTCCAGAGGGAGAGCGAAAACTTAGCTCATTAAATCGAGTTTGGAGAATTTAATTGGGCGGTTTTTGAAAAATCGTATTCCATATAAAATGTGCCTTTTAGTTTTCCCTACAACTTTTATTTGTACAGATTTTTGATTAGGTCATAAATGTAAGCGGCATATTGTAAAATTTGTATTTTTTTTAACGATTACAATACTTTGTTAGAAGAAAGTAAAAATGCCAGTGTGGGGAGGAAGAGTGGTTACAGGCTAACAGTGTGGTAATGGGCTGAAGCAGGGCCAGTCAGGATCAATTATAAAAAGGTTAGTGGGCTCCATTCTGCCGCTAATCTTAACATAAGTAGAGGGCTCCTTACTTCTGGTAGCGGCTCCTTTCTTTAAGTTTCACTTTCTGATACCTTCAGTATGACGGAGTATTGTAATCGTGTCAATGATTCGAGATCAAGTTTTCAACGGAATATTACGTTTCAAGATGAAAATAGTTTGAGTAAATTGTTAAAGGTTTTATTTATTTATAGTTTCTTTTATTAAATAAATATTTTAAATTTTATTTACTAAAATATTTTTAACTCAACTTGTTACTCTTTATAATTTAATGTATTTATATTTATTTAAATCTTAGCCTTTATATTTTATGATTGTTACCAACAGAACCTGTTTTTTTTTGTTTTTGTTGTTAAGGATAGTTTCTATTGTAGACTGCCTGATGATGAGGACAACCTCGAAAGCCGGCTAGCAAATACAAATAAAAAATCTATGAGAGGTCAGACTACATCTTTTTTGACAAGCTGTGAAATAATCACTTTTCACTACATCAGCCATCTTCATATTGACAACCTGTGAAATAGTTTGACCATTTTCGATATCTCTTTGTCTGTGTGTATATGATTGGGACATTGGAACTGCATTACAAGGGCACTATTACGAGAGCTCTTTCGGCCCTTCTGGTGGATTTGAGCCCGACTCTACTATGGGAGTACTAAATTTTGCCTACCCTAAATTTTTATTCACCTAGGGCAGGGGTCTTTAACGAGTACCTGACATCGTACAGCCTTGGGACCATCGCTTAACGTCCCATCCGAAGGACGGCGTGTTCAAGGTTTTTCACTTCCCAGATGAAAAACCTAAGGGCCTCTTTCGGGTTTCGAATCCACGAACTTGAGCTTAAAAAGCAAGCATGCTACCTCTGAGCTACCGGCGCCCTCATCTCAGAAATGATTGTAGCAATGATCATGAAATTTGAAATGAAGATGTTACATAATCAAAAATCTTTTTAAATCAAAGTTTTTTTTTGGTTGTTTCCGGCATTTTTTCTCCAGAGGTGTCTTCTTTTTTCTTCGTTGGACAATATTTCAGGACAATTGCAGGTCCCTTCTTCTGGTCACTATGAACAGAGGTAGGTTCATAGTGACCAGAAGAAGGGACCTGCAATTGTCCCGAAATATTGTCCAACGAAGAAAAAAGAAGACACCTCTGAAGAAAAAATGCCGGAAACAACCAAAAGTGGAACATCCCAGAGAAGTTTAAGAAACATAAATCAAAGTTGTAGAGAATATTAAAAGGCATATTCTATATGAAAAAAATTGTGAGATGCAGATACAGATACATGCCGAAAACCGTCAAAATGACATCTCGAAACCAAATGTTTTTAGACATTTCATTGATTTTCGCGAAAACTGTTAGTTCTATCGAATAAAAGGCCTTTGCAAAAAACATTTCTTATTAAATTCCCAATCTCAGCAATATTCTCAGATTCTAGATATGCCGTTCGTCCTCAGCCCGTCGCACTGGGTTCTTCCGCTCCCGTCAGAATCCGATAAACCGGCGGAAAACTGGACAATTTGTCTCCATCACCAGCTGCAGCATATCCAGTACAAAGGACATTCCAAGAATAAATGTTCTTGAGACCCCCGAACGAACAATTCGGGTTCAAAGAAGAAGAGTTTGGAGTAAAATTCTCCTTGGTCTGATAATATCTGAGACGTTCAGTAGTAAGGCTGTACACAGACATCGAACTTCGTGACCATCGTTGAAATATCCAATGAAAAATAAATGTAACAACAAATATATTGGGCATATTTTATATAAAATTAATTTAAATAAAAACAAATTCCTCCTTATTTAATAAATAATTAATTTAAAAAAAAATTGTTTTAATATGCCTGTGAGTCAATTTATAAATGAAAATATGTTAGTGTAGTCAGGGTGTGTCATCTCCCTGAGGAGACAAATCAATTAGTTAATTTGAAGGTACATTTCGTGTCTATTATTTTCACTGTTATTAAATGTAATTAAAAAAAAAACGAGTTTTTATTTTAATTTTAAAAATTATATCCCTTGACATCTGTCCAATATTTCATTTCATATCAAGATGTACCCACTTTTCACATTATCCATAATGTGCCCTGAGAAGTGCCATGTGTTATTACTTTATTAGTTTTACTCCGTTTTTTTTTTTTTTTTTGTAAATGTTTATCTGTACCTTCTCTCTCTAGAAGTAATAGGTATCTCGGGTTATTACCCAACTAGTTATTAAAACGCAATCATCCTCCATTTTGTATATCCATCTCTATATTTATTCAAAGATATATTCACTGTAATAATAGAGGAAATAAAAAAAATGATATTGTTTAAATTATATACGCTATAAATTATATACTCCCCTATAATAAGTTACTATCTTTTTCGTGTTTTTAAAGATTGTTCAATAATGCAATTTCTGTGAATAAATAATAGCTTTGTCATTATTTTAAAATAAAATTATACCGTGTGTTAAAATAGCACCTAATTCGTGTTATCACACTTTGGTTGTTGATAATGTATCTTTGGTTCAAAAAATAGTGGGGTTGGGTGAACCTGTACGTTCCGATGTATGTGCAACGAACCGCACATATACAGTAGAGTCCCGCTAATCCGTACTAGATGGGACTGGACCCCGTCCGGATTAAACGGAATTTGCTGTAAAATGCACATGATAAATATTTTTAAATATTTTTTAAAATTTCAGCGTAAATATTTAGCGTTAATATTCTTTGTCGGCACTTTTTCATCGTAGCCAACTGAGTAAGTCAAGTCAAACCCTCTCTTTGAAATATTTTCGTACTTACCGCACGCTAAATTAAATTTTTAGTTTACTAAATTTTAATCAGTTTTTTAAAAAATCCCGTCTGGATTAACCGGATGTCCGGATAATCGGTGTCCGGAGTAGCGGGACTCAACTACATCTTGATCTATTCGGGCGCCTAACAAAATAGGGAATAAAATGAAAGAAAACATTACAGTATATAAACAATATTCTGTCTGTGGGTGCTTGATCCAGGGTATCCAGAACCCTCTAAGGACCACACCTGTTGGTTATCAGCCAAATCGACCGAAAAGAAGGGGGGAGTTTTAAAACAAAAACACTAATAACTGCCGTTCTGATGAATGTATCGGCATGAATTTTTATATTTAAATTCAAAACCCCACAAAGATGGCACCTATTAATTTTCCACGAAATCCGTTGGAGGAAAGAGGGGGATCAGAGAAGGGGGACTCGACTCAAACACCCTTAATAACTATCGATGTAATGAATATATCGACACAACATTTAGTATGAGGATTCAGAAGTTACTATTTGTCAACTATTGAGTTTTAACTCAAACGGTCGACTGTATTTATAGAGAAAGCAAAATTGATTAATTGGTGCTGGAGAAGTAGTCATGTTTATAAGACTTACCTACTTTATTTCCAAGCATTATGAGACTGTGACGAGCTGGGAGCGACAACTCTACGACTATCGGTGAACACGACAACTTCTGATAGAACGATTGTATCAATGAATATAACTATCAATGTAATGAATATATCAACGTGAAATGTTCAACGATATCGGTGAATTGAATTCAGAGAGAGAACAAAAAATGTATTCGATTAGCGCTGGGGAAGTACATCGATGATTTTTTTAAAGTGAAAATTGACTGACTGTTTTATGCAAGAATAAAATACATAAATACATTCCCATTCATCGAAATCTTAGTTTTCTCAGTTACTCCTCCATTTTGGTCACCCCATCGCATACAGACTGTACCTACTTATTACAGGCGTTTGTCGTTGAGAGAATAAAGAGAAATACATAATACACAAACAAAAACTTTGGTATATAATTATAAAATGAAATATATTGAAATACCAGAAAAAAAGGAAAACTTTAATCTGTCATTAACGTGCATATAATTAAACTTATAGAATTAAGTATATAATTATTTTATTTTACCATTGTAATTACTTCACTTTGATGAAATATTATGAAGGCCACACAGTGAAAAAATATCAAGGGGAAATGTGTTATCATATGCATTCCAGGTTCTCCACTTAATTATAAGGCTTTTTATTTTCTTCACATTAAGAATTTTATGGACTCTGTAATCCTTCTAAGGAAGAATGTGGAAGGTGAACATTGTTTTTGTTAATTTGTAACTCATGCCCGGGCTGCATCTACTAAGTTTATGGACTCTGTAATCCTTCTAACAGAGAATGTGGAAGGTGAACATTGTTTTTGTTAATTTGTGACTCATGCCCGGGCTGCATCTACCAAGTTTATGGACTCTGTAATCCTTCTAAGAGAGAATGTGGAAGGTGAACATTGTTTTTGTTAATTTGTGACTCATGCCCGGGCTGCATCTACCAAGTTTATGGACTCTGTAATCCTTCTAAGAGAGAATGTGGAAGGTGAACATTGTTTTTGTTAATTTGTGACTCATGCCCGGGCTGCATATACCAAGTTTATGGACTCTGTAATCCTTCTAAGAGAGAATATGGAAGGTGAACATTGTTTTTGTTAATTTGAGACTCTTGCCCGGGCTGCATCTACCAAGTTTACAAAGAAAACCAACACATTACATATATATATATATTCTCAACACTGTAAACGAAGAGTAGTCTGGATAAAATGCCCGTGCTTTGTGAGCGGGGCGCCGTTGGCTTTGGGGCTTGAATCTTAAGTCACAAGGAAGATCCGCCACTGCAGAACAAAATTTCTATGTATATACTTCATATGGAACACAAACATTTTATTTAAACTTTCCATAACACACATAAGCCGTATCGTTTTCATCTTTATAGTAATGTCCTATTTATTAAATCTTTACAAGATATCACTTTTCTTTTGAAAATATAAAAAAGGTCAAAGGGGAGAACCATTTTTTTATTTTTAAGTGAATAGAATTGCATATAAGAGTGAATAATAAAAATAAGATTGAGCTAATATGATAATTAGTAAGGTAAGCTACGATAAATCAAAGAAAAATGTTAATTTTTCCATTTTTACATAATTTTTTCTTTGTTTTTTGATGTTTTTCTTTTAGCTAGCGTGTTTACTCCATTAATAGCTTCAGTGTTTTTTTTTTCCCTGCATTTTACCTTTTTTTCCCAACTTACTGTATACTCATGCAACATCGATCCTCAATTAATCAAATGAAGAATTTTCTACTTAATTTTGTAAACAATTTAAAATAAATAAATACTGTGAATTATTGGCTAAGACGGCCGAAAGACCTGCTAGTATATCATAGCAGGTTTATTTAGGAAGTGCTGGTGACTCGTACTTTCAGCTCTCCTCTCCTTCCTGGTCTGCCTCCACTACCATGCAGTGTACAGGAGCAAGATAGCGGTGGATTACTCTACTGTTGGAGGAATGGGGACGGCAGGGAGTGGGGCGTGTTTTGAGTCTTCTCGAGCTGAAAGCTACTGAGCGTTTTCTAGTTGGTTGGTGAATGAAACTCATGACCGATGACGTTCTCTTTACTACCCGAAGACCGTAAGGCATCAGAAATTTCCATTTATATAAGAAGAGGTTAACATTAAAACTCTAATAACTACCGAACTAATGAATCTATAGTCACCAAATTTGATAAGTAAATCCGTACATCAATTTTCAGCCGAATCGAACAAAGGGAAGGGACGTGATGAATCGTCAGCGAAAGAGTAATGTGATGAATCGTCAGCGAAAGAGTAATGTGATGAATCGTCAGCGAAAGAGTAATGTGGGATCAGAGAAGGGGGCCTAACTCAAAAACCTTGAGGACTGCCCAAGTAATAGGGCCAACGCATTCTATTTTCAGTCGAATCGTACTGGAATTGTATCCAGAACCTTCTGAGGACGACAGCTATTAATTTTCAGCCAAATCGGCCGAAGGGAAGGCGGGATTAGGGGGAGTTTTAACACAAAAAACTAAAATAATTGCCGTTGTAATGAATGTTTCAACACAAAAGTTAGTATTTCAGAAACTTCTATGTAAGTAAAATATTGAGTTTTAGCCCAAACGGTCAATTGGCTGTGAAGGGAGAGGGAAAATTTAATTGATTAATACTTGTGGGGGAAGAATGAGGGGGAAAAAAATAAATAAATAAGGGAAAAAATAGGAAGAAGGGTAAATAATAATAGTAAAAAAATACAAGTAAAAAAAAAAAAAAAAAAAAAAAAAGGCCATAGGTTACCTATATATATACTTATTATCTATATTTATTTATTTTTTGTTTATTATTCATATATATATGAGGTATGTGTATGAAGTATATATGTATATTCTGTTGAATGCATGTTTCTGTAAATATGCTTATGTATTCCCGTGTGTCTATATTTTTACTGTTACTGCTGTTTGCTTATTCTTATATTTATTCTTATTGTTACTGTTTGTTTTATTTTTATTTTTTCACTATTAGTTTATTTATTTCCACTGACTAGTACGAATGCATCCATGTGAAAAAATAATAATAAAGAAATATCGAATTGGAGCATGACCTTGAAATTGTACAGATACAGATTTACCACATTTTTTTTCTTCTAATCATCAAGCTTGATACGCCAAATATATTGGACGCTGATGACCTTTGCTGTTTTGCGTCCTTAAACTCCAAATCCTATCCTATCCTTGTGGGGGAAGTACATAGCCAGCGACTTTTGTGTTTATGTTCGAAATTTCAGACAATTTGATTATCCGGACTGGGTCGAGTACCAGTTGTGGACGTTCTACTGTTGTTTGGTCAAGTAAGGTAGGATATGGTGTCTTAAAGAGGGAATGGGGAAGGACAGATAGGAGTGGTGGGGGGCTCTCTGTCTTCCGCCGAGCTGGTAATTGACAGTGTAGCCCAGCCTCTATCTGATTGGTTAAATTAAAGAAGTGTTGTGTGCCAGTGGTGGCAGACTAATGCCTCCCTTCTTTATCTGATGTGGAGGATGAGAGTTCTCTTTTTGTACTACCACTGGAGAGGAAGCTTCAATAATTGGCAACACCTCACCTCAGCTTCATTCATTACCAGCCACTACACTGCTCAATGGAAGATCGTACAGCTTCCAGGGCGACTTACATCTTCCATGGACCATATCATCTATTACTAGCAATTCCTACTGGCTATGCATATATCGAGAGATGAAACTATTTTTTTTTTTTTTTTAATTTTGAATGGCCTCATGGACGAATCATATCAGCCATGACTCCAATTGTAAGAAAAGGTTGTTAAATAAAGTGGCATCTTATGGAAATGATGGGGTACCATATGGGATCAGGAGAAGAGGAGCCCGAGGAGGAACCGGGGGCCGAGAAGTGGGCAGGAAAATGTAAAACTATATCAAAATATTGTTACCATTAATAAATTGTTATAGTACATCAAAATATGAGAGGGAATTTAGAATATCTTAACAGTTGTAGCAAACCAATGGGTAAGGGTAAATTATTGCCAACAATAACTTCGAAAATGTAGTCACGGAAGCTGCTGGTGGGAGGGCAAGCGAGGATGACAGGATTAGAACAGCTGTATATTGAGGATCACAGGTACAACTTGGTGATTCCAGGAGATGGGAAGGAAGTCTGGTATGGTTAAACCTGAGTCTGCATATAGTTGTGATGTAGGATCGCGGTTTGCAGAGGTCATAGAACTAGGGTTTAGTGGGTATCTGGGGCTGAAAGAGATGAAACGAAAAACAAATATATATAAATACAGTAGACCCTCGATTATCCGCGCCCCTTGGTTACAGAGGAAGCCCGAATAATGCAAAAGTGCGGATAACCGAGGATTTTAAGTTTTGGGCAATAAATGTCTTGTTACTCAAATTAAACAATCATCTGATGAATTATAAGTCATTGTAAGGATGTTGAGGTTAAAAAAATAAATACTATATTAATGAATAAAAAAGGAAATATGAAAGTATTTACATGTGTATAGTAAAAAAAGATTTCTGCGTTAAATTTTCACGTCATACCCAGGTACTTTTTGTTTTATAAAACTGTTTTAGGAAAAAAAATATGTTACTTTTTTTTGTTTAACATTTTTCTTTTATTTTTTAAAATATTACTTCGCGAAACTCTAATTATCGTACAGGCTCGGGACTATCGCTTTACGTCACTTTCGAAGGAGGGTGTGCTTAAGTTTATTTTACCTCCCATATCTGCCGGTTAAGCAAGCACGCATGAAACTGAGCTACCGGCTAGTCGTCAGTGAATCATTAATTCAAAAATTAATCATATACTTTTTCGATCCCCCCTCCAAAGCCAATCGACGGTTCGGGATAAAATTCAATATTTGACTTACACAGTGACTTCTGAATACTTGTACGAACTTTTCTGTCGATATTGTCATACTTGAATCGCTTCTCTGTTCCTCCCTTCAGTTTTAACATTTCGCGGAAAAATAACAGGTGTCGTCACTACAGAACTTCGAATTTACATATGAAATTTTGTGTCAAATACATTCATTACATCGGCAGTGTTTAGAATTTTTTATGTTAAGCCATTCCCCTAATCCCCCTCTTGTTTTTAGTCGATTTGGCTGAAAATCAATAGGTGTCGTCCTTAGAGAGATCTGAATACACGTATTTTTTACATATTACATAACTTGGACTATACTTCGTATAGCTGGGGAAATAAAACCGGAATGTCTTAAAGAAAAATAAAACAAATAAAAAATAGTTGATACTAGATTTAGTTTGTTTTATTTGTGTTTGAATTTTTATTTCTTCACATTTTTCTTTTTAATTTTATTTCCTTTCCTTCCTGTCTCGCCTTTTGTGTTGCAGTGGATAAGAAGAAATCAAAAGAAGACAACCACTGTTATGACTGCAGTTAATGTGTTTTGAGTATGACTGCAGCAGGTTCTCAGAAATGAACAGCTTCTGAAGTCGTCTGTATTGCTTTTTGTCGGGAGCTCGGACGAATTGTAATAAAACAATTTATTAAAAAAAATATATATAATAATAAGAAAAAAAAAAAAAATTGGTTAATGGATCACGATAGAAGAGTTGCTCCTGAGAGTCAGACAGGAGCCAGCTGCCACTCTTGTTGGAAAACTTTTTTTGGAATTTTTTTTTTTTTTTTTTCCAACTTTATGATAGGGCAGTTAAAATCAGATTAGGTCTATGTCCACAGTAACCGGTCCTTTCACGGTGTCTACCGAGGGGGAGTGTTCGTGTTCACACTAAAGATGCGTATCGAAAAGGAAATATCGATATTTTATATCAAAAACGTAGTCGGTGAATCACCGGATATGTACTTTCCCAGCACATATTAATCAATTACCTTTTTTTGCTCTTCCTCCAAAACCAATCAACCGTTTGGGCTAAAAGTCAATAATGGACTGGCATAGTGGCTTCTTAATCCTTGTACTTGTGTTGATATATTCGTTACATCGGCAGTTAAAAATTATTTTGAGAAGAGTCCCCCTACTCTGGCCCCCCTCTTCCCTTGAACCGACTCGCGGAAAATTATTAGGTGCCATCCTTATGAGGTTTTTAATTTAAATATAAAATTTCATGTTGAAACGTTCATTATAAATCCAATTATTGGGAATTTAGCCTCTTTGATACCCGATTTTGCCCATTGTTACATAAATTTCATGTCATGACATTCATTACAACGGCTGTTATTACAATTTTTCTATTAAGCCTCCCCCCTAATCCCCCCTTACCTAAATTGCGACGACTTTACTCCGGGGCCTAACTGCACTTTAAAAGTTACCACTTATGTTTATGATCTAATCAAAAATATTTTCAAACAATAGTTGTAGAGAAAATTGAAATATATATATTTTATAATAAATATCGTGGGTTTATAATCGAAAGGCACTAAGTCTGAAAATATGATTTTGAGTTAGGACAATTTTAATATAAGTGAAAAAGTATATGCTTGGGAATAGTATGTTTTTTACATGTTTTACTTAATCAATATAGATTTTATTTAAAAAATAATATAAAATGTCATGACTTAGCAGGGGCGTAGCCAGGGGGACAGGGGGAGGGAGAGAGTGATGTGTAAGCGTGGTTGGTATAAAAAAGTCCTGTTATTAATTTTAATATTAGTTAAGAAAATAATTAGATGCAGTTAGTTGAGATCACAATCTCAATCCCGGGGTTTAACTACAAAGTCATATTTTTTATTTACATCTGTTTTTTATACATGAGGTAGTATATTACAGATGGAGGTTGGCATAATACATGGTACTGGAAATTAGAAGAATAAAGAATAGAAATAAATATAAACAATGTGAAGAGATGAATAGATAAATAAATAAAAAGTTCTCTAATGGTGCTCAAATAATAATAGAGTACAGAGAAAAATATTGTAGAAAGAAAGAGAAAACTAAATAAATAGAAGAAAAACAAGAGAAAATAATCTAGTTGAGGGTGACAAAGATCCTGTTAGTAAACTGAACATTAGATTAAATGAAAATGGTTTGCTTAAAAACGGAAAATAAAATTGGTAGCGTAAAAATATTTACAAAATGAGGAAATAAACAATAAGACTTATATAAAAACAACTTTTTAAGTAATAAAATAACAATAATAAATAAATGAAAAGTCTATTCTGGTGAAAAATTAAAAGAAAGCAAGTTTGACATGCTGTGGGAATTAAAAGAAAGCAAGTTTGACATGCTGTGGGAATTAAAAGAGTATTACGTTTTAAACTAAAAATTGTCTACTGACTGCAGTGAAATAAAGAGAACAGAACTCAATAAGAGTAACAAGGAAATAAAATATGCATTTCAGACCTACACACATTTTTGTGGTTTTAAAGATTTAATAGTAAATATGTAAATACTATTGAGCTTTCATAGTTGCTGAGGAAGGCCGGGAGGGTGCTAGGCTCACCAGCCAAGTTTCACTCAAACAGTTGTCATATTGCTTACTATCAGAGCGCACTCTCGCTTTGTCGCTCTCGAGACCATCGCTTAACGTCAAGGTCCGGAGGACGGCGTGCTCGAGGCGATGTCACTTTCCCACAAGGTGACAACTGGCTTTAGAGCTGTATCATATAACCGTCGCTATCTCATCACTAAGACAACCCTTCCATTGCTAATGTCCTCCACGTGTCCCACGCCTTCCGAACTGTCACAACCTAATTGGATTAGTGTCCATCGGCAAGCCAATAAAATCCAGTCCATTATCCATGGGATCTGGACAGGGAACATTTCTTTCAATGGGCCGGCTCCCCCCTCACCTAAGATAAATTGAAGGTTTCGTTCTCCATTAATCGTCCAGCTTCTGACTCTGTCCAGCTGAACACCGGTCTCTCCTAATGGAAACCAATTTCAACCCTAATAAACATTTATTGCCTGTATACTTGCGTTCGGAAACCAATCTACGTTTAACAAGCAAATATCGATGTGGCTGAGAAACGCGGACAATGTAATTAGTCAGAAAATGGGTAAAGTAAAGTAAGATAGAAGAAATAATTATAACTAAATGAATAATTTGAAGAAGTTCAAATTTGAACATTTAGGCGGGAAAGTGAATATACTATGCGTGTTTTTTTATGAACAGTATTATTGTTTCTATAATTAATTAAAATAGTAGAGGAAAATTTGTAAAATAAAATTAAATCTTGTTTAAATAAAAAGGCATAAACAAAGAATAATATAATGAATTTTATCCACGTTGTAGTAGAGTGGAGAGGGGAGCAGTACATGTGACGAAGATGAACGAGTAGTAGTGAGAGAGTCTTCACCGAACCAGTGTTGAGTTCCCTACTTCGGTTTTCTTTGACCGAATGTAGTCCCAAAGTTATATTTTTATTAGAAGTAGTGCAGTATAGTCCACAGTAATTTCCCCCTTGAACAGCTCTGGATATGGATACCCATGTACCATAGGATCGGACTGGAAGTATCGGATGCAAGTTATATCTTCGGATGAACTTCATGCATTGATCGAACAATGGCTGAAACCTACATGGTGAAGAGAGGCTGATGAGACGATATCTGACTGGAAGAGGACTCATTTATAACAGGAGAACACCAATTGGACGGGTACTCCCTTTTTATCCACATAGAGTAACGTCTACGGTCTAGAATTAAAAAAAACTAAATGCCTTTAAAAAACGTAACTTATCATAAAAACTATTTAAATTCATAAAGGTTAAGAAATAATCAATAGAGTAAAATAACATGTCATATCTCCATCTTGGTCGTTTTTTTATTAAATTTGTACAATGAGCAGTTGTTTGAATTGTTCATAAATTACTTGAAAAATAATATAAGAAATTTCTGTCATATTAATGTTATGTAAGAGTATCGAAAATTATACGAATGTTAAATTTATGTAATTCTTTTAATTTTATGAATCGCCCCTTTCTTTTCAATTTAAGTTCTAATTATTAATATGTTTGTCTCATATACAAACCCAGGTAAGAAAGATTCTGCGTCTGGCATGTCTACCCGCTCCTTAAAAGAACCCACGATATAATTAAATTATACAGAACCCTTAGATTATTTGAAAGAGTGCCATACCGGTTGTATCAATATACATATCTATATAGAGCCCGGTGAGGGCGGTGATGTGGTGAGCACTGCGGGCGGCGATGTGGTGAGCGGAGAGGGCGGCGGTGAGATGGCCCGAGCGGGATGGGTTGAGGTGAGCCAGGGGGGCTGGATCGGTCAGAGCGGGCAGGGATATGAGATATAGACTGCCGTGAGGTTGGTTGGGCACCAGCTGGACCACAACTGACGGACAACTCCGCGATATAATCCCCATTGCCAGGTTAATCCTCTACCGCTCCTGGTTTTTTATTATTGTCTTGGTACAACTACTCACTACCCGTCCCCCACACACACCCCCATAAGACTAGACCACACACTAGAAAATTTACATAAAATTCTTATAATAACAATATAATGTACATTTATATAATAATACAATTTAAGGAACTTAACAGAAAGTATTGATACAAAATTTCATATGTGAATTCAAAACCATGTGAAAAACCACACTTATCATATTTCAGCGGAAAGGAAAAGGGGGCTCAACATAACTGGCGTTGTATCGACATGAAATTTTATATTTGAAGTCAAAACCCAATGAGAATATAATCTGTCAAATTTCAGCGATATCGGCAAAAGGGAAGAGGTGTAAATTCAAAAAACCTAATAACGATGTAATTAATTTATCGACACAAAATTTATAGGAGCCCCTGTATGTCAAGTATTGAGTATTAGCGTAAATGGTCGACTAGTTTTGGAGGGGGAGCGAAAAACTAATTGATTAATTCGTTCTGAGGAAGTACATTGCCGGGGATTCTCTGACGACTTTTTTATATTCATGTCACTAATATGCGTTGTGGTAAAGACTTTGTTCAGAGCAAGAAACAGAAAAAAATTGTTTAGTATTATTTAAAGAAATAATTTAATAAATAAATAATTTAATAAATAATCTTTATAGGTTTATGCTGATTTGCTATTTAAGGTAATTATGGAAGGAAAGTTCCAGCCCTACAAAAGAAATTCCAAAAATTTGGACCAAAATCAAAACATCCGATATCCAAATTCGGATTAAAATACGAAAATCCAGGATTCGGTAAATTTTCCAGAAAATTGCCTCATTTTGATCTTTTGATCAATTCACCTACCTACTCTTTCGCCGAGCCCATCACAGTGGAGGTCCTAAATTTTGTCTGGTTAGGGGTTGGTTAGGGAGGCCTTTAATGAGGCTCAGGACCATTGCGTCCCATCCAAAGAACGACATACTAAATTATGAAGTATTAAAAAAAAAAACTAAATATTTCTAAATATGTTCGTTCATAGTGACCGGAAGAAGGGACGTGTAAGTGTCCCGAAATATTGTCCAAAAAATTGAGAAGACACCTCTGGAAGAAATGCCGGAAACAAGGAACAGTAGAACATGCCAGAGAAGTTTAAGAAACACATTGATACAATTACATCAGTAGTTATTGAGTATTTTGAGTTGAGACCCTTCTGGTCACTTCCCCTTCAGCCGATTCCTCTGAAAATCAATAAGTGTAATCCTTATGAGGTTTTGAATTTGCATATGAAATTTCATGTCAATATATTCATTACAACTGCAGTTTATAAGTTATGCTTTTTTTTGTTTCTTTTTTAAAATCAGGAAGTCGGAAAACATGAAATTCTGGTGAAAATTCAACATCGAATTTTTGACCGATTATATAACTTCCCCTACACTTCATAAAGGTGGGTAAAATGAAAGTAAAAGTTGTTTATGTTGAACCTCATGTATATAATTATTTAATTAAAAGACGATTATAATTTATAAAAAAAAAAAAAAAAATGTTCGAACTGAGGTCATGACGAATGAATTTCTTAACATTTTTTTTTTTTAATTGTGTTTTGTGGTCTTTTTTAAAATATATTTTTTTATTGTTGAGGCAAGAAGAAAAGAATTGTTTAAGATATCAATAAAAGTGTTTCTAGTTAATTGCATTGAGGAGATGAAAGAAAGAAACTTAGCTTGACAGATTGCATTGGTGTTTTTATGCAATAAACATCACTTCTCCTTGAAGCCAGGTGGAGTCCGGGGCAAAACAGGCAAAACCAAACCACACTCACACGTTCATTATATTCATCTCATCTTGCCTAACTACACCCAGAAGTAAATATAGGCGAATTTCATGTTGAGTTGAAACCGCAATTTTATGTACTCTTAACACAAAAAGAAGTCCTTGTTGAATCATCTGCAATGCACTTCCACAGTACGAATTAATCAGTTAAGTTTTCACATTCCCTCTTCTACTCACCTAAGACTCTCCCTTATCCGGCGTTCTGTTAACCTGCGCGCTTCCTTATCCGGCGCTCGCAAAATAATATCTATGTTAAACTAAAATTAACATTCAATTATTAGATTATCAATTATATGAGCCTTGTGTATTTACGAGCACATAATAATTCCGTAACTCACGAATCTTTTATGTATTTTTATTGTACATATATACATATGTACATTGTATTTATAATGAAAGGAAAGCTAATACAATATTTTATTACTTCACTAATATCCTATAAATAAATTACTAAATACATAGTTGAAAATCAAACATTTGAAAATTACCGATTTTTTTAACAAATAATATTTTTAGAATTTTGGATTTTGTTTTAAATGTGTATGTAATTAAACGCAGATTTCAAAATATCTTTTTAATGCTTGGATAAATATATGTACGTACATATAATAAATCAATGTTCAGTATGTACATATTTGTCAATTTAATAAATGTTATCAACAAAAAACATACGCATTTTATTCCTTAGCTCTCCTAAAACACTTTTTTTATGCTTATATTGATATATTTTTCAGTTAATATAAACTAAGGGCCTTGGTCGGGTTTCGAACGCGCGATGTTGAGCTCATTAAGCAAGCAGGTATACCACTGAGCTACCGGCGTCCTCATTTTATATGTGGATCTAAAACCCCATAAGGATGATATCTAATAATTTTCATCAAAATCGGCCGAAAGGAAGGGGGGATCAGAGGAGCTCATGTATGTAAACGAATGTATCGACATGAAATTTTATATTTAAATTCAAAACCCCATCAAAGGAAACGGCTCGATTCAAAAACCCCATTAACTGAAATGTAATGAGTGTTTCAACACAATATTTTGTGTTCTATTCTGAGTACAGAAGCTCTATGTAAGACAACTATTGATTTTTAGTCCAAACAATCGATTGGTTTTGGAGCAAGAGCGAAACTTTAATAATTAATTTGTGCTGGGGAAGTATATTTCCGACGAATTTTTATCTTTCATTTATTGAAATATAGAAATAGATCGAAAAACATGAGAAAATAAATCAATAATCTCATCATATATATAAAGCTGAAAATGTCTGTGCGTTGTACCGCTATAACTCACGAACGGCTTCATGGATTTGATTAATTTTTTTTAAAATTTGTTCGTCATCGTCTGTGGAAGGTTATAGGCGTATTAGTACCTCAATATCTGGTCCATCCCAGCATCCACCCACGCAATCTTTGTAATTCAAAAACCACTGCAATGATTAATGAGGAATCTTTTTGAATAGATAAGTTTTATCTACCGGAAGGTTAAGGTTTATTTTTTAATCAACCCCTGGTCCATCCCAGCATCCACTCACGCAATCTTTGTAACTCGAAAACCATTGCAACGATTAATGAGAAATCTTTTTGAATAACTTAGTTTTAGCTCCAAAGCTAGCGTTACTACAGTTGAAGGACTATAAGCCGTATTCCGTATGAATAATTGAAAATTATAACATCATGAATGTACTGTCGAGGAACTGAATAGCCTTATAGGAGATAATGGGAGAAAAGTCAAAGTTCCCAGGGCAACGCCGGGTATTACTGCTAGTTATAAATAAACAGTAAATGAAAAAAAAATACCTTCAATTACTCCGACATTGGTTTTACGTATGTATGTTGAAGACATATCTACTGCAGAAGACGAGGAAGTTAAACGTTTTCTTCACATTCGCTATAGCCACATATCTTTTGTTACATCAAAATGTACCAGAAGAAATCATCTTCACTCCTTACCTAAAACAAGAAATTAGACAATTACATTAATTCACTTATTTAATTAAAAATTATAAAACCTTATAGTTTTTCATGACACAAAATGAAAACCGAATTGATACAAATCTCTTTATTATATTAAATAAGCTTTTTATTATATATTTCAATGGAATCGTGTTGAGGGAACTTTGTGAGGAAAATGACCCATTAAAAAGGATCAAAAGGTGAAATCTAAATAACCTAAATGATGTGTCCTTAATAGTGGAGGGGACCACTTTGGTTGAGTGTTCTGAAGTATTAAGGAAATGAGGTGAATATTGGGAGAATGGCGGTCACGACTACTTTTCTACACCAGTATTAAAGTTACTAGTCTCTAAACAGCTTCAGCGATCTCTATAGAGTTGTTCTAACTTAAGACAACATTTTTGGAGGCTAAATAATAATTTGTGACGGAGTAGGATGACCCATATTAGAGCAATTATACTAGCGAAGCAATTACTTGAGGGTGATTATATGTGAGGCACTAATTAAAGTTTTCGCTCTCCCTTCAAAACCAATTGACTGTTTAGACTATAAATCTATAGTTTACATAATATTTCACTACGATAAATTCATTAATATAATAATAATAGAAGTCCATAACATATTATGTGATAGTAAGATGTTGTGGGACGAGATTTCTCATAGAAATAAAAGACGTTGTCTTCCCACTGTTTTATTTGAGAACAGAACCGGTTTTCGACGCAAGAACGTCATCATCAGTGGTTCATCCCACCCACACATCACAGCGGTTTATGTGCAACTGATGAACAGTTAGTTATTGTGACCCATGCCCGGGATTTAACTA
This sequence comes from Aradus depressus, assembly GCA_963662175.1. Taxonomy (NCBI): domain Eukaryota; kingdom Metazoa; phylum Arthropoda; class Insecta; order Hemiptera; family Aradidae; genus Aradus; species Aradus depressus. Next base: position 41,336,208 of record OY759214.1, read on the forward strand.
AGAGGTTTCATCGCCTACTAGTAGGGCTCTTTCGTCGCTTTGACAGACATGAGCCCGAATCTACTGAGGGAGACCACAGGTTAATTCACGATCTAAAAAAACATTTTCTACACTATAACTATTATTTAGTCACCGAATACTCACAGCAGAGGCTAGAGCTTATTATGAATAATGTTTTTTTATTTCCCCAGCTATACAAAGTATAAGGGAAGTTATATAATCAGTAAGAAATTCGAAGTTGAGTTTTTACCAGAATTTTATGTTTTCCGACCCCTTTGTTTCCAAAAATGAAAAGAAAAATGACTTGTCTGTCTGTGAACACAATAACTCCTGATAAAATGTGTGTATTGACACGGAATTTTATATTTGTATTTAGAACCCCTAAGGTAATATATATATATATATATATATATATATATATGGAATCCTGAACCTCAAAAGGAACGAGCTTCGGCAACTGACTGGAGTTCTCAAAGGACACGGTCCATTCAATAGACACACCTACACACTGTAGGAGTCTAGGACAGTCCAATCTGTTAAGAATGTGGGGAAGAAGACGAGACGGCTGCACACTTCCTGGGAATTTGCTCGGGATACGCGCGAACGAGATTCCACATCTTTGGTGAAGATTTAATCCCAGAGGAGGATTTTTTGAAGATTGGATTCTCAGATCCATTAAGGAGCACTTCATGAAGGACTTGGTTTAGGTAGTATAAACATACAGGTAACAAAATAAGGGGGAAGCCCAGAGCTTCCGGGGAAGGGATAAGAGCACTGGATGCTTAGGTCCCTAGTTGTAAAACACCAGCCCACCAAATATATATATATATTTTTTAGTTCTTGAATAACAAATATTTTCATATTATTTTATTGTTTATTCTCGCCATAATGAGACTGCCTACAAGTCCCTTGCCCGCGCTACAAAACACGTCCCATCTAATAAGAGGCACTAAATAACTCAGAAGTGACCTAATGAATGTCACTCTATTATCAAAAGGTCCAGATACACTGTAGCTACTTGGTCACTACAGGCTTTACGACTAGTCAACTCATTTTACTGCACCGACTGCTGTCATTAATTGCACTTTTGAAGTATTTTATATTTGTCTTTTATGAATCTCATTTAACATGTAAATATTATACAGGGACAAAGGTTTAATTAAAAGAATTTTTTTTCAATAAACCAATAAATTATCAATTAATGAGAAAAAAAAAGTCATCGGTGAATCACTGACAATGTAGCTAGCAATTAATCAATTAAGTTATTGCACTATCTCTCTGAAACAAATCGACCGTTTGGGCTAAAATTCGATAGTTGATTCACATAGGGACTTCTAAATCCTCATACTAAATTTTGTGTTGATGCAACCATTCCATCGGCAGTTATTGGGTTTTTGAGTTGAGCCCTCCTCCTCTGATATCTGGTTTCCCTACGTCGATACATTTATTACATCGGCGGTTGTTGGGTGTTACGCCTCTCCCTAATGCCCTCCTATTATTTGGCCGATTTCGTTGAAAATCAATAGGTGTCGCCTTTAAAGGGTTCTGGGATACACATAAAGAATTTCGTGTCGATATATTCATTCTATTGGATGTTATCTTGTACACAGATAGACATTTTTGGAATCAAGAGGTCGGAAAACATGAAATTTCGTTGAAAATTCCTCATCGAATTTTTGACCGATTAAATAACTACTCCTATATATCTGGGGAAGGAAAAATTGATCGTTATTGAGGTTATACGACGAAGAGAAAATTCACCAGTTGTGTTATATAAAAGCCGAACTTGAGTCAAAGGAAACAGTTATCAAAGTGCCTTGTTAAAGATATTTATAAAGACATAAACTAGAGGTAGCCATTCTGACAGGGAACATGACTGTTGTTGGTCTTTATTGACGAACTGATCAAGGGGCGAGCCGCCAGGAACAGTCACGTCTGGCCAACGTAGCAATAGCAACGGCCATGGAGTACACATGTCTTAAGGCAACCCACGGTCATAGCCGAGCAATCAACCTTCTCTTATTATTATACATATTAATTTTAATAAAAAAAACTTGCCGGTGAATCACCAGCAAAGTACATCCCCAGTATGAATTAATCAATTGAGTTTAGGCTCACACTTTAACGAGGTAAACTTAGTAAACAAATACGTAACGATATGTTCCATACATCGGCAGTTATTAGGGTTTTAAAGGAGCACCCTCCTCTGATCAATTGAACAAAAAATTCGTTTTTTTTTTCAACCAAATTTTCGACTTCCTGATTCCCAAAATTATGTTTATGGACACGATAATTCCCGATAGAATTAATGTATTGAAACGAAATTTCATGTGTAAATTTAAACCCCTATAAGGACGACACGTTTTCATTTTCAGCGAAATCAGACTACCGGGAGGGGGGATAAGTGGAGGCTCAACTCAATAATTCCAATAACTGCCGATGTAATGAACGTATCGACATAAAATTTTATATTTAAATTCAAAACCCCATAAGGGGCATCTATTTATTTTCCGCGGACAAGAGAACACAAACACTCTAATAACTGCCGGTGTAATGAATGTACAGACACAAAATTTAGTATGTGGATGTAACTGCTAAGTAAGTCAAATATTGAGTTATAGCCCTTATGGTCGATTTACATTGCCGGTTATTCACTGACGACCTTTTTTTAACATTTTAAGAGAGAGGGAGTTGGAAAACGTGAAATTCTGGAGAAAACTCAACTTCGAATTTTTGACCGATTATATAACTTCCCCTATAGGTACTGTGTATAGCTAGGGAAGTAAAAAAACATTTTCTATTATGAGTCCTACATTTTTTATTTCGACTTAGTATTCTGTGAATAAATAATAGTCGAAAATGTTTTTACAGATTAACAATGAATGGTAAGTTTCAGTATCATGGTTACAAAATAGAATTTGGCCCCGGGTCGTTCTAGATCAACAATGAATACATGAAATGACCAACTGACCAGCATAAATGACATACAATACAAATAGATCTGTTTCAAATATATACTATCTCCTCCATTTTTTTATTTACTATTTCTTCAAACAATGGCACTAATTTCTAACTCCGTTACGAGTGAGGAGAAAAAAAACTAAGGGACATTAGAAGAGCGAGTGACAAAATGCTAGTTTTAAAAAAAAACTACCTGAGTGTTGTCTCGTTAGTGTGCTCTATTAATTTTTTACGCACGCTTAATTTATGTTTAATTTTCCTTATATTTTTTGTTTAATTTTAACATTTTTTGAAATTCTGCTGATGTTTCCGTTCTCTAGAATGAGGAGTCTCACCGGTTTAAAAACTTTTCACCATTCGCCAAAAAAAAATGTCACTTTTCATACACTGGATTCTTCCCATTACAATCCTTGGAACACTCAAATAGCATGTATTCTTTACTTTCTTATACCTTTAGCATAAGAAAGTATTTTGTAACCCTGCGAAAATCCGAGATCTTATTTTTCGCAGGAATTTCACATTTCAACTTCCTCTAAACACGTTTTGACCATTTCCGTGATGATATCTGTTTGTGGTATGTGACTAGAACATTGTGACTGCTCTAATTTGGAAACAGTTGGAGTAATGAACTTGAAATTTGAAGATGTCACATTTGCTAACTTAGAGGTTAGGTTAGGTTTTATGACTCATGCCCGGGCTTTAACTACGAGGTCATATCGCCTACTACCAGAGCGCTCTTTCGTCACTCTGGTGGACATGAGCCCGACTCTACTAAATTTTGCCTACCCTAAATTTTTATTCACCTAGGGCAGGGGTCTTTAACGAGTAGCTGACATTGTACAGGCTCGGGACCATCGCTTAACGTCCCATCCGAAGGAAGGCGTGCTTAAGTTTATTTTACCTCCCAGATAAAATAAACTAAGGGCCTCGGTTGGGTTACGAACCCACGCTCTTGAGCTCAGAAGCCAAGCACGCATACCACTGAGCTACCGGCGCCCCCTGCTAACTTAGATCTGATCTTTTCGACTAGAAACACACTAAAATTGAGACATTTACTTCGAAGCCTACGTACATTTTACAATATATCGCTTACATTGATTATCTAATTAAAAATCTCTACAAATAAAAGGTTTAGAGAAAACTGAAAGGCACATTTTATATAGAATACGATTTTTCGAAGGGAGTTCGTTTTACGAGATACATGCCGAAAACTATCTTGAAATGACACGTCGAAACCCATTTTTTTAGACGTTCGCATGAATACACGTAAATGATTAATCCTATGCAAAAATTTAATCTTACAAAAAATGTTTCTTATCTCATTTCTAACTATTAAAATGCCTTAAGATATGAGACAGCACCGATATGGCTGAAGTTATAGCGTCCCAAAGAATGTACAATAGTTTTCCATAGAATATATTTTAAAGTAATGTATAAATTGTAACGCAAAGTTTTTTTATTATAAGAATAAATAAAATAAAATATATGGCCATAACAGAACTTTCTAATACTAACCACTTTTGTACAGATCACTCCCCCATTCTCTGTTATGGCCAAATCAAAAGAAAACATTAAAATTAAATGCACATAAAATTATTATTATTACTTTCCCTAAAACAAAAAATACATGCAATGATGACAGTTTTGAAGTGAAAGATTTGAAAAGGGTTTGACATATGAAAAATGCAACTGTGAAATCACTTCTGCTACTAAAGTATGAATGTTGTGAAGTAAGGCAGTTATTATCATTCTGGGATAGGTAAGTGAGGTCAACTAGAAATGGTCGAGGTATCTATCTATCTAAGATTAATGAAGAGAGTTGTCAGACACGCAAGTATCTTGCTCATGGCTGATTGTCACAGCTACTCATGTAGGTAGCAGTTACTGTTCCTCAGTTAACTTTGGAACTGTCACAGCTACTCTCACTTCTGTAAATATTACGGTTATTCAGGTTACTTTGGAACAGTGACAGATACTCTCTTTGAATGATGTTACTGTTCCTCAGTTTACTTTGGAACTGTCACAGCTACTCTCACTTCTGTAAATGTTACGGTTATTCAGGTTACTGTGGAACAGTGACAGAGACTCTCTTCGGATGCTGTTACTGTTCCTCAGGTTACTATGGAACTGTCACAGCTACTCTCACTTCTGCAAATGATACGAATATTCAGGTTACTGTGGAACAGTGACAGATACTCTCCTCGGATGCTGTTACTGATCCTCAGTTTACTATAGAACTGTCACAGCTACTCATCTCGGAGATTGTTACTTCTCCTCAGATTAGTGTGGAACCCTCTTCTGACCAATACTTATTTTAATAATGGTTAGCATTTATGACACAAATAAATTGAGGAATTAGTAGATAGACTTTGTTCATCCTGGCGCGGGAAGTGACGTCAACAAGAGCAGGTTTTGAGCAAACCCCCTCGCCCTACCCCTCCCCTACCCCAGCCCTCCCAATTCCCTTTATAACACAAACCTTAAGTTCCAATATCTAGCTGGTCCCTGATATATGTCCAGTTCTAAGACCCCTTCTCTAATAAGGTTCACCACCTGAAGATGGCAATTTGCCGAAACTAGTTGTGGTAAAAATAAAATATATATATAAATAATCTGTATTACTTATTCACCCTTAAGTTTATGCCAAGAGGAGAGAGTGGCGGTAGCTCAGGGTTTGAGTCTACCCCGCGTTGTGTCCGCGGACACGACAACTTTCGACAGAATGAATCAATCGATATGGAAATTTGTATGTGTATCCAGAACCAGATGACACTTATTCATTTTCATCCAAATCGGCCAAAGCAGAAGCGAAGATTAGGGCTGAAGACAAAAATTCTAATAACTACCGATGTAATGAATGTATTCACGCTAAATTCAGTATGAGAATTCAGAAGTTCCTGAGTAAACTATTGATTTGACCCCCCCTCCCATGAACCTCCCTTTCCTTTGGCCGATATTTGACAGGTTCATTGGGTTTTGACTTCAAATATGAAGTTTCATGTCGATACATTCATTACAAAGGCAGTTTTGAGGTAAAACTCTCCCCTAATCCCCCATTCCACTTGGCCGATTTGGCTGAAAGTTAATAGGTGTATTCCTTAGAGAGTTGTAGATTCACATATAAAATTTCGTGTCGATACATTCACTCTATCAGAAGTTATTGTGTTCACAGACATATATTTTTTTCTTCATATTTTGAATCTGGAGGTCGGAAAACATGAAATTCTGTTGAAAACTCCGCATCGAATTTTTAACCGATTACATAACTTCCCCTATACTATAGCTGGAGAAGTAAATGAGTTGAAGGGCGCATGTGCACCCACAGCGGCAAGATCAGGAACCCCTGATGAACTCTGTATGGACACCATACCCGCTCCTAATTGACGAAGAGTTTTTAACGTTATGTACACAGTTATTTTAAAATAATCAGTACAATCTAAAATAACATTTTACACTAGTTTAATTCAGTTTAACGATGAATATTTATTCAGTTTAGGAACAATTTGGAAGGAAGTATATCCAAAAAAAAAATTAGATAAGCAGATAAGGTTTTTATAAATGGTGGAAAAAAAATCTAATTAAAGCAGAAGCCAGGTAATGGTATCTAACATTGTAATTTATTTCAATGAGCTCCCAACTGAATAGAATAGTTCATAACGAGAGTCTGATGTTTGGGAGTTGGACAGTACACTAGTCATTAGAGCCGCCTACTGTACGCTAAGGTTCCAGCTCCAGAAAGTCAAAAGGAATTAACTCCGGGAACGAAATGACTAATATATAACGCAATACTCAACCCTATGTGGACTTAGGGACTTGAACTATCGGGTTCTGCCAAGGCTTCCAATCTTCAGCGCATTCAATCCCTGCAATCCAAAATCCTTCATACAATAGCCAATGCTCCTTATTACATCTCCAACAAAACTCTTCACACAGATTTCAATATTCCCTTTGTTACCGAACTAGCTAAATCCAGATACAAAAACGTATTTCTCTTCCTTACTACCCACATTAATCCTCTAGCCTAAAGCGCCAATGGCCTAGAGACCTCGTTAACCGCAGCAGTGACAGTGCTCCAGCGATTTACCAATTTTTTTTGTTCATTTTTGGAATGTCGAGCTCAGAAAACATTTAAACATCAAATGTCTGACCGATTACATAACTTATCCTATACCCCATATAGCTGGTGAATAAAAACTGAACAAGGCCAATATAGGAGCCAGGTTTGGAGGTAGATTGGCAGATAGCGCTCGAGTCGATACGATAATGTCGACTAAAATAGAGAAAAGAGTGATTACTGCATCACACCTGAAAAATTTCAGTTTCTGTTAAAATCGTTAGATTGTAATGTTTTCTGAGAGATTGATACTTTGCAGAACATTTTCAGTATTCTTGTTAGAGTATATATATAAAAAAAAATAAGCTAGGAGAGAGATGATTAAAATGAAATATCGTTGGTTAGAAATAAGGCCCGCAATGCACCACCTACCGGCAGTCTCGTCTTTTTCCTACACAAACGAAGAACCTATTAATTTTCCGTCAAATCGGCCACAGAGAAGCAGAGGGAGCTCGACTCGAAAAACACTAATAACTGCCGATGTAATGAATATATCGACACAAAATTTATTTAGGATTCAGAAGTCCAATATTTCCATTAAGTCATCCATTAAACAGTCGGTCTATCGGTCAAAAACTCCAGATATCGTCATAAAATTTAGTTAGGAAGTCAACTCTTGATTTTTAGGTTTTGGAGAGGGAACGACAATATAGGTGATTAATTCGCGCTGAGGAAGTGATTCAACGAAGACTATTTATTAGCGTCCTGCGTTCTGTATTATTATTTATTTGCCCAAGATGTTTTAACAATAATGTTCTTATTTATGAAAAAACTAAGTTGGCAATACTATACTCGTATGATAAGTGAAGATGAGCTGTTGAAAATGTTACATTGTATTTTTTTTTTTTTTCTTTTTCTTTAAGGGTTTTTTTAAATTTACTCTTAAGCAGTAGCATTGTTTTTAATTTAACTGATTATTTTTGATTTGTATTTAGTGTATAAGGGTAATGGTTAAGGAACCTTATTGTATAATTAATACGAAGCTTATTGTATAACCTCTATAAATGCGACTGTTATAATAAACTCTTCTTTTTCTGTTGAAAATGTCTTTAATTAGACTAGTATATCTGTGAAGAAGGCATGGAAGGCATCACCCGGACCTGTGATAACCAAATGTTCCTAAATACCATCTGCTACCAGAACAGCGGAGCTTCGAGGAAACGGAGCAAAAGCCATCTTTATGTAGAAGTAGCAGTACACCGTACCACAATATGGTCCATTATACTGGTTATAGGCTAGCCAAGGGCCCACATATAATACACTCTTTAGTGTTTATAAGCATTATCTGCTTTAAGCTAGAATAATAAAAGAAATTGTTATTCTTTATGTAATAAAAAAATGTTAAAGAATGTATAGTATATTAAAAAAAAAAAAAAAATAGTTAATACAAATAAAAATGAACTTATATGGCAAAAGATATTAAAAGAAAAAAAAAATATGACTAACTATAAAAGAAGAGCAACCTGATGATATTGGGTGGGGGGGGAAAATGGCGAGAAGGGCAGAAGGAGCCAACTCGTAGTAGTATCTTGGAAGATCCTGGAGGAGGTAGTTGTATGTTTTTTGGAGGTTATTAGTGGAGGTGTAGTTTGGTTTTGGAGGGTCTGAGTGGAGTGGTAGTGTGATCTGGAAGATCTTGGAGGAGGTGTGGAGTGATCAAGAAGACCAAAGAAGAAGCTCTTGCGGAAAGTACCCCCAGCAGGACAGCCCGGTTATATAAAGGAGTATGTTTTTTTTGGAAGAAGAAGGAAGGATAATACTATGATGCCGTGAGTTGCCAGAGTTGTTACCATCCCTATAAATATCATATAGTTTAAATTTGTCTTTTGCCAAAATTACATCTTTTCAAATTGACCTATAATAGATTTAATTTAAATATTGTAAAAAAAAAAATATATATCATTATGCTCACTAACCCATTAACCGATATTTAAATCATTTACAGTAATTAAAAAAATAAAATTTATAACTTTTGAAATTTTGTGATTTAAATTGTTTTTGTTATTACTTACTTTTATTCTCACCAAAGAACTCTACAAAAAAGAAAGCCACCCCTGTGATTCGTGTAAGATTAATGTTATTTAAGAGAAAGCAAAAGTTGTTTCAATATAGTGAAGTTTGACAAAAAATTGTGTATGTAATTATCTATTATCTATTCCTATGTTAGGCAAACTTTAGGACCCTCACAGTAGAGTCGAGCTCATGACCATCGACGAAAGAGAGCTTGGTAGAATAAGAGCTCATAGTTAAAGCCCGGGCATCGAGTCACAATAACTAACTAAAACTATAGGTGCAGAGCGCAAAATATAAGTAGTTCACCTTTTGCTTCAAGTAATACTTCAGGTGAAACAGGTTGTAAAAAATAATTGGGGTAATTAAAAATTAGCAATTCATACTTCGAAAAAATCGTTGGTCCATTGTGGAAGTACCTTAGCTTAGAGAAGTATCATTTCGTTTCGAAATGTACCTCCCCAGCACGAATTATTCAACTAAGTTTTTGCTCTCCCACTTCGCCAATCGACATTTCTGACTATAAATAAATAGTTGACTTACTTCGAGACTTCTGAATCCTCTTACTAAATTTTGTATCGATGCATTCAGTTATTCGTTACATCGTTATTATACTCAGCTATGAGTTTGCGGAATATTATTAGCAGACGTCCAAAATTTAAATATGAAATTTCATGCCGATACATTCAATACATCTGCAGTTATTGGGGGGTTGTTGTGTTAAAAAATCTCTTAGTACCCTTCTCTTTTTTGCCTGATTTGGCTGAAAATTAATTGGTGTCGTCCCTAATGGGTTCTGGATACACATATAAAATTTCTTATCGATATGGTCAATCTATCGGGAGTTATTATGTTCACAGGTACATAAGTAGAGCGAAATTCTGACAGAGAGGGTCGGAGTTTTCAACGGAATTTCATGTTTTCCGACCTCTAGATTCCAAATATTTAAAAAATAAAAAAAATCTGTCTGTGAACACGAGACCTCCCGATTGAATGAATGTATCGACACGAAATTTATAAGTGAATCCAGAACCCTCTAACGACGACATCTATTGTTTTTTAGTTAAATATGCCACAGAGGAGGGAGGGATTGGGGGAGTGGCTTAATTCAAAGACTTTAATAATTGCCGTTGTAATGAATATATCGACACAAAATTTCATATGTAAATTCAAAACCCTATAAGGGCGACACTTTCCATAACTGCCGATGTGAATTTATCGACACAAAATTTAGTATGAGGATTTAGCAGCCCTTATGTAAGTAAGTCATTTGTTGAATATTTGCACAAACGGTGGATTGGTTTTGGAGGGGGAGAAAACATTAAATTGATTATTTCGTTTTGGGGAAGTACACTGCCGGTGATTCACCGACGACATTTTTTTATTGTTAATGTTGTCTTTATATTAACCTCTGGCAGTAAGCTGACGTAGACCTGGAAGTGAGAGACAGTTGTGAACCCAACCCAGATGAAGAAGTAGACGAAAGATCTTCTGGAGAACTCTTTTAGAGAAAGAAATAGGTCATCAGAGTTACTATTGATAAGACGACTAGAAAAATGAACAATTACTATGATCACAATCTCTGGAAATAGAGGAAAGGCTGCCCTGGGTATAATAGGCGGCCAAGTTCTGTAATAGCGGTGCTCCTCTCTTCAGGTATCTAACTACGGTATCTGGACAGTAGCTGATCCGGAGCCCCTGATACAGCTAAATCATACGACTGAATTATTCAAATAGATAGAAGTATCGCCATCTTGGATCAGTTTATTTTGACCACCAAACTGGATCAGTGAATCCGTGAATCCTCTTATACCTAAGGAAGTATTGTAATCGCGGGCTGAATTCGTTTTGACCATTTATGCGATGAAGTCTGTCTGTGCGTGTGTGTGTATGTGATTGGAAAGTTGCGAGCGTTCTACCGCAAAAACGGTATTAGCTATGAACTAGAAATTTTGCATGGAAAGATCAGATGTGCTAACTTAGATTTTGGCCGAAAATTGAGACAACTTTACTTCGGAGTCTAAGTACATTTTACAAGATATTGCTTACGTTTTTGACCAAATCAAAAATCGTTTCGAATAAAAGTTGTAGAGATAACCAAAATACACATTTTATATTCGATACAATTTTTTGTAGATCGTCTAGTTTTTGAGATACATGCAAAAAACCGCATTTTTAAACATATTTTTAGACATTTCCTTGATTTACCCGAAAACGGTTAGTCCTTTCGAAAAATCGGATATTATCAAAAATGCTCCTTATTAAATTTCCAGTAACTCCCATTCTCAGATTTGAGATAGAATTAATACGACTAAAGTTATAGCTCCTCAAAAAAGAAAAAATGTATCGCATAGCAACGAATTATAAAATATTTTTTTATCAAACTACCAATTTTTTAAGAAAAATTACAAAGATCAGTCTCACTCCCCCTCCTCAAAATCATTTCATACTGGCATTAGTGTGTATAAGAAAGTCACTCTCAGAATTACGCTGTACAATGAAGCAAAAAACTACCGCTGACGCCATTTCATATATCCAGTAATGCCAGTATGAAATAATTTTGAGAAGGAGGAAAGAGAATGATCTGTAAGCGTGGTTGGTATAAGAAAGTCCTGTAATGGGTCACAACACATATTTTTATTTTTTATTAATTAAATAAGTTTTCACAATATGTCCACGTTTTTTCAACTTATATTATACTTTTACAACTTAATTATAAGTTCTTACAAACAAAAGGATAGAATGTCATCTGGATCTTGTGTAGTTTTGTCCTGACGTATGGAGAACTTCCCTGTTTGATATCTATTTACCAAAGTTAGGGATCTGTTAGTCAGCTTATGATAATATAGAGAGTGGCCACGTGCCTTAACATCTGCTCGTCTGTTCGTTACGCGGCAGATTACATGGAGTCCATATGTTGTTTGGAGGTATTACCTGACTAAAGCAACAATTACCCGGTCTGTCCTGTATGTCAAAACGGACCTCGTTATCCGCTAGCTTTCCTAGAAACAATTATTTGTAATGGTTATATTATAAGTACACCAATAAGAGTACCAATACCATATTGGCAAAAAAACTTATAGTCATTGGATGTATAGATTTTCGCTACAACAAAAATAACATAGGAATAAGGCAATTGAGAATAGACATTTCAACGGTTTACACCGATAAGAATTAGAAAAAACCTTCAGAAAATGCACCTAATCAATTAAGTTTTCGCTCTCTCTCTAAAACCAATAGACCGTTTGGGCTAAAAATCGATAGTTGACTTATATAAGAGCTCCGGAATTCTCATACTGAATTTTGTATTGATACATTTATTACATCGGCATTTATTGGGATTTTTAAGTTAATTTTTATGTGTAGTACTCGTTAAAGACCCCTTGGCCTAGGTGAATAAAAATTTAGGGTAGGCAAAATTTAGGACTCCCACAGTAGAGTCGGGCTCATGTCCACCAGAATGACGAAGGAGCGCTCTGGTAGTAGGCGATATGACCTCGTAGTTAAAGCCCGGGCATGAGTCATGAAACCTAAGCTAACCTATAAATAAATATAATTAATTTTATAATATTAATAATTTGAATGTGTGTATTTTTATACATCTCAATATAGAGGATTGGATTATTGGAGCATCCTGCCATTGACCAAGGAAACCAGAACGGTAGAAACGGAAGATCTCTGAATTGTGTCAGTAGTGTGTGCGAGTGGAAGGAAGGACATCTGATGAAGAGGAGGGAGCAACTAAGCAACTAAGCAACTAAGCAGTGGTATCTGATAATGTGTATCCTAAAGATTATCATGTTGTATATCTCCATAAACAAGAAATAATGAAGTTTTTAACACTGGATACTCACATCTTAATTACAGCGAGGAAAGTTGACTTAATCGGCTGTGGCGAGAGGTAGGAAGAGGGCAGCCACCAAAGAGATAGAAGGAAAGAGATTGAGAAGGAAGGAGAAGGCAAAGAAAACTGATTGGCTAATTATAAAGAGGTAGGGGTCACTAATGTGAGAGAAGCACGCGAGAGTGCAGCACCACCACCTCGAAATTAATTGAATGAATGACTGATTGAAATTACGTCATCATCATGATCCGTCCGTCCAAGGAACTCCAACTCGGAACTCGGCTAACCTCATGTCCCGTTCTAGATTTATGATAAACCTTCATCCGACCAACTAAAAACCAACAAGATCATGAAAACAAGACCGGTTTAAATGAATGAACTTTTTTTTGTAGGAGAAAAAATACAAAAAAGATAAAAGACATAATATCAAATATTATGTGAATCACCTACAATGTTCTTCCCCAGAACGAATTATCATCTTAGTTTACGCTCTTCCCAAAAACCAATCGACCGATTGGTCTAAAAATCAATATTCGACTTACATAAGGGCTTCTGAATCCTCATACTAAATTTTGTATCGATACAATCATTACATCGGCAGTTATTAGAGTTTTTGAGTTGATCCCTCCTCTCATTCCCCATCTCTTGAGCCGATTCCGCCAAAAAGTAATAGGAATCGTCATATGAGTGTTTGAATTCACATATGAAATTTTGTACCGATTCATTCATTAAATCGGCAGTTATTAGAGTTTTTATGTTAAACCTCAACTAATCCTCCCTTTCCCTTCGGCCGATTTGACTGAAAACAAATAGCTGTCTTTCTTATGGGGTTCTTGATAATCATATACAATTTCGTGTCGATATATTCATTCTGTTGAGAGTTACCCAGAAACACAACATACGAAATTTTATTTTTTTTATTTTTGTAATTAAGGCGTCGAGAATCATGAAATTTCGGTGAAAACTGAACACCGAATTTCAGCCTAGTTACATAGATATCTTCCCCTATACTTCGTACAGCTGAGAAACTAATATCAAAACGAATTTGCCCATTTTTTCAAATTTGAGCACCGAATTATTGCCAGATGAAGTTAAAATTCATTAGGGATTATTTCGTCGATACAAATACAAACTATCGAATACAAAAAAAACAAATACTTTTTCCATTAACTATCAAAAACTCAGACAAGTATACACTCGTATAAAAAATTATATCTACACATTAACCACAACACTCCTGTACAAGACATTACTTCTCCTTCTGCTAACGTACGTCTGTGCAATATGGTATGGCGCCAGTCCTTCACTCTCAACACGACTACAGGACAAAATTCATCATGTGTCTCTGAATGAACCATGGTTTGTCCGGAGCAGCCAAACCCATGAGGGGAGTTCCTCAAGTCGTACCCGATCTAAGATCCTTAGTAGACACCACGGCATACTAACTTGAGTTCTGGAGCAGCTCACTATAATCTTGGCATCTTGGCCAGTCCACTCTTCACAGAAGACTCAAACCAAGTTTCAACCAAGACATTATCTATTATAATATTATAATAATATAATATATTATAATATTTTGTATGAAGAACTAATTTTGTTCTGGTTCAAACCAAGTGTGTTGTCCTGGGGGAGATGCGTATTATGGCAAATCGTCGAATTTGGATTCTCTTTAGAAGTCTATAAAAGCATGTTTCAAATATGGGAATTTTGTTTTTAGCCGATCGATTAGTTTTAGAGAGAGTGCGAAAACTTGATTAATTCGTTCTGGAGAAGTACATTGTCGGTGAATCACAGACTACTTTTTGTCCTGCTGACTGTATCGAAAGATTTTTAAAATGGCTAGTCGCTAATACACAAAATATATAAAAAGAATGAAAATTATATCACCTAATTAAGAAATAATTCATTGTATAGATTAAGGAAGAGTAATAAAGTAATTAATGAGATAATTATGGATGAATAGAAGCTTAATCTTCATTATTCTCTTGCTAATTTTATGCTTCATAAATTTTCGGCGTTGCCTTTTATCTTACAATTTTTAAACATTTATTTTTAGCTCGAAAGATTAAGAAAATTATAAAATAATTGAATAACCGGTGAATAACCGGCAATGCACTTCCCCAACACAAAATTATGAAAGAAGTTTTCGCTCTCCCTCTAAAACCAATTGACTTTTTTTACTAAAAATCACACACATATGTAATTCTGAATCCTCATATTAAATTCTGTGCCGATACATTCATTATGTGTTGAGCCCCATTCCCTGATCTCCGCTTTCCCTTCTTTCAATTTCACTGAAAATTAACAGGTGTCGTCTTAATGGGGAGTTGATTACAAATATAAAATTTCATGTCGAATAGTTCATTTAGGTATTATTAGGTATTTTGAGTAAAAACAAGATAGATTCGACAGAACTTATAAGAAAATTCTACATAACTTTTTTATCATAGTTATTTTCCTCTTTTTGAACAATGTGAAAAGAAACTCCGTTTCCGAATTCAAAACGTTCTGTTTTTCTTAGTTGGGGGGGTGAGGACGCTATCTTATCACAGTACCGCCTCAGTATTCGCGGAGGATCGTCTGGATGGGAACGTGATGACAAGAATCGAGCAACGAGATTATTATGAAAGAAAATATTGACAGATAGGAAAATAAGAGCTCAACTTTTTTCTGAACATTTTAATTGTTAATGTTTTTACTGAAGAATTAGATTTTAACAGGTGACTGGGTAAAGAAATCCATATCAGAAAAGTCTATACCGCCTTCGAAAGAAATTAATTATACTGAACAAAAAGAAGACAATATTGTACACGGAGAAAAATATATTCTTGCGGCAAGAATAATATTCTTGTGGTAAGAAAAAATGTTCTTGCGGCAAAGCAAATTTCTTCTTGCGGCAAAAAAGTTTTATTCTACAGAATTCCTACAGATACAGGTATTTTGTCTCGGTGATAAAGAATAGTTGACACCACTAGGTAATAGGGAATAGTAGACACCAGTAGGTGGATAGGGAATAGTAGACAACACTAGGTGATAGGGAATAGTAGACACCAGTCGGTGATAGGGTATAATAGACACCACTAGGTGTCCTCTCGATGAGAATAGAGTTTTACTATTTATTATTTTTAAGCTATACAAAGTATTAGGAATGTTTTTTAATTTAACTCTGTAAGCGGCACCATCAACTGAGGCTGTGGTAACTGGGATGCTGGAAAGAATGAGACACCGGGATCAACGCTTGTTGATTGATTGCAGAGGTAGGTTTTGTACCCATGTTATCCAAAGCCTAAAGGCCCATATAACAGCCCCTCGCTAATATTTAACTACCTACTCTACTATATCTTAATGAAGCGCAGGATCCTTTCGAAGCTCTGATTCCTCAATTCACACTCATCTAGGATGTGTAGCATAATCACCTCCATCACAACACATCTTCTGCAGAAGGGATCCGAAACAAGACCCATTATAAAGAGATGTTTTCTTACCGAGTGGAGTCCTGTTAGATATAGATCACTATTCTCAATGTCCTCCGGAACTCCTCGACGACACTCCTCAATTTTATTGTCGAAATCTGCTCATATAATACATTATTATACCTATAGTATAAAGAAGTATTGTAATCGTGCGAAAATGCGAGATCGAGGTTTGTGGAGATGAGGAATGTTTTTTAATTTAATCCTGTAAGAAATGTCAAAAGATCTCTTCTTGGCGCAAGAATATAGTTTTCTCCGTGTATTTATCCTAAATACGTCCGTAAGAACAGAAGAGTCGTACAGGAAGAAGTCAAATAAGATGTATTTGTATCTTAGATGGAAAAAATTATAATAATAATTATTATTATAATTTAACTTGTCGCTCTCACTCCTTCATAACTGATTTGACTGAAAGTCAATGTCAGCGACAAACTATCTAGTAACTATAGCTTGTTGACCACGAGGGACTTGGTGAAGTGCAATATACCTTAGTGACAAAGAAAATGGTTGAAAATTAGAGGACGGAAGAGACTAGAGGGAGAAGTTTAGAGTAGAATGGAGACTAATTGGAGGAACTGTTCCGCTAGCGCTGTAATGGCGGCACTCTACTATACACAATCAGTGAGCTCTTTCTGCATAAATCCTGCTTCACGTTGTTGTCAGTTGGGTTAGGACATGAGCCAAGAGAGACCGCTCCTCGCCCAACAGATCACAATGGTCGCATCCGCCCAGTGGACAGAAGACTGACATGGAAAACTCATAGACCCCTCACTCGTATCGTGGGTTGGGGGCGATCACCGTTCATCTCTCTTACTGCCGACAAATCGAGTGAACACTGGGTAGCCGGTCTCCGGCACCAGATGTCGCAGGTCCAGTTCCAGGTATGATCCGAATCAACTCCATCTTCATCTTAAAGAAGAAAAGTTCGGAGTTAAAATCTCCAGGGGACGACCAGTAACGTGGAGTTGTGGCGTACCAGGACGTCCGGATAGTATGCGTACATCGTTCAGCCATCCGAACTATGTGCCTTTTCCCAACTATCCATTTCTGGGCAACGCTCTGGTCTGGACTGTTCCAGGGCTAGGCGTAAGGTCTCATCAATATCTGCTCCTATTGTATCTGCAGAAAGGCAACATCACAATCCAAGACCAAGTGTAGTCAACTCTCGATGTCGATCTTCTAGGGACTGGGCAAAATTAATCGACTTATCTACAAATCGACTTACCAAAGTCAGACTTATCGAGGTTGATGTTCGACTTATCAAATTAAAAAAGGAGCATAAGGAAGAGTAATATGTAATATACGTACTGTAAAGTAAAAAAAACAGTGTATTAAGAATATGTATAAATTAATACGTACAAATGTAAATCATTTTTCAGTGCCTTTGAGATAGCCCCAATTTTTTTTGGAATATTTTTTTTTCTCTAGCAAGAAACATCTTGAAGACTTCATTTAGGTTGGTAAAAAGCTGTTGGTCGACGTTCTCACAGGTTTCCAAAAAGGCGCAAACAATGTTAAATACATTTCTGGCTTCTCTAGTTGTAAGCGGTTCTTTTTCGGTCATTTCTGCCTCATCTTCATAGTCACTTCAACTTGCAGCTGCACTTCCGCCCAAATACTCTCCTCAGAAAGGGGTTCACATACAGGCACGTCACAGTCAAGCTCCACGAATTCGAACAAGTCTGAACCAAAACATAAAAAAAGTAAACAAACATTCAACGTAGTCCGACTTACAGAGGTGATGACGCTCAGGAGTTCGACTCATAGCGGTGGAAGTTTTTCACAGGCCCATTTTTCTCAGTTCGACTTATTTACGCATTGTTTTGGCCAGAATTCGACTTATTGAGATAATATTTACGTTACATGACATGGGACCAAAGAATTTGTTCGACTTATCGAGAGTTGACTGTCTATAGGAGGGAGTTCTCGCCAGCACCCTTAGCGCAATCGTTAAACTCAATAGGCCTTCGTCACTAATTTTTTTTTTTTTTTGAACAACGCCCACCTTGGCACCTGAAATAAAACTCTCAACTGGACGTTATTTGAATCGTAATCCGCTCCCCTGATGAGTCCATGAAACCGAAGCCGCACGACCCCAGCCTTGAAACGAAATGATAGCTTCTCTGAGCTTGAAGTTGGCTTCACAATGGACCAACAATTATTTCAAAGTGTAATTGCTAATTTTTAATTACCCCAATTATTTTTTACAACCTGTTTCACCCGAAGTATTATTTGTTGAAAAATGTGAATGACTTATAGTTTGCCCCTATATTTTTAAATATAATTAAAACATTCAATTTTTTGTTGGTATGATATTTGCGAATATGATCCAATAAATGATGTGATTATAACTGTGATAAGTTCCAAATCTAATTGTGATGGCCTAGTTGTGAAAGAAGCATGGATGATAATTGGTCGGCTACTGTAAAATAGGCTGTCTAATGACCGCCCAGGTCATCTTTATTCAAAGTGTCCTGATTCAGTATAATCTGACTATAATGAGTGATCATAAAAACCGAATGTCCATACTTTAATTATTACCTATGTACCTGCTACTATTATTATTCTAACTGTTACTCACTGTTACTGGCATAAATGTTAATGTTATCTGCTTTTTACTTTCTTATAACTATATATAATAACCGTGCGGGCTAGAGCGTAGGGCTTTGGTCGCATGGTCTCACCATGGTTTGCGGGTTCGAATCCCGTCCGGGAGTGAGTTTTATTTCGTAGATAGAACTCCCTCCCGGGGCCATGGATGTCTTAAATAATTATATATAACACATTGACATGGCTAATATGCACCGTTCATAAAGCCAAAACAAAAAAAGAAAAAAAAAAAAAAAAAGAACTATATATATAAAAAAGTATTGTAATCGTGCGAAAATCCTAGATCGAGGTTTCAATGGATTTTCACGTTTTAAGATCAAAACATATTCAGGGTTTTGATCATTTTCTCTTCGTCTGTATGTATGTGTTAGAAAATTATAATCGCTCTACCACAAAAACGATTATTATAGTATAAACTTGAAATTTGGACTGTAGAGGTCAGATATGCTAACTTAGATCTGATTAGATTTTGGCTGAAATGGGACGATAATTGAGACCAAGATAACATTTCAAGGTCCCGTGATGACGTTTTGACCATTTTCGCAATGATGTCTGTCTGTGCTTGTGTATATGTGATTGAAAAGTTGTGAGCTCTACCGCAAAAACGATTGAGGCTATGAACTTGAAATTTGGAATGAAGAGGTCACATGTTCTAATTTATGTCTGATTAGATTTTGGAAGAAATTGAACGAAAATTGAGACCACTTTCCCCGGGATCTAACTACATTTTACAAGATACACCTTACGTTTATGACCTAATCAAAAATCTTTTCGAGTAAAATTTGTAGAGACAAAACCAAAATACATATTTTATATGAAATACGATTTTTTGTAGGCCATCCAGTTTTTGAGATACATGCCGAACCGTTGTCCTGAAATATAGTTAACATATTTTTAGACGTTTCGATGATTTACCCGAAAACGGTTAATCCTATCGGAAACTTTTTCTTACCAAAAATGTTTCTTGTTAAATTTCCAATCACAAACAATTCCTCAGATTTGAGATATGACCAATACGACCAAAGTTATGGCGGCTCAAAGAATGAAAAATAAATTTCCGAGATTAAATGAAAGAAGAAAATTTCTTTGAAAAGAAGGCTGCTGGTTGCTTAATGCAATAACCATCCATAAAGAGGAAAGTCTTTTGAGTGGTGTGAAAGAGGAAGAGCACCTGGCGGCGTCTCCTCATCTGGGAGATGAAAAAATCTTGAGCACGCCGTCCAACGGATGGGACGTTAAGCGATAATCCTGAGTCTGTGTCATTTACTCGTTAAAGACTCCTACCCTAGGTGACTAAACGTAGGTCAGTAAAATGTAGGACTCCCACAGTTTCGGGCCCATGTCTATCACAGCGACGAAAGAGCACTCTGGTAGTAGAAGATATGACCTCGTAGCCCGGGCATGAGTTCACAATAACTAAACTTTATGATACATTCATTATATCGATTTTTAAGGTTTTTTGAGTAGAGCCCCGAGATATCGGGTGTTATCGTTATCACAAATACACACTCAAACAGGATTGTTTTTTTCCTTTTTTGGGTTCAAGAAACAGGAAATTCCGGAAAAAACTCAACATGGAATTTCGATTACATAACTTCCCCTTTACATTTTACTCATATAGCAGGGAGGTAAAAATCTGAGAAAAACCGGAATAGTGTCGTGTACTGGACGTGTCATAAGTGTCCTGTTACTTACGTAAGAGGTATCAGCGGTTTTAATCTTAGGGGTGGAAATATCTGGGCATATAATTATGAGAAATACTGGCTTCACCTGTCACAGTAATGGACAGAACAAAATGTGAAAGCTAACACATACATATTTAAAAATAAATAATAAAAACAGGAAAATCATAACATAAAAAAAATTGTCGGTAAATCACCGGCTATGTACTTCCCCAGTGTGAATTAGTAGACTTGGTTGGGAATACATAAATGTCTATTATTACTCAGAGACTTTTAAATACTCAAACTACATTTTGTGTCGATATATTCATTACATCGACAGTTATTACGGCATTATAGATAATCATTCTTCTCTGATCCCCTCCTTCTCTTCGACCTATTTTGCTGAAATCTACAGGTAACGCCTTATTGGGTTCGGGATCCACAAATAAAATTTCTTGTCGATACGTCAGTTATTTGGGTTTAAAAGAAATATTTGGACATCAACAAATTAAATCCATACAGTTAACAATGATTTTTTAAAATTAGGTACACATATGTATTTAATTATCAGGAAGTAGAGTGCGCTCGGGAGCTATATCTGTTACTCCCCCCTCTCTCCGCTATTCCTCCAGCTTCCAATCTTTGTCTGCCGATGGTAAGCTAGCCCTACCTATCTTTTATATTATATTATAGATGTAGGTACTACTGAAGATGACACAATAGTATTTCGTGGTATCAAATAAAACAATAGGAAGGCAACTTTTTGTTTTATTCGATGTATCTTATCCCACGACATCTTACTAATATTTAAGTATATTTTTTATTTTCAAACTACGTATTTATATTATAGATGTACTACTGAAGATGACACAATAGTTTCGAAAACAATAGTGTTTTGTGGTATCAAATAAAATAGTAGGAAAACAACATTTTGTTTTATTCGATGTATCTCATCCCACGACATCTTAGGTACTAATATTTAAGTATCTTTTACGTCCCCCACCACACGAAGTACAGGGGATGTTATGTAATCGGTCAGAAATTCGATGTTGTTTTCAACGAAATTTTATGTTTTTCGATCCCTTGATTTCAAAATGAAAATGTTGTCTGTCTGTGAACACATAAACTCCTGATAGAATGACTGTATCAACACGAAATTTTATAAATATAGTATTAATATTTTCAGACTTCAGAAAAAAGCATTAAGAATTATAAACGATATTACTCAAACAACAAGCTGCAGAGAAATATTTAAACAACTTAAAATCCTGCCTTTGCCATCGCTGTTTATATTTGAAACATTAATAGTTATTAAGGAAAATAGAAATATTTTCCCTCTCAACAATACTAATCACGATTACGATACCAGGAAGAAAGAAGACTTTCGAATAACTAAACATGGCTCCTCTCTTTTTGAAAGAAGTATAACTCAAAAAGGAATTAATTTATTTAATGCCCTTCCCCACTTCTTATTATTATATGTGCATTCAGAATCCCATAAGAAAGTCACCTACTGAATTTCTGCCAAATCGAAATGGAAGGGGGGATTAGGGGGGACAATACAAAAACTCTAACTACTGCCATTGTAATCAATGTATCAACACGAAATTTTATATTTAAATTCATAACCCCATAAGAACGACACTTATTAATGTTCCACGAAATTGGCAGAAGGGAAGGAGGGGATAAGAAGTGGCGACTCAAAAACCAGAATATGCAATGAATGTAACGACATAAAATTGGGAGAATGCAGATCCCCATATATAAGTCAAGTATTGATTTTTCACCTCAAAGGTATTAAGGCGAAAACTTAATTGCCCAACATTCACCGACTACTTATTTTTTTTATTATTATTTTTTTTTGAGAAAATACAGCTGAGAAACCCTACTGCAGGGCGTTAAACCCTCATTCAAGGCTCCAGGCATCTTCCGGGGGCTCCGCCAACGGCACGATTTGGAAGAAACAATTCGACCTGTCTGACCCAAGACGTCTGAAAAGGAAACATACCTTGTGGAGCAGTTAAAGACATCAGAAGGAAGGGGGGTGGGTTGTGACAAGGGAACGACCCGCACCCAGCGACCCATAAAATGGACCCTTTCGTCTCAACAATAAAAACATTGAGACGTTACAGATCATTAAACGTTAGAACCGAGTTAGGATCTTTCTTGGTAATCAAAACCTTCATAAATATTACCTTACTTCCTAAAACATGTCATAAAACCAGAGTTGAGGCGAAACCCCGAGGTAAAAACACACATACAAGAAGAAACAGCACTCAGTCCGTTGGACGTATGAGAAAATTCAGGTGAACATTTGGACAATAATTATTCTTATAGAATAAACATTTTGAAGAATAAAAGAATATTTATTTTATTCATTGGTGTGTAAGGAGCATTATTTGAAATTAGGATTTCAGTAAAGCCTAATAAAATTTTATTTTATGTTATTTTAACATATGTTAGGTTATAAATAACATAAAATAAAATATTTAGACGATCGATAATATAATCGATAAAACGACACCCTGAACTTGGCACCAACCATGACGGTTGCTTATCATAATTTTTTATTGAAGTTACCCTATATAAAAAGGGTGTTTGTTCATGTCAGTCAGCTAACAAATTTTATAAGGTTGGTTTAGCATTAAAATATTAATTAAAAAATTTGCACTGTTATACCTTTATTGCACGTTACTGTTATACTTGTAATTTATTGTTTCTAGTTATTGATGATGGGAGGTCTTTCCCGAAACGTCTAACAATGTTTAAAAAAAATTTTTACAATAAATTGGGAGAAGAAAAAAGCTGCTTTACGGAAATCCTAAGAATATTTATATAATTTTTACCGAGATAGTTTCAACTAGTTTACGGAACAATTAATTCAATAAGTATATTTACAATAACTTCTAAAAAAAGTAGTTGGTGAATCACCGGCATTGTACTTCCCCAGAACGAATAAATCAATTAACTTTTCGCTACCCCGCTAATATTCAACAGTTGACTTACATAGGAGCTCCTAAATCCTCATTACTTCGGCGACTATTAGAGGTTTTGAATTGAGCCCCCTCCCCTAAACTCCCAATTTCCTTTAGCCGATATCGCTGACATTTGACTGGTTATGCCCCCAATGTGTTTTGACTTTAAATACGAAATTTCATGACTATATATTCATTACTTGGGCAGTTATTGGGGTTTTTGAGTTGAGCCCCATCTGATCCTCCCTTACCTTCGGTCAATTTCGCTGGAAATTAAAAAGAGTCGTCATTATGGGATGTAATTCACATATGAAATTTTATGTTGATCCATTACAACGGTAATTTTTGTTTTACGCCTCTCCTCTAACTTCCTTGGGCCGGTTTGTCTGAAAATTTAGAGGTCGGAAAACATGAAATTCCGTTGAACATACTTCGTAAAGCTGGGGAAATAAAAGTTATTGAGTACAATAAGTCTGGAGGGGAGGAGGGGGAAGGGGGATTTGGGCCTCATAACAACACTAGGACGTTTATACAACGTTGCCCGGGAGTAATTTTGATTTTAGGAATATCTTGTGGAAATATCTAAGGGAATGTCACCACTGGGTGATTTCTCCCCTCTTGACATTGCCATTATCTCTCTATTAGCACATTTGCTTGTTGTATTTATTTTTATACAGTTGTAAATATCTATTAAAAAAAAAAAAAAAGGAATATGTTAACATAGTAGTAATAGTATCTAAAATCGTCGGTGAATCACCAGTTAATCAATATGCTTTTGCTCTCCCTCCAATCGACCGTTGAATAGTTGCCCTACAAGGGGCCTTCTAAATCTACATTCTAAATTTCATGACGAAACATTCTTTACATCTAAGTTTACAGATTTACACCAGTGAATTTCCAGTGGAAATAGGTTGAGTGATTGGTGGTGTGTCACTAGGGGGGTGAAGTCACAGTATTAGATTTGAGATAGGATTAATACGACTAAAGCTATAGCGCCCCGAAGAATATATACTATAAACTATAAAATAAATGTAAATGTCTATAAGGAATATATACAAGTAATTTTTTAATAGTAATGAACTTTAAAATATGGTTTTTGTATTGGTAGTTTTTTTGAAAAATCATAAAAATTAAGAAAAATATATGTGATGTGGCCATTACAGGATTTTTTTCAATTCCAACCACGCTTACAGCTCCCTCCCTTTCCCCTTCTCAAAGTCATTTCATTTTGTCTCTTTTTACAGCGTTATCTTGAGAGTAGACATTCTTATACCCAGTAATGCCAGTATGGAATAATTTTGAGAAGGGGAAAGAGATTCCTAAAATCTGTAAGCGTGGTTGGTATAAGAAACTCCTGTATTGGCCACATCACAATTTCTTTCAATATTTTACAAAGAGAAACTGTGACTATAATATATATATAACTGTGACTGTAATATATATAAACTGTGACTTAATCCTCAGAGAGCCTAAAAATAATTATAAATACTTATGCTTAAAGCAGAACACATTTAATAATATTATCTAATTATTATTTCATCTCTGGTAGAAAGCCATAAGTAAGCTAAAAGTTTCTAATTATAATATTTCTTTACAAAAGTCATTTGACGATTTTTATTTCGTAATGAATATATTTTTTTACTTAATAATTCTTAATGAATGAAAAAAAATGTGAAAGGTGGGAAAAGATGTGGGAAGATGGGTTGATATTAAGTTGGATGTAATTAAAGGACGAGTTTGGACTGTTTTATGGGAGAGAATTTACATTCTGTAATTAAGACGTAGGGAGACTTCATCCGTCTTAAGGTTTAACAACCTTGGTCAAGACAGGCTCCGAATGATACCGACGGCGGAGACTACCCAAAACAAATATAATGTCAATAAAAAAAAGTCGTCGGAGCATTACCGGCAATCAATTTCCCCAACACGAATTAATCCATTCAATTTTACCTCTATTGTTGATTTTTTCCGGCCTTTCGGGACTCTTTCACGTCCCTTCTTCTGGTCACTATGAACTTGGTTCAAGGGACGTGAAAGTGTCCCGAAATATTGTCAAAAAATAAAACAAAGAAGATACCTCTGGAAGAAATGCCGAAAAAAATCAACATTTCAACATCCCAGAAAAACACTTTAGCTCTATTTTCAAAATAATTGGTCGTTGGTGCTAAAAATCTATAGTTAATGTACATAGGGCATTCTGAATCCTCTTACCAAATTTTGCATCGATCAACTATTATATCGGTAGTTATTGGGGTTTTTGAGTTGGTTCTCTCCCCTTTCCTTCTGCCGTGCCCGCTAAAAATTAATTCATGGTATTGAAAAACATCAACACTGAATTTCTGACTGATTACATAACTTCCCCTATACTTCATATAGCTGGGGAAGTCATAAAATTTGAATTTGAAGAACAGGAAAATTCATAGGAAGAAGGGAAAATAGGGAAGGAATCTTATTTCAGTTTGTTTGGGACTTTAAGGTAATTTCGAAAATTACTCATCCGATTCTCCCGATAATCCTTTCACAGTTGGGAAGCTTATGTCTTTCCGGTAGACAGAAGCTAATACATCTTTTCGCTTTACCAAACGTAAGTTAAGCACTGATGGTAAAAGTGAAGCAAGTGGGAGGAGAAACGGCCTTCCAGGCGCCATTTATGGCACAGGCTGCTTAAACCGTTGAAGATATATCAAAATAATGTATGGGAATACATAGTGTGATGCTGTGAAATTAAGAGAGGATTTTTTGGATCAGCAAAGAGTTGCTACCCTTTGGAGTAGGTCACAACTCAGAGACAATAGGAATGTTGAATTTGGAACCAAAACAAAAAGAACGCTGACCCAAGACAGCAGAGCACATTTTGGAGAAGGGGAGAGAATTGGAGGCCTTTAAAAGATCTGGTAACACTGGCACTATGCTCAGTCCTGGACCCCAAGATGCCCTGCCCTGCTGCTCCTCCGCCTCGACAAGTAAGACTCTAGTTGTATCTGTTTGTCAGCCTTCTCATAACTATGTAAATATTTATATTATGACTATGTAATGTAAATATATATATTGGTAAGATTAAAGAACAATGATTGCCTAAATGTAGTTGTATGTTCTCTAGCCCCAAGGATTAATATTAAATTATAATACCTCTCGCAATTAGCCAAGCAAAATAAGTAACATTTAAAGACAAAGATCCCGGTTGATGAGTGAAGCACCAAAGAAGAAATCAAGTAAGAGTTAGTAACTACAAAACCACTTATTCACGAGTAAAAGCTAACCCATTTATTCTACAAATTTATTTCTTTACAAGTGGTGGAGGCGCCGGATGACTTACTCCAAAGTGTAAGCAAAGTGTAGCAACTCTTTGCTGACCCAAAAAATCCTCTCCTAATTTCACAGCATCACAATAGTTATACCAAAAAGACAGCATATACCTATCTCTAACAGATATCCTTCAACTGTTTCGTACTATATAGACCAGATCAATTCCCCCTTTTTCTGGGTAATGGTAGAGGATAGAATTGTACTATAGGTTAATATATGAAATAGCCTATAAGGATTAGCCCCTCCAGTCATCTCGACGAGGGGCTCAGTGTGTAAAAAGAGCCTCCTGAGTCAAGACCTACCATCGTCTGAGTGTGGAACTCACATTTGAACTCTTACATGACTGTGAAGTCTACAAGACCCAAATAGGCCGGCTGTCCCGGCTTATGACCCATTGTACGGTGTGGAATTAACGTTCTGTGCCGGTTTTAAGGTACGTCTCTATCATTTCTACCATTCCCTCCCTCTTAACATATAAATTCACCCTTCAGAAATACAGTCCACTTGCTCAAATACAGTTCACTTGCTAATGGTAATTTATAACAATCAACCATGTTATATAAAGACCTCAAAGAGATCATCAGTTCAAGTTATGTCTGTATGTACGTTTTTTGGAGCATCGGGAAAACGAATGAATGTATATTAACAAAATTTGCAGGTAATTTAAAGGTCCAACTTAGGATAAACGCTATGTGACATCTCAAATTTGTGAACGGAATCAAATTTTTATAGCAGTCCTGTAGGCTAGTTATATTATAAACACCAATCAGTTTTTGGAAATAATTGTTAAATGATTAAATTAATTTCTTATTAATTTAGGTAGGACAATTGTAATAACATTCCCCTAAATGATAACGAAATTCAATGAGAAAACATAAGCAAACATACAATGTACTAAGGGCGAGTTCCAGTTCTTAGACTGGTTAGTGATTACTGGAGCATGGCCTATAGGGCCTATTTCGTTTGACAGCAGCGCTATCCCATGGAGAAACTACAAAATGAAAGTTTCTCTTGGACAATTTCCTGCCAAGGCTTTCCAGGAGTCTCTCCCACTCCCGAACATGCCCGAATACGACCGAACACTGTCCGAGGCCAGCCTCAAACAACAATTTATTTCTTCCAAATAAATTTTTTTTTATTTTCCAATATTTTTCTCCCATTTATCCCAGATACACGTATAAAATATATATTCACTTCTCAACTTTTTTTTTCTCTTATGGAACACTTCGGAGCAGCGAAAAATTTGGCGGCACACAAATTTTAAATAAAGCTACTTCATTTTTTATATAAACATACATTTTATTATTTAATATTAATACAGATAAAAACAATAAAACAAATGTCTGTTAGAGTGAAAATTCTTTTTTTTTAACCCCTCTATTGCGGACCCTCCTTAAACGTACTTGAACACTGAACTTGGGTCTCGCAAGATTGTTTAAGTTTGTGGACAGAAAAGTTTAAATTCAAATAAAAATATTTGATGTGGCCATAACAGAACTTTCTTAAACCAGCTACCTTTTTACAGATCCTGAAAAAAATGTGATTCTTAGTAGTCTCTACAACTTTTATTTCGAGAGATGTTCAATTAGGTCATAAATATAAGCAGTATCATGTAAAATGTACTGAGGTTCTGAGGTAAAATGGTCTCAATTTTCGTTCGTTTCCGGTCAAAATCTGACCCCTTCATTCCAAATTTCAAGTTCATAGCTACAATCGTTTTTGTGGTAGAGAGAGAGTTCACAACTTTTCAAAAGATATATATCACACACACACACCAGTGGCGTATATAGGAAAAAATTTCGGGGGGGGGGGGGGGGGGGGGGGGGGGGGGGGGGGGGAGCCCACCAGGCCGATTTTATAAGGAAAAAAAAAAAGTATGACCTTGTATTACCAGAGGTAACATCGGTAGCAGGATTGGCGGTCCCATAGGGACTTCTCCCAGAAGAATTAAATTTTATTGTTTTTGTTTTTAACTTTTTAAATTTAATTTGAAGCTTTTTTAAAAAATAAACTAGCTAAGTATATCAGTTATGTAGTTATTTGTAAGTATTTGATAAAGACCAAAGAACTGTTATGGGGGTTAAGAAATAAAGTAAGTTTTTACGACAGACAAAAGTCAATATATAATTATAATATTTTGAATTAGGTATAATATTTTTGAGTTATAAAAAATAAGTGAAAATATCAAATTAAAAAAATGGTTTCCTTTAGCTTGTTCTCTTTACAAAACAAAGTGCAGGTTTCTTGGGACACCTGCAAACTTATCCAGAACGGCTTCATCGCCTATTTTCACATCTTAATAAATTTTTTTTTTTATTTCGGCCCCCCCCCCCCCCCCCCCCCCCCCCCCATATATACGCCACTGACACACACGTACAGACAACATCGTGAAAACGTGGGACCTTGAAACGTGAAAATAAGTTGAAACCTCGATCTTGGATTTTCGCACGATTCAATACTTTCTTATACTATAGGTACATATAAGTAAAAACGGCACAGGACGAAACTCGTGTGCTTTAGTACAACCATCTGCTAATCCATTTAATTATCTTATTATGACATTAACATAACTAATTACGATGTTAGCCTTGTCCTCCAAAAAGCGCTATTACAGATATTATTAACAATTTGCTGTTTTTACTTCCCCACCTATATTATATAAAGTTTAGGGAAATTGTGTAATTGGTCAGAAAATCGAAGTTGAGTTTTCATAAGAATTTCAGGTTTTCTGACACCCTGATTCAAACGGTATCACACCTAAATATCTAATTCAAAATATCATGGTGCATAATATCTAAAACTTAAATATATTCTATAATATCGATTTAAAAAATATTGGTCGTTAAAATAATTATCATGACTCACTTAGTTCGAAATGGAATGTTTATGCCTAGCTTAATACGTAAGACTTGTTTTTCTCTTTACAATTGTATTCAATTCATGACCTGCGTAATGGTAAAGTTTTGCCCCTCGTATATGTTTTAGCTCATAACAAATTATCTCGTTTGTACAAACAGGTCCTTAAGAAATTAAAAGAGTTGGAGCCTGATTTGAAGCCAAAGACTTTGGTCCTTGACTTTGAACAAACATTTATTTCTGCATTCAAAGCGTGTTTTGAGAACCTGGACTATTTCACTAAAAGGACCGAAGGGAGGATCAACATTTTATTTTCTTCGGATACATCAACTGGATTTACTCGGTAAGTTGCAATTATAAGTTGTAAGTTGCAAGGCAGTTGCAATTTTGTAGTGTGCATTTTAAATCAGTCTTTAATTTCTGAATGTTCTGAAACTTCCTACTGCGCCTTATTAACAATGTTATTGGATTAACTTACTAGGCAATACTTTTTAGTTATTGGGTTAACATTTTATTTACAGTGTTTTACTATGCAATTGTACCCTAAGATCGTGCTAATATTAAATTATAATAATGTATTGTAATATTCGTCATTTTATTTATTCATTAAGAATTTGCCAGTTATACAAATTATTCGACGTTTGTTTATTTTGTAGTTAGAAATTTTGTTGTTTGTTATTTTGTCGTTTGATATTTATGATTAGATATTTTGGAATTGATCTTTGGACATGGAGCCAATTCAAACAATGAAAAAAAAATCTGTCTGTGTATGTGTGACTGTGAACACGATAACTTCCAATAGAATGAATGTATCGACACGAAATTTTATATCTGTATCCAGAACCCCATTAGGACGACACTTATATTCAAATAATTTTAAAAAATAAAATTAAATAAACGAATTAAAATTACTATATTTTTTTTATAATTTCCATATTAGTTGAGATTATCTGAAGAAAAAGGCGTCGGTGACTCACCGGCAATATTCCAGCATGAATTATTCGATTAAGTTTTCGCTCTCCCTCCAGAGCGTTACACGTAAATTGTATTATGAGGAGATTTTTATAAGACAACAGAAATGTAGGTAATAGTAAGGTCAAGGTGGGTTTGTAAAATATATATCAGCCTCCGGGGCTAATAACCTTCAAAATCGATAGGGACAGACAGAACAATGTCAATACTACTAGAAGTTTTTGTAAGATATCGATTCATATAACCAGAAAATCTTGAAAGGGCTTGGACCAGTTGAGCGAGAAAAGAGTTTCAGTAATTAGGAGATATACCACAATAAAAAAATCGTCAGTGAATCACCGCCAATATACATCCCTAGAACGAATTAATCAATTAAATTTCCGTTCTTTTACCAAAACCAATCAACCGTTTGTACTAAAAACCAATAGTTGACTAAAAATTTAGTATGAGAATTCAGAAGCGCTTATGTGTGTTAATACATTCATTACATCGGCAGTTATTAAAGTTTTTTGAGTCGAGCCCTCCTCTGATCTCAGATTTCGCATAAATTTAATAGAGTTAGTTATTATGCCTCATGCCCGGGCTTTAACTACGAGGTCTTATCGCCTACTACCAGAGCTCTCTTTCGTCACTCTAGTGGATATGAGCCCGAATAAACTTAGGGCCTCGGCCGGGTTTCTAGAGCTCAGTAAGTAGGTATGCTTACCACTCGCCTACCGGCGCCCTCTCCATCAATGAAAGTAGATGTCTGCCATCCCCAAGCCAGGCATGAAAAATATGACCTAATTATATGCTGAAATTATGCAGTTTTTTGTTTGTTTTTTTTGTTTCTCATTATCTATCGCTCTTAAGAAAAAAAAAGAAAAAAAAAAGTGTTGTTATCAAAATTAAAGACCATAAAATTCTCTAAAAAAAAGTGTTTATCCACTTTTTGGAGAAAGTAACTGTTCCGGAACAAAAGCAGCACAAAAATGTTAGTTATTGAGCGCGCTTCGCTGGAATGCATATTTTGTGCTCTTTGGCTGTTTACTATAAAACGGCTACAGGTACGACAAAAGTGTATAACACGCCAATGGTCCTGCATCGCATCGATCCGTCTGATATTGATATTCATCAACTCGGAGACGTCTTCGACAGATGTATGAGTGACATGTTCACTCGCAATGTCCATCGGTTCGGGTATAGCAGCGGTAGAGGTGCTCGCGCCATTGTTCACAGCTAAATTAATGCTTTTGGTATGCGTGCTTGCTTACTGAGGTAAAGATAGCCAGTTCGTAATAGAGATTGTGACCGTTTAAAATCAGTCTCAATATAAGGAATATGTGTTGTAAAATATTTATATATATATATATATATTTATTTATTTATATTACAAGGAATATGGGAGGGCAAAACATTGGTAAACCTGTT
This sequence comes from Aradus depressus, assembly GCA_963662175.1. Lineage (NCBI taxonomy): Eukaryota > Metazoa > Arthropoda > Insecta > Hemiptera > Aradidae > Aradus > Aradus depressus. The sequence continues at coordinate 41,368,403 of OY759214.1, forward strand.
GTCTGATATGAAGGGGTTGCAAGAGGAGTGTGTTGGATGTCACGATATCATAAGATATAGCACACGATATCACGACCATTTCGTGTTCAACATAGTTAGTCCTCACATAGGATTCGACGACCATTTCCAAACTAAGAAAAAAAGTGTTAAACTATTTTACTTATATCAGTTCAACAGTCACGAACATTCTTAAACTGACCTTTCTCTGAGAACTGAGAAAGTACACATGTAAAAATGGCAAAAAACACGATAAAATTATATTTCTCAGTATCTAATACTTATTTTGAAATTCACTTTTCTGAAAAAAAAAAAAAAAAAAAGTGTGAAGTAGGTTCACTTACACTTTCTGACACGAATTCCAAGAAATAAGAGATGTTTTCGCCAGAGATCTTGTGGAAGTTCATTGTAAATACAAATGAATAAAAAACTTAAAAACAAGTCAAAAAATCCCACTTTATTTATATGAACACAATATATTTCACTCGTTAGAGCATTCTCAAGTGTACCTGTAGAGTCTGTATCTGTCTGTACACTTGAGAATGCTCTAACGAGTGAAATATATTGTGTTCATATAAATAAAGTGGGATTTTTTGACTTGTTTTTAAGTTTTTTATTCATTAGTATTTCCAAGAAATAAGCTTACAAGTGTCAGACTGAAATCAGCAGACTAATTGTGAAGCTTACAAAATAGAATGTTGTTAGATATCACATGGCTTGGAAGGGATAATACCTAATGATCTGTAATTAAATGTCCATTGTATAGTGAGGCCGGTGAATCATGTCCCTCGAGTTTATAGGCCGAAGGAATGACAGACCGATTCGAGCCAATAGGAGAGCAGTGAGAGTGTCAATGTTACCTTGACTACAGTGCAACGTTGCGACAGTTCTCGCTCTATAGTAGCATTGCAGTCCTGTCTCGCTCAGTCGCCTAGTAGCTGCTGTTTTACTTTGTTTTTTCACTTTCATTCATTGAAAAAAAAAAATCATTAATATTTCTTTTGAAACTTGGAAAATAACGTTATTTCCAGAAAATTATAAACAGGTAATTCTGGCATTGCATATGACAAAGCCAAGATTAAAATATGAGAAATATTTTGATATTGGTATCTCAAAAAAAAAAGGCCGACTGGGAGCAGGCAAGAGCAAGCGGCAATTCGCAGATTCACTGGGCGAATAGCAGACGCGTTATCTGTTCGTGGATACACCGAAGTACTCCTTGTATTTAATAGACGCGTCTACTACATACTTATTTCACAAAATCTTATTTTAAGCCATTTTAAAGGGACTTAAATAACCATTGTTATAATAAACTACTGTGAGCGAAAGGGTCTTAAAGTGTTTTTTTATAACTATAAATAAATACAACAAACTACTTTTTTTGAAATGTCTATTCAGAAATGTATTTCGTTCTGGGGAAGTGCATTCTCGTTGATTAACCAACGCCTTTTGTTTCGGGATAATATTGTTTATGATTTATTATTTGCCATAATATTTTTGAGTAATTTTTTCTTTTATTTTTTTTTTCTTTCCTTTAAAAGAAATGTCTCCAACAAACCAATAAACCGAAACAATTAATTTTAATCTGTGAAGTAGATGGGTAACGTGGGTCTTCCTTCTCTAGTAAGGTTTCACAACCTATTGTCTGTAGGCAGTTAATAAGAATGCATATTTCTATAGATTTTATTAGGGTTGAAGACCCAAAATATCGTCTGTTTGTCCCCTCTAGTGGTAGGAAAACTGACTAAACTGATACTTCAGTTCTGATCTTTCAAAAATAAAACTAAGGCGTCGGAGTAGGCTAACCTTCCATAGAGAATAAAGGTTAGCCTACTACATACTTAACGCTCCATGCTTCAAATTCATTTTCAATGCTCTTGTCTTCCATCGCTCATAATAAACTCATTATGTGTATTGAACATATACCTTATGTATTAGATAATAGATTCAGATCCCACTATTTTTTTTTCACCCATATCAAGGGGGGGGGGGGGGGGGGGGGATTTTAAAGGAGAGGGTTCAAGTCAAGAATCACTAAATCGTCACGAAATTTTATTTATGGATTCAAAAGCCAATTTTTAAGACACCAAATAATTATCGGTCAAACCGAGCAAAGAGGGAAAGCGAAACAGGTGATTTTTTCTTCTTTTTTTTCTACGACACATTCTTTGGTACAAAGAGAATTTTGTCGGGTCCCAAAGTTCTATAAAGCTGAAACCTTCCACATGATTTCGCCCCACCGTGTCATTCAATCTATTACACTTCGGTGCATATCAGATTCTTACCACAAGAAAAAAAAAAATCAGTTTTTTGACCCATTTTTGGGAGGAAATTACGTCAAAACAGTCATTCAAATGGATAAGTTTCTCGTTAACATTAAAGGATTCATCCTAAAATTTCTGAATTTGAGTAGTAAAAAACCTTTATTTTTTAAACTTTTGGTTTATTACGAAAAAACGGGAGATCATAATATGATGGAACATTTTTATAATGAGTATATTATACTCATTATAAAAATGTTCCATATAAATGGCCCTTTCAAATACATTTTGTTTTAACAAAATGAAAAAATGCATACCAAAGACTTTTGCTAAATATGAAATAAGATTTTCATTAAAAAAACAACAATAAACTTTTTTTTTGCTCATTATTTTCTCATAAATTTATTCACTCTACGTAATAAATATATTTATAATATCTTTTCATTTATTATTTTCAGTATTTGCTTAACTCGTTTTAGTATTGTTTGATAATATTATGAAAACTCCAACACTTAAATACACAGCACTGACATAAACCGTATGAACAACCGAGGCAATTTTAACAGTCTTATTTTCTTTTATCTGAAATGTGGTTGCCAAATAAATAATATAACTACCCACTATTTATAAATTAAACATTACAAACGGACAAAGATTCGATAGGAAAGTTGAAAAGTCACCATTTTCTATTAAATAGTAGATATCAGATACCTAATGACACAAATATAGAAAAGTTTTTTGTTACCAATGATATCAGTTGAAAAAGTTGGCTAGGATAAGTTATGAAAAGTTGATGAGCTTGTATTAAACTCCATACAGTTGTGTGTTTACACTCCAATCAGGAACACAAACACTAAGAAACACAACATATCGCATTATTTACATTTTTCTTTTGTTTCGCCTTATGTACGATGCATATTAGCCATGTCAATTTGTTATCTTATTATTTACGACATATATGGCCCTGGAGGGAGAGGGGGGGGCTTTTCTATCTAAGAAATAAAACTCACTCCCAGATAAGATTCGAACCCGCAAACCAATGGTGAGACCATGCGACCAAAGTCCTACGCTCTAGCCCGCACGGCCACCATGGCCCCCAGACATTACATCAGACTCTCTTATTATTTATCGAGTATCTACTGGATTAATGGATTTTGAATATATATTTTTAATGTGTATGTATCTTAGCTCCCACTCTCCTCCCCCCTCCCAAAAAAAAAATAGTAATCATGAAACTGTGATGAAATATATATACGGATACTTAGTTATTGTGACTCATGCCCTAACTACGAGGTCATATCACCTACTACCAGAGTGCTCTTTTGCCGCTCTGGTAGATATGAGCCTCATTCTACTGTAGGAGTTTTTTTTCCAACTCCCAGAAAAAAAAAACGGATTTAGTAAAGTCAGTGAGTACCTGTGCTAGCTAAATTGTGGAGGAGATAAGTGAGTTTAGTAGAGTGATCATGACTGGCTCTGATGGCGTCTTTACTTTGTTGTCGTGTTACGATACTGATGCCTCATGTGGGTTATATGCTATTCTATCAAGTATTTTGAAAATTTTTTCTTAATTATTGTCAACAATTTTTAAGTAAATAAATAATTAAATATTCCCAAAATTATTCCGGATTTTCTAATTGCGTTTATATTGTAATTACATGATTATCAGTATTGCCAAAAAATTAACTAGAACAACTGGGGGATTTGGGGGACATATTCTTATTTAAAAGTACACAATACTATACACACAATATTATACAACGGGATCAGATTATAGATATGTGAATTGCAGAGTGCAACATGAGAGTACAAATTGGTAGTGAATATATATATTTTTTCTTTCTGAATGACACTAATAATTATTATCATTTTTGTTGAAGTAATGTCCAGTGTTAAGTTCAAGGTATTTCTACAAAAAATAGATGATTCAAGGACTGAAAATGCCTTCTTCTTCGCTTATGGTATTACCAAAATTTGTCAATTTGTTGACATTGTTGTATATTTACGAAGAAATATATTTCTTTTTAAGAAAACCAACATTTTCAGCTGGCTACAAGGGGCGAATGCAGTAGAAGTGTGGTTTCTTAAATGAAAAGTTACTCAAGAAAATTTCAGACTTTGTTACCCAAAATACAATTTGAGATTGTAGGCTTGTTCATCTTAATATTCTTTGCATAAACGGTAGTGTATATGCTTAAGACAAAATACAAAATAAAACTAAATATTTATTCCATCAAATTGGTTCATACCTTCAGAACTAAACGGCAGGAACTAGAAACTAATAGCTGTCCAAATTTGATTCTACACTATTATTTTCGTCTCCTAAAATTTCATATACATAGATTATTACGAACATGTTATGTAATTCATATGTAACTGTGACATGATTACGTGAACCTTAACAGAAACAAGTATTACAACTCAAATAAACTGGCAAAATTCAAAGTATAGATTGGATGAAGTCAATAAGTCTAGTTAGTATGTACATATATAGTATATACTGCACCTATTAAAATTTCCACTTCCCGATAAGAGTGCCACCCCACAATCATGGATCCGACATGATCAATATACGAATGAACATCCAAGATGTCATTTTCTTCAGGGTGAAGCTATCTGCAAAATGACTACCGGCGATGTTTATGTAAACATTTTTTCTACGAGTTTTTGCAATATGACCACTAGAAGAATTTTTCAACAACAATAATAATGACTTTTCACACTTACAAAATCAATTCTTAATTTAATGCATTTTCAAAATTAAAAACAAAAATGTCAGGAAATAGATTCTAGGATTATGGGACTTCACTGTCATTCTCTTTCGCTTCAAACATTTTCCTAATTCTTTTGTAAAATCCCTCCCTTTAGTTGATTTGACAAAAAATGAATAAAATTCTCCAAAATTTTAAGATCCCTCTGAAAAACTGCTTAAAATTTCTTGCAGTTAGTGCTCTCATGCGCGGACTTTAACTACGAAGTTATATCGCCTACTACCAGAGCGCTCTTTCGTCACTCTAGTGGACATGGGCCCGACTCTACTGTGGGAATACTAAATTTTGCCTACCCTAAATAATTATTCACCTAGGGCAGAGGTCTTTAACGAGTACCCGACATCGTACAGGCTCGGGACCATCGCGTCCCATCCGAAGGGTGGTGTGCTCAAGTTGATTTTACCTCCCGGATAAAATAAACTAAAGGCCTTGGTCGAGTTTCGAACTTCGAGCTCAGAAGGCAAGCACGCAAGCGCCGTCTTTTCTTGCAGTTGTTCTGCATTTATTTTATCGAGAATTTTGCAGTAATCCAGCTCCATCTATCGGGTGAGATATATATCATGCGCATATTTCCGATTTGATTGATATTTTCGAAACACGGTTAATTTTCAATAAGATGCTCCTTTTTTCTGTTTTTTGGCTAGTAACATTGTTGTAAGTTTAGTGACCGATACTGGATTTCCTGGAGTTTCCGCTTACAGCAAACTGCATTAGATTACATGGAAAAATATGTACACTGAGTAAATTGGTTCAGAAAAAAAAAAAAAAATTTAAATTATAATTTTAATTATAATAGTAATGACAAAAGATCTTTCGAGAAATGAAAGTCGTCTGTGAATCACCGGCAATGTACTTCCCCAGAACGAATTAATCAATTAAGTTTTCGCTCTCCCTCCAAAACCAATCGACCGTTTGAGCTAAAAATCTATAGTTGACTTACATAAAGGCTTCTGAATCATACTAAATTTTGTGTAGTTGGGGCAGTTATCAGAGTTCTTGTATTAAGCCTTCTCCCTAAACTCCCCCTTCCCTTTGGCCGATTTGGCTGAAAACCAATAGGTGTCGTTCTTATCGGGTTCAGGAAACACATACAAAATCTCGTGTCGATACAATGATTCTATCGGCAGTTATCGTGTTAACAGAATTGTTATTTTCGGAATCATGACAACTATGAAATTGTAGTTAAAAATCATCATCGAATTTCTATAGCTGGGGAAGTAGAAATAATTCACACTGAATGGGATTAATGAATAACGTCTTTGTTTGTGTGTTTTGTGTTTTTCCATTAGGTAAGCAAAGAGAATCAAATGTTGGGATGATAATAAAAATTATTTGATTAAAATAGCTGAGCTAATTGAATCAGCTTCAATACATTTATCTATATATTTTAATTGAAAAATAAATAATGAGAAGAAATGAAGATTTCATGTGTTGCTAAGCGCATAAAATGACGTTTAAAATTATTAGGTAAATAAAAAGAACAGAAAGAATAAAATGTTTTTTTTTTCTCTTTTTTGTTTATTAAAAACAAAACCAGTTGTCGATTACGACTAGGATCGTCCTTCTGTCATGCTATTGTCGGACCTTATGCAAGACTATGTAAGTGAAAGACAGATTTCACCGAAATTCTCCTCATAATCACATCTAACATTGTGACAGATCACATAATTGACTATGATTTATTTTATTTTTATTAGAAATTCTATTTTCTAAGCTGTTTTTTCGTTGAGGTTTTGTTTCTACGCCTTTTATTTTCTCTATTTCAGCACCAGTAAATAAATTCTCGAAATGGATATATTTATTTTTTAAATTATTAGGGAGTTATGTAATCGGCAAAAATTCTATGTTGAGTTTTCACAGGAATTTCATGTTTACCGATACCCTAATTCCAAAACTTTAAAAATTAAAAAAATTATACTGTCTTTGTGTCTCCCGTTGGGACGTCACCTATTAATTTTCCGCGGAATCAGTTCAAGGGTAGGGGGAAATCAGAGGGGGGCTCAACTCATTGAGGTTTTTGAGTGCTGCCAACGTAATGAATGCATCAACATGAAAATTTATATTTAAATTCAAAATCCCATAAAGACGGCAGTATTAGTGTTGTGCGACATCGGACGAACGGAAAGGTGGGATCAAAGTAGAAGGTCCTATCGACATCAAATTTAGTTTGAAGATTCAGAAGTTAATTGATTAATTCGTTCATTGTCGTTGACTGATCGACGCCTTTTTTATTTGGAAGTCATAATATCCAATTTAGTGTTATTTCATTCAATTAAAAAAAAAAAAAAAAAAATTAAATTAATTTTCATGGTTATGATTAAATGTATAGGCGTAAATAAAATTGCAAATATGTCCGTTTATTCGGCCATCATGCGAAAATGGGAGCTTCGGAGTTTCCAAGTTATTTTTAATCACCTATTCAATATAATAAGTACATCATTTTGAAGTTTTCGACTAAGCAATTTGGAAAATATAAATATTGTTTCACTATTTTTTGAAAGAAAAAAAATTTAATCATATTTCAACACGGTTGTCTCTTAAAAAATAGGCTAGGAAAGTGTTTGCCGATGTATTAGGGGGAGAGCCAATTCTTATAATGTAATATTTTACCCCTATTTCGTTAGAAGAAGTTACATAGGGAGAAATTTAAAAAAAATTGTTTTAGTAGTAAGTACATTGTTTTGGAACTACGCAGTAACGGATTCAATTTTGACGTAGCGCTATTTAAAATGTGAGAGTTTATGTTCGAGGGCCATTAACTTCTTTTTTTATATATGTAAAGAGGATTTATTCCAGCTCGCAAAAACGAACTTCCCAGGGTGACGGAGCGGACATAGATAGGAACAAATGTATTCACGTAACAGCTCCATAGAGAAAATTTTAACAAAGGGTAAATAAAAAAATAAAAATAAATCTAACCTTTTTCCGTTGCGTCGTCTTCTCTTGGTGGCGTAGACGGTGCCCAACTGTGAGATGTGAGGTGGGGGGGCCGGGGGTAGGAGCTCCGTGGCGGGCCCGAGGCCCCCGCCGCTACCACTCAGGTAATCCAGCCTCCCGCTACACTGAGCCGATACACTGTAGAGGTACGTGGTCCTCCGCGGCCGGCATCCCACGCCAAACTGGCCCTCCCCTCCAACCACGCCCCCACCGCCCCGGCCACGCCCCCTCAACCCCCACCCTCCACCCCCACAGACCAATCAGGAAGGGCCGCGTCAGGGAATAGCATGGCCGCTCTCGTCGTCCGGACTACCTCCCCCACCCACCCCCTCTACACTGATTTGACTCGGGACCCCATTAATATTTAATATGTCAAGATAACGCTTCAACTCTATACCAGGGGGGAATGAATTACTTCAAATATATATATATTCGTATTTAAGTGTCCTTAATCTCATTTTATAAATTATATTTACCGAATTATTAATCTCCTTATTTGTTCATATTTATTTTATATAAAATTATCATCTTGCGCCATGTCCCAAAATTAATTTCTAGGTCTTAAATCGAATAGTCCATGTTAAAATAATAATCTAATAACAATAATTCCAACTCGAGGCCGAAATTGGCCCGATACTGGCAGACAACGTTTACAAAACTGTTCTATCGGCCCAGTACCATTGTGTCAGCGGTTCTCCCTCTTTGCTCAGTATTTCTTGCCTTTCGTCGATCAACAGTTGATTGAGTATCGGAACGACATGGGCCAATATTTTACATTTAAAAATAAAATTAAACATAAACTACAAATCATAGAAATAAAATACGTCTTCCCACTGTTTTATTTCAGACCAGAACCGGTTTTCAACGTAACAGTTTCACCATCTGTGGTTCATCCCACCCATACAGCACAGCGGTTAAAGGACAACTGGCCAGTTTTAACCACTGGGGTGTGTGGGTGGGATGAACCACTGATGATGACGCTGATGAGTTGAAAACTGGTTCTGGTCTAAAATAAAACAGTGGGAAGACATCATATTTTATTTCTATGAGAAATCTTGTCCCACAACATCTTACTATCACATGTAACCTACAGATGTTCACGTGGCTTCATCACGGATTACGTCGGGGCCACTAAGCAGGATGGACTAATTCTACCTAATAATATAAGTATGGAACTATGCAGCTTGGTGCATGGTGTGTGAAGTGTGCGGACGGGTGGATCTCCCTACCCTGGCTAGTCCGGTATGTTTGCCAGAAGAATGCTGAGGATGACTGCAGCTCTGATGCTGTAGAGGGCTGGGCCTATGGTAGGACCGGTCCTTCAAGGCTGGCCTTACGCCGTAAACTTTAAAATAAATTATAACATAACAGTTAGTTACTCATGCGTGGGTCCTCCTAAGTTTTTATTCACCTACTATAGTGACCAGTTTCTTTCATCATTGTCTCCTCTCTTCAGCTCTACTGTTCCTCTCGTCTGCCTCCACTGCTAGTCAGCGAACTCTGTCTCCATTAACGTGTAGGGATGAGGATGCGGGGCTGTTCCTGGTAGTCTCGGCGCTGAACAGTTGTTTTTACTATGATTTGACATATTAGTTTCCATTATTTAATTTTATCATTGTTTTATTATAATTTATTTTATTGTTTATATATTTATTAATTTATAATTCCATATTATAATTGTTTATATATTATAATTATCTTATACACACATACTTTATTAATATTATTATTGTCTTTGTTTTCCTTTTTTATTATTTTATATATAAATATAACACTGTTTTCACATAGCTATGGTCTCTTGTAACTGATTGTAAATATGAAAATAAAATATTAAAAAAGTCGTAGTTAAAAACCGGCATTCTACTTTCCCAGAACGAATTAATCTATTAACATTTCGCTCCCCCTCCAAAACTCAACAGTTTGGGCTAGTAATCAATAGCTGACTTAGATAGGTGCTTTTAAATCCTCATACTAAATTTTGTTTCAGTACATTGATTACATCACGAGTTATTAGAGTTTGAGTTAAGTCCCCTCTGCTGAACTCCCCTTCCCTTCGACTAATGAAAATGAATAACTGTCGTCCTTGTGGGGCTTTGAATTTACATATGAAATTGTGTGTCGTTACATCCATTGCAATGAGTTTTTGTTTTAAGCCCATTTGCTGATTTGGCTGTAAATCAATAGGTGTCGTTCTTATAGGTTTTTGGATACACATGTAAAATCGGGAGTTGCAAACATAGACAGACAGAAGTTTCGTTATTTTTCGAATCAAGGTGTCGGAAGACATGAAATTCTGGTTAAAACTCAACTTCGAATTTTTGACAGATTACATAACTTCGGAAGTAGAAGAAAAAATGTATTGTCGTCTTCGTGTTATTATAGGAATACAACTTACTTAAAAGTATGCTAAATTGGAGGATTACCATTATGTGATTTCTCCTCTCATGACATAACACTTCCTGTACACTTATGTCGAAGTTGCTGGAGCACAACCTCCGTGCAGAGTGGTGGCAGGTGACAGAGCTATCTGGTGGATTCTGCTTGAAGTGGCCCACCACTCAGAAATGGCCTGTAGCGCACCCGGAACTAAGTAAATTGGTATGGCCAAATACTGTTACTGGTATTACAGAATCTATTATCACAGTAATACATCTATCTGGAAGGTAAAAAAAAAAATTGAGTACGCCGTCCTTTGTATGGGATGGTAAGCGATGGTTCCGAGCCTTTGCCATGTCAGCTACTCGTTAAAGAACTTTTAAGTAAACCTGGATAGGAAAAATTTAGAAATCCCGCACAAGAGTCGGGCTCATGTACATCAGAGCGCTCTGTTAGGCGAAATAACCTCTTAATTAAAGCCAGGGCATAAATCACAAATCGATTTGTCTTCAGACATTGGGTGTTGTCCTGGATTTCATCGTTGTTACATACTCGGATTAGTTCTGTTTATAACCTCCTTTCTATTGAAAATCAGCTCTATTATTACTTTCTTATTTTTAATTATTATTTAACATCAATTTGACCGGTTTATCAATGCATTTCAAAGTAATGTGCTTAAAAAGCAATGGTTCTGCTTTTGATGTATTTTAGTGCTTTTATAAGAGTAAAAGCAGCTTCTGAACTGTTCGCTACTTATGGAAGAGCTTGGATTGTTTCAGGTTAGTTTTGTTCTATAAGGTTCTGGAGATCTGAAATATATGAGGAACAGTTCTCTATGTTGTAATTATGTATCTAGCTTTCTTCATGTGTTTTTAAGTAATTTTTATTATTTTATTGTGAAGTTATAGAAGGATGTGGGTATGATAACGTTTGGGTACTTTTCTCAACAATTTACCCTCACTTATTTTTCAACGTAATTTTTCTACAAGAGATTTACCCGAAAGAATAAAATATTGACTTTCTCGTCGATTCCAGTTATTATGACTCATGCTAGGGCTTTAACTAAGAAGTCATCCGTCGCCTACTACTAGAGCGCTCTGTTGGACACAGAGGAAATTCTAGAGTGGAAGTTTTAAAAATGTTCCTACCTATAGATGATGATTTATGTAGGGTACAGACTTAGCGCCATCACTTAACGTCCCATCCGACGGACAGTGTGCTCAAGGTTGTTTTAACATCGAGATAAAAAATCAAAGGGCAAGCATTGCTACCTCTGAGCTATTAGCGTCCTTAGCCCTTCTGGTGTAGCAGTTTAGATTTTATCTTGTCGTATATAGGATTTGTATATGTGTACAACCATTTCATAAAACCTGAGAACCTGTACTGCTCCATTAAAGAGTCAAAATTGTATTCTTTCGGACCCAAAATTTACAAATATATTGCAATATATTGGTCATTAAGGCCTTTATGATTTCCCGACCTTTAATATAGCTTGTTTTATGAATAAAGCATGTCAGAATATATTTATGAGGAAAAATACATGTGAAAATTACGTTAACAAGTAAAAAAACTAATCAAATATTCGCTTTCCCACCAAAACCATTTCAATAGTTTACTTACATAGGGGCTTCTGAAACCTTATACTAAATTTTGTGTCGATACATTCATTACATCGGTAGTTATTAGGGTATTTGATTTGAGTCAAATGTAAGTCAGTAAACCAAGGAAAATCATTCATTAAGTTATTGAAGTATTTCAACTAGATTTTAAAATAAATAATTTTTGGGGAGAGATTCAAAGCAAAACTTATACGACTGAAGTTATCACTAGAGGGGATGAGGTTAGAGGAAGTGAAATTTGCTGTGTTAAATGGTTTGTTAGGGGGGAAGCTGAAACTATATTTAAGTCCAAGAAGTGCATTTTCAGTTAGCTGATTAATTTAAAATGTTTTCGATTGTTTTATACCTAAGCATGCTGAAATTCAATTTTTTTTTATTCTTAAGAAAGAAAATTTTTATTTTATGAACTTGAAAAAATAATTATTTTTATTAAAATCATTTTATTTAAAATTACAATCTTTACTTAGACCTATTTTATTTCAAAATGAAATTTCGTTTAAATATAACTCATTATTCGTCAAAAACGCGTTTTTGTTTGTTTTGCGAGTTCTTTTACCATAACATTTTAAGGTAGCATTTGCGGATCCATGTTTCTGGGAACTTTTCTGCTTATTTTGCTCTACAGAATATACGAAGTTTTGCAGAAAATGTGGTTTGGATAACGTTTGAGCAGTTATTTTATTAAAATGTTTGACCTCTACAACATTTACTTTGACCTATTGTTTCCAAAATTAAGGGTTTTATAGATATAATTCTTTATTACCCCCAAAACTCTTTTTTTTTTTTTTGGAGTTTTTTGACCATAACTTGTGAAGGATGCGCCTGCAGTCATGTTTATAGGAACTATTTTTAACTTAGTTCATAACTAGACCTGACGATGGTGTAAGGCCGAAAGCGGTAGTTATATAATATATATATATCTTTAGTGGAATAGACAATATTTCAAAAATACATTTTTTTTTATATATTTATTACAAGTTTCCACAATATGTCCGCGTTCCTCAACTTAGAAGATTAGGCATAATCACGATTTTACTACACGATTACTACAACATTTACTTCGATCTATTTCATTCCAAAACAAAAGTTTTTATAGATATAATTCATCATTTTCCTCAAAAGGTTTTTTTTTTTAGTTTTTTAACCATAACGTTTTAAGAAAGCATGTCCATTGTGCTTTGACCTATGTTTATAGTTTTTTATTTATTTTGCTCTATACAGAAAATGTGGTATTTAAGATGTTGTCTTCTATAGACCTATTTTATTCTAGAATTATGGTTTTCATAGATATAATTCATTATAAGCCGAAAACGCGTTTTTTGACCATAATTTTTTAAGCAAGCACTTGCGAAGCCATGTATATAGGAACGGGTTTTTTTCATTTTGGGTCTTTCTCTACGAATTGCAGATACTCTCTGTATATAAGATTTGTTGAATGATACCAGAAGTTTTGTGTAAATAACGGATTGTGTTCTGAACAAGAGTGGAGCGATGATGCATGCTGCAGGGTTGCCTAGCTGCGCTGTTGCACAAGATACTATGCGCCCCTTCCTACAATTTCCCTATCAACCATTGGACAGGCCTTACTTACACTTAATCAACCCTTCAATGTTCCTTCTCTGAGACAGTCTGTTCCACAACGTGAGGTACACTCTCCTTCCGACTCTATGGTTAAACATTCTGTTCCTTTCTCTGTTTTAACATCAGTAACAGGTCTGCACAATCACTCTGTTACTGATGGCGAAATGTGAAGTCACTAGCGTAGCAAATAGACGGGACATTGGCTTAGTATGTCTTCAAATTATAATGGCGTTAGTAGATTGCAGCTATCTTTGGACTGGTATTTATTTATAACTTTAGTATAAGGAAGAATTGTAATCGTGTAAAAATGTGAGTTTTTAACGGACATGATCCTATGTTTAGACAATTTTCGCGAAGATGTCTGTCTGTGATTGGAACTTGTCAACGCAAATGCAGATGTGATTCTAGCTATGAACTCGAAAAATTTGAAATGAAGATGTCATATATGCCAACATATACTCTGATAAGGTTTTGAAAGTAATCGAATGAAAGATAAGACCAGTTTACTACAGGACCTATATACATTTTACAAGATACCGCTTATATTTATGACCTAATCGAAAATCTTTACAAATAGAATATGTAAAAAAAATTAAAATTAAACATTTTATGTGGAATACGATTTTTCGATAGTTGCCCGGTTTGCAAAATACATGCCGAAAACCAATCAAAAATGCTCTTTAGAAACAGAATTGTTTAAACGTTTACTTTATTTACACAAAAGCTGTTAGTCCTATAGAAAAATTTGTTCTTACCAAAAATATTTCTTATTAAATTTTCAACTTTAAAATTCCATAGGAAATAATTTAAAGTAATCTTAAAATTGTAATCCATAGCAATTTAAAAAAATAATGAAACATATATATCAACCACCAAGATTACTCTCCAATGTAAAAACAGCTTCGTGACAATAAATGTTCTTAACCTTAGATCGAGTTGTTTTGTACATCGTAATAGGTTGCATGGAGACCAATCGACCCTATTAATTAACTTTTTAGTAACTAAAACATTTCAATCTATTTTATAATAAATAATTTATTTTATTTATTAATACTATGAATATGGGCAATAAGCATTCAAAAGAAACCAATTCAATAAAATTAATATTATTTACAATTTTTTTTATTAAAAATACAAAAATATTCTTAATATGTAACAATGACAAAACTCCTAGAATAAATCATCATAGGCGTAGCTAGCATTATGCTCGGGGGAGGAGGGGGGGGGGGGGCGGCCGGTCAAGAGATAATAAAACAATAGTTTACATTTCACAACCATATTTTTAGTTTAAACTTATTTAAGTTAAAATTAAACTTAATAATGCACAATCAGGTAACAAATCCTACACTTTTTCAGCTGAAATTTATTTTTTACTATTTCATTCTCGTTCATCTGATAGCACTAAATATACTCTAAAAAAAAAACAATTATTTTCCCTTTTTACGGCTTTCATTGAATAGATTCTAAAATATGCAGTTAGTCTTAATAGTCTTTTCATTTTAGGTAAACATTGCACCGCCATGGGGAGTTTTGGGAGAGATTTTTGTTGTGGCTCGGACGACGATGCGTTCGGTAAACTCTCCTAGGAAGTAAATTTTCGGTGATTTACACATGACTTTTTCTTTTTATTTCATCGTTAAGAAAACGTTTTTAAATATTTTTAATTTCATTTTGTGGATAATAAGACTAAGCTCTTATAAGTCACTCAATTCTTTCAACTACAGTCACGGAAGTCACGAATTGTTTATTTGAATACCATTATAAATAATTGTCCTCATTACATAATGTTTAATACACAATTGTATGTATTTGTTACAATGTTTAATATGTGTCACTAACACATCTCTTTTAGAAGAGAAAGCTTAGACCTTGAGTTGACAAAATGAAAGATTAATTTGAAAAAAATTCGTCAACTTCACCAGCACGTTAATCAATCTACAAAACAAATCGACCGTTTGGGCTAAACATCAATGGTAGTCTTACAAAGGGGCTTCTGAATCCTCATACTAAATTTTGTATCAATTCATTCATTACATCGGCAGTTATTGGGGGTTTTGAGTCGACCCCCTCACTTTATTTTTTCGGGTATAATAGACCCTTATGGGGCCTTACGCCAACCGTCCGACGCATAGAGGGGAAATAGGTCTTTTTTATTTATATTGATAAGATTTTATTGGTGTTACTATGGCCGGTTGTAGGACCTCGCCACGCGGGGCGATCAGTTGGGTCCTCCAACCTACCTTATTGGCATTTCCCGACAGAGCGCGGGGCCAGGGCATCTATGTTTTTATGGCTGCGTTTTGCTGGGGATGGTCGCATGTGGGCCGTGTTACAGCACCCAGCGGTCATCCCCGGAGCTAGGTAATACTGCCTTCTTTACCCTCCGCCAGGAGGCTGACGAATCGACCGAGTAATCAGCCTCACTCATCAACTTCCGAGGATTCAGTCCCAGCTACGGCGTATAAACTCCACCCTTGGGCCGTCGTACAGTAAGCATTCGAGCAGTTCGGGCTGTCCTTCTTCTTGAAAAAGAAGAGCTTGGAGTTGAAAAGAGCCCCTCACCTCTGCTCCCTCCCCCTCTTGTCTTTGGGCCGAATTTGAGCTACCTCGACTTACACGTACAGACGAAAAGTTAGAACATGATTCAGCGTTCATTAAGAAGAACTTGTTGGGTGTCTTGGTAGAGACGAGATTTGAGCCTCCTGTCTGGTGTTGGTGCTCCAGGCACCAGGACGAGATTGTTATGGTAGTCCCGGGTCAGCATGGCGATGAAGACCTCAATGTCCGGCATATCTACTTCTTCACGGATCTATTGATTCCGGACTACTCCCACTGCTAAACGAAGGACCTTGTTTTCAAATTTTCGAAGGTTGTTTAGGTTTGTTTTGCTTGTGCCTTGTCGAATGGGTGATGCATAGGTGATGGTCGTAACAAAGCTGTGTAGAGTAGTCTGCAGAATGTGTGTCTGAATGGTGTACGTCTATTCAGTAGTGGGTGTAGTTATGATAGTCGAGTGTACGCTTGTGTTAGTTTTCTATGTATGTTCTTCTTTGTATTCCATGTCAGTCTAGTGTCGAAATATACTCCAACGTACTTGATTGTCACGTCAGTAGATGTCCAAAGTATGTCCTTCGAAGAGTGAACACTTTGGCCATCGTTTTAGCACTGTTTATTCGGAGATTCCACCTATTAAACCAATCCATCACGTCAAATTGCAGACCTTCCACTGCTGATGACACATCTGCATGCTGGGATACGGCAGAGAATCATCACCATAGATAGCCAACAATCAGTTGGGGGTATCTGGCATGTCGTGGAAGTACAAGTGAGCTCAATGTGCTTCTTGTCACTAAAACTTGAAGCTATTCTCATCTGAAAAGTTCTGTTTTCTAGGAAATTTTTATGAAATTTGCCAAGATACCGAGGAGCTCCTGTTTTCTGGAGTTCGTAAATTAAACCTTCATGCCATAAGACAGAATGTATGACAGAATAAATATTACAATAATGAACAGATAAATTATAGATATTGATCGATAATAAAAGTAAATAATAAATTGGAGAAGAGATGCTTGGATAAATATATTATCAACTTCTAAGTTGAGGAACGCGGACATATTGTGGAAACATGTAATAAATAAATAAAACAAACTTATTTAAATATATTATCGACATGTTTATTGAATTTCAGCTAACGATATATTTACACTATTTTATGTATCTATTAAATTGTAAGTTAATTTTTAAAATGCACCTTATTTCTGACAGCTGTCAAAAAAGCTTGTTCATTTTAGTTATTGCTTCAACTATAATTCAACAGATTAAAGAAAAATTACACAACATTAAGGTATTATTATTTATTTTATAGGTAACTTAGAAGAGTTACAGGTTTTAGTTGTAAAGAAAACTTTTATCGTCTACTGCAGAGGAGGGGGGGGGGGGGGAGGGGGGAATCAATCAAAAGAAATGGGAGTCTTTGTTCTCTTTGCTACGGAAAATTGTCTCCCAGATGTCTTCGAAATATGGATGAAAAAAAAAATAAAATAAAATAACAGAAGTATTATAGCAGCTGAAAGTATAGAAAACAAAAAGAAAGAAAAAAGAAAGAAAAAATAATAATAATAATAGCAGAAGATATTTCAAGTTTATGAAGGGAAGGGCATTACGATGCGGGAACAATAATAAAAGATAAATAAAAAAATATTTTATTCTCTTTAGTAAACGGACGAAGCCGCTTTAGTTCCAGTGACTGGTCCCTAGGGAAACAGAACTTTCAGCCGTTTGGAAGTATCTTTCTCTATATTTGTAGAGTTGGCAGGGATTACACGAGGGAATTGGAGATTTTACTAGAGATACCCCAGTTAGACGAGGTATAGCACAAGTTATGTAATCGGTCAGAAATTCGATACTGTTTTCATCAGAATTTCATGTTCTCTGATTCCAAAAAATGGAAAAAAATAAACAAAATTATGTCTGTGTGGTTGTATACACGATAACTGTTTTGTCCAGAATGTCATAAGGAAGACACCTATTGATTTTCAGTCAAATCGGCAAAAAGGAAAGGGAGGGCTCAACTCAAAAACCAAAAAAAAGGATACTCCGACGACTTTTTTTATCTCTGTTTTTTGTTATAAACAAAATTAGATTCGACTACGATCGTTCTTCTGTCAAGCTATTGTTGAACCTTCTGTAAAGATAGATTCTTGAGCTAAGAAAGACAGATTTTAGTGATATTCTCCTCTGAATCTTACGTAGTCTGGTGAGCTCGACATGAAATTAAAGCGACTCAAGAATTCCTTCCTAAGATTCAACTTCGGGCTCCCCAGACACCCTTCTATTACTAGTTCCTATATCGATCTAAACTGGCTCTTACCATCCCTCTCATCGACAATATTTCCTAGGTTCCTTCCTCTATCATACCATATCTTCCCAAAAGCCCTCCCACATCTTTCAAATGCTTCAATTTAAATACCATATCCACCAGAATAGTTTCGGTCCTTCCTCCATTCCCACAGGACAACAACCTACCACAACTCCTTCCTTATCCAGGCTAACTCCCTCTGGAACTCTCTCCCTCTCCAGATTCGCCCTGCTCCTACTCTTCTCTCATTCAAGTTTCCATCTCCTCCTAACTCAACAAACCTCTGATTCCTAAGGCTGGCTCCTATGAGATAGTTCTCGTCTTCCTATAAGTCTCTCACTCCAACTGGACAGATTGTTACTCTTCTGTTTCATTAGTCCAGTTTTTCACAATTCATATATAACTCATTTTTGTTATTATGTTTTGCCTTATTATTCATACATTGTTTTTTCTAATTGTTTTTCATTATTTTTCCCTAGTTTAATAATTAAAATATAAATAAATAAATGTTTTATTTTTTAATCATTGCCTATCTTAAACATATAATATTTATTCCTAGTATTTTCTTTTACATGTTTTATTCTGTCTCAGTTGGTTGATTCTTGTATCCTTTTGTTTATTTCTTATGTTATTATTCTTAGGGGACGTATGTCCCAGAATAAAGATTATTTTTCATTTTCATTATTCCATGGGGTTTACGCATAGCCTTCTCTCCTTTTACCCCAGATCTATAGCATATTATCCTCCACATCTTCTGCAGAAAGGACCAGGAACATGACTCCCTCCCCTTCTGGGAGTGGCGGATCCTGTTTTTTCAGAAAGTAGACAAATCACAAAAAGAAGCTAAGACTAAGAAGAGATGTTCCGTATTCTCCCAGATATCAGCTGACTGGCTGCTCGTCACGAGATGTTCCTTGCGTGCTCTACACCTCCCATCCCGACCGTGTAACAGGTTGCCCCTTCCCATACCTAGCCTTAAACATGCCAACCAAACATACTAAATTTCTTAGTTTTTGACGTGAAAACGTCTATTCTAGTCTATGCGCTCGTTAAGCACATTGATAGCCGGTCAAACTTTCTTGTGTTACAAAATACCGTCAGATTTCAATCGATAATAACTACGAGACTAATAATGCGATAACAACGGTTGAGGTCACAATGGATAGAGCATGTCTGTACGTGTTTGTTGTGCAGTGTTTGTTTTGCCTGTGACGTTATTGGGCTAGTGTGGGCGCCGGCGAATGATTGTTGCGAATTGTAGCGTGATAACGCGTTTAGATAGGACGTTGATTCGTGTGTCATTGTAAAGAGCTTGAGGAGCACTACTAGAACTCAAAGTGAAACAATAAAAATATTCGCCGAAATATATGTAAAAATCTATATTAAATTGAAAATGGCAAAAAAATTAAAGATGTCGTCTCATATAAATCGTAAATATGCGCGGAATTACAGAAAACGCAAATCAGCGGAAAGCTCGCATCAAAAGGAATTTTAAAAACCTAAAAAGTCTAGTGCCGAACAAATGCAAGAGCTATGGCAACATCGAAAAGAAATTGAAAAATGATTTCATCCCGACGTTTTCACGGAAAATCTAAGGCGTGGACCTTGACTACGCCTTAATGTTTTTTTATTTGTATTTTTTGTTTAATTAGGTTTTTGGTACTGAACATATTCTCGAAAATGTTACGCAAATATTCGTTTTAGAAGCCATTCTGTCATTTTATACATTTTTTCTCATTTATGGTAAACTTTTTTCGATTATTTTCTTGACTTCAATGGGAGGAAGGACTCTTCATTGAGCGCCACCAGACTGATGTATTTTTTACATTATTATACCTTTAGTACCTATAAGAAAATATTGTCGAGAGAAAATCCGAGATCGAGTTTTCAATGTAATTTTACGTTTTAAAGCCCCCCGAATACATAGTGACTATTTTCGCGGTGATGTCTGTCTGTGCTTATCTCTGCTGTGTGTGATCGCATATTCTTGAGCTCTCTACCTCAGAAACGATTATTTTAATCTCTAATCTAATTGTTTTAATCTCTAATCTTCTTCGTACATTGGAACCTGATAAAGGGACGTAGGAACGTCCTTAAATATCGTCGTAAAAAAACCCCTTTTGGGAAAAAATATTTATAATAATTTCCACTCTTTTTTTCCGACTAGATCCGGTTTTCAACGCAACTGTGGTGTCCTCATCAGTGTCACATTCCACCCGTATAACGTGGAGTCTAATAAAGCAAAGAACAGGAGTCGGAATACAAAGTATTTTAATTTCTATAAGAAATTTCGCTCCACAACATCTTATTATTAGACAAAAATAATTTAGAGGGTATTATAATTGATATGAAAAATAACATTTAATGACACAAATACTGGCATTTTGAAAAAAAAAAAAACAGAACTGTTTGACTAGAAGCGACTCAACGCCGGCATTGTCTATTAGCTTTACTTGTAATGATATTCCGCAGGCACTTCTTTAAGTGAAACGTGCTCATTGTTTTTGGGTCAAGGATATTCAAAATGTCAGCGCTAGCCTTCAAAAAAGTCTGCTCCAAGGGTGGAACTTTGTGCAACTGTAGATGCCACTACAGAAATACTTCCCAAAATAAAGAATTACTGTTACTAATAGTTTATTTTTTTGTAAGGATATATAGGTTAGTTAGTTCTTATGACTCATGCCCGGGCTTTACCTACAAGTGTTTACTGCCTACTGCCAGAGCGCTATTTCTTCACTCTGGTAGACATGAGCCCTACTCTACTATGGGAGTCCTAAATTTGCTTGCTCCCTCTCCAAAACCCGTATACAGTTTGCACTAAAATTCAACAGTTAACTTACATAGGAGCTCCTTAATTCGTATACTAAATTTTGTATCGATACATTCATTACGTCGGCAGTTATTAAGTTTTTGAGTTGAGCCTCTCCCTACTCCTCCCCTCTCTTTTGATCGATTTAGCTGTTAAGTCGATAGTTGTCCTTATCGGGTTTTGGTCACACTTATAAAATTTCGTGTGGATACACTCATTCTACTGGTAGTTAGTTCCCCTAATTCCCCCTTCCCTTTAGTATATTTGGACTAAAAACAACAGGTGTGCTCGTTAGTGGGTTCTGAATTCATATATAAAATACACATTACTTACAACAAGCTGCATACTCATATTCATACTGTTATTAGTCGGTAAGTATAGTTATCCTACATAAAATTGGTGACTCCGACGTAATCACGACGACCGCATGATGGATGCGGAGACATCAGGGTTGCCAGCAGTGACCGCGGTTATACCAAGATCTAAGTCAATAAGTGTTGACTTTGGCAAAAAAGACAGCCCTTTCCAAGACAGGAAGCACCAGCTCATCCAGTCATATACCATATACTTTGTTGAAAAGAGTTACGGATCCCAAATTACTCATGAAGCCCGTTGAAGTTTCAGTACATAGTTATTGTGGCTCATGCCCTGGCTTTCGCCTACAACTACAGCGCTCTTTCGTCGCTCTGTTGGACGTGGTGGGCACAAATTTTGCCTACGTTTGTTTATTCTCCATTAACGTCCAGTTCGGCGTGCTCAAGATTTTTCACCTCCCAGATCTTCCTGATAGAAAAATGTATTTAATTGATTTTGAGATAGATGCAGCGTTTCCCCCCTCCAAAACGCAAACAAAAACATTCGTAATATTCTTGCCCTTTCACTTTTGATGCTTTTTAATGTAAGTCTATATACCGTATCAATGGTTAATGCTAAAAAATGAATAATAAGATAACATTTTCTTTTAAAAAATATAATTTAGCGTTGAAAATGAATAAAATATGAAAAACGATGAGGGGTTACAGACTATATGTTACCTGAGTACTTTGGGTTCTAGATTTAGGCATGTGATAGAAACGTTTTATCTCTTTACCTGATTATTTTTCTTTGAGTGTGCAACGCTTTAAATTTACTTATTGTGCATCGTATAAGTGTACTTATTATTATTTTTTTTTTTCTTTTTTTTTCTTTTGGCTTTATGTATGGTGCATATTAGCCATGTCAATGTGTTATATATAATTATTTAAGACATCCATGGCCCCGGGAGGGAGTTCTATCTACGAAATAAAACTCACTCCCGGACGGGATTCGAACCCGCAAACCATGGTGAGACCATGCGACCAAAGCCCTACGCTTTAGCCCGCACGGCCACCATGGCCCCCAAGTGTACTTATTCTATTAAATGTATTGGCATAAAATGTACACAATACAATTTTTAAAATAACAAGTGAATATGCAGATAAAAATGGTAAGTAGTTAATTTTTGTTTTATAACCGTCAAATAGACTCAAATGTACAAAACACTTAATTTATCAATAAGTTAATCTGTATCATATTCATATTATCTTTAAGGCAATATCTATAAATTAATGTAACCTTAAATGCAAAAAGAAATTGTTACCAACATATTATATAATTTAAAAAAATTTCCTGGATTAAATTATTTTTACCCTGTACCAATATAATAAAACTAGTTTAAATAAAAATATAGTCTATTAGCAGAAAGAGAAACTGAAACTAGAAGAGTGAATTACGGAAGTTACACTTCAAACGTGTGTACTAACTGCACACATATTGTTTTTTTTATTTGGCCTTATGTACGATGCATATTAGCCATATCACTTGTGTTATCTAATTATTTACGACATCCATGACCCCGGGAGGGAGTTCTATCTATGAAATAAAACTCACTTCGGATTCGAAACCGCAAACGACCAAAGCCCTTCGCTCTAGCCCGCACGGCCACCATGAGTCCCCATTTTTTTTTTTTTTTTTATATCATATGTATATTTATGTTCATATTATGATCTCTATCATTTTGGCACACTTGAGGATACTGACTCAGTCTAGTCTCTGGGATGTGTTTGTGGTCCACTTGTGAAGTGACCGCCTCCTTGGAGCCCGGGCCCCAGACAGACAGACGGACCGGTAATTTGCGGTAAAGCCCCACCACAGTACCTCCTCTGACTGACAGCTCTTCTCTCTTCTCTCTGAGAAGGCTCTCCCGCCGTATAAATAATTGTACCATCCTGGCCCGACCCCAGACTCCCTTCCCCGGGTAATTCCCCTCAATCTTTTCGTCAGTCAGACACTGACCTAGTTGTTCCCTCTTTAATATTGTACTTTTCTTCATTTTTTTTTTCTCCCCTTTTTGGTTCTGTTCGTTTCTTGGTTCTTTCTCCAAGCAGTAATGAGAGAGCCCCAGGATCACATAATCATGAGAACCAGACTTAACATCCCCTTTCAACTATAATAGCAGTTAACTGCAACTTATTTCCATTACATTATTGGTAATTTCTTTGTGATTTTTTTTTACTTTCTTATACCTATAGAAAGTATTGTAATCGTGCGAAAACTCGAGATCGAGGTTTTAACGGATTTTCAAGTTTCAATGTTCCCTGAAAAAGTTTTGACCATTTTGGAGATTATATCTGCGTGTGTGTAGGTGTGAGCATTATATATATGTACAAAACTATAAAAAATAAAATATATGTGTTGTGGCCATACTTTCTTATACAAAGATACCGCTGACGCCAACTCATTACCTTCGTATGAATACTTAGGCCCCATCTATGCCCATGATTAGAGACAAATACCTGGCTAGCTATTTGGGAGGTGTTCCGATAGATGTCTCTCAGAAACTGGCACATTTCTACAACTTACTATTAGTTTCAGATGAACAGAAGCTTCATCATATTTATTTCTTTGTCCTAACAAGCTTCAAGTTAAGAAAAATTCTAAAATACTAAAGTTACCTGTGGCTTTATTTTAATTTAACCTTTTTATTAATATATATTTATATTTTATTTTAGTATTAAGTAATCATTCTTTTGCTAGCTATTATTATCTGCTTTTTTTAATTTATTTTATTCCTTATTATTCAGAAATTGTTGTATTTATGTTTATGTGTCGAACTCCTTGCTGTAAGATAATTCTTTATGAGCAATAAAGTTATTCATGAATACTTAGGACTCTACCTTGTCAGACAACTTACTTGGAACAAATCTGTTGTGCAACAATACTCGACAGAAGATGAAACGATGATTTGGACTGCTCAAAAGACTACTAGACAAGCGATCTTAACTTCTCCAAGGGTGTCAAAAAGACCATTATCAGACCTATGTGGACATATGGCGTTCAGCTAAGCCCTCACACATCAAAGAATTCAAGCCATTCAAAATAAAATCCTCCGAACAATTACACAACGCCCATTCTATGTTTCAAGGTTAAGGGGGAAGAGGAGAGAGATTTTTTTTAGAACTTTTTTTTAATTACATTTTTTTACCTGAAATCCTAACGGTTATGAACATTTTGAGAACTCTACAGTTCGTGCTATAAAGTATCTTTTGCGCGCTGATTCTTCGATGCTTCTTTGTAAAATGTTCTCTATTTTTTAACAAGAGCAGGTAGAACCGGGAATTCCCCAGTTGTAAGTACTTATGTAATCGGTAAAAATTCGATATTGAGTTTTCACCGGACTTTCATGTTTTCTGACTCCTTGATTACAAATCACCGGTTACATACTTCCTCAAAAACGAATTAATCTATTACGTTTTCGCTCTCCTTCACTTCCAATATACGTTTTGGGCTAAAACTCAATATTTGACTTATATAGTAGCTTCTGAATCTTTTTACTAAATTTTGTGTTGATACATTCATTACGTACATTGGCAGTTATTAAGGTATTTGAGTCGAGCCGTCGAATTTTGCGGAAAATTAATAAGTGCTATCCTTATGGAGTTTTGATAAGAAATTTAAAATTTCATGTCGATAAATTAATTGCATCGGCAGTTATTGGGGTTTATAGTTGAACCCCCTCTGATCCTCCCACCTCCTCTTCGACTGATTTCGAGTCAATACTTTCATTACAGCGGCAATTATTATAGTTTTTGTGTTAAGCCTCCGTCATATTCTCCCCATCCCATTGACCAATTTGGCTGAAATTCAATAGTTGTCATCATTGTGGGTTTCTGGATACAAGTATAACATTTCTTGAAGATACATTCATTCTATCGGGAGTTATCGTGTTCACAGACACACTTTTAAATGTAGAAGGAATTCGAGGTTCTGTCGTGTAAAAGAAAATTCAAAATTTGACCAACGTTTCGAAAACTATATATTTTCTTCTTCAGGGCCTTATAATGACTTGAGTGGATGTGTGTAGTGAAGGTGTTGTGAGTTGTCCTACACTAGACACAAACAACACCTTCACTACACACATCCACCCAAGTCATTATAAGGCCCTGAAGAAGAAAATAAATAGTTTTCGAAACGTTGGCCAAATTTAGAATTTTCATTTACACAACAGAACCTCGAATTGCTTCTACATTGAAAAGATATTGTCGACTCTATTAATCATTATAATTGTTTTTAATTTTTGGTATTGGGGTTCGGAAAACATTCGGAAATTCCGTTGAAAACTCTATATCGAATTTCTAACATAACTTTCCATAAACTTTGTATAGCAACGTAAAAAGGTCTGTCTCTGTGAGAGTGTTTTTCCAGTTTCCATTGATTTTCAACCAATTCGATCAGAGGGAAGGAGGAGATTAGGACGGGTTACTCCAATAACTACCAATGTAATGAATGTATCAACATGAAATTTTATATTTAAATTCAAAACCGCATGAGGACGACATCTATTAATTTTCAGTGAATTTGGCCAAAGAAAATGGGGGATTAGAGGAGAGGACTTAGTGAGGATTCAGAAATACCTTTACAAGTCGATTTTTAGTTAGGATTTAGTGAGAGTTGATTAATTCGTACATTCAAGAAATTTAAAAAAATCTAATAAAATTAGAACTAATTAGAATTATAGATTCTTTAGACTTGTAAACTCTATTTTTACAAGTTGTCCACTTATTTTAAGAAGTTGCCGCCACATCTTCCACAGCCTATTAAATATTCAAATTAGTCTACAGAGAACAGACTTCAGAAAGGAAACGAAAAAAAATATATAGAGAAAAATGATGAACAATTAAAATAGTAAAAAGAGTAAAAAAAAAAATAGTTCATAAAATTAGAGATCGAGTTTTAATTAGAGTGAGATAAGGTGGAATTTTCACTTTAGTCAGACCCCCGTTGAGTAGTCAGCTGTCCACGATTAGTCCGGTTTTTTTTACAACAGTAGTCTTCAGTGTATTTGCATACATCATTAATACACAGATCGTATTTGCTAATATGGCGGATTACACTTCTCCGTTTTATCCTAATTGAAGGCAATATAAACCCAATTTAAAATAGAAAAAAAATTATATATATTACCTTCCCCAGCTAATCGAAGTATAAAGGAAGTTATGTAATCGGTTAAAAATTCAATGCTATGTTTTTAAGGGAATTTCATGTTTTTCGAGGTGCTAAATAAAAAAAAAAGTGTGTGTATGGGAACTCGATAACTCCTCGATAGAATGAACGTATCAACATGAAATTTTATATGAGTATCTAGAATCCTCTAAGGAGAAAACCTATTGATTTTCAGCCAACTCGGCCAAAAGGAAGGAGGGGATTACAGAGGAGGCTTAATACAAAAACTCTAATAACTGTCGTAATGAATATTGGTAGTAGCTGGTTTTACTAAAAACATATTTCTTTAGGAGTTAATCCGGGTAACTAACTGGCTCACTTTACACATTGCCATGGTAACACTAACTTCGCCAAAAATTTACATGAAGTTAGAAATTCGAAACATAGTTCCACCGAGTTTCTTTACTGATTTCAAGGTCGCGAGTTCGAAATTCAGCCGGGGCCCTTAGAATGTTTATTTGGGAGGTGAAAAAACGTTGAGCATGCCGTCCTTCGGATGGGACGTTAAGCAATGGTCTCGAGCCTGTACAATGTCAAGAACTCGTTAATGACTTGATGAATAAATCTGGGTAAACAAAATATAGGACTCCCACAGTAGAGTGGGCTCATGTCTTAGCAGAGCGATGAAAGAGCGTTGTAGTTAAAGCCCGGGCATCAATCGTAATAACTAACTAACTTTCTTCATTCCTCATTTACCTGTTGCATATATTATTCTTTCTTTTGATTTAACTTTTATTCTTTGTTTTTTTGTTTTATGTGAGTACATACGTGTATGTTGTATGTTATATGCAGTGCTGGATTAACCTATATGCGAACTAAGCAATTGTTTAGAGCATCACGTCTCGGGGGCACCAAGTCCGCAATGCTATTTTTGAAATAGTTATTTATTTAAATAGTTTATTTAAATAGTTTATTTAAATAGTTTATTTAAATAGTTTATTTAAATAGTTTATTTAAATAGTTTATTTAAATAGTTTATTTAAATAGTTTATTTAAATAGTTTATTTAAATAGTTTATTTAAATAGTTTATTTAAATAGTTTATTTAAATAGTTTATTTAAATAGTTTAAGACCAAATTTCAAATCCTGATTATGATGATATTGAGGAATAAAAAGTATCTGACGAAGAAGAGCACGTATATGATGAAGGAATGGCGTATTTGGAAGAAAGTGTTTTAGTAAATTAATTTTGAAAAAATTGATTATCTTATTTTCTCGCTTAATTAATTTTGTCTTTGTTTTGTTCAATCGAGCTTTAGTATTGAACTTGCCAACATAAGTAAGACGTTAATGATATCAATAGTGATGCAGGGGCACCGTAAGCTCAGAATGCTTAGGGCATCGAATAGTCTTAATCCGGCACTGGTTATATGATTGTATATGTCCATATCGCGTGTATGCGTTCGTATATATATACATTTTTTTTTTTTTTCATATCATTATTACTGATTACTTATTCATTTTCATACATTTTTTCAATTATTTTATTATAAAATGTATCTTTTTATTTATTCATTATTATTAGTTTTTCCTTTTATTATGTTTTATTAATTCTTTTGAATTTTTTCAATTTATTTTTTCAGGTTTCAGAATACCCTGAATAAGAGACCAAATGTATTTCAGCCAAATCGGCCGAAGGAGGGGGATTAGAGGGACTCCAGAACCATAATAACTGGGATATATCGCCATGAAATGAGATCTGCGTATAACATACTTTATTAATTTTCAGCTAAATCGATTAAAGAAGAGAATAATATAAAGAGCGATTTAAAACTTAGTTGACCACAAATAATTCGAGCTGGTGAAGTATACTGCTAGTGATCAACCGAAGACTTTTCTCTTTTTTCACTTTGTTAACCCAAATATATCTGATCAAATGTGACACCTATAGATTAAGATGTTATTTTATTAATTGTATATAAATATCTTGTTAAACTTGTACCAAAGCCACAGACTGCATAAAAAATGTTTAAAATTCTAAATGTTATCAAAAGTCCTGGATCGGCTTTCGTTTTCTTCAAAATTAATTCCGTCCAACTGTTGATATTACTTAATTTATAAAATTCTTTTTGATGAGTAGCCGACCTTTCTACTTCCGAAAACTTTTACCTGTTTAGCCGCTATGCTAATAAGGTATAAACATTTTAATAGGCCAGATATAATGACACCTTATTAGTGAAAAAAAAAAAAAAAGTCATAAATATTTCATAAATGAGGGACAGGTTTATAATTTTTTTTCAAAAATAGATATTGTCTTTGCGCAATAGATATGTCACCTGTCATTATGTACGTAATATGTATGTTACCACTCTAACTATATTTGTAGTACCTAACTTTAAGCAGGTTAGTATCTTAAAAATACATGACTTGAAATAAGTTGAAATTTTCAAGTCGGTATTTAGTGACTAGTGAGTCAGAGGGCGACGGTAGTTCAGAGATAGCACGCAAGATCGCGGGTTAGGTTTTTTATCAGAGAGGTAATAACCTTGATCACTTCGTTCAGCGGATGGGTCGTTAGATAACTAAACCTGGGTAGGCAACTTTAGTACTACCACAGTAGAGCTAACAAGGAAGGGATAACAGCATTGGATGCTTAGGTCCCTAGGTGTACACATTAGCCCTCTCAATATATCTAGTGAATGTAACGTCTTCCGCTTCCTCCTCCTACCTCAGCATAAATGGAAATTTCTGATGCCTCATGGCTTAAGTAAGACATTTAAAACATTCTCTTCTAGTTCTATGCTTTAAACTCAAAAATTCAACAATTAAAAAGCTATTTTTTGTTTCAGTAAAAAAAATCCCCCTCGCTAGCCCTGAGTGGGCCCTATATCAAAATTTCTTGGGGGAGCTTTTTTCGGAAAATAAACAAAAACACTCGCATAAACAAAATATATTTGAAAATAACAAAAACAACAATACACCACAGTAGGTACTTTTTTTTCATCGAATGTATTTATTATATCATCCATAGCTAGAATATTTTAGTTTCTCAAGTTATTTTTCTATGGACAGTATTAATGAGTTCGAGCGCCGATCTTCTCCGAACATTTTTCAATTACTCTATGAAAATAAGCTGTTGAGACGGTTTTTTCCGTAAAAAGCTTACAACTCAGTATGAATTTCAGGGTCTACAAAAGCATATTGACTGTCCTATATGGTAGGTACTTTACCGAGACGGAATAATATAGAGCTGTGGGGGAGTGTTTTATTATTTATTCATTAGGGCTTGACTTGTATCAATATGACTATGGATAACATTTTACGATTTTTGTTGATGCATGTTGGGGCCTCTCTAGCTCGGGGGCCCTGTATCATTGCTACAACTGCTGCAGCGGTAGCTATGCCCCTGGAGAGAACATATTCTTAGAAAACTGGAAGATGAATTGTGAATATCTTGTATAAAGATCACTCTTCATACAACGTTTAAAAGTCTGAAAATAATGAAATAAGTATAAAAACTATAATTATCTCATTATTAAACTGAAATTAACCCCTTTCGTCTACAATTTTCATATCAAACTGTCTCTTTTTTTCTTGAATATTCATTTTTAAAGAAAAATGTATAATTTATTTTATTAATATTCAGAGTTCATCTATAATAAGAATTTTTACACTGCAAATATCTTCTACTTTTTTGTTTAGCTGCATGCTCTAACTGAACATTTTAATTGCAACTCAAAATCTACAGAAATTGGCTACTGCTTTCATGAATCTCATGAATATTTCATTGATTCATGACAACATACATTAAATGTTGATTTTTTCCAGAGGTGTCTTCTTTTTTCTTCTTTGTTGACAATATTTCAAGACACTTTCACGTCCCTTCTTGTGCTCACTATGAACAGTTCATAGTGACCAGAAGAAGGGACGTAAAAGTGTCCAGAAATATTGTCAAAAAAGAGGAAAAAAGAAAACACCTCTCGAAAAAATCAACATTTCAACATCCCAGAGAAGTTTAAGAAAAACATAGTTTAATTTAACTTCCACAGCTCAACGGAGTATAGGAAAAATTATGTAATCTGTCAGAAATTCGATGTTGAGTTTTCGGCGGATTTTCATGTTTTCCGACCCTCTGATTCCAAAAATTAAAAAAAAATACTGTATGTCCCGATAGAATTAATATATCGACACGAAATTTCATATGTGAGTTAGAGCCCCAACAGTGTTCTAATCAGATACACAGAGAGACATCATCGCGAAAATGTTCAAAACGTGTTCAGGAGTTTAAAACCTTCAAAAGTTTAAAACTCGATCTCGGATTTTTGCATAATTGCGATGCTTCCTTATACTAAAAGTATAAGAAAGTAAAAATAAATATAAATAATATTAATAATTTTTTTTTTTTTTTAGTTAAAATGGAAACTAAACGAACGGAAGAAACAATCGGAAAAATGAAGCAAAGTATATGAATAGGAAAGTAGAATGGCGAGAGAGAAAGAGGAGGAGAACGAGAGGAATGAACGAGAAAGAAGAAAGTGAACTAGTATAGAGGATGAACCAGTTCGAAGACAACGATAGAGAATATTGCAGACGAAAAGGAAATAGCCAAAATATATGGCAGAACATGGAAGAGGGGGAAAAAGGTATGTATGAGCGAGGCGGATCGAGAGCGTTTGGTAGTAGGCGTCGAGCAGAAACCTTTACCTAACGTTCGTCGTTATTCTTGAACCATAGTTCACTTACAACTCCTCCACAAACTTTCATACAAAAAATCATGCTATTAAAAACATTTTTACTTTTTACTTCCCCAACTGTACGAAATATAGGGGATGTTATGTAATCGATCAAAAACTCGATGTGGAGTTTTCAACGGAATTTGATGTTTTTCGACCTTCAAAATTTAAAAAAAAATTATCTGTGAATACGAAAATTTCCGATAGAATGAACATGTCAACTCGAAATTTTATATGTGAATCTAGAACCCTATAACGACGACAACTATTGATTTTCAGCTAAATCAACCAAAGAGAGGGGGGTTTTTTGGGAGGCTTAACATAAAAACTCTAATAACTGCCTATAGAATAAATGTATCGACACAAATTTTTATATGTGTGACCAGAACCCGATAAGGACAACAACTATGGATTTTCAGTCAAATCGGGCAAATAAATTGGGGGGATTAGTTGTGAGGCTTAAACTCAAAACTATAATAACTATTTCAAAACCTCATATAGACGACACTTATTTATCTTCGCCGGAATCGACAGAAGGAAAGGATCAGAGAGAAGCTCAACTCAAAAACCTTCATAACTGCCGATATAATGAATGTATCAACCTGCAATTACATATTTAAAGTCAAAACTCAATAAGGAAATAACCTGTCAAATTTCAGCGATATTGGCTGAAAAGAAGAATAATAATGAATATATTGACTCAAAATTTAGTGAATTTAGGAATAAGTCAATTGTGGAATATTATTTGGTCGACCTTTGGTAAGCGAAAATTTAATTGATTAATTCGTTCTGAGGAAAAACATTGCCGGTGATTCACCGACGACTTTTTTTAGAATGGGGAAGCACCTTGGCGATGTTTCACCGACGAATTAGTTGTTATTATTAAATATTTTTCCAATTCGCATCTCCTATCTGGGAGTCAATAAGCTGTGATATCGCGGCTCGTATGGACAGTGGTCAGATGCGGTTTATATCTATCATTAGATAAATTATAGGCTCACCTCAAATGATAGATACACAGCAATCATGCTCCTAGATGACTATTATATCTACACAATAAAACAGTTTCCCATATTTTCACTTCAACAGACATTTTATATAAAAAATAAACACTTTTAATGTCTTCAATTGTAAATTCTTCTGCTATCAGTATCAATATAGTAAATTCTAATTTACTATATAATTATAGGTATTGTGAACATAACAGGACCAACCACTTTTATACAGATCACATTATTCCGTTTTTGGCCGGACGACACACGCCTTCTTCCCGGATGTACGGGCACGACTTGCCTCGACATGGGTCCAGTCAGACCATTGGATGTCCCAGATACTATCTGGTCATGGCAACTTCAACGCCAAGCTTTTCTTTTTTAAAAGAAAAGAGAGCCCGAACTGCGCGTGCGGTGGCGTCGAGAGTGCGGAACACGTAGTCTTCGAATGTCCGCTGTACGACAGGCCTAGGGCTCGACCGGATCGTCCCTGGGGCTGACCATGCAGCACCTGGTGGCCGAGTCTAGTTACCCGGCATTCACCCAATTTGCAGCTGAGTGGAGGAGGCGAAGAAACACCTACTAACCTCGAGTTTCAGCGGACCGCCGGTGTAAATAACACCTGGCGGGCCTAACCCGGCATGAACTTTCCGAGTGTCAGCGCACTCTAGAAAGCTACAACTATGGTTCCTAATCGAGAGGACGAAGAGGGTGTTATGGTCCCACACCAGGGACGAAACCACCCAAGAGCTCAGGGGGATGGTTTTAGTGGAACTGCCCAAGACGCAGTACATCACACTGTTGGGAAGCACGTGCTCCCCCATGTTGAAAGTATTCCTATCGCCCTGCGGAAGAAACAAAAAAAAAAAAATCACACTATTCCTTTCCACTTTCATATTTACACTGGCGTTCCTCGTTTTGGCGTGAGCATTTTTTAATGTTTTATTGTACAGCGTAATTCTGAGAGTGACTTTCTTATACCCAGAAATATCAATGTGAATTTGAGAATGTGGAGAAAAATATCTGTATAAAAGTGATCGGTATAAGAAAGTCCTGTTATGGCCACATCAAGAACAATTTTAACATTGATGGAAATGTATTTAACATTCTTTGTGGTGCTATAAATTTGGTGATATTGGTCCTACCTAAAATCATAGGTGGTTCGAATTTCAATAAGGGAAATTTTTGATAGGACTAAACTCCATTTTCACATAAATCGGTTTCAAAATGATATTTTAGGACGGTTTTTGGCATTTATCTCTTATAGCCGACTTTCTTATATCCGGTAACGCCCATGTGAATTTGAGAATGAGGAGGGAAATATCTGTACACAAGTGGTCGGTATAAAAAAATTCTGTTATGGCCACATCAAGTACAATTTAAACATTTTGAAATATTTCAGACAGAAATTTATTTAATATTATTTGTGGGGCTCTAACTTTGATGATATTGGTCCTATCTCAAATCATAGGCGGTTGACAATTTAATAACATACATTTTTGATAAGAACCAATTTTTTGATAGGACTAACCGTTTTTGCTTAAAACAAACAAATTTATAAATGGGTTTCAAAATGCTATTTTACTGCTATGACTATTTTCGGTAATTATCTCGCAAACCGGGCGACCTCAAAAAATCGTATTTAAAAAAAAATGAGCCTTTTAATTTTCTCTAAAGATACATTTAAAAAATGCTTATTTCTCTTTAAAAAAAAAAAATCGGCGCGTGCGTGGAGGCAATACACGCTTTAGCTGTTTTTAATCCTGTATATTTTCCATAATGACTTAAATTTCCTAGTTTTTATTTTTTTCATAATTGAAAGGTGTATATAGGATATACCGCTAATATATATATAATTGGATTATAAGAATTATTTTACTATTTTCGTTATTATTACTTATAAAGTACATATAATGTCATTGTCATTTTCATTCATCAGCGTTCACAGAAGAATTCTCTACAATGAAGCAATAGCTTTAATTAATATAAATATTATAACGGGTATAATGATTAACAGCTGATTATATTATCAGCAGTGCACTTCCGTTTCAAGTTTGTCACTAAAGAAATTATAGCTTATGTTTCGTGAGGACCAACAATTTAAAAGAAGTTTTACTTCAAAAAATTGAGTGAACCATAATTAGGTTACTTGATTGACATATCTTCTGAAGCACCAGATGTGAAGCACTGGGTAACGCAGGAGCTCTGGACCACTTTCTTTATCATTTTGAAAAACTTTTAAAGGTTAACAACTTTTTATGAATTAAAAAAAAAAATTATAAACAAAAATACCTAATTATCTTTTAATTATAGAATGCAACAAGGTGTGTTCATAATTGTAATTTGAACATCAATGGCAATTAAAAATGTGACGAATTTGATAAAATGTTAAGAATTCCTAAAATTTTAAATTCCTCATTAACCAGGAGTTAAATAATATTTTTTTTAAATTTTTTTTTCTTTAAAAAAGTTAATTGACTAAGATAAATTTCATTTTTTATCTTGACAGTTTTTATATGCTTAAGAAGTTTGGAATTTAATACAAAGCAGCTGCGCAATTCTCAAATGCATTTCATGAAATAAATAAGATGAGAATTAAAATAATAATAAATGTTACTGAAAGAAAAAGACAAAAAGTTGTTGGTGATTCACCGTCAATGATCTTCCCCAGCTCGAAATAATCAACTAAGTTGTTGCTCTTCCTCTGAAACCAATTTGATTATGATGAAAATTAATAGGTGTCTTACTTTTTC
The DNA here is from genome assembly GCA_963662175.1 of Aradus depressus. Taxonomy (NCBI): domain Eukaryota; kingdom Metazoa; phylum Arthropoda; class Insecta; order Hemiptera; family Aradidae; genus Aradus; species Aradus depressus. The sequence goes on from OY759214.1 coordinate 41,403,550, forward strand.
GACTGAGTTTAATTGAGCTGTGTAAAAATTTTTTTTAAAATTTCCCAACCAAAAAAGTTTAAAAATTCTGGACTATAACGAGTGTAGGAGGTTTGACACAATTCCGTTAATATAACCTGCTTTACTGAAGATAGGAGTATTTTGTTCTTGATGATAGATTATCCTCACACGAGACTGAAAAGAGAAGAAGTGAACAGACGTTATAAACTTTTACTAAGACTACTAGACAAAAGATCCAAACTTTGAAAACAAAACGACTTATATACAAACGCAGTACTCAAACCTATGTAGACTTTGGAGTTCTCACAGGACATGGTCCGTTCAATAGACATCTACACACTGTGGGAGTCAGGGACAGTCCTACCTGCGATAGATGTGGGGAAGAAGATGAAACGGCGGCACACTTCCTGGGTATCTGCTCGGGATATGCGCGAATAAGATTCCACATCTTTGGTAGAGATGCAATCGCAGAGGAAGACTTCAGAAGATTGAACTATGAGAGCATTCTCAGGTTCATTAAGGAAACTGGGAGACTGAGCACTCCATGAAGGACTTGGGTCAGGTAGTATAAGTTAGTATAAATATAGGCATATAGGTGATATAATAAGGGGGAAGCCAAGCGCTTCCAGGGAAGGGATAAAAGCACTGAGTGCTTAGGTCCCTAGGTGTAAGCACCAGCCCACCACAGATATATATATATGTAGACTTACAGACTTGAACTCTGGGGTTCTGCCAAGGCTTCCAATCTCCAGCGCATCCAATCCCTTCAATCCAAAATCCTTCCTACAATAGCCAATGCTCCTTACTACGTCTCCAACAAAACTCAACACACTGACCTTAACGTACCTTTCGTCACTGAAGCCGCTAAATCCAAATATAAAAAATTATTTTCCCTTAGTTTCCACAATAATCCTCTCCGTGCCCTCCATTCTGCCATACTTCCCCAACGACGGCTTAAGCGTCAATGGCCTAGAGGCCACCTGAACAGAAGCAATGACAGTGACTAGCTACAAATGAGAGAAAAACATTGACTAGGGAGTGTCACCACTGGGTGATTTCTCCCCTCATGACATTTTGACATTGCCATTATCTCTTTATTATCACATTTGCTTGTTGTATTTATTTGTATACAGTTGTAAATGCTATATACAATTTGTAAATAAAAAAAAATAAAAAAGAAGGAAATATTTCAAAATAAAAAATGATAGATTAAAATACTCGTCAGCGTCTGATTCAGGACATTATATTATGAACTTGTACTATGAGTTTTCCCCCTAGAATTTTTGATTTGTTACTGTTACTCCAGCCTTCTGTATGTTCTGTACATTTTCTACTTTATCTGTTTCTGTAAGATTGTTTAGATTGTTTACTTAAGCAACGAAGTTTTGCTTCAAGGGGTAAATGTATCCCAAAAGTTACTTTTCATTTGCCAAATGTTAATAACACATATATTTTCATTATGTAATTATATCATGCAAAACAAATTCATGTTGATCTGGTAAATAAAAAAAATTTTATAAAAAAAAATTAGTCGTTGGTGCTTCCCCAGAAAAAAATACTCAATTAAGTATTCACTCTCCCACCAAAACCGAACGAACTTTTGGGCTAAAAATCAATAGTTAACTTAATTAGCGCTTCTAAATCCTCATACTAAATTTTGTGTCCCAACATTTATTAAAACGGTAGTTATTAGAGTTTTTGTGATAAGACCCCTTCTATTCCTTTCCTTCCTTTTCGCCGATTTGACGGAAAATCATTAGGCGTCCTTCTTTTGTCGACAAGTTCATTATATCGGGAATTATCGTGTTTACAGACTTTTTTATCGTGTTTTCCGATCTTCTGATTCAAAAAATGAAAAAAAAAAAAGTCAGTGTGTGTGAATTGTGGTAAAAAAAAAAAAGGGTTTAAATGTTAATGTTGAATTAAATATAATAAATCAAAAAATGTAAGTAAAATTAATAATAATGAAATAATAATAAAATAAACAAACAATTTAAACAATAAATTACCACATTTCCTGTAGAAATTTGATCTCTTTTCTTTTACTAAATATTGATTTCTACAGTAGTTTTTCGAAATGGGCCATAAAAAAGTATCAAAAGTTCAAGACGTGCAATTTTGAAGAAAGTGCACGTATATTTAAAAAAAAATTCAATTAACAAGCTTTTCATTTGGATTTCTAAAGAGATGCCATCTTGTCTCCTAAATTTTGCAAAAATATAAAATCTAATCCAAAGGTTTTCAAATAATCTTACTGGGCCAACAGGGGAAATGAATAGAATAGAGTTTTCGAGAACAAATATTAGGTTTAAATTATAGGCCTCCTCTCTCTCTACAGACACTAAAAAAACAGCTGATGGCCGTGTTTTGTTTTTGTACTCGTTTGTTTTAAAAGAAATTTGCTTTTTATATAAAAAATAAATATAATTTTTAATATAATTAATTTCTTATTATAATTAATTTTTTTAATTATATAATTAATTTTTTGATGTTTATAATTTAATCTTTTTAATATGTGTATTATTTGTATACATCACAGTATACGATAACTCCCGTTCAGATAAATATATGTAGACACGAAATTTTATTTGTGTATTCAGTACCCCATTAGGACGATACCTGATTGATTTGAGCTAACTCGACACAAAATTTAGTATGAGAATTCAGAAGCCCCTACGTATGTCAACTATTATTTTTTAGCCCAGAAGGTTGATTTGTTTTGATGGAAGAGCGAAAACATAATTCATTCATTCACGGACATTTTTTATTTTTTGAATCAGGGGGTCAGAAAACAAGTAATTCCTATAAAAACTCAACATTAATTTTCTGACCTATTACATAACTTCCCCTATACATCGTACAGCTGGGAAAGTAAAGTCACAACGACGGCTTTGTGAATTATGCCGGGGCTGTACATTGAAGTTTAGCTGCACCTGGGAGGCGAGTCGAACAGAGACTGAACCAGAACTTCCTACTCTGAAAACTCTCTTTTATATATTTGTGTATATTATAATGTATTTTGCTAATCCAAATAAATTATGTTGTTTTATATATATATGTCTTGTCTTGATGTTTGATTATAGAGGTCGACTTAATAAATATGTTCCGAAGAAGAGGATTTTGATTGACGTGAATAACGAATGAATTGTAGATACTTCCCTAAACGTCTGTAATTGCTAGTTTTGTAAGGCAAAGAATAAATCTGTGGTCACAGGGAATAAATTGGTAAAACTAAATTTGTAACTTTTCAGGGCAGCACTTTTTTACTTTTGCATTAATCGTGTAAATCCAGTTTTTTGAATAAATAAATAATGTTTGCATCAATTAATCATATACCTTCTAAATCTGTAGTAGTGAATGGAAATGTTAAATATTGTTAATCCTTTCTTGGATTTTCTCTTAGTTACCTAATCATTCCCCATCACTTACCTAATTATTAACCAATAAATGGTTATATGCAGTTATCTCGTGAATGATTCCTCAAAGAAGTAAATTAAGTTGATTTAACCGAGAACATACACAATTTTACGAGATACCATAAAACCCACATCTTTATAATTCCGAAAGTAATAGAGTTCTGAGCTTCCAACTTCTTCACAGTGCCCAGATGGCTGATCACAGTAGAGATGATCACAGTACACTAAACTTATTTTGGCCATTTTACGACTTAACAACTTAATAACTTAACAACTTAACTTGACCATAGAAATAGAAGAAATGATGATGTGATAAATGTATTATATATGAATTCAGAATCTCCCTACACACCTCAAAAGTTTCATTGGAATAACTATCTAACAGAGATAATACACTCTTCAATCTTACAAAATTACCTGTATAGGAGACTTTGACCTCTGGAACTGCATATTTGGAAGAAGAAAAAAAAAAAATTTTAAAAGTTGAAAAACAAAATAAAATGTCAGAATTGTTAAAATGGCATAAATATAATTAGTAAGTGTTTTTTATTGCTGAATGTATAATTTAAGATAAGGGTTTTAATGAGTTGAAACGAAATGATTGTTTCAAGATATCAAATGAAACAAAAAAATAAAAATGGGGCTAGGCTAAATAGGGTGGATTGTTAGATGTTTTTTTAACAATTATGTGATAAGTGCAATTAGTGAGGGGGGGTCAATGGGTGGTAACTAGTGATATGGTAACCATGGCGACAGTCGGCCGCCATCTTGCTAGTCACGGAACCCATGGTTGTTAGATCCGAAAATTGATAACCTCTATGATAAAATAGGGGTGGCTTTTTGAATTGCATTTACTCATCAAATATATTATCTATTTTTGATATATAAAACTGTTCTTCGTAGTTCAGCATGGAAAAGAGAGAAGTGGCGGTTGCTAAGGGGGTTGCCTACTGTTCTCAAGGATCACTAGTTCGAAACCCGTTCGAGGCCCTTACATTTTTTCATCCGCTAGGTAAAGAATGATAACTCTGTCCTTCGGATGAGACGTTACTCCCGAGTCTGCACGGTACTACCCTAGTTGACTAAACTTGTGGTAAGGAAAATTTCGATCGCGCTCATAGTGACGAAAAAGCTCTCTGGTAGTAGGCGATATGACCTCGGAAGTCCCGGGCAAGAGACACAATAAATAACTAGCAGCAACTGGGTAAAGAATATGCGGTAGGAGGTGTGCTTAAAATAGAAAAAAAGTTACATATGTACTTCCCCAGCGTGAATTAAACAGCAAAGTTTCCGCACTCCCTCTTATTCAGGAATTTCTGAGTCATTACATAAAATTTCGTGTTGATACGATACATCGACACTTGATAAGATTTTTCAAGTCGAGCCCTCCTGATCTGACCCTTCCTGTTCCCTTAAGTCAATTTGACTGAAAATCAATAGGTGCCGTTCTTATTGCTTTCTGTAGACAGTAATTTTACTACAAAGTATAGAGAAAGTTATGTAATCGGGTAAAAATTCGCTGTTGAATTTTCAACGAAATTTCATGTTTTCCTCCCCTTGATTCCAAAAATGAAAAATTGAAATGTCCTGTCTGTGAACAAGATAACTCCCGAAGGAGTTGGAAATTTCAAAATAAAAGTGGAAAAAAGTAAATAAACATAAAAATACACAATGAGATTGAGTTACACATAATACAGTAAACAACGAACTGTGTGTAAAACTGACAATCCAGGGACCTATTGACAGGAGTCTGAAGCCTCATCGTAGATCCGCCATTGCTAGGGAATAATATATAGGAGGACAAACTCCTTAGAGGTTGGTAACTAAATACGCTATAATTCATTTTAGTGATACCTGACCGATGCTGCGCCTTCACACTTGGTGACCGCTTGCCGATAAGACATCCCTACTTCGGATAGTTACGAGGAAGATGGAGAGTTACGATCGGGTGCAGTACAGAATGCAGTTCTCCCTGCAGTGCAACTCAATATATTAATGCACCTCTTGCCAATGCACCAGCCTCCCTTGTCGCAGACACTCAACTTCTGTTTCTTTTAGAATTATGGTTAACTTATTTGAATCAAAGGTACTCTTTCTTGGAAACTATTCTTTTTTTATATGGAAGATTACGAAATAGCAACAAATTTCGAAGTTGACTTTTTTTTTTTTCACAGGCGATTGATGTTGGCTAGGGATATAAATAATAGACATTAAAAAAATAAATTCCGAAATAATTTAAATTGTCGCATTTTATGTTCCATTGATCTTGTCTATAACCTGGCTACTACGGTCTCTGCAACATAAAATGCGACATCTTATATCAGAATTTATTTTTACTTCCTCAGTTGTAAGATGTATACGGGAAGTTATGTAATCGGTCAGAAATTCCATGTTGAATTTCATATTTTTTGACCCTCTGATTCCAAAAAAAAAAATGCTGACTGTGTGTGTGTTTGCAAACATGATAACTCCTGATAAAATCAAAGTATCGAAACGAAATTCTTTATGTGTATCCAGTATCCCATAAGGACGACATCAATTAATTTACAGCCAAATCGGCTCAAAGGATGGGAGAAACCATTCTAGAATTAAGTCATGAAACCCATTAGTCCTATGGAGAAATTAATGTCTATCAAAAATGTTCCTTATAAAATTTACAACCAACAATATCTCCTCAATTATGAGGTCAATTATGAGGTAGGACCATTACGAAATTAAAGCGAGTCATGAATTCCTTAGTAAGATTCATCTTCGGGCTCCCCAGACACTCTTCTATTACCAGTTCTTATACCGACCTAAAATGGCTCTTCCCATCCTCTCGTCGACAATATTTTCTAGGCTCCTTTCTCTATCAAACCATATCTTCCCAAAAGCCCTCCTACATCTTCCAAATGCTCCAATTTAAATCCCATATCCACCAGAAAGTCACTAGATTCCGTCCCTCTGAACTTTATCTCCCTTCCGATAGGACAACAATCTACCACAACTCCTTCCTTATCCAGGCTAACTTCCTCTGGAACTCTCTCCCTCTCCAGATTTGCCATGCTCCTACTCTTCTTTCATTTAAGTCCCTACTTTTCCATTATTTCCTAACTATGAACTTGGTTTTTTTTACATTCCTTTTAAATAAAGTACACATCAAAATCTGTATACAGAGCGACGATGAAATTTTGGAACCCACAATAATGTGTTTATTATATCACACTGATCGTCAGCTGAAGAGAAAGAGATGGATGACTCATTGACCGTCCTAATTCGTTACCCATATTGGTATGAACATAAAAAAAGCCTTGTGCGGTCGTTAAGAACCCCGAGTTCGGAACAGAACTGGTATCCCTCGTAAATAACGAAGTAATGAGACGAAATAAGACTTGGCTGGGAGGTCGCCCCCTTTTTAAACACCTTTTCTATTTTTTATATGCTTACTTTCGCGCATCCTTTTTTTGATTTTGGTGTTTTTTTTGGGGGGGGGGGGGGGGAGGGGGGGCTTCTTACCTCTTGACCTTGGCTGATGAATGGACCATAAACTCTGAAGGTGGACACTGGGTTAAAAACTTTCATTCAATTATTATTTACGATCCAAAACCTCTTTAGCGAATCCATTTGGAATGCAATAAGTACCTGACGAACCGCCAAAATGATATTGAGAAATTCCAGTCTTTCGCTCAGGGTAACTGGTTCCGTTTTTTGAAGAGGGCAGCCAAATAAAAAAAGAAAATGTCTGATTAGGCAGTCAATTCAAGAAGTCCGTTCCTAACGGATTATTGAAAGGGTCCTTCTCGGAGACTCTGCAGACTTATATAGGAATTCCAAGTTGCGCTAAGAACCATCGAGAGTGTTCCCTTCGCATGATATTCCTTCCTTCTGTGTTTGTCCACCAGCTCCTCAGTCAGGTAGGTTCCTGGTTATGGGTATCCCACTCTTCTTCATCCATCAAGAGGCCTCCCTTCATCCTCTGGACATGTCCATCCCGGAGTCTGTACTCTTGTATAGATTGTTACTACTTCTTCCTTGTAGCGTACAGTTCCCTGTGTACCTCTCAATCTCCTCAATTAAATCTGATTAGAGGCCGAAAAAGAACGAAAATGGAGACCACTTTACCTCAGGACTTAAGGTTAAAGTCCCTGTTTTAGTTCTCAGCTCGGCCACCACGTTGCGCTCTAAATTTAATGAAAAGTATTAAAGGTATTTTGCCTAAACGGCTTAACTTTTAAAAATAAATATTTTTCCATTGTACTCCAAATTAATGTAGAAACCATTCATTTCGTATTTTTCTGTTTTCGTTTCATCTATTCATCCGATTTTGAATCTGAAAAATGATTTGAACTCATTGAACTGCCTACTTTCGGTACCTTACCTGTAAATTTAAAAAAAATGAAAAAATGACTAATAAAAAATTAAAGAATATACATAAAAAATCTAAAATTCGGAATTTACAATTTAAAAAAAAAACGCGGTGTCATATCAATTCTACATTTATATTGAGTACAAAGGAAAAAAACATTTAAAAAAAGTTGAGCCGTTTAGACAAAATACCTTTATTACTTTCGCTGCTACTAGTGGTGCCATCTGTTGAAATAAATTCATAATAAAATACGGGACATTTAACCTAAAGTACACTTTACAAGGTGCCACCTCTTTTTTTTTTTTTTTTTTTTTTTTTTTTTTTTTTTTTTTTTTTTTTTTTTTTTTGGTCTTTTTCTAGATTATTTTTCCACCTTAGGTAGGAGTCTTTACTGAGTACCTGGCATTGTACAGGCTCGGTATCATCGCTTAACATCCTATCCGAAGGACGGCATGGACTACAATTGTTGTTTATGTGTTCTGCAGCCATAACTTTGTCATACAGATCACTCTCTTTCCCCCAAATCATTTTGAGAGTTCTAAATTTTGCCTACACAAGTTTAGTTACTTGTCTTTTTTAGTCATTCAGCGTGTCCTTTTGGTAAATCTTTAATATAAGATTTAGAGGGTATTTACTAAACTAATATATTTATATATTTAATAGATTTAGAGAGCGCCAGTAACTCAGAGGTAGCTTGCTGAAAAATTTGAACACGCCGTCCATGGGATGGGACGTTAAACGATGGTTCCGAGTCTGTACATTGTCAGCTACTCGTCATGTAGACAAATAAAACTGGATAGACAATTAGGACTCTCAGAGTACAGCGAGGAAAGAGCGTTCTGGTAGTAGGCAATATGACCTCGTAGATGTGTGAGATAATCTTGAAAACATGGATTTGGATAATTGTTTCACAGTTCTTTCTGGTAGACATAGGCTATACCTCTTCACGCTTTGTCAAAAGAGCTTAGCTTTCCACTACATCGATACAGATCGCAAAAATGTATTTGGACTTTTATTAAGTAGACGACACAGAAGTAAGTCTGTGACAATATATAGGTCACCTTCCGTTGGAAGTCCTGCTTCTGATGAGTGGGTCTTCCACAGGAGGGAGACGTAATTTTACAATTAATAATACTGAAATTATCTGGTTCATCCTAAAAAATATTAAGAAAATGATGATGATCAAATTATAATTCAGCCGTAGTGAGGAGTCTCTTGATCAGATAGTGAGAATTAGTCGGAGACTGGCCGGGTCCATAAACAAGACTGGAATCCCAAAGATTTACTGATCTGTCCAAATTGAGACCAACACGTATAACTCTAACCAGTTATACAGACTCCACACACCTGCATATTAATTGCAGGTGCTTCTTCGGACAAAAAACAACGACGAATATGCGAAAAAGACTTTTAAAAAAATAATATGAAAACTGGACTATCTTTAAGATATAGGTTTTTTACTTCCCAGATATTCGAAGACTTTTAAGATTGTTTAGAGCTTTTATTTGGAAAACAGAGTGAGAAAATATGTTATTATTTTCCCCCAAAAAAATCTCCCGGTGTAATTCCCAAAACGGCCTATTATTTTTATTGTAAGCTAATTTTTAAAATACGGATATATATATGCCGGTGTTTTACACCTAGGAACCTAAGCATCCAGTGCTCTTATCCTATATTAACTGTATGTTTATACTTATACTACCTGAACCAAGCCCTTCATGAAGTGCTCAGTCTCCCAGTTTCCTTAATGAACCTGAGAATGCTCTCATAGTCCAATCTTCTAAAGTCTTCCTCTGCTATTACATCTCTACCAAAGATGCGGAATCTCATCCGCGCATATCCCGAGCAGATGACCAGGAAGTGTGCCGCCGTCTCGTCTTCTTCCCCACATCTATCGCAGGTAGGACTGTCCTTGACTCCCACAGTGTGTAGGTGTCTATTGAACGGACCATGTCCTGTGAGAACTCCAGTCAGTTGCCTAAGCTCGTTCCTTTTGAGGTTCAGGATCCCGTCTTTCAGAACTCTGGACTCCCCTCCCAGGAACATCTTCGACTGCCTGCATGAGGTCTTTTCTCTCCATGTACGCTCCAAAAGGTCCTTAGTCCATTCTTTGATTCGGTTTCGTTATGTCTCCCGAGATATTCCCAGTACAAAATACGGTTAAATTTATATACTTTTAAATAGAGAGCTGGGAGCCATGGTGGCCGTGCGGGCTAGAGCGTAGGGCTTTGGTCGCATGGTCTCACCATGGTTTGCGGGTTCGAATCCCGTCCGGGGGTGAGTTTTATTTCATAGATAGAACTCTCTCCCGGGGCCATGGATGTCGTAAATAACTAGTAAATTACACAGTGACATGGCTAATATGCATCGTACATAAAACCAAAAAAAAAAAAAAAAAAAAAAAAATAGAGAGCTGGCGAACATAAAGATTTATACTTTTTTATTGTTTAGTTTAAGGCGAAATGGAAGGAAGTTTGTATTTATGACGAAATTAATGTAATAATTGGTTTATTTATATATGTATAACTGCAATGAAGTTTTTCTCTTCAGTATTCCATCAAAACAATTCTCTAGTTTTTTCATATTCTGTTTGAAAAAAAAAAAAGCTATAAATGCAGGGATGAGAACTATAAGGGGTATAATGATAATAATAAATTTATTTCCGTTAAACCAATACAAGTAATAGAATAGTCAAAAGAATTTATACATTAAGATAGCTTATAAATTAGATTTATAACTACTTGAGTCTAACACATCTATGATTAGTAGTAATAACAAAACTATTAAAAAAAGTAAAATGAAATTGATAAAAACTGAACAAATAAATACTTAAAAATATATGAGTATATAAAAAAAATTAATACAAGATACGTTTATAATAAGTAGACACATTTTTCAATTTAATAAAAATTAAAATAACTATTTTTCAAAAAAAACTCTTCGGAAGTGTCTTTATCCCAACGATGTTTCGGGACGTTCTTACATCCCATCATCAGGTCCCAATGTGCGAGATATAGAAAAGAAAGAAAACAATGTCTCTATAACAATATATGAAAATTATATATATATATATATATATATATATATATATATATATATATATATATATATATATATATATCTTATGGTGAGACCCAATACATATTTTTTTTATTTATTTACTTCTTGCCGAATCCCATCTAACCTCATTCATAACTGTTTCCTCAACAAATATCTGGAAAGAGAAAAGAAAAAAACAGCAGAACCCCAAAAACTGTAGTTCCGCCATTGCTAACAGTAAAAATATACATAGCTGCAAAAAAAAAAAAAAAAAATTAAAGTATTTTTATATCCAATGATGGCCAGCTGACTTTAAGTGCCTACGAACAGTGAAAGTTCACCGTTACGTCGTTGAATCTGATATATTTAAAAATATGTCATTTGGTCATAACAGGACATTCTTGTACCAACCTCTTTCTTACAGATCACTCTCCTTTCATTACTGCATTACTGTGAAGAAAGTGTTGGCATCAGCTGGTGTTCTTTGTTTCATTGTGCAGCATAATTCTGAGAGTGACTTTCTTATATACAGCAATGTCAGTTTGAAATGAATATGAAAGGGAGAAGGGGAGAAAGGGATGTGAAAGAGAGAGTGATCTGAAAAATAGTGGTTGGTATAAGAAAGTCCTGTTATAGTCAAATCAAATATTTCTTTATTTTTTTAGTCCTTTTTAAGGGATAAAAGCACTGAGTGCTTAGGTCCCTAGGTGTTATACACCAGCCCACCATATATATATAGTCCTTTTTAATAAAAAAAAATACTAATAATAAAAACAATGTTGTAATTCCTTTACATGCGTTACAATTTGTCACATTATTTTGAAAAATTTCCTGTGTAAATTTATTGTACTTTTTAATGGTACGACAAGTTTGGTCGTATTGATCCTATCTCAAATCTATGTGTATTTTCGTAGTTAAAATTTAACAAGGAACATTTTTTGTATGAACTAATTTTTCGGTAGGACGAAACGTTTTTGCGTAAATTTAGTAAACGTCTAAAAAATATGGGTTTTAAAAAGCTCTTTTGGTTTTCGGCATGTATTTCGCAAATTAAGCGCCCTCCGATAAATCGTTTTGTATATTTCAGTATTCTCTACAAATTGTATTTGAAGAGACTGTTGATTGCCATAAATATAAACGGTATCTTGTAGAATGAGGTAAATGCAAAAAAACTTGTTTAACACTTTTGTGCAATTTCACAAAAATATGTACATAATGTGTACGGGTTTCGGCTGACGACGGCGTAAGCCGAAACGGGTACACTTTATGTACCTATACATTTTTGTGGAATTAGACAATATAAAAGTTAAACAAGTTCTTTTTTTTTATTTATAATAGAGTGCGCTGGTAACTCAGAAGTAGCATGCTTCCTGAGCTCAAGATCGCTGGTTCGAAACCCAGCCGAGGTCCTTAGGTTTTTTATCTATCCTTCGGATGGGACGTTAAGCGATGGTCCCGAGCCTGTACGATGTCAGGTACTCATTTTAGGCCCTTAAATGAAAACCTAGGATAGGCAATTTGGGACTGTAGAGTCGGACTCATGTCCAATAGAGCGACGAAATAGCGCTCTGGTAATAGGCGATATGACCTTAGTAGTTAAAACTTTATTTATTATACAAAAATAATCACAAATGCATCACTCAAGGGTAGGCGTCTCAGGGTAAGAAATCTATTGATTTTCAACGAAATTGGCAGATTAGTTCAGAGGGAGATCTGGATAATTGACGCTGAGGAGATACATTCTCTGTACCAATGGAAAATAGGCTAATGAGTTGTTTCCATACTTTCTTCTTTGTCTTTAATAATGTTAATTTTTCAACCCTTAAATTGGACACTGTTTACATAACATAATTAACCCGATTCATGTACTATTTATTTCTTGTATTACCGTGTAAAGTCATTGTTTTCTTGTTTTTATCTTCTTATCTCTTTTTGCACGTAAGAATGTTTCTATGTTAACATGAATGTAATTAAATACTGTGTTACTTTTTGTATTTTTTTTTTTTCGCATGCCCACCTATTAGAGAAACATTATAATTGTCTTCAACTAAGAATTGAGTATTTAGAAACTTCTCCGTTAAGTGTAATTAATTTGTAATTGTTTTTTAATTGGACGAATAATTGGAGAAAAAAAATTTCAAGTAACCGGTCTACATATGTAGAAGTACTAATTGGAGAAACTGTAGCAATTCAAGAGAAGCTTTTTCGAAAATAAACGGAACTTTTCTATGAGATAGATCATTTTAAAAGACGTTATCGTGAAAATTATAGGTCCGTAAATAACATTTTAATAGACTCTAATAGGAGAAATGTATTAGAAAGATGTTGTATAGTAAATGTGGATAGATTTAAAACAAAATTATCTATTAATTGCCAGTATACATTCCGTGGTAAATATAAGAAGTGTAGGGTAGTCGGCAGGACGGGTAGTAATTAGTGTGAATTAATCCGATAGACGGCAGCACCTCACGAGTCTGACCTCCGTACCTGTTACTGCTACTTCCAGGATATACTCTGTTACTCTCACATTTCACATATTATTCCAATCACTGATCAGGTAAAATTTTCTTAATAGTAGAAAATTGTTTTTCAACAAACCATTCATTCGTTTTTAAATTACGAGAAGCATTGAGGTTCTTGAGTGTGTTACGTAACACACAATAACTAACTATAAGTTTTCAAAATTATTTAATTAAACTAGGTGTGCAATACATTCTGCTGTTGGCAAAAACTGAGCTGAGTCAGGCATATCTGTATAAAAAACTCAGTTAATATTTTAATAATTATCAGTAACTTCTCACCTTGTATGTTCTTTATGAATATATTGATACTTTAAATAGATTTCAATTTAATTCAATGGATTTTTTCTAGCCTTTTTGTATACAACAACAGCTGTGAATATTTTTATCGAGAAAAAGTCGAATTACGTTAGAACACTGAAAAAAAGGCTCAAAAAAAGTGATCGATAAGGGCTTCGCCCGGATTTTTACATTTGAAACCGAAAAATTCTATTTCGCGCGAGAATTGTGTCTCTCAATTGATTTCAATGGGGATTTCGTTTTTCGGTGATTACTCCTCCGTGGTATGTTCGATTTCAGATTTTTTTAGTAGTAAGCCATCGTCACCGTGTCCACTACCATCGTGGCATATTTCAATGTGATCGGTAAAGGGTTTTTTAGAGGAGTACGAGTACAACGAAATACATGAGTCGCCTAAGAAAGAGCTTCGTAAACTCAGCTCAAAAATATATAGATAAATTATATAGGGGCTTCTAAATACTAATATTGAATTTTGTGTCGATACATTCATTACATCGACAAAACAGATCAGAGGGATCAGAAATGTGTGATATTTTTTGACATGGGGGAGAAGTCAACATTATCATAAATGAACGCAGAGAAAGACTTCAGCATATTTATATATTTCATTTTAGCATCATTTCCTACCAAATTTTTTATAAAGATTTTTATTTAAAAAAAAAAATCTAAAAGGAATTGTTGAATGAATGAGATAAGCGGGTTAGGTTAGGTTTTATGACTCATGCCCGGGCTTTAACTTCGAGGTCATATCGCCTACTACCAGAGCGCTCTTTCGTCACTCTGGTGGACATGAGCCTTACTCGACTGTGGGATTCCTAAATTTTGCCTACCCTAAATTTTTATTCACCTAGGGCAGGGGTCTTTAACGAGTGACATCACCTGACATCGTACAGGCTCGGGACCATCGCATATCGTCCCAGCCGAAGGACGGCGTGCTTAAGTTTATTTTACCACCCAGATAAAAAAAGCTAAGGGCCTCGGTTGGGTCAAGAACCCACGTTCTTGAGCTCAGAAGACAAGCACGCATACCACTGAGCTACCGGCGCCCTGTGAGATAAGTGGTCGATAAGAGACAACAATGTAAAGATTAATTAGGTTTAAAAATTCTTTTGATATACGAGAATATATGTTGATCGATGTTTTATATCGATATATGAATCAGATATCGATCCAATAAATATTTTTAACCAGCTAAACGAAGTATAGGGGAAGTTATGTAATCGGTCAAAAATTCAATGCGGAGTTTTCAATGGAATTTCATGTTCTTCGACCTCTAAATTTGAAAAAAAAAGTGTCTGTGAACACGATAACTCTCGATAGAATGAATGTATCGACATGAAATTTAATATGTATATCCAGAACCCTCTAACGACGACATCTGTTGTTTTTCAACTTAATACAAAGGAGAGGGGGAATTAGGAGGGAAGCTTAAATCAAAAACTGTAATAACTGCCGTTGTAATGAAAATATTGGCACAAAATTTCATAAGTGAATTCAAAAACACATAAAGACAACACTTTTTAATTTTCTTTGGAATAGGCCGAAAGAAAAGGGAGGATGAGAGGTGGGCTCAAATCAAAAATCTCAATAACTGCCGATGTTATAAATGTATCAACATGAAATTTCATATTTAAAGTCAAAGCCCAATGAAGATATAACCTCTCAAATTTCAGTGATATGGCTGAAAGTACGGGGGGGGGGGGGGGTTTAGAGAAGGGGGCTCAACTTAAAAACCCTAATAACTGCCGATGTAATGAGTTTATCGACAAATAAATTTAGTATGGGGATTTAAGAGGTTCTATGTAAGTCAACTATCAAATATTCGACAAACGGTCGACTGGTTTTGAAAGGGGAGCCAAAAGTCAATTGATTATTTCGTTCTGGGGAAGTACATTGCCGGTGATTAACCGACGACATTTAGATATTTGTTTACTCTTTGCCCCACCTAACCTCACCCAACACTTTTACCTCAACCAATTTTCTTTAAAGAAAAAGTCTTAGGGCTCCCAAAAAACGTAGATCCGCCATTGACTTAGTCAAATGAGTTTGGAAAAAACAAGAGAAATAACTATTTGCCAGGAAAAATGTGTAAAAGGGGTGTTGATCCAGAAATAGTCTGGTAGTTAGGTTGAGTGTAAGACAGGAAGGCGGGAGAGTGGTGTGATGTGCCTTGATGCGTTATCATGCAATGTTACATGTTGTGTCAGTCAGCTCTGTAAAACACCTCAAATATTAACTGGTTAAACATCACTTCCCCAGTCCTACTCACCAAGATTGCACATTAACTCTGTTAACTTTATTCACACACTTCCTTATCACTCTTTGACTGGAATACAGCCAGCCGCATTTCGTATACACACTCCTTAGGAGTACTCTATTTTGTATACAGACTCCTACGGAGTGCTCCATTTGGTATACAGACTTTTAAACGGAGCTGTATTTGGTATACAGACTTTTAGACGGAGCTGTATTTGGTATACAGAATTTTAGACGGAGCTGTATTTGGT
Organism: Aradus depressus; assembly: GCA_963662175.1. Taxonomy (NCBI): domain Eukaryota; kingdom Metazoa; phylum Arthropoda; class Insecta; order Hemiptera; family Aradidae; genus Aradus; species Aradus depressus. Next base: position 41,419,676 of record OY759214.1, read on the forward strand.
AAACAGAATTTTAGACGGAGCTGTATTTGGTATACAGAATTTTAGACGGAGCTGTATTTGCTATACAGAATTTTGGACGGAGCTGTATTTGCTATACAGAATTTTGGACGGAGCTGTATTTGGTATACAGACTTTTAGACGGAGCTGTTTTTGGTATACAGACTTGGTATACAGACTCCTTAGAAGTATCCTATTTCGTATACAGACTCCTTAGGAGTTCACCATCTGGTATACAGACTTTTAGACGGAGCTGCATTTGATATACAGACTTGGTATACAGACTCCTTAGAAGTACTACCCTATGTCGTATCTAGACTCCCTAGGAGTACTCCATCTGGTATACAGACTCCTTATGTCCTTATATAATGTATCAATACAAAATTTCAAAAGTAAATTCAAAACCTCAGGTCGACACCTACCCATTTCTATCGGAGTTGACCGAAGGGAAGTGGGGGATCAGAGGGGCCTCAACTCAAAAACTCCAATAACTTTCGATGAAATATGTATTAACACAAAATTTAGTTTGAGGATTCAGAAACCTCTATGTAAGCAACTATTGATTTTGGAGGATGAGCGAAAACGTAATTAATTCGTACTGGAGAAGTACATTCCAGATGATTCACTGTCGACATTTTCTTTTTCATTTTTGAACTCAGAGGTGTAGGGGAAATAAAAAAATACATAAATAAATACAAAATAAAAAAGAAGAAAAGTCAGAGACAAAACTTGAAGGACTGTGGGAGAGAGAAAAGGAAGATAAGAGTTGTCGGTCGGTTAACAAAGGATGGGATGTAATTTTGTAGTAAATGGGGGTTAATAGGAGCAATCAGATGGTTGAGAGAAGGCTCCACAAAGTGGGGGATCTGTGTCTGTCCCGGGGCACTTTGGGGGCCCCCTTGGTCGGAGGGTCATAAATAGTGTAGCCAAGTGGCAAACTATAACACCGAGGACAAATTGAACCAACCTCTCCAAGATTAATGTACTTCTAACATTGGATTCATTCTATATTGTCTTCTAATAGATTCAGGCCATTCCTTTAATATGATCCAAAGCACATTGATTCTTCATACATAAATGAATAAAAAATATATGTATATAAATTAAATAAATAAATTTTAGTCGATATAGTATTGTATTCGAGTTTTTGCGTTAACCACCCCTCATCTTCTCCTTTCCTCTGACTGATTTGGCTGAAAATCAATAAGTATCGTTCTTAGAGGGTTCTGGGATCACATATAAAATTTCGGATCGATATATTCAATCTACCGGGAGTTAACGTGTTCACAGCATACAAACAGACAGATTTATTTTTAAATTTTTGGAATAAGGTTTTTTTTTTTTTTTTTTTTTTTTTTTTAAGGTACGTAAGATCTAACCCTTACCCTACTTTGTACGTAAATCTTGAGCACTCCGTTCGTCGGATAGGAAAGTGATGGTCCCGAGCCTGTACGATGTCAGGTACTCGTTATAGACCACTAATCTAGATGAATAAACCTGGGTAAGCAAAATTTAAGAATCCCACAGTAGAGGCGAGCTCATGAAAGAGCGCTCTGCTAGTACCCCATGTGACCTCACAGTTAAAGCCCAGGCATTAGTCTCAATAACTAACTACTCTCGTATTCATAACGACAATAATGTAACAATTGATTTATTTATACATTTATAATTGCAATGAAGTTTTTTTCCTCCAGTTTACCACCAAAACTATTCTCCAATTTCTTCATATTCTATGATTGTTTAAATCGATCAATTATTACTTTATTGTTATTATATATATATTAGGGTGTCCGTTATTTCGAGAAAGTTTAAATTTTTATGATTTCCAAACGGATTCTGATTTAGAATCACTAAAAAATAAATCTCTCAAAATTTGGAATTTTTTGGAATGAAAAAACCCATGCCACCGATCATTTGAATTTCAAATGGAGTTTAACATTCATTTTCGACACTTCAAGACATTTTACAGCGCGGTTCGTTTAATTTCTAATGTTTCGGCTTCAAAACTCGAATTCTTAGGTTTTGGTGTGTGCTGATCACGAATCCGATGTTAGAATTGCAGTTTTTCAGTTGACAGCAGATTTTATTATTTTTTCAAAAGTTGACAGCATTTTTGACGTCAGCTGAAAAACTGCAATTCTAACACCGGATTCGTGATCTGCATCCACCAAAACCTAAGAATACGAATTTTGAAGCCGAAACATTGGAAATTGTTTCCAATAAATCTCTCAAAATTTGGTTCGTATAGAACCAAATTTTGAGAGATGTATTTTTTCGTTATTCTAAACCAGAATCCGTTTGGAAATCATCAAAATTTAAACTTTTTCAAAATAACGGACACCCTAATATATAGGTAGTACGATAAAGGTATAAGATCCAATAAATATTTTTTAATATTTATTTCCTTCTTGTCCTATCTCACCTTACATCATCCAACATTTTTTCCTCAACAAATTTTATTTCAAAAAAATCCTCAGGGCCCCCAAAACTTAAGTATAGGGGAAGTTATGTAATCGGTCAAATATTCACCGGAATTTCATGTTTTCAATAATCTGATTTCAAAAATGGAAAAAAAGTCTGTGTGTGTGTGTTACGATTACTCCCGATGAGAATGACACAATATTTTATCAAGAAACCATTAAGGACGGCACTTATTGATTTTCAGCCAAATCCGCCAATGAAAAGAGGAGATTAAGGGGGTACATTCCCTGTGATTCGGAAAAATATTTATTATCATCTCGAATTTTCGAAAGTGTCTAATTTTATTCTGTAGTTAATTACTCGACCGACTTCAGTACAAAAAAAAAACAAGGCCACCATTTTAATATTATATCTATGTTAAGTGGAACTGACGTCTATTCTTGGTGCCTCAATTAAGCTAATTACAGAACCTTCTATATGTGAATAAATCTTACCCACCGAATTTTTCAATGACATTGATGTCAAATGAAGAATAGAATTGTCGATAATTATTGCCAATTTAAAAATATATATTTTTAATTCTATGGAAAGTTTTTAAATATACTTAGAGGAAATGCCGTCGTGAAATTTCCCATCTCAAATTCCTTTCTTACTGGCATTACTGGGTATATGAAAATAAAGTATTGGCATCATTTTCTTTGTTTTATTGTACAACGTAATTCTGAGAGTGACTTTCTTTTATCCAATAATGCCAGTATGAAATAAATTTGAGAGAGGGATTATTTTTAATCCTTTTTAATAATAAAAAAAACAACCAACAATAACAAATTTTACAATTTGAACATTATTTGGAAATTTAATGTACATTCTTTGGGATCCTTTAAGTTTGTTCGTATTAGTTTTCAAATGTAAGGACTCATGGCGACTGGAAGTTGAATAGGAACCAGTTGTTCGATAGAATTAACAGTTTTCGCAAAAATCAAGAAATGAAAGTGAAAATAAGTTTTATTATTCTGGGAGCGAGGTCCCCTAAGAATAAATACATAAAGTCAAAAAGAAAAGAAACAATTAAATAAGGTGTCAGAAAAAATACAAAAATAAATCAAATAGTGCTATAGTGGATAAACTAGACCACAATAAATAAAAGATTGAAATGAACAGGTTAATTATGAAGAAATATACGAAAATAAATATATCTATATGAATATCTAATATAATAAAATGTATATTAATTTATTTTAAGCATATGCATTAAATGAAAATGAAAAATAATCTTTATTCTAGGGCATACGTCTCCTAAGAATAATTGAAGACACGAGTGGATGAAGTGTTATGTACATAATTCAAGTAATATACTTAATATGCTTTAAGATGAGATGAAAAAGGTCTGCTTGAGAGAGTTGAGTACCACCGACATCAATATTTTAAACATATCGCATCCCCGCTTCAGAAGTGACATAAATGAAGAAAATAAATGAAAAAAATTTACTGGTAAAAGTATTTAATTCTGAATTTCACGATATTTTATTTTTTTGTTACATAACACCTTTATCCACTCGTATCTTCAATTACATAAGAAGATAAACAAAAGAATACACATATCAACCAATTGAAAAAAAAGAAAAGAGGCCTTCAAGAATTAATTGAAGAAATAAAAATGTTAATGGAAAAAAATTATGAAAATAAACTAGTGAAAAATAAAAAATAAAAGAAAAACGAAAATGTTTTGAGAAAACAGATTAATAGAATACTATTGATGTAATAATAATTTAATAATAATAATTTTCATTGTTTAAATGGATCACCCCTATACAATGGAGTCAGTGACCATTACATTTACAATATTAACGTAATAATGACACATATAAAGGAATACACATACTTACTTACTTTACTTTCCCTGGCGCTACGGTCCTTGTAGAACCTGGGCCTCCGCAACAATCTTCCGCCATTCTACTCTATCCTCGGCCTCCCGTCTCCATCTTCTCACACCCATCGTTCTGAGGTCGTCCTCCACGTCCTCCAGCCAACGTAAGCGGGGTCTACCTCTTCTTCTTTGTCCTCCCGGGTGTCCCTCCAGTATCCTCCTCGGCAATCTATCTGGTTGCATCCTCTGTAAATGCCCCAGCCATCGGAGCCGTCCCTGCTTCACTAAGGCCACCAGGTCCGGGCTCTTGTACAGATCCCTCAGCTCCCCATTGGTCCGTATCCTCCATCTATCCCCCTCTGGAGTAGGGCCGTATATCTTTCTCAATACCTTCCTCTCCCACGTATTGAGTAAGACTTCGTCCCTCCTAGTCAGGACCCAGGTTTCACTCGCATATGTGACGACCGGTCTCAGGACTGTTTTATAAATTGTTATTTTGGCGTCTCGGGACACAGTCCTCGATCCGAGCACCTTCTGCAGTGACCGGTAGCATCTATTCCCGGCCGTTATCCTCGCTTTGATGTCTTCTTTAACGTCGTTCCTTTCCGTGACAACGGCCCCCAGGTACTTGAAGCTATCCACCCGGTCAAACTCCAAGTACGAGTTCCTTCTCTTTGACTTCTTTCCTCGTGGTTCTCATGTACTTGGTTTTGCCCTCGTTGACAAGAAGACCAAGCTTCCTGGACTCCTCGTCACATTCCTGGAACGCCCCCGCCAATGCAGCTTTCGTTCGTCCGGTTATGACCACGTCGTCAGCATATGCGAGATGCTGACTGAGCCTGTTATATATAGTGCCATCAGGATTCGTACGGATGCCCCTAATAGCTTTCTCCAGTGTTATATTGAAGAGTAAGGGGGATAATGGGTCGCCCTGTCTCAGACCCTGCCTGACCTCAAAGCTTTCAGAGATCGCGTTCTGGACCTTGACCTTTCCACAAGTGTGCGTCAACGTCATCCTTGCCAGCCTTATCAGTTTTGGGGGGAAGCCAAACCCATACATGTTTAGTAGGAGTTGTTCTCTATCTACACTGTCGTAGGCTTGCTTGTAGTCGATGAAGAGGTGGTGCAGGTCGACGTCATTTTCGTAACATTTTTCCAGCATTGTCCTCAGCGTCGAAATATGGTCTATCGTCGATCTTCCCTGCCTGAACCCACATTGGTATTCACCAACCACCTCTTCAGCCCGTCTCGTTAGCCTCTTCAGGAGGAGTATAGAGAATATCTTGTAGGTGGCGTCCAGAAGTGCGATGCCCCGGTAGTTTCCACAGTTCAGCTTGTCTCCCTTCTTGTGGATCGGACTGATCAACGCAGTGGACCACTCCCTCGGCATTTCCTCTGTCATCCAGACGTCATAAACGAGCCGGTACACCTCCCTCGTTATTTCGTTCCCTCCAAATTTGAGCAGCTCCGCTGGGATTCCGTCTTCTCCTGGCGTCTTATTATTTTTGAGGGATGCTAGAACTTCCGCTACTTCTTCCAACTCCGGCGGCTCCTGAACTTCTTCTTCTTCCAGCTCTGCGCCACAACCTATGGTCGGCCTACTGGCTTCTGCGCGATCATAGCTAGGGTTCAGAAGATCGCTAAAGTGTCTGGTCCATCTGTCCCAAGGAATACACATATAAAACAATAATGACACATATAAAGGAACTTTAACAAACTGAATAAATAACATAAATAAATAAAATAAGTAACTAGAAATTAATAATAATAATAATGTAACAAAGACAGTAAATATGGAGTGGGGATGTAGATATTGAATATCAATATAATATGTAAGTTGAAGTACATTATTCGTTAACAATGAATGATCTAAGTTTTAAAGCGTTGGTTATATAATAGAAAATATTTGAGATATCATTTTTATTATGGGCCAGGAGTAATGTATGAAAGTTGGTTCTGTCTATACTGATACTCTGAGGCAGGAAGTGGCTTCTAAAGGGGGAGTATATCGGACAGGATATTAACAGGTGTCTTCCAATTCGTTTTTATTGCAGATTGTACAAAGTTCTTAGGGATTAAGGGTGTATACATTATTTTTGTAGCTGATTTTAAGATAGTACTTGCCAGATAGACGGAGTTGAGCCAGTGCTTCGATGTGTGAGAACGGAGCAATAATAATGTAAACAATAATAACAATAATGAGTTATATCTAAATTATAAAGAAAATCAGAGGTTCAACTGGGAAGAAACTGTAATCAACATATTTAAATTACCCCATAAGACAGCAGATATTCCAGAGGAAGAAAAGAGAGGAATGAGAGTAAGGGGATTTAACCCTAATAACTGCCGATGCGAAGAGAAATAAAGGGGCCCTCACACTGGCAAAAATTTCGCTCAAAATTTTGAGCACAAATACTGAGCTCATTTTTGTAAAAAATATTGAATGGTCGTGGACCCCTCCACACTACACAAAAATATTGCACAAAATTTGAGTGTCGACTAAACATTCGTGATGGAAGAACGGCGCATCGCGTTGTACTCAGCCATAGCCGCATACGTTTCTTTGCCCAGGGAAAACCCGGAGGTTGAAAGTAGCGTAGTTGTATTGTGTGCAGTGTTGAAGAAGTCTTTAAATAATAAGAAGAAAAGAGTGTGCGTCAGGAATTATTTGAAGAAGCGACCGACCCATGGTCATCGTAACCTACTTCGCGAACTGAGCTTGGAACCTACACTTTATCAAAATTTCCTCACACTGCGCTCTCATGCTATAAAACATTGACAGGTCCGCAAAAATTTTCTAAACTTTCAGAAAAGTTTTGAACGCCCCACAAAATATTGAATTCCCCTTTTTTTTGCACAATATTTGTCCTCACACTCTCAATATTTTTGCACAAAATCGACATCTTCAAATTTTTGAGCGAAATTTTTGCCAGTTTGAGGGCCCCTTAAAAGGCAAGTGACTTTCAGCCAAAAGCTTGGTTTTAGAGGAAGAGCTAAAACTTAATTAATTCATTCATTTTGGTGATGACGGCCGGTGTTTCAGGGATGACAGGTTTCCTTCGCTATTGAGAAGCCATGGTTCCAGCAATCTTCCGAAGTTGTTGCTACTTCTTCAGCGATATTTCCAAGCTATTATTGTACTTCTTCTTTCGAAAACAAGGCGACAATATTTCCCGATAATGTACATAATAAAATGGAAAGGCCCACGGTGAGTGATAGTTAAGTGGAAAAGACAAAGTGTTTGTCCTCTCTGTTGACGCATATTAAACAATGTTTACACACTTCAGCACAAATATTGATCACTATTGAAGATGTTTGTCTTGTCTTTTTTTTATAAAACAAACAAACGTAAACATTTCTCTTTGACTTACTGAGCCTAAAAGAAATTACGAGGAGGAAGGTTTACTTAAGCTTTTGCTCTTTAAAATGACGAAGTAAACTTCATTTGTGTTTGCGAATCGTCATGCTCTTTCTTCAAAGGAGTGATAAAGTCTGAAGAAAATAGTACATGAAAATCAATAAAGTCAGACAATAAATAAACATAAGGGCAAATATACATAATATATGTATATACCATACGAATATACATAGGTATACATATATAAGTAGGGTTGCCATATCCTGCCAGGCTCAACCTGGGACATTGGTGATGAGGGGGAATATAAATAGACAATTTTCATTCAAAAATGTATTGATGTATTTTTATACAAATATATTTTTTTTCTACCAGAGAGCTCTTTCGTCGCTGTGGTGGACATGAGCCTGACTCTACTATGGGAGTCCTCATTTTTGCCTACCTATGTTTATTCACCTAGGGAAGTCACAACTTTAACGAGTAACTGACACCATTTTTTCATGAAAAAAAAATTAATTTTAAGGCCTTAATGGAGGGTGAAAATAGAAGCATACGAGTATAAGGGTGCATCGACAATTGTACTTAGGACTGGGATACGCTTGTTGTTAGATGGCTTAGCATCTCCATAGTTCAAGTATATCTATAAAGGTCTTAAAACAGAGATAAAATGAAAACAAGTAGTTGGTGAATCACCGGCAATATACTTCTCCAGCGAGAATCAATTAAGATTTCGCTCTCCCTCTGAATCAATCCACCGATTTAGGCATTAGATGTCTTACTCTGCGACGTCTGAATCCTCCCACTAATTTTCATGTCGATGTATTCACAGTTATTAGAGGTTTTGAGTCTCCTCTTATGAACCTTCCACCTCCACTTTCCTTCGGTCAATAACGCTGAAGACTACAAAATGTCAATGTCAAGAGGGGAGATATCACCCAGTGGTGACATTTCCTAAGCACTACTGAGCTGTTCTCATTTGTATCTAATCACTGTCACTGGTGCAAAGGAGTTCTCTAGGCCATTGAAGCTTAAGGTCGGTGTGTTTTTTTTTTTTGGGGGACGTAAAACGAGTCTTGGCTATTGTGGTTTATGGAGATTTTAGTCTGAGGGATTAGACGCGCTGAAGATTGGACGCCTTGGCAGAACCCCGAAGTTCAAATCCACGTATGACCACACAGGTTTCAGTACTGCGTTGTATATCGGTCGTTTTGTTTTCAAAGTGAATTTAGAAGGCCTAGATAGCGGACTTCGTTTGTTGAAGGGATGGAACTAAATAACGGAAAGGACATAATTGAAAAAAAAAAAAAGTAAAATTCAATTTCACAGGAATTCATTAAGAGGACGTGAGAACTGATCTGGATTCGGAGAAGGATGAGATGGAGGCAACTGCAGACAAGAAGGAAAACGTTCCTGGAACATTCATTCTCATTTAACCAAGTGTCATGTCATGTCACAAATTATATGTTTATATATAATAGACTTTGTTCATTTCTTTTGCTATAGCGGCACAATGTTGGCGATTCTGCAGCTTTAATTATACACTTGCATTTAGGTATACGTCGACGAAAATCTGTGTTAGTCGTCAGTGCATGCAAATTAGGAATTGACGAATTGAGGAAGGTGTTCAGGTACGGAGTAAATAGCATGATATCACCAACACCCAGTAGGATATATTGATGCAGTTTAGTTCTGTAGATATTTGGCTATCTCAGATATACGAAGTATAGGGGAAGTTATGTAATCAGTCAGAAATTCTATGCTGTGTATTTGCAAACATTTTATATTTTCCAACCCCCTGTCCGATTCAAAAATTTTAAAAAACAATTGCTTTCTGTGAACAAGATGTTTATCAGAAGACAAACTCCTGATAAAACGAAAGTTTCGACACGTAATTTCATATACAGTAAAATCGGGTTATAACGATATTCAAGGGACTAAGAAAAATACATCGTTATATCCAGAACCAAACTATTAAACCTACATACAAATGTATGGGCTCGTTAGTGAAAAAAAAGGTGTTTTACAATGATCATAACGAGAAAGTTTACATATTTGTATTCACTTTTTAAAGTACGACTCCTGGGAGCGCAGCATAGCGTCCACGTAACTGGTAGCAGTCAGTGGGGCGCCCATGCTGCACTCCAGATTTTTCCTTCCCTCCTCAAATGCCCCAGATTAATCTGGGGCATTTGAGGAGGACATGCTCCGCCGACTCCGTCTCACCAAGGCACGCGGGGCAGTCTAGTGTTGTTGCTGCCCCGATTTTGTGGAGGTACCCCCGGAACCCACCGTGTCCCGTGACAGGCTTCCGTTGCTGAACGTGATCATTCCTTCACCATTTTTCATCTGTATACACCCAACGCATTTCAGTAATGAAGTTAATCCCATTCTAGGTTTGGTCTCTATTACTTCTTCTTTAATTAAAGAACGATTTTGGAAAGCCGTTCGCACGAATATTGCCAAACCGTTACTGAAGAGTTGAGTGTGATGGTGTTTTTTGATGAAAGGTATCATTTTTTCGGCAGGGTTAACATCTTAACAAGTGAGAAAAACACCAAGTTTCTCCCTGTCATAGCAGAGGCATCGCTTCTATCTGGCACAAAGGCCTGCTACCCCAGCGTACAGGACTCCCTAGACACCTGCGTCTCATTATAGCTTCCTTCCCCACCGATAAATCTTCTGAGGTTACTATTAACTTTTGTCTTAGCAATCGAAGAATTATCAGTGCAGGAGTCCCCAAGGTTTGATCTTCAGTCCCGTCCTCTTCAATCTATTCTCCTAAGACATACCTGAGCCTCCAGGTCTACCACTGGCAACCAACATAGCCATCTTTATTGCCTGCCAAAAACTTAATTATTGGGAATTTTTTTTCGATTTACCGTAAGAAAGGAATTTACATGTAAATTTTCAGATTTACAAGCAACATGGAAGTGTCCTAGAATCCTAATTAAACATATGCCCTGACATAATTCTACCTGGGAAGTAACAGAAAGTACAATAAAATGTATTGAAATTGCTAAGTTCTGAACCCTGGTCTCCAATTTCCCAAAGACAATTTCCTCCCAATCATCAGTCGTACAAAACAATTTTCTTCTTTCATTTTTTTAACTTTAGTGGTACAAGATGGAACCCAATTATAGCGTTGCATGGGGATCCGTTAATAAAAAAAGTAATTTTTTTTTGTTTTGTTTTGACAGTAGTCCAATTTCCTTTTTTGTAACAATCTGTAGGGGTGGTTGTATTGTGAAATCTGCCGGGACTATCTCTATTCCAATTGAGGGTGTCAGGCCAGATGCCGTGTGATAGCGTCAAAAGTATGTTCGTGCAGAGCCGGGGGTGGAGTGGGCGTGACTCTTGTGTCAAGGGAGGGGCATCAGGGATTCTCATTGGCTGGCAGTGACACACCCCCTTCACGGAGACTTTAATGCTATCATTTTTATCAGACCAATTAAATAACATATTTATATGGAATAATTTAAATTTTTTTTTTATTCTGAACATTATCCAAGTGAATTGTGTTTTCGATTAAGTTGCTTGCTCTCCCACTCTTTCACTTTTAATTTTGCTTCACAATTCATCACTGAAAAGTAATTTTCTGTGCATAATTTACTTCCGACTCGGTGGGTGGATTGAATGATACAATATTTTGCAAGAATTGTAGGAATACAAGGGGATGAAGCAATACGAAAGGGCAAGAAATTACAAAAATTGTCAAAATGAATAGATGGTATTACAACCCTCAACAGAAATTTGGAAATTTTCAAAAATTAGATTAAATGGAATAAATGAAAACAGAACAAAAAATTGTTCGGTGAATCAACGGCTATATACTTCCACAGTATGTAATAATCAATAATGTTTTCGCTCTCCCGTCAAAGCCAATCAATCTTTTAGGCTAAATCTCAATATTTGACTTCTGAATCCTAATACTAAATTTTGTATCGATACATTCATTATATCGGCAGTTATTAGGGTATTTGAGTCGAGCCTCGTTCTCTAGTCCTCTTTTCCCTTCGATCGATTTCGCAGAGAATTGATAGTTGCTAGCCTGATGGAGTTTTGAATTTAAATATAAAATTTTATGTCGGTAAATTAATTACATTGGAAGTTATTAGGGCTTTTGAGTTGAATCTCGCTCTGATCCACCTTCCTTTACGGCTAATCCTGTTGAAGTTCTAGAAGTCCTAGTTCTTAGAGGGCTTTTAATTTACATTACAGAGGTAGTTATTAGAGTTATTGGATCCTTTCCTCTAATCCCCCCTTCCCTTTAATCGACTTGACTGAAAATCAATAGGTTCTTAGAGGGTTTTTGATACACATATAAATTTCGTATTGATACATTCATACTATTAGGAGTTATCGTGTTTACAGACATTCTTCCTGACATTTCGAAGAATCAAATTTCTGACCGATTACATAACTTCCCCTATACTTCGAATAGTAATGGGTAAGAATATATTCGTCAGTAATTAGGGAAACGTTTCGAACGCCAAAACTCATCTTCAATTTTTTTTTGTAAGTCTTTTCCTCATCTAGTTAAAAATAATTTGGTAGGAAAGTGTTATCCTTAAACCTAAGGAAACCGTCAAAATATAGAAACAGAGTTAACTTCTGAATAAGAAGTGCATCTGAAAGTTGAGACATCAGATAGCAGATATCTGAAAGACTTAGAATGAGCCACATCATATGAAAAAATATTAAATAAATAATCGCATACCTATAATTTACTCAAATTGATGTTTACTGTAGCTTTATATTTATTCTGAAGGTCTCATGGAAAATCAAATATGTTAATATTTATTTGAAGGTGAGTATAATATTTTTGTAATAGATACTTCATTTTTAAAAAAAAACAATGTCATTTCAGAACAATGTGATTTAATCAGACATATTATTTTGGGGATTTTTCACGTAATTATTTATAAAAAATGTTCATATATTCATATATAAATGGCCTAGGCATTCCCTCAGGATCGGCTTGCATACATCTCCCTATTCGCTGACAACACTGCATTGTCTTCTGAACACAGCAAGAAACTAAGTACAACAACCTCATTGAGGGACCTTAGGTTTTTTTTTTTATATGATAGGTGAAAAAACCTTGAGCACGCCGTCTTTTGGATGGAACGTTAAGCGATGGTCCCGAGCCTTTATGATACTCCTATTCTAAGAAACTAAATCTGGCCCAGAAAAAATTTAGGACTCAGGAAAAATGTAATACAGTGTAGATATTGTTTAACTTATTACATAAATATGTTTTTTATAAAACATATATGTAGAGGGGATGAAATAGTGCTTGTTGTATAATATATGTTATGTAACTGTTAGCCTGTGAATTGGAAGAACTCAAAAAAATCCCAATTATGTGCTGACTGACTGAGTGTGTGGAGGCCATGTGTAACTCGGGAGCTAGCCACTATATATAATTGCTCCATAATTACAACCTCTGACATATATAATTTGACTACCGTCTTACGTACCCCCTCCACCATATTCTCTTCAATTCTCCATATTTTCTAGTTATTTCTTCAGTGTTCTTTGTCTTCTATTTATCACTTCTTCACTATCTTTAACCTGGCACAACTCTTGAAATCCTCGTTCGTTTTTAAGATTATATTAATAAACTACTTGGAACTAGGCCCTGGAGTTAATATACAGGCAATGCCAAGGGGTCCCCATCTTATAAGGGTCTACAAAAAATGAAAAAATCGATTACCTCATTTATTTAGATAGATTACTGAGAGGGATCGGCCATCGGCAGAATAATCTGCAGCAATCGGATCGTCCTAAGTAGGGGCGTACCTAGGGGGGGATATGGGGGGTTAATCACACCGAAATTAAAAAAAAAAAAATTGTCCTTTTTGTTAATAATAAAACTTGGCTTAAGATTTCTTGCCCATAGACAGCTGCTTCAGTCTCTTCAAGCACTGCTGCCTAAGAACTGTTGTTCTGTAAGAAAAAGAATGTAAACAACATCTTCAACATTGTCAGACTTTTGGCCTCTTAGAAGTATGAGCTATATCAGAAATAGTACTAACCAAGACATATTGTATGGATTAGCTCTGATGTCAATACACAGAGATATTCATCTAGACCCTGAAACAGTTTTAAACAAGCTTGCACAATCAAAAGCTAGAAGACTTGTATTAATTTTGTAATGACCATAAAATAATGAATCACCCCCCTGGGCATGCCCCTGGTCCCTAGCCCTTCTTATAGTGCCTGCTGTAGCTCCTGCATAGCGACTGAACAACAGGTAGTCGATTTCCGTCACCAGCTGGTCTATTCCAGGTACAATCCATTCCCGTGAATGAACTTGGCACAGCGGACATTCTAGAGCTACACATTCCGCAGTCTCGATGTCGCCACACGAACAGTTCAGGTTCTTCTTTTTTTATAGAAGAATAGCTTAGAGTTAAAGTCACCTGATAATGTTTAGGTCATCCAGTGATCAGACTGTACCCACGTAGAGACGAAGCGTACCCCGACGTTCGGGAAGTATGCATTAATATTATCATTATGTGTTAATTTTTTACGGATACATTTTTTATTTTTATTGGGAACTTTGTCACGAAGTATTTATAAATATACTATACTATATAATTCTGTGCCTAAAATGCAAACAATTCTAAGAACAGATTTTTTTATCTCTCTTGATATTGACAGTTTTTACACGACACAAGGATCGCCCAACGCAACTTTTTTTTCACTCACGAGCTTCAACTTTACATTTAGCTTACATCGTTCTCCCTCACTATTTAATGTTTATCTCCGTTATATTTATTTACTGGTAATATTCAATTAATTTCAATTGCAATCAATGCAATTTATACCGACTCATCAATGACATAATTGTTAACGTAACAAAGTTAGATATGTAAATACAGCAGAGCGTCGGAAATCCGGCTCGGCTCGGCGGTGAAACCAAGTGGGATGTGGGAGGTGTGTGGTTAGAGAGGCAACCTGAGGGGACAGCGACACAACTTGCACTTCTTAAAAGACTGAGAGACATGGCTGCAAAGAAACGTACATCAACTCTTGTACAAAAAAACAATTAAGGACTTTTTTACCCAGTAAGTTTCCATTAATTACTGTAGATTCTTGTTTTTTTTTTCTAAAAAGTATTGTAGAGTTACTAATTTAAATTACATAATGTACATGTTCTTATTCAATATACTTCATTAAAATATTTTGTGTACTGTATTTTTCGAACCCTTCAGCATCTATTTTGCAATACAATAGACTCCCGAGCGTCATGTATCCTCTAATCGATACGTATGTATACAGTTATTGAAAGCACATTTGAAAATCCGGAAAATTCAGTAATCCGGATGGGTCCCGGTCCCGATCGATCCGGATTAACGACGCTCCACTGTAATTGCAACTGGTTGAGTTTATTTGTTACATTAGTCATTACAGCTTCGAGGATCCTAGACTATTATTGGTTATTATAGGATACTAGTTATTGGAAGTAAAATGCAACCTTCTGCTGCGAAGTCGAAGGAAGTCAAAGAAGCTTCAGATTCAAGGATGTCCTCCAGAAGGAAGATAATAAGTAAATTTGTAATTTGACAAAAACGCTCCTGGCAAACAATTTTTCATTAATTAGGTGATCTTGAATGTATTCAGAGCATTGCACGCAGCCTTATGAACTGAAGATTGTTATCCAGTGGAAAAGTCCTGGAAAACCGCCGCAGTTTTGCGCAAGCAGTTTTATTTTAGATAAAAGAAGAGAATGTGCAGTTAGGAATTAGAAAGAAAAAATTGTTTTTTACTATTTCATTATTATTATTATTATTATTAATCATCAGATCAGACAGAGTATATCTCAATCGGAGTCAGAGACAAGCTGGTGTAGATCAGCTGAGGACGATGTCTCGGCCATGGACGGGGCGATCCTGCCTCGCACCCTAGATGGCAGTGGGCTTCTGGCAGACGCTGCTGGGATTTTGGAAAACATAGGAGTCCTGCCAGAGACTGCAATTCCCCTCCCTGGGCTCCTTGCGGCTCCTCTCCCTGGGCACCTTGTAGAAATTGCAGCTCCTCTCCCTGGGCTTCTTGCAGACAATGCACCTCTATTCCCTGGGCTACTTGCAGATATTGCAGCTCCCCCGCCTGGGCTCCTTGCTGACACTGCAGCTCCTTTCCCTGGGCTCCTTGCAGATATAACAGTTTCCCCGCCAGGGCTCCTTGCAGACATTGCAGCTCCCCCGCCAGAGCTATTTGCAGGCCTGAGACTCCCGGCGTGCAAGTTCAACCGGGATATGGTCCTCCTGAGTGGAGCCCGCTCCCGGCTTACCGCGCTGCTGTCTGACAGATAGATGAGTAGCTCGGCCTCGTTGTCTTCCGAAGGAGGACTGCGGTATCTGCGGCGGCTCCGGCGGTGCTCAGCGCGGAACTGGTAGCTGCTTGTCTGTTGATAGCTTGACTTCCTTTGTGGCTTAGGTCTTTCCCTGTAGGTAAAGAAATAGAGAATTAACGTAAGATTTCAAAGAAATACAAGGTAATGAAAATTAAATATCAATAAAAACTTGGAAAATAGCTTGCCTCGAAGAAACATAAGAATGATATAAATTCTCTTCTCCTTCAGGGGCTTAAAACTAAATGGAGTCTGAAGTAATGTGTATAAACTTTTATTATTATCAAACAAAGATGCTTAAATAAATTAGCGAAAATAACCAAAATGAAGTCAGAGGGTGGATCATATTGGATATCTGTTTAGCGTAATCCACGAAACTGCTCTCCTGAAGCAGAGTATAAAAACCCAAATGCCTCCTCGGCCATGATTATTTCAGAATATCAACGATATATTTTAAATTAAATACACTTAAATTAATAATCATAATAAACATACCTGGAGTGGATTCTCTCAACGATGAATTCCACTTCGGACTCAGACATAACTATGAGCTCCTTTTCGATTTCGGACCGGAACAAGTCCATTTCACTGAAGGAAGGGCTGTGCTGTGGTAAGCCAAAGCATGGGACGGACTCCCAGGTTACGTTAGAGCTTGGACGCTCTGCTACAGTGTCAATGGTAGTAGAGCTGGCAGGCTGGATAGAGAGGAGCAGGGAAGAGCCTGTAGTCGGCAAAGAGACCTGACAATCTTCCTGTGCGTCGTGCTGCACCACAACTGCATGGTCCACCTCTTCCTCTGAGGCTATTTTAGAAGGCGTTGTTTCTCCCTCAACTGTAAGCACGCTTTTCTCAGTACTTATTTTGCTAGTCGAGCTCATTGATATTTCAGTCTCTCTTTCTGTAACAACTTCCTCAATAAGCTTTTGTTCTTCAGAATCTTTCGACACGGTGGAAGACTTAATGGAACTTAGACTCTTTACACTCTTTCTCTTTGATCTGCAGACACTTCTATCCAATCGTGAAGTTGGTCTATCTTTAGCCTCATCTTCAGAAGATTTACTTTTGGAAGAAACAACACTCGCCGATTGACTCTTTGAATACTCATGCTTATTGTTTTCTTCTTTAGAAGGTATTCTTGATGGCTGTCTTCCCAAAAGTTGTCTAGTTTTTCTCAATACTTTAAGAGAAGGAATTCTGAATAATCGTCGACGTCTCACTCGACTTACGCTCAGGGTTGTTACATGGGACTGAGATGTTCTGTCACTCATTTTAATTGGAGAATCCATGCTTCTTAGTGTACACGGTGAAGGAGTCTTGACTTTTTCACTTTCTGTAGAAGAAGAAGAAGAAGTGATTGTTATTGATCGTGATCTGAGTGAGCTGGTGGCACATCGTCTCTTTTTCCTTGGTCCTGAAAAAGGTGACATTCCTCCTGAAGACTCGAGGTTAGTGCTGCTGACGCTGAACCTCGGCAGCATGCTGGCCTCTTGTCCTGCCTGGTTGTAACGAATGGCCTGCCTTATGAAGGTCGGATTCACCGACTCCTCTCCCTTGCACATCAACATGGACATCTGATTCCTGTTGGACATCTCCAGCATTAGCGACCTCTCCAGGGTTCTGTTCACCTCCAGGATCATGGCCGCTGCTTGGATAGTTACATCCTTCTTACTACTCCTTTTCCTGTTTGAGTCGCTTCGTTGACTTTCTTTATTTTCACTCTTCCTTTCCTCATCTTTATTTTGGCTTGACGAACCACGAACACTTTTTCTGCTACTTTTTCTGCTACTTTTTCTGCTACTTTTTCTGCCATCCTCATCGTTTCTGTCTTTTTTTTGGCTTGACGAACTACGAGCACTTTTTCTGCTACTTTTTCTGCCATCCTCATCGTTTCTGTCTTTTTTTTGGCTTGACGAACTACGAGCACTTTTTCTGCTACTTTTTCTGCCATCATCATCTTTTCCATCTTTAAACAGTAGTCGAGAAAGACAAATAGCCAGTAATAAAAACAAAAAAACTATCAGAGCAATCAGAAGAGCTAATAATATTATCATTACCTGATCATAGTTCAGGAAAGATGTATTATGTAAGTTATTTCAAGTTTCATAGATATAAGTAACAATGATAGTTTAATAAATATGTCATACATATAGGTTAGGTTAGGTGTTATGACTCATGCCCGGGCTTTAACTACGAGGTCATATCACCTACTACCAGAGCGCTCTTTCGTCTCTGGTGGACATGAGCCCGACTCCACTGTGGGAGTCCTATATTTTGCCTACCCTAAATTTTTATTCACCTAGGGCAGGGGTCATTAACGAGTACCTGACATCGTACAGGATCGGGACCATCGCTTAAGGTCCCATCCGAAGGACGGCGTGCTTAAGTTTATTTTACCTCCCAGATAAAATAAACTAAGGGTCTCGGTCAGCTTATATATAATAAATTGAAAGGGCGCCGTTAGTTCAGAGATAGCGTGCTTGTCTACTGAGTCAAGATCGCGGGTTCGGAACGCGGCCCAAGCCCTTAGGTTTTTTATCTGGGGGCTGAAAAAACCTTAAGCTTGACGTCCTTCGGATGGGACGTGAAGTGATGATCCCGACGTTTACGATGTCCGATACTCGTTAAAGACCCCTACCTCTGGTCAGTAAACCTGGGTTGGCAAAATTTAGGGTAGTAGTATAGACCATAGTAGAGTCGAGCTCATGTCCACCAGAGCGACGAAAGAGCGTTCTGTTAATAGGCGATATTACCTCGTAGTTGAAGCCCGGGCATGAGTCATAATAACTAACTATAAAAATGAAGTTTTTGCAAGGCCTTTTGGATTGTCTAACGTAGAAAATCGGCTATGTGGCAGTTAGCTCAAAGGTTAAAACGGGTGGAGGGGCCCATAATGTAAAAACATTTCACATTTAGCATCCTTGTACGAGCAGTTCAAACATTTTGAAAGAGATCAAATAGAATAAAATGAAGAAAATACAGTAATAAAATAGTAAGAAATTAAAAAAAATTGAATTAAATTATAGAATGGGATACTTTCGTAGGGACAAGAGAATATTACATAAATTTTATATCTAATAAAGACGGTTCTTTGAGAGCAGTAAGGATACACCTCCGGACTCCATGATCTCGTCCAAGGTGTTGAGGAAGGGTCGCATTTGAAGGACGCTTTCGGGTGGGTTCTTGATGTTGCACATGTGGAGAAGAAGGAGACTAGGAACGTAGATGTCCTCTGGGACAGGAGCAGAACTCCAGCCAGGATCGCAGTCACAGAGTCCGGATCGCAGGTTCAGCTTCCCGTGGTGGCATCGAATGTTCGTGTTCTCCTAGAGTTCAACATTATAGTGTAAGTCCAAAAATTAGTAAATTCTAAGCAGCTCCTCGGGCAAGTGTGAAGAACGATAATTTATGTCTGTATTCGTGTGTTTGTAATTTCCTTGTTAAATGATAAGTTATGATTCAGAAGAAAAAAAGTCGTGAATGAATCATTGGCAGTATACTTAATTACGTTTTCGCTCTCCCTCCAAATCCGTTCGACCGTTTGGGCTAAACTTTAATATTTGAATTACATATACTAGTGGCTTCTGAATCCTTATACTAAATTTTGTGTCGATACATCGAAAGTTATTTGCGTCGAGCCCCACCTCCCCTTGGTTCCGCTGGAAATGTATAGCTGTCCTTATAGGGGTTAGAATTTACATATGAAATTTCGTGTCAATAGATTTTTTGCAACAGCAGTTATTAGAGTTTTTGTGTTAGGCCTTTCCACTAATCCCACGATCCCTTTGGCTGGCTGAAAATTCAATAGTAGTTCTTAGATGGTTCTGGATACATATATAAAATTTTGAGTCGATATATTCTCTCTATCGGGTGTTATCGTGTTCAGAGAGAGACAGCAATTTTATTTTTTCATTTTTGGAATCAGGAGGTCGGGAAACGTGAAATTCCATTGAAAACTCCGCATCAAACTTAAGAAAGTATAAGGGAAGTAAAAATAATCGAAAGGCTTATTAATTCATGAACACTCGTTTTGAAAACCCACCCTTCACCGAGATTCATATTGCTTTTTTAACCATTACTATAATTATTACATTTTAAACATAAATCTATAATTCCAAAATTATTCTTATTCTCCAAAAACATAATAAATTTTGCTCAAATAGATTTAGTTATTGTGACTCATGCCCGGGCTTTAACGAGGTCATATCGCCTATGAGAGCGCTCCTTAGTCGCTCTCATGTCATGAGCTCAGCTCTACAGTAGCCAAATTTGGGACTCCCAATGTAGAATCGGACTCACATACACCAGAGTGACGAAGAAGCGTGTGTATGATCTCGTATTTAGAGCCAGGAATTGAGTCACAACAACAAAAATTATTATTAACAATTAATTCCTAGATGCTTATACGTAATGAATTAAATCGTTGTCATTGTTTATAGGGAGTACAAAGTTTAACTAAGTTATTGTTTATTAATTGAGATAAACGACAAAATTGGATTAAGCGTGGCGAATAGTAAGCGCCAAAGTACAGCAATTCAATTCAAAATTTAAATAATGTTAAACTCGCTAATATAATGGTACACGAAAACCGGTTCAGAATTTTCATTATACTCACTATAACGAAACATAGACACTAGTTAATAAAACTTGCTTCTTTCTAAAAGCGCATCTTACTTGTGCATACTTACAAGACCGCTGGGCCAAGCATGGCACTTGTGGGTTTTATAGCCACCCGGTTGGGTGGGTGAAGTCCGTTTGGTCGTCAGAAACCGGACATCGTCTTCCGTGATTGGAACCTCCAAGTCCCTACACTCGTTGCAGGTCGGCAAGTAGGCCTGTAAAAAGAATTACAATCAACAAGGTTAACGTTTGTAACGTTGGCCAGGTGAAGCTTCTACTAACCACTCACAAAATATTGATCACTCGACTACAAATGGGCGGAGTTGGTTCTTTTCTCTTCAGAAGTTTTTCTTATACGAAGTAAAGAGATAGTTATATAATCGGTTCAAAATTCGATGCTAAGTTTCATGTTTTACAATCTCCTGATTCCAAAAATGAAAAAAAAAAAAAAAGGCTGTGTCACTGTGTGTGCGCTAGTGTTTGTTTGTGAACACGATAACTCCGGATAGAATAAAAGTATCGATACAAAATGTTATATGTGTATAAAGAGAACACCTATTGCGTTTCCGCTAAATAGGCCGAAGGGGAGGAGAGGATCAGAGGCGGCTCAACTCAAAAATCCCAATAACTGCCGATGTAATGAATGTATTGACATAACATTTTATATTTATTTGATTTTATTATTTATATTTAATTCAAAACTTCATAAGAATAGCACCTATTCCGTTTTCCGCGAAATCGGTCGAAAGGAAGGGAGAACCAGAGAAGGGGGTCCCGATGCAAATAGCGTAATAACTGGTGCTCATTAAAGACTTCTACCACCCCAGGAGACGAAACCTGAGTAGGCAAAATTTAGGATTCTCACAATAGTGTCAGGCTCATGTCCTCCAGAGCGACGAAAGAGCGATCTGGTAGTAGGGAATATGACTTTGTATTTAACCCCCGGGCATGAACCACAATAACTAACTAGCTCCAATCAAGAGTATAGTTCGTTAAATGCTTTTTAAGCGAAATTATTATGCGTTTTGCCAATAAACGCTGGCATATATAAATAATATTCAAAGTACCACATCCACGAGCTCCTTCGTAGGGTCTGCATAACAGGTGGGGTTGGGCACGCAGGTATTGAACTCGGCACTGAAGTAGTTCTTGTTCCCGTTGTACTTCATGTGACAGTTGACGGGGCGACAGTCATCTAGGGGATCTAGGTCCGGACCAGGGCAGGTCTTGCTCAAATCTTCGATCCTCTCAAATGCTAAATATGCAAAATAATATATTTATTGTAGAATATATCGCCAAGACATGTAAGCGGTTGAGAGAGATGTCTGAAGGAGGGTTGGAACAGCCAAAGTGGACTGCAACATTGCCAGTTGTCACCAGGAACAGATCCGAGACATCTGGCAACAATGCATCAAAGTTTCTCACCCAACTTAATTTCTTGCTTTTACTTTAGTACTTAGACTAAATAGCGAAAAAAAAAAGATGAAATAGATAAATAAATTAGTATTATAAAAATGACTGAAAATTTACTTGCCAAGCTATTCCTAGTCAGGGTAGTTATGCAATTTATCAGAAATTAAAATTCATGTTTTACGACCCAATGAAACCAAAAAATAGGGAAAAAATTATTTGTCTCCATGAGATTTTCAGAGTAGAGAGGATCAAACTGATATCCATAATAATTTGCCAATGTTTGTATTTATTTTTATTATTATTTTTTTAATTTAGTGCATGCTACTAACAGGTACAAAACCTAATAACATCTCGCTCAAATTACATTATGTGCATACATAAAAGAATTATTACAAAATAAAAATACAACTAATCCCTGGCAATGTAATTCCCCAGAACAAATTAATCAATCAAGTTTTCGCTCTACCTCCAAAAGCTATCGACCGTTTAGTCTAAAAAGTCTATAGTTGACTTACGTAGGGGCTTCTGAATCCTCATACTAAATTTGTGTCAATACATTACATTGTCTGTTATAAGAGTTTTCGAGTCGAGCCTCCCTTCTCTGGAATCACCCCCTTCCCTTTGTCTTTCACGGAAAATTAATAGGTGCTGTCCTTATAGGGTTTTGAGTTTAAATATCAAATTCCATGTTAATAAATTCATTACAACCGCAGTTATTAGGAGTTTGTCTGTTAAACCCTTTTCCTAATCTCCCCCTTTCCAATGACCGACAATGCCTTTATGGGGTTCTGGATACACATATAATATTTTGGGTTGATACATTTATTCTATCGGAAGTTATTGTGTTCACAAACATGAAGTATATAACACAAAAACTAATAACTGGCGATGTAATGAATATATCGAAACTACATTGTAGGTAGTATGAGGATTCGGAAACCCATAAGTGTAAGTAAACCATAGATTTTTAGACCAAATGGTCGATTTTTTTTTGGAGGAAGGGCAAAAACTTAATTAATTCGTTCTGGGGAAGTACATCGGTGATTCACCGATTTTTGTTTTAACTATGAAAGATACTTACAGCGCATACAAGACGGAACGATGCCATTGACGTAGTACGTATTGAAAGGAACGTTTACCTTCAACTCGTCGGTGAGATTGTAAGCGTCTTTGTACCATATGGCCACAACACACTCTCCTTGTCGGTTGTACGTGTACTGTAAAAAAATAACAAATTTATAATTTCTAATGTTAAAAACAATCCTTGCAATATGCAATAACATGTCAAACAGAAGATCCTTCAAAAAATAGTGTAAACAATAATTTTAAGATGTTTTTGTGACTAACGCGATTTAACTACGAGGTCATATCCGCCGCCAACTATTAGAGGAGTTTTCGCCACTCTGGTGGTAATGAGCCCGATTTTGGAAAGATTCACAATTAGAAATTTAATAAAGAACATTTCTGTTTTTTTTTTTGTCTTTTATTTATAAAGATACAGCTGTTTCTAGGGTGCAACGACCAGCAGCTATGATAGTATTGATA
The DNA here is from genome assembly GCA_963662175.1 of Aradus depressus. NCBI lineage: Eukaryota > Metazoa > Arthropoda > Insecta > Hemiptera > Aradidae > Aradus > Aradus depressus. The sequence continues at coordinate 41,443,250 of OY759214.1, forward strand.
TGTTGGCGTGAAGGACATGTGAGAGGAAGGCCACCCAGTGGTAGGTCCTCGTGACGAAAATGTATTCAATTATTAGGACAAGAAAAGAAAAAAAATATAATAAAATAAAATAAATAAGTAAATAGGAATTGAAAGACAATTTTGATGGATGGGTAAGAAAGATGATAAAAGTAAAGGAAAATTATGTAAAAAAAATTTAAGAACGAATACGATTCAAGGTGGCAGTAAGTCGCGGTTCCATCTTCTCTTCAACCTTCTTGGGGGGTTTTGTGGTAAGTGTTGTGAAGATAAAGTACGTATTTCTGGGTTTGTATGTGTGTAAAGTTTCTAAAAAACCGTATGTAAATAGTTTGTATTGTGTCGGGTACTGTGTGCATCATAAGATCGTTATTAAGTGTTCTGTTGTTTATGTATGGTGGGCACTGTGTTATCAGTCTAAGGGTTTTTGACTGAAACGCCTGAATTCGTTTGATGTTGGTGGTATGAACCAATTTTTCGATAGGACTAACCGTTTTCGTAAATCAAGCAAACATCTAAACTATAGGTTTCAAATTGACTATCATTTCAAGTTTTTAGCTACAATCTTTTCTGACTGTTCAGCTGATAGCACTAAATGTACTCTAAAAAACAATTATTTTCCCTTTTTGCGGCTTTCATTGAATAAATATGAGATTTTAAAATTGCTGCGCGTTTTGTTGTGACACGCACGACGATGCGTTTGCTATAATCTCATACTTCGCCGATTGACAGCAATCGCTGGAGTCCAAACTTTAAGAAAGCGTAATTTGAATCCCAATAACGTTCGACTGGGAACTGAAGCTTTCTTTATCCTTGTCTTGAATATAATGTTTGTCTGTGGTGGAGTTGTCGTTATATATTATAATTTTTCTTTTATTAGGTACATTACATCGCACTTTTCTGGGGGGGGGGGGGGGGGGCACCGGACATTCTGGGGGGCCATGCCCACCCCTGCCTAGCTACGGTTACAAGTTCATCTATAGTGATCTTAGTAAGTTATATATGTTTATTAGGTTTCTCTAAAAACGCTTCTAATTGGACCAAATGCCCGTAGCGTGCGGACCAGGACGGAGGTCTCCAAGAGCCCCAACTCCGCCCTATTGGCGGTAGCCACAGAGAGTTGCCACCAAGAAACCCTAATACAGGGTTAGCTTGCTCAGGTAGGCCTCCCAAAACGACCCATGTCAGTTGTCTCCACCGCAAATTGCCTACTATACAACATCTGCCGCCTCGCCTCGCTCGCTTCCAAACTTATGTTTACTTCTCAACTAGACTGTTGGAAACTTACACTTAGGTTTCTTTAATGTACGCTGCGAGAAATTATTTCAGTAATCAGTGATCATTAAAATAAACTAATTTAATTTCATAAGAAATTCTACACATAGTAATATTTATTGCTATAGTAATTGCAATACAATCGCAATTAGAAAATCCGGACTAATTTTGGAAATATTAAATTATTTTACGGCTTACTTATTGATTAAAAACATTAAATTAAAAATTGTTCATTCATTTTTTTTTACTGTAACCACGGTGGGGAGGGCTATTTTTTTTGAGGGGGGGGGGGGGGGGGGGGGGGGCTTGGCTCATTTGGACTTAAACTCCAAGTCTTTAACTGTAATAGAGGCCGAGATTCCTACACATGCTCTAATGAAACCTGAAGATCTTGGAAACGGCATGCCGGATTTCCATCGAACATGGCTAAAAACCATCTCGCAAATACCAACTTTTGAAACAAAAAAACCGCTTTGAAATTGGTTCAGCTGTCTTGGAGCTACGATGCCACAGGGAAAGACACACACACAAACACACAGAGAAAGCCTTCAAACTTATAACACCCCTCCTTTTGTATCGGGGGTTAAAAATTGTTGAATTCAGAACGAATTTTCATAACTCTAAGCTGAAATAGCTAATAACCACGTGTGGCATCAGTAATGTAAGGCGACGAAGTAAAGACGCCGTCACAGCTAGAGCCTGTTACGATAATTCTACGGAAAAACTCACCTATTTCCTCAACAACTTAATTCAGGTGCGTATTGGCATTGTTGCGCATGAAATACATCCGTTCGCCTTTTCGTCACATTTCCATGAGATTACTATAGTACCTACTATTTATTTTTTTTTTTTTTAAATACAATCTATAGTATGACGTCTAAAATCCGGGTGCAAACATGTTTTTCCATAATTTTTTTCGGTGTAGCATTCATGATTTGTCATGCGGAGTTAGTAGGGAAAATTTGTTCCATATCTATAATTTCATAATATTTATTGCTATACATTGTAATTACAATACAATCAAAATTATTAAAAAAAAAAAAATATATATATATATATATATATATACATAGGTATATTTTATTTATTTATTTTTGTATATTTTTTAATTATGGGATTTGTTTTATATAGGATCTTCTCCGTCATCGTACTCCTTCATACATTTATTGTTTATATATAATGACAATAGTGTAATAATTAATTTTTCTTACATTTATAACGGCAATCATATTTCCCTCTAGTAAACCATTCTCATGCTTTATAAACAGTGAATTTAAAAAAAATTTACACACCTGTTTTCACTTCAAAATTATTAATTTTAAAATAAATTACGTATCAAAACTTTATCGGTAACGCGCTTGCCTACTTTGCTCAAGAAAGTGGGTTTGAACCAGCCGAGGCCCTGATTTTTTTATCTGGGAGTTTAAAAAAAAAATCGCGAGCACACCATCCATCGAAGGAGACCTTAAATCGCTGTCAACTGTGCGATCTCAGGTATTCGTTAAAGACTTTACCTGGGTAGGTAACATTTAGGACTCCCATAGTAGAGTCGTAGTAGTCGCTATGTCCTGATAGTTACGAACATGAGTCAAGAACAACAATAAGTAATCGGTATGAGATAATAATTGGAAACATACATTTTTTATAGATACAATTAGATATAAAAAAATACAAGAACTCAGGGACAGAAAATTATTTCTAATTATCTATCTCAAAGACGAATATTTAAAAAATAATTTCAAATAAATTGGTTCTTACTAATATAACCCTATATTACCTTGGGTACAATAACAATCAACAATATTAAAACTGGTAATTGCTTACGAGGAAAACATATCTATTAAAAAATGTCAAAGTGGAAAAAAAAAACTTGAATTACAAAACATAAAAAATTAAGTCTAGATCTTAAAATATATAAATAAAATAATTATCTGATTTCAACGCACTGGTATTAAATAAATAATAGAGTAATAAAGATAAAGTAAATTTTACTTCCATTTTTTTTACTGTTTCCAGCGTATTATTCAGGAATTAACATCTGAAAATGACACTCTTGTGTCGGTAGATACTTTACAGTATCTTTACTGTAAAGTATCTACCGATAAAGAGTGGCTATGGCTCCAAAGTACTTACCAATCTGGTGGAGCAAAATGAACTGATTTTCATCATTTCAAATTAAATTTACATATTTCTTTATAATTTGAGGCCTAAGACTCAAAGATTTTGCTGTAAAAACAAAAATTTTGACATTCTGTTCTTTGCAACTTGCATAAAAAAATGTAGCTATTGTCAAAGTTAAAAAAAAAAAATTATGGAACAATTTTGCTATTTTTTTCTAAAAAATGTATCTTCAATTTGTATAGGGCCTCTTCAAATTGTGGTACATAGGCCCCGCAAAACGTGGCTCAGTGCCCCCAAAACTGTAGATCCACCCACTGATGACTGATCCACAGTAGAAGACACAGAGTGGTGAACAGAGCAGCCAACCGAAACAGAGTTCCGCTCCTTCACCAAAATAATCACATCCCATCTTGTTCTCTATACCTTCCTTTCTAATGGAATTCTGTTTACACAATCCAAACAGTCATGACAGAAGACGTTTTAGATTTAATCTAAAAACAGGGGTCACAAATCTGTTTGCACTTATAACAATAATATTTAACTCCGTTAAACCATAACATGGTAACAAGGTACATCATAAACATGTAAACATCAAGCTTATAAATTGGATACGTAAACAATTATTAAATCTTGGAGACGGAGAAATATTTCATTAATAACAACAATAATAGTAAAACATAAAATAGAAAAATAAAATTTAAATAAAGAGAAAATAAATGAGTATATATTTATTTTCTCTTTATTTAAATTTTATTTTTCTATTTTATGTTTTACTATTAGAAAAATAAAATTTAAATAAAGAGAAAATAAATATGTACTCATTTATTTTCTCTTTATTTAAATTTTATTTTTCTATTTTATGTTTTATGAGTATAGCGTGCTTCACTTCTGAGCTCAAGGTCGTGGGTTCGTAGCCCGACCGAGGCCCTTAGTTTATTTTATCTGGGAGGTAAAATAAACTTAAGCACGCCGTCCTTCGGATGGGACGTTAAGCGATGGTCCCGAGCCTGTACGATGTCAGGTACTCGTTAAAGACCCCTACCCTAGATGAATAAAAATTTAGGGTAGGCAACATTTAGGACTCCCACAGTAGAGTCGGGCTCATGTCCACCAGAGTGACGAAAGAGCGCTCTGGCAGTAGGCGATATGACCTCGTAGTTAAAGCCTGGGCATGAGTCATAAAACCTAACCTAATCTAAATGAGTATAAAAAAATACTAAGTAATAAATACTTTATAGTTAAGAGAGAAGTAGAAGTACTTTACTGTTTTTAATAGGTAATAATTTAAATTATAATAAATATGTTTAATAATTCCTCCAGAAGTGCCTTTACCACGACGACATTCGTATGTCCCTTTCTCAGGTCAAAAAAATTAAAAGAAAAAAAATTATTAACACATGTTCAGGGAACACTGAAACGTGAAAATTCGTGGAAAATTCATCTTGGATTTTCGCACGATTACAATACTTATACTATAAGTATAAAAAAGAAACAAGAAATATAAGGAAGAGCACGGTAAGGGAGTGATTCCTATGTATTTGAAAAAATACAAAAAAAATATATATATAATGAAATAAAATATATATAACGAAATAAAACATCTGTGTTTCTTCTCTGAAAACAGTAGGTAAACAACATGTAAACCAGAGAAGCCGGAGAAACACAGATATTTTATTTATTTATGTTTTATTTCATTAGATTTTTTTTGTATTTTTTACAGATAGATACATATGTAGTATCTTATCCCTTAACGTACTCCTCCCTATATTTCTTGTTACTTTCTTATAACTACCTACTGTTAGGTCATAAAAATGTTTACTTCACGATAGCTTAAAATTAGATATTTAGTTATTAAATCCTAGAGTCGGAAACACATGTGATTAGTAATAACAATAATAGCAAAAATAAAATAAAATAAATAAATAGAAAATAAATAGGTATATAAATAATACTAATAAATGCATTAGATACAATTATTGATTGTATTTTAAATTATGATAAATATTTTTATAGTTCTCTTCTAGAAGTGTCTTCTTTCAGGGCGATATTTCGGGATTCCACAGAATGTGGAAAATATACAAAAGAAGGAGCAAATATAATAGCACATATACAATAACATTTAATGTTATTGCATCCATTTTGTCGTTTATTTTCATATTTATATTGTATTGTAAAATAACCACCCTTTACGGGGTTGGTTGTGGTGACCGCCATCTGTTACCTGTAAGTAGCTATTTCATCCCCATTAACCATTGCAGACATAATAATATATTTACTAAACATACACCCGAGGCGAGTAATGATACCTCTAACATTAACACCTAACGCCACCACTCCATATGGGAAAATTTAACAACTAAAACTTATATATACAAAAAATATGTGAATAATAACGAAATATAAATACAAAAAAGTCGTCGGCTATGTACCTCCCCAGCACGAATTAATCAATTAAGTTTTCGCTCTCCCTCCAAAGTCAATAGTGTTAAGGCTAAAACTCAATATTTGACTTACATACTAGTATCTGAATTTTGTGTCGATATATCTATTACATCGGCAGTTATATTTGACACGAGCCCCCCTTCTATTCGACCAATTTTGCGGAAAATTAACAGGTGCTTTATGGATTTTTTAATTTAAATATAAAATTTCATGTCTGTACACTCGTTACATCGGCAGTTAAGAGGATTTTTGAGTTCAGCCCTACCTCTGAGCCCCCCCTCCCCTTCGGCTAATTTCTTCAAAAATCAGGAGGTCGGAAAACATGAAACTCCGTTGAAAATTCCGCAACAAATTATTGACCGATTACATAACTTACTGTTTCTTTCCGCAGGCGATTGGTGTTGGGTAGAAATACGAATAACAGATATTACAAAAATATATTCCAACAAGTTGGTAACCCAGCTGAGGGTCTTAGGTCCTTCGGATGGGACGTTAAGCTATGGTCCAGAGCCTGAGCGATGTCAGGTACTCGTTAAAAGACCCCACCCTAGGTGAATAAATAAACATAGGTAGGCAACATTTAATACTCCCACAGTAGTCAGGCTCATGTCCTGGTAGTAGGCGATACGACCTCATAGTTAAAGGTGATCTAACCGATCGTCTGCGAAAGGAAAGGATTTATATATAGATGGCGCCGGTAGCTCAGTGGTATGCGTGCTTGACTTCTGAGCTCAAGAACGTGGGTTCGTAACTCGACTGAGGCCCTTGGTTTATTTTATCTGGGAGGTAAAATAAACTTAAGCATGCCGTCCTTCGTTAAGTGATGGTCCCGAGCCTGTACAATGTCAGCTACTCGTTAAAGACCCCTACGCAGGAATAAAAATTTAGGGTAGATAAAATTTAGGACTCCCACAGTAGAGTCAGACTCATGTCCACCAGAGTAACGAAAGAGCGCTCTGGTAGTAGGCGATATAACCTCGTAATTATAGCCCGGGCATGAGTCATAAAACCTAACCTAACCTACTATTGAAATATAAGGTAACTTTTTAACAGTGGTTGATATAATGCATTTTCATCGGAATAAGAAAGATGCACCACATTTTTGAGGCTTTTCAGGGAACATTGTTGGTTACTTTTTTCCGGCACTTATTCCAGAGGAGTTTCTAACGTGGTTAGACAATAAATCGGGATATTTCCCACATCCCTTCTTCGGGTCATAATATATTTTAAATCTAGTAAAGACGTTGGCAAATTGATCGAAGCGCCTTTGCCCAGCCTAGAAAAGAAGGAATTAAATTTCAGTGGCAAAATTTGCAGCTGCTTGAAGGTTGGTTATCGGGTAAAAAATGTTGGTTAGTTACTATGACTCATGACCGGGCTTTTAACTACAAGGTCATAACGCCTACTATCAGAGCGCTCTTCGTAAATTTCATTCAGACTCATGTCCACCAGAGTGATGAAAGAGCGCTCTGGTAGTAGGCGATATGTGCTCGAAGCCTCTTTCTTTATTCTTGAACTGAATAAATTATTGTGAAGGAAACAATCGTCATGCAATATACTTTATCCGTTGAATCCTGATTGAGGAAGACTCGTATACATTGAAAGATATCCATTGCTCTTCGTTTGCACAATTTCCTTTTGAAAAATGCGCAAAAAAAACTTTCGACAAAAGATTAAGAAGACAGTCTGTTGTAGCTCCAAGCTTAGTCATTATAAAACACATTAAAAAAAAAAGAATATAAAATAAAAAAAAGAGGGTCTGTATTTTAAATTCAAATATAATAGTGTAAGAGTTGTGTGAGTGCTAATTTTGGTGTAAGAGCTATGATTAGAGGAGCTTGCGTGATGGCGGCCCTCTCTCCCATTGGCTAGGCCCTCCGGCCAATCCCCACTCTTCTACCATTATCCCTAATTCACCCCTCCCCTCCCCACCCAGCGCAAATTACACCCGGATAATCACTCCTATACCCTACATTGAGAGGAGGGGGGCTATTTTCTACGTTTTTTTTAAACCTTCAGCTTCCTTAACCCAAAAAAAATTGTGTTTTATTTTATTTTTATCTTTATTTATGTCCCCCCCTCCACTCACAGGTATAAGTAGGTAGATATGAGTTCCAGGTAAGCAATTATGATTTTCAAAGTCCGATTAAGTTAATTGTCTCAATTGGGTTGGTTAAAGTTAACTAGAGCAAAACATCAGATAAGTATTACTTTACGAACAATTTTAATAACTTCTGTTTCTAGGGCAGGTTAAGTGGATACCATTCTGTTTCTGTTTTTTGATCACCTAAAACATGGTTTCTCACAAAGATTATCCGCTCATACATTGCCTGAGAAAATAATTATCAATCGCCTTACGTCAGTGAACAATTTGCGAGTTTTAAAAGTAACAGATTTATTAGATAGTAGATATTTTTTTAGATACTTAATTTCTTTAAAATTAGATGTCATTTTCTGCTGGAGAAGAAGGGCATAACTATATACTTATTGTATATATTCTCGATCAAAAAATGAAAGCTGAACCTCAGTCATTTTTTTTTTTTTAGAGAGGATGCGGCGGTGTTAAATTCTATTTTTTCTCCAGAAAGTGGTAGCAGACTGGAAAAATGTTCTCCCATCGTCTACCTCTACTTATATTCTAAGTTTCATCAAAGTCGACCATTTGGAAGGTGGCGGAAATGTGTTTTGAAAAGCTCAGGTCTCAGAAAGCAGTCATTTTACTTAGAAGGCTCTTCGTTTACTGCACTAAATGTTAAGTGTAACTCTATTTCACTGTATAATTGTTTTAAAAATCTATTATAAATATAAAAAGATATTAAAAAAATTGGAATATCCAGTCTTTTTAAAAAAAAAAAAAAAAAAAGGTTTTCTTCTTATCAACAAGAAAATCGACATTCCATCAGGTGCAGAATCGATTAGACGATAAAGCCTCTACTAGATACAAGATATTTGTGAACTGAAGAAAGAACGAGAAGTCTCCCGAAATATTCTCAAACCACAACAAGATGAAGAGACTTCTGGAAGAAAAGAGAAAGTAGTAGCCAACAATAATATATATATATATATATATATATATATATATATATATATATATATATATATATATATATACCTATTGTAATAATTTATTTATTTATAACTGCAATGAAGTTTTTTATTACAGTAAACAAACCACCAAAGCTATTCTCCAGTTTCTTCATATTCTATGATTGTTTAAATCGATCAATTATTACTTTATTGTCATAATAAATACATATATACAATCTATTTATTTTATATATATATATATATATATATATATATATATATATATCAAATAAAGGGTAGATTATGAAGGGTTAAGACTCAATATATATATATTTTTTAATAGTTATTTACTTCTTGCTCTATCCCACCTCATCTAATCCAAAATGATTTCCTCAATTAATTTTTGAAGGGAATATCTTCAATGAAAAAGCCTCGGACTTCCAAAATTGTAGATCCGCTATTGTTAAAAAATATCGTCAAAGTGCATGACAACCGGATATCCAGCGCATTAAAAACGTTTCGAAACTATACAAGAATATATACAAAATTTCGTTATTTACCATATTAGCGGGGAACTAATAAAAACAACTACAAATAATCCCACTGTAATTTACTACTATTTACAAATATGTAATCAAGTAAGCTTACCATATTCGGATATAGAAGTGAGGCGTTCTTCGTTGTATTCGGCATTAAACGGCCCAAATGTCCACCAATGAGGCGCATGGACTGCAATCATTGTCGTACATAATTAATATTTTAGGACCGTACGTAGCTCATTGTGAATGAATAAATACTTTATTAAAACATGAACATGATATTTTGATATATCGTATACAAATATACTGGCAATGGTTAGGGCCGTCTGTCAGGAGAGAGGATCTTCATAAAATAGTTTAAACATTAAGTATATGAATTAATAAAAAAAAGAATAGGAAAATAGAAGTCAATATTAATTTCATGTACAATTGTACCAAAAAGATATATAATAAATTAAATTCAATTAAAATAATAACAACACATATAAGCAGCAAATAGAAATAACAATAGTTATATGGAGCAAAAAACAAGAAACAACAATGTAATAAAACAAATTTCATTCTCATGAACGAGAAAGAATGAAAAACGTAACTCATTGTATAACAGGGTTCACAAGGAAATGTAATTAAAAACGTTTTTTAGCTGAAAATTCATAAGACTGAATAAATACTAACTCTCCTCTATATGAAGAGCTAACATTGAAAACTATATCATGAATTTTATGGCAGAAGGGGCCCAAATGTCCTTCAATGAAGCGCATTAACAGCAATCATTGTCGTTACAAAATTAATATTTTAGGACTGTGTAGGGGGACGAGGGAACTGTAAAATTACGGGTTTTTTGTTTTTTTTTAGCGAAAATTACATTTATTTGCACAAAACGGTTGGAATATCGAGACTGGTAGATGAACACGGTCCCAAGCTATACGAAGAGCTAACACTCAAAATGGTTTTGTCACAAAATATTGGTATGGAGAACCATAACATGAATGAAAACTGACATTATTACAGAGATATTGTGAAAATAATTCAAATGAACTTGAATGAAATAAAACTAGTTTATTTGTGGTATTGTCTAGTTTCACAGAATATATTATACATGGGAGTACTTTCGGTAGTTCTACCATCCTCAGCCAAAAGTATAAGAGTTAGTCTTATCTCTTATAGGAATAGATAATTAAAATACACAATTTCTTTGTCAAACTTCACTATATATCCTCAAATACTCAACTAGTTTCGCCGTGTTAAGGCATTATCAAGAGTCACTTATAAACTGATAATGCCTTAACACGGCGAAACTAGTTGAGTTTGAGTGAAGTTTGACAAAGAAGTTGTGTATTTTAATTATCTATTCCTATAATGGAGCTTCACAAAGTAAATCTGGAAACCATAAATTATTTATTATCTCTTATACTTTTGGCTGAGAATGGTAGAAATACCGAAAGTACTCCCGTGTATATATATTCTGTGAAATTAGACAATACCACAAATAAACAAGTTTTATTTCATTCAAGTACATAACAGGAATGGGATTGTTCCAAAATTAAATTTCATTGCATACGTTTCCACAACTACTGATCCCATTGGCATCAAAATCAATAGGTCATCAATAAGTCCTCATCGAGAACATAAACAAAAATTTTTTTAATTTTTAGTCACATGCAGAGCCGCCCTGCGGAAAACCTAAAGGTTTGTTGGTTCTAGTTATAAATTAAAGTGTATGATTACTGAAAAACTTTCAATAATTTACTTATTTTATAAATTTCCATTCAGAACAAGTTGTGTCGACATTTTGTTCTATTCAAACAATGATATGTTCACTAATTACATTCAGAACGTTTTGTCCAAATTAAATTTATCTTTCTTTCATATTTTAAGATTATATCCCGAGGGCGCCGGTAGCTCAGTGGTATGCGTGCTTGACTTCTGAGCTCAAGGTCGTGGGTTCGTAGCCCGACCGAGGCCCTTAGTTTATTTTATCTGGGAGGTAAAATAAACTTAAGCACGCCGTCCTTCGGATGGGACGTTAAGCGATGGTCCCGAGCCTGTACGATGTCAGGTACTCGTTAAAGACCCCTACCCTAGATGAATAAAAATTTAGGGTAGGCAAAATTTAGGACTCCCACAGTAGAGTCGGGCTCATGTCCACCAGAGTGACGAAAGAGCGCTCTGGTAGTAGGCGATATGACCTCGTAGTTAAAGCCCGGGCATGAGTCATAAAACCTAAGATTATATCTATTATTAGAAAGGGAGCCATGGTGGCCGTGCGGGCTAGAGCGTAGGGCTTTGTTCGCATGGTCTCACCATGGTTTGCGGGTTCAAATCCCGTCCGGGAGTGAGTTTTATTTCGAAGATAGAACTCCCTCCCGGGGCCATGGATGTCGTAAATAATTATATAACACGTGGCTAATAATATGCATCGAACATAAGGCCAAAAAAAAAAAAAAAAAAAAAAATATGTGAAAAATATATTGTACCTGAAACACAAAACAAACGGGAGTTACAAGTTTTTTGTTTTTTTTTCAGAAGTAATGTTGTGGCGAAACGCGATTTACAACAGCCAGCGGAGGCTATGCATCGAACATAAGGCCAAAAAAAAAAAAAAAAAAAAAAATATGTGAAAAATATATTGTACCTGAAACACAAAACAAACGGGAGTTACAAGTTTTTTGTTTTTTTTTCAGAAGTAATGTTGTGGCGAAACGCGATTTACAACAGCCAGCGGAGGCTATCTCATCTGCTGACACCTCATTCCTTCCCTATCTATAAATATGGGAACTCATCAGTTCCAGACAGTTTATTCAGAGTCACTTCGGAGTTAGTTCATATACAGTTATTATTTTCATTTCTTTAGCTTTAAGATTAAACTGTAATTGTTCAATAAAGTGTTAAATTAACTTAAATTTACTTTTTAAAAAGTCTGAAGTGCGATCCCATGTTTGATGAACCTTCTTGGTTATTTACACAGAATTTAGGACTCTGTTTTAATATTCGCTTATAAACCTAAATTATTGTCTAGGCCGCAAATTCAATTAGTTTGACCCTTATATATTACTAAAGCCAAATTTAAATGATAAATCCAATTTTCTAATATAAATTTTATATCGCGTAAGTACGCCTCGGAGAACCATGCGCCTCCGGCAAGTGCCCGGTCAACTTACATAAAAAACGGGGCTTGAGTGCGTAGAATGGAAGTTTTATGTAAATTTGCTTTTATTATACAAATTTCTAACAACAATCAGGCAATAATGATTATACCTGTAAGCTAGCCAATCTTCTAAAATGGTTCCGCCCGTTCTGCCAAAGAATATAGCAGTTTTGAACCGAATTTTGAAGTAAGTATATAATTATTGGTTTATAATTAGAACAGGATAATTTTGTTAATTTAAGAGAATTATAAGTAACGGTTTATCTTTTTCTGTCGGACAATTATATTATAGCCCTGAGATAGCGTTCTTGCCTACTGAGCTCAAGAAACGCAGCCGAGGCCCTTAGGTTTTTTATTTAAGAAGTAAAGAAAACTCTTTGAGCACTCCGTCCTTCGGATAGGACATTAAGCGTTGTTCCCGATTCTATACGATGTCAGATACTCGTTAAGGACTCCTATCCTAATGTGAAGATAGCTGATGTAGTAAGGAGTGATATTTTACAGGTTGTAAAATAAAAATATAGTTGGCCTCCGATTTTATTAATTTATTTTATGCCAGCTGGCTTTCGAGGTTGCCCTTATCATCAGACAGACTGACATAACAGTTCAAAAAATAAATCAAAAATTAAAAAATGACAATTAAAATTTCATTGATGAGGACAGATACATTATTCCTATTCACCATCTGAGTCACAACTGGTCCCTCAAGCCAAAAATCAAGTCATAAAAGAATAATTTCATTTAATAATAATAATTTGCAAGGATGCTCGATATTTCGAACTGAAAATACAAGAATGTACATTAACTATTTTTTCGTAGAGAGCAACATGAAACCGTAGAAAGCCACACCGGGAGTGAATATCATATTCACTCGAAGGGGAAATAGACACGTTTTCCTGTCAAAGGTATGTAATACGTTTTTGGCACCATGTCAAAATCAAAAACTTCTGAAATACTGAAATCTCTAGTAAATAAAGTTTTCTTACTGTGCAGTCAAGTTCCTCTGGGGTGATCTGCTCGCAACATTCAACTATTCTTGTGACCACACTCAGTGCGACGTGACCCAGGTTTCTTACAGTAACATCTACACAAACAGAGGTTATTATTGATTAACCTTTGGTTATTTGGGTCCTTATTAGTTAATTAAAATAACTTCTTTATCTGGGAAAGGTGTGCCTCGTCCTTCGACGTTAAATGACGCTCTTGCGCGGCGAGTTGATTCACCTGATCACCCCTCGCAACTCCCGGTGTGTTTTTTGGGGTGGCCGCCTCCACTGGTTAGTTAAACAAGAAGTATTTACAACAATAGTTAGAGGGCGCTGGTAGCCTATGGAGCTCAAGATCGCGGATTCAAAACCCGACCGAGGCTCTATCTGAGAGGTGACAACACCTGGAGCAACGCCATCTTTCAGATTGGACGTGAAGCGATGATCCCGAGCCTGTGTGATATCAGGTGCTCGTTAAAGACCCCTGTGCTAAATGAATAACTCTGGGAAGGCAATTTTTCGCTCTCCCACAGTTGAGTAGTAGGCAATATGGTCTAATAGTTGAAGCCAGGGCATGAGACACATACAACAATTAAACGGTATACAAAATAATTTCGGGGTTAGCCGAAGGACCTCCAAAAGAACCCCACAATAAATCTCTAGTTATCTGGTCTCTGCCTGACTTCTTCCTCTTCCGTGATAAGATTGCGTGATGGACACTTTCTGACTGACAGTGATGTCAGCAAGAGTCTGAAAAATGAGTCAAGAGTAAAAGGTTGAAATACCGCTATCCGAAAAAACTTTTTTTATTCTTTTCTGAACCCGACCAAATTTTGGTCCATTAATATATTCTGGTTTTGTACGGATGTTCCAGCAATGAACAACTTTCTTTTTTGTTATTCTGGTTATTCTAGATTAACGTTCCTGCTGCGAACAAGAAATAATTGATAAATGAGTTTCGCTTATAGCTCTAAACTTTACAATGCATCAAATGTATTTCAACATCTAACATGTATTCTGAAGGTCATAAATAAAGGTAGTAGGTACCTAAACACTTTTTTCCTAAAATAAGAATAGTGTAGCTAATTTTTAAAACGTTTGTAAAAAAAAATAGGTGAATCATCGACTATGTACTTCCCCAGCAAGAATTAATCAATTACATTTTCGCTCTCCCACAAAGCTAATCGAGACCGTTTGGGCTAAAAACTCAAAATTTGAATTACATAATGGCTTCTGAATTCTCATACCAAATGTTGTGTCGATACATTTATTACATCGGCAGTTATTAGGGTAGTTGAGTCGAGCCCTCATTCTCTAGTACTTTACCTTCCTTTCGACTGATTTTGCGTAAAATTAAAATGCCATATGAAGTTTTGAATTTAAATATAAAATCATGTCGACACATTTATGACATTCTTTAATTGAATATACATATGAAATTTTTTGTCAATACAATCAGTACAACGGCAGTTATTAGAGTTTTTGTGTTAAGCTTTCCTCTTAACCACCCTCTTTCCTTCGACCGATGCGGCTGAAAATCAATAGGTGTCGTCCTTAGAGGTTTCTGAATTCACGTATGAAATTCTTCAGCTTCGGATGAACACAGACTCTGATAATCGGCACTGTACTGTACGTACGAAAAGTATTGAATCCACTGCCCCCTTCAAAAAATAATAATTAGAAAGTCAGTTCTTTAAAGTAAAATTAGTGCACAATTAAATGCAGTTTAATCATTAATAGACGAAAGCAATATAAAAAATTGTTAACCATATATGTACTTCATATCATCTAACAATAATAATTAAGAGATGGTTGTATATAATTTGTAAATATCATTGAGAAATAGAAATGGAATGAAGGAGAAGTCGGATGAATAACTTAATGATTAATTATATGTGATTAATAATTCAAATGAAGGATCTCTCTTATACAATGTTGAACTGGAGAACTGGCTCATTCGGTTTCATGGGGCTGGATTGGCTAATGAGGGCCACACCCTCCAAAGGGGGCTCAATTTCTGCGAAAAATCGTTTTAAAAAACGGTTCAGAATAACTGTAATATAAGAGACCCACAAAAAAAAAAAAAATAGTCGGTGAATAACGGACAATGTACTTCCCCAGTACAACTAATGCATTAAGTTTTCGCTCTCCCTCCAAAACCAATCGACCGTTTGGGCTAAAAATTATTAGTTGACTTACATACAATCCTTATACTAAGTTATGTTTTGATACATTCATTACATCGGCAGTTATTACGAGTTTTTGAGCGGAGTACAGTGATGCCTTCGGACGACTATGACGATAACACTACGTAAAAAAAATGTATTTATGTTTACTTTTTATGTTTAGTGTATGAAAATAATGTGCTGAACGCGAACATGCCATTCATTTTTTCAGATGTCGACTCTTTTCGATATTTTAACGGTTTTTTAATAATTTCTAATTTACCCCTTTTTCTAACAATAGTATTTGTACGTAATCACCAGTAGATGGCTCTAACGTGGTGTTCCAACTCCATTAATATAAAGCTGGAAGGCTTCAATATATCGACTTCTGTAACAAACTCTGAAAAAATAAAGAGCTAGAGTATAAGACATAAGACAATTGTTTTGAAAATTCGCGGAGCCTGCATAAATGTCTAAGCGTCAACTTCGATCGCATATATTTCAATTTCCTAAACTCAGATCTGAAATTTGAATCGTGAGAACCTCATTTAAACGGACATAACTTTTCAAGCATTTCCGGATGAGTGATCACTTCCAAATATTTATAGGTTATATTGAATATCCTTTTCCTTTTGTCGTATATTATAATATATTATATATGCCAATGATGAGAATCTTAAATTTTGAAAGCCGGCCAATTTCTAATTTTAATAGAATTTATGGAATACAATATCTTAAGTCAGTTTGCTGAGTGCGAACCTTTCTTATATATCAGGTAAGGAAAAGGTTGAAGTTTCAACCAGGAATTTATATGTTCTGAAATATTAATTAAAATGTATAAAACATCGATGTTGATTTCATATTTGGAATCAAGAGGTCAGAAAACATGAAATTTCGTTGAAAACTCTGGATCGAATTTTTCTTACTACTTCTATCTTTGTATAGCTGAGGAAGTAAAAAAAAACTAAAAATAATAATAATAATATGCTGAAGGAGCTCTTGAGCTCTAAGTACTGTTATTTGATATATTTTGTTTCAATAATAAGTGAGCGAGTAACATAATGTTGTCGGTCAGTTCAGAGAGTCTGTTAATTACATAGTTCATAATAATAGTTGGAGCATCGGTCAGTCCGCCTATTGTCCATGTTCAGTGTCACTTGTCACCACAACCAGACCAGGAAAATATACAAATGTCATTCGAGGCGTGTCACGGCAAAACCGATAAATTTTTACAATGTATTTAAAAAAAAAAAATGGTGTTATTTATTTTTTAGAATTATGTTATTTAGGCGAGTTTGGTTATTTAAATTCTTCTAGGGAACACTCTTGTTTATTTTTGTTCTAGCTTTTTTAGGAAGCTGAAAATCTCGAAATTTTGCTTGGATTTATCTGGTTTTGATCCTATACAGATATCGCTCCGTTGATAGAAAAGTGACACAAGTCAAAAATGACATTACAAAAATGTTTTGCAATAATTGATCATGATGAACCCAAGAAACCAATATTTTTATGTGCAAAAACGACACAACTGTAATTTTACAGTTTTGTCACCAGAGAGCAGAAGTGTCGCTTTACTATTTACCGAGATCACAATACTGTTTTATAGAAAAACGCCAGTTGTGAGTTAGGATGATTTTTGATTTGTGTCACTTTTCTATCAAAGGAACGATACGTTATTTTTGTTCCCCATTTGAGTCACAACACGTGACACGTATTCGTGTCAATACATTCATTCTATCGGGAGTTATCATCGTCACAGATACACACATACAGACAACTTTTTTTTATTTTTGGAATCAGGATGTTGGAAAATATGCAATTCCGTTGAAACTCTGCATAGAATTTCTAAGCCATAACATAATTTTCTCTATAATTCGTATGCGTGTGTCTGTGAACACGATAAGTCCCAATGGAATGAATATCTCAACACAAAATTTCATATGTGTATCCAGAACTTCATGAGGACAACTACTGTCCAAAGGGAAGTGGACATAACACAGAAACCCCAATAACTGCCGAAGTAATGAATGTATTGACCCAAAATTTTGTATGTAAATCCAAAACCCAATAGGGACGATACATAGCAATTTCAAAGAGAAGTTGGTGATCAGAGGAGGTAATAACTCAATAATAACGCTCGATGTATCAACATGAAATTTAGTATAATGATTCAAAAGTCCTTGGATAAAACATCTATTAATTTTCATATTGATAAATCGGGTTCAGAGGAAAAGCGAAAATTTAGTTAATTAATTCGACCTGAAGGAAATACATTGCCTTTTCTATTTTTACAGGAATACGTAGACAGATATATTGAGAGGACTGGTGTGTACAACTAGGGACCTAAGCATCCAATGCTCTTATCCTGTTAAATCTACTCTGGATCCTAAATTTTGCCTACACAAGTTTAGTAACCTAAATAGAGGTCTTTAACGACTATCTAACATTGCACAGGCTCGAGACCATCGCTTAACGTCCCATCCGAAAGACAGCATGCTCAAGGGTTTTATCTCCAAGATAAAAAAAACCAAAGGACCTCGGCCAAATTTCGAACCCTCGATCTTGAGTTTAGTAAGCTAGCACGGTACCTCTGAGCTACCGGGACCATCTCAGGAGTATATAGATATATGTATTTCTCTTTGGTAGTTTATCGCACTGCGGGAGAGCTTTAATTTAATACGTACAATTATGGATGTGAATATAATTAAATGGAGTTCTTATTTAGTAACTATTGGTAATTAATATTGATAAATACTACAAAGAGATAATTACTTTATGAATAAGCGTCATTATTATAAAGATACGAGTATAAATAGAGCCGAGAATGTTGCCATCTTTAACATTCAAAATACGGCTAGAATGAAGGAGTGGCCAGTCGTTTATTTTGTCACCAGAAGTTTTAAAAAATAAATGATTCTTAGGCCTTCATCTTGATAAACAATTTGCATTGGGGTAAATATATACTTGATTATTGGTAAATATTTACATGTAATTGAGATGTCATTTTGACAATATTTTGGGACATTACCCCGTCCGTTGTTTCGGTCACAATTGGTTTCACTTTCCCAGATATAGAAAGCATATAAATTCTGTTTTCACTGCAATTTCATTTGTTCCAACCCCCTGCTTCAAAAAATGAAAACAAAATATCTGTTTTGGTGTGTGAGTGTTGTGTCTGTGAACTTCCAATAGAATGAATGTATCAACACGAATTTGTATGTGTGTATCCGGAAGCTAACAAGACAACACTTATTTATTTTCAGCCAAATCGGCCAAAGAAACAGGGGGTGGATTAGGGAGAAGACTTAACACAAAAACTCTAATAACTGTCATTGTAATGAATGAATGAAACACGAAATTTTATTTGTAAATTCAAAACCCCATAAGGACGAAACTTATAAACTTTCAGTGGAATCGGCCGAAGGAAAGGGAGATCAGAGGAGTGTTCATCCAAAAATATTATTTGATAAAAAGCTTTCATTTTAATTTTTTGGGAAGAGTACCTTTACATCTTTAAGGTCTGTAGTATCTAAGTTATGTTTAATCATTATTTTTCATTACTTATATACAAATTTATTTTATTTCTCTTGATATATTCTTTTATGTATTTTTATTATTATTTTTTTATATTTTTTTATTAATAATAAAAAAATATATAATTTTTTTATTGATTTATTATTTTTATTACTATTCTATATAAATTGATTTATATTTTTTTATTCATTCATTTATATTTGTTATTGTTTCATTGTTTTCTTTCTCTTTTCAATATTTCGCACATTGGGTGAGGGAACTTCCCGAAATATTGTCATGATAGACACTTCCGGAACCCTAAAAATTGTTATCTTAATTTTTATCAATATTAAAGAATTTATCTACTTAGTTTAAATGTATCTATGTATCAGCCTTATTATTTTTGTACTCATTTATTTCCAAATATTTATTTGTTAAATTTGTATCCACTTCATTTTATTCTGTTTAATAGTATTGTTATTACTAATCCATGTGTGTTAGACTCAAGTAGTTATAAATCTAATTTATAAGCTATCTTAATGTATAAATTCTTATGACGTATCCTATTGCCATGTATTGGTTTAACAGAAGTAAATATTATTATATCAAAAAGAACTGGCCAATGACATTAGTTGTCAGTTGGAATTTGAACTCTCACAAAGTAATTGTTTTTCATCGAGGTTCAACTTTCTCCTTTCTTTTTACGAAAGTGAAATGAAGAAACAAAAGAAGAGCAACACACTCTGGCTGAAAAATTGGATGAGAAATAATACTACAGGATGAAAGTTAATCTTTGGTATTTAGTTGAGGTGGGACCAGGGGCGTAGCCAGGATTTTGAGCAGGGGGCGCAAAGTTAGGCTACGAAGGTGGAGGGTAAAGAGTAAAGACTTCCGGGGGCACAGCAAGCAGTTTCCGTGGTTAGCGCTGCAGACTTTTTGTTATTCATTTGGGAGACTCGGACCCCTAGAAGCTCCCCCTGAGGTAACCACTGACTGTAATACTTAAGTTGACTTTACATGAGCAGCAAAAATGCTACGCGCAGCAGCAGCAAATGCACGCAGTGGTTTCTGTGCTTTTAGAATTAAATGACTCACATCCAATAGCGTGCATTTGCTGCTGCTGCGCTTTGTATTTTTACTACGCATGTAAAATCAGCTTTAAGAGTATAAAGTATAACATAAATGACGATTTTGAGCGAGGAAATGAAATAATCGAATTCATATATATTTAAATAAATGTAATATGACTTGTTTTGTACAAGTACATTTATGTAACAGCTGATTGCTGATTTAGAAATCAAACGCACGGGTAACTTGCAAGCAATCCATTTTTAATAAAAACTATTTTTTAGTTTATTTAATTTTTATCTTGGTTTTTTGCTCTGGCCAGGGGGGGGGGGGGGGGGGGGGGTCACATCATCGGAGTGGAGAGGGAGAGACAGCCACAAAACCGAAATCTTAATTATACTAACCAAGAAACGCCGAATAAAGGTTGTCACCACTGGGTCAGGAACGGGTTTATATTCCATGGACTGAGTTTAGAATTATGATAAATAGACAATAATAAATAGGCAGTATAAATTTAAAAAATTTGGAAGATTCAGACGTTTAACAGGGACAGGTAATTTATAGACGGGAGTAAATTCGGACCTCGAACGGACGTATTAGGGGCCAATTCGGACCTCGAACGGACGTATTAGGAGCCAATTTGGAAATTTCGTTAAGAAACATCAAATAATTAGTTTAATTATTTTTCTATTATTATGTATTTTATTTGTTTATTTTTGTACTAATTTCATAATTATTTATTTTATTTTTATTTTATTGTATTTTCTTATTTAGTTATATTCATTTTGTTCTTGTTTCTATCCACTGTAGCACTTTTATCTCATTACTGATATTTTATTTGTATTTGTTGCTCTGTTCAGTGACTTTCATGTATTTATTCTTAGGGGACCTCGGTCCCAGAATAAAATTTATTTTCAATTTCATTTTTATTTATTTATTTCAATTCCATTATAAAAATGAAAAAAAATAACTAATGATACTAAACAATTTCGCAGAGATATTGTGAAACACTTGATAAAAAATATAAAAAAAAAAAAAATAGTTTTTAAAAATATTGTCTATTTCATAAGATATATAAAATATATGGGAGTCCTTTCGGTAGTGGCTCAAGATGGTAGCAATACCGAAAGTACTCCCATATATTTTATATATTTTGTGAAATAGACCATATTTTTAAAAGACGTTCGTTTATATAAGATAGAAGAATATATTACAATAAGATGGTACCTTTTATGGTGATATTAAGATATTGTTGAACCGGTTCAAATGGCATGTGAGTGGAGAAGTACTGATAGCAACAGAGGACATTTGGAAGTGCAAAGATAACAACAAATGATGTAGTTGGGAGAAACACTGATAACAACAGATGATGTTTGAAGATGCACTGATGATGTAGACTGTAGAAAGCGGTCACTTAATACCTCAGAGTATCCTGTTTAAGTGTTATGTTTGCAGTTGATGTCTGGAGTTGCAGTGAGAACAAAGCATAGAACAGTGTAGAAGATGACACCCTACGCACATCCCAAGACAGGAACCCCCCGTGCCCAGATGTACGAGTGGATCACTGTCCTCAGGTCGAATCCATGATGTCTGGTGACTCCAGCCCGAAGTATACATTCAGAACAACACGGCTCTTCTTAATACGTCGGCACAAAATCACTCACTATTTGCTTGTATGGGCACCGGTGCCGATATTTACCTCTGGTCTACAGATGTCTACAGAGAGTAGCAACGAGGTGGATGATGTGTTGGGAAGAACTGGCCGAGTAGAGCACTATTCACATGTCGTGTCTATGATGTCTGCGTGATACCAACACCTCACACGAGACACACTATTATGCAAAAGCCCTTCAAAATACATTTCCTTCCTTTCCACCGGCCATCACACTCACACTCCGCTAACAGCTCTATAATACTTGACCAGGTATCCATTTAATTCTTTCGTCGGCTCCCTTTCATACCTTCTTTAATAAAAAATAAAGAAAACACGTGTTTTAAAAAAAATATTGTCTATTTCACAAAATATATATAATATATGAGTGTACTTTCGGCATTGCTACCATTTTCAGCCACGATTTAATACTAAATGGAAGTTCAACCAGTTTACAATCCAAACGGTACCCTTTTTCAGCCCCCACGGGGTTTTTCCCTGTCCCTCATGTACAGTTAAGTCTTAAAGTATCTTAGAGTATGACAGGGCTGATTACAGGACACTGTCATATGAACAAACACCTACACAATATGCACATCGCTAGAAGCCCTCTGTGCAGGAAATGTGGCGAGGAAAATGAGACTCCGGTTCATATTCTAAGCTGGTGTGGGGCACTAGAAAGCAGACGTTTCCACTGCTTCGGGTCTGCCATAACAGAACCGAAGCAGGTAATGGAAGGAACCTGCAAAAGAATCCTGGACTTTATTAAAGATACAGGGCTGCTGTAGGGACCAACACACACAGGGCGCACAATAGGCCTACTCTGGCCGCGGTGACACAATCAGCCCTCGGAGAAAAAAAAAAAAAAAAAAAAAAAAGTATGGAACACATTAAAAATAAAATTTCGTCTCAAATTGAAATCTTAATAATAAAAGAAAATTTTTGAAATAGTATGAGCTTAGTAAAATACTAATATATATACGTATATGAAATAAATCAAAGATGACAATAATAAATATATGAATAAAAAAAAATAAATAAAATAAAGATCACAGTTTTTTGTGGAAGTAAGTATACACAGAGACTGGAGGGTTATATTATTGGCGATACAAGGGGTGAATATTTGAGATTGGTCTGATCGTTCATACAATTTCCTTTTTGTAGTGCTCTATTTATTTCCAGTTGTTCCAGTGAGTTAAGTAATGTACACTTCTTTAATAAGCTCATTTATTTTCAAACCCGGGAACTTGAGCTCAGAAGACTAACACGCTATAGTGGCATCATTTAAATAGTTGGATTTGTTCATTGTTTCTCCATGCATGTCACTATTAGTATTAATGTATTTATTAGCGCTTTAGACCACCTATATAATAATACATATATCCTTAGATTTAGGTTTGGAGGAATATCGAGTACTCCATTCAAGTTAGCTATTAGATTAAGTGAGGCGCGAAGCAACGCTGTTCTGTTGCAGGTTGGTCCTATTCTGTCGCTCTTGAAGTCCCATGGAAAGAACCCCGATATAACGAAGTACGGAGCGGTGCCATGAGCTGCTGCTCTCTGTGCTGTGACAGTCTGAGCAATCAGGAGAGATAGCCGCATTGAAAGTGTGTCGATAATGTGTCGATACACCGAAATTTAAAAAAATATATATAAGGTATTGTATAAAATTACACACATTGTAATTATTATAATATTATAAAATTAATTATATTTATTTAAATAAAAAACAGTGAAATAACTAATAAAGTGAATAAATATATGAAGTCGCATTTTGTTTTACCAACAAAAGACGACCATCAGCTGTTCTAATTAGAATGGACCAGTCTAAGCTGAGTTGTAGTATGGAGGAGTCGAAGTTGTCTGGTGGAGGTGAGAGGTCTGAGTTGAGATGTAGTGAGAAAAGTGTTTAGGCTTAAGGTGTGGTGAACCAAGTAGGTGTGAATTAACAGTGAAATTGATGCGCAAAGGAGGTACTTTTATTTATTTATATTTACAGAAAATATATGCCCAAAATATAAAACATTGAAATTAATAATGGCCAAAATATAAAACCAAAAAAAAAGGAACGAAATAGTTTTAAGAATTTAGTTTGCAAGATTTTTCTTTTAAATAGTTTGATTTTTGTTCCAATCTTAGTTTTTAATTTTATAATGTAGATTTAAGTAAATAAACCCAAATATTTGTTCTCAAATTCTATGCTATTCATTTTCCCTGCTAACCCGGTAAGCTAATTGATGCCTTAGATTAGGTTTAACATTTTTGAAAAATTTAGAAAAACAATATGGCATCTCTTAAGAAATCCAAATGGAAAGTTTTTTAATTGAAATTTTTTTAAAAATACGTGCCCTTTCTTCAAAATTGCACGTCTTGAACTTCAGATATTTTTTTTTAGGGCCCTTATCGGAAATTACTGTAGAAATCAAAATTTAATAGAAGAACAGAGATATAATTTCTATAGGAAATGTGGCAATTTTATTATTTGTTTTAATAATTATTGATTCAATTTTTTTTTTTTTTTTTAACAATAATCACATTATCACAGTATAAAATATTTTCGAAATAATGAAAACTAATGTATGAAGTATTTTCGGTTAAGTTCGGGCGATGACGGAAATTGGCGATCTCTTTCTCCTCCATGGAAAATGGTGATTATTGCTAGGTGGCTGTGGATAGGTAAGCTACATACTTACACATATTCCATCCTACGTCCTGTCTGGTGAAGCTGACCACCCCTCCATACTGAAACAGACATCCAGACCAGACATGAGATGGCTGAGAACCGACGGCCTGAGGGCTGCGTGCCAGCCAGTCTCTCTTTACCTCCCAGGCGGCCAACAAGGGTTGATGGGAGTATTTTTTCTTTTTTTAGAGAACTATTTTTTTCGTAAAAAAGAACCAAACTCTTATGTCGGTGATTTGACTTCAATTTATACAAAATGAATAATTCATTCATTAACAATTGATGTACTCATTTTTTTTATACGTTTGTTTAATTAACGCGAACACGGTTAGTCCTATCGAAAAATTGATCCTTACAAAAAATGTTCGTTATTTGAGAAAGCACCAAAGTTAGAGTAAAATAAATTTTCTTAAGAATGTTCTGAGTAATGTTTCAATTGTAAAGCACGGCAACTAATTTGAAAATATATTATTATTATTATTATTATTATTGTTGGTAGTTTTATATAAAAAAGGAAAAAAAAAAATGATGTTGCCATAGGACGACTTTTCATGTTTTCAGAGATCAGTCCCCCTCTCTCACAAGTTCATTTCGAAATGGCATTACTGGGTATAAGAAAGTCACTCTCAGATATACTCTCTACAATGAAACCAATAAAACAGCTGACGTCAATACAATACTGTTTTATACCTAATAATGCCAGTATGAAATAAATTTGAACTCCCTACGAATTCTAGTGTCCACAGCATCGATGACCGAAGGATGAAAAACATCGATGTTAAATATGTTTGCTATCCATGTTACTGTGTCGATGTTTATTCGTTTGAAATTTCGTTAAATTTTTGATGAAATTATAAAACAGAAATACTAATTATTAGGTTTAGGTTTTAGGTTTTATGACTCATGCCCGGGCTTTAACTGCGAGGTCATACTACCAGAGCGCTCTTTCGTCACTCTGGTAGACATGAGCCTTACTCGACTGTGGGATTCCTAAATTTTGCCTACCCTAAAGGTGAATACAGACTACTCTGACGTGACGTGGGAACACGTGGTCCCACGTCATAATGCGTGTGATATGAAAATGTAACATAGGGTTTTGTATGCTTATGTTCATATTGTTCGGACGTGACGTGGGAACACGTTGGATGATGCAGCCTGACGCAACACGTGTTATGACGCGTGGGAAGAATATCAAAAGTTCTAGATTTTCGTCAGATGTGGGAAGGCATCAGAAGAGAAACATACCATTTCCAGTGATGGAAGACATGTTAGTTGAGTTGGTTAGGTCAAATCCGGTGCTGTACGACCCTACAAACCGGAAATATCGAAACCAGCATACAAGGAAAGAGGCTTGGGACAAAATAGGAGAAAAACTCGGCATTCCAGGTTAGTGAAAACAGTTATTTTTTTCATATATTTTATTAGTTTGTACAATTTATATTAGTTCAATAGGCTGGCGGTGCGTAGCCAGGGGGGGTTTTAACCCCCATGTAGAAATTTAACATGGAAATGTAGAAATTTTAAAAATTTACTATAAAAAGCATGGGTCACTTGATGACACCCCCCCCCCCCCCCCCCCCCCGAAATGTTTTTTCTGTCTACGCCCCAGATAGGCGCATTTTAGAGCACTTATTACTGGACGTGTCACGGAGCAACTCTACCCTTTCGAATGGAGTGCCATTGCCAAGGACAACTTGCTGAACCATGTTCAGAAACGAAGTACTTTTTGAACTTATCTCGGGTGGAGGCCGCTTGTCTCACGAAATTTCTACGAATGGGTTGGAGGTTGGCTACACCAATAAATAGATGCAATACACAGGGCAGCCATTTCTTCTTCTTCTTCTTCCAGCATGTCAAAAACACGGAGTACACTCATGGTTGGAGGTTCAAAACGAACTGTCGGGAAATGCAAAGCACACCAACTTGTTGTTTTATGTGCTATAGTCAGGCCAATGTGAACACCGCTTCATGTCTGACGTGGTCCCACAGTGCCTGACGTGACGTGGGAACGTCAGAGTAGTCTGTATTCACCTTAAGTTTTTACTCACCTAGGGCAGGGGTCTTTAACGAGTACCTGACATCGTACAGGCTCGGGACCATCGCTTAACGTCCCATCCGAAGGACGGCGTGCTTAAGTTTAAATACTAATTATCTTTATATGGTTCATATTTTAATATTTTGTTTTGAATATAAAAAATGAATAAGTTAATTGTTTAACATTTATATGATAAGTATAAAAGCGTGTTAAAAAAAAACATATTTTATTCTCAGAATGAATATTATGTTGAAATTATTTACAATATTTTACAAATGTTGCTTTTTGTTAAAAATGTTCGTCATTTACACATCGACACTTGGACACGAACTATGATTGTCTTTTTACAGATTTTACAGTGGCCAAATGAATTAATAATTTTATATATTTTATAATTGTATGTATATTATAAAGATAATATGTTATAATATACAATCATAATATGATTGTATAGTACTTTATATTGATAATTCATTTTAAGACACTTATTGAATTATCAGCAATATTGTTTGTACGAGTAGCGTATGTTTGTCCGCTTAGCGACACCGTCGTTCTTCGGGTACAATCGTTATAATTGAATCGTTCAAAGTTTCTTATGAAAAAATTACCCAGGGTATTATGTTTATGTTATGCAAAGATTTAGAGACTATTAGTGTCATGGAAATACAGAGGTTATTGAGACATAGTTTACTCTTTCCCTTCTCTTCGAGAAGGGTATCTGATCTGAAAAAAAAAATTGAGAAATATATGCATCAAAGAAGCAAGCAAAAGCGGAAACAACGAACAAAAAGCAGAAGTGGCTTGTGTCATCATCAGTTGCACCTCCAGTATAATGAAACACTCGGTGACTCCATTCAGAGTGTTTCATTAGACTCCACTCTGTACAGGTGAGATGTGCCACTAATGATGACGCAGTTGTGTTGCAAACTGGTTCTGGTCGAAAATAACAACAATGGGAAGAGATCGTCTTTTATTTATTTATGAGAAGCTGTAGCCCCTCTATATAATTCAGTAAATATTATATAGTAGAATGACTCATCTTTCAGAGATGGTATCTATTCGACATTGTGCTTAGTGTCTAAAGCAAGCCAGCTGATAACTAAGACTAGAAATAGGCTGGACAGAAAGTTGGCTTCCAAATTACTTTTTTTAAATTTACTTCCTAATGAATTTTGCTTTTTCAAGTTTAATAAAAGGAATAAATAAATTGTATTTAAGTTGTATGTGGTTAAGTTAGATATCAACATCAAAAATGCGGCATTGCGAAATAAACACACTTTTCAATTAACCCATTTGACAAAAAAACATTACGCAACTTGAAGTTTACTACCTAGGCATTCGAGCTTACAATCTAATACCACTTGTCATCAAAAATTGTAGTATTTTAAACTTTAAACTGAACTTAAAATGCTGGATGAATAAAATCAATGATGAAGAATTTTTGAAACTAATGTCATTTTAATATACTTTACATATATGTCAAACTCCATTAGCTATCATTCCATGTCAAAACTTTAGTTAGCCATCTTTTATATATGAGTATCTCTTTTAAATTGATTTCCCGCATTCAGGCCTAGGCCTTGTGGGATTCTTCCTCAAATTTTACTTTGTTATTTTGTTTGTAAACTTTATATAGTATATTATATCAATAATTGTAATAATTACATTGTTTAATGTTGTCTCAGTGTACATATAATATTGTATAATTTGGAAAAAAAATGTAATTCTTGTTTCTTTGATTTTTTACACTCTCTGGATTTTTATAGAGGCAATAAATACGTTTATAAAATAGATATTGTTTGATTTTCCACTCTACATGTCATGGTATTGAAATTTGTCCATCAATGTTATATTCGTTCGCAAAAATTGATGGTGTCATTTCGATGCTCTTACCTTGAAGGGGAAGCCACTAGAACAGCCCTGAAATGGGCGCAGATTTAACATAAAATAAATCATTTTGCAAGTGTCCGAAAATTTTTTGCTAAAATAAGACTCTAGAGTACTCTAGCGGCATAAAGGCTAACCACAGCCGATTACTATAGAGTTGTAGCTCAGAGTAGATATCATTTACTATAATTTATAAACTCTCTAAACTTGTTTTTACTTTCTTATACCTTTAGTATATATTTTAATCGTGTAAAAAAATCCGAAATCAAGTTTTCAACGGAATTTTTAACATTTTTGCGAAGATGTCTGTGTATGTGATTGGAACTTAAGTGCTCTGATTCAGAAATGATTGAAGTTATGAACTTGAAATATGTCACATATTTTAACTTAGATCTGATTAAATTTTGGCTGAAATCAGACGAAAATTGAGACAACATACCCTGGGGTCTAAGTACATGTTACAATATACCTATCGCTTATATTTACGACCTAAACAGAAAACTCAAAAAGTTGTGGAGTACTTTTAGAGCAAATTTTATATGAAATACATTTTTTAGAAGAGTAGCGAGATAAATGCCCAAAAGTAAAAAAAAAAAGTCGTTGGTGAATGTCCGGCAATGTACTTCCCCGGCACGAAATAATCTATTTCTGCTCTCTCCAAAACCAATCGATTGTTTGGCATACAAATCTATAGTTGACTTACAATAATGACGGTTCCCGGACACTCGGGGATCCAGGGAAACGAAGAGGCAGACCGACTAGCCAAGGAAGGTTCAAGTAAGCCTTTTATGGGGCCAGAGCCGGTGCTGGGAATATCTCGGGAGACATACCGAACCCGAATCAAAGAATGAACTAAGGATCTTTTGGAGCGTACATGGAGAGAAAAGACCACATGCAGGCAGTCGAAGATGTTCCTGGGAGGGGAGTCAAGAGTTCTGAAAGACGGGATCCTGAACCTCAAAAGGAACGAGCTTAGGCAACTGATTGGAGTTCTCACAGGAAATAGTCCGTTCAATAGACACCTACACACTGTGGGAGTCAAGGACAGTCCTACCTGTGATAGATGTGGGGAAGAAGACGAAGCGGCGGCACACTTCCTGGTCATCTGCTTGGGATATACGCGAATGAGATTCCGCATCTTTGGCGGAGGGGTAATCGCAGAGAGGACTTTAGAAGATTGGACTATGAGAGCATTCTCAGGTTCATTAAGGAAACTGGGAGACTGAGCATTTCATGAAGGACTTGGTTTAGGTAGTATAAGTATAAACATACAGTTAATATAATAAGGGGGAAGCCCAGCGCTTCCAGGGAAGGGATAAGAGCACTGGATGCTTAGGTCCTTAGGTGTAAAACACCAGCCCACCACATATATATATACATATATACAATAATGATTTCTGAATCCTCATACTAAATTTTGTGTCAATACATTGATTACAACGGTAGTTATTAGAGTTTTTGTATTAAGCCCCCTAATTCCCCCTTCCCTTCGGCTGATTTGGATGAAAATCAATAGGTGTCCCGGTAAGGGGTTCACAGGCACTCACACACATAAAGACAGAAATGTTTTCATTTTCGGAAGCAGAGGGTCGGAAAACATGAAATTCCGTTGAAAACAGCATAGAACTGCCGGCTGATTGCATAACTCCCCCTATACTTCGTATAGAAATTTTAATGGTGATATTGTAAATATCATATTTCAAGGATTTTTCACCAGTGATACCAAAAACAACCTTCAAATTTCTAGGTTAGTATAAATGTTATTACCATATAATGTATAGTTTGAGCGAGTTCCTCTTCATATAAGGCCCAAGTCGAACAATATAAACCATATAGGAGAAAAATACATGAAACATATAAAATCATAGGCTACACATAACCTGAAGGTAACAACACTCACTACCTCTGATATTGTCAATAAATGTTAGGTTACCCTGAGCTAAAAACCAGATGAAAAAAATTAGAGAAAAAAATAAGTATGTTTATTGAATACCATAAGAAAATGGCCGGGCTTCAACTATGAGCTCATATCACCTACTAACAGAGAAGTAGAAATTAAATGTTTATATATTTTTAGTTAACATAAAATTGTCTGACAAAGATTTGCTTATATGTTATACATATGTTTTTCAATTAATTACTTTAGTAACAAACAAAAGATATTTTTATTCATTAAATCTTGAATTTAATGTGTTTTAGGCAATTTCGATCAATACACTCAGTTTAATTTTTGATTATCTCTTGGTTTAACCTCCTCTCCTACTCCCGATTCGGGCAGAAAGGGCGAGCTCCAGAATTTACCTTCTTCACACCACTAAAGTTAACGACAAATACTGGATAGACGTTACGTATGACATTGGATTACAAATACGATTTATTGGGAGGGCTGGTGTGTGTACTCCTAGGGACCTAAGCATCTAATGCTCTCATCCCTTCCCTGTGGGAGTCCTAAATATTTCCTTGTTTCATTTACCTGGGGTAGAGGTCTTTAACGAGTACCTGTCATCGCACAGGTTCAGGACCGCTTAATAGTCCCATCCGATAAACCTTCCAGATAAGGTCCTCGGCCGGGTTTCGATCCCGCGATCTTGAGCTGAGTTAAGCCAGGACGCTAACCCTGACCTACTAGCGCCCTCTACTTGGATAATACGTCCAAGGACAAAAATAACATTCATTAGGAAGAACTTGTTGAAAGTCTAAAGACGAGTTGTGAGCCTCTTTCCTGGTGTTGGTTCTCCCCACATGTAGTACTAGACTCCAGGTAGCATGAGGATGTCCTGGTAGTCCTTCTTCAGTATGGCAATGAAGGCCTCTAAGTTCGGGACGCCCACTTCTGTTACTATTTGAAAATCCGGAATAATTTTGTAAATAGAGTAAAAACCCCTCTACAACGGAGGTACATAGACAACACGTTTAAATTGCTTTTATGTTTAATACTACATATATAGGTAACGAATAGATAATTAGATAAAACACACATAATAATAGTTTTTATGGATTTTCAGTTAATAAACCAAACAGTAGGTATGTATGCCTGTTTCACAAGCAGCGAATTCTACGAATAATAAAAATGATTCAAAATTACGTTTTTCAAATGAATTCTTTTGTAAGTGTCCGCTTAAAAGAGGTAAATTTATCTCTTGATAACGAAAAATTGGTTGTCCGCGTCCGTTGCGAGGGGGGTAAAAACACATTGTTTTGCTATACTTCGGGCCGGGACATAGCAAAATAGTCCGTAAGGAGGGGTGTCCGAAAAGAGGGGTTTTACTGTATTAAATTATTTTACATCACACTTCAAATGGTTGAGAATAATTAAGAACTAATATTCACAACACTAGCTAGAAGAACTTACAAGCTCGTGTGGTATTAGTAACGTAACAAGGAAGTAAAGTCGCCGTGAGAGCTAGAGCCAATGACGATCACCCTATGGAGAAACTCACCTATCATCTCTACAATTTAGCTCGGGTGCGCACTGGCTTTGCTGCGCATGATATATATCCGTTCGTTTTTTCGTCACAGTTTTATGCGACTATAGTAAGAATCATAACAATGCCTCTAGGCAGTTCCGATAATCGCGCGACTTAGTGCCTAGAAGGCTTCTCTGGGAAGATTCTTGGTTACCTTTTTCCTGCATATCTTCCGCAGGTTGACATGACACTTCCCCTATACTAGATACATCTGAGGAAATAACTATCAGCATCTCCGGGAATCGATCCAGTACATTAAATAATAACTTTTAAAATCATATTTAATAATTGGTCATTATAACAATTTTTTTTAAATTTATTTGTTTTTCAAATGATGTTTACATTTTGTCTTTCCTTATGCACATAGTAATATTAATTCGTATCAAATGTAAATACATGTACAATACTATAAAAATAATAATAATAAAACACAATGAAAACTAAGAAAAAAAAAAAAAGGTAAGTATACATACATATATCACAGTTCAACTGTAAATATCGTTCAAAGGAAGGAAATGTACAGCCGATTGGAAGATCAATACATACTTTTTAATAAAATGGAAATTTATTCAAACTAAATATATATATATTTTTAAACTTCATCTTTTATATATTCATTTCTAAAATAAAATTATTAAAAAATAACAAATAACAATGGTAGGAATAATAAAATAATACACGTTATGTGTTTGACGTAAATAATAATTTAAACATCTTATCATTCTTCAAAATAACTTTTCATTTACACTATAACGCAAGATTTCATAATATACATATTTTTTTAATTTAACAATTTTTTGGTAAATGCACTGTAATGTAATTGTTGGATATTTATTACAAGTTTTTTTTTTTTTTGCAATTACTCTTAAAGATTCCTATAAGTATCATCCGAATATATATGAAAAATATACTCAATTTTGTTAATGCAATTCAAAAACTTGAGAGATTCAGTTCTCTATCATAAGTTGATCTATCAATTTTAATATTTTGTTTATTATTAATGCTAAGAATGTTTCATTTAAAAAATAACAAAATAATGTTCTTTCAATTTTTTTTTAAGGAATATAACAAATGAGAATACACTTTGTTAAGCCTCTTTTTACTTTACAAAATATAAATATATATATTATATATTTATAAAGCTTAAATACAATCTTTCCTCTTGTTCTATAAAAATGTTTTCTTAGTTGTAACAAAAACTCAATTGGCAAAACACACAAATCCAGACACTGCATTCAAGTAGAATTCACTTGAGATTTTTTTTTTACTTTTCACGTTCACAACAAGATTTAGGCTTAGAGGAAGACAATACATTCAATAGGATTTCACGCTAAAATGTTTGGGTCGTTCAGAGGCCGATCAGTCAGAGAAAAGTCAATTTTTTTAAAACAATTATCTATTAGTGCATATCAACAGTGTTTATAAATGAAAGGGTCTAACCCTGAAATCATCAATTTAAAAAAATAAATTTACAAAAACAGTGCCAAAAGATACTTATTATTTTATATATCATTTAGTCATTACATAAATTCATTTATTTATTCACCTTAATATTTTGAAAAGCTTGATGTAGTTTGAAGTATAGATCTTGGAGTAATCAACAGAATAAAAACAAAAAAAAAGGCGTTTATGCCCTTTGGCCTTCAAATCGTCGATATGCCATTAAGAAAAAAAAATAATATACGAAGATAATTATCATATTTTATTATTATAACTACAAATTTTATATTTCTCAACTAAAAATATCTTTTTTTTTACCTACACTGATTGGTCTCTGACTTCTACCATATATTTCAAGTATTTTAAATAATGAAACAGATAAGTAGAACCCTTTCATTAATAATACTATTATTTTTTTTCAATTTCATATACAGGTATTTTGTTAAAAAAATTAACTAAAAAAAATATTCAATAAATTGTAAACATATTATAAAAATATTGGCCCTCTGCCTCCAATTTACATGTGCCTCATTCCGTATCAAGTGGGTCACTTTGAAAAAAAAAAAAAAGTATATATATTTTTGAACTTTTGATTCAAACTTTGTGGGTACAAACATTTGTTTATACAGCTCAGAGGGTTGAAAAGAAAAAAGTATCCATCTCAATTACAGATCAGAATATTGGAGGTAAACATTTTTCAACAATAGGTAGCAACATTTTTTTTCAATATTGTCTATACCTACTTAATTAATACTTTTTCAAACTATAAAATATTTGTATTTAATAGTGCATTGAAGGTTTTTAAGACGCGTCTATAACAATAGCGAGGCAGTATCTCTCCAATACCCATTCTAGTCGGCAGTAGATCTATACGCTCGGCCATATAGACACACTAGCAGAACTGACGCGTTGTTCCCTTTGATTTACGAGGTGTTTTCTGTTTTTTTTTTAACTGCGAAATGAATATTGTGTGAAATAGAAATAGTACATTAAAAGTAATTGATTTTTACTATTATTTTTCCTATATTCTGGGATTTCTCATTATAACAATAAAACTGCAGAGACCAGCATCTCTTTAGTATGCATCTTCAAGGAGCATTCCTTTCATTAACTTGAGGGATGTGCCCATTTTTTCTCTATCTTCTCTTCTTGACATCAACCACATCATCATTTTTTATTTACTTTTCTTCTGTCTTTTGTTTAACACAGAAATCACAATTATGGCAGCTGCATCGCGTTTTGTTTGATACCACAAGACGAAGTATTTTCAAGACTGATCTAGATACGACTCTCCAACCTCAGAGTCAATAGGATTTGTAGAAAAAAAAGTTGATTTTCTAAATTTCTAGATGTAAAAAAATAGCGATTCGCGTTCCTCTCTACATAGTACATTATATTTTAGTCAAAATGTATAATCTTCTTAAAAATACAATGTCATATTTTGTGTTAAAATAATATATACAAACTATTTTTCAGTCTATAATATATTTTTAACAAAAATATATACATAAAAAAAACTATTATCTGACAAAATCCATAAAAAATAATTAATCAGTTTTATATACTTCAAGTGGATGAGTTGAACTCTCAACTGGTAGAATATATATATCCACCCTACATATATAATATATGTTTTTCTTTATTTTTTAATAATTATTATGTGAAATAGCATCCAATTTACTCAGTTTGAATAAGTATTCTTTAAATATATATTTAAAAAAAATGTATTACTTTTCCAAAATTCAACCTGTCTATAATGTAACGTAGAGAAGAAAAATTGTAGTAGTTAGGTTTTCAAAACAACTAAAGTATACCAATCAAATTTGAGCCAAATCAAATTCTCATTGGGGCCCACTTGACATGAGATGAACTGTATACATATATATCAGACTATAATAATATATATATTATATAATAAATAGTGCGTTTATATACAATATCAGTGGGTACCTTCACTTTAACTCATATCAAGTCGATACCTCCAATGCGCAGGTTCCTATACTCAATTGTAATTTTAAAACTTGCGCAAATGAAGGCAAAGGAAGCCAACTTTTATTGTCATAACTCTATCAATTATATGTATATATTTACATATAATAATATAGATATGCTTTTTTTTTATTTTTTTCATATTTTATATAGAAAATTATATAATTATAAGATTAAAACTGAAAATAGTGATAGGATCAGTGGCAATGGTCCGTGACGTCAACGAATAGCGCTTTTTTCCATCCAAATAAAAAGTAGCCAGTTCCAGCGCCCAGAACAACGGGTATACAGAGCCATACATTGTACGTCATGAAGATCAACATGAGAAGATAACTGACCAACATTTGTACAATGTGCAGGAGAGTTTGTACAGCGTGATGAACACTCAGCATCGTGGGTCTACGGCAAAAGAACAAAACATTAGATACATAATAAAATTATACATACATTGTAATTATTAATAATATATTATAAAATTAATTATGTTTATTGGCTTAAAAAAAAAACAGCTGTTAGAAATTAACTAAATTAGTGAATAAATATATGAAGTCGCATTTTGTTTTAAAACCAACCAATGAATGAAAAACAAAAGACGGCGATCAGCTGCTTTTAATAGAGTGAACCAGTCTAAGTTGTGTTGTGAAGGTGAAGAGTAGGAGTTGAGATGTGGTCTAATGAGAATAAATGTTTTTAGGCTTAAGGTAGTGAACCATGTTGAAGTGAAAAGAACAGTGCGCAAAGGTACTTTTATTTATATGTACATAATATATATGCCCAAAATATAAAAGAAAAATAAATAATGGTCAAAATATAAAAACTGAAAAAATACTGACATAGTTTCAAGTATAAGTTTGTAAGATTTATTTTTGTAAATAATTTCATTTTTTTATTTCCATCTTAGTTATACAATTAATAATGTATGTTTAGGTAAATAAACCCAAATAATGACCAAAATTCTCTTATTCTA
This sequence comes from Aradus depressus, assembly GCA_963662175.1. NCBI lineage: Eukaryota > Metazoa > Arthropoda > Insecta > Hemiptera > Aradidae > Aradus > Aradus depressus. The sequence goes on from OY759214.1 coordinate 41,479,671, forward strand.
TGCTATTCATTTTCCCTGTTAACCCAGTAAGATAATTTAAACATTTGGATTAGATTTAACATTTTTGAAAAATTTAGAAAAACAATATGTCATCTCTTTAGTAAATTTAGAAGAAATCCAATTGAAAAGTTTGTTATTTAAAATTTTTTAAAAATACGTGCACTTTCTTCAAAATTGCATGTCTTGAACTTTTGATATTTTTTTAGGGCTCTTTTCGGAAATTACTGTAGAAATCAAAATTTATTTGAAGACCAGCTATATAATTTATACAGGAAATGTGGTAACATTTATTATTTATTTATTATTAATTTTATTTAACACCATTTTTTAATTATCATACATCATACAATATTGCCAACAATAATATGGAAAAAAAATCGGTGAAACACCGGCTATGTACCTCCCCAGCATGAATTAATCAATTAAGTGTTTGCTCTCCCACCAAAGCCAATCGTATCCTTTGCGCTAAAAACTCAATATTTGATAAATATAGTGGCTTATATCCTCATACTAAATTTTGTGTCCAAAAATTCATCACATCGGCAGTTATTAGGGAATTTGAGTTAAGCCCCTCTTCCCTTTGAGAAATTTCGCGGAAAAATAGTAGATGCCATTCTTATGAGCTTTTGAATTTAAATATACAATTTCATGTCGATACATTAATTATATGAGTAGTTATTTTTGAGTTGAGTCCACCTCTGATCTGGGCTTTGAATACACTATGAAATTTCGTCTCTATACATTCCATTGCCAGTTATTAAAGTTTTTATGCTAAACCTCCCTCTAATCCCCCCTTTCCTTAGGCCGATTTGGCTGAAAATAAATAGGTGTCGTCCTAAGAAGGTTCTGGATATAAAATTTCGAGCGATGCATTCATTCTATCGAGAGATAACCTAGACATACACACAGACAAAAAAATTTTTTTTTTCTTTTTTGGAATCAGGAAGTCGGAAAACATGAAATTCTGTTGAAAACTCCGCATCGAATTTTGGACAAGTACGTAACTTTCTCTATACTTCATACAGCTGGGAAAGTAATAAAAACAGCTCCATTAAACAAGTGTTTTAGAAAATATCGAAGTAGCGCATATCACAACAAATCTATATACTTACATAAAATCTAATGTCTGTATGTTTGTGTTTTATAGACTCCTAAACTTCGATCCGATTTTGTTTTTATGTTCAGCAATTATGTTCGTCGAGTCACCGAGAAGGTTTAGAACATCCCACCCACCCCCGCATTTCGTGGATTCGCTTATGGTACAAAATTCATTGCACGAATTGGCATAAAATGTTCAGTATTGGACTCTATGAAGCACTGAAAATGTATGAGACTTCTTTCTACCCTACCCTTTCGCGTGCATGAACGCGTGGCGGGATTAGCTAGTATTTAATAAAATACGATAACAAATTGAAAATATAAAGAATTCACAAGACTTTAACTTATCAAAAAGTTGTCAGAGAAGAACAGGAAGAACGATATGGTTAGAAAGACGGGAGATGTAGGAATACTCCTAGGATTACTGTCAACCAGAGGGACAATATTATGTCGGTCGGAAATATTACATATCACATATTCTTAAAGACGATTGCCGACAGTATTTTTCTTATATAGTTGTAGTTATAACATTTCAAGTTATATTCAGGCTACGGTAATATTCCTTAGAGGGCGCCAGTAGCTCAGTGGTATGCGTGCTTGCTTACTGACCAAAAGATCGAAAGTTCAAGATTTTTTATCTGGGAGGTGAAAGAAAAAGACGCACGCCGTCCTTTGGATGGGACGTTAAGCGATGGTCCCAAGCCTGATGAGATGTCCGGTACTCGTTAAAGACCCCCTAGGTGAATTAAAATTTAGGGTAGGCAAAATATAGGACTCCCGCCGTAGAGTCGGTCCACCAGAGTGACAAAAAAGCGCGTTTTCCGACTTCATAATTGTGTGTGACTGTGAACACGATAACTGCCGATAATGTATTGACACATAATTGTATATGTGTACCCAGAACCCTGTAAGGACGACAACATACCCTTCATTTTCAGACAAATGGGTTAAAGAGAAGGGTTAATTAGGGGGGGAGGCTTAACACGAAAATTCTAATAACTGAAAAATTTAAAGCCCTAATAAACTCAAGAATCCCAATAACTCCCGATGTAATGAATCTATCGATATGAAATTTTATAATTAAATTTTGACGATTATTTTTCCGGAAAGTATTATTTTGGAATTACACCAGGCAATATCCCAATTAAGAACATATGAGGTTCGGGATTAAAAATATCTACAGAAGAGAAAAACATTTAAAAGTTCAGGGTAAAAAACTCCTGAGTTTAGCGGCGAAAAAATAGGCCATTGTAAATGGTTTTTTCTCATAAATAAAATTACTGTTTTAAAAAATTTTCGAGGCGTGAATTTTTTAAAAATCCATTTTCAAAATAGAGGGATTTTCCACCTCGGCACGATATTCCAAGATCTAGAAAAGAAATTAACGGATATTTATAAATAATATTTAAAAACAATAAATACAAAATAATTTCCGAGTATACTAAAAAATGTGTAATAGAATTTTTGAACAAAAAATAAATACATTAAACAATTCTTCTAGTAAAAGATTTGTTACGAAAAAATAAAATGTTAGCAATTTTTTTTTTTTTAATTCAATCATTATTATTATTTCTTTAATTGGAACATAATTTCAAATAGAAAACACAAAGCCTAGACTTGAATCAGGACTTGATATGGTTCAGGACATGTGAAAATAAAAATTAAATATCAAACTTTAAACAAAAAAAAAATTTATCATAATAAATAAATTTAAAATATATAAAAGAAGAAGAAATATAAACAATAAAACAGTTTGTTAACTAAAGAAAACCACTAATATGTACACAACTATCCTATCTACGTATTAGTTGCAACTATAGCAATGCAAAGTCTACTAGTAATTAAAATATATATATATATATATATATAGAAAGAGAGAGTTATATATAATATATATTATATAGAGAGAGGGGAAAACAATGCACCACAAAGACAGAAAATAGCTTGTAAAATAATATTAAAAGGTAACAGTGAGTTCTTTATCAAAGGGAAGTTTTCTTCAGAGGCATATATATATATATATATATATATATATATATATATATTAAACCATCCAAATCTACTAAACCAAATGCATACAAAAAGATAAAAGTTACAAAAATACATAATATTACTTATAAAACCCCTCATCTACAGTTTTTACAACTATTTAGTTAATATATCTACCTATCTTAAACAATTTCAAATAAGAAAGTTTTTAATAATATATATTTTTTGATGACGAAGAATATCCTTGATTTGAGATCAAGAATATCCTTGATTATACATTTGAGTAAAATGTTCACACTTGATGAAGGTGGTTTGAAACAAACAACAAAAATGCCTTCGGTCTCCTCAAAATATATTTATATATATATATATATATTTTTTTTTTTTAACGTTCAAGCATTATCAAAACTTATGTGACAAAATAAAACTATTTATAATCATTTCCATCAGATTGACGAAAGAGCGCTCTGGTAGTAGGCGATATGACCTCGTAGTTAAAGCCTGGGCATGAGTCTTAATAGCTATTTATATTATTTTTGTTAAAGTTTCGCCATTATTCAGGTATTATCAAAACTTATGTGACAAAATAAAAAACAATTTATAACCATTATATTTCATAATCGCTCTTTTGTCACTCTGGCGGAAATGAGCCCGACTCTACTATTTTTACTAGCCCGAGTCCTAAATTTTGCCTGCCCTAAATTTTTATTCAGTACCTGACATCGTACAGGATCGGGACCCTCTGGAGGACGGCGTGCTTAAGTTATCCTCCCAGATAAAATAAACTAAGGGGCTCGGTCGGGTTTTGAACCCGGTATGTTGAGCTCAGTAAGCGAGCATGCATACCACTGAGCTATCGGCGCCCAAATATATTTTGGAGAGACCTTAGGCCAACCTGTTGTTTATTTCAAACCATCATCACGTGAATACAAATTATTTTACCATTGTATTGAGGGCCATGGTGGCCATGCTGGCTAGAGGGTAGGGCTTTGTCGCATGGTCTCACCATGGTTTGCGGGTTCGAATCCCGTCCGGGAGCGAGTTTTATTTCGTAGATAGAACTCCCTCTCGGAGCCATGGATGTTGTAAACAACTAGGTAACATCTTCATAAGAGACATGACTAATATGCAAAGTACATAAGGCAAAAAAATATATATATATTTTACTCTCCCAATTTATTTCTGGTCTTTACAAGCTAGCAAACTGACGGTTCTGGAGAAGCTCCCATTAAGAGTACCTTTAATTCATTTGAAAAAATATATCGAAAACGAATGTTTTTTATTAAGTGTTTCACAGTATCTCTGCGAGAAATGTTAAGTATCGTTTAATTAATTTGCTGTTCTTAATTGTGATCTTTTTCTTCCCTCTTATATTGATCAAATTCTGCATAAAAGAATATGATCAATATATAGGATTAGGATATATATCTATATTAGGATATAGGAAAAAAAAATTATCACTATAATAATCAGGAAAAAATTAAAGATACTGATGATAGAAGTTTTTCCCGAAACGTCTATATGCTATGTTGTAAAGACCAAAATTAATTGAGAGAATAATTAGCAGTCTAAAAATATATATTATTATAAATGCAGAATCTTCTTCAACCCAAAAGTGAAGAAATAACTTCCCTTTGTAATAAAAAGAACTATAAATAAATAAAAATTAATAAATAATGTGAAATCTGAAAAATAAATAAATAACAAAACCAAAAACTGTGAACGAGCAAACAAATTAACAGAAAACTCACGGCTGTTTGTGAACCACTTCATTGACCAGGCTGAAAAGACAGTACACACGTAACATAACATTAACCTTAAAACACTTTTTTTTACATGTAAGTATAATTTTAAAGAGAAATATAAATTAAAATAAAGTTAAAAACATAAATTCTACATTTATCACTACACTAAATGTACCTCGATAAGTAACACAATGTGATTATTGGTTTTCTGTTTTGTGTATAAACGGTGCAACGACTCTTTTTACAAATAAATAATTCTTAAATTAGAAACTAGAATTCAAACTATTTTTTTTTTCTAAGCAAGTTCTAAATTATCGGCATGGAAAACCATACGTGACACCTCCGTATTCCACGATCAATTTTCAAATTTATAAAAATAGTTTGATGTTCGTATTCCGTATTCTTATTATTTAAATATTTAAATTCATTGTAGCAGCAACTATCGTGAATGAAAGATGTAATTCAGTATATGTGCCAAAAATGTCTGCAAAAGCGCGGATATTTTCAAAACAAAACTGATACGATTGGCACCAAATTTAATATATAAACACAATGTATTTTTACAGAAGTTAACGCGAACGAAAGAAAATTCTTCTCACAGCCGACATGCGGAAAAACTTCTTTTTTTTTTTACTTCTTTACAATCAGAATCTGATCTTATATAACAATCTTTAACTTTCTCTGAGATATCGTGTTTGTTTACTGAGCTCATGATCGTGAGTTTGAAACCCGGCCGAAGCCCTTAGGTTTTATATCTGGAGGCAGTGCTGGATTACCCAATAGGCCGGACTAGGCCATGGCCTGGGTCCCCCGTCGATGAAGGGCCCCCGTAAAAATCGAAAATGGATTCACACTTATGTTAAATCGAAATTTCCATCAAAACCCCAGTTCACTCATTCTGAACTTTACGAAATTTTGATTCGAGATAATCTTGCAACTGTTTTTCCAAACGTTGAAATTGCTCTTCGCATTTTTTTAACGCTCATGCTTTTCAAAATTAAAACGAATCAAAAGCGAGCAAAGAAGCATTATGCATCAAGAACGATTAGACATGCTGAGTTTGATGTTCATTGAATCAGATGTTCTTCGTCAAATTGATTTTGAAGACATCATCAATGATTTTAGCGACCTCAAGTGTAGAAAGAAAGATTTTTAAAGAAATTTCTTATATCAACGTTTATATTATAAATTGATATTGTTTATAACATGTTTTTGTAATTTTAGTTCTGAAAAGAATATATACTTTAACAAAAAATAAAATTTATTTCATGTTTATACCTTAGAAATAATATAAATCCATTGTTAAATGCATAAATCAACATTTTATTGCAGTTTGTAAAAAAAGGGGGGGCACAAAAATGTTAAGGGCCTAGGGCCTCCTATTCGCTTAATCCGGCACTGTCTGGAGGTGAAAAATCCTTGGGCACGCCGTCCATCGGATGAGATGTTAAGCAATGGTCCCGAGCCTGTACAATGTAACTCGTTGAAGACCCCTACCCTAGGCGAATGAAAATTTAGGTTAGGCAAAATTATAGTAATACTGAGTCGTGTCATGTCCACCGGAGTGACGAAAGAGCGTTCTGGAAGTAGGCTATATCCTCGTTATTAAAACCCGGGCATGAGTCACAATAACTAATTTAAACTTGCTATCTAAAATAATATATAATAAATTCTTTAATGTTCTACTTTATACACCCAAAGACCAGGGAATCAATGAGTTTCAAAAAAGCCTACATGTAGAGCGGATGTCTTATCAAGGCCCTCAATAAAAGTACCTACAGAGGCAACTGCATTTTGTATACAAGTCAAAGTGAAAATGTGATTGGAGCTAACTTGGAGTGAATGAAAAGTGAAGTTAATTATCCTGATTGCAGCACCTCCGACAATGCAGCTGATTAAAAGCTCAACAGAATGGACAGTTTGTAATTATCCTTCACTGTGATGTACAAACAGGCCCCAGGATCATATTGATAGAATAGAAAAACATATACGAAATTAAATCAATGACGTAACGCAAACGGGAAACCAGACCATTAATTATTTTTTTTATTTTTATTTATAGAAAGTTATTTATAACTGTATAAATAATAAGCAAATATGACAATGGTGACACTCCCTAGGCACTGTGTCGCACTCATTTATGGCTAATAACTGTCACTGCCTTATCTGTGAAGGTCTCTAGGCCATTGGCGCTTAAGGCGTTGTTCGGGAAGTGTGGCAGAAGGGAGGGTTCAGACTAGAGGATTAATGTGGCTACTAAACGAGGAAAATACATTTTAGCTAATTCAGTGACAAAGTGAATATTGAGATCAGTGTGAAGTTTTTTTTTGGAGATGTAATAAGGAGCATTGGCTATTGAACGAATAATTTTGGATATAAGGATCGATTACGTTGAAAATTGGATGCTTTGGCAGAACCCGATAGTTCAAGCCCATAAGTCCACATAGGCTTCAGTATCAAGTTACATATTAGTCGTTTTGTTCTCAAGAGTTAACGTTAATCTTTTGTCTTAGAAACAGTTTGTATCCATACCTAAAGTTAGAAAATAGATTTTTTTTTACCGCAGAGCCAAAAAACTCCATCTTAAATTCGTTTTTGAAAGTTGTACATGTAAAATAAATAAAAACGAAGAACTTGATTTAACTTTTATACTGTCTAATTTCACAAAAAAAGATACATTAAGTGTACTGGTTTAAAATTACGCCATATTCAGTGCTGACAAAGTTCGCACTCGTTTGTGCTCACAAAGTTCGAAAGTGACTTTGAACTTTGTGCTGACGATGGCATAATGAGAAACTGGTACACTCTATGTATATCTTTTTGCGGAATTAGACAATAAACAAAGTTCTTTGGTTTAATTTATTTTAGCTTTCCACTATATAGATGCAAATCGCAGAAATGTAATCGGACAGATGTTCATGTAGCAAAATTATTTCTGGAGTAGATTTTCTCCGTTATCCTCAACTCAGAAATGTTAGAAAAACATATTGAATTATGAAGCTATTATGAGTATATGTATGTATCCCATAGAGTGCGTTACATATAATAATTTTTACAAGGTTCGCTAGGCGGCTGTCATAAACATATGCAAGCGGGGGGTCAAACTCCATAGCGACATAGATCAAGCATCCCTACAAATAATGGCCTTAGAGCTACGGGAAAATATATTTAAAGAATTATAAGAATTTCGTGAAACAAACAAAACTCATTATTAAAACAACATAGATAATACAACGACAGTAGCTCAAAGCTAGCGTGCTTGTCTACTCGAGATGGCGCGTTCGAAGCCCTGGGAGGGAAAAAAAAATTGAGCGGGCCATCAAGAATGTGACATTAAGCGATGGTCCGAAGCCTGTTCGATGTCAGGACCTAATTAAATACCAAAAACATTCAGAATTCTGACACGATAGTTGGATGTCCCATGTCCACCAGAGAGACGAAAGAGTAGTAGGCAATATGACTTAATAGGACCAGCAAACAACAAAAATTTTAAAAAATAGAAAATCCTGCGACGAGCAGTATTTGGGTATAAAAAATAATTTGGGGGTTAGCCGAGGGGTTGAATACTTCCAAAAATCCACTTGTTATTCTCTTGATCTGGCCATTGTCTGACTTCTTCCTCTTCCGTGACACCATTGCGTGATTGGTACTTTCTAACTCAGAGTGACGTCAGCAAGAGTGCGAAATAAGACTAGATATACGTCCGAAAAAACTTTCTTTTTTTTCCTGAGTTTTCCGTTCCGAACCAGAACAAAATTACATTCTTACCGAGAACAAACAAAATAGTGATCCAAAAGTTCGCAACAATAGTATCAAAAGACATATCTGATCTGTTTACTGAGGTTCATTAGAAAAAAAAAACTGAGCGATGTAACTAAACATTTAGGACTCATACAGTTGAGTCAATCTCATGTTCACCATTGTGACGAGAAGAGCGTTCTGGTAGTAGGCGATATGACCTCGTATTTTAAGCCCGGACATGAGTTACAAAAAAAAAAAAAAAAAAAAAAACAACAACTTCTACCCCAAAATCCCACTGAACCAATCTAAGAAATCCAAATCCCATTATCAGATATCAATGGTTTTGTGATTGATGTTAACAATAAATAAGAGACTTCAGAAACAGCGAGCGGACCACTAACATGGGGAGGGGGGGGGGGGGGGGGGGGATTTCTGAAAATATTTGTGACAAATGGGGGGCACTATATCGATTACATCGTATTCCTTGAGCTTCAGGCTGATATCCCACAACCAGTTAAATTAAATGCTGCTCTCTTACGGCGAAGAGAGGAGCTATTGTTGAAAAATAAAAACAGTCTGACCACTCACAAATGTTATCATTTTTAGCCAGCTTTCGAGATTGCCCTCATCATCAGGCCGTCTACAAAAACTCATCATTTAGTAATAAATCAAAAAGTATTCGTTTTTACTAAATCATGTTTTTTTGTTGACAGCATGATGATGAGGGCAACCTCGAAAGTCAGCTAGCACAAAATGATTAAATTTATGAGTGGTCAGATTGTTTATTTGTGGAATAATCATCTTCACATGATTGGAATTATTGTATAAAATGGTTAGTTATAGTTACAGACGGCGACAGTATATATAACTAAATCTACCAGAAGTGGAAATAGATATGGATAGACATACTGCGGATATACCGAGGGACCAGAATATATGGCCCAATACGCGATGGAGAAGATGGACGAACTAGGAAGTCTATTCCCTCATTCAGGAGCCAGACGTCAGGGAAGACTCCGGTGGGCCGGACATGTGGCCAAGATGGACGAAGATGAGATCCCAAGGAAGACTATGTCAGACCGGCTTTACGGAACAAGACGCTTCAGGAGGCCGAAGCTGAGGTGGCAGGATGGTGTGGTGAATGATGCGAGGAGCCTACTTGGAGTCCGACACTGGAGAGCAGCTGCACAAAACAGGGATAACTGGTGGAGGAGGCCTTGATTCACTAGTGGGTTGTCGCACCACTGTCAATGAATGAATGTACACCGAGGGACCTAAGCATCCAATGCTTCCCTTTTCTGTGGGAGTCCTAAATGTTGCCTACCCAGCTTTAATTAGGGTGAAGGGTCTTAAACGAGTACTTGACATAAAACAGGTTCGGGACCGCCACATCTCCGAAGGACTGCTTGCACAAGGTTATGTTACCTCCTACATGAAGAACCTAAGGGCCTCATACGGGTTTGTATCCCCCATTTTGAGCACACGAGCCAAGCATGCTAACTCTGCCTTCTCATAAAACCACATATAGATGACAAATATGTTAAAAATTGCTATGATTAGGTATACCAAATTAAAAATACTAAAACAATAAATTTCTAAAATCATACCTACAGTGAATTAGATCTTTTCATTGTCTATTTAGACTTTCTAGTCACCATTAAAAAATATTATTTTGTTTTTCAATACAAAAATACTTACTTGTTCGCTGCACTATTTTCCGAATTCATGGGAGTATTGCTGACGTTCTGGTACTGCAGCATACTGTAGTGTTTCCAAAATAAATATTCCCTGAAATAAATTAAATTAATAACAATTATTATGAATAAATATAACAAAAGTTTTTTTTAAATTTTCTATATCAAAACAATGTATATATATACCAGTATAGACATTATACCGTTAGGTAATAACTAACTAATAACTAATCCTGACGATGGTATATTGCCGAAACGGGTAGGTTATAAAAGTAAGTTTGTTTTTTTTGGAATAGACAATATTTCAAAAAATAAGTTTATTTAATTTATTTATTACAAGTTTCCACAATATGTCCGCATTTGTCAACTTATGTATTATTATGAAGATTATAACGCAAGAAAAAATATATTTAATGCAATAGAGGTTAGGTTTTATGACTCATGGCCAGGCTTTAACTGCGAGGTCATATCGCCTACTACCAAAGCGCTCTTTCGTCACTCTGGTGGACATGAACCCGACTCTACTGTGGGAGTCCTAAATTTTGCTTACCCTAAATTTTTGCTCACCTAGGGCAGGGGTCTTTAACGAGTACCTGACATCGTACAGGCTCTGGACCATCGCTTAACGTCCCATCCGAAGGACGGCGTGATTAAGTTTATTTTACCTCCCAGATAAAGTAAACTAAGGGTCTCAGTCTCAACTGAGCTACCGGCGCCCTTAATGCAATAGATCTCTACAAAACTTCTTAATAGACATTATTTCAATTTCACTATCTACATCTGTATTTTTTTTTATCTCGTAAAACTGCACAATATCAAATAACTATTTCGCGAGAAATACGAAGTATAATCTGTCAGAAATTTGATGTTGAGTATTCACGAGGATTTCGTGTTTTGCGACCCACTGATTCGAAAAAAAAAAAAAAAAAAAAAAAAAAAAAACTGCGTGTGTTTATGAACACGATAACTCCTGTTAGAATGAACACATCGACAATAAATTTTATGTGTGTAATCAGAACTCCATAATGACAACAGCTTTTAATTTTCAGTCGAATCGGCCAAAGGGTAAAAGACTTCAGAAGAGGAGGCGGGTTTTTCTCAAAAATTTTGATAACTGTCGATATAATAAAACGTTGATAGTTTTCCCCTTGTATCCTGTAGTTTTACAAAGTATAGAGGAAGTTAGGTAATTGGTCAGAATTTCGAAGCAGAGTTTTCAATGTTTCATGTCTTGTCTGTAAACACAACCTCTGATAAAATTAATATAACGACACGAAATTGTATATATGTATCCAAAACTAAATAAAGAGGAGACCTTTTAATTTTCAGCTGAATCAGCAGAAGGGAAAGAGATCAGATGTAGGGCTAGACACAAAAACCCCAATAACTGCCGATGTAATGAATGTATCAACACAAAGTTTAATATGAGTATTCAGAAGCTTCTATGTAAATCAACTAAAGATTTTTATCCCAAAACGGTCCATTGGTTTTGGAAGGAGACCAAAAGGAGAGCTGGGAATGAGAAAACGGAGAATGACAGTAAAAAGAGAGAGAAGAGTATGAGAATAAGAAATATAGCTCTCAAGAAAAACTGAGTTATAAACTAGTAATGACAAAAAAAGAAATAAAAATTATAATTATATTTTCAAGGACCATAGAGAATGTAATAAGAAGTTGAAGCAGGAAACACAAGTTTTCTAGGGGGAATGAGGGCTACCCTACTTCAGTTCGCCGTTGGGGAAAATCAATGAATACCCGACAGGTAACAGACAGAAGAGAACTACACAGACCTCAGCATTACATATAAATAACTAGGTGGTACATACCACTATTGACACTGTGCAGGTCTCCCAAAACAGTTGAGCATCCATTAAAGAAACTAAATGAGCACCCATATATAGTTAATGAAAATGAACTACCATTGCAGTGAATCACCAGCTATGTACTTCCCCATCGATAATTAATCAATTACTTTTTCGCTCTCTTACTAAGCTAAAACTCAATATTTGATAGTGGGCTTCCGAATCTTTATACTAAATTTTTTGTTGATACATTCATTAAGTCGGCAGTTATTGGGTTTTTTGAATTGAACAACCCCCTTTCCTTCAGCCGATATTGCTGAAATTTAGCAGGTTATGTCCTCATTGGATTTTGAATTCACATATGAAATTTTGTGTCGATAGATTCATTACATTGACAGTTATTAGAGTTTTTGAGTTAAGCCTCCCCACTAATCCTCCCCATTTCCTTTGAACGATTTGCCTGAAAATCGATAGGTGTTGTCCTTGAAAAAGAAAACGAGAGAAATGAGAAGTATGGTCTAATCTTTGAATAATTACACCATTCATTCTTTCATTTTTTGTATATATATAAATATTGTACATTTTAACGTAGAGTTTTTGCGGAGGATTTTCCTTATTTGTGTCAGATTGTTCCCCTTCATCTACCTTTTAAGTTTATTTTTATTTATTTATCTTCTTATAGAATAAAAATTCCCTGGATAAGCCACAACAAGGTTAATCTGCCGGAAAAACGAGTGTACATTTCATAACTTTGTATTCTAAAATTTGTTCTCTTTATTGTTTTGTGTCTTTCATTTTCCTGTTTAAATCTTCTTCTAAAGATAAAACTACTTAATAAACTTAAGCACGCCGTCCTTCGGATGGGACGTTAAGCGATGGTCCCGAGCCTGTACGATGTCAGATACTCGATAAAGACTGCCTTAGGTGAATAAAAATTTAGGATAGGCAAAATTTAGGACTCCCACGGTAGAGTCGGGCTCATGTCCACCAGAGTGACGAAAGAGCGCTCTGGTAGTAGGCGATATGACCTCGTAGTTAAAGCCCGGGCATGAGTCATAATAACTAACTAACTAAAACTACTTAATATATGAAATGAGAAAACATTATGTTAAACTATAAAACAGGAAGAGAAAATAAATAGAAGAATATAATATAGGATTCAGGAAATTCCTAAAAATCGTCATAATGAAAATATTCATTACAGACACCAAAGAAAATAAATAACTAAATTTTCAGTAAATACCTAAAATATTTAATAGCTTCGTACAGCATGGCGGCGATGAAGATGATGATCATTGAAAAGACCAAAGTACCAAGGGAGGATACTTTCCAGAATTCAAAAAGAACGAAGTCGTTCATTCCAAAGTGGAAGTACATCTGAAAAAAAGGAAACATTTGCAAAATTAATATAAAAAAACTGTGCAGAAAAAAATGTGCACAAAATAAAAAAAGGGTGATCACTCGCTTGGTAAAGCCTCTGAAAATGTCATCAAAATGGCTCTCCTCAACACGATTTGGCGTTGTTCTTCCAATTATTATACAACTCGATTTAACGAAAAAAAACCTAAAACATCGAAATTACTTCAATCTGGTTGGTTTACCTTGTTGTCCATACAATGATACACTCTATGTAGCATCACACCCACTCTAAATAACGACAACAATACGTCATTACTAAGCAATAAACAGTACTTTCAAGTTGCCGAAATTAATAACAACTGAAGCTGTGTACGTTATTTTGTTGCTTTATTGTCTAGCACTTATTAACCTCGACTATCGGCATCATACGTACCCAAGATTCTAAGAAATTCGTTCTTTTGTTTGTTGTGATTACCTTGCACGGCAAGTTGATCCCACAGTATCCCAAGATATGAATAAAATACATAAGAAAATACAATTAAAATACTGGAGCAAAAAGCGTCAGACGAAGATAACAGACTATACACAATAAGCGTTGTTATTTGTATCAATATTAATGTTTGTTGTTTGTAAATGTTATACTTTATTAGTAAATACAGATTATAATAGTAAAATACTATTAAATGTAATGTAACATGTATTAATTTTTTTTCTCTTCATTTAACGACAACTCTCAATAACACCATAAAATGCGCAGTCCCTTAAGTGTCGCTATATAGAGTTTACACTGTATATAAATTAATCAATTACATTCTCCTTTATCTCTAAAACCAGTTAACAGTTGACTTACATAAAGACTTCTGAACTCTCATACCAAAGTGTATGCTGATACATTCATTATATCGGAAGTTATTGGGGTTTTTGAGTTGACCCCCCCCCCCCCCCTTCCCTTCGGCCGATTTCGCTGAAAATTATCAAGTGCCGTCCTTATAGGAGTTTGAATCTACATATGAAATTTTGTGTCAATATATTCATTACAACGGCAGTTAGTAGAGTTTTTGAGTTAAACCTCAGCCCTAATCCATCCCTTTCCTTTGGCCGATTTGACTGAAAATTGATTGGTGTCGTTCTTATAGGGCTCTGAACCTACATATGAAATTTTGTGTCAATACATTCATTACAACGGATGTTATTAGAGTTCTTGTGTTAAGCTCCCCTAATCCTTCCATTCCCTTTGGCCGATTTGACTGAAAATCAATAGTTGTCATTATTATGTGGTTCTGGATACACATATACAATTTCATGTCGTTACATTAATTATATCGGAAGTTATCGTGTTCATAGACACACAGAGACAGACCGAATTTTTTTTCATTTTTGGAATCAAGAGGTCGGAACGCAATTCCGTTGAAAATTCAGCATCGAATTTCGACAGATTATATAACTTTTCTTATACTTCATATAAATGGGGAAGTAATAGTTTGAAATCTATGGAATACATTTGTTAACAGAAAGTAAAGTGCTATTTATCTCCTTTCTTATACACATAATTGCCTTTTTTGAATAGATAATTCTCATACCCCTTCATTACAAAAATATACAGTAACTATGTCAAGGCTGCGATTTCACCTGGCTATTATCGGTTTAGGCAACGAATGCAATAAATGGCGCCCCGGTTCTTCTCCGACTTGCTTCATTTTTACCATCACTGCTCGTCTGCCGTTTGATAAAGCATGAAGATGTATAGGCTATGTCCAGTGAAAAAATATATTTCCAACGCTGAAAACATTATCCAAATCGGTTAAGTAGTTTTCGAGATAACCTCAAACACACAAACTTTCTCTCTTTACATAATAGTGTAGATTATCTTATTCTTATCTCAATGAAGTAGCGATATACAGACTATGAGGTGAATGTTCGTCCCTGAGATAGCAAGTGAAGGGTCTGTTAACTATTATCAAAAAAAAAAATCATTGAACTAAGAATGACAGATCTGTTTCTTTATAATGAGAAGGCGGTAGAAGTTTTTAAAACTGAAGTAACTTGCCACACGCCTATCAGGAACTTATCCACCTCATAGAAGTGCGCAGGCACAAGCAAATCGCACCCCCGCTTCAGAAGTGACATAACTCAAAATTCGTCAATTTTTGGTTTATGTCGCAAATGAAGTAAGAAAAATGATCTCTTTATTCAGGAAAAACTACACTTCTCGGGTTCCAATAGATTAGAAACAATTGAAAGAAAAAACGTACGAGCCCTCATTACTTCAAAATAGTTATTTCAAATTACAGTAATTTTTTCGTGTCGTTTTACAGGCATTCATGATTTGTGTCACTTCTGAAGTGGGGGTGCGAAATGTTAACGATTATAGCTTATTTTCAGGAACCTTTATATCAAGTTAGTCATTGTAACTCAACGGCGGGCATTAACTACAAGGTCATATCACCTACTACCAGAGCGCTCTTTCGTCGCTCTGCTGGACATGAGCCTGACTCTTTAACGAGTACCTGACATCGTACAGGCTCGGACCCATCGCTTAACGTCCCGTCCGAAGGACGGCGTACTTAAGTTTACTTTACCTCCAAGATAAAATAAACTAAGGGCCTCGGCTTGATCTTGAACTTGAGCTCACTAAGCAAGCATGCATACCACTGAGCTACAGGCGCCCTCAAGAAAATTTGATATTATTAATAACAAAATACTCATAAGAATGATTTTTCAGAAAGCTTTATCATCTAATACAAACACTTAATGTTAATCTTAATGATGGATCATTACTTATATTAGAATATCTTTGTATCCATTACATTCCTTTAAAAATGATAATATAAAACAATTTGGTGAATGCACTTCCCCAGCACGAATTAATCAAATAGCTATTCGCTCTCTGAATAACACCGAAGGACGGCGTGATAAAGATTTTTTCACCTCCACCGAAAAAAAATTAAGTGCCTCCGCCGGGTTTCCTGGATAACTCTGGTATCAATGATACTTTTTATTTATCATATAATAATAAAATTAATTTATATTTTTTATGATTTTTCTATATTAATAACTCTCTTCAAACTATCAACATCATTAACAAACTGAAAAAAAAAAAAAAAAATGTTGTCTATATCAGGCATCACTATCTCAAATTCTCATGTTATTGTAGCCAATAATAGCTAAAACTTTATACACGATTTCATGTCCTCGGCCGGGTTTTGAACCCGCGATCTTGAGCTTAATAAGCAAGCAAGCTTATCACTGACCTACCGGCATCCTCTAAATTTTTATATAAATACAGGAAGTGAAAAATATTTGTTAATCTATCCTTGGTTAACCTGTTATTTTTGTAAGACGTAATCTGTTAAAAAAATCACTCTTAGTGATTGGAATTCTCAAGTTAGATAGAATTAAATACAAACTGTTACTAAGACAACTGTAAACAAGATCAAAATTAGCTCTGAGAACGAAACGACTAATATATAACGCAATATTTTAATATATTAATATATAACTCAAGCCTATGTGGACTTATGGACTTGAACTGTGGGCTTCTGTCAAAGCTTCCAATCTTCAGCGCATCCTTGCGAAAATCCTTTATAATAGCCAATGCTCCTTATTACATCTCCAACAATACTCTTCACACAGATTTCAATATTCCCTTTGTCACCGAATTAGCTAAATCCAGATACAAAAAAGTATTTCCCTTCTTTACTACACACATTAATCCTCTAGTCCAGGAGTGAACATGTGCAAATACACGCATTGAGATCGACTTGCAAAAGCTAAGTGGAAGAGTTGAGAAACAAATATCTCACTAATTAAATAAATTAATAATATTATTACATCATTTCATTATTATATTATCTATGTTTATATGTATGAATAATAATAATAATAATTCATTCTGTTTTGAATTTTCATTCCAAAAAATTGTTATAGTGGGTCCAAATCTAATATGCGGCTATATAAGCGCCAATGGCCTAGAGACTTTCTCAGATGAGGCAGAGACAGTGATTAGCCATAAATGAGTGTGACTCAGTGCCTAGGGAGTGTCACCACTGGATGATTTCTCCTCTCTATACATTTTGACATTGTCTTTTCTTTGTTTTCTTCCTTAGCACATTTGCTTGTTGTATATATACATATATATATATATTTTTTTTATACAGTTGTATCTCTTTGTAAAAAAAATAAAAAAATGAAAATAAAAAGATAAAATAAAATAAAAATAAACTAAAACAATTGTAATTATGGCGATATTTGATCCCTTTAAACATTTGCTCATCCAACTGAAGGTAAAAAGTAATTAAAAAGAAAAGTATCAAAGTGAAAACGGTCGGATGAGAGTATAATAGAAACGCGAGCCATTGTAATTAAGGTAAAGAATTCAATATTGAATAATAAAATGTTCTGTCAAGTATTGAAATAAAATTCATCTCGTTTTGTCTGTATGTAGCCTCCATATTGATTTCCTGGAATGACCTGAATTCCTTTCTAAGTTATTATCAAATACCGGAGGTACTGAAAATATCCTACCTGACCTTGTCTTATAGGTCCACGACCACATATGAGACTCATATAACGATTGTATGTCCCTTAATATCTTTGAAACTAGTAATGTGACCATTACTGGACTTTCTAATACCAATAACGTTTATAGATCATTCTCCCCCTCCTTCTTAAAATCATTTCATACTGGCGTTACAGGGAATAAGAGGGGGAAAGAGAATGATCTGTAAGCGTGATTGGTATAAGAAAACCATGTAATGATCACATCATATATATATATATATATATATATATATATATTTTTTCTTCATTTTTATAATTTAAAAAAAAAGTAAAAGTGTGTAAGTAGTAAAAATACAAAAAAAATATTTTATAGCTCGTTGCTACGCGATACAATTTAAACATTATCTTGAAATATTCCCTAGAGGGCGTCGGTAGCCCAATGGTAAGCGTGCTTGACTTCTGAGCTCAAGAACGTAGGTTCGTAACCCGACCGAGGCCCTTAGTTTATTTTATCTGAGAGATAAAATAAACTTAAGCATGACCTCTTTCGGATAGGATATTAAGCGATGGTCCCGAGCCTGTACGATGTCAGGTACTCGTTAAAGACCCCGAGGTGAATAAAAATTTAGGGTAGGCAAACTTTAGGACTGCCACAGTAGAGTCGGGCTCATGTCCACCAGAGTGACGAAAGAGCGCTCTGGTAGTAGGCGACATGACCTCATAGTTGGGCATGAGTCATAAAACCTAACCTAACCTTGAAATATTCCCTAAGGAATTTTATTTTACATTCTTTGAGGCGCTATAACTGTGGTCGTATTGATCCTATCTCAAATCTGAGGACTTATAGCGATTGCAAATTTAATAAGGAACATTATTGATAGGAACTTATTTTTCGATAGAACCAACCGTTTTTCGGTACATTATGGAAACGTCTAAAAATATGTGTTTCAGAACTACATTTTATAGTTGAGTTATGGGTATTTTATAAAGAAAGAACTTTATACATTAATAAAATATATTAATTATATAAATTACACAATTATCTTTTACGAAGATAAACACGAACATTCCAACACAATGAAAATATATATATAGAAGTAATAATAGACATATGGCTAATATAAAACTTGAAGGGTCATCATGAGATTGACGACACATATCTTAATTTATTGCAACACATTTCAGGACCGTTTTCTGCATCTAAGTATATCGAAAACCAGACGACCTGCGAAAAACAGCGACCTTTTACAACTTTTACTTGAAATAATTTTTGATTAGATCATATCATATACTTAGACCCCGAAGTAAAGTGGTATCAATTTTCGGCCAAATGTCAAGTTCATAGCTACAATCGTTTTCGCGGTAAAGCGCTCACAATTTCGATATCAATCACACACACATCAACACACAGACATCATCGCGAAAATGGTCAAAATGAATTCAAGGGACCTGTACTTCCCCAGCAAAAATTAATCAATTAAGTTTTCGCTCTCCGTTCTAGGCCAATCGACCGTTTGGGCTCAATATTTGACTTACATAGTGGGCTTCTGAACCCTCATACTAAATGTTGTGTCGATACATTCATTATATCAGCACCTCTCCCTTCAACAGATTTCGCCAAAAGTTAATAGGAATCATCCTTATGTGGTTTTGAATTTAAATATAAAATTTCATGTTGGTACATTCATTAAGTCAGCAGGTATAACATTTTCTGTGTTAAGCCTCTTCCCTTTGGTCAATTTGGCTGAAAGTAAATAGGTGTCGTCGTTAGAGGGTTCTGGAGGATCCTCTTCCATTCTATCGAAAGTTATCGTTCAGACACACACAGATTGACAGTTTTTTTTTCATATTTGAAATCTAGAGGTCGGAAAATACGAAATTGCGTTAAAAAATCCGCATCGAATTTTGGATCGATTACAAAACTTCATATAGCTAGGGAAGTGAACAAAAAAATAACTCATTTTGAAGAGGTGATACCTCCAGATACATTTGTATGGATGGATGTTGTATGGATACTTACAGCCATACTCATGTGTCCATGATGCTCCATACTGGTGTTGTCCATGCCCTCTGACGGAGGGTGCATGCTATGGGTCAGCGAAGGGTTGTTTTGACTGTCCATGTGATGAGCAGTGTCGTGATTGCTATGGTCCATCTGAAATCATACAAAAATATACTTTAGATAAAACAGAAAAAGAAAATAAATAAAGTCGGAATCACTGCTCCCCCTCCAAAGCCAATCGATCAATCCGGCTAAAACTCAATATTTGACTTACATAGTGGCTTCTGAATCCTCATACTAAATTTTGTATCGATACATTCATTATATCGGCAGTTATTAGGGTATTTCAATCAAGTCCCCTTCCTCTGATTCCCCCCCCCCCCCCCTCTCACCGTTACCTTTGACCGATTTCGTGGAAACTTGATAGGTGCCATCCTTATGGGGTTTTGAATTTAAATATAAAATTTCATGTCAATACATTCATTACAATGTCAATTATTAGAGTTTTTGTGTTTAGCCCCCCAATCCTCTCCTTCACTTTAGCCGAATTGGCTGGAAATTAACAGGTGTCGTCCACACATACAATATCTTATCGATACATTCATTCTATCAAGAGTTATCGTGTTCATAAATACAAATACAGGCAGGCCTATTTTTTCTTCAAATTTCTGGAACCAGGGAGTCATGAATACCAACGTCAAATTTCTGAAAAAATTAAATTCCTAGGAAACTCAAAATTATCTGGCTGATTATATAACTTACCCTATACTTCGCATAGCGGAGGAAGTAAAAACGTAGAAGACAACATAAACATAAGGTTAATATTGTTAGTAACCTCTGTAAATGTTAACAGTTATGGCAAATACACAGCACAATGGGAGTATAACCCTGAATCATTAGAAATAAAGAGGATTGCAATATAAGAAAATAAAAGTTGATAAAGAAAGAAAATAATATTTACGTTTAGATAAAAAAACAAAAACAACACTACTTTTTATTGACATAAAGAACAAAAAGATTAAATTACTAGCATGATATAAGTAAGATATGTAAGGGACGGGCTTATATATGTTTGGGACGAGCTTATGTACGTAAGGGACGGGCTGATATGTAAGGGACAGGCTTATATATGTATGGGACCAGCTTATGTATGTAAGGGACGGGCTAGATATGTAAGGGACAGGCTTATATATGTATGGGACCAGCTTATGTATGTAAGGGACGGGCTAGATATGTAAGGGACAGGCTTATATATGTATGGGACGAGCTTATGTACGTAATGGACGGGCTGATATGTAAGGGACAGGCTTATATATGTATGGGACCAGCTTATGTATGTAAGGGACGGGCTAGATATGTAAGACACAGGCTTATATATGTATGGGACGAGCTTATGTACGTAAGGGACGGGCTAGATATGTAAGGGACGGGCTTATATATGTATGACGAGCTTATGTACGTAAGGGACGGGCTGATATGTAAGGGACAGGCTTATATATGTATGGGACCAGCTTATGTATGTAAGGGACGGTCTAGATATGTAAGGGACAGGCTTATATATGTATGGGACGAGCTTATGTACGTAAGGGACGGGCTAGATATGTAAGGGACGGGCTTATATATGTATGGGACGAGCTTATGTACGTAAGGGACGGGCTGATATGTAAGGGACAGGCTTATATATGTATGGGACGAGCTTATGTACGTAAGGGACGGGCTAGATATGTAAGGGACGGGCTTATATATGTAAGGGACGGGCTAGATATGTAAGGGACGGGCTTATATATGTATGGGACGAGCTTATGTACGTAAGGGACGGGCTAGATATGTAAGGGACGGGCTTATATATGTATGGGACGAGCTTATGTACGTAAGGGACGGGCTGATATGTAAGGGACAGGCTTATATATGTATGGGACGAGCTTATGTACGTAAGGGACGGGCTAGATATGTAAGGGACGGGCTTATATATGTATGGGACGAGCTTATGTACGTAAGGGACGGGCTGATATGTAAGGGACAGGCTTATATATGTATGGGACGAGCTTATGTACGTAAGGGACGGGCTAGATACGTAAGGGACGGGCTTATATATGTATGGGACGAGCTTATGTACGTAAGGGACGGGCTGATATGTAAGGGACAGGCTTATATATGTATGGGACGAGCTTATGTACGTAAGGGACGGGCTAGATATGTAAGGGACGGGCTTATATATGTAAGGGACGGGCTAGATATGTAAGGGACGGGCTTATATATGTATGGGACGAGCTTATGTACGTAAGGGATGGGCTTAGATATGTAAGGGACGGGCTAGATATGTAAGGGACGGGCCAGATACGTAAGGGACGGGCTTAGAGGCCAATAAGCCCAGAGAAATCGTTACATAGGCCAAATCTCACCAATACCTGTATACGCGTTTCGAAGTTTTAAATAAAAGGTTCACGATAAACTCCATCATCACGACAATTCACTTATTCAACTATTATCCAGACTCTCCTCACAAATCCATTACGACGCCTTATGCGGGCATGGCAGAGGGACTAGCCTGGACTCATCTTCGGTCACGTAGTAGGGATGGGCGATAGTCGATAGTATTCGATAGATATCATGACTATCGATATACTTTTTTCATTCGCTACACGGATACGTTTTGAATAAAAAATGAATAAATGAAAATAAAAAAACTACACTAAACCAATCCAATTCCCAGTATAGAGGGCTAAACACATCCAATTTAAGTGGTCACCTCTTGAGACGCCCCCCAAGGAACTTATAAACCGGAACCCAAGACCAAACAATCCACTGCAGAAGCTGGATCGCTGCCTACTGTTCAATAAAGTTTTACAAAAATATTTTTCGTCAATTGATAATTAATTTGTTGATATTGTTTTATAAAAGTTGTTGATTGAAATACAAATTGTTGAATCTAATGCCAATGTACCTACTTCATTGTTTTTTGATTATCTACAATAAGTGTTTTTGAAATTTAATTAATGTGTTAAAATTCTTGCCAAGTGTTATACCCAATGCGATTATTTTCGACAGAAAATGTTATTTCCATAAAATAAAAGTTCGATTTGAAACTACAATTACTTATTCGATAGATATTTTTATTCCCCTTTCTTCCGCCATAACATATAATAATTAAATTAGGTAGATGTACATGAAAAAATAAAAATAAAATAATCACATTATAATAAAATATTGGATTTGGAAAATATTTAGCATGAAAAGCTGAACAACTGAATTATCGCACTATCAATAGTGGTCAACTATCGACTATCGCCTATCCCTAGTCAATAGTACTGCCGCGTACTTGACACTGATTAACATCACAATGACTAATGACAAATGTTATGTCGTTGCAAGTATGTATATACATAAAATAAGGTGAAAATGTCGGCGAATCACTGCCAATTTACTTCTCCAGCGACAATTAACTAAGTTTTCGCAACCTAACCTCTGAAACCAATTTATCGATTTGGTTGAAAATCAATAAGTATAATAATAAGAAAATCAATCACATATAAAATTTCGTGTCAGAAATTTTCCGACCCCTGTTCTAAAAATAAAAAAAAATTGTCCTGTCTGCACGACTCTGTTTGTTAATGTCTGTGAACACAACTCCCTATATGATGAATGTACCGATACGAAATTTTATGTGTATCCAGAGCCCTATAAGTAAGACACCTATTAATTTTCAGCCAAATCGGCAAAATTAGGTGGGTGATTAGGGGAGGGATTAGTAAAAAAACTCTAATAACTGCCAATGTAATAAATGTATTGACACAAATTGTCTGAGTAAATTAAAAAAAAAAAAAAGTTAACTCATTTTTGGGATCAGAGGTCAAACAACATGCAAATCCAGAGAAAATTCGATACCGTATTTAGGACCGAAGTACACAACATGTCCTATGCTACGTATAACTGAACAAAAAATCATAAGAAGACAGGTTCGCAAATGGTTCCTATGATAATACGTTTACCACCAAACAAATTCATTAAAAACTCATAAATGTATTTTTTTTATAAACAAGGCTTCTGTAAATGTTTTTAAATTGGACCCTAAAATAAAAATTAATGGTCCATTTGTAGAACAAGCTTAATATAAATGAAGTTAACGAGGGTTGTTGTAAGTTCAGAAGAGATTTCAAAGAACCTTCCCAGCCAATCCTAAAGAACCCAATAAATATTTAACACTTCATAAAGTTTTAGCCCAGATCCTTCTCTTTCACGATGCTTTTTCCGAAAGTATATATAGTTTTTCAAAACATCTATCTAGGATAATCGCAATTCATCAATCGGGTTGTAGCGGACCGGGGATCATTAAATATAGCAAAAATAGTTGGAAAAAACCTTTGGGTCTTAGATTTTTTTAATCTAGAAGATAAAAAAACCTTGAGTATGCCGTCCTTCGGATGGGACATTAAGCAATGGACTCGAGCCTGTACAACCTCAGGTACTCGTTAAAGACCCCTATCCAGGCAAAATTTAGGTCTACCACATTGAGACAGGCTCATGTTCAATAAAGTAACGAATGAGCGCTGTGGTAGTAGGCGATGTGATCTTGTAGTTAAAGCCCGGGTATGAGTCATAATAACTAACTATAGTAACCTCACTTTATTTTTGGACATGTGTTAATCTGATGATTCAACCCCCTCGATTGAACAACAATAACAATTAGAATATATAAGATGAGGGCGCCGATACCTGAGTGGTATGCGTGCTCGCTTACTGAGCTCAATGTCGCGGGTTCGAAACCCGGTCGAGGCCCTTAGTTTATTTTATCTGGAAGTTAAAGAAAACTTAACACGGTGTCCTTCGGATGGGACGTTAAGCGATGGTCCGGAGCCTGTACAATGTCAGGTACTCGTTAAAGACCCCTACCCTAGTTGAATAAAAATGTAGGATAGACAAAATTCAGTACTCCCATAATAGTAAATGAATGACCGGGCATAACCCATAATAACTATCTATAAAATGATCATCTTTATCGATATTACAGGGTAATAATAATAATAACTTTATTTGCATTCGATTATAAAATCTATAAGGTAAATACATTTAATCAAATCGGTGTAGTGTAAATGACCTTGTCTCGTGTATCTAAATAATAATCCGTGACTGATAGACAATTTCTAGGCTTGTCAATTGCACCATTTTATGTACTCTTTATACAATCACTCAGTTGTCTGTACGCCTGTTTGTTCGTCACAGTTTTATCTCGGAAACCATAGACTAAACATTTGAAATTTGGCATGTATATAGATGACCTACGGGGTGAAGGAATTTTCATTCTAGGCGAATACAAATAGTATTTATTTAATTATTTTATTTAAAAAAAATATATATATATATATCTTTAAATAGAAAGTCGCCGGTGAATCACCGGCAATGTACTTCCCCAGCACGAATGAATCATTTACGTTTTCACTCTTCCTTACAAACAATGGACCGTTTGGTCTAAAACTCAAGGACTTTCTTGGAGTTTTTGAATTGAGTCCCCTTGCCCTGATACCCCCTTCTCTTCTGCCGAATCGTGTGGAGTTTTGGTCACGCATATAAAATTTCGTGTCGATACATTCCATCTATCGGCAGTAATTAGAGTTCAGTACGTGCAAGTTATACCTATTTTATTAAATTAACCCCTTGTTTCCGTTCATGTATACATATCGCACCCTCAGTTCAAGACTATCGTAACTCAAAAAAATTCATCTTTGAGTTATATACATGTTAAGATTCTTCTTTGTAAACTCTATACGGTCCTACAGTATTGCAACTCAGAATGTAATATTTCACTATTATTATTTACAAAAAATAGTATTAGATTAATAAATTTCTCTTAAATTGTTTAGTGCAATAGTATCGGATTTTGACTTACGCTAGTCTTGAATTTATGTATCACACGAATGAAGAGCAAGACTATCCGAGAAGGTGATGTCACGTGAAGAGAAAAAGAGAGATATAGAAAAAGGGAGAAGAAATAAAAAACTTTAATCTTGTTTTCCCACAAACTAGCTTTTTTGAGTTACGATAGTCTTGAACTGGGGATGCGATATACATGTTATGTTGATGACATATTCTGCGTTTTCACTGGTTATTTGTCACAAGTAAATAAGTTTTTAGACTATATAAGTTTAAAACAAAGAACTAATAAAGTAGCGTGCTAGCCTACTGAGCTCAAGATCGTGGGTTCGAAACCCGGCCGTGGCTTCTGGTAGTGAAAAAACCTTGAGCACGATGTCCAAGGATGATACGTTAAGCGATGGTCCCGAGTATGTACGGTATCAGGTACCCCTAGGTGAATAAACCTAGGTAGGCCAAATTTAGGACACCTACAGTAGAGTCGGGCTCTGGACATGAGAGCGACGAAGAATCACTCTGGTAGTAGGCGATATGACCTCATAGTAAAAGCCCGGGCATGAGTCACAATAACTAACATTACAATTTGTAGAATAATTGTGCTAAAGAACCCCATTAAACCCTTGTGAATATTGTTAAAATGAATAACTTGACTACCATCCTGTTGTGATTAGTTGATACTGTTTACAGGTCATGTTTTATTTATTTATATTTCAATACTATTCTGTATTCTGTTGTTGAATAATAGCCCTCAGCATCTCCTCCAGTGACAACCTCTCCAGTTACGTACAACTTCGCTTCTATATCAAATCTGGGGAAACGAATTTGTATTCAGATGTTGTCCCTAGCAACTGAATAACTTTCCCGTAGAGGGGAAAGTACATTTCTTCTGTAAAGAAAATTTAGAAATTTATATCTGAAGACAGTAACACCTCCATTATCTTAAAAATTCGATGCGGAGTTTTCAACGGGATTTCATTTTTTCCGACCTCCTGATTTCAAAAATGAAAAAAAAATGTATATCTCGTTTGTGTGTCTGTGAAGACGATAACTCCCGATAGAATGAATGTATCGACATGAAATTTTATATGTGTATCCAGAACCCTCTAACGACGATAACTATTGATTTTCAACCGGATCAGGCAAAGGAAAAGATGGGACTAGAGGGGGAATCAACATAAAAATTCTAACAACTGCCGTAATGAATGTATCGAGATGAAATTTCATATGTAAACTCAAATCCCTGTTAGGACGACATCTATTAATTTGCAGCGGAATCAGCGGAGGGGGAGTGGGGATCCGAGGAGGGCTAAACTCAAAAACCCAAATAACTGCCGATGGAATGAATGTATCGACGCGAAATTTTATATGTAAATTCAAAGCCCTATAGGATGAAACCTATTAATTTTCAGAGAAATCAGCCAAAGGGGAGGGGGAAATCAGATATTGTGCTCAACTTAAAAATCCCAATAACTTCCGATGTAATGAATATATCGACCTAAAATTATATAGCTAGACGAAGTACAGGGGAAGTTATGTAATATATATTAATAAAGCTGAAACGGGGTTTGTTTGTTTGTTTGTATGTATGTATGTATGTTTGTTCCAGCATCACGCCCAAACCGCTGGACGGATCTTCATGAAACTTCACATGTAGCATTCTTTTGAGCCCAATTGAATAATAGGCTATGTGGCGTCCCAAAATTTTGAACGGGAGGGGGGGTTGTAAGAGGGGCCTAAGTATATAAATAGTGCTAACTCATTAACTAATGGTCGAATTGTCATGAAATTTCACATGTAGTATTTTTAAAAGCCAAATAGGAAAAAAAAGGTGTGTGGCGTCCCAAAGTTTTGAACGGGAGGGGGGGTTGTGGGGGGGCCTAAGTATAAATATAGAGCTAACTCATTACCTAATGTAACGGTTGGTCGAATTGTCACGAAATTTCACATGTAGTATTTTTAAAAGCCAAATAGGAAAAAAAGGTGTGTGGCGTCCCAAAGTTTTGAACGGGAGGGGGGGTTGTGGGGGGGGGCCTAAATATAAATATAGAGCTAGCTCATTAACTATTGGGCGAATTGTCATGAAATTTCACATGTAGTATTCCTAAAGGTCAAATAGAAATATTAGGTGTGTGACGGCCCAAAATTTTGAACAGGAAGGAGGGGGGGGGGGGAATAGGCCTAAATATAAAGATACCGGTAGCTCATTAACTAATGGTCGTTTTGTCATGCAATTTCACATGTAGTATTCCTGAAGGCCAAATAGAAAAATAAGATGTGTGGTGTCCCAATGTTTTGAACGGGAGGAAGCGTTGTGGGGGGGCCTAAGTATAAATATAGAGCTAACTCTTTAACGGTTGGTCGGATTGTCACGAAATTTCACATGTAATATTCCTGAAGACCAAATAGAAAAATAAGGTGTGTGGCGTCCCAAAAATTTGAACGGAAGGGGGGGTTATAGGGGGGGCCTAAGTATATAAATAGTATAAACTCATTAACTAATGGTTGGATTGTAATGAAATTTCACATGTAGTATTCCTGAAGGCCAAATAGAAAAATAAGGTGTTTGGCGTCTCAAAATTTTGAACGGGAGGGGGGGGGGTTGTGGGGGGGCCTAAGTATTATTATAGTCCTAGCTCATTAATGGTTGGTCGGATTGTAACGAAATTTCACATGTAGTATTCCTGAAGGCCGACTAGAAAGATACACTAGGTGACATCTTAAAAATTTGAAGGGTGGGAGGGGGCTAAGCATAAAAATAATGCTGACTGATTAAAGGGTAATCGGATTGTCATGAATTTCACATGTAATAGTAACTATGTATTCGCTGTGGGGTCCGCTGTTGCAAGGCATTTACTAGCTGTGATGCCCAGCGTTGCTAATATCGTACTAGCTGTGGGGTCCGCCGTCGCAAGGCACATACTAGCTGTGGTGCCCAGCGTTCCTAATATCGTACTAGCTATGGGGTCCGCCGTCGCAAGGCACATAATTGCTGTGATGCCCAGCGTTCCTAACACTAGCTGTGGGGTCCGGCATTCCTAACTACGTAATATCTCTAGGGTCCGCCGTCGCAAGGCACATACTAGCTGTGGTGCCCAGCGTTGCTAACTTCATACTAACTGTGGTGCCAGGCGATGCTAAGTATTCACTAGCTGGGGTTTCCGCCGTTGAAAGGCGCATACTAGCAGTGATGCCCAGGGGTCCAAAAAACATACTAACGTTACTGTAGTTGAAGGAATATAAGCCATATTCCGTATGAATAATCGAAAATTATAACATCATGAATGTGGTGTCGAAGAATTGAATAGACTTATAGGAGATATTGAGAGAAAATTCTAAGTTCCCCGGGCAACGCCGGGTATTACTGCTAGTAGATCAATAAATTCGATGTATCGTATTTGCATGTTTTTCGACCTCCTGATTTCTATAACACCCGATAGAATGAATGCAACGACACGAAATTTTAAATATGAATCCAGAGGCTCATAACGACATCTATTCATTTTCAGCCGATGGGGATTAGGGGGTATCAACACAAAAACTCTAATAACTGTCGTTGTAATGAATATATCGGAAAAAAAATTTCATATGAGGATTCAGAAGCCCTTATGTATGTCAACTAATGATGTTTAGCCCAAACGGTCCATTGGTTTTAGAGGGAGAGTGGAAACTTAATAGGACTGACTTATTTTTTCTTTCAAGTAAATAGATCGAAAATAATAAACTCCCGGTTTCCAATCAATTACACAACTTTCCCTAGCTTGTGAATTCATATTTCCTGTACGTCTTGTGTGAGTATCTATCAACATAACATGTTGATACATACATATTATGTATCTTCCGATATAATGAATGTGATTGACATGAAATTCTATGTGTGTATCCAAAATAACACGCTTACACTTCAAGTATCCAAAATTAAGTTATATTTTCGTTCGAGGACCAACCCCTGGGTAGCCTTCCTCTCATTCGCCACCATATCTATATAATGTATAGACAATGAATATATATATAATATGATATAAGTATACAATATGATATAGTATATCATACAATATATATATATAGTATATATATAATGATATAGACTATATATATGCTGGATCAGAGGCTCACTTTTAGGGAGCACCTCAGATACGTGGGAGCGAAGGCCGCCAGGACATCGGCGGCGATTTCGAGAATTCTGCCCAACGTCGGTGGCCTTAGGCAGAGCAGGAGAAGACTGCTGGCAGGAGTCAGCACATCCATCCTTCTGCACGGGGCCCCGACATAGGCAGATGCAACGAGGATTCCCTCATACCTGATGCTGATCGCCCCCGCTCACAGGCGAAGCGCACTGAGAATCGCATGCGCCTACCGAACAGTTTCTGGCGACGCTGCCTATGTAATTGCTGGGCTGCCCCCCATTGACCTACTGGCACGGGAGCGTACGCGACACTTCAAAAGGAAACAAGACCCGGTTCAGGTGGAAGAGGTGGTGCAGCGCTTCGACCGCAGGGGAAACCGGGTCTTCTATCAGGACGCGGGGGCCAGCCCTGGTCCAGCAGAGCCAGAGAGGGCCAGGACAATTAGGGAGTGGCAGGAAGAATGGGGAGGTGAATTACCACCTCACCCAGGTACTCACGGGACACGGTGGGTTCCGGGGGTACCTCCACAAAATCGGGGCAGCAACAACACCAGACTGCCCCGCGTGCCTTGGTGAGACGGAGTCGGCGGAGCATGTCCTCCTCAAATGCCCCAGATTTGAGGAGGGAAGGAAAAATCTGGAGTGCAGCATGGGCGCCCCACTGACTGCTACCAGTTACGTGGACGCTATGCTGCGCTCCCAGGAGTCGTGGGATGAAGGCTGCGATTTTGCAGCGCTCATCATGGGCGGGTTGGCCTTTCAGGAGAGGGCTGACAAGGAACAGTAGCGGTAATAAAACAGAAGAAGGGGCGTTACCAGCCACCCTTCCTCCCTTCCGCGAAGTAATGACAGATCGTCAGTTCCGTGGAAGGGAATCAGGATCGGCAAGGAGGGGGTTTTAGTGGGTATGGTGAATCGGCTCGAGTCCCACACTATCCAGGGCTACCTTCCCTGGATGTGCGTCACAGCATTTCCCCCTCCAATGCAAAAAAAAAAAAATTGACTATATATATAGTATATATATATAATGATATAGACTATATATATATATAGTATATATATAATGATATAGACTATATATATATATATAGTATATATATAATGATATAGACTATATATATATATAGTATATATATAATGATATAGACTATATATATATATATAGTATATATATAATGATATAGACTATATATATATAGTATATATATAATGATATAGACAATATAATATGATATATTATACCATAGATGCTGGCTGTTGCATCCAACAACAGTTAGCTTTACCTTTATAATAAAAATGAACTAACTTTCTAAACAGATCTTGAGATATTATTCCTTCTTTTTAAAAGACAAGACCTTGACATCCCTGTAAGTACAATACACTGAAAACGTGACAATAGCCTCAACCTTCATTATAATAACCTTCTAATCCTCTTTTATTTATTCTCTTTAACTTTATAATTTGAAAATTAAAACTCAATATTCTCCTAGCTAAAAACGAAAGATATACAGCATGCCGTCCTTCGGTAGGGATGTTAAGCTGTACCATGTCACGTCCTCGTTAAAGAGGTCAGTTGTCGGCAAACCGCGGCTCGCGAGCCACATGCGTCTCTTTGGCCCCTTGAATGTGGATCTTCCACAAAATACCAAGTGCGGGGGCGCGCACTTACAATGCGATTGAAACTTCGTGATGACTGGTTTTCTTATTTATATTTTTACATAGTTTACTTAACATTGTTCACACTAGTGTTTGTCAGTCATTGTCATGATTTAAT
Source organism: Aradus depressus (assembly GCA_963662175.1). NCBI lineage: Eukaryota > Metazoa > Arthropoda > Insecta > Hemiptera > Aradidae > Aradus > Aradus depressus. The sequence continues at coordinate 41,511,366 of OY759214.1, forward strand.
TTTATTCAACGCCCATATAGTTTAAATTAGACTTAAAACTTTAAGTAAATTTTGGGGAGCGTTGTGGAGTGAAAGAAGATGTAGTGTCGAGGATTGAGAAAGATATGTTGAGATGGTTTGGATATATGGAGAGGACGGACGAAAGGAGATAGACGAAATAAATATACAAGACGAGTATGGATGGCCGAGTTGGAAGGGGTCGATCTCAGCGAACGTACCTCAATCAGATTGAGGACGTTTTTAGCAAAGGCCAGCTTAGGTGTACCCTAATTAAGTTATTAACAATGTACCTACCTATAAAATTTGGCTCTCAAAAGAAATTTCAATCGTTGTACTGTTCATATTTGGCTCTGTTGACTAATGAGTTTGTCGACCATTGACCTAGGTGAATAAACCTGGGTAGGCAAAATTTAGGATTCCCAGAGTAAAGTGAGGCTCATGTCCACCAGAGAGACGAAAGAGCGCTCTGGTAGTAGGCGATATGACCTCATAGTTAAAGCCCGGGCATGAGTCACAATAACTAACTACCAAATATGTATACATATAGAAAATAATACTAATACATGTTGTGACTGACTTTAAAATAAGACAAGATATTATTACTGTCCGGCGTGCTATTGAGAAGTTACGTTCAAAAAATATGTGATGCGGCCATAACTTCTTATATCCACTACATTTTTACAGATCCTCCTCCCCCCTTTATACCAACCAATTTTTTACAAATAACTCCGCCTCCCCCCTTCTCTCCGTCATAGTCCTAGAAGCAGGAATTTTACATCTGCGTCAACATAGAGAGGCCAAGGTTGAAACCCTCACCTCAGTATTATATTTCTTATTATTAAACATAGACTTTCTTATAATAGTATAAAAAATATATGTGATGTAGCCATAACAGGACTTTTTTACACCCACTACATTTTTACGGACCCCCCCCCCCTTTTCTCAAACTGGCATTACTGGATATAAGGAAGTCACTCTCAGAATTACGTTGAATCTACAAAGAAACCCATTGACGCCATAACTCCCATAGGATTTTCTTATACCCAGTAATGTTAGTTTGAAGTGAGGGAGAAATGAATTTGAGAGAAAGGAGGAGGTATCCGTAAAAATGTAGTGGATATAAGAAAGTCATGTTATGGACACATCAGATATTATTACTTTTTTTAAAAAAACGTAACTATACACATAATTAATAAAGTTTAATATTATCTGCAATAAATACACAAATAATAACAAATAAAGATAAAAATATACTTGTGGTTACTAACCACACCGAATATCTCAGACATACTATCTTGAGGTTTTAGACAAATGATAGGAAATCTTAAAAACAACTAAATACTAATGATAATAATGACTTTATGGGAACATTTTTCTTTAGTACCTAACAAAAAATATTTTAAAATCCCAAAAATTATAATATTAACTTTTCCAAAAAAAATTATCCAATAAACTTGAGAAATTTCAGAAGACATTGATGGATTTTTGAACTTATAAAAAAAATAAAATCACTGTCGGTCTACAAAATCATATATATCACATTTTGCGCATCTTTAGAACCTTTAGTATATATAAAGGACACGAAAACATGAAATTCCGGTGAAAACCAACATCGAAATATTGACAGTTTACGTAACTGTCTGGCTGTGTGTGTCTGTGAACACGATAACTACCGATAGAATGAATGTATCGACACGATATATTGTATGTGTATCCAAAACCCTAATAAGGACGACAGCTATTAATTTTCAGATCAATCGACCAAAGGAAAGAAGAAGATGAGGGGGAGATTAACCGCGCTCTTAAGTCGCTCTGGTGGACACGAGCCCGACTCTACTGTACGAGGACGATATTTTGTCTACCCAGGGTATGGGACTTCAACGAGTACCTGACATCCTACAGGCTCAGGACAATCGCTTAACGTCCTATCTGAAAGACGGCATGATCAAGGTTTTTTTACTTCCCAGATAAAAAATCCTAATAACCTAATAAAAACTAAACGACCTTGACCGGATTCGAACCCACTATCTTGAGCTCAATAGGCTAGGCACGCTACCTCTGAACTATCGACACCCCTTGGTTAATGCAAAAAGTTAATCTATCGACTCAATTGAACTCAGGGACTTGTATTTCCAGCCAAAACTACCTATTGGTTTTAGATTCGAACTATGTATAAAAAAAATGTACAATGTTCTGAAAATGACCGAATTGGCGAAATATAAGTGAATACATTAAATAACAAAAATAATAATAATTATTATTTATAAAATAAATTTGGAAATGAACTTAATTACGAAAAATGTTCTGAAAATGACCGAATTGGCGAAATATAAGTGAATACATTAAATAACAAAAATAATAATAATTATTATTTATAAAATAAATTTGGAAATGAACTTAATTACGAAAAATGTTCTGAAAATGACCGAATTGGCGAAATATAAGTGAATACATTAAATAACAAAAATAATAATAATTATTATTTATAAAATAAATTTGGAAATGAACTTAATTACATCTTCAAAAAGCCGTCGGTAAATCACCGGCAATGTACTTCCCCAGAACGAATTCATCAACTAATATTTCGCTCCACCTTTCTAAAACATTCGACCGTTTGCGCTAATATTCAATATTTGACTTATATAGAGGCTCCTAAATCCTTATACTAAATTTTGTGTCGATAAATTCATTAAATCGGCAATTATTAGGGTTTTTTAAATTACTTCCCTCCTCTAAACCTCACCTTACCTTGAGCCGATATCGCTGAAATTTGACAGGTTATGTCTTCAATGGGTTTTGATTTCAAATATGAAATTTCATGTCGATACATTCATTATATCGGCTGTTATTTTGGGGTTTCTGAGTTGAGCCCCCTCTGATCCCCCTCCCCCTTCTGCTCATTATGCTGAGAATTAATAAGTGTTGACCTTATGGGGTTTTGGTCAAACGTATAAAATTTCATGAAGATACATTCATTCCATCGGCAGTTATTACTTTTTATGCTAAGCCTCCCCCCAATTTCCCCCCTTTCCCTTTGGTATAATCAGCTGAAAATCAATATATGTCGTTGTTAGGGAGTTCTAAGTTCAAATATAAAATTTCGTGTCGATACATTCATTCCATCGGCAGTTATTACTTATCATGTTAAGCCTACCCCCTAACCCCCCTCTCTTCTTTGGTCAATTTGGAAAAACGGTGTCGTCGTTAGAGGGCTCTGGATTCACATATAAAGTTGCGTGTCGATATGTTCATTCTATCGAGAGTTAGTTCACAGACACAAAGAATTTTTTGAAAAGTCAGCATCAAATTTTTAACCGATTACATAACATACAACTGGGGGAAATAAAATAAACATAACAAAACCTCAGTGAGAAGGTTTATTTCCTTGGATTATATTGAACTCTTCCATGAAGTTATCGCTATTTTTTATTTTTATTTTTTTAAATATTGAATAATCTAGAGTCATTAACTATTGATTGATAAGAGAAATCTTCTGATTTCAATGAAGACCATTGTGGCTGTGGGTATATGTTATTGTTCCTTAAGAAATTAATTCTTGACGAAATAGTTGGGTAAAGGATCGCGCATCCTATGACTGTACGGACCTGCAACTTGCACTCATCGCAGTTTCTAAGTACAGCGGGGTGTGCATATTAGAATATTGCACGTCTATTGTCATCAGGAGCGATCGTACAATGTCCACCGTCAATGCGGATTGTCCACGTCTGGTACAATTGCAACAATTTAACATTTTACACACCCAACTATATACGAGGTAAAGGCGAAGTTACGTAATCGGTTAAAGGCTTTGGTGATTCACCGGCAATGTTCTTCCTCTGAACGAAAAACTAACGGTTCGTTACCCCTCCAAAACCAGTCGACCGTTTGCGCTAATATTAAACAGCTGATTTACACAGAGGCTCCTAAATCCTCATATTAAATTGTGTGTCCACAAATTCATTATATCGTCAACTAGCAGTAATACCCGGCGTTGCCCGGGGAACTTTGATTTTTCTCCCAATATCTCCTACAAGGCTATTCAGTTCCTCGACAGTACATTCATGATGTTATAATTTTCAATTATTCATACGGAATAAGGCTTATAGTCATTCAACTGTAGTAACGCTAGCTTTGGAGCTAAAACTAATTTATTCAAAAAGATTTCTCAATAATCGTTGCAATGGTTTTCGAGTTACAAAGATTGCGTGAGTGGATGCTGGGATGGACCAGGGGTTGATTAAAAAATAGACCTTAACCTTCCGGTAGATAAAACTTATCTATTCAAAAAGATTCCTCATTAATCATTGCAGTGGTTTTTGAGTTACAAAGATTGCGTGGGTGGATGCTGGGATGGACCAGATATTGAGGTACTAATACGCCTATAACCTTCCACAGACGATGACGAACAAATTAAAAAAAAAATTAATCAAATCCATCAAGCCGTTCGTGAGTTATAGCGGTACAACGCACAAACATTTTCAGCTTTATATATATGATGATTTGTGAAATAGACAATATTTTTTAAAAACATACGTTTTCTTTATTTTCACACAACTAACTATATACGAAGTATAGGGGAAGTTGTGTAATCGGTTAGAAATTCTATTCACTGGAACTTCATGTTTTTTGACCCCCTGATTTCAAAAGTGGATAAAATAAAAAAAGCTTTGGTGATTCACCGGCAATGTTCTTCCTCTGAACGAAACACTAACGGTTCGTTACCCCTCCAAAACCAGTCGACCGTTTGCGCTAATATTAAACAGTTGATTTCCACAGTGGCTCCTAAATCCTCATACTAAATGTTGTGTCCACAAATTCATTATATCGTCAATTATTAGAATATTTGAGTTAATCCCCCTTCCTCTTTGGCTGATTTGACTGAAAATCAATAGATGACGTCGTTGGAAGGTTCTGAATTCACATAAGGGGAGTTATCACGTTCATAGGCACAGAATTGTTAACTTCCCAGCATATATGGAAGTTATTGTAATGGGTCCGAAAATCAAAATTATGTTTCAAGGTTATTACAGTATTTTTACAGTAGGTGTAGACACTATTTTTGGAAAGAAATATGTTTGTGTGTACCTATATCTCGCGTATAAAAAATGATATCGACTCGTTTTGCTGCCAATCGAAGCGTATCAACGTGAATATGATCTGAAATGAATTTTATCAAATTCGGTCCACCCGTTTTTTTGTTTGAACAAAAAGACTGCTAAAAAAGTGGATTTTAGGAATTGTTGAAAAAGATTTATCCGATCTAATTTGTTCTGGTGGCAATGTAAGTAGCATCCTTTAGAGCCAGATTGAAAAATAGGCTATAGGGGGGTTATGAGAGAGGCTAGGCATAAAAATTGTTCTAGCTCATTAACGGGTAGTCGGATTATTTGAAATTTCACTTGTAGCATTCTTAACAGCCAACTGAAAAATAGGGCGTGTGAGGTCTCAACATAAATATAGTACTATTTTTTTTTTTTTTCTGGAGGTTGGAAAATATGAAGTTCCATTGAAAACTCCGCATCGAATTTTTGACCGATTACACAACTTCCCCTATACATCATATAGCTGGGAAGTCAAGGAAGGCTCAAAACCAGGAAAGAAGGGTCAAATGTGTTGTAACAGAACCGAAGGCGCATTTCGCGAAATAATTATTCTTAAGAATTCTCGGTAAACAAAATAATAGCAACTTTCCGTTTGATAATGTTTTCTCTAAAGGTCACAGTGTTTTGTAATAGACGTCATCCACTGGTGACCTTACGTGGCGAAATGGGGAAACACAGACTTGGAGCAACAGAACACTCTCATAGCATAAAAAAAAAAAGTCGCTGATTCACCATCAATGTACTTCCCCAGTCTGAATTAACAAATTGAGTTTTCACTCTCCCTCCAGAAACAATCGTCCGCCCCCCTCTGACCCCTTTCCTTCCCTATTCCCCTATACCCTATAATATAAAAAAATAATAAATTATAAGAAAAAATATGTATATTCAATGATGCAAAAAAGAATAAATCTTGTTAATCAAAATAAAATTAAAAATTAACTTGAGTTTAAAAAGAAATTATCATCAAAATACGACAAAAAGATTGGGTAAATAATTATTATATATTATCGGACATATCGGATCTATAATAAAAACAAACAGAATATAAATTCTTAAAACAAAAAGAAAGGTATCTATATATAAATTTATATTGTTAAAATTTATAATATTCATATTATTAAAATCGATATGTGCCATCGTTATGGGGTTCTAGATACTTACATATATAAAATTTCTTGTTGATAGATTCATTCCATATTTATTGCTCTATAATGTTCGGGTGCACCTTGCGTTTGTGCAATATACATTCATTATATCTGGTGTTATCGAGTTCACACACATTTTTTTTCTTTTTTATTCACAAATAACTATTTACAACTGTATACAAACAAATACATCAAGCAAATGTGTTTAGTCAACAAACGTTCATAATGTAAACACACGGCTAATCCCTCTCTCAGTCTGATACTCAGTCCCATGCTATAGTTGTCCGTGAGTGGACCTATTTTAAGTGTTTATTTATAGCCGTATTTTATTACGGCCCTCCTTCCTTTTTTTTGGTTTTCTTGAACTTCTATTTGGACTTGCTATTTGCCAGCGTCCCCGTTCAGCTTTGTCTTCGTTCTTCTGACCTCACCGTTCTTCGGGTTCCATCTTCCTTAGAAGATCATCATTTTTGTTTGTATTTCAATTTCAATTCTCCACACTGTGGTTGTCAACATAAAGATATTTATCATTTTATTTTTATTTTCAGTTTTAATTACATATGGAGTATTCAAACATTGTTTGTTACGGAACTACTTTCGTTGTACGTAGTCCATAGTTGATTATATTTTTTAACAATATAAATTTATATATAGATACCTTTCTTTTTGTTTTAAGAATTTGTACTGTTTGTTTTTATTATAGATCCGATATGTCCGATAATATATAATAATTATATATATAAATAACCCAATCTTTTTGACATATTCTGATAATAATTTATTTTTAAACTCAAGTTAATTTTTAATTTTATTTTGATTAACAAGATTTATTCTTTTTTGCGTCATTGAATATACATATATACATATTTTTTCTTATAATATATTTATTTTTTTACATTTTTTTCAGTATTATTATTATTTTGGTCACCTTTATTTTTATCCTCCGTTTCCCTATCACGTGATTGTCCAATAGTTAGGAAGTTTCGGCGAAATTAAATTTTTTTGAGGATTTCCCTGTTCAAAAAGAATAGGAAGCCTTGAATTAACCAAAATGTCCTAATAAAGAGATAATGGCAATGTCAAGAGGGGAGAAATCACCCAGTGGTGACACTCTCTAGTCACTGATTTTCTCTCATTTATAACTAATCACTGTCACTGCTGCTGCTAAAAAGGTCTCTAGGCCATTGACCCTTAAGCCGTCGTTGGGAAAGTATGGCAGAATGGAGGGCTCGGACTAGAGGATTATTGTGGGAACTAAGAAGGGAAAATAATTTTTTATACTTGGATTTAGTGACCAGTGACAAAAGGTACGTTAAGGTCAGTGTGAAGAGTTTTGTTGGAGACGTAATAAGGAGCATTGGCTATTTTACGAAGGATTTTGGATTGAAAGGAAGTTCACACACATATTTTTTTATCATTTTAGGAATCAGGAGGTCAGACAACATGAAATTCCCTTGAAAACTCAGCATCGAATTTCTGATCAATTACATAACTTCCTCTATAATTTGTACAGCTAATGAAGTAAAAAAAATAAAAAATAAATGAGTTGGCCAACATTTCCTCCTTACCAATAATTATAAATGTTGTCTATTCCGCCTTTCACTTGAGACCTGCCACCCTGGGCACTGCATTGATACTTCTACAGCCAGACGAAGTGTAGAGGAAGTTATGGAATCAGTCAGAAATTTCATGTTGACTTTTCACCACAATTTCATGTATTCCTTTCCCCCGATTCTAAAAATAAAAGATGTCTGTATGTGTGTGTTTGTCTGTAAACAATATATCTCCCGATGGAATGTATGTGTTCACATGAAATTTTATATGTGAATTCAGAATCTTATAAGGTGGACACCTATTGATTTTCAGCGGAATGAACCGAAAGGAAGGAGGACACGAGCCAAAATCGCTATAATGAATCTATCGAGACAACAATTAGTATATATGAAATGGCCATAACAGGATCTTTTTATACCAACTACTTTTTTACAGACCACTCTCTCTCATCCTCCCCTCCCCCCTCTTAAAGTCATTTCATACAGGCATTACGGAGTACCTATATGAAAATCGCTCTCAGAATCAAGCTTTACAGCTGAAAATGTCTGTGTGTTGTACCGCTATAACTCAGGAACGGCTTGATGGATTTGATTAATTTTTTTTTAAATTTGTTCGTCATCGTCTGTGGAAGGTTATAGGCGTATTAGTACCTCAATATCTGGTCCATCCCAGCATCCACCCACGCAATCTTTGTAACTCAAAAACCACTGCAATGATTAATGAGGAATCTTTTTGAATAAATTAGTTTTAGCTCCAAAGCTAGCGTTACTACAGTTGAAGGACTAAAGCCTTATTCCGTATGAATAATTGAAAATTATAACATCATGAATGTACTGTCGAGGAACTGAATAGCCTTATAGGAGATATTGGGAGAAAAGTCAAAGTTCTCCGGGCAACACCGGGTATTACTGCTAGTATCTAAATATTATAATAAATAATAATAATAAATGCGCAAATTTACTTGTATACATACAGCCAAGAGAAATGCAAAACAGAAAAAATATATACTTTTGTATACATACATACACATATACATATTATAATGACTTTAAATAAAACCAAAGTAATAAACATTAAGTCAAACCACTTTGTGCTTAAACTGTAAATAACAAGTATTTAACAAATGAAAATCTCAACTTTAATTCATTTTTCATTATCTTTATTATTTTTTGTCCTCTATTCTTAATTGTAATTTCTTTTCTTTTTTTTTTTAATTTTTATTGTAAATTAGATTTTTTTTAAATGTTTGCTTTTTTAAATTAATATCATTTAGAATATAGTAATAGACAACAATTAGTATTAGGATTCAGAAGTCCCAAAATTGCTGTAATAAATATATCGTGACAACATTATTATTAGGATTCAGAAGTCCCAAAATCGCTGTAATAAATACATCGAGACAAAAATTAGTATTAGGATTCAGATGTCCCAAAATCGCTGTAATAAATATATCGACACAACAATTAGTATTAGGATTCAGAAGTCCCAAAATCGCTGTAATAAATATATCGAGACAACATTATTATTAGGATTCAGAAGTACCAAAATCGCTGTAATAAATATATCGAGACAACATTATTATTAGGATTCAGAAGTCTCAAAATCGCTGTAATAAATATATCGAGACAACATTATTATTAGGATTCAGAAGTTCCTGTGTAAGTCAACTAAGTCGTCGGTGAATCATGAATAATGTACTTCCCCAGCACGAGATAATCAATTAAGTTGTTGCTCTATGTCCAAAATCAATTGACCGTTTGGGATAAAAATATATGGTTGATTTATATAGGGACTTCTGAATCCTCATAATAAAGTCGATACATTTATTACAACGGCAGTTATTGGGGTTGTTGAGGGGTGTCTAGCCCCTCTCTGATCCCCCACTTCCCTTTGGCTGAGTTACGGAAAATTAATAAGATCCTGTTTTTGTGAGGTTTTGAATTCAAATATAAAATTGTATGTCGATATTGTGGTTTTCGAGTTGAGAATCCCCTATGATCACCCCTTCTCTTCGGCTGATTGAGCTTAAAATAAGAGGTGTTATCCTTATTGGGTGTTGAATTCACAAATGAAATATAACGTCAATACATTCATTACAACAGCAGTTAATGAAGTTCTTGTGTTAAGCCCCCACCCCCCCGGCTAAAAGTCAATAGAGTAGTAGTTTTTATGTGGTTTTACATACATACATAAAATTTCGTATAGACTCATTCATTCAATCGAGAGTATTTTTCAAATCATTGTTTGGAAAACATTAAATTCCGTTGAAAACTGGAATTTCTGACTGATTACATAACTTCCCCTATACTCCGTATGGCTGGGAAAGTAAAAAAATGATATTCCACAATTATTCATAACCATCAATTATATTGAGGGAAATCGAGATTCTACCATGTAAATACAAAAACAGTATTTGGCCAACGTTTCAGAAACTATTTATTTCCATCGTTATGGCCTTATAATCAGAAGAAACACAAACCACCTTCAATACACACATTCACTCTACCATTATAACGCCCTAGAGAAGAAAAAAATTTCAGAAACGTTGGACAAATACTGAGGTTTTTTTTTCTTTATAGAGAACCTCGACTTCGCTGAACATTGTAAAGATACTGTCGACTTTATCAATCATCAATGTCTTCTTCGTTCTCTCCTAGAATTCTGGTAAAACTGGATTTTGTGAACCAGCAAGGTTTCAAAATTGACTAGCCGAAAAATACATTTGAACCACCTAATTCTAATTAAGCACTATGAAACAATAAATAAATAATTAGGGGAGGAGTTTGTAAATTATTTTTCAAGAACATATGGATAGAACATAACTTGTCTAGTCAACAATAACGTCTACCTAATCTATTGTAATATCAATTCTTTTGTCTACACTTTAGCTCAAATTTTGTTAATTATGACAGAAAAAATGAAAAATTTAGTTAGAAGAAAAAATGACATTACCCCAACTGTGTACTAGACGAACTGCGCTGCTGTTCCACCTAGATGAAATCCGTTCTAGGACACTAATGAGGAAATAAGCTCTATGCAAGCAATTATTTATAATTTAATCAACTGACAAACCTTCATGAGAATTATTCTCGTCCCTTATATTTTAGTTTTTCTTTTCAAAAATCTATAATTTGTAAACATTCAGACAATAAAATGAAAGGAGAAATCTGTGTCAACTTATACGTAATGTGGACCAGTAAGATTGTTGATAATGAAGGTCGTATAGCGGTGTTCTCTCTTCTTTTCTTTTCATTATTTTTAAATTTATTTCAAGTGAAGAATTCTTGTCTACAAATCTGGGACAAAACGATTGAAGTCGATAAAAGTAGAAAATAGTAAACTATTAGCTAATCTTAGGGTGTAAATACGTGCGACTATCCATTGTTATCGAAATATTTTCTTAAAATGAGACATTATAACGAAAATAAAAGAAGAAAAATACGTTTGAAGAGCATACAAATAAGACAAAATAATTACTGTTAAGATAAACGTCTTGCAGTGTAACGAACCGTTTATAATTGTTTAGATATTATCTAAATAAATTATTAAATAACGATGATTCGTTACAAAATTCCTTCATTACAAAAAATAAAAAAAATAAAATTACTGCATGTTTAAGCACAGTGAACAATAGAAATAATACCCAGATAAGTACATATTGATAATAAAAATGAATAAATACCTTATATTGTTACAAATGGTACAACTGGAGAGAGCCAGCAAGAGGTACAAAAACACATACAGGAAAAGAATGCGAAGATTGCTCAAATGAACACTTTCACAATAGAGAGAAGGGAACAGAACAGCGCCAATAGAAGACTGAGGACACGGAAGATAACACGCGGGTAGTAGACGTTGTGATAACTATATCAGCTGTTTGGCGCTCCAACCTGAGTCCGGTTCAAAAACAGAATCAACCTTCTCATAAGGCAACAGTAGATCCATATTGCTTGGGAGAATTATGATAAAGAAAACTAATAAAAAATGAACGAAGAAAAGTCTCAAAGTGAGAAAGAAATAGTATCTTCAACATCTGAATGTACAGGTAGCGTATTTTCTATTTTACTTTGTTCTACAACCTCTTATAGGCTCATCACTTTTTTTCATTTTTAACTGTAGTGGCCTGTTTTCAAATAATTATTTTTTTAAAGAAGAAAATGATGGTACATTACGTGCGCAACGTAAGTGTAATCGTATAGAGTATTTAATATTTAAAAAAATAAGAATTAATTTATTAAAGAAATACTTTTTTGAGTTGAAAGTTTATACTTGATTATACAGTTTTGTTAATTCATTAATTTTATTTATTTTCTGCTTTTGTATATCTAGAACTGTTTTCTGTTATTGTTGTTTTTTTAAATTTATTCTTTGAGGACGATGTCCCAGGATAATAAAAATTTCTTTATTCCTATACTTACCAGTTTTCATGGATTCGATTTAAAAATAAATTTATGAATAAACAGAAATTTCGTTGAAAAGCATATACATACATATTTATGTGAACATTAGTGTACACATAGCTATATTTCATTGTATTTTGTTACAGAAAACCCAGACACCAATGATCCTGGTTTATTAAGGTAATAGATTTTTTGAATGGTCTTGACTTTATATTGTACTTATACTAGTAATATATTGAATTAAATTGTTTGTTAACCTTTAACTTATTTTTTTTATATCAAACTTCAAATTCATTCCATTAGCATTATTATTAATAATAGTTTTGTTATGAAAATGTGATCCGTTAAGATAAACCTGTAAATTTGTATACTTCATTAACATGCTGTTAACTATGTAAAAATATGCAGTTTCCTAAAAACGTATTCGTAGTTAAACATATATAGCGTAGATTTCTTCTTAAATATTAGACTAAATATCATTAAAATATCGTATCTAAGATTATTAATCGTGTTCGTATTTATTCTAGTATGTATTTGTGAGTTCGAAACCCGACCGAGGCCCTTAGTTTATTTTATCTGAGAGGTAAGATAAACTTAAGCACGCCGTCCTTCGGATGGGACGTTAAGCGATGGTCCCGAGCCTGTACAGCAGGTACTCGTTAAAGACCCCTGTCCTTGGTGAATAAAAATGTAGGGTAGGCAAAATTTAGAGCTCTTGTAGTAGAGTCGAGCTCATGTCCACCAGAGTGACGAAAGAGCGCTCTGGTAGTCGGCGATATGACCTTGTAGTTAAAGCCGGGGCATGAGTCATAAAACCTAACCTCTATTATGTATTCTGTATTGTATATTTTCATTGAACAAATGTTCTCATAGTATATGAAATGTAGATATATATACTACCAATACTTATCAAATTTGATATATAATATAGTGAAAAGTTTGAAATGAGAATAGGCAAAACCTGCTATACCTGGCGGTGAGACGTCTTGCAGAAGTTAGCGGATTTAGGAGTAGTCTGTCTGACTGTCTCTCTAGAGACCAAACCATGTGAGCTACCAAGTTTTTTTGTTTTTCTAAATATCTACGGCTCAAAGTGAGAAAAATAATAAGTGTCATCACTATAAGTTTTCCTATTTCTATAGTTTCATAAACACGACAATCTAGTATGATCTCATATGACAACTTACTGCTTGTAAATTTTATTAATTGTTTTAAAATTTACATTAAGTTAAATGCTAGAGACGTAATAAGGAGGGGAAGGGTGGATTTGGATGTCAGAGCCAAAATTCAGTTGTTAATTTGTTGATTCACCGACAGGTTATAGCATAGTAAAAATGTTCAGCAATAAAAATATATTTTATTTTTTTTTTCAGATAGGTACCGTAGGTTTCAGTTTTTATTACCTTTGTAGAACCCCAAAGTTCAGCTGGGAAACTAAAATAAAAAATTCTTTAAATTTTCTACTAATGAGGATGCATCATCAGTGTTGATTCCTACCGTTGTTTTACCGTTCCTGCATAGCAACTTTAGTGTACTTATTATTTTGAGTAGTTTAAAAAGAATTAAAATTTCATACTAAATGAGAAAAGTATTATTTTCAAATAACTTAGCTTTATGCTTTTGTTTTAGGTACAAAGAATGTGTCATTTCGGAAATAAAAGAATGGAAAGATTACGAAGGGGTCCTCCTGAAAGAACTAAGAGCCTTGAAGTACAGGTAAAGTAATTTATTTATTTTGTTCACAATATCACATTAGTTTCCAATGAATGTTTATTTATTTACATGTACATAGAGTGAGTGAATAAATCTATATAAATAGATATATATCTTCCCCTTTGAGCTATTGGCCAGTGTTCGTTTAGTAGCCACACTATACGAATGGAAAGTTAATTTTTATGTTATTTTGTTCCCTGATGCGTTATGGTTTTCACTCGTTACTTCTCGATTTAAAATGTATTTCATATCTACTCGCACTAAACTTTGATATAACATCCTATTTGGTTCTCAGAAAATATTTTGTTATAGCGAGTTTGGATTTATAACACATAAGTCGAATATTATGTTGTGAATACAAAATGTGATCTATATAAGATTGATCACAATAAAGATCAGCAAATAAATTAAAGACACTGATGATAATTTAATCCCCGAAACGTCTATTAGCTTGGTTGTAAAGACCAAAAATAAATTTGGAGAATAATAAAGGTGTAAAAAATATAATATTAATTATTGATATATTTATTTTAATATTTATTTAAATTCCTTGAATTTTTCCAAAAATGATCCTGGAAAACCTTCAAAAGTCCTTAAATTTCACATCTCAGTTTCGATATGAATACCATCAAGAATTTAAGATCAAATATTAAATTCAAAATTTTTAAATATTTTTTGTAGGCAACCAGTATATAGTATAAATATTTTTAGTATATAGTTTTTATATATATGTTGTATATAGTATAAATATTTTTAGTATAAACATCTGGAGTATGTATAAATATTTTTTGTAGGCAACCATCAAATTCAACGAACCTAATTGACGACAAGGATTATTTGAAACACCTCTCCGAAGAAGACCAACAGCTACTGACAGAATGTGAAGAAGTTGAGAAGACAGTAAATGAAATTAGACTCTCCAAAAAAAAGTTAAAAGACGGAATATCTCATCTTGAGACTTCAATTAGGTGCCATATTGGTGCTAGTAGGAAACTAAACGGTCTAATAAAAAAATATGTTAATGATAATGTACTGAAAGAGTTGGGAGAAGACGGATTTTAGTAGTTTAGTAAATATATTATTAATTAAGAAACAAATTTACAATAATTGACACCTTCAAAAAGTGCATCCTGAAAAATACTATTTTTGTAACAATCCAGTATTGTGCTACAGATTTCTCCTTTCTGTACAATAGAAATGTTTTTTTAAATGTTGTTTCTACATTGTTAACCCTTTTTACTTCAAAATATATTTTCTCTCGCTTATTATTACTTATTTTATTATTTATTACATCCAATTTGGCCACTGATAGGTCGTATTCTGAAAATGTAGATTGCCCTCTCACATATTTTATTATTTCCTAGCCGACTTTCAAGGTTGGCCTCATCATCTCAGGCAGTCTGGTAAGCAGGGCTACAATAGTTTCATGGGTTAGAGCTCAAACAAAGTTCTAAGCATATACACACATACATTATCGTCACTCACCTTCCGTGGCTTCCTTCAAATCCTCACTATTCCAATTCCTCTTCACCAAACAATCCACTCCTCTTTGATCTCTCCCCCGTATTCTCTAATTCGTCAACCTTAATTATCTAATCATTCTAATCACTTTTCCCCCGCCTTTTTTTTTTTTTTTTTTTTTTCTATCTCTTTCTTGTCTTTGTCATTCTCTAGTTTTATTATATTTTTTTTATCATATTTTCTAAATTATTCGATCATAATCAATAATATTGATTTTTGGCTCATTTACACATTTATATATTTTTAATATGCATTTATTTATTTTTTATCTTATCTAATTTTCTGCTTTCTAAATTAATTTTATTTTTAACCTTGGCTGGGCATCCTTCCTTCTCTTTTATAATCAACCATCATAGTACTATGCTCGGTCGATTTATATTTATATTTATATATATTATCAATTTTATCTCTTTCTTAGTTATATAGATTTGCTTTTTTTCTTTTTTACTTTTTTTCTTTTATTTTTGTAGATACTTTTATTTATTTTGTTCATCATATAGAAGTTGTTAGTTTTATGTTTTTTCCCATTTTTTTTATTTCCTGTTTATCTATTTTTTAGTTGTATAGTTTTCCTCCAATGTAGCACTAATTTTTATTTACCTACCTATCTTTTTATTTCTTTGTTCTGATACTATATTTCATTGTTTCATTTTCATCACTCTCTGTATGTATTTATTCTTAGGGGACCTCGGTCCCAGAATAATAAAATTTATTTTCATTTCATTTCATTTCATTATCGCGAAAATGATATTAGATCAGATATTATTTGCTAACCGACTTTCGAGGTTGTCCTCATCATGAGACAGTCTAGTAAAACAATTTAAAAAAATAATTATTAAAGAAAACTGACATTATTTTAGAGATATTGTGAAATAATTCAAATGAACTTAAATGAAATAAAACATAAGTTTATTACTGGTATTGGCTAATTGAGGAGGTGAGATTCAAAAACAGGTTTCTCACATTTTTTTTAGAAAATTATCTTGATATGGAGCTTTTTTCGTCTCATTGAGAGCTATCGGTATGTGTAACTGTAATGATTCAAAAATAGTTTTCTCTCATCGTAAAACTACTTCAAAAAATCGATTTGGTTCAAAAGTAGGTTTCTCCAACAACAGTTGTGCATCAAAGGCAGAATGTGTCTCGTGTTTGTTGAAAACTGGGAGACGAATGTTGAAGAATCTAGTCTGGAGTATTACCGAAGAGTTCTCTCAATGGATGGACACCAGAAAGAAGAATGCGATTACCTCGAGCATGAGGTGGCTGTCCGTGTTTAGCTGCTTTTTTTTTATTTATTTTAATGATTTTAGGTTTTTTTTAAACAATAACAGACATTTTTCACTTGCACGTTTTTGTTTATTTCCTATTCCATATCAGTCGACTAACTGAATTGTCTATTTGCTGCTCATAAAAAATAATTTAAAGGACAAATGAAAATTCATAACCAGGTTTCTCCTAAACATTTCTCTGTTTATTTAAAAAAATACTAAAAACATTTTTGAAACCTATTGGCACTGGAAAGGCAATACCAAAGTACACCTCTGGAAAAACAATTAAGGTCACAACCTGAAAGAAAAAAAGAAAAACGTTTTTCCTGATTTCCCAAATTTTTGTCTTGAGTGAGAAACCTGTTTTTGAATTCCACCTCCTCAATTTCACATAATATACATGGGAGTACTTTCGGTATTTCTACCATCCTCAGCCAAAAGCATAAGAGATAAGACTGAGATATATGTATATTATGTGAAATTAGACAATAGTTAAAACTCAATATTTGACTTACATAGAGGCTTCTGAATCCTCATACTAAATGTTGTGTCGATATATTCATTACATCGGCAGTTATTACGTACGATATATGAATTGACTCCCCCTTCTCTGGTCCTACCCTTCCCTTCAACCATGTTATGACGTACGACAAAAGTTATTGCGCCTCTAACAATAAAAATAAATTTCCATAGAAAATAATTAAAAATAATCTATCAATTGTATCGCGTATAGAATGAATTATAAAATATTTTTTATTATTGGTAGGTTTTCTTATACCAACCACACTTATAGATCACTCTCTCCGCTTCTCAAAATTATTTCATACTAGCAGTAATACCCGGCGTTGCCCGGGGAACTTTGACTTTTCTCCCAATATCTCCTATAAGGCTATTCAGTTCCTCGACAGTACATTCATGATGTTATAATTTTCAATTATTCATACGGAATAAGGCTTATAATCCTTCAACTGTAGTAACGCTAGCTTTGGAGCTAAAACTAATTCATTCAAAAAGATTTCTCATTAATCGTTGCAATGGTTTTCGAGTTACAAAGATTGCGCGAGTGGATGCAGGGATGGACCAGGGGTTGATTAAAAAATAGACCTTAACCTTCCGATAGATAAAACTTATCTATTCAAAAAGATTCCTCATTAATCATTGCAGTGGTTTTTGAGTTACAAAGATTGCGTGGGTGGATGCTGGGATGGACCAGATATTGAGGTACTTATACGCCTATAACCTTCCACAGACGATGAAGAACAAATTTAAAAAAAAATTAATCAAATCCATCAAGCCGTTCGTGAGTTATAGCGGTACAACGCACAGACATTTTCAGCTTTATATATATGATTGGCTTTACTGAGTATAAGAATGTCACTCTCAGAATGTACAAAGAACCAAAAAATACCACTGACGCCAACTCATTACTTTCATGTATCCAGTAATGCCAGTATGAACAGATTTTTAGAAGGGAAAGGGGAGAGAGAATGATCTGTAAGCGTGGTTGGTATAAGAAAGTAATGGCCAGATCGGATATTATTATATTAAAGCTCTTACTAGCATAATTATTGTAAAATGTTACTTAAATTGCGTTCACACTCGATTACAAAAACTTACCATCCACGATGTGGACCAATGAGAATCCCTGTTGCTTGATATACAAACAAAATCTCGTAGACATTTAAAGGAGAATTTCAAGGACTTAAATCGACAATATAAAATAAATTTAATTTACAAAATTACAGAAAAACAAACAGAATATATTTTATTATTGAGTATAAAACGGTGTGGTGACCAAAGTCAGTGGTCACCTCGAGACGGACCAGGACACTCCTCCAGTAAGTCTTTTTCATCGTCATAGGCAACTCCACACCAAATACAATAAAAATAGGTTTTCCTTAGATAAACTGTCAACATTTCCAATTTATCTTTAACCTGAAACAGTAAAAAATGTATGTATAAATATTGATCTCAATTTAGTTGTTATTAATTAAATAGAGAAAAAAAGGTTATGTCTTCACCAGCAGGAAATAATCAACGTTTCGCTCTTTCTCCAAAGCTTATCAACCGTTTGGTTCTAAAGTTTGTATCGATACATTATATCGGCAATTAGGCCATTTTAGTCGAGCCCACTTCTCTTCAACCGATTTCATGGATACGCGCCATCCTTATGAGGTTTTGGAAATAAATAACATCGAATTCCTAACAGACTATAGTAGGTACGAGTATTTATGTCAATATTAACCGAGATTAAATTTCTTCTTTCTGCGATTTCTTCTGTTCAGACATGCAATAGCTATAGACTGTACATATATGTTTGTAGTGTTTGTATTTAACATATGATACTATAATGTATTGTATGTTGTGTGAATAAATGGCAGGACGCTAACTCTACATGGTTTCAGGTTAAATTTAATATGTAGTTGTTTTAACTGTACATTATTTCAACATTTGCAAAATATAATACGAAAATGGTTGGAGGGACCAAGGGAACCTTGGAAGGTGGAAAGTGGTATCTGATGATACAAGACTATTACTCAAGGTTCTTGGAAGTGGTTTACGTGGGCAGACTTCCATCGGACGATGTGATTGCTAGACTTAAAATCATTTTTGCCAGGCATGGAATACCATGCTCTGTCCGGTCGGATTGTGGGTTGCTTCATGTCAGAAGAGTTAAGAAGGTTTTCTGTCGAGCATGGATTTGAACATATCACGTCAAGTCCTTACTTTCCACAGTCGAACAGGAAGGCAGAAAAAGCAGTGGACATTGCTAAACGCATTCTCACAAAGTATGAGGACTCGAATCTGGGCTTACTTGCCCACAGGAACTCTCCGTTGGAGTCAGGACTCTCGCCAGCACACCACTTATATGGGAGGAATCTAAGAACGACGCTACCGTCGTACTTTAGAAGGAGAGAACCAGGACATGGAAGGTGAAGGAGTCAAGAGGACAGGAGCCATGGTGAGGAGAGGACAAATCAGGAAGACAGATCCTGCAGAGTCTGGGCATACAAGGACCCCGTATGATTTAAGACCCAGGACTAAGAAACCAGTGAAATACTGTGAATGCTAAGACGTTCGTGAAAGAGAAGAGGATGTAGTGTTTGTATTGAAAGTATAATATTTAATGTATCGTATTTAACCTTTGTTGTGTGAATAATTGTTGGATGCTAACTCTACAGTTTTGTTTCCGATTTTATTTTAGATAACAAGCATTGGTGTCAATATTAACATAGATCAAATATTCTTCTACTCAGACATATAGTAACTGTATACTGCACATTCATGTTATGTTGCCATTAAATTTTCCATCGCCACAAAAATAACAGAAAAAATAGAAGAATCAATTTTCAAAAATTAATTTCCACATTAAAATGTTATGCAGCATTCTATGTTTTCACTTTATTAATTTCAATTATAAAATAAGAAACTGTTAATTGCCAACTAACCACTGAATCAAATGGTAATTATTCATTTTTATAATTAATGTTTGCGTTTTTATATTGAATCAACAAAATGAATTTAATAATGTACAACTTGAAGATACGACTTACAGAAAATGGCATTTCCTCTTCCATTCTATCTTCGATGTCTTCATCTGAGTCTTCTTCATCAGATGATTGTTTATTATCTGGCCAAAACCATGGCTCAAGAGGTGCAGGCACAGCATTTTCCTAGAGAAACAGAAAATAAGAAGAATTCAGCTATGGGACATTCAGCTCAGGTCCAAATCAAAAATAGTATTTTGTTCACAATAGATATTGCGTTGAAGAAATAAAGAAAAAAAAAGTTGTCGGTGTATCACCGGCAATGTACTTCCCCAGAACGAATTAATCAAGTTTTCGTCCCCCTTCCAAAATCAGTCGACCGTTTGCGCTAATATTCCACAGTTGACTAGCATAGGGGCTCCTAAATACTCATACTAAATTTTGTGTATATAAATATATTACATCGGCAGTTTTTTGATTGAGCCTCCTCCCCTGAATCCCTCTTCTCTTCAGCCGATATTGCTGAGGCTGCAACCGGGGGGGCACAAACACATAAAAAGAGTGTCTAGCTCATAACATGATATTTCAAGGATAACTCACACATAAGATCAAAATTTCATGAAATTTCACATTCGAAAATAATATATAAAAATTCAGGATATGGGGTATCTCAGAACTCTAAACGAGAAAGGGAGTTGTGAGGAGAGCCAAACATCACTTCTAGCTCTTTAACTCTTGATCAGATTTTCAAATTGTACTACACATTCCATCCGTACAATCCCGGTTACAGTTACTAACCAAGCAGATAACATTCCTAACCTGTTCACTTTTTAATCAGCCAACTTCTTTTCTGCCATTTTATTCATTTAAATACAAGTCAACTAGCGAATATATTTTTAGTTGCTAAACTTACTTCCTTCAGATCGAATGTCATACAAATTTTCTGACTTTTAAATAAATCAATAGAATCCTGTCTTTCATTGGCCACATCTATCATTCGAGCTCGAAAATCATTTACTGAAGGTACATTTTTCTGAGCCTCTTTCCATTTTTTCAGCTGTGCAGCTCGTACTTCCTTCAGGACTGCCTTCACTCCCAAACCTTCCCGGTTGTTCTTCACTTCAACTGAGATCGGCACCGCGGATCCTTCTCCTTCAAATATACACATTTAAGGTATTAATAACATCGAAAGGAAAATGAATTAGAGTTGCAGTAAAAATTCAAAGATACTTTTCCAGAATTTACTCGCAACTTTTTACGTAATTTTCAATTTTTTTTATACACTCAAATGTTCTTGGCAACACTTATTCGCAAAATGTCATCAGTGAATCACTTGTACTTCCCTAGTTCGAATTAATTAGTGTTAATACGTTCATTACATCGGCAGTTATTACGGACGGTATTTGATCATCCCCCTTCTCTGGTCCTACCCTTAATGTTTCTCTATAAAAAACAAATAGAATATAGATACTGCTGATGAATGTGATTCCCGACACTTCTGTAATTACTAGTTGTTAAAACCCAAAAAATAAATAGGAGAAATGTAGCCGTGAAAAATATAATACATATAAATAAAAAAGAGGGCGCCGGTAGCCTGCTAGCCTACAGAGCTCAATATCGCGGGTTGGAAACCTCAAGATCTTTTTTATGTAGGTGATATAATCTTGAGAACACCGTCCTTCAGATGGGACGTTAAGCTTGTGCTATGTCGTATATTCGTCAAAGAATCTTTTAGGTAAATAAACCTGTGAGGCAACATTTAGGACTCCCAATGTACAGTCAGGCTCATGTCCACCAGAGTGAAGAATGCAAGCCCTGGTAGTAGGCGATATGACCTCGTAGTTGATGCCCGGGCTTGAATCACTAGTTAGTCAATAACTAAATATAAATAAAACAAATAGCTCACCTGATTTTCCGAGACCGGAACCTGGTTTATATCCCATCTTTTGCAATAAAGCAAAACCCCTATTATCTGAATCTAAAGGTTTTTGCAATCCTTCACGTAAATTTTCTTCAGCAATTTCTTTTACAGATCTATTTCTTTCTTTATTCTGTTGATCTGTTTCTAATTTCTTTTTTGTCATTTCATGATGCCTTTTGGCTGTTCTGGAATTAATTAAACCTGGACGAATATCCTTCTGTACACTAAGGGAAAAAAAAGTAATATTAAAAAAACTGAATAAACCTGGATTATTTAAACATTCATTTTTAAAAATAAAACAATAATACAACATAATCGTAACAGAAATAATAAATACCTTCCAAGAATAAAAGCATCAGACATGTAGTCCAAGTCATCGCCCTCAGTAGCAGACATCTTCTCTGTTTTAATTGTAATTCATTTCCTAGAACATGAACATAAAGTATTTTACAAAGTACTTTATAAAGTAAAAAGTTACAAAGTATTTTATAAAGTAAAAATTCAAAACAAGAGGTTAAAGTTAGGTTGCAAGTTTATCATTCATAACTTATAAACGATATAATCGATAGCCATAAACAATTGTCTAAAAAAAAAAATTATAGGTTAATATGATTTATAAGCTATTTTGATGTACACAATAATTGCATCACACACCTAATTACCGTGTTATGGTTTAACGGAAATAAATATTATTATATCTGAGAGAGGGACGAAAATCTTTCTTCCTTTGATGTTATTTGCAGCATATTTTCTTTGCCGAGCTGTCACATACAGAGATGTCATAACAGATATGAAAAAATAATCTTATTAGAAACACCGCACATTGGCGCAACTAGGGAATTTTTTTGGGGACCCCCGTGTCTTTCAACCTGCAAATTACACCCTCCCCCTCAAACAAAGTACAGTATGTATATAACAAAATATACTTTTTGAAGAATCCATGACTAGCATACATTCAAAATTATTATTGACTGTAATTTAAAAATGAATGATGAATTCTTAAGGTCATCACAGCGGAACATCGAACAGTAGTAAATAGTAAATATCTTCGATTTGTACCAAAAGAATTATTTTTATTTGAGGGGGAGCACAAATTTTATATGGCAATTTTGGGATAACCCATCCATGAATCACTTCAGATTATTGGTCAAAAAAAAATATTTCGTACCGTAGTAATTTTATGAAACTGACGGAAAAAGCGAACGGATGTACATCCTAGGCAGTGCGAACCTGAACTAATTTATGAAGGGGATATGAGTTTATCCGTCAGGATTGGCTTTACTTCCATGTCTTACTTTACAGACGCCACACGAGATATTAAGTGTTGTGAAATCTCATTCTGAATAATAGTCAACAATTTTTAAGCAATAAGTGTGCCGTAAAATAATTTAATATTTCCCAAATAATTCCAGTATTTCTCATCGTGATTATATTGTAATTACACAACTATTGTATATACCCAAATCATTATTTGTAACAAATAATTATAAATTAATAAATCCTATCTTTGGAGACATATTCATATTTAACATACACAAAATTACACGTGATAATATCAAATATATGTGCATATACAGGATGTATAGTATTACGTAGCTTATTTTAGTTATCATAAGCCAATCCGTCACTCTCCTTCCGTGGCTTCCTTCAAATCCTCACTATTCCAGTTCCTCTTCACTAAACAATCCACTCCCCTTTCACCTCTCCCCCGTATTCTCCGATTCATCAACCTCAATTATATAATCATTTAAATTATTTACATTTTGTTATTCTCTATTTTTATGTATTTTTTAAATCATATTTCCCAAATTATCCGATCATAATCAATATTCTTCCTTTTTTGTTCATTTTACACATTTATATATTTTTATCATGCATTTATTTATTTTTTATTTTTATTTTTCTTCTTTCTCCAACCACTTTTCTATCTAGCCTCTACTGTCCAAAATTAATTTTATTTCAAACCTTGGCTGGGCATCCTCCTTTTTTTTTACAATCAACCATCACAGTATTATGCTCTTTTGACTTTTATTAATCTATTTTATTTTTTACATATTCTCTTTTATTTATATAGATACTTTTATTTATTTTTCTTCATAATTAAGCTGTTAATTTTATGTCACAAATCTACGGTTCGGCTAAAATATCTAACCTGAAACGAATCCAGGTTCTCCAGTGAAAAACACTCAAGACTCATTAGACAATGCCCATCATACGTAAGTAACAGAACACTCCACAATGACCTAATGATAAACACAGTGCACGACACAATTCAGGACCTTTACAGACGTTTCCATAGCAAATTGCATTCACACACAAATCCGTACATCCACTCACTTTCTTCACCACAGTTGCCACACAATCCTCCCAGGAGATGGAACCGTGACTTACTATAATCCCAAATTGCTATCCCCCACTTCTTAAAACAAAATCATAATATCCCCATAATATTCATTGATAATAATCATAATATTCATTGTTTTTAATTTTCGCCCTGAGGAGCTACTGCTGGGTAGCCTTCCTCTCTCACGCCGATCAAGACATCAACTATCAATCGAGTCCTCTTGGTAGCTGGTTGTTGCCTAATGGCAACAGTTGCGATCAACATTATAAGACAAAAAAAATATATATATATATATATTTATAATTGTCCAGTTTTTCTCCAATATAGCACTAATCTATTTATTTTTTTGTACGTCATACTGATACTATAATTCATTGTTTCCTGTCCTTTACTCTATATGTATTTATTCTTAGGGGACCTCACTCCAAGAATAATAAAATTTCTTTTCATTTTCATAAGCCAATTCATCAATTTTACCAAGTAATCAAATCAAAAGTTGGGGAGAGTAATATTATTTTCTGTCCCTAGTATTTCACCAAAGCACACTTATAAATTTTATGAAGTGAATTCATTGTAAGGGGAGACGGGGGTTTATACAAGAAGTTAGCTTCAATACTCTTCATAGTTTTATTCATTTGTATCAGACATTTGCCATTACAAAAATATCACAGAAAGGCTCATTCAGTCAAAGAAACAAACTATATATTAATACTGAACTTTACAATAGAGAAACATTTTAAATATAATATTTTTACATTTAATTTTTTTTTCTTAATTTATTCACCTTTTTAGCATGGTTCTTAGGTTAAAATGCCATGTAGATAAAAGAAAACTTTGCTCTGATTAAACAAGAAGATTCAACATAAATAAAAAGTTAATTTACATAAAGTAGAAAATAAGAATGAGAAAAATAATTATTAAAATATGTTTATCGATAAAATGTGAGGAAAATTTACCATAAGGCAGAAAATATATATTTTTTTTGGGGGGGGGGGGGGGGGGGGGGTGAAGCAGTTTTTTCTAGACAAAAGAAGTTATTTTGTTGCAAAAAAAAAAAAAGTTAAATATAATAAAAAAATAGCTCTAGTATAAAGGGTCGATTACACGGCACTGGTTTGCCAGCCGCTTGTTGGCTTTTAAACCAGCAGCTCTCAGCAGAAAACTAGCGAGTTGAACATTTCTGTTTACACGGCTGGTCGGCTGGTGGCGCTGGCGAAAAGATGAGAAGGTCAAAACAGTAGTAATTGCCTTCAGCACTTTAGGTAGGAAAACTGAAATTGTACAGTCTGGTACTCGAAATAAATAGCTTAGGGATTTGAAGGAGTCTCCAGTGGCCAAGAATCTCAAGGTGATCTCAAGCTTAGTATTAGCTGGTATTGCATTTCTCATGTTTGTATTATTTTTTGTAATTAATCCACTGACCGTGTTGAGTAGACAGTCAAACTTTTCGCTATTTATCCTCATAATGTTTCGGTATGAAACAGGGTCTTCATCTCTTAATTCTCTCATTAAAGTAGTTGACGCTCCATACATGTCCCTTTTTTGGATCCAATCCCTTACCCACATCTTTCTTTTCCTTTTCCACACCTTTGGATGCCTGCTCTAAGCACTTTCTTTTTAAAATTGTTGTCATTAAAACAACAGCTCCAGAAACAAACTCACTAGACATATTATCCAAAATTTAAATAATTAAATAAAATTTAAAACAATAAATTGATAACATCGAGAAAAGACGAAAAAGAGCATGACCTTATGCTTATGTCTTTTTTACTACTGATAAAAACAGGTAACCAGCATGACAGCTGCTTTTGTATATTTACACATGTGGATTTTAAAAGCTAGCTGGTAAATCAGCAAGAAAAAGTTGAACGATTTCCAACATTTTTGCTGGTTGGCAGCGAATAAGCTGGTTACCAGCGCGACTCAATTACACAGAGCTGGTGGAGTGCTGGTTCGATGAAGCGAGTAAACCAGCAGGGATGAAGCGAGTAAACCAGCACCATGTAATCGACCCTTAAGAATTATATACTGAGGGCGCTGGTAGATGAGAGGTGGCGTGCTAGCCTACTGAGTTGAACTCTGTAGGCGATATAACCTCGTGATTAAAGTCCAGACATGAGCCACAATAACTAACTATATACATAGTCTTCGTAGTAAATAAAGTTTGGGAGAAATTAAATTTCAAATATTAAATTGCATAATCAACTAACTTCACAATCAGAGGGGGGCTCAACTCAAAAACTCCAATAACTGCCGATGTTAAAGAATGTATCGATATGAAATTTATTATGAGAATTTGGGAGCCCCTAAGTAAATAAATTACTAAATATTAGCGAAAAAGGTCAGCTGGTTTTGGAGGGGGGGACGAAATTGATTAATTCGTTCTGGGGAAGTACATTGCCGTTGTTTCACGACTTTTTTTAAATATTTACTGCCATATAAAATATAATGGTTATAAAATGTTACAAAATGTTTGATAATGCCTGAATAATAATGGCGAAACTTTAACAAAATAATATAAATATATTTTAGGGAGACCGAAGGCTTATTTGTTGTTTTTTTCAAAGCACCTTCATCAAGTGAACATTATATTGGTTTCAAATCAAGGATCATTCTTCCTCAACTTCAAAGAAGTTATCTTTTCAAGTTTTACAATAAAATTTTACTGGTTCCGACTATTGCAAAAATATTTCCGAAATAAATAATTTTTCTTCTCTATCCAATTCTCTGCGGAGTCTTTTTTGAATGTTTCTAACATTCAGCAGAGTCAAGAGTAGGCCTTGTCGACCATTTATTCACAGGAAAAATACGAATACAACACAATTGGAAATGTAAAAACCAGTATTTTTTTCTTAAATCCGGAATACTCGATTTAGGAGAGGTAATCACATATAAGCTAAATTTTTTATTACTTTCATACTTTTGAACTCCTTTCGTTTCAATGATTTGACCTCTGGATTCAATCTTCCAATGTCTAATTCCATTTATGTCGCCATTTTGCCACTGAAGCATTTCTAGAATATAATCTCCTGTAATATTATTAAATTTTGAAGAAATGGGCAAATATAGATGAACCGTCCCCAGTGTACGAAACAGTATGAAACTTCTATCGTCTAGATCGGGAATTTTCAATTTCAGTGTCCATTCGAGCGTTTCTAAATTAGCGCAGGTGATCAAACAGTGTCCTTTATCAGTTTTTTCAAAACTTTTATAGTTTATACTCTCGTTGTACTCTTTCAACAGAAATCCAATAAGAGTATGCTGTATGTAGAGGATATGTTTGTCGGAGACGGCTCCTCTATCGTCATAGCAACATGTCAACTGTTTCTCAGCCAAAGGACTGTATTCATTGTGTTCATTAATTTCTTTCCTAAATATACTCCCTAAATCGACATTCCCTTTTTTAAATCGTTCATAAAATGTTTGTTCTTCCTTTTCTAAACTTTTTAACAATTTATTCCGTTCGCTGAACTTCTTTTCCTCTGCTAAACGAACTGCTTTCGCAGCATCTGTCTCTTCTGACTGCTGTTGAAAATTGGTATCACACGTTTCATCCCCATCTGATTTACCATCCTGAACTACACTTTTGTCAAATTCTGCAATATCAGCCATTAATTTGGCTCGTCTCTCGCTCTTTGTCAGTTTTTTCTTAGGTGCAGCTAGTTTTTTTGCTTCTTTTCTTTCCTTTTTTGTAATTTTTCTTTCAACAATTTCAGTTTTTACTCCGAAACCTTGTTTACCTATTTTCCACTCCATTTCAACAGGTTCTGTACGCCCTTGTCCTGCAATCATTACATTTCAATGTAAATTGTTTTAAAAAATACAAGACTTGTTTTATACTAGTTAAATACATATTGTTTAAAAATACAGCATGATACACGTTTAACATCCATGACGTATCTCGTAGGTTGGTTCAGGATTTTTTTTGTAATGTCTCAAAATCTTAACTTCTGAATTTTTGTAAAACAAATTTAAAGTAATAAGTTAGTCGTAAAACAATTTAATATTTTTGTAATTATTCTGGGTATTTTAATTGTGATTATATCAACTATACAACTAATCGTATGTATTGCCAAACAATTAATTGGAATAAATGGATCTTATTTTAATTATCATAAGCTAATTGCATCAATTTTACCAAGAAATGAATTCAAAAGGTGAGGTGAGTAGTATAATTTTCTCTATTCCCAGTATTTCACAAAATCACACTTATAAATACTCAAATCAAAGTAAATATCATAGAAAGCCGGTATCTTCACGCAGCTACTGTAAGTATACAGGGACTTTTTATTATTAAAATTTTAAATTTAAATAATCTGATTTAATAGGGGCAGTGCACAATCGAAACTTCTAGTTAAAGGTCTTAGTTTATTTTATCTGGGAAGTAAAAGAAATCTAAGCACTCCGTCCTTCGGATGGGACATTAAGCGATGGTCCCGAGCCTGTACGATGTCAGGTACTCGTTAAACACTCCTATCCTAGGTGAATAAAAATGTAGGGTAGGCAAAATTTAGGACTCCCACAGTAGAGTCGGGCTCATGTCCACCAGAGTGACGAAAGAGCGCTCTGGTAGTAGGCGATATGACCTTGTAGTTAAAGGCCGGACATGAGTCATAATAACTAACTAGTATATTCAAGGAATATATTTGAAAGCTTTGCACTTACCCCGACTACCCAAACCTCTTCCTTTGATGAAGCCCATCTTCACCATCATAGCATAGCCTTTATTGTCAGATGTAAGATGATTGCTCAGTCCCTCCCTTAAATTTTTTCTTGACAATATTCCCGTCATACTCACATTTGGGATTACTTTGGGCAGCGAAGAGCGCAAAGTCCTACAAGAAAAATAAATAAAATGAAATATTTTTTTTATTGGTATTCAACATTAACCCTTAAGTTCACACTCTGGGGTCTGGTGGACCCCAATAACTTTTCTATGTATTCAGAAGGCGTTGAGATATTTAGTATTTATTGTAAACCTGTGCAACAATAGAAACTTTGGTGGAGGTATTAGTCAGAATTTAGCAGGCTTCAGATTTAGTTGATTGGTATTTGGAGGAACAAGAAGAAGTGGCGAGTGAGCAAGACACTGAAGATGAACCCACTTCCACTACCTATACATCACAGGATCCAGAGAATAGGGTTAGACTTCAATCACTTATTTATGGAAAGGACAGACATCCTTGGTCTCTCGAGATCACCCAGAGATTTGGGCGATCACTTGCTCGGAATATAGTATAACATATGCCTGGGACAAAGGGAATTGCAAAGGATGCCAAATCTCTAATTGAAGCTTGCAGCTGTCTTTTCTCGGAGGATGTTGTTTGTTTATGTATTTTACATACAAATCCGGAGATAGAAAGACGCCGAAACTCATCGTCGTCTCTACAATCATATCACGAATTGACTAACATTATAGAGTTTAAGGCTTTCCTAGGCCTTCTTTTTTACAGTGCCTCCCAAAAATCATCCCGCAGGCCGACTGAAGACCTTTGGTCTCTCAAATTTGGCGCTGCAATTTATAGAGCAACCATGTCGGAGGTAATTAATACTAAACCTCTTTTTCTAAAATAAAGAATTTATGTTTAAAATTTGTTGTTTGAGTTTATTTGTTTTAAAAAAATTAAATAATATTGTGTTAATTATTAATTTTTTTTTTTACTCTTATTACCCTATACCTTAGAAATATTTTATAATTTTTAGAACATTTCAATTTTTTTTCGTTATTTAAATATTAGGGTCCAACAGACCTCAATGTGAAAACATAACAACATTGATTAAGTGTGCAATTTAAGGGTTAAAAGTAAATACATTTCCCAATACTTTTCAAAAAATATAGCTTCTTCTTCGGCCGATACATCTCGAGACATTTTGAAGGCACTTTTTACATTACTTAAAAGAAAAATGAATAACAAGCAGTTTCTTCGTACTACTTCCACTTGACATTAATTGAAATTTTAAAAAATATGAATATAAAAAAAGTACTTCTTTAAACCGGCCTACAAGATAACTATAACCTTATGTAAACAACAAAACGTGCGACTCTTTTTTCGTTAATCGATTTTTCAATTTTCTTTTTTAAAACAAAATAAATATTTTCATAAAGAACAAAATCAATAATGTTTTAAGAGTTATCTTGTGAAACAGTTTATAACAATAGTATTGCCTCTAATTTTTTTGTACTTACATATCTCGGAAAGTATGTTTCCCCCCTCTTATCGTCGAAAAAAACAAATTTTTTTATTACTATGTTTTCACGACGTTATCGAATCAGTATTTTTTTTTGAAGATTGGACTGTTAAAAACAGTTATTAATTTATATTTATTTTCTGTCATCTTACATTGGACAAAGCATTGTGCCATCAAAGTACAAAATGGTCTGGGTTCCCATTACTCAGAACTTGTAAGAGAAAATATTTGGTACCTACTCATTACAGTATTTCTATTACTTGGTATTTTAAAATTCGGTTACTATATAAAATGGGGAAATAGGGGTGGTAAAATTCCTAGATGGAGCGATTATTAATAATCCTCAGTCCAAAATTAGAAGAAATTCCTATCTCGACTAACTCTCAGGGTTTGAGAAGAGTGAAGTACAGTCCAAACATTGAGTTTATTGATAAAATCAGTTATTTAGTAAAATAATTACTCAAAATCTGAATCTGTAACAGTTGTGGTGATAATGCTCACAAAATTGAAACAAAAAAATAACTATGAATGCGCTATATCTGTTTTTATAAAGCTACTCAGAATTTTGGGTTTGCAGTGGTCAAATCTTTAAATTCGTGCTTTTGAAGCTGAAAGATTTAGGGCGAAATGGGAAGGCAGTTTAGTGTATTTTTTTGAGATAACAGATGGCACCACTTTCGAGGGTAAACTTTGCCCGTCTTTCTTTCCTAGTAAAAATCAACCATTTTTTTTTTAAGAACTGCATTTGCCTCAGTATGATGATCCAAATGAAAGGTCGACCGACTTTCATTTTTTGCGCTATTGGTTATGTAAAATTTTGATGCGAAATTCTTATGTATTCGATTCTTGCAAGATCTGAGTTTATAGAGACCTGTAGAAAAAAAATCGTGAAATTTCAGATTTGTAATTGGGTCAGTAGATGAAACTGAAACAGAAATCTACGGGGCGCCAGGAGCTCATTGGTAGCGTCCTTGCCTACTGAGCTTAAGATCACAGGTTCGAAACCTTGCCGAGGCCGTTAGGTTTTTTATCTGAGAGGTGAAAAAACCATGAGCACGCCGTCCTTCGAATGAAACTTATGCGATGGTCCCGAGCCTGTACAATGTCAGGTACTCGTAGAGTAGAGACTGCACCCCCATTCACAGGTAAGTTTCCGCGCTACCTCTAAATGTGGTTCTAGATCCGGACTAGGTTCCACGATTCCAGACCTGGACACGGGTCTATGCAAGGTTCGAGACTTGGACCCGGGTCTCCAGTGAGGTAAAACTCCAACAATAACTCAGAAAAAACAAAAACAGAAGTTAAAGTTCCACTAAATAAAGAGACTGAAGGTTTAGAGAGAGAGTGGGAACTTAATGTGACTCAGGGTGCAGCCTCAAATTCAGAGATCGAAGGACCCACAAAAGAGCAAAAACTGAAGATTTAGAAAGTTTAGAAGGAGAGCAGAAACTTACATGTATCCTCTTTAGCCTATAAGAACACATTAATGCAGGAATGTCAGTAGAGACGCTTCAACTATATACGATGTTAGTCAACCATAGGTAAATAGGAAAATTTGTTTTGGTTGGTTTTAACCAAAAAGGCCAAAGAAGAAATATAGGTGACGCTCGTGGCATTAATTCTTCATATTTTCTCAGAAAACATTAATACAGCAATGTCCATAGATATAGGCTTCAACTAGATACGATGATAGTCCATTAGTAGAGCTGGTAGAAAGTTCTGGGTGAATCGAGATCGGTTCCTGGACAGAACCGCCAGATCCGGGTATTTGAATTTTCGGGTACCGGGTTCAGGGTCCAGACGCAGACATTGCTCCACAGTACCATACCCGCCTTGGGGTCCAAGTTTTTTAGCGCTCACCCGTAAGTTTTCAGGTCCTTCTATCTCCAAATTTGAGTCGAAACCTGACTTACGCATAAGTTTCAGCTCTCCTTGTAAATCTTCGATTCTTTTTATTTGTTGGACATTCAAATTCTGTTTTTGCTCTTTTAAGAGTTCTTCGATTTCTAAATATGAGCCTACTCCGACTCACAAATATGTTTCCGCGCTCTCTCTAAACTTCGTTTTTTACATTTGGTGGATCCTTCCTTCTGTGGTTCTTTCGAGGGTCTACAAGATAGAAACTATTGACCTATAAACTATCTTATAATCAAATAACTATTAATGTAAAAGTTGAATTATAGCCTATAACTAACTGGTCTTGCTTGGATAGTGAATACTTTAAAAAATACAATTGAACACATTGTTTTTATCTCGGTTTATTGTATTTTAAAAATCATTAATACAGCAATGTCGATACGTAGGCTTCAACCAGATACCATGACAGTCCATTACAAGGGCTGGTAGACGGTTCAAGGGGGAACGAAACCGATTCCTGGCGACTGCAGAATCGGGAATTTGAATTTGCGGGTACCGGATTCCAGAGCCGGACATTGCTCCACAGTTCCAGACTAGCCTTCGGATCCAGGTTTTTTAGCACTCATGCATTCGATTTCCAAACTTGAGCGAAACTCGACTTACACATAAGTTCCACCTCTAAAACTTCGAGTACACCCAGACTCACATGTTTCCGCGATATCAGAAAAAAAAAGCTGGCTAATGTGTGGGGACTCTAGCTAATTCCTGGGATATCAAAATAAAAAGTAATTTATACGAAAATAGGGATGTATGAATATACATTTCAAAACTCACATTTTGAGCACAACCTCCTTTACACTGACTCTGTCCAGTAAGTAAAGATATCAAGGAAAATAAGGAAATAAAAAATAAATAAACAAAAAAAAAAAAACGTATAAAATGTAACAAATATTCTTTTATTATTCAACAAAACTAAGTTGAGCTATTTACAATAAAAAACATTTATCGGCTGAAAAATTGCACAAATTTCAGCAATAAATTTATAACGCTATCAAAAGCCCTTAAAATTAAAAACCTGACCTAAATAAATTAGGAAATAAATAATACTCTGTTTTTATTTATCGTCAGGTTACATTTGGTTTAATATATTATAGTAGAGATCACGAGTTAGTTGTCTTGAGTGGTGGGGGAACAAAGATATCGCTCCACAGTAAGTCCTCCCGCACTGAGTTTAAAAATCTAACGAAGATATAAAAATAATGAGACTATTAACGGTTTTTCCCTTGAAAAAAAAAAATTATACATTTATATGGTTTATTAACCTCGTCGATCACTCGAAGAGACGCACGCGTTAATAAAACAACTTTTAGGGCAGAAAAACAAACAAAAAAAATTAATTTAAACTAAAAACATTTACTTAATTAAAAAAAAAATCCTTTGTAATAACTTTCCTAAAATTGGAAGATGATTGGAAAGCTGACCTTTTAAAGTAATAGAAATATGTTAGCTATAGAGGGAGCCGGTGGCTCAGTGGTATGCGTGCTTGTCTTCTGAGCTCAAGAAAGAACGTGGGTTCGAAACCCGACCGAGGCCCTTAGTTTATTTTATCGGGGAGGTAAAATAAACCTAAGCATACCGTCCTTCGGATGGGACGTTAAGCGATGGTCCCGAGCCTTTACGATGTCAGGTACTCGTTAAAGACCCCTGCCCTAGGTGAATAAAAATTTTGGGCAGACAAAATTTAGGACTCCCATAGTAGATTCGGGCTCATGTCCACCAGAGTGATGAAAGAGCGCTCTGGTAGTAGGCGATATGACCTCGTAGTTAAAGCCCGGGCAAAAGCCCGGGCATTAGTCATAAAACCTAACCTAATCTTATAAGCTATACAAAAAAAATTATAAATAATAATAATATTCATTTATTAATAAACATTAATTTAATTTTTTTTGCCATATTTGGATGCCTCACAAAAAGAAAATGGATAGTTTTCAACAATTACAGGTAGCTGCATATTCAAGAGATTTTACATTTTACCATTATCATTTATTTGTTAACTAATTATACCATACTAGAAATTAGGTAATTCCTAACTAAAAGTTTATGACTTTTTAAAAACCATTAAGCAACTAATACAGTACTACAAAGAGACTATTTAACGTCAGGTATGCGGGTGTCAAGGCAGGGTTCGGTAGACTATAATTGGTGGAAGGGAGGGGGACCTCCCAGGACCTTTAACTGGTGATCTCCACTATAGAACCTTACAATTTACTAAATATCACAGAATATAATGCCAGTGGCTTTACATGAATCAGTTTCTTAAATACATTTATTTTATTTTTTATATTTTACTAAAAAAAAATTATTATATACATTTATTTTTATTTGCCTCAATATTAGCAATATTTTAGAAAAAAAAGATAAGATTAATAATAAAAAAAATATATATATCTTCAATAAATCTTCAGACCGGCCAAATAGTACAAAAACTTTCTTACGTTTATCACAGCACAGTTCCTTATCATAAGAAAAATAATAATAAATAAAATAAAGAAATATTAAAAAAAATAAAGTAGATACAGAAGAAAATATTAAAAATGTCTGCAGGATTTCCCAAATAAAAGAAGGAAACTTAGGAGTCTGAAGGGAAATTAGATTCTAACACAGAAGTTCCTTATGGATATTGATACGCAAATGCGCTCATAGTGACTTATAAGTGCGCGATTGAAGTTCTCTGACTAGGTAAAGACAATAGTTGGTAACAACTGCTACAGAACTGCACGAAATTCAATGTTTCTGAGCTCCTATTTAGGTTCCGTTAAGTACCATAGTTCTTGAGTTATAGAATAGAACCAAAAACAGAAATATCTAGAAAATTGTCAAAAAAGTGTGAAAAAACGCTACGTTAATAGATGTTTAGACCGATCGGTTTTAACATTAAACTTCCTAAAAATATATTAAAGTCAATGGCCATGCGTTTAGAGTTATAATTTCGGGTAAATCTTATTTTAATTGTGGGTCGTATTAAATTAACTGATGGTTAATAGCGACGGGCTATTCTGTTTGTTTTTTCGATAATTACAAAAACCAATTTTGAATGTTACCTTCGATGAGGTGCCATAATTTTTTTTCTTTTTCATATTTTGAGCATCAATATCAACCATTTTAGGGGAGATTGGACACATAGGTTAATGTTTCGAACGTCCTAACATGAGTGGCATTGATTTTAAAATATAAAATATCGCACCCTACTCCATTATGTACGCCAAAATGTTGGTTTTTGCGATTTTTTTTTTAAAGCCGCGCGCGGCGCTTGTAATTGCTCACTATGCTCCGTTTCTAGTTCTTAGTTGTGTGGGAGCTACAGGCTGCCCACAGACAGGCAAAGAGACATACTACCGAAACCGTTTTTTTTTTGTCTTTGACTTACAAACCCCTAAAAAATAAAATTCATTATTTTAGGAAGGGAAAATAATACATAAAATAACTTTTTAATATAGGGGCTATGGTCGCCGTGCATACTAGAGCGTAGGGCTTTGGTCGCATGGTCTCACCATGGTTGTGGGTTCGAATCCCGTTCTGGAGTTTTATTCCGTAGATAGAACCTCCCGGGGTCATGGATGTTGTAAATAACTAAATAACACCATTATGGAGACATGGCTAATATGCATCATACATAAGGCCGATAAAAAAAATAAAATGTACTAAAAAATTAATTGAATTTCATGTAATAAAATATAAACCACAATAATGCTTGAAATAGACACAGCTGACCCAAATCAACGAACATTTATCTACGTCATTCCCGTAATATTTCAAAATTAATATCAAAAGGGTATGAAAATTGATGAAGTTAGGGAATAAAATAGGATTATTTAATTTTCAAATTCTATCTAACTCACCATGAACCGAAATTCTCAAGAGATTCCGGATAACACAAATGTGAAGAGATTAATCAACCTTCAAAGGAGGGAGATGAGGAAAGATTCTCCATTCACGCAGTTTTGTAGAAATTATTAGCATTAGAAATGTTAGTTAAGAGTAACATGACGCGCGAAGTAACAAAGTGCAGTAAGTGAAGTAAGAAGTGAAGTTTACCGAACCCATGAAATAATAGCTCAGAATTTAAATTCCCTGTCAGAGCTCAAAGCTTCTTTTCTTTCATTTGAGAGCATTCTACACTATTTCTAGCACCTTATATCGTTCTGTTAAGAATAGAGGTCGGATCTACAAATTGTTTCGTAAATATACTAAGCTTTACAGCTGTGTAAATTATTTAATAAATATTTTTAAAGAAATTTTACTTTTGTTAGTTCATTATTTAATTTTCTAATCTAAACATTTTTAAATTGTTTTCCAAATACAATATTTCTCAACCATTTCTCTTTATTTGAATGTTATTTTACGCCGATCTGAGATACATTAAATGAGAATATTACCCATAAAAATTAAAAAAAACAAAAAAAACATGATTTAAAGATTTAAACCGTTAAATGTGGTTTTGTAAAAAATAAATATACATATTTTTAAGCACAAAAATCCATGATACAAAATTTTTACAACACCAATTTATACCAATAAAATTGTGTATAAATCAATCCATATTACAACATTACTCCTCCAAGTGTAAATAAATATTGATCAATTTTATTTTTTATATAATTGAAACAAATATATACATATAGGAACATGGTATTGTTTCAATAAATTAAAAGTACTCCGTTTTTCTAAAAATGAAAAAAAAAAATTAATATATTCAACTCAATTTATACTTTTCATGGCAAGTTAATTTCTATTACTATTATTCTAAAAAAAAAATAAATGAAAATTATAAATGTACTAAGGAATAAGATATCTTTGGCATCTAACTTATAAATACGAGGCTACAAAAAGGACTCAGCCAGATGACATATTAATACTGTACATATATTTATTTTAATATATAATTTAGCCAGAAAATAAATATATCCGGTGTCCTTTTCAGATGGCCTCCAGCTTGAACAGATCACGAAAAAATAAAAAATACGTATTTAACATTTTTCAGTATAGTTTTAAATTACTAACAGTTTTTCGAGATATTTGTTAACAGGTTACTTCAGATTCGGTACAAATTCAAGAAATAACAAAGGTATGAATTGCGGCAATAATTTCAGCGTAAAAAAGCCTTTAAAATGGTGAGTCAGAAAGTATAGGATCCTATTTGAAATTTTAAAGTTGTACCGAATCTGAAGTACCCTGTATAAAATTATTTCGAAAAACAGATAATAATTTAAAAATAGAATAAAAAATGTTAAATACTTTTTTTTTTTTTTTTTTCGATAACGTTATCTGTTCAAGAGGGATTCAGCCGGGCCATCTAAAAAGGACATATATATACATATAATCTTAAGTGATTATATATATATATATATATTTTGTTTTCATAATCTATATACTGGTATATATATATATATATATATAAAATTTATTATGAAAACTAAATTGAAAATTATGTGTCTGAGTGATGGAATTGAATGATTACGAGTGTTTCAAAACCAAACTTCTACGAATTAATCCGCAATTAGACAAGATCTTATTTTAACTTCTCCAGCTATACAAAGTATAGGGGAAGGTACGTAATCGGGCAAAAATTCGATACGGAGTTTTCAATGGAATTTCTGTCTGTGAACACGATAACATTCAATAGAATGAATTTATCGACAAGAAATTTTATAAGTGTGACCAAAACCCCCATAAGGACAACACCTGTCGATTATTAGCTAAGTACTGCCCCATTACGAATTAATGAAGTATGTTTTCGCTCTCCCTTCAAAGCCGATCGACCGTTTGGGCTTAAACTCAATATTTGACTTAATTAGTGGCTTCTGAATCCTCATACTAAATTTATATCTTCCCTTCGACCGATTTCGTGGAAAATTGATGTGCCGTCCTTATGGGGATATGAATTTAAATATAAAATTTCATGTCGATACGTTCATTACATCGGCAGTTTTGAGTTGAGTTCCCTCTTCCCTTCCATTGATTCCGTTGCCAATTCATAGGTGTCATTCTTAAAGGGTTTTAAATTTAGATATGAAAATTTGTGACGATACAGTTAATACAACGGTAGTTATTAGAGTTTCTGTGTTAAGCCCCCCCCCCCCCTCCTTTTGGCCAATTTAATTGAAAATTAATATGATGTCATACTTAGAGAGTCTGAATATACATAAAATTTCGTGTTGATACATTCATTCTATCGGGAGTTATCGTGTTCACATACAAACACGGTTTTTTCTTGTTATTTTTCGAATCAGGAGGTCGGAAAACATAAAACTCTGTTGAAACTTCCACATCGAATTTCAGACCGATTACATAACTTCCACTATGAAGTAAAATAGTATAATGTGAATCTCCAAAAAATAAATAAATAAAAAACAAGAAAATACTCCAATTTTAGTCTATAAAACATAATTCTGTACACAATTTAAGTGTACTGAAAACATTTTCCTATGTACCTACCAAAGATTAGACAAATATTTTTCAAATCTAAAAATATGCATGTGTCGATATACTAGATATGTAAAAGTTACTTAATAGTGAAAATGCAAAAAATAAAAATTGAACTTGACAACTCTTCTACAATGAGTATGGTCCCTCCTGTTTTTTATGATAAAAAATAAATGTGAATCCGAAATACTGAATAGATTAGTTCCAAGTATACTCAAAAATCCATGGCATTTAATGCCATTTATGGTGGCTGTCAAGGAAGGTGTCCTATTGGTGACGAGAATTGTATACATTCTTATGACGCATCCTATTACCATTTTATGGTTTAACGAAAATATTATAATTATTACTAATTTCTGAGGAAACCGCCAGCCCCAAACTTTGTCACAATGCTACAATTATAAATAATTTATGGTTTCCAGATTTACTTTGTGAAGCTCCATTCTAGGAATAGATAATTAAAATACACAATTTCTTTGTCAAACTTCACTATATTCTCTCAAATACTCAACTAGTTTCGCCGTGTTAAGGCATTATCAAGAGTCACTTACAAACTGACAGAATTGGTTGACAGGGTAGAAGGTACAGTTATGGAGGGGGGGTTTTTAGGCAATGACGGGGAATCCCTTGTTTTTGTTACTCTATACATTCCAATAAACAGATATTTACAAGATATCTTGTAAATATCTGTTTATTAGAATGTATAGAGTAACAAAAACAAGAGATTCCCCGTCACTACCTAAAAACCCCCCCTCCATAACTGTACCTTCTACCCTGTCAACCAATTCTGTCAGTTTGTAAGTGACTCTTTATAATGCCTTAACACGGCGAAACTAGTTGAGTATTTGAGAGAATATAGTGAAGTTTGACAAAGAAATTGTGTATTTTAATTATCTATTGCTACAATTATGGAATAGTAACAGTAAAATAAAATAAAATAAATAGGATCAATATATGATTGTTTACTTTCGTATATCTTTAGTATATAATACAATGGTTAGGGCTGTCTGTCAGGAGAGTGTCTTCATAAAATAGTTTAAACATTAAAAAACTAATAATCTTTAGTATAAAAATGTAAAAAAAGCGAAAATCTGTGATCAAGTTTTCAGTGGATTTTTACGTTTCAACGTTCCCCGAATATGTTTTGACCATTTTCACGATTATGTGCTTAGCACTTTGTGTGATTTCTAACTGAGAAACGATTGTAGCTATGAACTTGTGTGCTAACTCAGATTATGGCTATGTCTATGTCTACGTCGGTGCCAAAGTACATTTTATGAGATACCGCTTATATTTATGACCTAATCAAATGTATTTTCAAAGAAAAATTATAGAGAAAACTGAAAGATACATTTTGTATTCAATGCCTTTTTTTTTTGGAGGTCGCTGAAAACCAGCATAAAATGACGTTTGGAACCCCATGTTTTAGACGTTCTGGTCACATATTTTTAAAACACTGGATTTTCACATTAGATTCTTAAAATTAAAATAAAAAAACTACACTTTACTCCCGATCTTCCGGGAGCGGATCGACCTTGTCGTGGTTTAACCGGGTTATTTTCGTGCCAATGGAAAGTTTTAAAATAAATAAAATAGAAGAAGGAAAACAACCTCAAATAAAGAAACCTCTGAAGTTAAAATCTATAAAATTACCATTAAAAATAGTGAAAGAATAAATGGGGTAATTATCCGAAGAAAATTTGCGAGACCATACTTTCCATCTCACAGGAGGAGAAGAACGCGCGGATTAAAAGAAATGGTAGGATTCCAAGAATAATAAGGTTGTATTAATGAAAGAATATTTGTTTGCCAGTCTTCTAAGAGTCCTTGTCGTTATATTTTAAGTAATGAGTGTATTGGTACGTATCTTAGATAATTAAAATCCCTCTACCCACACACATTCTAATTTTCCGCGAAATCGGCTGAAGAGAAGAGAAGAATCAACTCAAAATCCTAAAAGGCGTTGTACGACATTTCTGTATGTAAATTCAAATTTATTTTTCACATTTCTTAAGTGACTCCCCCCTCCCCCCACATAAACATTTTCCACTAAATCGGCAGAAGAGAAGGGAGGCTTAGTTAAAACATTCGAATAATTGCCGATATAATGAAATTTAATATGAGAATTCAGAAGTCACTGCACCAATCGATTGGGATGGAAGAGTAAAAACGTAGTTCATTATTTCGTGCTGGCGAAGTACATACGTTGATGATTCACCGACGTTTTTATGCAGCTTCTCAGTAGCTGCAATTTGTCGCTAATGTAATACATAAATTAGGGTTGATGGGGGCATTTTATTTTAAAAACTAGTTAATTTACAATTTAAAAAAAATAATAATAAATGCGTACGATGGTGCTCCGAGGGCTGTATAAGTAGTACATTACTCTTTTCTGTATAAAAAAAAAATGTCTCTCACTTTTACCCTCAAGATTCATTCAAATCAGCCTATCGCAATTGGGAAACCTTCCTTGCTCAAAACTAAAATAATAAATACAGTATTTTACTT
This sequence comes from Aradus depressus, assembly GCA_963662175.1. Lineage (NCBI taxonomy): Eukaryota > Metazoa > Arthropoda > Insecta > Hemiptera > Aradidae > Aradus > Aradus depressus. The sequence continues at coordinate 41,552,859 of OY759214.1, forward strand.
CGATACGAACATATTTACATCTATTTATAATTATTAAAATAATAAATTAATTAAATGCAGTTTTTGTTAAAATGACAAAACTGAACATTATATACATATAGTAAGTATGATCAAATAAATACAAAATTATGAATTGTATAACTATTATTCATCTACTAATGTAGCATAACGTGGATATACTTACAGTTATTCTCAGGAAAAAAATAAATGCATTTATTATTATTTCTTAAAGACATTTTGGCCTAGGTTATTGAAATAGGAAATAGTCCACACAATTTTCAGTTATGTAGACAATATAATCTCATTTGTGGATCAATTTTCCAATAAAATAAAACACACAATCATCTAGGACCAAGATGAAAATTTTTTTTCCTGTGTGATTTTCGTTCTCGCAAGGCGATGTACTCTTTTCTCCGTCCGCTCTGTCGTACGTCCAGAATGTTGTTCACTTTTTTGACAATTTCCGCTGCAATGGCTTTTTCTGATTCAAAATCTCTGTGTTTGAAACTGCCTGTGTCCTCATTGCCAGGACCTTCTCGTTTTTGATAATACGCTAACCTACAAGCAAAGAAACGATAGAAATTACTTTTGTACAAAACTGTATTACAACTACAGAACATTGGACGTAAGAGACAATTCTAAGGGGAAAGCTGACATATAGAGGGCGCCCGTGGATCAGAGGTATCGTGAGCTCTGGGTTAGCAATCTTCAAGGTTTTTATCTGGAAGGTAAAAAACTTTGAGCACGCCATCCATCGGATGGGATGTTAAGCGATAGTTCCGAGCCTGTACGATGTCAGGTTCTCGTTAAAGACCCTTATCCTAAGTGAATAAAACTAAATAGACAACATTTAGGACTAACTTAGTAGAGCCGGGCTCATGCCCACCAGAGCGACGAATGAACGTTCTGGTTGTGGGCGATATGACTTCGTAGTTAAAGCCCGGGGCATGAGTCACAATAACTCAAAATTTTTGAAAAGGTACTACTACACAAAAAACACGTCTTTACAATAAGTTCTTCCTGATCCATATTGCCCATGAGAAGAGATGGAGGAAACCACGCTAAATATTCTGGGTTGGGCATTAGTTAATTAATTCTTTAGTTAGCTACAACTACAGCTAAAAAATGTAATTGCAATGAAATTAGTTGCGATTAAATGTAGTTAATTTACGTTATTAATTAATTTTTTTAGACGTTTTCTTGATTTACCAGCAAATTAACGCAACCACGTTAAGGATAAGTGTAAATATTTATATTATTCTGCAAATAAAAATGAAAAATGATAAATAAAAACATGACATACCTAAATATAGAGCGATTATTCGATTTGTGTTCGGTGAAATCACAGGAAACCACATCGTCCATAGAAAATGTTTCAGCTCGTTGTCGACCCCATAGTTTGGCACTCACCCGCTGCTGGACAACTGGAAATAACTCCACCTTGTCTTCAGAAATACCTGTAATAATTAAATTTATGTGAAAGATACATATAGATCACAACAGGAATATTATAGTGTTGATAGCTTTCAGAGAGAAAAAAAAAAAATTGACTCATTATAAAAAGTTGTTGGTTATCATCGGCAGTGTACTTTTCTAGAAAGAACTATAGGGGCTCCTAAATCCTCATACCAAATTTTGTGTCGATTCATTATTGACAGTTATAAGGGTTTTTGAAAAGACCCTCCCCTTGTGCAAATATCGTTGATATTTGGCAGGTTATGTCCTCACTGGGTTTTGAATTCGCAAATGAAGTTTTGTGTGAATATATTCATTACAAAAGCAGTTATTAAAGTTTTTGAGTTAAGCCACTCTCCTAATTTCACACTTCCATTTGGTCGATTTGGCTGAAAATCAATGGGTATGTTTCTTATGGGGTTCAGGGTCACACAAATAAAATTTCGTGTCGATACATTCATTTTTTCAGGAGTTATCGTGTTCAGAGGCACACACTATGTTGAGCTCGTACACATAACAAGATAATCTTCTTTTAATGAGTAGCTGACATCGCAGAGGCATGGGGCTATCGCATAACGTCCCATCCGAAGGACGTGATCAAGGTTTTTTTTAACCTCTAAGATAGAAAACACCTGCCTCGGCCGGGTATCAACCCGCAATCTTCAGCTCAGTAGCTGAGCACAAAACAAATCACTCCAGAGTGTGTTTCAACTGTGTATACATATCTGAGATGCAGAAAAACTTCAATAAATAAAACAAAAATTGTATACATAAACTATCGGTTTCGGCATTTCACCATCGTCAGGTTTAGTATACAACAGTGATGCAAATAGTCAATATTTTAAAAATAAGTATGTTTTATTTATTAATTAGAATTTTAAAAAGTATGTCGGCGTTGCTCAATTCGAGCATTTTTCAGGGATGTGAATTTAGTAATACACAAAATACATTATGGTTATTGTTGAGTCTTGGAGAGTGATGGTGAATTCAGGAACTCGCCAAAACAATCGATTTCTTGTTGATTGAACTACTTGAGTCATTCAGTTGTTGATCGCGTCTAGCTTTTTTCCTAAAAAGTGTTTAAGCTGACTTTCGCGTTTTGTGGGATTTATTGTTGAAGACTCGTTATTCAACAATTAACATTGTATTCGCTGCTCGCGGTTTGGCACAAGTTGTTGTTTAAATACATAATATACTTATTATTCATAGTGAGGAAGTTCTCATTTAACCTGTACCCAAATCCAACAGTTATTATCAATAGGATGAACCATAAATATGGTATGAAGTGTAAGGATGACAATTTACCTAAGTGTATTTCTGTTCTAGTAACTCGGTTCAAAACGTACACATTGTACGACTGATACAATGGAGCTTCCACAGCCGTCTTATACCTGTCCATTTTATTCATATCTTCTTCTAACTGTGCTTCATATTGCGCTGAAATAATAATATTAACATCAGCAAAAATAATATATTACACAATAATTATTTAATTGAGATAACTATTGCCCAAGGGGAAAAAAATATATACATATATGTATTTTTCTCGACTTGAAAAAAAAAAAAAATAGTATTATACGTGTCAAAGCTAGGGTAAATTTCCATGTAGATGAATAGCAGGGCAAAAAGAAAGGGACTGATGAGGCAAACTCGGTTTCATCTGTTTACGAGGCCCTTAGGTTGTTATCTGGGAGGTGAAAAACCCTTCAGCACGCCGTTCTTCCAAAGAACCCTACCCTAATCGACAAAAATTTAGAATAGGCAAAATTTAGGGCTCTAGTAGAGTGGGGTCTTGTCCACCAGAGCGACATAAGAGCGCTCTGGTAGTAGACGATACAAACTCGTGTGAGTCACAATAACTAACTTAAATCTCTAGCTGTGGCCGCCAGGGTTTATAGGAGTTTCAAGTCTTTAGAAGACAGAAATTCATATACGATACCTGTCTTAAGGGTTCCTAATAAGCCCTTTGTCAAACACTTGATCAGTCATAATTGTAACGTGCTACATAAGACCATTTTTGAATAACCTCTAAGTATTAATGCCATCCCATAAGTAATGTTGGTTTTGCAAAATTATTTTTAGGTCAATTCCTCCAGATATAGTGTTTGAGAAGGGATTAATAATACACTTTTTCATTCTATAATGGAGGAGGGGGGAAAGAGATATTCTCTGAGAAGCAGCGGCTTAACTCCAGCAAAACTGTGGCAGGCTAGGAGAGACCTCTATCCGTTTGTTTGGTGAAATATATAAGGAATTATCCATTATTAATTTGTAAAAAGTAACCAATTACGAAAGTGATCTGCTGCGAACCACTTGACCGTTAGAAGATAACCTTAGAAGGAAAAACTTACTTCTCTGGTCAACAAGTGCGGACTTTCAATCGGCCAGGACAATACACGATCTCATATTACAAGATAGACTCTACAAAAACTTCGCCATTTGGGTTAGGGGGTAAGTCAACCACCCTATTCTCTCGACACAACCCTCTCAGATAATCTGTTCTCGAGCTTTCACAACTTTCTAATTGTTCGTAGGGTGGATTCATCGCAAAAGGTCGAAAGAGCACTCGTTTTATTTTTCAGATAAAAATCCAAAGTATTTCTTGAAAAGGAAATAGAAAAGTTAGAAGATGGAAGAATAATAGTAGAATGTGATGGAAAATATATCATTGATAAAAAAAAAAAAAAAAGGGAAGTTTTTTTTTATTTCTTTTTATCCCAGAATACAATATTGATGGGATGACCTGATTATAAAAATTGTTAAAAGCTATTTTTGTATAATTTATAACTCTGAAATTTTCTTTTTTTCGCACATTTTCAAAAACAAGCTACACTGTTTTAGACAGGATTTTCCATAAGAAAATGAAAATTCGAATCATACCTCTCGTCGAACTACTGCTAGGTTCATGATGAAAAGCTGGAGTTTCGATACTGAAAATAAGAAGCAAACATTTAGTACATTTGTATCAACTATGTATAATAAACTTAGATAATACTAAAGCAGACTTAAGACTCACAAAACAGCATAAGAATCATCATGAGTTCTGGCATTTTCTTTTTCAACCAAAGCCAAATAGGTAAAACCAAATTTCCCAATAGTTTCCCTTGAATCCAAACAGGGAAAGTCCCAGTCTACATCCCCGTCATCTTCAGCAATGAACAGGCCATATGAGTTGACATCATCTCTGGAATGTCACAAAAGAAGATTCTTCTATTTCTCAGATATAACGGACCAAAGAATGAACAGATGGACAAATAGAGAGATGGGAGATACAATAAATGTATAATTACTTGAGAATGATGTTTGTATGCTCTATTGAACACTTCCAACAAACCAGTCCTATGAGGTCGAGTACTTTGGCTGAAGCCACTATCCCAACTTCCAGTGGGTATTTTCGTTCATCGCCCATCATCATTGTTACATAAATAAGATATTTTTTTGTAGGAACACCAACCTGAGCCTAAAAAAAAAATAATATATATATAAGAAGAGATCTTAAATGAAGTGAAAAAACGCAGTCAGCCTTCCAGAATTTTATTTTAATGAGTCATTTCAACCCCAAATTAGTCAAGATATATAAAAAAACAAGTGGGGGTTGCTTCCCTCAGTGTTCCACAAAACAAAGTTCAAAAAATTTGTTGGTGGATCACCGACAATGTACTTCCCCAGCGCGAATTAAATAAACGTCCACTCTCCAAAAATAAAAAATAAATTGTGTTGTGACCAATACAGGACTTAAGTATAAGATACCAACCACGCTTACATATCACTCTCTTTCCACCTTCTGAAAATTATTTCATACCATTACTGGGTATAAGAATGTCTACACTTAAGATAACCCTTTAAAAAGAGACAACATGAAATGATTTTGAGAAGGGGAAGGGGAGAAAGAGAGATCTGTAAGCGTTGTTGAAAAAAGAAAAAAAGGCTGTAATGGCCGCCTCACATTATTTTTCTTAATTTTTATAATATTTCAAAAAACTATCAATACATAAACCATATTTTAAAGTTCGTTGCTATGAGTTACAATTTAAAAAATGATAAATCATTTTTTTTTTTTTTTTTTTTGCCTCGGCAGACACCACACTAGCCATTGCTCTTCTTAAAACTACACTATAAAAGATAATTATGCTAAAGACGGGATACTGGAGAGAGGAGCCCAGACAGAGGGCCCAAGCAAGCGGCCCCAGCCAAGCCGGGGGACAGCCGGAGGCACCGCCGGACCACATCACCCAAAACAATATACATAGCGCCGACCAGTGATTGGAGTGGAGGCTCCTGAAGGAAGGTCTGCATGTAGTGCCGGCCGTCCAGACCTTCGGAGCTCCTGGGTCTATAGACCAGTGCCCCGACAGTGCCCCCCACAGACCCCCAGCCAAGCCAGCAACCCCAAGCCCAGGCCCCCCACCGGAACCCGCCCCCCAGTCAGAGCTTACATTGGTTCAATTTATAGCTAAGGAATCTGGGGCTGATTTTGAATTTGCATTATAAATCTGTGAATGGATTGGTAAATAAAAATGTTGCGGGTTATTAAAAGCTGGGGATAGTTAAAGGGGGCTTGGGTTAGCTTATACAGTTCAGTGAACATAAGTTCTCTCTGGGTATGATATTTGGTACATGTAAGTACAATGTGCTCCAGGTTCTCCTCCACCCGACACACCCGGCACAGTGGGCTGTCTGCCTTGCCTATCCTAAAGAGATACGTCCCACAGATCCCGTGGTTCACCCTCAATCTATTGATATTAGTACATACAGACTTGGGGAGACAGGCCTCCCTGTACCAGGGTTCTGAGCCCACTCTCGGGTTCATCCTCTTATACCAACTTCCTTTGTCACTACTGGTATACATCTCTTGCCAAATGGACCGACAGTTCCTTTTAATTTGTCCACTAAGATCCTCTTTGGGTAGCCGGACTGGTAAGGGGGTCCCTTCTGATAACGCTTGTTTAGCAAAACCATCAACCACTTCGTTATATTTTATTCCTATATGAGCCTTAATCCAACAGAACACTACAACTTTGCCTGACTCTTGTATGTTGTTTAAAGTCAATAGGAGGTCCAACTCGAAATTATTTAAGTGAACTCCAATTTTAATATTGCTAAGTTTTCTAATACAACTTTGACTGTCGGAAAAGATAACCACTCTATTGAAAGGTAACTTCTCTAAGTACTTTAAAGCCTCGAGAATGGCAACTAACTCGGCAGAATATATTGTTGTTAGCTCTGGCAACTTAAACAACTCAGATCTATCTAATTGTGGGTCAAAGAAGGCACAACCTACCTTACTGTCTTTTACAGAGCCATCTGTAAAAATATAATGCCACTGTGGCCATAATAGCTGGATATCCATGGAGAAAGCAGAGTTGGTAAATAGCGATGGGATTGACGAATAGTCTCGCAAAAAGGCTGTAGAGATAGCAAGTTTATGCAAGAAGTACTGTGAGTTGTACACCGGTAATTTTGTGTTTACATAAATTTGGGTGTAATAATTGGTTATGGCTGTGAAATTATATGCTAAACTGGGTGACCTTTTTTTCTGCCAGAAGCTACTTGTTAGATCTAATTTTACTAATTGGGATATTTTATTAACTGTTGGAGATTCTACAGAAATGAGTCGCAGCAAAAACCTTTGGGTTAAGATTTTTCGCCGAACTTCTAGCGGCGGTTCATTCGCTTCTGCATGAATAACATCTATCGGGGTGCTTCGTAGATATCCCTGGATTTGCCGCAAACAGCGATTCTGAACTAATTGTACCTTCTGGAGATTGGTTTTCGCTGCGTCGCCATAAAATAATGAGCCGAAGTCTATAATGGATCTTATGTTGGATCTGTAAAAGAGGAGGCCAATATTTGGATCAGAGCCCCACCTAAAATGGCTGAAACAGCGCAAGATGTTGATCCGGGATTCTAACTGACCCAACAGATAGTTAATGTGCGCTTTCCAACTTAAAGTTTTATCTAAGTACAGACCCAAGAATTTAGCTTCCTTATTTACCCTATAGTTATCATTACCAAGAGTGACTACTTCTCCCAAAGGTAACCTTCTCTGCCGAGAGAACGGACACAAAAAGGACTTACTAGAGGATATCGACAATCCGATCTGAAGGAACCATGCCTTGAGACTGGACATTGCCGTGTTAAGCGACTCTAAAGCCTTTTCAACGTTTTTATGTATTACATAAAGACAAATGTCGTCAGCATATTGCAGAATTCTCACACCAGGGGGTAAAACAGATTCAATACCAGAAACGTATAAGGCGTACAAAATGGGACTAAGTATATCACCCTGAGGGAGCCCGCTGTTAGCTACCCTAGGACCACACATAGTGTTACCAACTCTGAGATAAATATTTCTATCTGAAGCTAGATTTATAATACTTTTAGCCACTTTCCCTGGGATGCCAATCTCAATCATTTTATTACCCAAAAGAGACAGATCTACGCTATCGTAAGCAGCTGAGATGTCTAAAAATACAGCCAAAGTGGATTTTTGTGTTGAAAATGCAAGGTGGATATCGGTTATCAGTTCAGAATGTGCATGATATATTGATTTGCCCTTTCGAAAACCAAATTGACTGGTTGGGAATTTATTATAATATTCTGCCCACCATTCGAGACGATACTTAATCATTCGTTGGAAGGTTTTTTTAACACAAGAGGAGAGGGAGATGGGACGGTAGGACTTGGCCTGGGATGGATCTTGGTTAGGTTTTAGGATGGGGATAACAAGATGCTCCCTCCAATCGTCCGGGAAGCAGCCTGAGCTCCACATCTCATTGAAAATGTGAAGTAATGCTATTTTAGCTTTGGGAGGTAGGTTAGAGAGCATAGAATAGTGAATATTGTCCATACCAGGAGCAGAATTGTTTACATTTTTTAATGCGGACTTCATTTCGGCTACTGTGAAGGGTTGTGAAAAGACGCTTTGGTCGGACTCATGGCTATCGAAGGTGTTCATAACAAAAGGAGGAGTAAGGTTTTCTAGGAACTCTTTTGTCCAGTCTCCTGTTTTGATGCAAGTAGGGATTTTTCCATTAATATTTTTTAATGATTTTAGTTTTTTCCAAATAACAGTTAATGGCGTATTTCGATTTAAGGACTCACAAAATTCTGACCAATTTTTCTTTTTACTATCTTTTATGATTCTTTTCGTTTCTAATACTTTCCTTTGATAGTATAGAAAATTGTCTTTCGACGGATTCCTTTTGTATGTTAAGTAAGCCAGGTGTCGATCCCGGATATGTCTCTCACACTCCGAATTCCACCATGCTTTAGGTTTTCTCGAGTTGCTGTTAGACGGAAAATTTGACGGAATGGCTTTTTCGCATGCCTCGTTAATGAGATTTATAAATTCATTGTATTTTACGTTTTTACAATTTTGATTGTTCATGTAGGATGAAAATGTAGTCCAGTCGGCTTTTTTAATGTTCCACTTATTTTTATGAGAGACCCAGGGATAATTAAATATTTTAGACGAAAAAATAATTGGCAAGTGGTTGGAGCCCATGGGATCCTGAAGAGTCGCCCATTGAAAACTATGGGCTATGTTCCGGGAAACAAAGGTCAGATCTATGGCAGATAGACGAGTTTGGTAAATATTGTTTACATAAGTGGGTGAGCCATCGTTCAAAAATACAAGTTGGTTATCGTCTACAGCTTCCATTAAAGCTTCCCCTTTACTATTTGTAAAACTGGAACCGAAAGCTTGGTGGTGACAGTTAAAATCTCCCCCCAGGACGAGACCCTGGGAGCTGGGGATAGCCCCAATGAAGGTGTTCCACTGAAGGTGGGAAACGGAACTGTTGGGGTGATTGTACAGCGACACTATAGAGACGGACCTACCTGAGTTCTCTTCCAAGGACACTCCCACAGCCATCAAGCCCTCTAATCCTTCAAATAAACTAATTCTGCTAAATGCTATATTGGACCTAATTAAAATAGCCACTCCTGCTCTTCCATCCTCTCGGTCTTCACGGACCACATTCTACCCCCGGAAGTGAACCGGTCTATTGGGTTTAAACCATGTTTCCGATAAAAGAGCAATATCTATGTTTTCTCTAACTAGGCAATATTCTAGAGAACCCTTATTCGAGATAGCAGAACGGGCGTTCCATTGTAAAAATTTAAACTGCATTCTAAGTTACAAAAATTGGACACCCTCCCCTATGTATCCATAGGAGGGGGAGCGGTGTTATTGTGCACCTTATAATCAAGTAAAAATTTGTTCAATAGATCTCCTAAACGTACCAAGGCATGGTCACTCTCTGAATATGTTTTTGTATTTATTTCATTTATGAGTTGGGAAATTTGATTCATATGATTGTGAATATTCAAAGGAAGAGTAAGTTTTGTTGGAGGTACCTTTCTATCTATAGTGGGACGTGAGACGGGCGTAGGAGGTTTTAATTGCTGTATCGGTGAGGCTACTGGGATTGACTTCTGATAAGGGAGGGTGGCGCGGAACGTAGTGCGGGGTCTGGCCCTAGCTCTGAACGGGGCAGGGTCGACCCTGAGGGGACCAGCCCCTGTCGGGACAGAATCCAGCTGGGGGAAGTGCTCCTCAGACAATAAGGAAAACTGATTAAAAGATGCAACCTCGGAGTAAGAAGTATTATTAAGTATTGACTTTCGTTTATTTTCAATTTTCTGTAGATATACGGGACATTTACGGTCGGTGGCCAGATGTGGCCCTCCACAGTGAAGACAGGTAGTTTAAGTTTCACTATTTCTATTGTTAGTCACCCTCCGTCTTGCTGATCCCTTCAGTCTAATGACACAACATTCTGACCCATATCTTATGAAGAAGTTACCTTTTTCACTTCACCGGTCAAAAATTCGATGTTGAGTTTTTAATGGAATTTCATGTATTTCAATCTTCAGATTCCAAAAATAAAATTTCCTGCGTGTTTGTGTGTTATCTCTACAATATATATATATATATATATATATATATATATATATATATATATATATATATATATATATATAATATATATATATATATATATATATATATATTATATATATTATATATGTATATATATATATATATATATATCAATATATTAATTACTACTGCAGTTATTAAAATGTTTTGATTTCGCTTTCTCTTTTATTTATATATATATACTACGACACCTATTGATATTCAGCCAAATCGACCAAAAAGAGAAAGCGGGGGATTAACAACAAAACATTTTAATAACTGCAGTTGTAATTAATGTATTGATAGACATTTCATCGTTAATTCAAACCCCATAAGGACAACTATTAATTTTCAGCGGAATGGGCTTAAGAGAAGGGAGGGGGGCTCGACTCCAAACTAAACAAAACGAACGGGATACATTGAGAAAAGCATAACCTGAAATATTTTAAAAAGTTAATGGGATGCAAATACTAGGGGTACTCGGCATTGACAATGAGTCACATTTTTTCGAGATCTCAGTTTTGTAATAGTATAATTAATCGGACAAACAGTAATATTAATTAAATAATTAAAAAAAAAAAATGGTTTCTCACATTGCCATCAAACTTAGCGTATTCTTTGTAAGGGTTCTCTGGCATGTTAGGACACCTCGCAAGCATCTCCGTTAGAAGTGAAATTTTCTGACCACTCTCTTTTATTTTGTGAATGTCCTTCCGAGGAAAAAGTTCAGCCCTTTCTTCAGCTAAAACAGAAAATATTAAAACAACTTTTAGAATAAAAAAAAAAGTAATAATATGAAAATTATATTTAGATACAATAGTTTTTTTTTCTTAGGTATTCAATAGTATTAGCGTATAAATAGGTCCTCATCTTTCAATGCAGTTTTAGGATGAAGTGTCTCATTAAACATGCACCCTAATTCTCATTGTTGAAAAATAAAAAATAAAGTCGTGTTTCATACCCAAAAACATTATTTGATACATAACTTTCATTTTTTACTTCCCCACATGTTTTGAACTGAAACGGTTAACCGTCAGTTTCTGTTATCCGTCATCGACTAAAAAAAAAATTCTCAAGTTAGAGCTTATATGGCCGAAAAACAGTTGTCGCAGGAAGCACTGCTGTTAATGGACAATGCCCCGACACACCCCTCTTGAGAACTCAAAGAGTGATGATGGCAAAATAACATGTCTCTTTCTCCTAGCCAATACAACTCCACTTATCCAGCCTATGGATCAGGGCATAATTGAAAATATGAAGTGACGTTACAGAAAAGCTTTTATCGAAGGCTTGCTTACATCTGATGATGCCATGACTGTCAAAGAATTTTGGAAGAGATACCAAATAAAGGACGCTATTTTCAATGTCGCCACTGCCTGAGTTGACCTTATACAGTGTCTAACGTAAAGAATGGGAATAAACTCTTGCCTGAAACTATTGACGAAACTAAAGGAACTGAGACTGTTACTGTTGACAAATTGTGCATAATGTAGGACTAAACAGTGAAAACATTACGCCAGAAGAAGTAACAGATTGGTTGGAATGTGACAAAATGGATGGAGGCTTTGAGATTTTGAATGATGATGAAATTGTTTCTAGTGTGATTACCATTGAAGAATAAATCAATGGCAATAAAGGATCATTTCTTAACCAAAAACCTACAACTAGCCACTCAGAAGCAGAAAGAATGTTATCAAAGTGCATCGATTGATTTCAAAATGCAAGAGGTGGCAAATGCAACACAGATCCTACTTCTGCGTAAGATACGGAACATGGCCGCGCAGAAAGCTCGAGCCTCAAAGACACAGGAGATGACAGATTATTTCAAAGTAACGTAAGTTTATAGTACTACAATACATTTATGTACATTACTGCATTATTACTCTTATATTGAAGTTTATAGATTGTTTTGTAAAATTGAATACAAAATGTATGTATTATTCATTTTTAAAGGATTTTATTTTCATTTTCGTCCTAAGCCCGCAGTGAAATCACGTTACTGTATATGTATTAAGAGATTTCTGTTATCCGTCGGTTATTCTGTTTTACTATATACATATATATATTTGCATTCCACATTGCTGTGTTAATATCTGATTAAATACTAATATGAATAAAGCAATTATAAGCCAAATTGGGATATTTACCTGTTAAAGGCACGGGGTTGGTTATCCATTTAACATGAATAGTACTGGCAGATTTCTTTTTCTTCTCTTCCATCCTTTCAAGACGTTGAGCAGTATTTGATCGATGCCGACGAAGGCCAAACTGCAAATCTAATATTTACAAAAAGTTATTTCAATTTAAAGAAATACATTTGAAACCTTTTTTTTTTATAACCAATCAAGAGATATTTAAATCATACGGTAAAATTCATATATATGAGAACTTTTCAGAATAATTCATAACAGGAGAGATAAACTTATGATTAAAAAATAAATATGAAAAATTACCTGAATTCAGATCCAATGACTGTGCCATTGAATCTAAATCATCCTCATCTTCGTCCTGTTCAACACATGGGTAGCGGTCATATTTACTAACGGGTAATTGTTTGGCAATATTATCACAAACCATTACTGCTTCGCACATTCCTTAATTGGGAGAAAAAAAACATGATAACATTTATGTTTTTCTAAATTTATTCTCAATGCACGAAGAATTGACTAATAAAAAGGAATGAAATGCATACACGATTTCATAATGTATAGTTCAGATGAAGTTTAAAAAAGCTAACATATCCATAAAATTAGAATAAATAAACATAACACATACAAACAAAATGTAATGATATAAACATAACCTTCTGAAAACGTGAAATGTATAAAATTAGGAACAAGCGTAGTAAATTAGGAAGATGGACCTATACCTGAATCGTCCGAAGTTATAAAGGAATTCCTTATGTGAGATAAAAGCCAATGTTTGTTATCATATAAAGCCATAGTTGGATAAACATTGCAATAACCACGCTTTTTAACTCAAAATTCTTGAATCGTATCTGCCATGTTGAATTCCAATTTCATCCTCCCCTAATCTGAAACACTACTACCTATAGGGTCTTTTACGTTAAAAACAGTCTTCTTCTCATAATACAATTAATTTTTGACTATAAAATAAATATGCATATATTAAGAGAACTACATATTATTATTGCGGTCACATGATATTTTCTTTAAAAATTGAACTTGATCATAAAGGCTGTGGAATGTTCAAATCTTTGTGTTCGAATGGAGAAGGTAATATGACGGAAAAAATAACAGAGGGTTCAATGAATTTTAATGTTGAATCTTCTGAGTTATCTACTGTTGAAGAAAATGGGTTGACTTTGCTTGTTGCCCATGCTTCAATGACCTCTCGAAAAAGTTGTTATTTTTATGACAAACAACATCAGTTAATTAGGTAAGGATATATTTGTTTGTTTCGTAGTTTTTCATTCCAGAAATTTTATTAAATTTGAAATTAAAAATTTTAGGGCGTTTGTATCAACTGTTTTAGTTCAGTACGTAAAAAGCGGTCTTTCTGTTTCCAAACCGGTTAAGTGCATTGATGTGTTGGGTGCTGCAGGTACATCGGGGTTTTTATGGAAAAAGCTTTTGGGTGATGAAGTTGATGTGAAAATTAATAATCCATTATCAACTGAAGTAGTACGAGAAAATGCTTCTAAGAACAACTTATCTGTCGAAATTTTTAACAAGGATGCCTGTATTGTTCTCCATGAAAGAGGCTACAATTTCATGTAAGTTAACATTATTACTTTTTGTTGTATAAGGAGATATATAATTCATATATAATATATTATTACTGAATCATTTCTCATTTAAAGGCAGTTATATGCGTCGAGCCCCACTCCTCTGATCTGCTCCCTCCTTCCTTTCGACCTATTTTTCTTTTTCTTTTTTGTCTCTCGGGGGAGCATAAGGGAGAGTACGGACTAGAGGATTAATGTGGATACTAAAGAAGGAAACTAATTTTGTTGGAGATGTAATAAGGAGCATTGGCTATTGTACGAAGGATTTTGGATTGAATGGGCCGAAGATTAAAAGCCTTGGCAGAACCCCACAGTCCATAGGCTTCAGTATTGCGGTATATAGTAGTCGTTTCGCTCTCAGAGTTAATTTTGAACTTTTTTTGAGTTAAGTCGACCGATTTTGCATAAAAATAATAGTGCCATTCATATGGGGTTATTTTTATCAAGGAATGTAATGAAAAATGTACATTTCTTATGACCGATAATTTATGATTATATTAGAAAATATTTAAAATTAGTTGTAAATTGTTATTTATTGTTATATTATGTACAGATACCTGGACTGTACAATAGAAGCGTCTCACTATTTCGAGGCTGCATTTCGTAACATCTCCCGAAATGGTCTCCTTGTAGTCACTACTAAAGATGACTGCTCCCTTCATGGTGGTAACCCAGACGTGGCCCTTCGGCGTTACGGAGGTCGAATCACAAGAACACTCTACTACCATGAGCTTGGTATAAGACTTGTACTGGCAGCTATGGCAAGGTATGGGCATCGGCTTTGTTTTAACTTACAAAATGAACTGTAAATATATGTTAAATAAGTAATAAGATGTATCAGTCCAACATTTATTAAACCACGACTAGTTTCGTCAGTAAACTGCCATCTTCAGGTGGAATCTAAACATACATAAACCAAAAATAGTCTAGAATTTTCGAGTAAATTAAAACTAATGTCAATCATTAACAATATTAAAATTTAAAAACAACAGTACAATAAGTTAAAATATTTTTAATTAAAATGCAAAATACCTTGCTAGAGAAGAGGACAACGGACACATACGAATATCAGGGACTAGCTGAACACTGGTTGACTGGCAGACAACCAGATTGTCTCCCATTCCCCAAAACAAAGTTCAAGAGGGGGGGGGGGGGGGGGGGGGGGGAGTTTCAAATTGGGTTACCCTATTTAGGCAGAAGTATTTTTTTGATTTTAGACATTTCTTAATTTCTAATTTTTTAAACCAGTCGAGTGTGGGACCCTTATCCACGAAATGTAAAAATCCCACATTTTTGTCGGCCAAAATGTTGGACTGATACATTTTATTACTTATTTAACAGATGTCATTACACTAACATAGGCATGAATATGTTTAGATCCGTAATATTTCTGCAGAAACATTGTAAAAATTGTTTTTTTTTTTCGGAATATTGTCTATGTTAGCAATGTCCGAAGTTCTCCCGACGATTTCTAAAAATATTGTGAGATAGACAATAAATAAGTTTGTTTTATTTATTTATTACAAATTCCACAATATGTCCGCGTTCCTCAACTTAGAAGTTGTAGATAGACAATATTATAAAAAGTGAAAAGTGAGTGTCTTTTGTTCTTTCTGGGGTATACCCAGTAATGCCAGTATGGAGGAGGGAGAGAGAGAGAGAGAGTGAGTGATCTGTAGGTGTGGTTGGTATAAGAAAATTCTGTAATGATCACATCACTTCTTTTGTATTTTTTTTCTTAAATTTTCATAAAAACTACCAATAATAATTTAAAAAAATTCCTTGAGGCGCTATAACTTTTGTTGTATTGATCCTTTCTCAAATCTGAAGACATATTAGCGATTGGAAATTTTATGAGGAACATTTTTGGTAAGAACCTTTTTGTCGATGGGACTAACCTTTTTCAGGTAAATCAAGGAAACGTTTAAAAATATGTGTTTCAAAACGACATTTCAGAACAGTTTTTGGGCAGACAATACCGACCTGCGAACAATCGTATTTTATATACAACTAGCTAAACCCGCCATGCGTTGCAATGGCTATTTTTGTAATAAAAAAAAAAAAATCAAAATTAAAAATTGTCAAACCACTTTTCAAACCGTTCCAGTAATGTGTCAAACATAACTGAATAGCTTCGACAGTTTCTATTTGGGAATTAGGATAGAAAGAAGTCTCAAACATTTTCAGTGCTCCATAGAATCCAATACTGAACATTTTACGCCAATTCGTGCAATGATTCTTGTTCCTCAAGCGAATGCAGAAAATGCAGGGGTGGGTACGGGGGTAAGGCAAGGGTAGGGTAGAAAGAAGCCTCAAACATTTCCAGTGCTTTCTAGAACCCAATTTTATGAGATTTTTGATTAGGTCATAAAAATAAGCGGTATCATTACAAGTTTCCACAATATATCCGCGTTTTTTAACTTAGTAGTTGTAATGTATGTTTATTTGCTCAGGTCAGCTGTAAAGTACAATAAAACCTTCAAAGTACTCAGTTCTCTCATGTACAAGAACACATTCACTGTAGTTGTGATGATTCAGAAGGGACCTATGTACGCCAACTTGACTATGGACCAAATTAGACTCTTAAAGCATTGTATGGCTTGTGAGGAAAGGGCATTTTATCCTCCTCAAAATGGATTTCCCATTGGTGAGTTGTCATTTTTTTATGTTATATTATTTCGGTTTGGTCATGTCAAATCCGCTGACTACTTTTTAAGTCACCTCTAGCAGAGATAGAAGACTGACAATTTGGTACATACGAGTATGCCTCATTCCGGTGAAAGCAATACATCAAAATTTCGGCCAGATCAGTCGAGTGGTTCACTGTCTATCCGTTGCATGTCATGCGTCATGTCATGCGTCATGTCATTTTTTCAAACGTTTGTTTGATTTATGCGGAAACGGTTATTTCAATGAAAAACTCGTATTTTGCAAAAAATGTTCCTTATGAAATTTCTGACTAACAGTTTGTATCAAATTTGAAGTAGAATCAACATACATAGAGTTAAAGCGTCTCAAAGATTGCATTCCCGAACTACAAAAAATATAGATGTTAGTTATTATGACTCACGCCCGGGCTTTAACTACAAGGTCATATCGCCTACTAACAGAGCGCTCTTTCGTCACTCTGGTGGACATGAGCCCATGGACATGGGAGGTAAAATAAACTTAAGCACGCTGTCCTTCGATTGGGACGTTAAGCGATGGTCCCGAGTCTGTACGATGTCAGATACTCGTTACAGACCCCTATCCTAGATAGATTGGATCTGAATGGGCAAAATCTAGGACTCCCACAATGGAGTCGGGCTCATGTTCACCATAGCGACGAAAGAGCGCTCAGGTAGTGGGCGATATGAGCTCGTAGTTAAAGCCCGGACATGAGTCACAATAACTAACTCTTGTTTGTTTCATCTATAAATATTATTTGATGACCCCCCTTTGTCGATTCTCGTTTCTGCAGAGTTCAAAAAATGAAATACAAAATCATTTATTTCTAAATGACTGCAATGAGTTTTCTGAATATATTGTTGTCATGTACAGATGCATTTATTTTATTCCTTCCAGATCACAAGAATATTAAATTGCAATGCAATTGTCAAGAAAATGCACCAGGAGAAGTATGTTATCAGTTAGGTCCATTGTGGGCTGGTGATATTTTTGACAGTCAGTTTATCGAAGAAATGTTACAACTTGTTGATGACTTAGAACTCAAGACATTACTCAGCCTAGTTCTGGAAGAATCAAGGTATATTATACACTTTTATTTATTTATTTTTATAGGTTAGGTTTTATGACTCAGGCCCGGGCTTTAACTACGAGGTCATATCGCCTACTACCAGAGCGCTCTTTCGTCACTCTGGTGGACATGAGCCCGACTGTGGGAGTCCTAAATTTTGCCTAAATGCATTTGCTGTATCTTGTTTAAATATTATTTGTACATTGAATTAATCGTATTTTGTTACTTATTAGTTAGTTATTATGATTCATGCCCGGGCCTTAACGTCATATCGCCTACTACTAAAGTGGTAGGTGAACTCTGGTGGACATGAGTCCGCTGTGGGAGTCCTAAAATTTGCGTACCTAGGTTTATTCACCTACGTTAGGGGGTTTTTAACGAGTACCTGACGACGCACAGACGTGGAGGTTGTTAGTTGAGGTACTTTTAAAATTGGTAGTTATAATTGAAACATTTTTTAAATATTTAATATTTATATACATTTTGATATAGTATTGTAAAATTATTATATTATATTATAGAAGCATATTTTTTTTTACTTGTCTTGTTTGGGCTATTCTCTTTTTTTTTCCAAATCCTCCTGCACATGGACGTTCTACCTTCACTACTTCTATTTCTTCTTTGCTTCGAGGTCTCCTTGACTCATGCTGAAGATACGGATGAACAGGGACATACTTCTTGTCAAACGGGCATAAAACAGCTTCTGGGACAGACTGACATGGACATTCGCGGACAGCCGTGCACACCTCGTGGAGCTAGACCAGCTCTCTCCCCTCCCCTCATGCTGAAACCTTCTCAATAGTTAAAAGTTATTGTTTATTTATTTTTTATATTTAAAATTAATTTGTTTATTAACCCCTAATTTCAGACCGTTACAATATATTATGAACCTACTAATTATCTAATTTTATAGATGCCCTTGCCGAGACACAGAAGAAAAAGGGGCCAAACGACTGAAACTGGACTTCTCATCACATCCTCCCTTCTATTATAATCTGCACAAACATCACCCTAATTTGAATCAGCTGATGAAATTAAACAGCCTCATTGATGCGGTTCGGTTGTCCGGCTACAGAGCCAGTAAAACACACTTTGATAACTTGGCTCTCCGAACCAATGCTCCATTAAATATATTATTTGAAATTATGAAAAAAATGAATGGATGAGAACTCATTTATTGATTATACCTAAATACAAAATGAATTTATTCACTTATATTCTGATATAATATAAGAAATGAAACTGATTTTGAGCTGAGCTCTGAAATTTACTTCTTTATAGCATTTTAATATTTTCTTTTTTAAATATACATGTAATGTATGTTGAATATATATTGGTTTCCTGTTTCTTTCCTTTCACAGATAGATTGCAGTAAATTAGTACCAAATAATCTTTATTTTAAGGAAAATTCAATTAAAATGTTAGTAAGACCTGAATAATTACCTCGTTTAAAGGGAGGGAGCTCAAGTGTCTTGAGCACTGAGCTCGAGATTGCGGGTTCGTAACATGACCAAGTTCCTTAGGTTTTTTATCTGGGAGGTGAAAAAACGAACACGCCAACCTTCGAATGGGACGTTAAGGGATGGTCCAGAGCCTGTACGATGTCAAGTACTCGTTAAGGACAGCTACCCTAGATGAGTATGCAAAATTTAGGACTTCCATTGTTGATTTGGGCTCATGTCCATCAGATTGACGAAAGAGCGCTCTGGTAGACCACCCCCTCAACTCAAAAAGTGTTTTCTATATTAATCATTGAGTCTAATCAACTTATTACATTAATTTCAGGCTCCCTAAAAATAATTAATAATAATTATCCTAAAACTTATTCTTTACCAATGAAAAGCAATACAATATAGAGTTGACTAACATCGAAAATATAAAGCATGTATGTAACTAAAAAATAAAAGCTATAAACTTTGGAACACAATTATTGTTCAGTTGAATGCTGTCTCTTTCGAGATAATTTGAGTTGTCAATAATTAAAAAATATAAAATAAAAACTAATGATTGAGCTTTATAATAGAATACAGTATATAGACTGATGGACACCTGGGGAACCATACAGCATGGGGCGTACCTCTCCCCTGTGCGCCTTCACGTGAAATTACGACCATCTGAAGAATTGAGACCTCTTTCACCCCATTTGTAAAGAGAACTCTGCCAGTTTTCCAAATTCCAATTCAGATGTTCACGTGCAAACTGAAACCTGGTCATTTTGTGAGCTGTGATAAGGAGAGGGCCACGGGCAGGGTGTCAGGCCCCTAAAATTAGCTTCATTGAGCCTTCTTCTTACAGTCCTGCTGGAAATGGAAACATCTTTTTACAGAACATACTTATTGAGTCGATGAGGTGTTGCTAGGTTTTAAAAAACAAAAAAATAAATGGGAGAAATGTAGCTATGATAAATATATTGGAAATAATTCAGAATCTTACAAACCCCAAAAATTAAAAACAATTTTCTTTTCTATTCCATTTTTTTTTTTAATCCATTATTATATCAATATTAAAATTCTTTCCAATGCTTTTATTTCTAAAAGCTATACTTCAACCCTTGGTAAATTCCATCCGTGGCCCCGGGAGAGACGTTTTATCTATGAAATAAAATTCTCCCCTGAGCGGGATTCGAACCCGCATCCGTGCTGAATCCATCCAACCCCACATTGCCCCGAAGAAAGAGTAAACAAAAGGGTGATGAAAAGAGTAGCATATTGTCTTAAATACAGTTTATTATTCTATATTTCATACATTTTTCTACCTAAAAATATGAAGCATTAATAAGAAAGAGTAATACTAGAAAAATGAGTTCATAATAAACACACAAACTAAATAAATACAGATCATTCAAGAACAATGTTAAAATAATAAAAATGTGGAATTTTTATTTTAACTGTTTATTTAAAAATTCAAATACATGTCGGGCTATACTTCGGTACTTCAAGGCCTATAAAAAAATGTACATCTATGAAAATAACAAAATGTTAATTGAAATAAATAATAGATGCTTGTATGAAGTTTAATATTACCTGAAGGCTCTCAGGTTTGGTAACTACAATTGGAAGACCAGCATCTGAACATACTGATATAGATGTGTCTAGTGGTAGACTTTCTAGTAATGGAATATCTAAAATATCATACGAATCTAATTGTAATCAATGATTTACTGAACACTTTAATAACTTATAAAAATTAAGATTTAAAAAAAAAACAAGATGGATTTTTGAGTTTCAGATTCAACTCTGTTTAAAAATTTTACATACATGACAATGTTTAGAGTATAATCAGTGTATAACAATTTATGTTTTAATTGAAAAATATTAACAGCATCTTGAATTTATATAAGTGGCTACAATAAATAAAAAACTTGTTCAACTTTTATATTGTCTAATTCCACAACAATATATACATAATGTGTACCGGTTTTTACTTACGACATCGTCAGCACAAAGTTCAAAAGTGACACTTAAGTTTGATAGGTGTCATTCATATTTATACAATTCTCAGGTTACCTGAGATTAGCTAAAGCTGTGACACCCTGACCCATAGGGAAGTCAACATAAGATTTACTAATATTTGAGTTGTCAATAATCTAGTAAAATGAAAATAGTAGTAATTTTATAAATAAAAAAAATGTTTATAATAGCTTTGGTCGCATAGTCTCACCATGGTTGTGGGTTCGAATCCCGTCCGAGTTTTATTTCGTAGAAAGAAGGTTAATATGGATCGTCGGCCGAGGCCCTCGTTAAAGCCCGGGCACGAGTCTTAATAACTATTAACTTCGGGGCGTTACCAGAGGTGAGGATTGGATTATTTATAACTCAAATATTTGTAAATGTTGTGTTACCGCCACTCTAAAAACGGTAACCATTAAATGGCTTTCACAGTTAATCCCATAAAGGTCTTAATATCTGCATGGTTTGAATTTTTCATAATGTGCGCATCTGTCCTGTTCTCCTATGTTTCATGATTTTGTCAAAAAGGAGGTGAAATCTGAAGCTCAAAACTCTCACACAAATAAAAATACATTATTTTTAGGCTTACCCAATTCTTGAGTCAAATATTTTGTATTTTCTCCAAAAAGTGAGACTTGGTTGTTACACTGCGGACACTCAATTGAGCTCATATTCTCCACTAGACCAATTATTGGAACTGACAATTTTTGCAACATTGTTGCACCCCTTCTAGTCACTTGTACAGCTGCCTTTTGGGGCGTACTCACCATAATCACACCTAATATTTTCAATAAACAATATAGTTCTCTTCTGTTTTCATTTTATTAATACAATTTATATATATAAATATTACCAGAAATGGGTATGTTTTGTATAAGTGACAAAAGTGTATCGCCTGTGCCTGGTGGGGTGTCCACTACAAGACAGTCGAGGGAGCCCCAGTCAACGTCACGAATTAATCGATTCAAACCATTCATTACCATTAAACCTCGCCAAATAACAGCTGATTTCTCCGTCACCAAAAACCCCATCGACATACTAAGGAAAAAAAAACACCAGTTTTTTTAGTTTCATAATGATTTATTTACTTGTGATAAATGGTTGAAATGAAAAAGTTAGCTCCACAGTTGAGAAACGCGGACACATAATGGTAACTTGTAATAAATATATATTTTTTTGAAATATTGTCTATTCCACAAAACATTTATATAAAAACTATCAGTTTCGGCATTAAACCATCGTCAGGTTAAGTCATAAACTAAGAAAAGTTTGCTGAGTGCGAACCATATTTATAGGTACCTCAGGTAGGTTGGAATTTGAACTAGGAAATCCCATTGGCTAATAGTTAGGAATTTGTTTGTTTTGAAATATTTACATTCAATAACAATGTTGAAAATAAATGTTATTCTAACTAAATAAACTAATTGTAATGTGATATGCGTGATATAATATTTCTGTATATAACAAAATGAATACTGACATGAAAATCATAACAAAATTTGCTTTTCTTATCTTAACTAAATGAATAACAAAGAAGATATTAATTGAATTTTAACAAAATAAAAAATATCAAACTAAAAGATTAAGCTAAATGATTTATGGAATACAATTAACGAATAAATACATATGTGGAAACAGAACTGGTTCTAAGCTGTTAACAAAGGGGAACAGTTATAATAAATTTGGTCATTCATACACATGTTATTTTTGGTGGATTTATTTATTTCCAGTTCTAAATTATCAAGTACCTTGCTTTTTGGACAACAATTGAAGAATTTGATGCATTATGTTGGGTCATAAGAGATAATGTGGGTTGTGTAAGTGGACCGGTTGCCTTGGTTCCTTGTTTCAATCGTAGGTTCTATAATTCTGTTGAGGGCGCCGGTAGCTCAGTGGTATGCGTGCTTGTCTTCTGAGCTCAAGATCGTGGGTTCAAACCCAACCGAGGCCCTTAGTTTATTTTATCTGGGAGGTAAAATAAACTTAAGCACGCCGTCCTACGGATGGGACGTTAAGCGATGGTCCCAAGCCTGTACGATGTTAGGTACTCGTTAAAGACCCCTACCCTACGTGAATAAAAATTTAGGGTAGGCAAAATTTAGGACTCCCATAGTAGAGTCGGGCTCATGTCCACTAGAGTGACGAAAGAGTGCTCTGGTAGTAGGCGATATGACCTTGTAGTTAAAGCCCAGGCATGAGTAACCTATACCCATAATTCTGTCTTTAAAACGTCGGCCAGTCTGTTCAATATACAGTTGGTTGCACGTTGCTCATTGGGTTGAAATTCCAACGTTTCCCTTACCAACCTGATGTACCTATAAATCACACTCAGCAAACTTGTGTTAGTTTATAACTAAACCTGATGATGGTGTAATGCCCAAACTGTAAGGTTTTGTATACATTTGTTTGTGGATTAGACAATATTTAAAAAATAAATTTTATTTATTTACAAAGTTAGCTGTTAATTTCCTGAGAACTGCGGACATTTTTTTTTAAAATTATGTTGTCAATGCAATTTTTACAATGTGATAGGAATACAGCTGGTTTAGCTTCTAAGGCTATCCGCACCTTAAGCCTTTTGTATGAGTTGAACCGAATTAAGTATTTTCTAAGTATCTCACCGAATATCATCTATTCAAAATACATACAATTATTGCGGGCACAACAATACAATATTTTCTAACAATATTCATTTTTTCAATTTTACAGGACAATGAAAAAATACATTAAGTAACAATAAACATATACTTTTTCACACGTTAATAACTAAGAAACTAAGATAATATGCTTCTCTAGCGTCTAGTTTTAATTACGATCATTATTATTTTTCTACAGTTAATATACATATCTATTCTACGAGTTACACTAATAAAAACTGCTATTATATCTCCATAAAAAATAAAGAAATGTACTTTTTTTTTCTTTTTTTTTTTCAAATATTGACTATTTGACAAAATGTATATAATGTGTGGAAGTACTTTCGGTATTGCTACCATCTGCAGCCACGACTTAACAAATACTGTTATGACTATTTGTTAAGTCTTGACTGAAGATGGTAGCACTACCCAAAGTACTCCCATATATTTCATCAATATTTGTAAAAAACATTAGTTTTTCTTTATTTTTTATTGTTTCACAATATCTCTGGAGAAAATGTTAAGTATCATATTATCTTCATGTTTACACAAACAGCTATTTTCCGAGTTGAAAAACGCAAACATATTGTGAAAATTTATGATTAATAAATAAAACAAATTTTTTTTTTTTTAATATTGTCCATTTCACAAGAAATGTATACATAAACCTGCGTTATATAAACTAAGACTTAGTTAGAAACTAAAGCTGACGATGGTGTTCTGCCGAAACCAGTAGCTTATGTATACATTTCTCATGGAATAGACAATATTTCAAAGAACAGTTTGTTTTATTTAAATAGGTATACACTGATATTACTTGACAGTGAACTAACCCTCAATGCTTTTCTGAATATAGGGTGAGACTTTCGGGAAAATAAGGAAACTTTATGGTCTATCATTATTTATTTATTCCCCCCCCCCCCCCCCCCCCCCCCCCCCCTTTCGTATTATTATACATTTTTTTCGTTTCTCTATCCTTTTATATAATTCTGAACTATTAATTTTCAAAATTATAATTATTGTTCTTATTAGTACGATTTTAGTTTCTCTTCATTTATTATCACTTCTTGTCTATTATTATCTATTTTAAATTATTTAAAAAAAAATCAATATATAAATATTCTTTTCTCATAAAAATAGTCTCAATAATTTTTTAAAATGGTATTGTACCATTATATTCTTATTGTATCAAATTTATAAATACCTATATTAGTTCAAATTAAAGCTTTTATTTTCTGTTCAATTTTATTATATTTATTATTCTTCCACAGACTTAATGTAAATACATAATTATATATATTATTACAGCATCACTATTCCCAATTATTTTTTGCCTTTTCAAAAAATAACAATTACAAATGTTTCGGGAAGTACTCCCATCATCTGCGTCTGAAATATTTTTTTACATTCAATCAACAAAAATAACATAGTGGTTCGTAAGTATTTTCAAATTTTATTTCAGTTTAACAATTATAAATTACAAAAAAGCCAATCAACCTGTAATACATTTTTCATAGAAATAAAAGATGTTGTCTTCCCACTGTTTTATTTTAGACCAGAACCGGTTTTCGACGCAACAGCATCATCATCAGTGGTTCATCCCACTCACACAGAACAACTGTCAGTTGTCTTCTAACCGCTGTGCTGTGTGGGTGGGATGAACCACTGATGATGACGCTGTTGCGTCGAAAACCGGTTCTGGTCTGAAATAAAACAGTGGGAAGACAACATCTTTTATTTCTATGAGAAATCTCGTCCCACAACATCTTACTATCACATATGTATAATACATTTATTCTTTACGTTAACTTATTCTTTTTGTCAATCATAGTTAACCTATAAGTACAAATGTATTATAGGTTGGTTGGCATTTTTGTAATTTATAATTGTTAAACAGAAATAAAATATATTTCAGACACTGATGATGGGAGTGCTTCTCAAAACATTTGTAAGTGCTATTTTCTGAGATGGAAAAAAATAAATGGGAGAAGTGATGCTGTAATAATATACTATTTATAAATTAAAAATCTCCTTATACAACCCAAAGAGTAAATATACCTGAATTAATTTTTCTTCGTTTGTAAATTTATTTAAATGAGTACACTTAACAAAGTGTACATTGGGCTCAGTCTCGTCAATAAAGATTATTATTAAGATTTGTACTTTTGAATTTGTTCTCTTTTTCATACCAATTAGAGAAGGATTGATCAACGGTGTAATAAGGAGAAGAGATGAGGCTTGTGTTCGAAGAAATCAAACTTGTGAAATTTCTGCCAAGCTTTCAGCACTAGGTGTGCCTTCTTCAGGGCTTCATTCTGCCAGGATGCTACTTATTCATCCGTACAAGAAGAAAGGAAGAAGGGGTAAGCAGATTTTGAGACCGGCAACTCCATGCGAACGTAATGGCTAACTGATCCATGATATAAACACCACCCACATTCAAACATAACGAACCGTCCAATTATCAAACAATACTGTACGTAGAGTAGAACTAATAGCAATTAGCCGAGACGCCAAAATAGCAATTTATAAAACAGTCCTGAGACCGGTCGACACATATGCGAGTGAAACCTAGGTCCTGACTAGGAGGGACGAAGTCTTACTCAATACGTGGGAGAGGAAGGTATTGAGGAAGATATATGGCCCGACTCCAGAGGGGGATAGATGAAGGATACGGTCCAAAAGGGAGCTGAGGGACCTGTACAAGAGCCCGGACCTGGTGGCCTTCGTGAAGCAGGGGCGGCTGCGATAACTGGGGCATTTACAGAGGATGGAACCAGGCAGATTGCCGAGGAGGATATTGGAGGGACACCCAGGAGGACGAAGGAGAAGAGGTAGACCCCGCTTACGTTGGCTGGAGGACGACCTCAGAACGATGGGTGTGAGAAGATGGAGACGGGAGGCCGAGGATAGAGAAGAATGGCGGAAGATCGTTACGGAGGCCCAGGTTCTACCAGGATCGTAGCGCTAGGGAATGTAAAGTAAGTAGAGTAGAACTAATAGTTCAATTTGTAGCGTGCTCTCTACGCCACAGTATTGTTTGATAATTGTGGGGTTCGATATATTTGAAGGTGGGGTGGTGTTTATATCATGTATCAGTCACCCAGTAGTAAGATTTTCTTTTCACACGCTCTTTCACCTTGTCCAGTCAGGTTTATTTCGAATGATGTAAACGCACTGCTTGGCTATCTATATAATAAATATATAAATTCCATTCTACGTAATGCTAAAATTTTTCCAAATTCTACTGAATATTGCGGAATAGTTCTATGCAAATCCGATCTCCTTTTTTTGTTTGATTTTTCATTGGCCAATTAAAAAATTCGTCGGTACGAATTAATCAATTACGTTTTGCTCCTCCTCCAAAACCGGTCTACTTTTTGCGCTAATACTCAACTACTGACTTACATAGAGGCTCCTAATTCCTTATACCTACTAAATTTTATGTCGATACATTCAATACATCGGCAGTTATTGGGATTGGCAATGACGTTCGCATGGAGTTGCAGGCCTCGAAATTTGCTTACCCTGCCCTCCCCCCTTTATTCTATTACGGATGAATAAGTAGCATCCTGGCAGAATGAAGACCAGAAGAAGGCACACTCAGTGCCGAAAGCTTGGCGGAAATTCCATGATTGTTTTCTTCGAACACAAGTCTCATCTCTTCTTCTTTTTATTCCATACCACTAATACTTCAAGTTCCCCAGACATGACTAGAAGGTTAGTCCACTTAATAGCGTCCATTTGATTCCTTAGATTGAATTTGAACACAATATAAATACAGCTAAATAAAAGAAAAAAAAATAGGCTACATTTTTTAAGAATATAGTACAACTTCCATATTGGATAAATTATAAAAAAAAAAATTGAATCTTAAATTATTAAATACAGAAATAACAAATATGTATATCTCCTAAATGCCATAAATTCAGTCTCTAATAACGAACAGATGTAAATATCTATTTGGCAGCCGATTATCTATTAAATATTTATATATATATCTATTCTATAGAATACATTTTAACACAATTCATCGACATTGAAATCCATCATCACATCAATATAACAATGAACAACAACTTGCTTAAGCTTTAACAATCAACAATAGTTAGCACAACAATAGCGCACATTCTCAATTAACACATAACATAGAGAATTATGAATGTATGTTAAATGTAGAAAGTCAAATTATTTTGCTACAGGTGGTAGCATTGACACTCATCAACTATATATATGACAGAATCTCATCTAGAACATTTTGACTAAACATGAGCTAATCACATTAAGTAAGACAACGAAAATCATTTTAAGTAACATGGCGCTGCCACAGGTGAGTGTTTCTCATATTGCCATATCTTGTAACAAAAACAATAAATATAATACTTTTAAATAAAAAAACAAAAAATTCTCGGTAAATCACTGCTAATATACTTCCCCAACAAGAATTAATTAATCATTTCGCTCTCCCTTCAAAACCAATCGACAGAGTAAAAATCAATAGTGAACTTACATAAGGGATTCTGAATATCCATACTAAATTGTGTGTCGATACATTTAACACATCGACAGTTACTAGGATTTTTGAATCGATCCCATTTCCCCTTCAGCCGATCCCGAAAAAAACTAATAGGTGTCTTCCTTATGGTTTTATGAGGCCCCTAGTTTTTTTTTTATTTGACAGGTGGAAAAACCATAAGCACGCCGTCCTTTGATTGGGATGTTAAGCGATAATCCCCAGCCTGTACAATGTTAGGTACTCGTGAAAGAACCCTACTCAAGGTAAACTAATGGGCATCCAAAATTTAGGACTCCTACAGTAGGGCGCGACAAAAGATTACTCTGGTAGTAGGCGATATGACCTCGTACTGAAAGTCTGGGCATGAGTCACAATAACTAAGTGTCAATCATATTCATTCCAACTGCAGTTATTAGAGCTTTTATGTTGAGCCCCTCTTGCCTTTGTCCAATTTGCCTGAAAATCAATAGGTAGATCAATAAATAAAACAAACTTATTTTTGAAATATTGTCTATTCCACCAAAGATATATACAAAACTACCGGTTTCGGCCTTAGACCATCGTCAGGTCTAGTTATGAACTAGACCATAACAGTTCCTAACTAGATCTGACGATGGTGTAAGGCCGAAACCGATAGTTTTGTAAATATCTTTGGTGGAATGGACAATATTTCAAAAATAAGTTTGTTCTATTTATTTATTACTAGTTTCACAATATGTCCGCGTTCCTCAAATTAGAAGTTGTTAATATGTCGATCCTTATGCAATTCTGGATAGACATATAAAATATCGCGTCGATACATTCATACTACTGGGAGTTATCGTGTTCATCATTGAATTCCTGTGAAAACTCAAAACAGAATTTCCGACAGATTACATAACTTCCCCTGTACTTCATAAGCTGGGGACGAACTAAGCAATGCTTTATTTGTTGCGATGAGTAATTTTGAGTTTCATTGTTTACCTCAGACATTATTATCTCTATATAAATATTTTTGTATTTCGGCAAGGCAGGGATTTATGGAAGGTAAGAGAGGTATGTTAATTGTACCTGAATGTGTGGAATTATTATTTAAAATTTTACCTATTAGTAATAATAATAATTAAAATAAATTTGAAAAATTTCTTGCTGTAAACTTTTAATTTTTTGGAAAATTTAATTTAAGACTAAAATATCAAATTTTGTAGTTTGGAGCATGCAGTAAATGAACTGACAGGAAAACTAAACATATAACATCTTTGGGAGCCGGAATTTTACTTGTTTCGTTCAATTTAATGTAAATATCTCATCTCCAGCCAATATGTGAGATACGAATACAATAAAAACACATAAAAACTATACTATAACTATAGTTGATAAGTACTATGGTAATAAATACAATATTTTCGATTCCATGTTTTACACGGATTGTGATGATACATCAGAAATAAGGGGTATATCTCTTCTAGCGAGCTCAGCAAGGATGAACTCTTCAAACTGCTTATAGGATGACTCCACATCATCGTTGACTATGATGGTGTCAAAGTTGCCCGGGGTCTCACCGAACTTGATCTCAGCCAGGGCGACACTGAGCCGCCGTCGCATGCTGTCTTCTGTTTCAGTGCCGCGACCTCGCAGACGCTCCTTCAACGAATCTGTACTTGGCGGTTTGACAAAGACAGTGATCAGGTCTAAATCTGCCTTTTGTTTGACCTGCTTAACCCCTTCCATTTCGATATCCAGTACGCACACTTTGCCCGCCTCGCTGACCCGTTTCACCGCCTCCACACTCGTACCGTACATATTCCCTGAGAATGTGGCTGATTCCAGGAAAGCGCCGTTGGTGATAGCTTCTGACATGTTTCCGATGGTTGTGAAGTGATAATGCTGTCCGTCCACCTCACCCTGGCGAGGATCCCGAGTCGTGTGAGACACAGAAAATCCAAAATTGTCTGGATATTTTTGAAATAGTCTCTGGATTAGGGTGGACTTGCCGGCTCCCGAAGGACCACACACGACAAGAAGCGGCAAACTTTTCTTAACAAGTGCCATCATTACAACTTCAAAATAATTAACAATTTATTCTCAAAATGTTTACTCAAGACGTCAAACTAGCTTTTTCAAGTCAACCTTTAATACTTTAACTTTAACTTTAACCTTACCATTTAACTCCGTGATTCATGGGAGGAATCATTTTATTTTCTGAAAACAAGATTAAAATATAATTTTTTTATAATAAATTAAAAAAAGTAATTTAATCAGGAATCTGATCTCATAGGGTAAAAGTACATATGAGGCGTTGCGAAAGAGAAGGGCGAACTCAACACATAGGTCAATTTTTTAAAATTATTTATTACTGTTCTATTCTATTAATGGTTAATTAATTAATTAATTAATGATTAATTGCTTACATTAATGAGGGATGGATGAAGAACATAATAAGTTACTTTTTGTTGAGTTCGCCTCGTCACAAAAAATCGTTAAACTCAATTTTCTCGATTTCAAAATTTGTTGAGTTCGCCCTTCTCTTTCGCAACGCCTCATATAAAAACATCATTTTAAATGATTCATTGTTTAATTTGTTAAATCTGCTCATGTATTTGACCGGAAAATAATAAACTAAAAAAAGGATATCAACGGAAAAATATAATTTTTTGATCCATTTTGCTATTATAATTTTATAGCGATGGAAAAGCTATTCTTCTGGTTTCTGTGAAAGCTTTTACGAGCAAAATAAGATATTTTGTGTAATTAAAGAACGAAAGTAGAGCTTTTTTTTTATTTAAGAAATTAAATGGTTCTTAAGATGATTTTACTATATAGAGGGCGCCGGTAGCTCAGTGGTATGCGTGCTTGACTTCTGAGCTCAAGGTCGTGGGTTCGTAGCCCGACCGAGGCCCTTAGTTTATTTTATCTGGGAGGTAAAATAAACTTAAGCACGCCGTCCTTCGGATGGGACGTTAAGCGATGGTCCCGAGCCTGTACGATGTCAGGTACTCGTAAAAGACCCCTACCCTAGATGAATAAAAATTTAGGGTAGGCAAAATTTAGGACTCCCACAGTAGAGTCGGGCTCATGTCCACCAGAGTGACGAAAGAGCGCTCTGGTAGTAGGCGATATGACCTCGTAGTTAAAGCCCGGGCATGAGTCATAAAACCTAACCTGATTTTACTATAGATACAATTATTTTAGTCCACCATTTTAGTTGTTTTTATAAACACCGCGCTTTCGTTATTTATTTACATTTTGACAGTGAAAATTAACAGCTTTAAAAAATAGTTTCGTCTGCAGAAAAAAACTTTCAGTGAGAGGGGGGGGGGGGGGGGGGGGGGGGGGGGGGGGGAAGACAAGCAATTTTTTAATATAGCACATAAGATGTTCCGCTACAAACCCATCGATATCTCCCCAACAAACGTTATGAGCTTATAAAAAGCTCAAAAATGGGCATGTTTCAGAAATCTAGAACTCAGAATGATAGCAGTTATAAAAATCGGTGAAGGTTCAATTTACAGGCGAATAGAGCTTCAATTTGATGTATTATACCGTAATGTACAAAAAGTACTCACATTATAAATATTAAAATACTGTAAAATGATTAATTTTTTTCTTAAAAAGAAAGAGATGCCCCAAAATGTTGAATTTTTTCTGGAAACAGCTGTTTAAGATATTAAGAATTATTTTAGTGATTATAAATATAAAAATAATATTAGTTTCGCTTTTACCAAAGTGAAAAAGGACAAAAAACGGTTGAGGCGACAATATGGTATACCTACATCTAGACATCACAGCATTGTTGAGAGAGAATGAACCAAGTGACATCACAGTGATGATCGAGACATGACTGCATACAGTGTAAATACTATTTACATACTCAATACAATTTTGACGGGATTTTTTTTGATGAAGTAGCCATCAATATATTGTATAGAATAAGGAATGGCATGTTGTAGAAGGTACAAGGACAAATGTGAGTGAGCTACAGAAATAAGGTATTGTTTTTTTAAATGTTTTTAAATTAAATTATATATGCCCAAAAAAAGACTGGCCACAGAAAAAATACTTATGTAATTTTAGGAATTAGTTTGTGGTAGAATGTTTTGTATATAAATCATTTTTATTTTTCAGGTTACCCAATTTCGCATATGTTCAGTGCTTGAAATATATTCAGGTTATCTGCAATTGAAAGTTTTTTTGAATTTTATGGCGCAGATAACCTGAATTTATCATTCTACCTGTTTATCATTGTAGGTTAAGTGTAATAAACCCAATATTTTTGTTCTTGATTACATTACATTAATTTTCCATGTCAAACAAATAAAAAATATCTTTGAATTAGATAATTGAACATTTTTGCAAATTTAGAAAAATTTGCTGGCATATCAGAACTATATTTTAGAAGTAATCCAAATGAAATAATTACAAATTGAATTTTTTTTTTTTAATACGTACGTTCACTTTTTCAAAATTGCACGTCATAAGTTTTATATATTTTTTTAAATTAAAACCCTTCCTGGAAACTACTGTAGAAACCAACATTTAATATAAGACCGGCCAATTTCTACAGGAAAGGTGATAATATTTATTATTAGTTATTATTTTTTAATAATCACAATACATTAAATTTCTTGGGTATTCGTTTTATTTCCCAACAAGAAAATAAAAAAAATTGGTTTTTGAATAGCACAAAAACACTGTTCTTAATTCTTCTGTGAACAATATAAGTCATATTCATTCCTCTTCACTCAAAATCGAGAACATTTCGAAATGATAAAAACTGGTTCATATAAAAGAAATAATAAATACAATTTTCTTTAGGTCCATTAAACAATTTGAACAATTGTTACCTGTTAAGATTAGGGTTTTTGAGTTTAGGTCCCCTTCCCTAAAACCGATTTGGCTGAAAACTAATAGATGTCATCATGGGGTTCAAACATATACAATTTCATGGTGATATATTCTTCAAGTCGGCAGTTATTAAGGTTTTTTGTGCACTTCAAACAACTCTTCATATAAACCAATTTCTATCCCACCTTGAAACATTACCAGTTTTCGAAAGACCGTAATATTTAATTTTTTACAAAGAAAAAAAATGTAAAAACTATGGTATGAGTTATTTACAAGAGAAAGTGTTTTATATTTTTCAAGATAAATTGTTTTGCAAAATATGCCATGGTACAATACTCCATATTGAAGCTCTATTGAAAACCGGATGAGCCCAAACCGAAACTCATTTTAAAATTGTTTACTAATTGTATTAATAAAAATATCTGAAAGTCAACAATAATATCTTCAACAATTTTACTCTGAGACTACATAATATACTTAATAATAATAAATACCGTCATTCAAAAGAGGAGATTCATTCAAATTCATCATCAGTGGCACAGAAGGACCGAACACATCGGCATCTAGTAAACCAACTTTTGTATTTCCAATTTCTGCTAAAGCAACAGCTGTATTCACTAAAAAAAAAAAAATCTCAAAAGTTGTGCTAAAATATAATAGATTGTTCAAAATGAATTTTTAGAAAAATATAATACTATCATTTGTGTGAAAGGATATGCTGATTGTATAAATAGTTATTGATAGTGACTCATGTCCGGGCTTCAACTACGAGGTCATATCGCCTGAGTTCTAAATTTTGCTGCCTATCCTAAATTTTTATTCACCTAGGGTGAGGTTCTTTAATGGGACTATTGCTTAACGTCCCATCCGAAGGACGACGATCTCAATGTTCCGGGTTTCAAACCAGGGATATTGAGCTCAGTAATAATATATATGGGGGCTATATTATTCTCCCTTTTATTTTCTGAGATTTATAATATACTTGATTGAATATAACATTTCAGAAACTGATGATGGAAAATACCGAAACGTCTATGCACAAAGTATGTTTTCAATCTCAGAAAAAAAAAAAAAATGGAAGAATAATATAGCTGCTCCATATATTATTATATATACAAAATCTCTTTACCCACCCAATTATATTCAGGAGGCCAGCAACGAAGAAATGGTTCCATAGAATAAAATTAGAAATCACAAAAGTTAGTTAGTTATTGTGACCCATGCTCCGGCTTATACAACGAGGTACCTACTACCAGAGAGCACTTTCATCGCTCTGATGGAAATGAGCCCGACTCTACTATAGGAGTCGTAAATTTTGCCTACCCTAGATTTTTATTCATCTTGAGTCTTTAACAAGTTCCTGACATTACAAAATATTTAAACATATCATTTATGAGTGTGTCGGTAGCATGCTTGCATACTGAGCTCAAGAACGTGGGTTCGTAGCACCTTAGGTTTTTTATCTGGGAGGTGAAAAAACCTCGAGCACGCCACCCTTCGGTAGCAAGTTAAGCGATGGTCCTGAGCCTATATGATGTCAGCTACTCGTTAAATATAGCTATTCCAGGTGATTAAAAATTTAGAACTCAAATAGTAGAGTCGGGCTCGAACATAACACAGTTCATCAATATTTTACAGAAAATAATTCTTATGCGAGAAAAGCAAATTTTCCAACTTTATAAACATTGATATTGTCATTTCTTGCAGCACATCAGAGAGACTATATTGCTGAAATAGTATAGTTACCAGCAGTAGTAGACTTGCCGACACCACCTTTGCCAGAGACCACAAGAACTATATCTTTGACACCATCAATAGGTTTCTTCTTGGGCAGGCCACGGCTCATCAACTCTTCTTGACGAGCTTTCACAAGCTTACTTCTAGAAGCTGACTCCTGAGAAAACTAAAACAATAAGAACAGATGTCCACTCCAATTGTATCTATTACAAACTTCAACTTTTTTCCTTACATCTTATTACCGTTGGTCATGCGAGTTTTAATTCTGTTAATAGCATTGTATGTTTCTGGGATGCCCAGAAAAGACGACGGTTTGTCACGAAAATTGTTATTATCAAGAAAATTATTGAACAAAACCTTCTGTTGAGGAAGAATAAATAATAATAAATTGTGCATAAATACATGTTGTAATATCACTTTCTTGTACCTTTAGTATAAGAAAATATTTCCGAGATAGCATTTTCAACGAAATCAGAGGTTTCAAGGTCCCCCTGAACATGTTTTGACCATTTTCCCGATTATGTCAGTCTGTGTGTACGTGATTGAAAATTTGTGACTTAAACTTAGAAACGATTGTGGTAATGAACCTGTACTAACTTAGATCTGATTAGATTTTTGGCCGAAAATTAAGACTACCTTACTTTGGGGTCCTGAGCACATTTTACAAAATACCACTTATATTTATGATTTAAACCCAATTATCTTCGGCCCCCCTCTTTGCTAGATACCTGCTATTGTCTTGTTTGTATATACATATCGAGAAGAAATGTTATAAGTAAAACTTCATAAGGACGACTTATATAAATTTTTAGCCGAATTAAAGGAAAGGTGGTTCAACTCAAAACTTTGAGTACTTAATGACTACCAATGTAATAAATGTATCAACCCGAAATTGTATTTGTATATTCTAAACCCCATATGGGCAACACATATTAATTTTCCGCGGAACCGACCGAGCGGGAACTTTGTCAATATGCGCTGGAGATGTACCGGTAGATCACCGACGTCTTTCTGGTCTTGAAGAGGTTCTAGATCCAAATACAGTTACTAACATTAATGATTATTTTCAAATATTTATACGGTGGATGGGTTAATATATTAATAATATGCTATAAAACGTAGCGTAATTTTGATACTACTTAATAATGATATGTATTGGAATATTTAAG
This sequence comes from Aradus depressus, assembly GCA_963662175.1. Taxonomy (NCBI): domain Eukaryota; kingdom Metazoa; phylum Arthropoda; class Insecta; order Hemiptera; family Aradidae; genus Aradus; species Aradus depressus. Next base: position 41,589,055 of record OY759214.1, read on the forward strand.
ATTCTATAGAAGAGAGTCGCTAAGGTAAAAACAAGGAACAATAAAAAGAATATCTGGAATCTATTATATTTACAGTTTTATTACAAAAATATCAGAGACAATTCTCAGTTTTATTAGTATGATATCTAAATTTACTTACAACACCCATTTTCGAATACTGGTTGTTCGACAAAGTTGAAACGCTATAAATGGATAAATAAATACGGGAAAATAAGAAAATTAATGGTATGACTGCCATCACTTATTAAAGAGACGGTTATACTTACATATTTGATTACCAGAAAACTAACAGACTGACATTTATAATGACGGGCCACAGAATGCAATTTACCGAAGCTACATATGGACATTGCAACATCACTCGGTGAGATCAATAACATAACCTCATCGATAACAGTTCGTGCGGTTGCAATTTCATTCGAGGTATCAATTGACTCTTCAACTTGATGCGGAAAATCTAATTTTGTATACCAAAACTTTAATGATATATTATGGAAAATAATTGATAATAATTTTCAGGTGACGTCCTAAATTGTATTAAATAAAATGTTTTCAACACTACATTGTATAGTGACGGCAGTTTTCTTTCAATGAGATATCGGAACAACTTGAAAACATTTAGTGAAAAATCGATACATTGTTTTATTAAAGAACAAACGTGTTTTCAAACTCTAGAAAAGGTAAGAGATCCCAATTTTACAGAAATTTAAAGCTGTGTAGTTGCCTTTATTTTTCGATATCAGTCTGTTTCGAAAACTTTTCATCCGAAATATTTGTTGTACTGTTATAACAGCAATATATCTGCAGTAACCTCCTTTTATAAAAAGCTATTTAAAACCGGTGGAATTATATTTATTTTACTATCGTGTAGATGTTATTATATTCTTCCGTTTCAAGACAACTTATTACCAGTAGGTTCTATAATAAATATGAAAGGTATATAACAGCATTATTAAGTTTGTCTTTTAGTTTTGATATTTATTTATTTTTGTTACTTCAGGAGCTCTTCGTTTGACAACCCGCAATATGTCTTCAGAATTGAATGCTGTGCCCGCAGTTGAAATCGACAATGACGGAACATTCAAATATGTTCTGATCAAGGTGTACGCTCCTCAAACACCAGATGGGGACGAGCCTTCAAAAGTCATACTCCGTGGGAATCGCAGAGGAGCCTATCATGGTAAGTTATTAGTTATCTAAACAGCTATTGAGAAAATACTTATTTTATTATTATATGCAAGGCATGTATTTCTATGCCATATTGTTTGAGGACGTTTTTATTATTATTAAATGCCCAACAACCTGTCTGCGCACGTGCTTGTTTATGGCAAGTTTTGACAGGATCGCATTTTACTCATGGGTATCTTTAACCTTATTTTTTTGTTGATAAGGAGCCACCAATTTAGCCAATGTAAAAATAACAACATATTGTTTGAAGTCTTTATCTTCTATTCAGCCCTAGCAGGTTACTCTGGGTTGGCTCTGTTAGTAATTATAAGCAGGTGAGTAAATTTATGTTAGATACTCCGAACATAGAATATAAACATATTATCTCTTCCAAAGAAATTAAATATAATTTAATGTTATAACTTTGGAATAAAGTTCTAATATCAAGAAAAAAAGTTGTTGACTGAACCATTTAGAAAATTATCCATGTTTTATGGCGTGAAATAAAATATGTCATTGAATTAGATCAACAAAAATAACTACGATTCTGAGACATGTGGATTATAGTTTCAAAACTACAAAAAATTGAAGAGAATTCGCGCGCGGTTCAGAGACATCGAAGCTATGTATACCACCATATGACGAAAGGCAAGAAATAAAAAGACGCTACTAAACTACTGGAAAAATATAAATATGGGGAATAAAAGTTTATATAACATAATTATTTTATTTTAGAATTAATTTCATTTGTATATAAATTAGTCTTTGAACCCGGCCGAGGCCATTAGATTTTTTTTCTGGGAGATAAAAAAAACCTTGATGGGACGTTAAGCGATGGTCCTGAGCCTGTACTATGTCAGGTACTCGTTAAAGACCATGGCCTAGGTGAATAAAAATTTAGGGTAGCGAAATTTTGGACTTCCATAGTAGAGTCGGGCTCATGTCTACCAGAAAAACAATGGAGCGATCTGGTAGTAGGCGATATGACCTCGAAGTTAAAAGCCCGGGCATGAGTCACAATATTTAACTAATAGAATAATTGACTAGACACTGCCTGGAAGTGGCATAGATAATGTATACCTATGTATAATATTCATTTTATGATTGCAAAATATTTTATAAATATATTGAGAGGCGCTTGCTTACTGAGCTCAATCGCGGTCGCGGATTCCTCACCTGGCTGGAGGGTGACGGTTAAAGACATTTATCCTAGAGCAATAAATATTTAGGCTAGGTTAAATTTAGGACTCCAATTGTAGAGTCGGGCTCATCTCCACCAGAGCGACGAAAGAGCCCTCTGATAGTAGGCGATATGACGTAGTTAAAACCCGGATAGGAGTCTTATTAGCATAATAACTAACTCTTATATAGTTGCTAGAAATGTAATTTATTCTTTTTATTTCTTAAATCAGTTTAAATACTGAACATGTTGATTTTTAATCATCAGTTAGTCTTTCAATAAATAACTAAAATGATGTCTAAAAAAAAACAATATTTTGAGCGAGGTTTCGCGCGCAGCGGATGTGTGTTATGTCATAAGTTTAAAGTTTAATCTTAATTATTTATCGTAAGCACCAAAACAACTTAAAGCTATCTGTTATGCTGTCGCGAACATTTTTGTACATAATTTTGAAATATCTTGTTCGGTTTAGGCAGCATATGTTATAAATAGCCGTTTCTCTTCCAACTTACTTCACGTTTACCATCACAACACAGCTCCCTTTCGATAAAGCGTGGAGATGTGTAGCCAGTATCCACCGGAAAGGTATAAGCTTCCCAACAGTGAAAGAATTATCCTAATATGTTAAGTAGTTTGCGAGATAACCGCAAATACAAAACAAACTTTCTCTCTTTATTAGTATCGATTTATTTTTCAAAAAAGAAAATAGCTCATCAATTTAAGATGGTAAAAGTCGGCAATGGACATGAAGTGTGTCGACGGAAAATAGTGTTGAGAGTCGAAATTGTAATCGTGGTGTGTTCTATGTCGTAATTTTTTTTTATCACTTTAATCCTTAATTTTTTTTCTTGATTCGAATCATTTATTTGCATTAATCAATTCGATGATTTATTTACGCAGCCTGAAGAGATTTTTCAAGGATTTATTTTTAAATAAATAGTTCCATTTTTTAAATGTATTACAAGATTAGACTTTTTTGATTACTTTAATCAAAATTAGAATAATTTGGTCCCTGCTCGGGAAGCAAATTATAACACTTATTTAAACTGCATTAAAGAAAATGGTTCCTAATTTGTTAGGGCTCCTCCTGAAATAAAACTCACCTCTTAGCTGTACTTACAGACCTGGTAGCTCTCTCTATGTTCCTCCTCCAGGTTAAGGAATATGAATCAAAATAAAATAAATGGATCACGATTATTTCAGTATAATAGACTGTATTGGACAACGTTTATTTGAAAAGTATAAGAAGAAAATCTACTAATAAATGTCTAGTAATTCTTATATGTGGTGGTAATTATAAATAATATTAACGTATCTAAATGCTCGAGTAATACTCAATATCTGATATCGATGGATGTCTTCAATAAAAAGGAGGATGTGTTCTATTATATATATATCCAAAAATGTCAGTTGGGCAAAATTTGGGGGAAATTAAAATAAACGACTCTGCTCCTTGTTTATAGATTGACTTCCAAGCCAACTTTTCCATTGATAGAGAGGTCAGGGCAGTTATCATCAGTTCTCCGTCAAGAAGAAAGGTAGTGTCTCCTCAAGACACCAAACTTCCTGTAGCTTGGATTGGGGCAAAAACGTCATTTCATCATGATGCACTTTATTGGATTTCGTAGGAACTACTTCCAGATAGAAAGCGCGAAATGTAAAAAGGCACTTCACACAGAATCACTTCATTATAATGTATTTTACTTTGTTTTGTGGAAGATTCTGAAGTCATATATAATATATTTATCGCAGCATCACTTCTCCCATTTGTTTATTTATTTATTTTTTTAAAATGGTGATGTGTGAAGCATTCCCATCTCCAGTATCTATTATTTATCTGATATTTATGTTAAAATTCTATCTGACAATCAGAATCTTCTTTTTATAGAACATATTTGTTGAGTTGACCTCTATAATGAAACACCAAGAAAAAACTGTTTTGTTTGTTTGACTTGGTGTTTGATCTCAACAAATATGTTCTATAAAGAACAGAAAAATATAGATACTGATGGGGGAAGTGTTTCTCGAAACTTCAGTATTTTCTATTTAAAAAAATAAATAAATAATAAATAAATGGGAGAAGTAATGTGATAAATATGTTTTCTTATTTTGTATTAAGTTATAGCTATTATTGTCCTCGTATGGCATTTAAAGCCTAATTATATTCTTTTATGATTCGAAGCAGTTATTATTTATTTGTTACCTTTTTTCTTCTTTATTTTAAATTCTAAAAAAAATATTGTATTCTTTTCTGTAATATTTAATATTTTTCTAAATTGACTGAAATGTATCTAGGAGGGAGCAGATAGGGAAGCGTGCTTGCCTACTGTGCTGAAGATCGAGGGTATGAACTCAGCCGAGGCCCGTTAGGTTTTTTTAACTGCGAGGTAGAGGGGACATTAAGTACATATATCAGGTACTTGTTAAATATTCACATAAATTAAACCTGATTTGCAAAACTCAGGACTCCCATAGTAGGGTCGGGTTCATGTCCACTAGAGCTACACAAGTGCGCTCTAGTAGGTATTATGACTAGTAGTTCAACTCTGGATCAAATGTATTCATCTCATTTTCTAGCTTACACATTTATGATACTTAACATTTTTTGCAGAGATAATGTGAAACACTTAATAATAAATGAAGAAAAAAGAGATGTTTTTAAAAAGTATTGTCTATTTCACAAAATATATATAATATGAGAGTACTTTCGGTATTGCTACCATCTTCAGCCACGAATTAACATTAATAAAATTTAATATTTGTTAAGTTATGGATGAAGATGGTAGCAATACCGAAACTACTCCCATATTATATATATTTTGTGAAATGTACGATATTGTTAAAATAAACATACGTTTTCCTTCATTTTTACACATTTATGTTTGTCAGCGTTTTTTTTAAATGTAATTTTTGCTATTAAAGAGGCTCTATTTACTTAATTTAAGAAAAGCTCCATATGGAAGGAGAGGACACGTATTTGTATTTGATATATTTCAATTGTTCTGTTTCCTTTTCATTTGTCGCTCAATTGAATACACTACTGAATCGATTCCGATAATATTACATTTTTTTAGATATTAAAATGTGGGACGAGAAAGTTTATTAAGTTACAGGGCGTACACTCCTTTAGTAAGGTTCGCTGCTAACTGTATACATTCTAATGACGTATCCTATTACTGGTATGGTGGAGCTTAAGCTTTTAGTCCGTCCATACCTCTATATAGTTAATTTATTTGCTGAAAATCACCCTCGCCATGGAAAAAATCGGTCTGACATATGATTAGCTATAAGAATAGTTCATGTGCATATTAAAATAGTCATTTACCTTTAGCTCTATTATTATTATTTACATTTTAATTTTCTTTCATTATCTTTACCCTATATTGACAAGACTTCTATGAATGTATGGCTAAGTTCATCAACCTGTCGCATAGATGCCGCCACAGGGATGTTTGAGTAATCTTGATCCTAAAATTCATTTTTCGAATTTTGTACTTTAGGAATTCGCGTGCCCCATTTTTATAATTTTATGTCAGCGATTGACCCTGATCAGATTACAGAATTTTTTGAGATTTACTATTATTACTTTTAGAATTAAGTTGACGGTTTTTTTTTTTGTAGACTGTCTGAGGATGAGGGGAACCTCGAAAGCTGGCTAGCAAATTGTAATGAAATCTGTGAGAGATTAGACTACATTTTTGTTTTGCAACCTGTCAAATAATCACTTCCCACTACATCTACTCATTATTCATTAGCTTTCCAATTATAAAGATTATCTTGAAAATATCACAAATTACTTTTACAAATTAATATATTACGAACATCGAAAATACATTTTGAAACGTTATACTATTGAACCGGTTTGCTGTCGATTTACTCAATATATTTTATTCAAATCACTATTTATTATACATTTTATTACAGGATTTACAACTTTTTTTTAATCCAAAATTTATTATTTGTAAACATTACTACTCATCAGAAAAAAATATGAGTTATGGTCATGGATTTTATTAATATTATTGGAATAGAATTTATTCCAATATTATTTAAAAAAGTAGAATACATTTAATTATTTTTCTTTAATTAATAAGTTATCATTTATGTATATATTCATATAACTTGAGAATGTTAACAACTTGTTTTTTTATTTCTGTATTTATTTTTAAGCGCTTTATATTTTTTTATAACAGCTTGTTTCTTTATTTCATTTTTCATTTGCATATATTCATAATATTTTGTTGGTTTTAATTTCTGGATTTTTTAAAAAATTGTTTATTTTTAATAATGTTAATTTAATACTTCGAATTCGAATTTTATTTATTTTTTATATCAGCATGTTTTTTTATTTAATACTTCGAATTCGAATTTTATTTATTTTTTATATCAGCATGTTTTTTTATTTAATACTTCGAATTCGAAGTTTATTTATTTTTTATATCAGCATGTTTTTTATTTAATACTTCGAATTCGAATTTTATTTATTTTTTATATCAGCATGTTTTTTTATTTAATACTTCGAATTCGAATTTTATTTATTTTTTATATCAGCATGTTTTTTTATTTAATACTTCGAATTCGAAGTTTATTTATTTTTTATATCAGCATGTTTTTTATTTAATACTTCGAATTCGAATTTTATTTATTTTTTATATCAGCATGTTTTTTTATTTAATACTTCGAATTCGAAGTTTATTTATTTTTTATATCAGCATGTTTTTTTTTATTTAATACTTCGAATTCGAATTTATTATTTATATTTTGTTTGTTCTACCTTTTGTATTTTTTTAAAACGTTTAATATATTATTATTACATTTTAATTTTAATCGATTTTTTTAGTTTGTGAATATAAGAAAACGTATCTGCAACATTCCTGTGATAGATTTGAATTAATATTTGAATTCCAAAAAGACTAGTTTTCTTTCAAACTATATATTTCAATTATTATTCATGTGTTATATTGACACTAGTTACAAATGGAGAAGTTTAATGCAGAATTTGTGTAATATATATAAAATTCTTCTCTATAAGTTATGTTATTAATAAATTCACAGCTTATCATTTATATTATTTGTCATATTATTTATTTTATGTTATTTATTTAAAGAGTTATTAAATTATATTATCACAAAAGTTTAGGGTATAAGGAAGTCATGTAGTGGACACATCACATATTTTTTATCATTTTGTGAATATATATTTTTTTTGGGCTTCCGTAGTCCGTCTGCAGAACACTATTAATGAGTCGTGTCTATCCAATTCCATTGGAATCTAACGAAACAAAATTTAATGTATAAATTTTAAAATTCGATAAGGACGACACTCATTAACTTCCAGCGGAATAGACTCAAAGGAAATGGGGGGGATTGTTGGAGGTTCGACTCAAAAACTCTAATACCGATGTGATGATTCACCGACGACTTTTTAAAAAAAAAATATTGTAGTTTCAAGGGTTGTAAGTTGTCCAAAAATGGTTAAATGTTTAGCAAATTGTATATAATAATAATTATTATTTTTATTACTTTTATTACATGAAGTGGATATTGACGTTCGGTTTTGTATCCTCTCTCCCTTTCTCGGTAGTACTTACCTAATGAGATCTTCCACTGATTTCAACAGTAATCAGTGCGTCTTCCATTTAGCCCAAGAGCTAGCGGCCATCTTATTTACGCCTCATCACCGCAAACGGTACTTGGCTCAAATGATACCACATAATCTCTGGTAAACAGAAAGGGCAGCTGCCCCTGATCTGATTCGGCAGTTCCCTTTTAAAAACGTATTTACGCAACCCTTCTTAGTACAACAAACCGCCCCCCCCCCCCTCCCCCCCCCCCCCACTCAAATTGTTACGAATAAGATGTTTTTTTTTTTTTTTTTATTAAAGATTTTATAATAAATTAAAAAGTGTTCCTGTTATTTAATCAGGATCCAAAAAGTAAGAGTTTTTTTTAACGTCCTGAGATATACGGAGTATAGGGGACGTTATGTTATCGGTCAGAAATTTAATGTTGAATTTCATATTGTCCAAACCCCGTGCTTCCGAAAATGAAAAAAATATCCAAGAGTGTACACGATAACTCCCGATAGAATGAATGAATCGACACGAAGTTTCATATGTGTATCCAGATTTTATACGTATGCCCCATAAGGACGACATCTATTGATTTATAGCCAAATCGGTCCAAGGGAAGGGGGAGGGATTAAAACGAACAAAATGTTATATTTAAATTTAAATCTCTATGAGGACAACAACTATAAATTTTCAGCGGAATTGGGCGAAAGGGAAGGAAAACCTCCAATTACTGCCAATATAATAAATGTATAAACACTACATTTAGTATGAGAATTCAGAAGCCTGTGATTCACTGGTATTTTTTTAATTAACATAATTATGTAACCTACCCCTATATTCATCAATATTCTATTGCCCGAGAGTTTTTCTAATAAATCGAAAGCTTAGCTAGTTATTTGCTGTTGTTTAGCTCGTGCTCATAGAATCGAGTTGAACTCGATTCAGCAGTCTTTTTTAAATCGAGTTATTTATATTTAAGTCGACAAAATATTCGACTCGTCCCTAGCTTTTAGACTTTTGGACTAATTAGTACATCATCTTGGATTTTACTTCCTCGTCTATACAAAGTATGGGGAAAGTTATGTAACCGGTAAAAAAAATCGAATCTCAGGTTTCAACGAAATTTCATGTTTTCCGACATCTAGATTCCAAATATGAAAAAAAAAGGGCTGTCACATGAAATGTTATATGTGAATCCAGAACCCTCAAACGACGATTCCTAATGTTTTTCAGCCAAATCGACCAAACGCAAGGTGTGATTAGGGGGAGGCTTAACATAAAAACTCTCATAACTGCTGATAGAATGAATGTATCGACACAAAATTTTATATAAAAAATATTTAAATTAAAATCAAATATGTAATTTGTTTTATCTCTCTTTATTGATAACCAATTTTTACAATTAATCGTTATTTATTTAATTTAAATAACGGTACTTCTGTACAATTGCAACCTCACAACATTAATAATAATTACTACTTTCCAATTTGGTAAAAGAATAGTTTTCAGCGGTAGGAAATTTATATTCACTACATATATAAATGTACATTATCTTAGCAAAATGTAAAAATATATACAGTATTACTATAATTATATTTTACATAGATATTTACAGTATATTTACTTTGTGCTTTGTAATTACTGTGCTCAAATGACTACAAATGACCACTCATTAGCACAATTTACAGTTAGTTTCTTATATGTACAATATTTAATTACAAGTATTACACTAAAATGTTTGTTTAATTATAGTATATTATACAATTATAAATAATGAACAAACATTTTTGTGTAATTTAATTTTGTGGCATGATAGATATAATCTCAGTCAAGAATACATGAACAAATGTTTAAATCACCTGCAGATTTGTACCTTTAATGTGAGCCCCCAAAAAATTGTAAGTTATTAGACTTTTTATTATTATTTTTTTTTTAAATTTCCTAGATAAAATTCTGTATTTTGTTGAAAATAGAGAATTCATAAAATGCTGAGATCAATGAAGTAGGCACAACTATAATATTTGAAATAATTATCTATAATAAATGTGTCTTTTCATTTGTTTGGTTTAACAATGATTTTATTCATACATTGTGTGCATCTGCTGCATATAAAATATTGTTTTGTATATATTATACTTTGTAGTCTTTAGTTTTATATTTAAATAAAAGGACAAAAGAGGTAAATATAAGAATATTTATTTTACCTGCTCAACTTTAAGAAGTATAGGGGAAGTAACGTAATCGAGCAAAAATTCATTGTTGAGTTTTCACCGGAATTCCATCATGATTTCAAAAACCTTATGAGGACGACACCTATCAATTTTCAGCAAGAAGAGAATTAGGGGATTAGATGGGGGGGTTTAACAGAGAATAATTGCTGGATGAATATATCTACACAATATTTTATATGTAAATTCAAAACACCGTAATGACGACACTAATGAATTTTCAGCGAAATCGCTTAGAAGGGCGCTTTACATAGAAAACTCGTTAACTTTCGTAATGAATGGATCGGCTAGAAAAAAAATAATATGATTATTCATAAGTCCTATTTATTTTGAGCAGCTTGGTTTGGTTTCTGGGAGAGCAAACAATTAGTTGTTAATTCGTGCTGGGGAAGTACACTGCTGGTGATGCTATGATATTTTAGGACGCCGGTAGCTCAGAGGTAGCGTGCTTGCCTACTGAGCTCAAGACCGCGGGTTCGAAACCCGGCCGGAGGATCTTAGGTCCCGACCCGAGATGAACAAACGTGGATGACCTTATAGTTAAAGCCCGGGCATGAGTCATATTAACTAACTAACGGTTTTATATATAAGTCAACTTAAGCACTCATCCGCCCCTCCCCCTCGGTTGATTTTACTGTTAGTTAATAGGTGTCGTCCTTATAGGGCTTCGGATTTTAAAATGACATTTCGTGCCATTATTAGAGTTTGTGTGTTAAGCCTTCTCCTAATCCCCTTATTCTCTTCGGTCGGTACGTCTGAAAAACAGTATGTGTCGTCCTTAAGGGATTCTGGATATACATATAAAATTTCGTGTCCATACATTCATTTTATCGGGCGTTAATGGGTTCACAGACACACCCAGACCTATATTTTATTTTTATTTTTGGAAACAGGAGATTGGAAATTATGAAATTCTGTTGAAAACTCAACTTCGAATTTCTGGCCGATTGCATAACTTCTATAATTCGTCTCTAGCACAAAATTACGATTTTGAGTTCCTAGTTTTCGGTCAGAAATAGATAATATAAATTATTTTAATATTAGCCATAAATCGTCTACTATGGTACGAATGATGTGGGTTATCTTAGTTTAACTTGATCCCTGATCCCCTTGAATGTCAAGCCTCAAAACTCAGATACAGATCATATTAAATTTAAATTCTACTCTTCACAATATGATTTTTTTTTCAAAATAAAACTCGCCTCAAACCTTCTTTGTGTTCTTCGTAATGCTCCTAACACTACTTTTACTAAACACAAGTGAGTGCGCCAGTAGCTTTAAGATAGCGTGCTAGCTTACTGAGCTCATAATCCCGTGTTTTTCATCTATAGAACAGAGAAAAACTTTTAAGCATGCCTTCCTTCGGATAGCACGCTAAGCGATGGTCCTGAGCCTGTACAATGTCAGATACTCACTGACCCACAGTTGAATAAACCTAGGTAGGCAACATTTAGGACTCTGTAGAGTCGTGCTCTGACCTCGTAAGTTAAAGCCCGGGCATGAGTCACTAATTAACGTGTAAACATTATACAAATAATGTACTAGTTCAAGATTACTTGAATGAGTTTTAGGAAGACCGCAACCCCAATGGAGTCAATTTTCGAGCTATAAGGACAGTAACCCGTGGAGAGTTTATCCTTTTGACCCGAATTCTGAGTAAACCAAAACAGTCTGGTCAGAGTCCATCTCCTTATTTTAGATACATTTTTTGAAACCTGAAGTGTGCTTATAAATATTCAGTTTGCTCTCTGTATCCAATGGGAATAAAAAAACTCAGAGAAAAAAAAAAAATATATATATATATTCATATGTTCCTACATACAGTTAGCTACTGTGACTCATGTCCAGACTTTAACCTTGTACCTAAAATTAACGTCCCATCTGAAGGACGGCGTCCTCAAGGGGTTTTTCACTCCCCCAGATATAAAACCTAAGGCCTAATTCCGCCATCTTGAGCTCAGTGGCTAGCACGGTTCCTCTGTGTTACCGGCGCCCTCTATACATATCTAGAAATAATACAAACATTAAATTCAATTACTTAATTATTTAGAAAATTATGCTATTATTCTATAATTAAGTTATTTGAAATAAGGAAGTTATTTCAGTCTGAATTTAAATTTAGATGTATAAATGTACAAATAAAGGGGGGGGGGGGCGCTTTTCTTACTCTGTCAGCCTATAAATTACGTTACTTTCTCTTCTAATTTCGTGTGTTGAAGTGGGTGAGAATTTTGTTCGGTGGCAAGTTTTCGCTATAGTCACAAAGATAAATTAAAACTCATTCAATTATCGTGACCACAAACTTGGCTTTCTCTTCCTAAGTTTCTTGGTGCTCACCATTACTGCCAGCAGGATGAACCAACAACTATAATAACTGATTTATCGTCTATAAATCCCCTAAGTATTAAACTGAAGTTTAATTGTCTGTTTTCATCACCAAGTTTCAACCAAACTTCATATTTTGATTCTGCCTATTCAGAAATATATATATATTTTAAGATCACTACATAGAGGGGGGAGAAGTACATGAAGACTGAATCAGTTATGTCACGTTCTCTCAGTTACCGTTGATTCTAAGTAAGAAAGTTAATGAAGCAGAATGAAAGACTTTTCAATTTTAAACCTTTTTTTCTACTCCTCCGGGGTTAAGCGATGGTTAGTAGGTGGGGTCGGTGAGACAGCTCAGAAACGATGCTGCTCCTCTTGGTGGTGTGGTCGGCCGAGCCTCATGTATTCGGATCAGGGGCTGGCTCCTCGGGAGGTGGGGTTGGTCGATAAGGAGGGTCAGTGGGACCTGGCGAAACAGCAAAATGCCTTGTGAAACCTCAGCTCTGTAACGATGCTGCTCCTCTGGGTGGTGTGGTCGGTCGAGCCTCATGTATTCGGATCAGGGGCCGGCTCCTCGGGGGGTGGGTATGGTCGATAAGGAGGGTCAGTGAGACCTGTCGAAACAGCAAAATGCCTTGTGAAACCTCAGCTCTGTAACGATGCCGCTCCTCTTGGTGGTGTGGTCGGCCGAGCCTCATGTATTCGGATCAGGGGCCGGCTCCTCGGGGGGTGGGGGTGGTCGATAAGGAGGGTCAGTGAGACCTGGCGAAACAGCAAAATGCCTTGTGCAACCTCAGCTCTGTAACGATGCCGCTCCTCTTGGTGGTGTGGTCGGCCGAGCCTCATGTATTCGGATCAGGGGCTGGCTCCTCGGGTGGTGGGGATGAGGCCGGCTCCTGCCTCTCCTCTGGGGGTGGTGGGGTGGTCTGACCTGCAATGACCACCTCCGTTGTGGGGTCGCCCTCTGTCGGTGAGTGCATCAGGGTGAAGGGCAGCTTCAACGACAACTCGCCTCCCATCGTTCCCACCGTCACTTTCACCTTCACGTAGTACGACACGTAGATGGCGAACACGTTGCGGTCCTCGGGCGAGTTGCACAGTACCGTGGAGGCGAGTGAGGTGTTGGCTTTGTTGTACGAGTCCTCCAGGGCTATCCAGTTCTTTGTGGCTCCTTTGACGGGGTGAAGGGTGAATGATTTGCTGAGACTGGAGCCTGGTCCGATGGGACATTCGTTTTTACAGTTTATCATAGCTACGACGTTTTTGAATTTTCCGTTTGAAAACATGCAGACATCAACATGCTGCACTATGAATACCTGGAAAAAAAACAAAAAAGAAACTATTATTTCTCAATATAGGAATTTATACAAGAAGCTTGTTGAAGTCCACAATTCTAAAAATAGATTTTTAGTCAAATCGATTAAAGGTAAGGGGGAGGCTTAACACTAAAACTTTAATAACTGCCGATAAAATGAATGTATCTATATGATATTTCACCCCATGATGACCCCATACCTGTCAACGAAATCAGCCGAGGGGGAGGGGGGGGGGGGGGGGGGGGGCATCACTTAAACATTTTTATAACTGCCGATGAATTTATCGACACAAAATTTAGTATAAGGATTTAGGAGCCTCTATGTAAGTCCACTATTGATTATTAGCGTAAACGGTTTATAATTTTTCAAGAAACTACCAATAATCGAGGCGCTAAAAATTTTATAGTACTGATTCTATTTCAAATCTGAGTTTCAGTACCGATTTGTAATTTTATAAGGAAAGTTCTTGATACGAATCAGTTTTTCAATAGAACTAACCGTTTTCGAGTGAACCAAAGAAATGTCTAAAAATATGTGTTTAAAAATTACATTTCAGGACGATGCGACGAGGAACATGCCGAAAACCGGATGACCTGTGGAAAATCGTATTTTATATAAAATATGTATTTCAGTACAGGGGCGTAGCCAGGATTTTGAGTAGGGGGGGGGGGGGGGGGGGTGTAGACTCCCGGGGGCAGAGCCCGCAGTTTCCGTGGTTAGCGTTTCAGACTTTTTGTTATTAATTTGGGAGACTCGGACCCCTAGAAGCTCCCCCTAAGGTAACTGACTGTAATACTTAAGTTGACTTTACAAGAGCAGCAAAAATGCAAAGCGCAGCAGCAGCAAATGCAAGCAGTGGTTTCTGTGCTTTTAGAATTAAATGACTCACAGCCAATAGCATGCATTTGCTGCTGCTGCGCTTTGCATTTTTACTGCGCATGTAAAATCAGCTTTAAGAGTATAAAGTATAACATAAATGACGATTTTGAGCGAGGAAGTGACATGATCGAATTCATATATATATTTAGCACTGTATTTATACTTAGGCCCCCCACAACCCCCCCTCCCGTTCTAAATTTTGGGACGCCGCATAGCCTATTATTCAATCGAGATCTAAAGGATGCTACATGTGAAGTTTCATAAAAATCCGTCCTGCGGTTTGAGCGTGATGCTGGAAAAAAAGAAACAAATAAACCCCGTTTCAGCTTTATTAGATTTTCATCTGAAGCACATGTGGCTCTTTCATTCCAAATTTCAACCTTATAGCTACAATCGGTTTTGCGGTAGAGAGCTCACAACTTTTCAATCACATACACACACACGCACAGACAGACATCATTGTGAAAATGGTCAAAACGTATTCAGGGGACCTCGAAACGTGAAAATAAGTTGAAACCTCGATCTCGAAATGATTTTGAGAAAGGGGAGCTGAAGAGAGAATGTCCTGAAAAGGATGGTTGGTATAAGAAAGCCCTGTAATGGCCAAATCACATATATTTTCAAAATATTATCATACTACTAGTTTTAAAGGTCACTTTGGGGTTTTAGGGGATTAAAAGGGTTTCAGCGTAGGAACAGGATCATGTCATGCATATTAATTAAGGATTAACTTAATTACGTCATGTAATTCTTGAACCATAAAAAAAAGTTTTATAACCAATTGAGTTTCATACAAGTAAAATAAATTGTGTATTATATTCAATTTTTTTTTTTTTTTCTGATAGTTATGACTCATGCCCGGGCTTTAACTACAAGGTCATATCGCCTAGTACCAGAGCCCTCTTTCATCACTCTGGTGGACATAAGCCTGAGTCTACTATGGGAGTACAATTTTGCCTATCCTAAATATTTATTCACCTAGGGTAGGGGTCTTTAACGAGTACCCTAGTAAACTAATGGCCTCGCGCCGGTTTCGATCCCGGGGACTTCACCCGTTTTTGTGTCAAATCCTTTTACAAATAATATAATACTTCCCCTTAGCTATTATGATGTATAGGGAAAGTTATGTAATCGGTCAAAAATTCGGTGTGGAGTTTTAAACGGAATTTCATGGTTTCCACCAGTCTGTCTGTAGGAAGACGACAACTCTGTATGGGAAGACGACTAGACAACTCTGGATAGAATGAATGTATCGACACGAAATTTTATGTGTGTATCCAGAATTATTCTAGACGATTTATTCAATCTCGGAAACGGCCAAAGAGAAGGGAGGGTTTGAGGAGGCTCAACTCAAAAGCCCTAATAACTGCCGATGTATTGAATGTATCAACATGAAATTGCATATTTTTAGTCACAAACTCATGAGGACAATACCTGTTAAATTTCATTGGCCGAAGGAAGGGTGGGGGAGGGGGGGGGGGGGGGGGGGGGGGTTCAGGGGATTCAACTAAAAAAATTGAATAACTGCCGATTTAATGAATTTATTGACACAAAATTTAGTATGGGGATTTAGGGGCCTCTATGTAAGTCAACTATTGATTATTAGCGCAAACGGTCGACTGGTTTTAGAGGGGCAGCGAAAAGTTAATTGATTAATTCTTTCTGTGGAAGTACAATGCCGGTGATTCACCGACGACGTTTTTACATTCTTTTTCTCACCAATTTGTTTAAAAGCAATAGAGACATTTATAAAATACTGTTTGATTTTCAATTTTCACTATTCATGATATTGAACATTGACCATCTATATTTTTTTCATCATTGTTGAAATAAGATCGATGTTTTCTGACTATCGTTGGTGCACTTCGATGGACACAGTCCCATGATTTAATTTCAATGCGCCCCCCTGCTATCTATTTATGATTATGGAGATATAGGATACAGCAAAGCGAATCGAGCGAATCTATAATGCTAAAAGAGAATTTGGGATGATGGTGTCAGGACAGATCAAAGCCTGTATAGATAGACTCCAGGCAGTCGTAATTCCAGTATATATTATTGAAGGTATGTAAAGAGGGGATTCCAGGCCTGGATTTTTGCTGGTGGAATACATGAAATCAGTCAGAAATTCGATGTTGATTTTTCAACGGAATTTCATGTTCTTTGAACCTCTAATTCCAAAAATAAAACCACCGGCAATTCACTTCCCCAGTACGAATTAATTAATTTTTCGCTCTTCTTCTAAAACTGTTTGTTTAATTATCAATAGTTTACTTACATAGGGGCTTCTAAATCCTCATACTAAATTTTGTGTCGATAAATTCATTATATCGGTAGTTGTTGGGGTTTTTGGGTTGAGCTCTCCCTTTGATTCCCTCTTCTCCTTCGTCAGATTTCGCTGAAAATCGATAGGTGTCATCCTTTTAGGATTCTGGAGAGACTTATAAAATTTCGTGTCGATACATTCATTCAATCGGGAGATATCCTGTTCACAGGTACACTTTTTTTTTCATTTTTTACTTTTGAATCATTCTAAATTTCGTGACATACATTAATTAAATTGGGATTTATTGAGGTTTTAATTCCATATATCATAAATCGGATTTTATAGTTAGTTAATGTGACTCATGCCCGGGCTTTATCTACTAGTCAAATCCCCTTCTACCAAATCGCTCTTTCATCACTCTGTTGGACATGAGCCCGACTCTACTGTGGGAATCCTAATTTTTGTCTACCCAGGTTTATTCACTTTAGGGCGGGGGTCTTTAACGAGTACCTGACATTGTAAAGCCTAGGGACTATTGCTGAACGTTCCAGCCATGAACGGCCTGCCCAAGTTCTTTTCATCTTCTAGATAAAAACCTAAGGACTAACGACTAAGGACCTAACCGTTATTATTCAGAAGGAAGGAAATATTGAATAACAAAATGCTAATAATACAAGCCATGGGGATTTCCTAGTTGAAAGTCCTTACCTGATATATAAGAATACACTCAGCAGTCAGTTTAAAACCAGGTTTAGTGGTGTAATGCCGAAACTGCTAGGATATGCAATTTTTGTGAAATTGACAACATGTCTGTGTTTCTCAACTTATAAAAATTTCTACAAATAATTTAGGGAAATAAATTCATGTGTAAACATTTCTGTTAGTATGAATTTATTTTATAGGTTCATTACATTCAACAAAAATTGTATATCTTCTGTTATCATTTCATACTTTGCATATTAAAACTTTATGATTGGCTTTATAGTTTTGTTTTTGCCAGATAATGGAATTTATGTTACTACCATGTTGAAACTGTTCTAAACTCTATCGTGAACTTGGTTCCTTTTAGATATTGCATGCTATTTTCTAACTTTTACTCGAAATGCATGCATATAATACATTATTTATTCCCTGGGTCTCGTTCAACGTTATCTGATCGGAGGGTTCAATGTCAGTCTGTGTCAGTATATTTCCAATGAGATATCCTCCCCTTTTTGTATTTCAATTTGTTGATATTTTACTTTCTCAGCTATACGAAGTTTAGTGGAGGTTTTATATATTGTGGTAAAAAAATTATTGCATAAAATAAATTTTAAAAAATATAAGTATAAATAATAATTTAATTAATAATAATGAAATAATAATAATATAAACAATAAATTACAACATTTCCTGTAGAAATTTTATCTCTTTTCTTTTACTAAATTTTGATTTCTATAGTAATTTCCGAAAAGGCCCCTAAAAAATATCAAATGTTCAAGACGTTCAATTTTTAAGAAAGTTCACGTATATTTAAAAAAATTTCAATTAACAAACTTTTCATTTGGATTTCTAAAGAGATGCCATATGTTTTTTAAAGTTTTTAAATATAATATTAAATCTAATCCAAAGATAATACAATTATCTTACTGGGCCAACAGGGAAAATGTATAGAATAGAATTTACGAGGACAAATATTGTTTTTTTTTTTCGTACATCTACATTATAAAATTAAAAACTAAACATTGAAACAAAAATCAAAAGAAAAATGGTAAAAACTAAATTCTTTTTTTCTGTTTTATATTTTGGCCATTCTTCAAATTTAAGTTATATATTTTTTGGGCATTTATATTTTGTACATATAAATAAATAAAAGTACCTTCTTTGCGCATCAATTTTACAGATAATTCACACTTACTTAGTTTATCACATCTTAAACCTAAACAACAACTCTCTGTCCACCTTCACATCACAACCCAGACCACACCCCATTGACTCCTCTACACTAATTCAAAAACAGCTGATGGCCGTGTTTTGTTTTCTACTAATTTGTATTAAAATAAATTGCATTCATATTATTTATTTACTAATTCTCTATACAAATTATAGAGAAATAAATATAATTATTTAATTTTTTAATAATAATTTAAATGTGTGTATTTTTTATACGTCACAATATTTTGGGAGGGCTAGTCTGTACACCTTGGGACCTAAGCATCCAATCTCAAGTCTTCCTTGTTAGCTCTATTCTGGGACTCCTTAATTTTACCTACTCAGGTTTGGTTAAGGAAGTTCCTACCCTCCAATGAACCAATAAGATGCCTCTTAATTTTTAGTGAACTCGGTGAAGGGGAAGGGAGAATTAGGAGAGGGGGAGGATCAAAATGTATCGACAGAAACTTTAGTATGATTCAAAAAGTCCTATATAAATTGTGACTCATGCCCGGGCCATATCGCCTACTACCAGAGCGCTCTTTCGTCACTCTGGTGGACATGAGCCCGTCTCTACTGTGGGGGTTCTAAATTTTGCCTATATAGGTTTATTCACTTGGGTTAGGGGGTCTTTAACGAGTGTCTGACTCAGCATAGGCGCTGGACCATCGCTTAATGTTCCATCCGAAGGACGGCATGCTCCAGCTTTTCGGTTCCTAGATAAAAAATACCTAAAAAATACGCTACTGGTATCGACACGAAATTTAATATGAGGATTTAGAAGGCCCTGAGTCAGTTATCTATGTATTTTCAAACCGGTATATTGATTTTTGAGGGAAAGCGAAAAAATAGTTAATTCGTGCTGGGGAGATAAATTGTTGTTGATTGGCCGATGACTTTTCTTGCATGTTTTTGTTAGAACTTCATTTTCATGCCAACAAACTGTTTGACTTCCAATATTGGACTTGATAGTTCCTGAACTGTCAAAGTCTGCTATGGTATTTATGTAGGGTACTGAAGCCCTCAGAATGTACCAGAATAGCAGTATAAGTATTGTATATTTATGAGGCATCCATGATCCTTGGCTGTTAAAATGTCGTTTGGCGGAGACAAAAAAAAAATATACATGTGATGCGGCCATTACAGGACTTTCTTATACCAATATTCTACCACTTTTGTACAGATCTCTCTCCCCTTCACTCCGCTCAAATCCATTTCTAACTGGCAGTACTGGGCATATGAAGATAATGTGATGGCATTCACAATTTTCTTTGTTTCATTGTACAGCAAAATTCTGATAGCGACTTTCTTATACCCAGTATAAAATGAATTTCAGTCGGTGTAGTGTGATGTACAAAAAAAAAAAAATACACACGTTTAAATTATTAATATTAAAAAATTAATTATATTTATTTTTCTATAAAAAGCAACTGAATTAGTAAATAAATAATAAGAATGCATTTTCTTTTAAAACAAATGAGTAAAGAAAAAAAAAAACATGGCCATGAGCTGTTTTTGAATTTGTGTGTGTAGAGACGAGTCGAGGTCTGGGTTGAGTTGAGACGGTCTGAGTGAAAATGGAGAGTTGTGTTTAGGCTTAAGATGTGATGAACTAAGTAGGAGTGAATTGACAATAAAATTGATCCGCCAAGAATGTACTGTTATTTATTTATATGTACAAAATATATATGCCCAAAAATATATAACTTAAATTTGAAAAATGGCCAAAATATTAAAAAAAAAAAAAAAGATAGTAGTTTTAGGAATTTAGTTTTACGATTTTTCTTTTGATTTTTGTTTCAATGTTTATTTTTTAATTTTATAATGTAGATGTAAGAAAATAAATCCAATTATTTGTTCTCGTAAATTCTACTCATTTTCATTAATGTTCTATTCATTTTCCCTGTTGGCCCAGTAAGATAATTTGAAAACCTTTGGATTAGATTTATATTTTTGTAAAATTTAGAAAACAAGATGGCATCTCTTTAGAAATCCAAATAAAAAGTTTGTTAATCGTAATTTTTTAAAAAATTACGTGCACTTTCTTCAAAATTGCCGTCTTGAACTTTTGATATTTTTTTAGGGCACTTTTCGGAAATTTACTGTAAAAATCAAAATTAAATAGAAGACCAGTTATAAAATTTCTACAGGAAATGTGGTGATTTATTTTTTATATTATTATTATTATTTTTGTTAAATTTTATTATTTCATTATTATTAATTTTACTTTTATTTTTTGATTTATTTTAATTTTAAATAATTTCCAATTATCACAGTAGGGAAGAGAGGCGTGATTTATGCAAAAGTGATTGATATACAAAGCCCTGTAATGGTCATTAGTTAAAAATCCATTGCTAACCCTTACAATTTAAACATCACTTAGAAATATTTCCTACAGAAATGTATTTTATTTCTATTTTTTGGGGCGCTATAGCTTTGTTCGTATTGGTGCAAACACATCCTGAGGACACATTTGCGATAGGAAATGTAATAAGGAACATTTTTGGTAAGATGCAATTTTTTGGTGGGACCTATCGTTTTTGCGTAAATCAAGCAAACGTCTATAAAAATAGGTTTCACAACGACATTTTAGGACAGTTTTCGGCATTGATATCGTAAACCAGGCAACTTGCAAATTCTCTACATTTATTAGAAGAGAGCTTTGATCAGGTCATAAAAAGCGTTATCTTGTAAAATGTACTTAAGTCATGAAGTAAAGAAATCTTATTTTTTGTTTTATTTTGGTCAAGAAGTTAATCAGGTATACATTAGAAAAAGCTCACAATGTTTCTATCACATACACATAGTCGCACAGATAGATATATCACTATGAAAGTTATCAAAACTGAAGAACCACTGAGCACTATGTTATTATGGAGCCTCAGGAACAGAACTTGATTTGAATGGAGTCGACACAGAAAAGGGTTTAATAGTTTTCTTTGTACTCAACGCTACAGCCTCCAGTTGATCAGTTGACTTGAGTCAGGAAATAATTGACTTCCGGAGCGACATCCCTTTCGAGACTATTGTCAAGTACGGTTGCGAGGCTGTGGCGCCTTGTTGCTGACTCCCAAGAACAGCGTTTACCTTGAGTCGGCGAACAGTCTTGTTGGAGTTGTTGTGGAGGGCCACACTCACGAGGATGGGCTCCCCATGGCAGTAGACCCCCTTGTCCAGGGTAGCCTCCAGCTCCAGCTTGCCATCGCTCAGAAGGAAGGGTTTCTCAGCCGAGGCATGGGGTGGGGTACCTTCTGGGATGACTTCCGAGGTGGGAGGTACCTGCACCACTCGGATCCCCATCCGGACGGTGCTTCGTCGGTGCAGCTTCTCATCCGCCCGGTCCGCTGAAACAAGGAGGCAATCACCATCAGTGCAAGAAGTGACGAATGAAAAAGAATGAATTATTTGTGCGATATAAGCCATTGAGAAGTTGTACTATCTGTCGCCTTCTACACAAGCGGGACTAACCTCCTGCAGAAAGACTTTACCGCAAGAAAGCAGCATTTAATTTGACGGCTAAAAATGCAAGAGTCTCAGGAAAATTATGAAAACTCTTCTTTGCCTGATAGTACATATGATAAATTTCATAGGTTTAAATGATAATTCACATTTTGATGTCAAAAGATTCAAAAAATAGTAACTTTTCCGGGCAGCGAAGAGAACCACAGATAGTCAAATATAGACCCATTCAATTGAGGACATCAGAGATACCGTGCTAGCCTCCTGAGCTCAAGAACGCGGAGTCGAAACCCGGCCGAGACCCTTAGGTTTTTCATCTGGCATGAGTCATAAAACCTAACCTAACCTATTATAATTTTGTGGAATAAAAACAAATTTATGTATAAAACATTCATATTATTTCTTAAAACCTTTTTGTCCTTTTTTTTTTTTAGAAAACGATTTATTTTTGTTTTAATTCCGAGCATTGTTGGTATATTTTTCGTAGTCAAAACGTTAATTTAATTATTATTAAAGTTTACTAATTATTATTGTTATCTTCGTATCGAAGTGGACACGTGAAAGATTTACAGAAAATGTGAAACATCAAACATCCTTGGGAGGTCTATGAAGTACACATTATTTGAAATTTAATATGACTTTTATCACCAGTTCTCCGTAAAATAATACCAATTCTGTAAAGTTAGTAACTTGATAACGCTGTTGTAACCAAGTTTTAATAAAATAATAATGGAATGAAAACTCCATACAATTTTTATTTTTTTTTAAACTGTTCATTTTTTGTTTCTCTGTTATTGTTGCTTCATTTTGTGAAAGTTACCACCTGTCAGACCACAAAGTTTGTGAATAAATTATTTGTATTTGTATTTTACTTCACCAGCTATACAAAGTATAAGGGAAGTTATCTAGTCAGAAATTCAAAGTCCAGTTTTCTCAGGAATTGCATGTTTTCCAACCTCTTCATTCCAAAAGGAGAAAAAAAAGAATTAATATTTGCGTGGATGTGTGTCAGTTCACACTATAATTTCAGACAGAATGAACGTATCGACACGAAATTTTATATGTGTATCCAGAACGCCATAAAGACGACGCATATTGGTTTTCAGACAAATTGTCCGAAGGGAAGTGGAGAATCGGAGGGAAGCTCAACTCAAAAACCTTATAATGGATCTACCGACGTGAAATTTTAGGTTTAGGTTTTATGACTCATGCCCGGGCTTTAACTACTACCAGAGCACTCTTTCGTCACTCTGGTGGACATGAGCCTGACTCTACTGTGGGAGTCCTAAATTTTGCCTACCCTAAAATTTTACTCACCTAGGGTAGGGGTCTTTAACGAGTATCTGACATCGTACAGGCTCTGAACCATCGCTTAACGTCCCATCCGAAGAACGGAATGCTTAAGTTTATTTTACCAAGCACGCATACCACTGAGCTACCGGCGCCCTATGAAATTTTATTTTTAAATTCTAAATGCTGCATGAAAGGCACTTATCACTTTTCCGTAAAATCAGCCGAAGGGAAGGGGATACACTAAAACGCGCTAATAACTGAATGTATCGACACAAACGTTAGTATGAGGATTCAGAAGCAATTATGTAGGTCAAATATTGATTTTTAGCCCAAAACGATCAATTGGTTTTCGAGGGAGAGCGACAACATAATTGATTAATTCCTACTGGACAAGTACATTGCCGGTGATTCTTTTTCTGTTGTAGTCTGTATTATATTACAAACGTTTTTTTTTATCAACTACCTACTATAACATTTCCATATGAAACAAAATTTCCATTTCATGTGCCCATATGAATTGCATTAGAGTTTTTTAACGATTCATTTTCTGTTGGTTGAACTAAATGCCAATGCAATCATACTTCGACATTTTACAGAGTAATTTTGATGATGCATTTATCAATTTTATTGCACTACCAATGCAATACGAAGGTAGGAAAGCTGTTCCCTCTCAATTGATGCATTTTTTTTTTTTTTTGCATATCATTTATTCGTCCAATCTAAATGGTAATAAGTACCATTATTGTAGATAATAAAAAGTTTGAGTGAAACCCCAACTCACCAATTACTGCCGATGTAATGTTTGTAATCGACACAAAGTTTAGTGTGAGTATTCAGAAGTCCCTATGTAAGTCAGCTATTATTTTTCTATCTCAAATGGTCGATGGATTTTGGAGAAAGAACGTATATCATCGGTGAAACCAGAAAAATGTGTAACTCCAAAACTATAAATTTTACAGGGGAGCATAAAAACTTTATGAAATCTTAAAACTTACCTCAAACATGGTTAAATTATTTTTTATAACAAGTAAACTGTATTAAAAAATTTATTATGTACTATAAATTGGCTAAAACTATATTTTTATTTATTTTCAGTGGAGATACACATTTTCTGTTTATATGCTGGTTTACGTATGTGTGTATACATTTTTCATTAAAAAAATAACATTGCTCTAAAGTCAAATAATAAAAAAATTTACACAAAAAATTTATTTATGGAATTTTAACACCTTACTTTATAATAAAAAGTATTAAAATAAACTAATAATGGGGTAGATTATCATATTATTCATGAAAATCGGGCAAGAGACTGCTTTTTAGTGACTGCAAATGATCAAATTTCTCATTTTTAATTTTTCTTCTCTCTGAATAGAGATTAGGGAGTAAGTCAAATTTGATAAAAGGGTAATTTTGTTTTATTTGTCTCATATTTTAATCTTGCCAAGTAACTTGAGTGGATCGTAATTTATACTGAATAATTCCATCCTGAGTATATTTAAATTGTTTAATATCTGTTACTGTTGGATATATAAATATTGCAATATAATAAGACAACAGGTGGGATATAAAGAAAAAGGTAGAAAATCACAAA
This sequence comes from Aradus depressus, assembly GCA_963662175.1. Lineage (NCBI taxonomy): Eukaryota > Metazoa > Arthropoda > Insecta > Hemiptera > Aradidae > Aradus > Aradus depressus. The sequence continues at coordinate 41,614,246 of OY759214.1, forward strand.
CTTACCTTTTCAAGTCTACACTAAATATAACTAAAATTGCTCCTTTTTAACGGTCAAACTAATGTTTATATTAGACTGATGCTCCAGGCATGCTTTCACTACATTGATCATTACGGATTTACACACTTTTCCCGCCATATTGGCGCGCAATTTAGGGAGATACACAAAATTCTGATCCTGAATTACAGAAATCTATTCTCAAAATCTTACCACCAAGTTTTGTTAGTTTATCTCGTCCAATAGATGGCACCAAAATGTCAATTTCCATATAAATTGGAGTTCAACATTTTTCTGGTTTCACCGACGATATACTGAAATATACTACTGAATGTACTGAAATACAGTAGAGTCCCGCTAATCCGGACTAGATGGGACTGGAACCCGTCCGGATTAAACGGCATTTGCTATAAAATGCACATGATAAATATTTTAGCGATTTTTTTTTACATAAATACACTTTCAGCTTAATTTTATTTTCAATACTACATTATGTAGGTATGCGTAGATCTAAGTTTTCGACCTACGAGATAGGGTTAACAAAACAAAACATCTTTGTGATTAAAACTCAAAATGTATTTATTGTACAGTAGTTACTACTGTACAAAACAAACCACGGTGCATTAATGTTATAGTGTAAAAATTAGGAATTTAAAAACGAAATAATATTATGTAAACGTTAAATTCTGAACAGCACTATAAAATAAAACAATGTACAGTATGTAATGAAAACAATAATAATATTTTTAGACTCACTGAAAAAAGTCATTTCCTGGAAAATAAGTCATTTTCTTTATCGGCACTTTTTCATCGTAGCCAACTGAGTATGCTAAATTAAATTTTTAGTTTACTAAATTTTAATTAGTTTTTTTAACATCCGTCCGGATTAACCGGATGTCCAGATTAGCGGGACTCTACTGTATACTGAAAAACTATAAAACTATATAAAATTATAGAACTATATAAAACTGTAAAACTACTACTAAAAAAAATATTGAGAAAATATACTGAATTTAATTCGTTTTGGGGAAGTACATTGCCGTTGATGCACTGTCAATTTTTGTTATTTTTTCTTTCTTATGAAATATACTATAGTGGAAACGCCCCCCCCCCCCCCCCCCCCCCCCCCCCCAGTTGAAATGAATAAATGTTTTGTTACTTGTATATTTATAGAAAAAAAAAAAAAAAAAGAAAGAGCACGGGGAGTAAAGGGGGGAAAAAGAGAAAGAAAATTACAAGATTATGTAGAAGAAGGAGGAATTGCAGTCCTCAGAAAAGAAAGGGGGGGGGGAGGAAGAGGAGGAAGGGGGGGAGGTGGAGGAGGAATGTTCTCATTATTACTTTTTATCAATCTTGTCAGAGGAGAATTTTATGGTCCTCATGACAGTACAACTTAGTCTTAATTTTACAAATGTTCTTTACTTTTTTCCGAAGTCTGGTTTTTTATTTAATTTTATTAAATTTATTTTATTACATTTGTTTTTTGCAATTTATGTACAATTTCAAGTGAAGTATAAGGATTTATTCCTAAGAAAATTATTTGGTTTTTATTTTCTGCTCTAAATTCGTATAAAAAAAATTGTTTTGTGGCCATTACAGTACTTTCTTATACCAACCACGCTTATAGATCACTCTCTTTCCTCCTTCTCAAAATTATTTCACACTGGGTATAAGAAGGTCTGCTCTCAAGATAACGCTATTTAAAGAGACAAAATGAAATGATTTCGAGAAAGGGAAGGGGAGAGAGAGAGAGAGAGAGAGAGAGAGAGAGAGAGAGAGAGAGAGAGAGAGAGAGAGAGAGAGAGAGAGAGAGTCTATTTCACCGATTCAGTTTTGTGAAATACACAATATTTTTAAAAAACATATGTTTTTGTTTAGGTTAGGTTAGGTTTTTTGAATCATGCCCGGGCTTTAACTCCGAGGTCATATCGCCTACTACCAGAGCGCTCTTTCGTTACTCTGGTGGACATGAGCCCGACTCAACTGTGGGAGTCCTAAATCTTACCTAATCTAGGGCAGGGGTCTTTAACGAGTACCTGACATCGTACAGGCTCGGGACCATCGCTTAACGTCCCATCCGAAGGACGGCGTACTTAAGTTTATTTTACCTCCCAGATAAAATAAATTAGGGCCTCGGTAGGGTTTCGAACCCACGTTCTTGAGCTCAGAAGACAAACACGCATACCACTGAGCTACCGGCACCCTCTGTTTTTGTTTATTTTTCTTGTCTATTTATCGAATCTACAGAAACGTGGACCCAGTTTGTCGTGTCTTAGGTCATTAGATTCTGAACCTGTCACTCATCTCACCGACCAGTTTTTTTTTTTGTTTCTTTTCATAGGAAAAACAAAAACCAAAAGAAACGTAGACTAAAGCTAGTTGTAGTTTTTTCTCAGAAAGCATCTACATGGTCTGAATGCTTGCTTCATGAGAAGTTCTACATTCATGTTTTATGTATGATATTAGCCCCCATTCCAAGTACATGTCCTAAATGTATGCTTCAATATTACTCTCAATCATGGAGTCGAATTATATATATAAATATATGTATAAAGTTATATTGCAGAGCGTTTTTTCGACCTTGAATAATATCTTCAAAATAATAAAAAATCTTCATTGGCATGAAATAATCAGTTATTTTTTATATTTTATTTATTTTGTATTAAAAGAAGATATCATACAATAAATAATACTTAGTAGAATAAAGAGGGGAATAAACCAGTCGTTCGTCTGCGCTAATAAGAAATAGTTGATTTACATAGCGGCACCCAAAACCTCATACTGAATTCATTACACCGGCAGTTATTAGGTTGTTTTTGAATCGAGCCCAATCAGATAATTCTAAATGGATATTGATCCAAAAAATGGTCTACAAGCCCACCATCATTTGTCTAATGCTCGCCCCCATTTAGGTCAGCCATGTTCAATAGAAATTAGATGCAAACATTTGCTCGTTTATAATTAAGATGAAACATGAGTAGTAAGGGGATGAACAGAACTTTCCCATAGGGCAATTAGCGTCTTAATTTCGAAAAGTTACTCAGTGCTTCTTATTCTAATTAAATAAATGTACCAATTTTGAATTATTTATTAATTATAATTAATAATAATTATTAATATAAATTCACTTAAATTATACAATGTACATTGGAATCATATATGTATCTTTGTAGGCCATTATGAAATGGCCGAATATACATGTGCATATATTGTTGATCTAGGATGGCCCGTTGTTCCATTTTGTAACAGTTGTGAAACTTTGTGACTGTTCATCGATTTATTAAGTTTACTCATACATTCAAATGACCTGTTTTGTGTTTAAAAGTAGTTTTCTTTATGTTCTTAAATTATTTTAATGTTATATATTTAAAGATAGTTTTAGTTCAATTAATCCCTCTTAGACGTATATACATGTACCTATATAAAAGGGATTACTGTTTGAAACGTCTAAAAGTGACTAATTGATCTAAAACAAAACTATCTTTAAATGAGTAATAACATTGAAATAATTCAAGAACATAAAGAAAACTACTTTTAAACTCACAATAGGTTATTTGAATGAAAGTAAACAGATGAACGTATGAATAAAGTGATAAGTGGTAATACGCCTAAAAGTGATTAATTGAACTAAAAGCTTCTTTTTTTTACTGTCTCCTAACATAATTTAAAAATACCTTTATATACGTATAAATGTATACGTCTAAAAGGGATTGATTGATCTGAAAGCACTTTTTACTGTCTTTAAAAATCACTTTGGTCCGAAAGATTATAAGAATATGTATATGTATAAATGTATACGTTCAAAAGGGATTGATTGATCTGAAAGCATCTTTTACTGTCTTTAAAAAATTACTTTCGTCCAAAAGATTATAAGAATATATATATATGTATAAATGTATACGTCTGAAAGGGATTGATTGATCTGAAAGCATCTTTTACTGTCTTTAAAAAATCACTTTGGTCCGAAATAATTTAAAAATATCTTTTTATTATCGGTAGTTTTCTTATTCAAAAGGATGAAAATAAAGAAAAAATAAAATATATGTTATGTGGCCAACACGGGACTGTCTTATTTCTTATACCAACCACCTCTGTACAGATCACTCTCCCTTCTCTCAAATTCATTTTATACTGGCGAGAAAATTCTGTTATGGTCATATCATGTATTTTAATATTTATTTGTTATTCCACCCCACAGTATGTTTTCCTCAACTAATTTCTGGTGTGGGCCCCCAAAACTGTATGAGCCACACTGGTTCTACCTGTATTTGGCAGAGTGGGCTGGTGTAATATTTGACCAAGTTTTGATATATCGGCTACCATGTGTGAACTGGTTGGTCCCAGTGCTCATCCGTCAATGTTACCTCCCCCTCTCAAATCACGATCCATTACCAGTTGCTCCTTCACATGGAAAATATAACATCACTTTCTACCTCCAGTCTTCTTGGAATCTCCACTATGTTTCAGTTTGGATTGCCTTTGGAGGGAGGGCAAAAATGTAATGATATAATTCGTGCTGGGGAAGTACATAGTGGTTGATTTACCGACGACTTTTTTTTATTATATTTGGCTCTTTTTTTCTTTTTTTTTTTTTCGAAATATAAAATATTTATATTTAAAAAAGTATCTATTGTATTTATGAATATTTGGAACTTTATATTCATTTCTCTTATATTATATATTTTTACTTCTCCAGCTATACGAAGTGTAGGGGAAGTTATGCAATCAGTCAAAAATTCGGTGCCGAATTTTCAACGGAATATGATGTTTTCTGACCTCAAGATTCCAAAATATTTCAGTTGTCTGTGAACAAGACAAGTCCCGTTAGAATGAATGTAACCACAAGAAATTTTATATGTGAATATAGAAACTTCTGACGACACCTTTTGATTTTCAGCCAAATCGGTCAAAGGAGGCTCAACTCAAAAACCCCAATAACTGCTGATGTAATGAATATATCATGAAATTTCATATTTAAGTCGAATTTCACATGAAATTTCATATTTGTCGAAACCCAATTGCGGGGGCTCAATTCAATTCTTTATTAGCCTTTGGGAAATACATCTTTTAGGCTCAGGGTTCGGCCTGCTATATACATTATCAGTTAAAAAAAAAATAATAAAGTACAAAATAATAGAACCTAACTGTTAATTAACAACTGAAAAAAAAAAATTGTGAAAAAACTTCTAGTGAAATGGTATTTTATTTAAATACTTCAATGTCCTCTGATTTTTAGCGCCCTTACTATGCATAGTATGATATTATTGAGGTTTTGGTTGTTTGTAATGTTGAAAAGGGTCTTGTGAGGTTGCGGGCTCCTTAGTGCTTCTACAAGGGACTTTTTTCTTAATTGGCTGAAGGCTGGACACTCCCCAAAGAAGTGGTGGTTGTCGTCCGGTCGATCTTCGTTGCTGACACTACAGCTCTCTTCCCTGTTGAAGAGGTAGGTCAGTCCTCCCACCGTCACTCTTGCCAGGCTCTCTCTACACAGCCGTATCTGAGCCAACACTCTCGTCCTCTCGATGTTTGTCCTCACCTTTAAGTAGACGTTGTAGCCGTAAATATCCTTGTATGTGAGGTTATAGTTAGATTCCAGGATGTTCTGAATGTCTCTATCGCGGCTCCTTTCTTCAAATCGTCTCATAATCTTTTTCTTATGCCTGTTGATAAGATCAGGGTCCTAAGTATCCCATAACCATGAATAGCCTACAGAGGTTTGGATATTCTGGAGTTGAGTCACCCAGTTGTAGGCCGGTCGGTCTAAAGGCTGCTTGCTCAGGCGAGGGCTCAATTCAAAAACCTAATAACTGTTGATGAAATAATTTTAAGAGGGGGGAGGGGAGGATGAGGGAGAGTGATCTGTACACAAGTGGTTGGTATAAGAAAGTACTGTTATGGCCACATCACATATTTTTTACTTCAACTATTATCATTGTTCACCTCGTACATATTTATATTATATACAGTTTTAATATCGGTTGATGTATATAATTTATTTTGGTATACACAATTGTATATATACATATTCGATACGTCTGTTATCGGTACACTCTTATAGTCTGAGGGTAGTGAGAGTTGCTTTTCTAACCCCAAGAGAATAAAAAATAAGAGGAACTTTGCACTTTGGAAACTCAGTTTGTTACTCCTAAAAATAGAGTTGACTTGGGAGAAAGTTGAAAGGAAACTTGAGTATTATTTCTGAGTTGTAGTGTCAAGGGAGGGGATATCAGGAGTGTCAAGGGAATATCATATGTTTCCATTTGTGTGTCAGTCTTGGTTTCCAGTACATCATTAGTGGGAACCAACTCGATTTAGAAGGATCAACATACAGCTTGAAACTTGCTTCAGTTTTATCTCTCTTCAGAGATGAACGTCAATCCTTGTTCTTTTTTTGTAGGATATAGAAGAAATAAGGGAGGAACCTTTGTTTGTTTTTTTGTGACTCGTGCCCGGGCTTTAACTAAGAGGTCAAGTTCCACCCACGGCCACTTACTTTTTTGCTAAGTCAGGTATTATGAGAGATTTTCCTTACAACTTGGAGGGAATTCCAAATGACCGGAGCTCATTATGGGGCATTCTTATACCAACTACTTTCGTACAGTTCACTCTCCCTCCACCTCCCCCTTCAAATTGAATTTCTACTAACATTAATGAAAGTAATTCTGAGTGACTTTCTAATACCCAATGATACCAGTATGAAATGAATTTGGGACAGGGGAAAGAGAGAGAGAGTGATTTGTACAAAGGTGGTTGGTATAAGAAAGTCCTCTTATGGTCACATAACATATTTTATTTTTTCATTATTATATAATTTTTAATAAAAACCTACCAATAATAGATAATTAGTTATTGTGACTCATATGCGCGTTTTAACTACGAGGTCATAACGGCTACTCTCAGACCGCTTTTTCTTCGGTCTGGTGGACATGAGCCCGACTCTACTATGGGAATCTTAAATGTTGCCTCCTATTTTATTCACCTAGAGTCCCAACTCCCCAGACTTTAGACCCCAGTCTTTAACAAGTATCTGACATCGTACAGGCTCGGGACCACCGCTCAGAAGGATGGCGTGCTTAAGTTTATTTTACCTCCCAGATAAAATAAAGTAAGGACCTCAGCCGAGTTGCGAACCCGCGAACTTGAGCTTATAAGCAAGCCCGCATACCACTGAGCTAACTAAAAGCTTATTAAATTCTCTTCAAAGATGTACAATGCACATATTTATTTCCTTATTACTAATGAGAAAAATTAAGGCGCTGGTAGCTCAGTGATATGCGTGCTTTCCTTCTGAACTCAAGATCGTGGGTTCGAAACTCGGCCGAGGCCCTTAGTCTATTTTATCTTGGAGGTAAGATAAACTTAATCGGACGTGGGACGTTAAGCGATGGTCCCGAGCCTGTACGATCTCAGTTACTCGTTAAAGATCCCTGCCCTAGATGAATAAAAATTTAGGGTAGGCAAAATTTAGGACTCCCACAATAGAGTCGGGCTCATCTCCACCCGAGTGACAAAAGAGCTCTCTGGTAGTAGGCGATATGACCTCGTAGTTAAAGCCCGGGCATGAGTCATAATAACTAACTAATGAGAGAAAGTCGTCAATGAAATACCAGGAATGTACTACCCCGGAACAAATTAATCGATTAACTTTTCGCTCCCCCTCCAAACCAGTCAATCGTTTGTAATGGCCACATCACAATTAAAAAAAAAAATATTAACTAGAGGTAAATATTTAAAAAATGTTGTCCCCCCTCCCCCAAGACATGAGTCTGCCTATGCCCTTATAATATATAATTAACATAAACTTATTTTTTTTGAGAATTCAAAGCTTTTCATTTTCGTAGAGGATTTCAGTCATCACATATATAAGTTCAAACTTAGTATCTTAATTACTACATAGGTACCTACTTATTTCGTAATTTACCGATGAAGGTATGTGGAGATGAACGTTTAAAATGTAATATTATAATGATAAAAGTTTTTATGTTCAGTAAAAAAATTTAAATACTAGAAAAGTATTGGGTGGAAAAAGTTTGAGGAGGTGCTGCAAAAAAAATGAGTTCGTCCCTTTTGTGAAATTAAAAAAAATATATATCTCATAAAGGAATTAATATTTTTAATACTCTGGCACACTTTTTGCATGCAAATGAATACAATAAAAAAATTATAAAATTATTATGTTAGAGGAAACCTTCTATTTATATGATTTTTTTCTTCATTGTTCAAAGAGAAAAAAATAACCGTCATATAAAAGTTCATGCTTTTTTTTTTTTTTTTTCTATTTATTAAGATACAAATGTCGCTGAGTGCAACAACCACCATCTATGATGAGATATGGTGGCGTTTGAGAGGAAGGCCAACCTGTGGTAGTTCCTCGGGATGCAAATATATCTTAATTATTTAAAAAAAAAAAAAAAAAAATTTGATGGAGTAAGAGAGATAATAAAAGTAAAGGAAAATAATGTTGAAAAATATTAATAATGAATATGATTCAAATTGGCAATAAGTCGCGGTACGATTTTCTCTTAAACCTTCATGGGATTATGTGGTAAGTGTTGTGAAGATAATGTACGTATTTATGGGTTTGTATTTGTGTAAAGTTTGCTAAAAAAAAAACTTTGTAAGCAGTTTGTATTGTTTTGGGTACTGTGTGTATATCATGAGATCCTTATGAAGTGTTCTGATGTTAATATCTTGGGCATTGTTATTTAAACCTGTTTTAGCTAAGTTGGTTGAAATATAAACATTATTGTGGCTTTTAGGTGTACCAAAATATTTATTTTTTATAATTCAGTTTACATTTTGCCCATTCGGGCATTTTTAAAACAATAAAAACAAGTATATTATTGAATTATTAACAATATTCCATATTATAAGTTAGGTTTTATGACTCATACCCGGGCTTTAACTACTAGGCCATATCGCCTACTACCAGAACACTCTTTCGTCACTCTGGTGGACATGAGCCCGACTCTACTGTGGGATCCTAAATTTTGCCTACCCAGGTTTATTCACTTTAACTTGGGTCTTTAACGAGTACCTGACATCGTACAGGCTCGGGACCATCGCTTAGCGTCCCATCCGATGGACGGCGGGCTTTAATTTATTTTACCTCCCAGATAAAATAAAGTAAGGGCCTCGGTCGGGTTTCGAACCCACGATCTTGAGCTCAGAAGACAAGCACGCATATCACTGAGCTACCGGCGCCCTCTTCCTTAATATATTTATATCTCTTAATGATAAGTATATTCCGAACTATAGGAACGTTTAAATATAAATAGACACAGTTTTTTCCTATGTTTACAATAATTATGAACGCTCCGGTAGTAGGCGATATGACCTTATAGTTAAACCCCGAGATTGAGTCATAATAACTATCATTCGTCTCATATCTGTTTATATTCTAAGAATTAATATAGGTTTATATTATTTTTTCATGTATAAAATTGTAAAACCTAACCAATTACCTACCATCAAAGATTTAAGTTAAATAAATATTGTTATTATTGAGAGGAAGACGTTTGAGGAGGGGAGCCATCATCTCGATTTAGGGAAATTGGTAGGAGGTGTGTTCAGATAGGGGAGGAAATAATTTTCACTTGGGGGTAGAAATTGCTACTACCCCTCAATAATGTATGGGATAGATTTTTTCGGTTGATTTTCCCTACTTATTTTATTGGTACATTACTGACATTTTCCTTATGTATTAAAATATTCCGTTTCAATTGCATAGTAATTTATACAATTTAATTTTTTTTTTTTTTTTTTTTTTTAGTTTCTTGTACATATCTATAGTATAATGGCGTATTCTAATCGTGTGAAAACCCGAGATCGAGTTTTCAATGGATTTACGTTTCAAGGTGCCCTGAATACGTTTTGTGTTTTTTCGCGATGATCTCTGACTATGTGTGTGTATGTGAGCTCTCTAAAGCAGGCCCTACTTAATCAATCCGCTTGATCAAAACAGCGCGTCCAGCTGATTGACATGCGCTTCAAGCAGCCTTGGGGCGCATCAAGCATCCCATCAATCTTTTCATCAACACCCATTTGTAGCGGAGTTTTCGACTAGTGACTGCTCCTCCTGGACTGTAGTGAATCGGTGTTGTGTAGATGCCATGGTTTCGAATCAGGATTTGGGGTTTCTCATCTTGACACTAAAATTTGTTCTTAATACATTTATTTTTTGTTTTAATTTTTTAACCGTGTCAGGTTTCAACAGTTTTAACACCCTCATTATTTTTTGTAGTGAAGCACTTGTTTTAATTTTATTGAAATAGTCCTTACTTTTAACTTTCCACAACTCCGGACAATCACGATATAAATCAATGAGGAGGCTAATAAATTCTCGATCGGCATTATTATCTACGACGTCCGAACCTTCGGAAGCGAGCCGACGACTCTCCATCGTTGGTGTCGAGCAGGTGACTGACGCAATGTTTGATCGAAATTGCTCTAGAATATCAAGCGCTCCGCCCAGCCGCTTGAGTCATTCAAACTTTCCATCAATCACCGTCAAGGCTTAACTCAGGCGTCAAACAGGTTCCTAGATTATCAATCACGCTTGACACCATCGCTTCACGCGCTGTTTTGATCAAGTGGATTGATAGTGTAGGGCCTGCTTAACGCAGAAACGACGATAGCTATGAACTTGAAATTTTGAATGAAGAAGTCACATGTGCTAACTTAGATCTGGTTAGGATTTTGCTAAAATCGGACCATAATTAAGGAGCATGAAAAAACCTTTTCTCATAATTGTTGTGGAAAAAACTGAGGCACATTATATATGAAATACGACTTTCTGCAGGTTGTCCGGTTTTCGAGTTATGTACTTGCCGAAAAACGTCCATAAACGTCGTTTTGAAACGAATGTTTTTAGACGTTTCCTTGATTTACCCGAAAACGGTTGTCCTAACGAAAAAAGTTTTCTTACCAGAAATATTCCTTATTAAATTTCCTATCGCTTATGTGTGCTCAGATTTGAAACAGGATCAATATATGAGCGAAAAAAGCGCCTCAAAAAATGTAAAATTTTCCATAGAAAATGTTCATAATATCGAATTATAAAATACATTTTTATTAATGGTAGTTTTTGATATGTTGAACGTTTTTGTTCGTCTCTGTGTGTTCCCTGAATGGACACATTAACACAAAATTTTACTTCCCCATCTATACGAAGTATAGGGGAAGTTATGCAATCGGTCAAAAATTCTATTCGGAGTTTTCAACGGAATTTCATATTTTCAAAAAAAAAAAATTATGTCTGCCTGTCTGTGAAGACGATAACTCCGACAGAATGAATGTATCGACACGAAATTTCATATATGAAGCCAGAACCCTCTCTAACGACCACATTTATTGTCTTTCATTCAAATTGACCAAAGGGAAGGGGGATTAGGGGAGAAGCTTAACTCAACTGTCGTTGTAATGAATGTATCGACACATCATTTCATATGTGAAACCCCCCAAGGACGACACATGGGAAGGGAACACAAAAATCCCAATAACTGGCGATGTAATGAATGTATCGACACAAAATTTAGTGTGAGGGTACAGAAGGAGATTAGTCCATTTTGGGGAAGGACATTGCTAGTACTGACGACTTGTTTTCTTCACCAGGAAGATCCTAGAATAAGGGAGCAGTGTTAATTGAACTGAGGTGATGCTAACTAGAGGGTCATCTGACCGTAGAGGCTGAATTAAGGATTCCTGTCTCATAGTCATGGATCTGTTTTAATTAATTGGATTGTTCCATAGTCCGCTAACTTGGTTCTATTTTAAAATATATATAAAGGGCGCCGGTAGCTCAGTGGTATGTGTGCTTGCCTTCCGGGCTCAAGATCGTGGGTTTGAAACCCGACCGAGGCCCTTAGTTTATTTTATCTGGGAGGTAAAATAAACTTAAGCACGCCGTCCTTCGGATGGGACGTTAAGCGATGGTCCCGAGCCTGTACGATGTCAGGTACTCGCTAAAGACCCCTACCCTAGATTAGGCTATAAAGTCCGGGCATGAGTCATAAAACCTAACCTAACCCAATTATTTTTTGTTAATGTTTAATTAATTTGATGATAATTTGCTTTATTTTTATTTATTTATTTTATTTTATTCTCAAGAATTTATTTATTATTGTACTCGTACATTTACTTTTTTTAATACATACAATACTTGTGTTGTCCTTCGAAGAACACAGTCCTTACTATAAGTAAAACTGCCGTCTATATCTCTTGAGAGCCCTGTATTACGGTGAAGTTTACTCGCGGCCTCCGCGCGCCGCTCTGTTTGCCACCCCTTTGAAGTGCCTCTTTGTCCTTAGAATCGACCAACTGAGGCAGTTTGGAGACTTTTCTATTAAAGATCTTGTCTTAAAACAACTCTCACAAATCTACCAATTCTATTGTCCTGGTTTTCAGGACTGGATTTTCAGTATCATGGACACTTAGACCACATTTAGGGGCTTTTATCGAGGGGTTTTTGCTCTGGGGTGCATTGAACCCCCATGGTCCAAGACATATTTATATATACCAAAATTATATATTTTTATTTTGAATATTTACAATTGGTAAATCACAATAAGTAGTGTGATGTATGTGGGTAAAAAATTCAATAGTAATATAAAATGGATTATAACAAAATAAATTTATTATATTATATATTTATTTTATTATGTATAAAACAATAATATACTTCAATGTACAGATATATATATAAAATGAGTAAATAAATGTTGTAAACAATGTACTTTCCCAGAACGAATTAATCAATTAGCTGTTGCTTCCCCTCCAAAACCAGTCGACCGTTTGCGTTAATATTCAATAGTTGGCTATCATAGGTGCTCCATATCCTCATACTAAGTTTTGTGTCGATAAATTCATTATATCGGCAGTTATTGGGGTTTTTGAATTGAGCGCTTCCCTGAACCCTCCCTTCCCTTCGACCCATATCTCTGAAATTTGCTTGAGTTTTGACTTCAAATATGAAAATTCATGTCGATATATTCATTACATCGGCAGTTATTGGGGTTTTTGTATTGTGTCAGTGAGATGAAAAAACCTTGAGCACGCCGTCCTTGTGTTGGGAAGTTAAAGACCCATACCCTAGGTGAATAAACCTAGGTAGGGAAAATGTATGACTCCCATAGTAGAAATGGGTTCGTGTCTACCAGTGTGACGGAAGAGCGTTCTGGTAGCAGGCGAATAAAAATAAAACGCATAAATGACTGTAGGACTTTTTTTAAATATTACTTTTTTTAAATAAAATATATACATATTTTTTTGGGGGGCTTTATGAACCAGTTTTATCTGTAAAATGAAACTCTACCCCGGATGGAATTCGAACCTGCAACCGTGGTTGGACCAGTCGACCAAAGCCCTACTCTCTAGCCCACACGACCCCTGTCTCAGAAGTAGTTTGACTACATATTATGTAGCCAAAAGATGGATTGAAGTTCGGACATCTATGGACCGTGTTCTTGTATGAATACATATTTTCAAAGATATATAGACATACATAAGAGACTAGATTTGTCCACAAAGATAGGACCGGCCATATTCCAGTAAAGACGGAACATAAAGATATTGAACACAGATTATTGCTGAGATTTATTCATAGTCATGAAAATTCTAGTAGCACCGAGAATAGACTTCTCGTAACAGAGGATTATTAGTGGGTACTGTATCTAAGGGCTAATGGCACGAATGTGTCGTCACAATTAGGGAGACCCCTAATGAGCGTCACGTCTCATATTTTAAATTATAATTTTACAATTATTATAATAAACTAGTTTTTTTAAACCCAGTTTTACATCCATTGTTGACATTTGGGGAACTGTGGTTGAGTTCATTTATGAAATGAAAATTTACAGGAGGAGTAGCCCGTATTTGACTTGTAAATGAGTCGTCTAATTGTAAATGCGGTCAGGTCCAAAATAACAAAAATCAATTACGCCTTATGTATATATACAAGGTATATATATATATATTTTAAATAATAATAATAATCATAATAATAATAATTTTTATTGTTCAAAGGGATCTATACAATTGAGTCAGTGACCATTACTTTTACAATATTGACATTAACATTTCCAAAATTATATATTGGCCAGCTGGACAAAAATGACATACATAATTACAGGAACCTTTAACAAACTAAATAAATAACATAAATAAATAAAGTATAAATAAAATAAGTACTATACTATGGAAGTTAATAATGAGTTATAATAAATTAATAGTAACATACTATGGAAGTTAAATACATTATTCATTAACAATGAATGATCTTAGTTTCAGAGCGCTGATTATATAATGAAAAATGTTTGAGATATCATTCTTATTATGGGCCAGAAGTAATGTGTGAAAGCTGGATCGGTCTATACTGACACTCTGAGGCAGGAAGTGGCTTCTGATAGGGGAGTAGATCGGACAGGATATTAACAGGTGGTATAAGTCTTCCAATTCGTTTTTGTTGCAGATCGTACAAAGTTCTAGGGGATTAAGGGTGTATACATTATTTTTGTAACTGATTTTTAGATAGTACTTGCCAGATAGACGGAGTTGAGCCAGTGCTTTGAGGAGGTATATGTATATATATTCAAGGTGGACCATTTTCAATCATATGGTTCACGATACAAACATGAAACCAACATCATTTTTCAACCCCCCCCCCCCCCCCCCCCCCCGATCTAATATATATAATTTTTTTTTAAATTCTTATATATGTATTGTCAACTTTATTGGCCATATTTACATTTGGTAAAAATGAAATCATATGTAAACTTGATAACACTGATAAATAATAAATAAAATAATATGATCAAGGATAACGAAACATAAGAAAATCCACAAGAAAAGATAAAAATAACTCATTTGACAAAGAAGAAGAAACCTAATATGAAGGTAAAAAAAAAGTTCCCTGCGAATTAATCAATTAAATTGTCGTTCTTCCTCTTAAACCAATCTACCGTTCGGGCTAATATTCAATAGTTGGCATACGTAGGGGCCTAAATCCTCGGACTAAATTTTGTGTCGATACATTCATTACATCGGCAGTTATTGGGGTTCTTGAATTCAGGCCCATCTGATCCCCCCGTTACCTTCTGCCGATTTCGCTGAAAATTAATATGTGTCGTCCTTATAGACCGTTGATTAGAGATTTTGAAACCTCTCCCTCAATCCCCCCTTCCCTCCGGCGAATTTGGCTAAAATCGATAGGTGTTGCCCTTATGTGGTTCCGGTCACAAATATAAAAACTCTTGTTGATACATTCATTCTATCGGGTTTATTAGAGTTTTTGTCTTAAGCTCCCTTCCTAATCCTTCTTTCTTTTCTTCAGTCGATTTGGCTGAAAATCAATAGATGTTGTCGTTAAAGAGTTTTTGATTCACATATAAAATTTCGTATTGATACATCCATTGTATCGGGAGTTATCGAGTTCACAGAGTTTTTTTTTATATTTGGAATCTAGAGGTCGGAAAACATAAAATTCCGTTGAAAACTCCACATCGAATTTTTGACAGATTACATAACTTCCCCTATACTTCGTAAAGCTGGGAAAGTAATAGTCTTGGGGATGGTTCATTTAATGTTGGCTTCGTAGTGAGGAACTCCTTGAGTTCTATTTCTCTCTGTTCTAGTTATTAGCTGAAGGAGCCCGGGGACCCTTGAGGGCCCTCGGTATCTTTCTTTAGCCTCTTCTCCTATCTAAACTTCTTTGTGTCTCGCCTCCTTCCAGAGATAACTGCTCTGAAGTGCGACTTTCCCCTCCCGTAAGGATAACTAAAGATAATTTCGAACAGAATTATTTATGTTTGTGAATCATTTCATATAGTGATGTGTTCCATTTTGTAACTTTAATAATCGAATCTACCATCTTACCTTTCTTAATCAAAAAATAATTTCGGGAACATAAATAATAGCATGACAATAAAATAAAATTCCTACTGTGCTCCTGATTCCATTATCTATATATAAAATTGTATAGTTGTCCGGGTTTGAACCTCGAGGTCATATCGCCTACTACCAGAGATCTCTTTCGTCGCTTTGCTGGACATGAGCTCGAATCTACTATGGGAATCTTAAATTTTGGCTATCCTAAATCAGTCTTCATCGAGTACCTGAAATCATTAGAACATAGTGTATAGAATGGACCAGGTCCCGTTTTTCAAGTACTCAACGATCCGTTCGGCCAACATTCTAAGTGGGACGCCAAAAGACCAGCTTTTCAAAGGAGAGCGTTGTCCTTTCAAATGAAATGATTTAGGGTAGGCAAAATTTAGGACCCCGAAACTAAAGTCAGGCTCCACCAGTCGAAAGAGCGCTCTGGTAGTAGGCGAAATGACCTTGTAGTTAAAGCCCGGGCATGAATCATAATAACTAACTAGTAGACTCAAATGTAGGACTTCACACACGAAAAGATATCAAGACTTCAAAATAAAATCCTCTGAACAATCATACATACTAAGTTGCAATTTTGAAGATACCATTCTTACACGAAGTTAGACAACAATTATACACAAATTTGCACAAGTTGAGGACACATCCAAACACACTGGTGGAAGCCATGACTTGCCGGGCGGGCTTCCTCGACGATTGAATCGTCGTTGGCCTCGTGACCTCCTGCCTGAAGAGGCGGTGGTGCTGACCAGCCGCTTCATCAAGCCATGTTTATTTTAACCCAGCTCATATTTCTTTGTTACGAATATTCATAGTTTGAAATTGTTACATAATAAATACGAAAAAAAAAAATTAGGTAGCCTGTGATATTTCTTAATAATTTTTTCTAAATATTTTTTTAACTTTAATACATTGTTTTATTTTAACTTGATGGACGTCTCACTTTATTCTACGCAATATCCTAGAATCTTTTCAAATGAGAAGGACTTTATATAAATAAATTGCTTTGGTTGAAAAGAAAAGAAAGAGAAGAAAATGAGAAAAAATACTAGCTCCAAAGTGGTTTCGGCAATGGATGACAACAGTTTTTTCTTTTTTTTTTTTTTCTTAACCCAATAGGGAAATGCGTTTTGTGCATTAATTTCTTGTTTCTGTACAACGACATAACAACTGAAGATGCCCTTTGCATTCTTCATTTTATTTCCTCAGCTATACAAAGTGTTTCATGTTATCTAGCCCCCTGACTCAAAAAATGAAAAAAAAAAATTCGTTTTGGGAAGTACACTGCAAGTGACTCACACCTCGATGTTCACATGTCGATACATTCATTACATCGGCAGTTATTGGAATTATTGAGTTAAGCCCCCCTCTCTGATCCTTACCTTCCCTTTGGCCGATACTGCTGAAAATATATGTATCGTTCTTATGGGATCCTGGATGCACATAAAATTTCTTGTCTATACATTCATTCCATCGGGAGTTATCGTGTTCTCAGGGAGACAAGAAAAAAAAGGCTTCGGATAAACTGGAATTCGGATAATCGGGATTCTACAGTATTGAAGCTTGTATTCCTGAGAATTGAGCGGAAGATGAGAGGAGTTTTGACGGAAATGAAGGGAGGTAATTGCGGGAGGACAGGTAGTAAGATGAAGAGGCCCTGACATTACTGCCGATGTTCTGACTATTCTGAGGATGAAAGGGACCAAAACAGGGGATTGGCAGAATTAGCCTGGAAGAGATTCAGGAATGGTAAGTCTCTTATCTCTACTTAGAGGTTATTAATAATATTTATTTCGATAAAACCATAAAATGGTAATAGGATACATCATAAAAATGTATACATTAAGATAGCTTATAAATTAGATATAATAAACTGTATGTAATGTGGCCATAACAGGATATTTATTTTCTTATATCAACCACATTTGTATCGTCGTCAGTGACTGAGTCGAAAGTATCTTAACAATGTTGAGGGTACTGTCGTGTATGAGAACAGCCCTGTTATAGGTCACAAAGGTCTGTCGGACTGTCTCTACGGCAGCGCTGCAGGTACTTGCGCGAGGCCCGCCTATTGACTTAATCTTGGATGGCGCCGTCGCCTCGTACTATTGCAGACGCAATCTGCCACTTAGAGCAGACACCGATGAGCCCTTGCGACTAGCCCTGGAGGAGGAACTACACGGACAAGGCGTTGCAAGGACATAGTCCAAAAGGATAGTAGAGATATGGCAGCAGCGATGGTCACGATCCTTAGATGGCCGAACAACCTGCGCTTAGTTTCCAAACATCCGGGTCTGTTTTGGTAAAGCCGGACCATTGGACGTCCCAGATACTATCGGGTCATGCGGATTTCAACTCCAAGCTCTTCTTTTTTAAGAAGAAGGACAGCCCGAACTGCTCGTGCGGCGGAATTGAGACTGCAGAACATTGAGACTGTCCGCTGTACGCAGGATGGCCTAGGATGGAGTTGATGCGCCAGACAGGATCGTACCTGAGACTGAACCCTCGGAAGCTGATGAGTGAGGCTGATTACCCAGAGTTCAGTCGAATCGTCGCCTCCTGGCGGAGGATAAAGAAGGCAGTATAACCTTGCTCCTGGGATGACGGCTGATGATGCTCCAACACTGCCCACCTGCGACCATCCCCTGCGCAACGCAGCCATAAAACATAGATGTCAGACACTTGTTAAAGACCCCTACCCTAGGTGAATAAACCTAGTTAGGCAACATTTAGGACTCTCATAATAGAATCGGGCTCATGCCCAGCAGAGTGTCGAAAGAGCCCTCTGGTAGTAGGCAGAATAACCACGTAGTTTAATGATACTTACAATTTTTTGCAGAGATATTGTGAAACAATAAAAAAATAAATAAAAACGTTAGTTTCTGAAACTATTTATTTCCTTCTTCAGGGCCTTTTAATGACTTGAGTGGATGTGAGTGATGAAGGGGTTGTGAGTTTGTGTGTCATCCACTCAAGTCATTATGAGGCCCTGAAGAAGGAAATAAACGGTTTCTGAAACGCCCAATACTGAGTCTTCTTCTTCACACGACAGAAACTCGACTTCCCTCATAATGAACGTCTATGTAAGGATGGTGGCCCTATACGAGCTAGCTCTATTTTCAGAAAGCCCCTCTCTTTTTAATGTTCATTCTCCATGCTTTTATGTTGAGGAATTCTTGCTTTTTGAAAATTAGTTACTATTGTCAAATAAAAAACAAAACTTACATACCTGCATATGCTCTGACGTCATAACTGGTACCGATGGGTGCTCCCGAGTACTCCTTGGCTGGGACCAACTGTACACTGGGCGGAGCTAGATGTGTGACTTCCATCGTGAAGGGGTGTGCATTCGGTCCCAATCGCTTGATCAGAGCATCCTAAACAGACGAAAATGTTTAGTACATAGTAGTTCAGTTATCGTGACATGGCCGGGTCCTCGAGGTCATACCGCTTACTACCAGTGTCTTTCGTCGCTTTCGTGGAGATGAGCTCGATTCTACTATGGTAATACTAAATTTTGGATATCCTAAATCTTTATTCACTTAGGGTGGAGTCTTTAACGAGTTCCTGACATTCATTAGTACCTACATAGTGTGTACAATAAATACAGAGGGCTTATGGGTGTTGCCAGGTCCCGTTTTTCAAGCACTCTACGACCCGTCTGGCCAACACCCTAAGTGGAACACCAAAAGACCCGCTTTTCAACCAAGGTCGTTGTCCTTCCAAATGAAATGATTTTTTTTTTTTTTTTTTTAAATATTTTACTTCCCCAGCTACACGAAGTATACGGGAAGTTATGTAATCAGTCTAAAATTCAATGCGGAGTTTTCAATGGAATTTCATATTTTCCGACGTCTAGATTCCAAATATGAAAATAAAATGTCTGTCAGTGAACACATCTTCAGATTGAAAAGATGTATCAACACGAAATTTTATATGTGAATCCAGAAACCCTTTAACAATACCATTTTTTTTTTCAGCAAATTCGACCAAAGGGGAGGGGGATGAAAAGGAGGCTTAACTCAAACCATTGAATTTCTGGCCATTACATAAATACACATCGTATAGCTAGGGAAATAAATTTTTTTTTTTTTTTTAATTAAATTCTTTATTTTGAATATTTACAATCATAAACCATAAGTAAATTTGATGAATGACATTAAACATTAAAGTATACATTGAAAAAAAAAATTAAGAAATATATACATCGAAAGCATATTTTCACCTTAATACTACAACTAGACATCTCGAAATTTAGTTTTGAGAAAAACGCAAATCTTTTCTTTTTTTTTTAATCAGCCGTTGTAGAATGATCCAAATTGAACTACTGACATTTTTACATAAGTTCTTAACATATTTTCTTAGAGTTGTCTACTTCTAGCACAACAAAGATAGCTGAAAAATACAACTAATGGTACAATTATCCATGTACATATACATGATGATTTTCGAGTTATCTAGTTGTAGTATTAAGGTGACGATATGATTATGTACAAAATAATAGGTAATAATAATGCAAATAATATAATATACACAAAACAAAGAGACAATATTAAATTAAAATAATAATAAACATAAACATAAAACAATAAATAATAAAGAAAAAAATAAAATCAACATGAAAGCCCTTCAACTCGAGACCCCTCGAAATACCCCGGTTCTCTGTCATCTCCATCCCTCCAGCGTAATGAAGGTAGGCGAGGCCGCGGGGGCTCGAATGATCCCCCCTGTCTTTTCGCCCCGCCAGTGGAGACAGGCTAAGAAGGAAAGGAGACTTGAAGTTAAGAGGATTACATGAGGGGAGAAGCTGGTCATCACCGGCACTTCCTAAATATTTTTGCTACAGTAGCAGGTCTCTCGGCCAGCGCCGCCTCAGTCTTCGGGGAGGCTTATCTGGATGGGAATGGGATGACAAGGGAATATCTGACATTTTCTATGCACAACCACAACCCTATAAGGACTACACTTATTGATTTTCAGCCAAATCGGGAAGGGCAACGTGGGCGGGATGAGAGGAGGGATCTCTACTAAACAATTATGATAACTGTTGATTTAATTAATGTATAGAAACGGGATTTAATGATTTTTAATTAAATTGGTTTCATAGGGAGAGCGAAAACTTAGTTGAGTATTTCGCACTGGGGAAGTAGGTACATTGCCGGTGATTCATCTACTACATTTTTTTTTTTTTTACTTTGAGCCCATTTTTTTTCCACTTTCTCACTGTTGATGAAAAATGACAGGTTCCTAAACGGAGTAAAATGGTTAAGGTAAAGGAAGCGAAAAATGTGTTGGTTGGCCCTAGAAGTGATATTGGCCGGGGAGACGGTAGATGTCGGGCTGAAGTGATTGGAGCTAGTATACGAGTATGGTTGGGTGAGCTGGGCCCGACCCGTGTTCCCTTTTAGCTGGACTAACTTCATATAAACACTTCCAACCTTTAGACAACTTGGTCTACCACCAGGAGCGCTTCAAACGACCTCTTCTTATAAGTTTCATAGGTTACTTTAATATAGAAAGAAAAGATGTCTTACCACTGTTTTTTTTTACCAGCAACGGTATTCAGCGCAACAGCGTCATCATCAGTGGGTATATCCCACCTACACAGCGTACCGGTTAAAGGCAGGGGCATAGCCAGGAGGGGGGGGGGGGGGGGACGTGCAAAAAACCAAGATAAAAATTAAATAGACTAAAAAAATAGTTTTTACATATTAAAAATGGATTGCTTGCAAGTTACCAATAGGATCTTCAAATCAGCAATCAGCTGTTACATAAATGTACATGTACAAAACAAGTCATATTACATTTATTTAAATATATATATGAATTCGATCATTTCATTTCCTCGCTCAAAATCTTCGTTTATGTTATACTTTATATTCTTAAAACTGATTTTACATTCGCAGTAAAAATGCAAAGCGCAGCCGCAGCAAATGCACGATATTGGATGTGAGTCATTTAATTCTAAAAGCACAGAAACCACAGCGTGCATTTGCTGCTGCTGCGCTTTGCATTTTTTTCTACTCATGTAAAGTCAACTTAAGTATTACGGTGAGTGGTTACCTCAGGGGGAGCTTTTAGAGGTCCGAGTCTCCCAAATTAATAACTAAAAGTCTGCAACGCTAACCCCGGGAGTCTATACCCCCACCCTCGTAGCCTAACTTTGGCCCCCCCTGCTCAAAATCCTGGCTACGCCCCTGGTTAAAGGACAAGTTTATAGTTATGAAAATGTCCGAATATGTAAATAACTTTAGGAGACCGTAAGGCCATTGAAGTGTTGTTTTGTTAACCACCTTTTACTGTATATTTATCAACTAGCAGTAATACCCGGCGTTGCCCGGGGAACTTTGACTTTTCTCCCAATATCTCCTATAAGGCTATTCAGTTCCTCGACAGTACATTCATGATGTTATAATTTTTAATTATTCATACGGAATTCAACTGTAGTAAAGCTAGTAATTTTTAAGGACCCCTGGGCACCACAGCTAGTATGCGCCTTTCAACTGCGGAAACGACAGCTAGTGAATACTTAGCATCGCTGGACGTCCTAGTCAGTGCGTACTTAAGAACGTTTTGACCACAGCTAGTATGTGCCTTGCGACGGCGGACCCCACAGCTAGTACGTAGTTAGGAACGCTGGGCACCACAGCTAGTATGTGTTTTGCAACGGCGGACCCCACAGCTAGTACGTAGTTAGAAACGCTGAGCATCACAGCTAGTATGTGTTCTGCAACGGCGGACCCCAGCGCTAGTACCTAGTGAGAAACGCTGGGCATCATAGCTAGTATGTGTTTTGCAACGGCGGACCCCACAGCTAGTACTTAGTTAGAAACGCTCAGCATCACAGCTAGTATGT
Source organism: Aradus depressus (assembly GCA_963662175.1). Classification (NCBI taxonomy): domain Eukaryota; kingdom Metazoa; phylum Arthropoda; class Insecta; order Hemiptera; family Aradidae; genus Aradus; species Aradus depressus. The sequence goes on from OY759214.1 coordinate 41,636,987, forward strand.
GTTCTGCAACAACGGACCCCACAGCTAGTACGATATTAGGAACCCTGGGCATCACAGCTAGTATGCTTTTGCAACGACGGACCCCACAGCTAGTACGTTTTTAGGAACGCTGGGCCCTACAGGTAGTAGGTGCCTTGCAACTGCGGACCCCACAGATAGTATGTAGTTAGAACCACAGGGCATCACAGCTAGTATGAGTTTTGCAACGGCGGACCCCACAGCTAGTACCTACATAGTTAAATACGCTGGGCCACACTGCTAGCGCCTTGCAACAGCAGACCCCACAGCTAGTACGTAATTAGGAACGCTGGGCATCACAGCTAGTAAAAGTCTTGTAGGTGCCTTGCAACAGCGAACCCCACAGCCAGTACATAGTTAGGAACGCTGGGGCTGAGCACTACAGCTAGTAAGTGCCTTGCAACAGCGGACCCCACAGCTAGTACGATATTAGGAACGCTGGACATCACAGCTAGTAAATGTCTTGCAACAGTGAACCCCACAGCGAATACATAGTTACTACTACTACATGTGAAATTCATGACAATTCGATTCATGACAATACGATCAACCGTTAATGAGCTAGCTCTATATTTATACTTAGTCCCCCCCCACCTCAACCCCGCCACCCGTTCAAAACTTCGGGACGCCACACACCTTATTTTTCTATTTGGTCTTCAGGAATACTCCATGTGAAATTTCGTGACAATCCGACCAACCGTTAAAGAGTTAGCTCTATATTTATACTTAAGCCCCCCCCACAACCCCCCCTCCCGTTCAAAACTTTGGGACGCCACACACCTTTTTTCCTATTTGGCTTTTAAAAATACTACATGTGAAATTTCATGACGATTCGCCCATTAGTTAATGAGTTAGCTCTATATTTATACTTAGGCCCCCCCGCCACTACCCCCCTCCTGTAAAAAAGTTTGAGCCGTCACACCGCCTATTTTTTTATTTGTTCTTCAGGAATACTACATGTGAAACTTCGTGACAATCCGACCAACTCTTAAAGAGTTAGCTCTATATTTATACTTAGGCCCCCCCACTACCCCCCCTCCCGTAAAAAATTTTGGGACGCGACACACCTTTTTTTCCTATTTGGCTTTTAAAAATACTACATGTGACATTTCATGACGATTCGCCCATTAGTTAATGAGTTAGCTCTATATTTATACTTAGGCCCCCCTTACAACCCCCCCTCCCGATCAAAACTTTGGAACGCCACACACCTTATTTTTCTATTTGGTCTTCAGGAATACTCCATGTGAAATTTCGTGACAATCCGACCAACCGTTAAAGAGTTAGCTCTATATTTATACTTAGGCCCCCCCACAACCCCCCCTCCCGTTCAAAACTTTGGGACGCCACACACCTTTTTTCCTATTTGGCTTTTAAAAATACTACATGTGAAATTTCATGACGATTCGCCCATTAGTTATTGAGTTAGCTCTATATATATTTATACTTAGGCCCCCCCACAACCCCCCCTCCCGTTCAAAACTTTGGGACGCCACACACCTTTTTTCCTATTTGGCTTTTAAAAATACTACATGTGAAATTTCATGACGATTCGCCCATTAGTTAATGAGTTAGCTCTATATTTATACTTAGGCCCCCCCGCCACTACCCCCCCTCCCGTAAAAAAGTTTGAGCCGTCACACCGCCTATTTTTTTATTTGGTCTTCAGGAATACTACATGTGAAACTTCGTGACAATCCGACCAACTGTTAAAGAGTTAGCTCTATATTTATACTTAGGCCCCCCCACTACCCCCCCCTCCCGTAAAAAATTTTGGGACGCGACACACCTTTTTTTCCTATTTGGCTTTTTAAAATACTACATGTGAAATTTCATGACGATTCGCCCATTAGTTAATGAGTTAGCTCTATATTTATACTTAGGCCCCCCCACTACCCCCCCTCCCGTAAAAAATTTGAGCCTTCACACCGCCTATCTTTTTATTTGGTCTTCAGGAATACTACATGTGAAACTTCGTGACAATCCGACCAACTGTTAAAGAGTTAGCTCTATATTTATACTTAGGCCCCCCCTCAACCCCCCCTCCCGTTCAAAACTTTGGAACGCCACACACCTTTTTTTCCTATTTGGCTTTTAAAAATACTACATGTGAAATTTCATGACGATTCACCCATTAGTTAATGAGTTAGCTCTATATTTATACTTAAGCTCCCCCACAACCCCCCCTCCCGTTCAAAACTTTGAGACGCCACACACCTTTTTTTCCTGTTTGGCTTTTAAAAAGACTACGTGTGAAATTTCATGACAATTTGATCATTAGTTAATGAGTTAGCACTATTTATATACTTAGGCCCTCCTTACAACCCCCCCTCCCGATCAAAATTTTGGGACGCCACACACCTTATTTTTCTACTTGGCCTTCAGGAATACTACATGTGAAACTTCGTGACAATCCGACCAACTGTTAAAGAGTTAGCTCTATATTTATACTTAGGCCCCCCCACTACCCCCCCCTCCCGTAAAAAATTTTGGGACGCGACACACCTTTTTTTCCTATTTGGCTTTTTAAAATACTACATGTGAAATTTCATGACGATTCGCCCATTAGTTAATGAGTTAGCTCTATATTTATACTTAGGCCCCCCCACTACCCCCCCTCCCGTAAAAAATTTGAGCCTTCACACCGCCTATCTTTTTATTTGGTCTTCAGGAATACTACATGTGAAACTTCGTGACAATCCGACCAACTGTTAAAGAGTTAGCTCTATATTTATACTTAGGCCCCCCCTCAACCCCCCCTCCCGTTCAAAACTTTGGAACGCCACACACCTTTTTTTCCTATTTGGCTTTTAAAAATACTACATGTGAAATTTCATGACGATTCACCCATTAGTTAATGAGTTAGCTCTATATTTATACTTAAGCTCCCCCACAACCCCCCCTCCCGTTCAAAACTTTGAGACGCCACACACCTTTTTTTCCTGTTTGGCTTTTAAAAAGACTACGTGTGAAATTTCATGACAATTTGATCATTAGTTAATGAGTTAGCACTATTTATATACTTAGGCCCTCCTTACAACCCCCCCTCCCGATCAAAATTTTGGGACGCCACACACCTTATTTTTCTACTTGGCCTTCAGGAATACTCCATGTGAAATTTCGTGACAATCCGACCAACCGTTAAAGAATTAGCTCTATATTTACACTTAGGCCCCCCTTACAACCCCCCCTCCCGATCAAAATTTTGGGACGCCACATAGCCTATTATTCAATCGGGCTCAAAAGAATGCTTCATGGGCAGTTTCATAAAAATCCGTACAGCGGTTTGGGCGTGATGCTGGAACAAACATACATACATACAAACAAACAAACAAACAAACCCCGTTTCAGCTTTATTAATATAGACTAGCAGTAATACCCGGCGTTGCCCGGGGAACTTTGACTTTTCTACTTATATCTCCTAAAAGTCTTTTAAATTCTTCAACAGTACATTCATGATGTTATAATTTTCAATTATTCATACGGAATAAGGCTTATAGTCCTTCAACGTCAAACACCCCAGCTAGTAAGTTTTTAGGACCCCTGGGCATCACAGCTAGTATGCGTCTTTCAACGGCGGAAACCACAGATAGTGAATACTTAGCATCGCTGGAAATCCTAGCCAGTGCGTACTTAAGAACGCTATTGACCGCAGCTAGTAAATGCCTTGCAACAGCGGACCCCACAGCGAATACATAGTTACTACTACTACATGTAAATTCATGCCAATCCGCTTACCCTTTAACAGTACATTCATGATGTTATAATTTTCAATTATTCATACGGAATAAGGCTTATAGTCCTTCAACTATAGCAACGCTAGTAAGTTTTTAGGACCCCTGGGCACCACAGCTAGTATGCGCCTTTCAACGGCGGAAACCACAGCTAGTGAATACTTAGCATCGCTGGACATCCTAGCCAGGGCGTACTTAAGAACGCTTGTGACCACAGCAAGTATGTGCCTTGCAACGCTAAGCACCACAGCTAGTACGTAGTTGGGAATGCTGGGCATCATAGCTAGTATGTGCCTTGCGACGGCGGACCCAACAGCTAGTACGTAGTTAGGAACGCTGGTCACCACAGCTATTAAGTGCCTTGCAACAGCGGACCCCACAGCTAGTACGAAGTTAGGAACGCTGGGCATCACAGCTAGTAAGTGTCTTGCAACAGCGGACCCCACAGCTAGTACGTAGTTAGAACCACTGGGCATCACAGCTAGTATGTGTTTTGCAACGGCGGACCCCACAGCTAGTACGTAGTTAGAAACGCTGAGCATCACAGCTAGTATGCTTTTGCAGCGACGGACCCCACAGCTAGTACGCTTTTAGGAACGCTGGGCCCTACAGGTAGTAGGTGCCTTGCAACTGCGGACCCCACAGATAGTATGTAGTTAGAACCACAGGGCATCATAGCTAGTATGAGTTTTGCAACGGCGGACCCCACAGCTAGTACCTACGTAGTTAAATACGCTGGGCCACACTGCTGGCGCCTTGCAACAGCAGACCCCACAGCTAGTACGTAATTATGAACGCTGGGCATCACAGCTAGTAAATGTCTTGTAGGTGCCTTGCAACAGCGAACCCCACAGCCAGTACATAGTTAGGAACGCTGGGGCTGAGCACTACAGCTAGTAAGTGCCTTGCAACAGCGGACCCCACAGCTAGTACGATATTAGGAACGCTGGGCATCACAGCTAGTAAATGTCTTGCAACAGTGAACCCCACAGCGAATACATAGTTACTACTACTACATGTGAAATTCATGACAATCCGATTACCCTTCAATGATTCAGCATTATTTTTATGCTTAGCCCCCCCTCCCAAATTTTTAAAATGTCACATAGTGTATTTTTTTATTTGACCATCAAGAATACTACATGTGAAATTTCGTGACAATCCAATCATCCGTTAATGACCTATCACTATCTTCAAATTTAGGCCTACCCCCATAATCCCCCTCCCGTTCACAATTTTTTGACGTCACACACCCTATTTTTCTATTTGGCCTTTATGAATACTTCATGTGAAATTTCGTGACAATCCGATCATCCGTTAATGACTTATCACTATACTTATACTTAGGCCCCCATCAACCCACCCTCCCGTTCAAAGTTTGTGACATATACACCCTATATTTCTATTTGGCTTTTAAGAATACTACATGTGAAATTCCATGACAATACGACCAACCGTTATTGAGCTAGCACCATATTTATACTTAGGCCCCCCCGCCACTACCCTCCCTCCCGTACAAAATTTTGAGCCGTTACACCGCCTATTTTTTTATTTGGTCTTCAGGAATACTACATGTGAAACTTTGTGACAATTCGACCAACCGTTAATGAGCTAGCTCTATATTTATACTTAGGCCCCCCCACAACCCCCCCTCCTGTTCAAAACATTGGTACGCCACACACCTTATTTTTCTATTTGGCCTTCAGGAACACTCCATGTGAAATTTCGTGACAATCCGACCAACCGTTAAAGAATTAGCTCTATATTTATACTTAGGCCCCCCCACAACCCCCCCTCCCGTTCAAAACTTTGGGACGCCACACACCTTTTTTTCCTATTTGGCTTTTAAAAATACTACATGTGAAATTTCATGACGATTCGCCCATTAGTTAATGAGTAAGCTCTATATTTATACTTAGGTCCCCCCACAAACCCCCCTTCCCGTTCAAAACTTTGGGACGCCACACACCTTTTTTTTCCTGTTTGGCTTTTAAAAAGACTACGTGTGAAATTTCATGACAATTCGACCATTAGTTAATGTGTTAGCACTATTTATATACTTAGGCCCTCCTTACAACCCCCCCTCCCGATCAAAACTTTGGGACGCCACACACCTCTTTTTCCTATTTGGCTTTTGAAAATACTACATGTGCAATTTCATGACGATTCGCCCATTAGTTAATGAGCTAACTCTATATGTATATTTAGCCCCCCCCCCACAACCCTCCTTCCTGTTCAAAACTTTGGGACGCCACACACCTTTTTTTCCTGTTTGGCTTTTAAAAAGACTACGTGTGAAATTTCATGACAATTCGCCCATTAGTTAATGAGTTAGCACTATTTTTATACTTAGGCCCCCCCACAACCCCCCCTCCCGATCAAAATTTTGGGACGCCACATAGCCTATTATTCAATCGGGCTCAAAAGAATGCTACATGGGCAGTTTCATAAAAATCCGTCCAGCGGTTTGGGCGTGATGCTGGAACAAACATACATACAAACAAACAAACAAACCCCGTTTCAGCTTTATTAATATAGACTAGCAGTAATACCCGGCGTTGCCCGGGGAACTTTGACTTTTCTCCCAATATCTCCTATAAGGCTATTCAGTTCCTCGACAGTACATTCATGATGTTATAATTTTCAATTATTCATACGGAATAAGGCTTATAGTCCTTCAACGTCAAACACCCCAGCTGGTAAGTTTTTAACCCCTGGCAATCACAGCTAGTATGCGTCTTTCAACGGCGGAAACCACAGATAGTGAATACTTAGCATCACTGGACATCCTAGCCAGTGCGTACTTAAGAACGCTATTGACCGCAGCTAGTAAGTGCCTTGCAACAGCGGACCCCACAGATAGTACGATATTAGGAACGTTGGGCATCACACCTAGTAAATGCCTTGCAACAGCGGACCCCACAGCGAATACATAGTTACTACTACTACATGTGAAATTCATGCCAATCCGCTTACCCTTTAACAGTACATTCATGATGTTATAATTTTCAATTATTCATACGGAATAAGGCTTATAGTCCTTCAACTATAGTAACGCTAGTAAGTTTTTAGGACCCCTGGGCACCACAGCTAGTATGCGCCTTTCAACGGCGGAAACCACAGCTAGTGAATACTTAGCTTTGCTGGACGTCCTAGCCAGTGCGAACTTAAGAACGTTTGTGACCACAGCTAATATATGCCTTGCAGCTAGTACGTAGTTAGGAACGCTGGGCACCACAGCTAGTACGTAGTTAGGAACGCTGGGCACCAGAGGTAGTATATGCCTTGCAACGGCGGACCCCATAGCTAGTACGTAGTTAGAACGCTGGTCACCGCAGCTAGTATGTGCCTCGCAAGAGCGGACCCCGCAGCTAGTACGAAGTTAGGAACGCTGGGCATCACAGCTAGTATGTGTTTTGCAACGGCGGACCCCACAGCTAGTACGTAGTTAGAAACGCTGAGCATCACAGCTAGTATGTGTTCTGCAACGGCGGACCCCACAGCTAGTACGTAGTTAGAAACGCTGAGCATCACAGCTAGTATGTGTTCTGCAACGGCGGACCCCTCATCTAGTACCTAGTTAGGAACGCTGGGCATCACAGCTAGTATGTGTTTTGCAACGGCGGACCCCACAGCTAGTACGTAGTTAGAAACGCTGAGCATCACAGCTAGTATGTGTTCTGCAACGGCGGACCCCACAGCTAGTACGTAGTTAGAAACGCTGAGCATCACATCTAGTATGTGTTCTGCAACGGCGGACCCCACATCTAGTACCTAGTTAGGAACGCTGGGCATCACAGCTAGTATGTGTTTTGCAACGGCGGACCCCACAGCTAGTACGTAGTTAGAAACGCTGAGCATCACAGCTAGTATGTGTTCTGCAACGGCGGACCCCACAGCTAGTACGTAGTTAGAAACGCTGAGCATCACAGCTAGTATGTGTTCTGCAACGGCGGACCCCACATCTAGTACCTAGTTAGGAACGCTGAGCATCACAGCTAGTATGTGTTCTGCAACGGCGGACCCAACAGCTAGTACGTAGTTAGAAACGCTGAGCATCACAGCTAGTATGTGTTCTGCAACGGCGGACCCCACATCTAGTACCTAGTTAGGAACGCTGGGCATCACAGCTTGTATGTGTTTTGCAACGGCGGACCCCACAGCTAGTACGTAGTTAGAAACGCTGAGCATCACAGCTAGTATGTGTTCTGCAACGGCGGACCCCACATCTAGTACCTAGTTAGGAACGCTGGGCATCACAGCTAGTAAGTCCCTTGCAACAGCGGACCCCACAGCTAGTACGTAGTTAGAACCACTGGGCATCACAGCTAGTATGTGTTTTGCAACGGCGGACCCCACAGCTAGTACGTAGTTAGAAACTCTGAGCATCACAGCTAGTATGTGTTCTGCAACGGCGGACCCCACATCTAGTACCTAGTTAGAAACGCTGGGCATCACAGCTAGTATGCTTTTGCAACGGCGGACCCCACAGCTAGTACGTAGTTAGAAACGCTGAGCATCACAGCTAGTATGTGTTCTGCAACGGCGGACCCCACAGCTAGTACGTAGTTAGAAACGCTGGTCACCGCAGCTAGTATGTGCCTCGCAAGAGCGGACCCCGCAGCTAGTACGAAGTTAGAAACGCTGAGCATCACAGCTAGTATGTGTTCTGCAACGGCGGACCCCACAGCTAGTACGTAGTTAGAAACGCTGAGCATCACAGATAGTATGTGTTCTGCAACGGCGGACCCCACATCTAGTACCTAGTTAGGAACGCTGGGCATCACAGCTAGTATGTGTTTTGCAACGGCGGACCCCACAGCTAGTACGTAGTTAGAAACGCTGAGCATCACAGCTAGTATGTGTTCTGCAACGGCGGACCCCACATCTAGTACCTAGTTAGGAACGCTGAGCATCACAGCTAGTATGTGTTCTGCAACGGCGGACCCCACAGCTAGTACGTAGTTAGAAACGCTGAGCATCACAGCTAGTATGTGTTCTGCAACGGCGGACCCCACATCTAGTACCTAGTTAGGAACGCTGGGCATCACAGCTAGTATGTGTTTTGCAACGGCGGACCCCACAGCTAGTACGTAGTTAGAAACGCTGAGCATCACAGCTAGTATGTGTTCTGCAACGGCGGACCCCACAGCTAGTACGTAGTTAGAAACGCTGAGCATCACAGCTAGTATGTGTTCTGCAACGGCGGACCCCACATCTAGTACCTAGTTAGGAACGCTGGGCATCACAGCTAGTATGTGTTTTACAACGGCGGACCCCACAGCTAGTACGTAGTTAGAAACGCTGAGCATCACAGCTAGTATGTGTTCTGCAACGGCGGACCCCACATCTAGTACCTAGTTAGGAACGCTGGGCATCACAGCTAGTATATGTTTTGCAACGGCGGACCCCACAGCTAGTACGTAGTTAGAAACGCTGAGCATCACAGCTAGTATGTGTTCTGCAACGGCGGACCCCACAGCTAGTACGTATTTAGAAACGCTGAGCATCACAGCTAGTATGTGTTCTGCAACGGCGGACCCCACATCTAGTACGTAGTTAGAAACGCTGAGCATCACAGCTAGTAAGTCCCTTGCAACAGCGGACCCCACAGCTAGTACGTAGTTAGAACCACTGGGCATCACAGCTAGTATGTGTTTTGCAACGGCGGACCCCACAGCTAGTACGTAGTTAGAAACGCTGAGCATCACAGCTAGTATGTGTTCTGCAACGGCGGACCCCACATCTAGTACCTAGTTAGATACGCTGGGCATCACAGCTAGTATGCTTTTGCAGCGACGGACCCCACAGCTAGTACGTTTTTAGAAACGCTGGGCCCTACAGGTAGTAGGTGTCTTGCAACTGCGGACCCCACAGATAGTATGTAGTTAGAACCACAGGGCATCACAGCTAGTATGAGTTTTGCAACGGCGGACCCCACAGCTAGTACCTACGTAGTTAAATACGCTGGGCCACACTGCTAGCGCCTTGCAACAGCAGACCCCACAGCTAGTACGTAGTTAGAAACGCTGAGCATCACAGCTAGTATGTGTTCTGCAACGGCGGACCCCACATCTAGTACCTAGTTAGGAACGCTGAGCATCACAGCTAGTATGTGTTCTGCAACGGCGGACCCAACAGCTAGTACGTAGTTAGAAACGCTGAGCATCACAGCTAGTATGTGTTCTGCAACGGCGGACCCCACATCTAGTACCTAGTAAGGAACGCTGGGCATCACAGCTTGTATGTGTTTTGCAACGGCGGACCCCACAGCTAGTACGTAGTTAGAAACGCTGAGCATCACAGCTAGTATGTGTTCTGCAACGGCGGACCCCACATCTAGTACCTAGTTAGGAACGCTGGGCATCACAGCTAGTAAGTCCCTTGCAACAGCGGACCCCACAGCTAGTACGTAGTTAGAACCACTGGGCATCACAGCTAGTATGTGTTTTGCAACGGCGGACCCCACAGCTAGTACGTAGTTAGAAACTCTGAGCATCACAGCTAGTATGTGTTCTGCAACGGCGGACCCCACATCTAGTACCTAGTTAGAAACGCTGGGCATCACAGCTAGTATGCTTTTGCAGCGACGGACCCCACAGCTAGTACGTTTTTAGGAACGCTGGGCCCTACAGGTAGTAGGTGTTTTGCAACGGCGGACCCCACAGCTAGTACGTAGTTAGAAACGCTGAGCATCACAGCTAGTATGTGTTCTGCAACGGCGGACCCCACAGCTAGTACGTAGTTAGAAACGCTGGTCACCGCAGCTAGTATGTGCCTCGCAAGAGCGGACCCCGCAGCTAGTACGAAGTTAGAAACGCTGAGCATCACAGCTAGTATGTGTTCTGCAACGGCGGACCCCACAGCTAGTACGTAGTTAGAAACGCTGAGCATCACAGATAGTATGTGTTCTGCAACGGCGGACCCCACATCTAGTACCTAGTTAGGAACGCTGGGCATCACAGCTAGTATGTGTTTTGCAACGGCGGACCCCACAGCTAGTACGTAGTTAGAAACGCTGAGCATCACAGCTAGTATGTGTTCTGCAACGGCGGACCCCACATCTAGTACCTAGTTAGGAACGCTGAGCATCACAGCTAGTATGTGTTCTGCAACGGCGGACCCCACAGCTAGTACGTAGTTAGAAACGCTGAGCATCACAGCTAGTATGTGTTCTGCAACGGCGGACCCCACATCTAGTACCTAGTTAGGAACGCTGGGCATCACAGCTAGTATGTGTTTTGCAACGGCGGACCCCACAGCTAGTACGTAGTTAGAAACGCTGAGCATCACAGCTAGTATGTGTTCTGCAACGGCGGACCCCACAGCTAGTACGTAGTTAGAAACGCTGAGCATCACAGCTAGTATGTGTTCTGCAACGGCGGACCCCACATCTAGTACCTAGTTAGGAACGCTGGGCATCACAGCTAGTATGTGTTTTACAACGGCGGACCCCACAGCTAGTACGTAGTTAGAAACGCTGAGCATCACAGCTAGTATGTGTTCTGCAACGGCGGACCCCACATCTAGTACCTAGTTAGGAACGCTGGGCATCACAGCTAGTATATGTTTTGCAACGGCGGACCCCACAGCTAGTACGTAGTTAGAAACGCTGAGCATCACAGCTAGTATGTGTTCTGCAACGGCGGACCCCACAGCTAGTACGTATTTAGAAACGCTGAGCATCACAGCTAGTATGTGTTCTGCAACGGCGGACCCCACATCTAGTACGTAGTTAGAAACGCTGAGCATCACAGCTAGTAAGTCCCTTGCAACAGCGGACCCCACAGCTAGTACGTAGTTAGAACCACTGGGCATCACAGCTAGTATGTGTTTTGCAACGGCGGACCCCACAGCTAGTACGTAGTTAGAAACGCTGAGCATCACAGCTAGTATGTGTTCTGCAACGGCGGACCCCACATCTAGTACCTAGTTAGATACGCTGGGCATCACAGCTAGTATGCTTTTGCAGCGACGGACCCCACAGCTAGTACGTTTTTAGAAACGCTGGGCCCTACAGGTAGTAGGTGTCTTGCAACTGCGGACCCCACAGATAGTATGTAGTTAGAACCACAGGGCATCACAGCTAGTATGAGTTTTGCAACGGCGGACCCCACAGCTAGTACCTACGTAGTTAAATACGCTGGGCCACACTGCTAGCGCCTTGCAACAGCAGACCCCACAGCTAGTACGTAATTAGGAACGCTGGGCATCACAGCTAGTAAAAGGCTTGTAGGTGCCTTGCAACAGCGAACCCCACAGCCAGTACATAGTTAGGAACGCTGGGGCTGAGCACTACAGCTAGTAAGTGCCTTGCAACAGCGGACCCCACAGCTAGTATGATATTAGGAACGCTGGACATCACAGCTAGTAAGTCCCTTGCAACAGCGGACCCCACAGCTAGTACGTAGTTAGAACCACTGGGCATCACAGCTAGTATGTGTTTTGCAACGGCGGACCCCACAGCTAGTACGTAGTTAGAAACGCTGAGCATCACAGCTAGTATGTGTTCTGCAACGGCGGACCCCACATCTAGTACCTAGTTAGAAACGCTGGGCATCACAGCTACTATGCTTTTGCAGCGACGGACCCCACATCTAGTACGTTTTTAGAAACGCTGGGCCCTACAGGTAGTAGGTGCCTTGCAACTGCGGACCCCACAGATAGTATGTAGTTAGAACCACAGGGCATCACAGCTAGTATGAGTTTTGCAACGGCGGACCCCACAGCTAGTACCTACGTAGTTAAATACGCTGGGCCACACTGCTAGCGCCTTGCAACAGCAGACCCCACAGCTAGTACGTAATTAGGAACGCTGGGCATCACAGCTAGTAAAAGGCTTGTAGGTGCCTTGCAACAGCGAACCCCACAGCCAGTACATAGTTAGAAACGCTGGGGCTGAGCACTACAGCTAGTAAGTGCCTTGCAACAGCGGACCCCACAGCTAGTACGATATTAGGAACGCTGGACATCACAGCTAGTAAATGACTTGCAACAGTGAACCCCACAGCGAATACATAGTTACTACTACTACATGTGAAATTCATGACAATACGATCAACAGTTAATGAGCTAACTCTATATTTATACTTAGTCCCCCCCCCCCCCTCAACCCCGCCACCCGTTGAAAACTTCGGGACGCCACACACATTATTTTTCTATTTGGCCTTCAGGAATAATATATGCGAAATTTCGTGACAATACGACCAACCGTTAATGAGCTAACTCTATATGTATATTTAGCCCCCCCCCCCCCCCCCACAACCCCCCTCCCGTTCAAAACGTTGGGACGCCACACACCTTTTTTTCCTATTTGGCTTTTAAAAATACTACATGTGAAATTTCATGACGATTCGCCCATTAGTTAATGAGTTAGCTCTATATTTATACTTAGGCCCCCCCACAACCCCCCCTCCCGTTCAAAACTTTGGGACGCCACACACCTTTTTTTCCTGTTTGGCTTTTAAAAAGACTACGTGTGAAATTTCATGATGATTCGCCCTATAGTTAATGAGTTAGCTCTATATTTATACTTAGGCCCCCCCACAACCACCCCTCCCGATCAAAATTTTGGGACGCCACATAGCCTGTTATTCAATCGGGCTCAAAAGAATGCTACATGGGAAGTTTCATAAAAAGCCGTCCAGCGGTTTGGGCGTGATGCTGGAACAAACATACAAACAAACAAACCCCGTTTCAGCTTTATTAATATAGACTAGCAGTAATACCCGGCGTTGCCCGGGGAACTTTGAATTTTCTCTCAATATCTCCTGTAAGTCTATTCAATCCTTCGACACCACATTCATGATATTATAATTTTCGATTATTCATACGGAATAAGGCTTATAGTCCTTCAACTATAGTAACGCTTTAGTAGTAAGTTTTTAAGACCCCTAGGCACCACAGCTAGTATGCGCCTTTCAACGGCGGAAACCCCAGCTAGTGAATACTTGGCATCGCTGGGCACCACAGCTAGTAAGAAGTTAGGAACGCTGACGGCGGACCCCACATCTAGTACGTAGTTAGGAACGCTGGGCACCACGGCTAGTATGTTCCTTGCAACAGCGGACCCCACAGCGAATACATAGTTACTACTACATGTGAAATTCATGACAATCCGATTACCCTTTAATCAATCAGCATTTTTTTATGCTTTGCTCCCCCCCCCCCCCCCCCTGTTAAATTTTTGAAGATGTCACATAGTGTATTTTTCTATTTGGCCATCAAGAATACTACATAAAAAATTCCATGACAATCCGATCATCCGTAAATGATCTATCACTATCTTCAAATTTACGCCTACCCCACAACCCCCCTCCCGTTCAAAACTTTGGGACGCCACACACCTTTTTTTCCTTTGTGGCTTTTAAAAATACTACATGTGAAATTTCATGACAATTCGACCATTAGTTGATGAGATAGCACTATTTATATACTTAGGCCCCCCTTACTACCCCACCTCCCGATCAAAATTTTGGGACGCGACATAGCCTATTATTCAATCGGGCTCAAAAGAATGCTACATGTGAAGTTTCATAAAAATCCGTCCAGCCGTATGGGCGTGATGCTGGAACAAACATACAAACACACAAACCCACAAACCCCGTTTCAGCTTTATTAATATAGACTTAAACGTTCCGCTCAACATAGGGTACGTGACATCACCCAACACTCCTGCCAACTTCCTACTACCATCTCCAAAGCCCACTTATATTCCACATTTCTTCCTTGATAATGTTAGTAGAAACCAAACGGTAACTTATTTTATCATACATATGGAGTCTATCGAGCTCAGGATCGCCACTTAGAAATCTAGCCAAGGCACTTAGGTCAGATATTTTATTCGGGAAGATAAAAATAAATTTGAGCATGTCGTCCTTCGGATTAGACTTTAGGCTATGATCGAGGGCCTTTTTGTATGTCTACTACTAACTAAACATAGGTAGCTAAAATTTCACTTAGGTTCAAAAAACCTTGAGCACGTCGTCCTTCGGATAGGACTTTCCCGATATATCTAAATCTGTCTATCAGTTTTAACAAATATTAAATCTATAAACCGTTAAAAAGCAGGAAGTTTGAAGAATGGTATTTAGCCCGACGTTTTTCGAAAAACATTTTTATTTCAATTTTTGTGTAGGATTCAGATATCCCGGTTGTTCATCAGTTTTAACAAATATTAAAACTAAAAACCGTTTAAAAGCGAGAAATTTGAAGAATGGAGTTTACCGAGCTCAGGATCGCCATTTCGAAATCTAGCCAAATCACTTAGGTCAGATGTTTTAATCGGGAAGATAAAAATAAATTTGAGCACGTCGTCCTTCGGTTTGGACTTTAAGCTATGATCGAGGGCCTTTTCGTATGTCGGGTACTCGATAATGAGTCGTATGTTACGTATCTAAACCTGGGTAGTTGAAATTTCATTTACGTTAAAAATAACTTGAGCACGTCGTCCTTCGGTTTGGACTCTAAGCTATGATCGAGGGCTTTTTCGTATGTCAGGTACTCGATAATGAGTCGTATGTTACGTATCTAAACCTGGGTAGCTGAAATTTCACTTAAGTTAAAAATAAATTTGAGCACGTCGTCCTTCGGATGGGACTTCCCCCATATATCTGAATCTGTATATCAGTTTTAACAAATATTAATACTAAAAACCGTTTAAAAGCGAGAAATTTGAAGAATGGAGTTTACCGAGCTCAGGATCGCCATTTAGAAATCTAGCCAAGTCACTTAGGTCAGATGTTTTAATCGGGAAGATAAAAATAACTTTGAGCACGTCGTCCTTCGGATAGGACTTTCCCGATACATCTGAATCTTTCTTTGGTTGACCATCTTCGTTTCTGGATGCTGCCTATCTACCAACATAGCTGTATTAATTTGCAACAGCGGACACCACAGCTAGTACGAAGTTAGGAACCCTGGGCACCACATCTAGTATGTGCCTTGCAACAGCGGACCCCACAGCTAGTACGAAGTTAGGAACGCTGAGCACCACATCTAGTTTGTGCCTTGCAACAGCGGACCCCACAGCTAGTATGAAGTTAGGAACGCTGAGCACCACATCTAGTTTGTGCCTTGCAACAGCGGACCCCACAGCTAGTATGAAGTTCGGAACGCTGAGCACCACATCTAGTTTGTGCCTTGCAACAGCGGACCCCACAGCTAGTATGAAGTTCGGAACGCTGAGCACCACATCTAGTATGTGCCTTGCAACAGCGGACCCCACAGCTAGTACGAAGTTAGGAACCCTGGGCACCACATCTAGTTTGTGCCTTGCAACAGCGGACCCCACAGCTAGTACGAAGTTAGGAACCCTGGGCACCACATCTAGTATGTACCTTGCAACAGCGGACCCCACAGCTAGTACGAAGTTAGGAACGCTGAGCACCACATCTAGTTTGTGCCTTGCAACAGCGGACCCCACAGCTAGTATGAAGTTCGGAACCCTGGGCACCACATCTAGTTTGTGCCTTGCAACAGCGGACCCCACAGCTAGTATGAAGTTCGGAACGCTGAGCACCACATCTAGTATGTGCCTTGCAACAGCGGACCCCACAGCTAGTACGAAGTTAGGAACCCTGGGCACCACATCTAGTTTGTGCCTTGCAACAGCGGACCCCACAGCTAGTATGAAGTTCGGAACGCTGAGCACCACATCTACTATGTGCCTTGCAACAGCGGACCCCACAGCTAGTACGAAGTTAGGAACCCTGGGCACCACATCTAGTTTGTGCCTTGCAACAGCGGACCCCACAGCTAGTACGAAGTTAGGAACCCTGGGCACCACATCTAGTATGTGCCTTGCAACAGCGGACCCCACAGCTAGTACGAAGTTAGGAACGCTGAGCACCACATCTAGTTTGTGCCTTGCAACAGCGGACCCCACAGCTAGTATGAAGTTCGGAACGCTGAGCACCACATCTAGTTTGTGCCTTGCAACAGCGGACCCCACAGCTAGTATGAAGTTCGGAACGCTGAGCACCACATCTAGTATGTGCCTTGCAACAGCGGACCCCACAGCTAGTACAAAGTTAGGAACCCTGGGCACCAAATCTAGTTTGTGCCTTGCAACAGCGGACCCCACAGCTAGTACGAAGTTCGGAACGCTGAGCACCACATCTAGTTTGTGCCTTGCAACAGCGGACCCCACAGGTAGTACGAAGTTCGGAACGCTGAGCACCACATCTAGTTTGTGCCTTGCAACAGCGGACCCCACAGCTAGTACGAAGTTCGGAACGCTGAGCACCACATCTAGTATGTGCCTTGCAACAGCGGACACCACAGCTAGTACGAAGTTAGGAACCCTGGGCACCACATCTAGTATGTGCCTTGCAACAGCGGACACCACAGCTAGTACGAAGTTAGGAACGCTGGGCAACACAGCTAGTAAGTGCCTTGCAACAGCGGACCCCACAGCTAGTATGAAGTTAGGAACGCTGAGCACCACATCTAGTATGTGCCTTGCAACAGCGGACCCCACAGCTAGTACGAAGTTAGGAACGCTGAGCACCACATCTAGTATGTGCCTTGCAACAGCGTACACCACAGCTAGTACGAAGTTAGGAACCCTGGGCACCACATCTAGTTTGTGCCTTGCAACAGCGGACCCCACAGCTAATATGAAGTTAGGAACGCTGAGCACTACATCTAGTTTGTGCCTTGCAACAGCGGACACCACAGCTAGTACGAAGTTAGGAACCCTGGGCACCACATCTAGTATGTGCCTTGCAACAGCGGACACCACAGCTAGTACGAAGTTAGGAACGCTGGGCAACACAGCTAGTAAGTGCCTTGCAACAGCGGACCCCACAGCTAGTATGAAGTTAGGAACGTTGAGCACCTCATCTAGTATGTGCCTTGCAACAGCGGACCCCACAGCTAGTACGAAGTTAGGAACGCTGAGCACCACATCTAGTTTGTGCCTTGCAACAGCGGACCCCACAGCTAGTACGAAGTTAGGAACGCTGAGCACCACATCTAGTTTGTGCCTTGCAACAGCGGACACCACAGCTTGTACGAAGTTAGGAACGCTGGGCAACACAGCTAGTAAGTGCCTTGCAACAGCGGACCCCACAGCTAGTATGAAGTTAGGAACGCTGAGCACCACATCTAGTATGTGCCTTGCAACAGCGGACCCCACAGCTAGTACGAAGTTAGGAACGCTGAGCACCACATCTAGTATGTGCATTGCAACAGCGGACACCACAGCTAGTAAGTGTTTTGTAACACCGGACCCCATAGATACTACATAGTTAGGAACGCTGGGCATCACAGCTAGTAAATGTCTTGCAACAGTGAACCCCAAAACTTTGGGACGCCACACATCTTATTTTTTTATTTGGCCTTCAGGAATACTACATGGGAAATTTCGTGACAATGCGACCACCCGTTAATGAGCTAGCTCTATATTTATACTTAGGCCCCCACACAACCCCCCCTCCCGTTCAAAACTTTGGGACGCCACACACCTTATTTTTTTATTTGGCCTTCAGGAATACTACATGGGAAATTTCGTGACAATACGATCAACCGTTAATGAGCTAGCTCTATATTTATACTTAGCCCCCCCCCCCCCCTCAACCCCCCCACCCGTTCAAAACTTTGGGACACCACACATCTTATTTTTCTATTTGGCCTTCAGGAATACTACATGGGAAATTTCGTGACAATACGATCAACCGTTAATGAGCTAGCTCTATATTTATATTTAGCCCCCCCCCTCAACCCCCCCACCCGTTCAAAACTTTGGGACGCCACACACCTTATTTTTCTATTTGGCCTTCAGGAATACTACATGGGAAATTTCGTGACAATACGATCAACCGTTAATGAGCTAGCTCTATATTTATACTTAGCCCCCCCCCTCAACCCCCCCTCCCATTTAAAATTTTGGGACGCCACACACAATATTTTTCAATTTGGCCTTTAAGAATACTACATGTGAAATTTCATGACAATCTGATCATCCGTTAAAGATCTATCACTATATTTATATTTAGGCCTACGCCCACAACCCCCCCTTCCATTTAAAATTTTGGGACGCCACACACAATATTTTTCATATTGGCCTTTAAGAATACTACATGTGAAATTTCGTGACAATCCGACCAACCGTTAATGAGGTAGGACTATTTATATACTTAGGCCCCTTTACAACCCCCCCTAGCGTTCAACATTTTGGGACGCCACATAGCCTATTATTCAATCGGGCTCAAAAGAATGCTACATGTGAAGTTTCATGAAGATCCGTCCAGCCGTTTGGGCGTGATGCTGGAACAAACATACAAACAAACCCCGTTTCAGCTTTATTTATATAGATTAGTTAATGTGTTAGCACTATTTATATACTTAGGCCCCCCTTACAACCCCCCCTCCCGATCAAAACTTTGGGACGCCACACACCTTTTTTTCCTATTTGGCTTTTAAAAATACTACATGTGAAATTTCATGATGATTCGCCCATTAGTTAATGAGTTAGCTCTATATTTATACTTAGGCCCCCCCACAACCCCCCCCTCCCGTTCAAAACTTTGGGACGCCACACACCTTTTTTTCTTGTTTGGCTTTTAAAAAGACTACCTGTAAAATTTCATGACAATTCGCCCATTAGTTTATGAGATAGCACTATTTTTATACTTAGGCCCCCCCAAAACCCCCCCTCCCGATCAAAACTTTGGGACGCCACACACCTTTTTTTCCTATTTGGCTTTTAAAAATACTACATGTGAAATTTCATGATGATTCGCCCATTAGTTAATGAGTTAGCTCTATATTTATACTTAGGCCCCCCCACAACCCCCCCCTCCCGTTCAAAACTTTGGGACGCCACACACCTTTTTTTCTTGTTTGGCTTTTAAAAAGACTACCTGTAAAATTTCATGACAATTCGCCCATTAGTTAATGAGATAGCACTATTTTTATACTTAGGCCCCCCCAAAACCCCCCCTCCCGATCAAAACTTTGGGACGCCACACACCTTTTTTTCTTGTTTGGCTTTTAAAAAGACTACCTGTAAAATTTCATGACAATTCGCCCATTAGTTAATGAGTTAGCACTATTTTTATACTTAGGCCCCCCTTACAACCCCCCCTCCCGTTCAAAATTTTGGGACGCCACATAGCCTATTATTCAATCGGGCTCATAGGGATGCTACAGGGGAAGTTTCATAAAAATCTGTCCAGCCGTTTGGGCGTGATGCTGGAACAAACATACAAACAAACAAACCCCGTTTCAGCTTTATTAATATAGATTAAGTCGAACCACTTTTGAACAGATCACCTTTCCAAATTCATTTCTTGCTAGAGAGGGTGTATGAAAGTTATTTGTTGACGTCAGTGGTTTTCTTTCTTTCATTGTAACAGCATGATTCTGAGGTTTTCATTTACCCAAGTCAAGTTATGGTCACATCACACACAGATATAATATACCTTATATGTTTTTTTTAGTATTTATTCTTTTTAATATAAAAATACCAATAATAAAATGATATTTTAAAATTTGTTGATATGCGTTATTTTTTTTTTTTTTTTTTTTTTTATTCATAAGAACCAAGCTTTCTAAACTGTTGAACTACTCAGATAGATAGTTGGGTTGCTGGAGATGGATAACAGTAGGTAACCCAAAATGTGTTACATAAAACTAAGGGAATTAAGCTTACAAAAGCTAAATGCGACGAGATTCAGTTGGGTGTCCCAAGTAGAAAGCATTTTAAATGAAATTGGGGAGGGCGAATTATTAAATATATTGGATCCGGTAATGCTAAAAAGCTCTCTGCCCAGGGTTTCGGACGTATATGTGAATCATCTGATGAATAAAGATAAATATTACCTTTTTGAATGTCGATACAACACCTTTTATCCCAATATTTACAACCCAGATCAACTCCAACCATACCTAAACCTGAATGCTCCTTTCTCACACATCAAAGCACTGGCTCATCTCCGTCTATCTGGCAAGTATTATCTTAAAAATAATGTGTACACCCTTAATCCCTAAGAACTTTGTACAATCTGCAATAAAAATGAATTGGAAGACGTATACCACCTGTTAATATCCTGTCCGATCTACTCCCCCATTAGACGCCACTTCCTGTCTCAGAATATCAGTATAGACAGAACCACCTTCATATGTTACTCCTGGCCCATAATAAGAATGATATCTCAAACATCTTCTATTATTTAATCAGCGCTTTGAAACTTAGATCATTCGTTGTTAACGAATAATGTACTTCAACTTACATATTATATTGATATTCAATACCTACATCCCCACTCCATATTCACTGTCTTTGATACATTATTATTATTAATTTGTAATTACTTATTTTATTTATTTATGTTTTTTATTTAGTTTGTTAAAGGTTCCTTTATATGTGTCATTATTATGTTAATATTGTAAAAGTAATGGTCACTGACTCAATTGTATAGAGGTGATCCCTTTAAACAATAAAAATTATTATTATTATTAACCAAGCTTTCTTGCAAGTTCACAAGAAGTCTTTGAGTGCCGAAGGTTACCGATTCCTGTTCTGTACTATGCAAACTGAAGTATATGTATAAATTTGCATAGGGAAGTTGAAAGTAAGAACATGCAAGATTGCTGCTTACTCAACCATTGAGGTCTACATTTGGTTTGTACAAATAAAGAAACTTCTCTAAAGAAACAGACATTAACTTTACGTGGTGTCGGGGTGGGACGCTGGGGGATTCCAAAATAGGTTGCAGAACAATGCCCTCCTGAACAAAAAAAAAATGTTTAATAAACAAAAATTTCAGAATTTTTATTACGTGTTCAGCCAAAGTGAAAAAACTTTCTGTTTGCCCTCCCTGGAGTAATCTCAATTTTATTATTGCTTCTTTCTTTCAATTTATTTTTATTCATTTCTTTTTTTTTTTTTTTTATTATTTGTTTTATTTTTACTTTCCCAGATATATGAAGTATAAGGCAAGTTATGTAATATTTTCATGGGAAAATGGAGAAAAAAATGTGTGTGTGTGGACACGATCGATAACTACCGTCAGAATGAATGAATCAACACGATATTTTGTATGTAAATTCAAAGTCTTATAAGGTCGATACAAATTAATTTTCTACGAAATCAGCCGGGGGGAGGGGGGGGGGGGGGGGGGGAGGGGATCATGGGGGTTCAATAAAGAAAATTCAATAACTGCCGATGTAATGAGTGTACTGCGATTTCAACATACCATTCTTACAACGAAGTCACACAACAATTATAAATAAATTTGCACAACAAAATTCACACTTCATCCGGACCACACAAGGTCGGTTCGGCGGCTTTGGCCGCGTGACCTCCTGCTTGAGGAGTTCATGAAGTGTTGGGTTTTCCTTTCTCAGATCATGATTTATTGTTACGTTTAGATAATTTCAATAAAATGAAAAAAAAAACCATAAGTATGGCATCTATGTCAAAAATTGAGTTTTTTATTTTTTACACATTAAAAAAATGAGTTTCGCCTTTTTTACCCGTCTTTGGCCCTTACAAAATTTGATTAAATCAGTTTAACCTGTCTCCAGAGAAGTGTGTAGCCCTTCAGGTGGCTGACTGAGCCTGTTCCACGTCAGATTTCATTCTGTCTGACTGGGTGGCCATTGATAACGTTAAGTTATGCTGCTCGACTTATGGCAACCTAAGCTTCCATGGAAGAGCTACTCGCTAAACTGTCGGGTAATGATAAACTGTTATGGCACTCTTCTGCGGTAGATGACCTCTTGAGTATAGCATGTGGTTTGATAAACTGTTATGGCACCCTTCTGCGGTAGATGACTTCTTGTGTATAGCATGTGGTTTGATAAACTGTTATGGCACCCTTCTGCGGTAGATGACTTCTTGTGTATAGCATGTGGTTTGATAAACTGTTATGGCACCCTTCTGCGGTAGATGACCTCTTGTGTATAGCATGTGGTTTAATAAACTGTTATGGCACTCTTCTGCGGTAGATGACCTTTTGCGTATAGCTTGTGGTTTGATAAACTGTTATGGCACCCTTCTGCGGTAGATGACCTCTTGAGTATAGCATGTGGTTTGATAAACTGTTATGGCACCCTTCTGCGGTAGATGACTTCTTGTGTATAGCTTGTGGTTTGATAAACTGTTATGGCACCCTTCTGCGGTAGATGACCTCTTGAGTATAGCATGTGGTTTGATAAACTGTTATGGCACCCTTCTGCGGTAGATGACTTCTTGTGTATAGCATGTGGTTTGATAAACTGTTATGGCACCCTTCTGCGGTAGATGACCTCTTGTGTATAGCATGTGGTTTGATAAACTGTTATAGCAGTCTTCTGCGGTAGATGACCTCTTGTGTATAGCATGTGGTTTAATAAACTGTTATGGCACTCTTCTGCGGTAGATGACCTCTTGCGTATAGCATGTGGTTTGATAAACTGTTATGGCACTCTTCTGCGGTAAATGACCTCTTGTGCATAGCATGTGGTTTGAAACAGCTTCTTCACTAGTCACTTTTCCATTATGGTTTAATACAATTGTTTTAAGCTATTAGACCAGACATTTTGTCTGAAACTTGTTGGAGACTTTTTTTTAAATCTAAAAACGCTTCCGATTTTCTGGGAGGGATCATTCGCGATTAGCAAGAGTGTACTTTCTACCTCATAGGAAGAGAAAAATGCGTGGGGAGAAAATCGTGGAGTAAGATTCCAGTAAGAGACTTATTAATGAATGAATTCTCCTTAGCCCTGTATTGTACGTAGGCCTCGAAGTAAATAGTCCAGTGCAATTAGTCATTATAAATGAAAAAAAAGAAACCCAGTTATAATGAATGGATTTGAATGATTTTTTTTTAAAATTTGTAATGCCATAAACTAAAAAGTTACCATTGAAAATTACCGCAATTACGAAAATCCATAAATTAAAAAAAAAATTTTTTTTTATAAATATCAACGAAAAATACAATTATCGGAATTTTTAAATATTTCTTTTAAGGAAATAATGATTGTTATAGTTTCGAGGTTGTTTATAAAGAATTTGTAAAAAAATGAGTTTTTAAAATTAATTTGAAGATGGCAGAAGCTCCAACAAGGGAAATAAATGAAAAAAAACCTCTATATCAATTTTTTATAGAAAATAATTTATTAACAACTTATGCTGCATAATAATTATTATAATTTTACTATATTGCAGTCATTATTGCATGAGCTATTGAGTTGCATTTCCCTTCATAAAAAATTGCATTCACAGGTTTACTTTTTTTATCAGACATAATAATTTCTGAAAGAATAAATAAAAGTCATGGCGGAATAGATGAATTGAGGGGGTTAGAAGCAAAGGGATGTGTGTGACAAAAATGTCATTTCGAGATAATTACCTTCAAAGTTATAGTAACGTCGTAAATTCATGTATTACCCAGGTATTTTCCACTAGTAACAGCATTACTGGTACTAACAATCGTTGTGATCATTAGCCAGTAGTCAGGGTAGGTGTCAAGGAAGATGTTAACACACATATCTCAATTTCAACCGAATTGTCACTTACATCCCTTTGCTTCTAACCCCCTCAATTAATATCTTCCAACATCACTTGTTGGATACTGAACATTGCGTACAACAACTGTTCGAATATGTCGTCTGATAATTTCGCCAGCGGCCTTTAAAATTTTGTATTCTTCATCTGTTTCATTCTCTTCTCTCTGATTATACAGCACGTTTGAGACCATTTCATGGTGTTTTTTTTCTGAAACCAATTATCATATTTGCGCCAAATTTACAAGGACATTTGCTGTCCCTTTGTATACTTTATATAGTAATTCAATAATTCTCGAGAGAAAAAATGAATATAGATGTAAAAGGAATATATAATATATACTAGAAGTAACGTCATTTTCATGGGAGTATCCTTAAAAAAAAAAAAAAAAAAATCATTAGCGGAAAGTTTCGAAGGGTAAACTTTTTACTTTTTAGTATAAGAAATCCAAAAAACCCGGAAACATTCAAATCCATTCATTATATCTGGGTTCCGAGGTATAAACCTAATTGCACTCGACTAAAAGGGAGTTTTATAATATTCACAATCTAAGTTAGCACATGTGACATCTTCAAATTTCAACATCATTGCGACCGTTGTTTCTATGTTAGAGCTGTCACAAAGTTTCAGTCATATACACACAGACAGACAATC
The DNA here is from genome assembly GCA_963662175.1 of Aradus depressus. Taxonomy (NCBI): domain Eukaryota; kingdom Metazoa; phylum Arthropoda; class Insecta; order Hemiptera; family Aradidae; genus Aradus; species Aradus depressus. Next base: position 41,661,890 of record OY759214.1, read on the forward strand.
TCATGAAAACGGGTTCAAGGGACCTTAAAACGAGAAAACTCGACCTCGGATTTTTGTACGATTTCAATAGTTCATTATACTACAGATATATGAACGTAGTAATTATAATTATATATACCTACTATTTTATGCATACCCTGAAAGTTTCAGTGTTTTGCGATTGTTCAAGTTCATCCCAAAAGTTGACATTAATTTCACCGGATTATGCAAAGCTTATGAGATTTCTAAATCCTTTTAAAGGAATCAATTGAGTGTACAGCACATATTTATCTTAATCGATATAATTTTTGAATAGTTTTCCGAATACTCCAGGATAATTTTTGATCGGAGGATTTGACAATATGAGATGAAGTTTAGTGTTTCATCATGCGGTAAACCCGATCAGCTCAGATATGAAAAGAAAATTATCTCCTTATATCCCAGAGGAGGGGGGGACAGGGGCCCGGCCCAAACAGAAATTATTTATCGATTTATGACGGCCTTTCCCGCCCCCCTCCCCAGGGCTATCAATACATTTTTTCTCGGTTGTAGCCTTCTTTTCTATTTTCACTTTTATATATCCTATCAGAAATAGTGATTGATATTTTATCGAGTACTTGACATTGAAAATTTATAACAAGAAATTCCGACTGTATGGATTGGAACAAACAAAAATAAAATTCGTTCGACCAACTATTTATTGTGTATTAGGTGTGATATAACTTTACTTAACCCACCCGTATATTGTGATGTCTAAAGGAATACTGACTAACAGCTCAAAGGGGAGGGGATATGCGGTTCATTCATGCACGTATATACATGTAGTTATTACTCATGCCCAGGTTTTAACTGCGTGATCATATCGCCTACTACCAGAGCGTTCTTTCGTCACTCTGGTGTACATGAGCCCGTCAATACTATGGGAGTCCTAAATTTTGCCTAGCCTAAATTTTTATTCACCTAGAGTAAGGATCTTTAATAAAGGCTCAGGACCACGGCTTAACGTCCCATCCAAAGGACGTCGTGCTTGTTTTTTTTTTTTTTGTTTTTTTCTGTCCCAGATTAAATAATAAACTAAAGGCCTCGGCCGGGTTTTGAAACCGCGGATCTTGAGTTCAGTAAGCATGCACGCATACCACTGAGCTACCGGCGCCCTAAAAAAAAAAAAAAAAAAAAAAAAAAAAAAATATATATATATATATATATATATACTAAGTATATGATATAGGTACACAATAAATAAAATATTTAATTTATTATTATTATAGATATTCATTTTTTTATAGTGAATATCATATTATTTTCGGAAGATTGTTTAAATATTTATTTGCATGTATATAGAGTGAGTGAATCAAAGTGTCTTTGAGCTATTAGCCAGTATTCGGTTACCCACCACACTGTACGAGTATATAGCATTTGGATACTCTATACCTTGGTTGTTTTCATGGCTTTACTAGTTACTTCTCTCTAATTATATTTTATAAGTATTCATAGATGTGCCACCGATGATGATAAAGTTGCATTGAAAACCGGTTCTGGTTGAAGATTTCTATGAGCAACCGGTATGTTTGGCCATGAAATTTTAAATTGTTAATTTTTGAATAGTTTTATATATGTTTCTTAAACTTCTCTGGGATGTTGAAATGTTGATTTTTTCCGGAATTTTTTTCCAGAGGTGTGAGTATACTTTTTTTTTTTTTTTTTTTTGTTGACAATATTTCGGGACATTTTTACGTCCCTTCTTATAGTGACCAGAAGAATGGACGTGAAAGTGTCCCGAAATATTGTCAAAAAGAAAAGAAAGAAGACACCTCTGGAAAAAATGCCAGAAAAAATCAACAATTGTTTTATATATTTTTAATTTTTTTGGAGAATTTTATTTCATTTATTTATTTATTTTTAAATAATTTGAAATTATGTTTTTTTTAAATTTTATACCGCGTTACCCTAGTTCTACTGTTGTAATTAAAACCCTTTGCTTCTTCCACTCGAGTGATTTTTATTCGCGCGTCTTTACTTAGGTAATACATAGTTCTAATGTTGTTGTTACATGGGATAGCTTTGTGCCCACATTGCATTAGCCGTTTTTTCGTTACAAAAACTATAGAGATAATTTCGTAATCTCCTCTTTTAGACTATGCACCTTCTTCTGTAATCTAATCTAATGGAGATTATCTTCTCTAGAGGTAGAACTCGTGAAGTTGAAAAGCCAACCAATCGGGAAAGGGAAGGTATAATTGAAGGGACTACCCCTAATTTCTTAGGGAGTGAAAAGGGCACGGAGAGTGAATTTTCATTGTGTTGGAACTACACTATTGATCCTGTAGACGGCGTAACTTGGAAAATTCTTCCTCTGATAGTTCTCTTAGGGTGTTGTTAAAAGATTTTCATCTTCAATGACCTTGCTATTTCATCTCTTGTTGATAACAATTTATTATTATAGACTTTTAACGTTCCCTAGAACAACGTCGTTTTCCCACTGTTTTATTTGCGACCAGGACTGGTTTTCAACATAACAACCTCATGATCAGTGGCTCCCACCCGTATAATGTAAAGACTAAAGGAATAGTTTTTTTAATAATACTCCTAGAAGGATTATTATTATATATATATATATTATTATATGCCAACACATTCATTATAGATTAGGTTAGGTTTTATGACTCATGCCTGGGCTTTAACTACGAGGTCATATCGCCTACTACCAGAGCGCTCTACTGTGGGAGTCCTAAATTTTGCCTACCCTGATTTTTTATTCACCTAGGGTAAGGGGTCTTTAACGAGTACCTGACATTGTACAGGTTCGGGACCATCGCTTAACGTCCCATCCGAAGGACGGCGTGCTTAAGTTTATTTTACCTCCCGGGTAAAATAAACTAAAGGCCTCGGTCGGGTTTAGAACCCACGATATTGAGCTCAGAATACAAGCACGCATACCACTGAGCTACCGGCGCCCTCCATTCATTATATTGAATAAATCGGCAGTTAATCGGGTTTTAGTGTCGAGACACTTCCCGCTTTCCTTTGGATGATTTAACGTAAAATTAGGTAGGAAAATAATTTCGTGAATTATCGTGTTAATAGACTTTTTTTTTTTTTGCATTTTTGTAATCAGGGAGTTGAAAAACATGAAATTCCACTGAAAACTTGACATCGAATTTCTGACAGATTAACTGGTGAAGTAAAAATAAATATACCGATTGATTTTAAATTAGAAAAAAAAACAAAAAAAACTCTAGAATACCATACTCTATACCATTATTATACCAACCACTTTTGTACAGATCACTCTACATCACCATTCTCCTCTTAAATTCCAAATTCTTTTTGACTGGCTGTACTGGGTACATGAAAGTAATGTGTTGGCATCATTCTCTTTGTTTAATTGTACAGCGTAATTCTGAGAGTGTAATGCCAGCGAGTAAAAACGTGGTGGGCATAAGAAAGCCCTTTTATAGGCACATCACGTATATATATCTTTTTTTCTCTTAATTTTAAAGCCTTTTTGATAAAAACTTATAATAATAAAAATACCATCGTCGTTATAACATTAATATTCAGTTCTGTTCCTTCTGTCAGTCTTTATTAAACATGAATCATGTATTGAATATGAATATCGTCAACATTTTGACAAAATATTTTGTTACAACCTTTAATATTAATTCTGTAATTTTTCATCCTCAAAATATGTAAATTTGTAAAAAAAAAAAAAAAAAAAACAGAATGGCTGTGTACGAGTTTATATTGCCTACTACCCTAGCGCTCTTTTGTCACTCTGGTGGACAAGAGCCCGGCTACTACTGATGGAGTCTTAAATTTTGCCTACTCAGGTTTAGTTTACCTGGGTGAAGGGCCGGCGGGGGGGGGGGGGGGGGGGGGGGGGGGTCTTTAACGAGTACCTGACATCATTTGATCTGATCCTTATTATATCAATTTTTTAGGCAAGGATTGACCAACGTTGTATTAGGGAGGGGAGATCAGGCTTGTGTTCGATAACAGCAAACTTGTAGAATTTCTGCCAAACTTTCTATTTTATTTATTTATTTTTTTACTTATTTCTGTTACACCCCTTTTTTCTAAAATTATTATTTATTTTCTTTGTCTTATAAAAGTTGGTCGCAACTGTTGCCATAACTCAACAACCAGCTACCAAGAGGACATGATGGATAATGGATGTCTTGAGTAGTGTGAGAGAAGAAGGCCACCCAGCGGTAGCTTTTCAGACCAAAATTTAAAAATATTGTGAGGTCATTGTGGAGTGTTCTGTTACTTACGTATGGTTGGCATTATGTAATGAGTCTGAGTGTCATTGACTGGAAAACCTGGATACGTTTCAGATTAGTTATTTTAGCCGCCATACATCCATCGTGGTTTGAGTAGGAATGTGTGACATTTACACTTTTGATTAAGGATAATTTTGAATGTTTAGTGAATTACGTGTGAGGGATTCGAATCCGCGATCTTGAGCTCAGGGCTCTGGCAAACACGCATACCATTGAGCTACCGGCGCCCTGTTGTAATGTGAATGAGACATGTATGAAAAATGGTCGCCGGTAGCTCAGTGGTATGCGTGCTTGCTTACTGAGCTAAAGATAGCGGGTTCGTAAACCGGCCGAGGGCCTTAGTTTATTTTATCTGGGAGCTAAAATAAACTTACGCTCGCCGTCCTTAAGATGGGACGTTAAGCGACGCTCCCGAGCCTGTATGATGTCAGGTAATCGTTAAAGACCCTTTAACCTAAGTGAATAAAAATGTAGGGTAGGCGAAATTTGGGACTATTACCATTATAATAGGTTTCATTTTTGAAACTGAGTTGTATATTATTTACTTAATTGAAGATTTAGTTAGTTATTATGACTCATGCCTGGGCTTTAACTACGAGGTCATATCGCCTACTACCAGAGCGCTCTTTCGTAACTCTGGTGGACATGAGTCCCACTCTACTGTGGGAGTCTTAAATTTTGCATACCCTAAATTTTTATTCACCTAGGGCAGGGGTCTTTAAAGAGTACCTGACATCAAATGGGCTCTGGACCATCGATTAACGTCCCATCGGCGTGCATAAGTTTATTTGACCTCCCAGATAAAATAAACTAAGGGCCTCGGCCGGGTTTTGAACCCACGATCTTGAGCTCAGAAGGCAAGCATGCATACCACTGAGCTACCGGCGTCCTTAATTGAATATTTATATTTAATGAATACCCAGAATTTCCTTTTTGGATCTATCTGTTAGGAAATTAAAAATTTTTAAGTAAACTTCTGCTGTCACATTCAGAGTAGAACCAGGTTTCTTTATAATTTAATTTCCTCTGGGATTATATAAGACAGGCAGTAAATTAGTTAGCTCAGTTATTTCCTTATTTATTTTCGTTATTATTATTTTTAAACTTATTATTATTTTCACTTTCTTATACCTATAGTATAAGTATTGTAATCGAGTTTTCACTGGGTTTTCAAGGTTCTCTGAATATGTTTTGACTATTTTCGCGATGATGTCAGTTTTGGCTGAAATCGGAAGAAAATTAAGGTCTGTTTTTACTTATGACATAATCAAAAATCACTTTAAATAAAAATTGTAGAGAAAACCAAAAAGCACATTTTATAAGAGCTCGTTTTTTCGCAAGTCGCCCGGTTTGCGAGATACATGCCGAAAACTGTCCTGAAATGTCGTTTTGAAACCCACATTTTAAGACGGTTTCCTTGATTTGCCCGAAAACGGTTAGTCCTATCGAAAAATTGGTTTCCATCGAAAGTGTTCGCTATTAAATTTCCTCTTATCTTCAGATTTGAGATACTACAAATACAACCTAAGTAAAGCGCCCCAAAGATATTTAAGACATATTAGTAATATAGCCGGTACCTCAGAGATAACGTGCTTGCTTACTGAGCACAAGATCTCGGTTTCGAAATCCGTTTTTCGGAAATAGGTTTTTCTATCTGCACGAAAGAGCTCTCTGGTAGTAGGCGATATGATCTCGCAGTGAAAGCCCGCTTGTTTGAATTGTATTGCGTAGCAACGAATTATAAGATATGTTTTTATTAATGTTTATATAAACTTAAGCACTCCGTCCTTCGGATGGGACGTTAAGCGATGGTCCCGAGCCTGTACGATGTCAGGTACTCGTTAAAGAGCCCTGCCCTAGGTGAATAAAAATTTAGGGTAGGCAAAATTTAGGACTCCCATAGTAGAATCGGGCGCATGTCCACCAGAGTGACGAAAGAGTGCTCTTGTAGTAGGCGATATGACCTCGTAGTTAAAGCCCGGGCATGAGTCCATAATAACTAACTATTATTGTTTATGAGGGCGCCGATAGCTCAGAGCGTGCTAGTCTACTGAGCTCAAGATCGCGGGTTCGAAACCCGGTTGAGGCCCTTTTATTTTATCTGGGAGGTAAAACTTGACGACGCCGTCTTTCGGATGATATGTTAAGCGATGGTTCCGAGCCTATGCGATTTCAGGTACTCATTAAAGACGAACATTCAGGACTCCCATAGTAGAGCGTTCTGGAAGTAGGTGATATGACGTCATAGTTAATGGCCGGGCATGAATCATAAGTACTAACTAACTATTATTCGTCGTTTGTTATTAAGAAAGATAAGAATAAAGAAAAAAAAAATCTGAAGGCATTTTGATGCTTGGAAATTTAACAAGGTATATTTTCGGTACAGTGTTATGACAGGGCCAACCGTTTGCGCGCAAAACGTTCAAACGTCTCAAAAAACAATTTGTTTCAACCATTTTTGGGAATTTACTACGGTTTTTGGCATAAGCTTGTAAAAAGTACAAAAGGCCTCGAAACAAAGTGGTCTTACTTTTTGAGTAATTTCGGTTAAAATCTAATCTGATCTATATTAGCACATTCTTTATTTCAAATTTCAAGTTTATTGCTACAATCGTTTCTTGAGACATCAAAATATGTTGAAACCTCGATCTCGGATTTTCGCTAGATTACACTAAAAAGAAAGTTAAAAAAAACGAGTCAGCAAATGTGTTTTGTTCTTGATTTGTATCTATGTGGCTGACTCAGAAGGATTAGGTTCCCGGATAAGATTGGAATGGAATTTAGGAGATTGAGAATGAAGCTTTGGAAGTTACGATTGAGATACAAGATCCACTCACAATGTTTTTACTCTTTTACAAGATCCACTCACAATGTTTCTACTCTTCTCACTTCTTTCTATTTGTATTGTCAATATATTATATTGGTTATTAAATCTTCAGCACTTCGTCCTTCGGATGGGACGTTAAGCGATGGTCCCGAACCTGAAGGATGTCAGGTACTCGTTAGAGACCAGGGTTGCCACCTTTTTTTTGTGCAAAATAAAGTACATTGGTTATTAAAGGTAGAAAAAAAAAGTACATTGTGTCAAAATAAAGCTCGATTTATTTTACTTTATTATTTTGCTTAAAAACATATTTTTCATTACTTTTAACAAATAATTATGACTGCTAAACAGCTTCACAGCCTCTTTAGTCTATATTTAAGTTAAAGTAAATAAGTAATTAATTTTTTATCAGATTCAGAGACGCTTTGTGTCTTTCGTCTCGCCATTTGCTATTTATCACAGAAAAAACTCTCTCTGTGAATGCTGACGTGGCGGGAATCGATAGTAAAAATGAAATTAATTTATACAAATTTGAAAAACTATCATCAGTCTCATTAAATACTGCTGCCATTTTTGTGCAGTAGACAATTCCGCAAAACCTTCAGAGCTATATATTTGAGTATATAATTTGTTTAATAAAGAAATTTCTCCATAGAGATCCTTACGACCAACCTTTCTTTAGTAAAATGAATACCAGAGAAATCAAATCATGCGAAATAAAGTATTTTCGCGTACTTTATTGTTCTCATAAAGTATAGAGTACAATTACCAGAAATAACGTACAATACTTTATAATAAAGTACGGGTGGCAACCCTATTAGAGACCCCTACCCTAGGTGAATAAAAATGTAGGATAAGCAAACTTTTGGACTCCCATAGTAGTGACGGGCATATGTACACCAGAGTGACGAAAGAACGCTCTGGTAGTAGGCGATATGAACTTGTAGTTAAAGCCCGGGCATGAGTCATAATAACTAAAAAGTCGTAGGTTAATCACGGAAAATGTACTTCTTCAGAACGACTTAACTTTTCGCTCCCCCTCCAAAATCAGTCTCCGTTTGCGCTATTATTCAACAGTTGACTTACATAGGGGCTCCTAAATCCTCATACTAGTTTTTGTGTCAATAAATTCATTACATCAGCAGTTATTATAGTTTTTAAGTCTCTCTCCCAATCCCCCCTCCCCTTTGACCCATTTTGCTGAAAGTCGATAGGTGTTGTCCTTATGAGGTTTTGCTGCTTTTATCACACATATAAGGTTTCCTGTTGATATATTCACTCTATCGGCAGTTATTAGAGTTTTAGTTAAGCCTCCTAATGCCCCCTTCCCTTTGGTCGATTTGGCTGAATACAATAGGTGCCGTCGTTAGAGGGTTCTGGATTCACATATAAAATGTATCGATACATCTATTCTATCGGGAGTTATCGTGTTCACATACACAAACAGACAAAAATGAAAACTTATTTTCAAACTCAATAGACCGATTACATAACTTCCCCTATACTTCATATAGCTGGGGAAGTAAAAATGTAATGTGGCCATTATAGGATTTTCTTATACCAACCAGGCTTTTACAGACCATTCTCTCTCCCTTTTCACATATTTCCATTATTTTTTATTCATTTTTACATTCTTTGAGCCGCTATAACTTTGAGCACAATTATTTACCAAATTTACCAATTAGAAACATGTTTGGTTTGGGAACTAATTTTTCGATAGGACTAAAAAATAGGACGTAAATCGAGCCAACGTGTTAAAGAATGGGTTTCAGAACAACATTTCAGGAGGGTTTTTGGCAAGTATGTCGCGATCCGGGCGACATGCGAAAAATCGTATTTCATATAAAGTGTGCCTTTCAGTTTTCTTTACTACTTTTATCTGAAGAGAATTTAGATTAGGTCATAAATGTAAGCAGTATCTTTAAAATATACTTAGGCCCGTCGTTTCCTTCTTCTTCTTCTTCCTGTGGCGCTACGGTCCTGAAAGAACCCGGGCCCCCGTCACAATCCTCCTCCATTCGTCTCGATCCAAAGCCTTCTCCCTCCATCCTCTGATGCCCAACACTCGGAGGTCCGCCTCGACGTCGTCCAGCCACCGGAGTCTGGGTCTTCCTCTTCTCCTGGCACCGCCTGGCCTACCGTAGAGGGCTTGTTTAGGGAGTCTTCCTCCTTCCATTCTCTCTACGTGGCCCAACCAACGTAATCTCGCCTGCTTGATCACGGATACCAGGTCGGGTTCCTCGTAGAGGTCTCTCAACTCTCTGTTCTTCCGGATACGCCATCTGCCGTTCTCGGAAACAGGTCCATAAATCTTTCTGAGTACTTTGCGTTCCCACAGTAGCAGAGTCTCTTCATTTTCTTTTGTCAACGCCCAAGTTTCACCAGTGTAAGTTACAATTGGACGGACAATGGTTTTATAGACTATTAGCTTGGCCCTCCACGTTAATGTGCGGAATTTGAGTATTCTTTGGACCGCAAATAGACATCTATTCCCTGCAGCAATGCGTGCTCTTATTTCGTGGCTAACGTTATTATCTTCTGTGATCAGAGCCCCGAGATATTTGAATTCCTTGACTACTGGAAATTGGTGCTCATTGATAGAAATCACCTCAGGAGCGTCTTGCAGAAGACCCGTCGTTTCCTAGGGTGTTTAATTGATTTGCGCACTCTCTTATTAGCTTCGATCTGATTTCAGCACAGGCAACTATCAGTGAGATTTTTACTTCCTTCACGTCATTATTCATTCCCTCTGTTTTAGACGCGTATTCCAGGTTCGCCATCAGCTACGCTTGAAACATGGTCGCATGGCATTCCAGCAGGATGGCAACTCTAGGCTCGGGATCCATTTACCACCTCCTGTGACTCCTGTGTCCTGACTATCTCTGACCCATATACGTCTCACTGTGACTGCTGTAGCTTCTTGCTGTACTTTCTCTCTACTCTTGATAGTTACTACTTGCTGTGCGCCATCTCATCTTTTCTCCATCTAAATATTGGATCTATTTCGCCTAGTACCTCTTTGATTCTGGAGTGTCCCCCTCTGAACGCTCTATTCCACTCTCCTTTAGCCTCAAGGCTGCAGTAGGTATTCATTGCTGAAGTCCGTACACTTACATCTAGAGGTTCCCCTAGTAAGAGTAACCCATAGTCCCCCGCAGCTCTACGCTGAACTTAGTTCCTTGAACCGAAGCTTACTACATTTTACAAAATAAACTCGGTTCCTTGACGACGTTTTCATCAGTTTATTTACTGTAGTAACAGCAACTCAAGTCTTTGAAGTCCTTCTCGTCTAACTTCCTAGAACTTCTTTATTAAATTTATGCCTTCCTATACAGCATTTCTCAAGTATTTAACTTTATAGAAGCTCTACCAGTAGAACTAAAGTCAGACTTTCCACAATATTGTTAATTGGCAATTAAATGGTCATTGTTCTTTGAGTAACTTAGGCAGCGATAGGAATATTACCTATAGTTGGATCATTTTGAGTTGGCTGTTGAAGCGATCAAGGAAAGAGATTTCAGTATAATTCTCTTGCTTAGTTGGGAAAGAAACACCTTCAAAGGAGCATGCGTATGCACAAGAAAGTGGTTGAAATTATCGTCTTCAGGACAGAGGTCAGCAAGACCCAATAAAACAACTCAGAAGATAACTAAACAATTCTTAAAAGTAATCTCTGATTGGGAAGGAGTGCTTGGATGAACTATTCACATATGTAGACGACATTATGAAATTTTTAAATAACTTATTATTGTGACTCATGCCAGGGATTTAACTATGAGGTCATATCGCCTACTACCAGAGCGCTCTGTTTTCACTCTGGTGGACATACTCTACTATAGTAAAATCTTCACTCAATTAACATAATAGTCAATTACATACAAAACATGTGACCTTTTATGAAGACAAACTCAATGGCCTAAGCCGTCTTGAGGAGTCTAGATTTACATAAATAAGATTATCTTATAAACTTATAATCTTATTTCTTATAAACTTATTAACAACAAATTTTTCTTTTTAAAATAAAAATAAAAATAAAATAATAAATATATCTTTGTTCCTATTTATTTATTTAATTCACAGTTTCTGAAATCTTAAGCCTTTTTGCAATAATTTACCAGTAGTTGCCAATCTTTACCATTTAATAATTCCAACATAAATGAAGTACCTATCTATGTTGTTTTTAAATATTTTATTTTTTAAATCATCATATTTGGGGCAGGTAATGAGGAAGTGATATAGATCTTCTTTACAGGGGCTGCAACACATTGGGCATACAAAGTCCATATCTTCGGAGGTATATTGAAAGATAGGTGTATAGTTTAGGTGCAACAGTTCACCTCTAAGTTTAATTATTAATCTAATACTTGACAATGGTAGGTCACTCTGTAAGTAACTATTAACTGAATCGTGGAACTCCAGTTCCCTACCTAGCAAGTACCGGTCAGAGTTTTTAATTTCCTCCCTGAACTGATTGCGCTTAACGCCCCATCCGAAGGATGACATGCTCAACGTTTTTTCACCTGCCAAATAAAAACCTAAGGGCCTCTGCCGGGTTTGGAACCCGCTATCTTGAGCTCAGTAAGCAAGCACGCATACCACTGATCTACCGGGTCCTCTAATTTCTTATATCTTATAGAATTCGTCAACGAGGGGGGAGAGTGGTCTGTAAAAACTTGGTTGGTATGATAAAGTTCTATGGAAACATTATTTTCCGATAACTCCCGATAGAATGAATCAACGTCATCTATTGACATTTCAGCCAAAGGAGGGGGGGGGGGGATCTTTACACAAAAACAAAAACTCTAATAACTGTCGCTGTAATGAATGCATTGATACAAAATTTCATATGTTCAAAGCACTATAAGGACGACACCTATTAATTTTCAGCGAAATCAGCCAAAAGGGAGGGGGGGGGGGGGGGGGGGTCAGGGGAGTGCACGTATTAAATACCCCAATAACTGCCAATGTAATAAATGTATCGACACATTTAGTATAAGGATTCAGAAGCCACTATGTAAATCAAATATTGAGTTTTAGCCCAAATGGTAGATTGTAGATAAGGGATAGCGCAAACTTAATTGATTAGTTCGTGTTGGGGAAGCACATAGCCAATGATTCACCGACGACTTTTCTTAAATATTTCCATGGATAGTTAAACAGATGCATCTAAATGAATACGATAAGTAAGCCTCAGCCTGCGGTAACCTACTAAAGTTTACGATAGCTAAAGTAAGAAAACTACGTACAACTTCTTTGTACAAGAAGATACCAGGTGTATGTCTAAGTTTTCTTAACTTTTTTTTATCCTTAGTTTTTTTTTTTTTTTTCTTCAACGACAATCCCTCTGAAATGAAATTTTTCTTCCCTTGTCTAGGGTAAATCCTCACATGAGAGTGGATTTTTTTTTGTTTTGTTTTGGAAACACATTTTGTTCCGCAAAACAAAAACCTTTTTTCTTCCAGGAATATACCCCCCCCCCCCCCCCCCCCAAAAAAAAAAAAAGGATGTGAGATAAAAGTTAATATTTCTTTTCCTACTCTGAAATTCTGAGGTGATGAGAATTTCGCTGCCTAGAAGAGAAAGAAAACGAAATTTAATGCCCGGGCATGAGTCTATATCAATAACTATTTTATATTAATTCGGTTTGGTGACGTCAAATCTGCCGATCGCTTTTTAAGTTTTTAATTTCGTACATATGTTTTATTCCAGTGATACTGCATTTTTCACCAAATTTTCAGCCAGATCAGTCGAGCGGTCAATTCGTCTATTGCAAATTTATGACTCATGCTCGGGCATTTACTACAAGGTCATATTGCCTACGACCAGAGCGCTCTTTCGTCACACTGGTGGACACGAGCCCGAATCTCTTAGGGAGTCCTACATTTTGCCTACCCCAAATTTTGATTCACCTAGGGTAGGGGTTTTTAACGAGTACATGACATTGCTTAACGTTCCATCCAAAGGACGGTGTGCTTAAGTTTTTTTTTTTTACCTTCCAGAAAAAAAAAAAAGGATTTTGATACCGCGACCTTTAGCTAAGTAGCAAGCACGCATACCACTGAGCTACTGGCGCCATCTATTGGATGCTTAGGTCCCTAGGTGTACACACCAGCTTTCCCAATATCTGGTAAGTGTTAGAATGTATGTATCGACATACCACTGTGGTTCTAGAACCGTATAAGAACGGCATCTATTGGTTTTTAGTCATATCAGCCAAAAAGAAAAGGGGGATTAGAGGGGAGCTTAACTCAAAAATCCTAATAAAAAACTGGTTTATTCACCTAGGTTGGGAGTCTTTAACGAGTACCTGACCTACAAAGAACGGCGGGCTCAAGGTTTTTTTGAATAAAGATAAAAAACCTAAGAACCTCACCAATATGAATTTATCTAATTTCTGGGGGAATAATAACCACGATGTTTTTATTATTATTTTGAAAATTGAAAAAAGTGATTTTTTCAGGTCTAGTGACGAATGATGAAATTTCATCAGGATAATTCAATTGTGATGATGGAACGTTTTCATATTTTGTGTGAAAATCATAACTGATAACTTACGTCGATGATGATTAAGGAAAATATCAGCTTAGGAACCATCGTACACATTTCATCAGTGGGGTGAACAACCGTTACTTGTAAGAGCAAATAGAAGTTAGTTCGCGACTTTTGTCGCTCTGGTGCTCGGCTCTACTGTGGAAGTCTTAATTTTTGCCTACTCAAGTTTTGTTACCGAGTATCTCGGGACCGTCGTTTAACGAGTCTCGGCCGGGTTTCGAACCCGCGATCTTGAGCTACCTGCGCCCTTACCCGAATATTATTAATACTCATGTCCCTGATTGACACTATTGACAACTTTTACGAATGCATCCACCTCAGAATAATTATAGAAAAGTAATGGGAACCTTATTTAAAACTCAAATCCTCTTATGGTAAGTCGATGGAGTTTAAAGAAATAAACTTTTACTTTCTTGAACTTTTATCGGACTTTGAATATCTTGCAAAACTTTTTAAGTTAATCCACATCCTGGTATTGGAAGCTAATTAAAACTGAGGCCTTTCAGTCTTTACGAAAATGAGATTATTAATAGATTTAACTTAAAAAGAAGGCACTTTCTCGCAGCATTAGAAATAATGAAAAAATACAAAAGACAGTTGTTGAATCACCGGAAATGTACTTCCCCAGCACGAATTAATCCATGAAGTTTTCGCTCTCCCTCTGATACAAATCGACCGTACATCGGCATAAGGTTTTTGAATTGAGCCCTTCTCCTTTAATCCTCCCTTTGATTTTGCGGAAATTTAATAAGTGTCGTCCTTAGAGGGGCTCAGGGAACACTTATTGATTCCATTACATCGGCAGTTATTGAGGTTAGGGGGTTGAGTTCGCTTAAAACTAATAGCCGATTTAACTGATAATCAAAAGGTGTCTTTCTTAAAGGAGATCTGGGTACACACATAAAATTTCATGTCACACGTGTCACGGACATACAGAGACAGCCAAAGTATAGGGGAAGTTATGTAATCGGTGAAAAATTCGATGCGAAGTTGTCAACGGAATTTCGTGTTTTCCAATCTCTAGATTCCAAATATGAAAAAAAAAATTACGTTTGTGTGTCTGTGAACACGATAACTCCCGATAGAATGAATCTATCGACACAGGATTTTAAAAGTGAATCCAGAACCCTCTAACGACGACATCCAATGACAACCATTGATTTTCAGCCAAATCGACAAAAGAGAAGTGAGAGGTTTAACATAAAAACTCTAATAACTGTGAAATTTCATATTTAAAGTCAAAACCCATTGAGGACATAACCTGTCAAATTTCAGCGATATCGGCTGAAGGGAATGGGGGATTCATGAGAGGGGAATTCAAAAACCGTAATAAATGTCGATGTATTGAATTTATCGTCACAAAATTTAGTATCAGTATTTAGGAGCCTTTTTTTTTTTTTGACGTGAAAACGTCTATTCGCTCATTAAGCACAGTGATAGCCGGTCAAACTTTCTTGTGTTACAAAATACCGTCAGATTTCAATCGATAATAACTACGAGACTAATAACGCGATAACAACGGTTGAGGTCACAATGAATAGAGCATGTCTGTACGTGTTTGTTTTGTCTGTGACGTTATCAGGCTAGTGTGGGCGCCGGCGGATGATTGTTGCGAATTAGCGTTGTGTAAAATTAGAAATTAGTGTAACGTGATTTAGATAGGACGTTGATTCGGGTGTCATTGTAAAGAGCTTGAGGAGCACTACTAGGACTCAAAGTGAAACAATAAAAATATTCGCCGAATATATGTAAAAATCGGTATTAAATTGAAAATTGCGAAAAAATTAAAGATGTCGTCTCATATGAATCGTAAATATGAGCGGAATTATAGAAAACGCAAATCAGAGGAAAGCTCGCATCAAAAGGAATTTAAAAAACCTAAAAAGTCTAGCCGAGCAAATGCAAGAGCTACGGCAGTATCGAAAAGAAAATGAAAAATGATTTTATCCCGACGTTTTCACGGAAAATCTATGGCGTGGACCTTGACTACGCCTTATTGTTTTTTTGTTTTTTTTTCATTTTTAGAATCAGAAGGTTGGGAAACAAGAAATTCCGTTGAAAACCCCGCATCGAACTTTTGACCGATTATATAAATTCCCCTGTACTTATAGCTGAGGAAATAAAAATATATAATTGTGAATTCAAATTCTCCTTTACCACAACCCAGTAATTGCCATTGAAATTTTCGATAAATGCTATATTGAAGTTTTCTACTCCAAAAACTTGGGTTGAATCCTTTATTCACTGCTAAATAATTGCAGGAGTTGAGTCCTTTAGGCCTTTCTCACTAGAATCAAACATTCCAAGTTCTGAATCGACCCGCTCCACCGCAGGAATCCCAACTTACTTGGCTATTGATTGCGGTAGTTTCAAATCCGTTTTACACCGTTGAGTATTCTGTGTGGTTGTACCACTGGCACACTCTATTGTTTAATCTCTGAACCCCATTATTTTGGGACTGTTTTACTTCCCCATCTATTCAAAGTATAGGGGAAGTTATGTAATCGGTTAGAAATTCGATGTTGAATTTTTACCATAATTTCATGTTTTCCGACTCCCTGATTGTGTGTGAAAATGGTGTATGTGTATCCAGAAACACATAAGAACGACGCCTATTAATTTTCAGTCAAAATGTTCAAAGGGAAAACTCTAATAACTTCCGTTGTAATGAATCTATCGACAAAATATGGTGTATGTTCCAGAACCATATAAGGATGACACCTATTATTTTTCCGCTGAATTGGCCAAAGAGAAGGCGGGAATCAGAGAGTGGAGGCGTGGGCTCAGCTCAAAGTTCAATCTAATGTATCGACATGAAATTTTATGTTTAAATTCAAAACCCTGGATGAGGATAGCGCCCCTATTAATTTTTCGCGAAGTCGGTCGAAGGAAAGGGGAAGTCAGAGATGGTCAAATCTAATACCCTAATAACTGGAATGTCGATGGAATGAAGTTTAGTTTAGATTGAGAAGCCAAATATTGAAGCTCTGGGACCCAGGCAGAACAGAACCCCAGACATGTTCACTCAGCGTAAATCGCCGGAAACCAAGGATGACTATGGACCGTAGCCATCGAGCTGGTCCACAGCTGAAGAAGGTTACCCGTTCCCCAAAGCAATAGGCTGATGTGACCGACCCACCTCTAGGGGTCAGGAGCACACAAAAAAGAGAAAAAAAAATATTGAGTCGTCAAAACGATCGAAAACTAATTTATTTAATTCTGATTGGATAGTACATATCCGGCGATTCACCGACACTTTTTCGGCAGTTATACTATTCTCCTATTTATTTTTTTCCTTTCAGAACATGTAGTATCACAGATGTTTCTGGAAGTACTCCATCATCATTATCTAAATGTTTTTTAACCTACTATAATAAATGAATAAAACAATTTTTTTTTTTAAATATTGTCTATTCCATACGATAGTACACACATACTTCCGGTTTCGGTATTAGTTTCAGATTTAGTATAAAGGTACCTTATATACAGAAACAGTTGAGTGTGAACCAAAAATGTATTATTGTAAATTCTATCTACAAATATATATGGTATCTGTTAAAGAAAAGTGAGAAGAAGGTTGTGGAGAGGAGGGACCTCAGGAAGGGATGTGCACACGGAATTGAAAGAGACTGGCTGTAACTAACCTGAAGTGGAGTGTTGGGCTCTTGAGGCGCCCTCTCATGTGGAGGGTGGAGCTGTGCTAGACACATGATGGCTTCGTTACAGAACTTGAGACCCATCACCTCCTCGTCTTCTCGACCGTACCGGAACGTCAGCGTCACCTGACCGAAGATCTGAAATCAGATAGTTTTACTTTAGATATTTGTGTCAGACGGGATCTATCTACAATACGGAGAGTAGTAGGGGCTGTGTCCACTCCCAATCAATCTCAATTCAATTCAATTTCTTTATTAGCTCTTAGGAAATACATTTTTTAGGCAAGGAGTTCGACCTACTATATAAATTCTTAAGATAAAAAATAATAGATTAATAGAAGAAAATAATAATAATAAAGGGAATCCTGTGAAGCTCTCAAACCCTACAGAGAAAGAGATGGATTGCCTCACGACTTCGGAGCAGAAGATTTTGAAAATCAACTGAAAGATGGCTCGGCCTACGCATCTCAGCTGCTGCAATTTTTCAAAACACCTGACTTTATCACTATAAAATTATAGGGTGCCAGTCGTCGAGGAATAGCTTACCCCGGGATAGGGCCTCTGGACGCTGGAAGAGAACCATACCAGGAGGACAGGAGCCACCCAGGGAGATAGCTCTAGCCACAATATGTCACCTCAAGTACTATAATAATAGTTTCGCTAAGGGCCTCTGAAGTCGATGTGCCAATAATAATAATAAAATATAAGGAAATCAACTTAGCTCACTTTTAACAAATAATTATAGGTAATTCTTCTAGTGAACTTATACTCTATTTAACGTCCTCAAATCCACAAAAAACATACTTTATATAGGCATATATATATAGTGATATGCATATATATGCTATTTTGTTTCACTAACGCTTCAATACAAAGCCATATAGTAAAGGTTACCCATTAGGTCTGTGGGTGGGCCATGTTTGGAAGTAATATGAGACGACTCCTTGGATGTTAGAATGAACATTATCGATGTGGCTGGATAACATCAACACTACTCGCCCTACTTCACTATGTATACAGACCATTTCACATTAATTAACCTGTGTTGTAATGGTTATTTCAATTTTTCATTCTACTACCTATTCCACATATTGGCGTAGCTAGCATTATTCTCTGCTAGGTGATTCATGGATGCCCTTTTTTTTCCACTTTTCTGATCCCATCACGGACACAAAGCTAATATTTTCTTGCTTCCTTCTGTGGAAATGATAAAATGTAGGATACAAACTATACTTTATTCGCTACATCTTCTAGTTTTGTCAGACCAGAACCGCCTCCATCTATCCTCATGAGCACACCCACTATCGTTATGATGCTCTATCATCATTATTCCACCTTGGCTTTATCTAGCATTTGCTTTTGGATTGTGAATGAATCAAGAAATAGAAGAATGAAGGACAAATAAAGAGTGAACTACAAAAGAAGGTACCTACTTTTTATTTATTAATATATATGCCCTGTAAAAAAAGAGTGGCCACAGAAAATAGACTAATGTAGTTCTAGGAATTACTAAGTAGTACAATTTTTGTAAATAATTGATTTTTTATTTTCCAAATTTATTCTTTTTTTTATAGTTTAGGTTAAATAATAATCAACCCAATATTTAGTTCTCGAATCTTTGTTTTCTATTTTCCCTGTCAACCAAATAAAAATACCTTTGTATTAGATTGAACATTTTAGCCAATTTAGAAACATTTTATGGCATTCCAGAATATATATATTTAGAAGAATACAAATGAAGTAATTGTTAATTGAAATTTTTCAAATTTCTATATTTTTAATAGGGCTCTTTTCGGAAATTACTGTAGAAATCAAAATTTAGTAGAAGACCAGCAAAAAATTCCTACTGGAAATGTGGTGTATTATTATTTGTTTATTTTAATTATTTAATTCCAATATCCCAAACTTACTTAAAAAATATACCTTTAGTATAGGGAAGTATTGTAATTGTAAAAAAAAAATCCGACGTTGAGTTTTCAACGTTTTACGGTCCCCTGAACCGGTGGAGGCCACATGACATCTGGTTAAGGCCATGACACCCGTTCGCCAAATCGTCGGGGAAGAGGGCCTAACAAGTTTATTTTTTGAATAAAAGTCTATTGCTGTGGTCGGCTAGGAGCAAAACCTCCAGCACACCTTAATTTTATTGGCGGCGCTGCTTGTTGCGCTGAGAGAGCTCGGGCTAAATGTGGGGCGACCGGCGCGCCTGATTACATTTCGGTCGAAATCAGATGAGAATTATAATCCCTTTACTTCGGGCCCTAAGTTTACAAGATACTGCTTATATTTATGACTTAATCAAAACTTTCCTCAAATAAAAGTTGTAGAGAAAAGTAAAAAAAGCATTTTATATGGAATACATATTTTTGAAAGGCTCCCGGTTTCCGAGATACATGCCGAAAACTGTCATAAAATCATCAACATCTTGAAACCCATGTTTTTTAGATGTTTAGCTTGATTTCACGAAAACGGTTAGTCGTATCCGTAATATGTGTTATCACTTCCTCCCCATCTCACTTCTCAAACTGACATAATGAGGTATAAGAAAGTCGCTTCCAGAATTACACTGTACAAAGACACAAGAGAATCCCACTTATTACCCAGTAATGCCCCTTCGAATATAATTTAAAAGGAGCGGAGGGGGAGGGAGAGTGATGTGTAAAAACGTGGTTGGTATAATACATTTTTTAAGATAACAAGAGAATTGTTACATTTTGCATCAAATAATGTTAAGATCGCACCCCCCAAAAAATCATCTGTTAGAAAAAACGATTACATAATCATGTACCATGAGTTAAACTGCGGTTTTGTTTCTCCTTACTTCCGTCTTTCCGGATGTTACACTCCTTGACGACAGAAAATAACAATTTCAAAGATTGGGGAGATTAGATCTGAGAGATTCCAAATCTGATTTGGAATGGGATTTGAGGAAAACAGAATTTGTTCTATCTCTGATATTTACATTAGAATAACACATTTGTCAATATTTCATTTTATTATTTTTTAACCGCCATTGTAGGGAGAGGCTAGGTCACATGGTATCACCACGATTGCGGGTTCGAACCCCTTGAGAGATTTATCGAATTCTCAGTTGACTAAAAATTGAATTGATTGATGGATGATGGAACTCCTCCAATACAGTACAATATAATTGAAATGAACGGATCTTACATAGCCTTGCGTCAAGCTTTCCGTTTCACGACATTATCTGTACATGTGTTACAGTTGTATGGATCATTACACCGTGATTCACCGAAACCAAGCCGAGGCCTGGGTAATGTATTTCTTCCTACTCTCAGATCGATGTTTGGCCTTTTCACTTTGTAGGTCGGGTCGTTCACTCCCCCCCCCCCCCCCCCCCCCCCCCACCCCCCCCAACCCTATCTATTCACCATCAATGCCATCATCATTTTACTGCTCCAGCTATATCAAGTAAAGGAGAAGTTATGTAATCTGTCAAAAATTCGAACGGAATTTATGTTTTCCGAATTCCTGATTAGAAAATAAAAAATAAAGTCTATGTGTCTGTTGTCAACACGATAACTCCTGATAGTATCAATGTATCGAAATGAACGTTTATATGCGAACGACACCCATTGATTTTCAGCCAAATCGAAACAAATGGGATTAGGGGTGCTTAACACAAAAACTCTAATAAGGGTTGTTGTTATAAATGTATTGACACGAAAATTTATTTGTGAATTCAAAATCTGATAACAAAAACAGCTAATAATTTTCAGCTGAATCGGGCGAGGGGAAAGGGGGATCAACTCATAAACCCCAATAACTGCCGATGTAATGAATGTATCGACATGGAATTTTACATTTAAATTCAAAACAATATAAAAGAAAGGCACCTCTCAACGTTTTGCTAAATTGGCCGAAGGGAAGGGGGATCAGAGGAGGGGGCTTGACTCAAAAAGCCTTAATATATTAAATGTATCGACACAACAGTTTTTTTATTTTTTACTCACAAAGAGATATTTACAACTGTATAAAAATATATACAGCAAGCAAATATTCTAATACAGAGATAATGGCAATGTCAAAATGTCAAGAGGGGAGAAATCAACCAGTGGTGACACTCCCTAGTTACTGTTTTTCTCTCGTTTATAGCTAATCACTGTCACTGTCACTACTTCTGCTCAGGAGGTCTCTAGGCCATTGACGCTTAAACCGTCGTTGGGGAAGTATGGCAGAATGGAGGGCATGGACTAGAGGATTATTGTGGGAACTAAGAAGGGAAAATAATTTTTTATATTTGCATTTAGCGACTTCAGCGATGAAAGGTACGTAAAGGTCAGTGTGAAGGGTTTTGTTGGAGACGTAGTAAAGAGCATTGGCTATTGTACGAAGGATTTTAGATTGGATGCGCTGGAGATTGGAAACCTTGGCAGAACCCCAGAGTTCAAGTCCGTAAGTCCACATAGGTTTGAGTATTGTATTGTATATAAGTTGTTTTGTTGTCAAAGTTAGTTTGGATCTTTTGTCTAGTAGTCTTAGTAGAAGTTTATAACGTAGGTTCATTTCTTGTATTTTTAGTCTAATGTGAGGATTCCAAGTTAGTCGTTTGTCGAGTATGAGGACATAGCATTTATTTAGTATATATTTTTCCTTTAAAACGTCGGCCAGTCTGATCAATATACAATTGGTTTCATGCCCCACACTGTAGACTGTATTCTCCACTTTTGTTATTAATTTCAGTTTTGTCCCAACCTCTATGACCAGAGGCTCAGGGAGTTGATTTTTTAAAACCTATATTATATCCTTTTTTTTTTTCAACTTATAAGTTTTAAATGATTTATTTTTTCATAATTATTTAATTACTTTTAATTATTGACCAATTGATCATATTTGATTATTACCTATCACACTATAAATATTACTCAAGATGGGATTTGAGATTTCGTCCACGTTCCTCTTATAGTCAAAAGACAAAAGCAGTTCTCTTCCAGAAGTCTCTAAGAGTAGGGAAGATAGGAGCTTTGGGTGTAAAAAAGAGACAACGTCCACTTAATTCAATTGTGCCGGGACTGAAAAAGACTTGCCTATTAGACGGGTTCATTCGAAAATGTAATCTAATTGTTGAAAAAGAGGCAGACAGGGTGATAGGCATTTTGCCACTTAGGGTATGAGTAGTTGTGCTGAACCTCATTGTGAACTAGGAATGGGCAATAGTTGATAGTTGGTCACTATCGGTGAAAACCTATCGATAGTATCGATAATTCAGTAAATTGCTGCTTTTCATGCAAAATACTTTCCAATTCCAATATTTTATTATAGTATGATTATTTTATTTTTATTTTTTCATGGACATCTACCTAATTTAAATTATTTTATGTTATGCAGGATGAAAGGGGAATACAAATATCAATCGAATGAATAATTGTTCTTTCAAATCGAACATTTATTTTATGGAAATAACATTTTCTTTCGAAAATAATCGCATTAGGTATAACACTTGGCAAGAATATTAATACATTAATTAAAGATCAAAAACACTTATTGTAGATAAACAAAAAACCAACAAAGTAGTTACAATGGCATTAGATTCACCAATTTTTATTTCAATCAATAACATCTTCTTCTTTTTTAGTAGTTTTTTTTATATATTTATTTTTTATTCAAAGCATATCCCCTTTAATGAAAGAAAATTAGTATCGATAGTTTCGCGGATTATCAATGTAACCATCAATATTTATAAACTACCAATATATCTGCCAGTCTCTGTCAGAGCTCTCATTAACTCTAACATCGCCATAGTAACTGGCCTGATGATGGTGTAAAGCAAGGCATATAGACTACTCTATAAATCTTGGTTGTAAAGAACACACCGAATCCGACAGCCAATAAAGTTCTTTTACGGAAGGTCAATATATTCTTCCTTCCACCTGAAAAATATTTCTGTAATATCCAGTAGGTTGAAAATGCATTATGGAATGGAATTCATGACACAAATCAGAAAATGATTCCACACCAATGCTCAACCTCCTTTATTCTCTGTATGCCATTCCATTATGTTGTTGTATTTACTCCATCCCATCAGCTTCTCATTATATTTAAACCATCTCACCATCTTTTCATAGTTATTACAACATTGCCCAACCTTCTTTACATATTCTATCATCTTCTCATTGTATTTAAACCATCCTACTACCATTGTATTTATTTACGCCACTCCCTGCCCTTTCTGGTGTTTTTACAACACTGTTTCAATCTCCTAAGGCCTTACAACTAACAGAAACAGATTCATTAGGACTAGTGGCTCAGGGAGACTCTTAAGAAGATTAGTAGACACAGGCTTCAATTCACAAAACGACTTCATTCATTGTGAGCTCTTCACGAGGTGGAATGGAGTATTGCGTAAGCTCTTCATAGACGTTTTTTAAAAATCCATATCCCAAAATTGTAGAGTTGTAGTGCAAAAGAGCGGGGCTCAAGATGGAATTGTTTATTTTTTCTCTAGTATTTCTTATGCATTCCAAATTGGCTCTCTTCCAATTCTAAAGGATTTAACTACCTTACTCAAAATGCGATCGGGCCTAAGTGAAGCGATCCCATCAGGTCTGAAGACATAACTTTCTAGTTATAAATAAGTGATATATTTTTTTTTTCCGGTTTCCATCCAGTAGTATCCCTACTGGTAGGGAATATATTTAACTGCATGCGCCATATGTATATTACATGCTTTAACATAACTTAATTTTGAATACAATAATTTAGATATACAATAAAGTTATAGTTCATCAAAATTAATCTTTTGTACAAAGTTTAAAAAATCTTTGTAAAAACGTCGCACTAAAATAATTGTTGACAAGGCCAACTTTTACCATTGACCACCACAAATCTCACTAGGGAACTTCTTACATCCTCCAGTAGTTCACACGGTTGTTCCTAATAAATAAGTTATATTTTGTCGAATTGTTTCTGTATGTTCTTAATAAATAAGTTATATTTTGTCGAATTGTTTCTATATGTTCCTAATAAATAAGTTATATTTTGTCGAATTGTTTCCGTATGTTCCTAATAAATAAGTGATATTCTGTCGAATTGTTTCTATATGTTCCTAATAAATAAGTTATATTTTGTCGAATTGTTTCTATATGTTCCTAATAAATAAGTGATATTCTGTCGAATTGTTTCTATATGTTCCTAATTAATAAGTGATATTTAAAAAAAAAAAAAACAAATTCCCCGGTTTCCGTCCAGTAGTATCCCTACTGGAAGGGGTTATATTTAACTGCATGCGCCATATGTATATTACATGCTTTAACATAACGTAATTTTGAATTTTACATACAATAATTTAGATATACAATAAAGTTATAGTTCATCAAAATTAATCTTCTGTACAAAGTTTAAATATTTTTTATAAAAACGTCGCACTATAATGATTGTTGACAAACGCCAACTTTCACCATTGACCACCACAAATCTCACTAGGGAACTTCTTAGACTCTCCAGTAGTTCACAGTTGTAGTTGTTCCTAATAAATAAGTTATATTTTGTCGAATTGTTTCTATATGTTCCTAATAAATAAGTTATATTTTTTCGAGTTGTTTCTATGTGTCCCTAATAAATAAGTGATATTTTGTTGCATTGTTTCTATATGTTCCTAATAAATAAGTTATATTTGTCGAATTGTTTCTATATGTCTCTAATAAATAAGTGATATTTTGTCGAATTGTTTCTATATGTTCCTAATAAATAAGTGATGCTTTGACAAATTGTTTCTATATGTCCCTACTCTCGTTTTATTAAGAAAACAATTTATAAATGAAAACTCTTCAATTGTGTAGAAAGGAATTGTCTTTAATTAATATAACATAAGTAATCTTAAATTATAATGTTGAAATTAATGATTTTAAAAATTATTTTCAGGTAAGTTGGTGTCTTATCAGTTTTTGAGGTATGTTGCTTATTAATTATCATTGTGACAGCTGTAATTTGTGAATTAAACATCTGATTTATTTATAAGCCATTGACTCCGGTGCTATTAAGAGAGAATACACAATGAGCTTAACGCTAATTTATCTTAATTTACTCAAATTAATTAACATGATGCCTTGACGTCTTCAGTTGGCAACTAAGTCTTCTGCTCTTTTCTTTATTCTGGAACTAGATTAATTACAAAAAGTCTCTCCCACAATTCTTTTTTTTTCATCTTTTTGTGTAACTTTCAATCCGCTCTTTAGGAGGAACATCCTGAATAAATCTGGTAGCCTGTTTGGTCTTTTTAATCGGAATGCTTTCATTAGTCTTAGCTCGTTATGACCTCGAAGTTAAAGCCCGGGCTTGAGTCACAATAAGAACATTAAAATAACTTCAAAACATAAATAAAACTACTTTGTAACACAAATCAACGGATAAAGATTATTTAAATTTTAAAAAAAAAGTTGAAATATTCAAAATGGAACTCTAATAAATGAATATGACTTTGAGCGATGGTCCCAAGGTTGTGCAATGTCAGGCACTGAGTCGGGCTCATGTCCAACAGAGCAACGAAAGGGCGCTCTGTTTGTAGGGAATATGACCTCGAAGTTGAAGCCCGGGCATGAGTCACAATAACTAACTAACTCAATTAAGTGTTTGCTCTTTCTCCAAAATTGACCATTTGGTCTAAAATCCGATTGTTCACTTACATAGTGGCTTCTGAATTCTCATACTAAATTTTGTGTCTACACATTCATTATATCGGCAGTTACAAGAGTTTTTAAGGCGAGCCCCCTTCTTCCGTTCGGCCGATTTCGGTGAAGATTAATATACTTATACTGTCGCATTGAATTTGGGCTACCCAATATATTTATACTACAGTATACTTACACTACTTAGCCACCACGAAAATTTTTTTAAACATGATGGTATGCATACTTCAGATACTCCAAAAGTTAGTTTTTTAAGAGTAAATATGTTCAATGAGCCTCTCTTTGGGTCTGCGCCTGAAATTGTAAGTCAGTTGTCAGGATGGGATGAGAGGGTATTCATTTTAGAATGGAATTTCTTGAAGTGGAGTTAGATTAGGTTTTGGACATAAGGAATGTTGAGGTCTTTGTGTAGGACTTTGTTGGTGACATAAATTGTGGGAGGACTTTTGACTGAAAGGGTCTGATCTGAGTTGTCATGAAAGTGCACATCGTCTGTTGAGTTCTTGTCGTGTATGAGGGTTCCATGTTAGTCTGCTGCCTAAGTACAGACCAAGATATACGTCAGAGGTTGGGATGAGACCGTAGCTCACACCTCCTGTAGATCTCATCTAGATCTGGAGCAAGGATGCCTGGATCATCAGCTTAGGTAGAGTGATAAGGATTCTAGATGTGGACATGGGTAGTCTCTTGACAGACTCCAGCCATTATTTGTGTCAGATCAGACAGGTAAAAGTCCAAACCATCAGTTGAGTCCTTGTCGTTTGAGTCGTGTGTGAGAGTTCCATGTTAGTCTTTTGTCTAAGTAAAATATAAGGTACTGCATGTTGTCAGAGTTTGGGATGGTATTGTTCATGGATACGGATGGAAAGTGAATGTAAATGTCTACAAATTACCTTGGTTAATTTTAATTCTTCGTAGCTCACACCACCTAGATCTGGAGCAAGGATGCCTGTGTCATAAGTGATATTAGTTCTAGATGTGAACATCAGATCAGATAGGTAAAAGTCCATACCATCTGTTGAGTTCTTGTCGTTTGAGTTTTGTGTTCCATGTTAGTCTGCTGTCTAAGTAAAATCTAAAGTATTCCACGTTTTAGAGGTCGTTCATGGAGACGGAGTGATAATTTTGCTTTCGAAGAATGAAGCTAGATTGTAAACATTTACCTTGGAACTTGAAGCAATGAAGATTGTGTCATCAGCATAATTAGTGATAATGGTTCTAGGTGGCGACATCGGCCGTGTATAGTGTATACAGGATAGGTCCGCGGATAGTCCCTTAAGGGACACCATTCATTATGAGCGTCAGATCAGACAGAGAAGACTTAAGTAGAACATAAGGATTAGAAATTAGATACATGGATGGAATCCATTGAGCTTGAAGATCAGCCCGACAAGCCGGTTGAAAGCCTCAGCTTCGTAACGTCTCGTAAGACACTCGGGGTCTTTTCCCTGAAATGGTGAGGGAATAGCGTTCACTATTATTGAGAATTTATGATATGGGTGGTTCTTTTAACGAGAAACTTTTCGAAGACTTTTTGCAGGAAATGATGAAGCGGTATGAGGTTACGATATGATAGGGTTTCTGGGGTTTCAGCATGAGTGTAATAATGATTGTTTCCATTGTGTGGGGTAACATGTTGTTCTGAGGGTGAAGACTGATGAAGCGGTATGAGGTTACGAAATGATAGGGTTTCTGGGGTTTCAGTATGAGTGTAATAATGATTGTTTCCATTGTGTGGGGTAACAAGTTGTTCTGAGGATGAAGATTGATGAAACAGTATGAGGTTACGATATGATGGAGTTTCTGGGATTTCAGTATGAGAGTAATAATGGATTGTTTCCATTGTGTGGGGTAACAAATTGTTCTGAGGGTGAGAGTGAGGAACATAATGACCTTTCATAGAAGATATCTAAGGATTGTGAAGGTAATTAAATCGTAGTTAAGGTATTTACGTGAGCGAAGATTTTGGAAAATGTACTACAGGAGTA
The DNA here is from genome assembly GCA_963662175.1 of Aradus depressus. Taxonomy (NCBI): domain Eukaryota; kingdom Metazoa; phylum Arthropoda; class Insecta; order Hemiptera; family Aradidae; genus Aradus; species Aradus depressus. Next base: position 41,689,817 of record OY759214.1, read on the forward strand.
AGCGTCAGAGGGATGTAGCTGTCGACAGATCTTCAAAAGCAAAGACATGAAGAGTAATTTGCTTTTCAGGGATGCAAACTCAATATATATTTGAAATTTATATACTATGTACTTCTTTAAGCATTTTTCGCTCTCCCTCCGAACCCAGTCGACCGTTTGGGCTAAAACTCAATATTTGACTTACACCGTGGCTTCTGAATTCTTATACTAAATTTTGCGTCGATACATTCATTACATCGGCAGTTATTAGGGTATATGAGTCGTGCCCCCTCCTCTGGTCCTCTCCTTCTCTTCAGCTGATTTCACGGAAAATTAATAGGTATCATGTATATGAGTTTTTGAATTTAAATATGAGATCTTTTTTTTTAGGTGGCCGACCTCCGGTGGAGGTCACGACACCATCTTAAATATAAGATCTCACATCAATAGACTCATTACAACGGTTATTAGAATTTTTTGTCCCTGCGTCTGTTTTGTAGAGTGTTAAGCCTCCCCTCCAATCTCCCCCCTCCCTCCCTATTTGGCTGAATATCAATATTTTTCGTCATTACTGTGTTTTGGATACACTTAAAAAATTTCGTGTCGACACATTCATTATATTTGGAGTTATCCTTCACAGACACACATAGATAGACCGATTTTTTTTTTCATTTTTGGAATCAGGAGTTCAGAAAATATGAAATTTTGTTGAAAACTACGCATCGAATTTGTGACCGATTACATAACTTCACCTATACTTCATATAGCTGGGGAAGTAAAACCAAAAAAATAAATGGGACAAGTATAGCTTTAGAAAATATATATTATTTACTTTAACCCATTTTTTGACGTCCTTAGCCCCCCCTTCAGTTTGAACAATGGATTTTCTTGTGGTTGATGGTTGACAATTTTTCTTCTAAATTTGTTTTTTTTTTTTCACTTTTCTCTCTGCTCCACCTGGTTTCTTTTCATTGTAACCTGACGCAAAACTTAAGTCTCAGCTAAGACATGGCGATAGCTTTTTTTTACCAACCACTGTTTATAGATCACTTCTCTCAAGAACAACATTACACCATCGTCAGGTTCAGCATCGTCACAGAGATAATATGAGAAGACGGCTGATGTAGTGGGAAGTGATTATTTCACATGCTGTCAAATAAGATGTAGTCTGACCTCACACAGATTTTATTAGTATTAGCTAGCCGGCTTTCGAGTTTGCCCTCATCAACAGGCAATCTCTAAAAATAAAAATAAAATTGAAATTTGAATGAAAATTAAAATAACATTTTTTAGTAAATAAAATTTATAGTAAAAATAAATAAATAAAAAAAAGTTGTGACTCAGATGGTGGACAGGAATAAGTTATCTGTCCCCATCCATTAAATTTTTAATTGTTAAAGTTTTTAAATTGTTTTATTTATTTATTTTTATTATGAACTTTAAATTTTATTTACTAAAATATTTTAATTTTTATTCACATTTCAAAATTTTTTATTTTATGATGATGAGGGCAACCTCGAAAGCCGGCTAGCTAATACTTATAAAAATCTGTGAGAGGTCAGACTACATCTTATTTGACAAGCTACGAGACACTTACGCAGGCCCTACACTATCAATCCGCTTGATCAAAACAGCGCGTCAAGCGATGGTGTTAAGCGTGATTGATAATCTTTGATAATCTCCAAACCCTTTGACGCTTGAGTCAAGCCTTGACGGTGATTGATGGAAAGTTTGAATGACTCAAGCGGCTGGGCGGAGCGCTCGTTAGTCTAGAGCAATTTCGATCAAACATTGCGTCAGTCACCTGCTCGACACCAACGATGGAGGGTCGTCCGCTCGCTTCCGAAGGTCCGGACGTCGTAGATAATAATGCCGATCGAGAATTTATTAGCCTCCTCATTGATTTATATCGTAATTGTCCGGAGTTGTGGAAAGTTAAAAGTAAGGACTATTTCAATAAAAATAAAAAAAGTGCGTCACTACAAAAAAAAAATGTGGGCGTTAAAACTGTTAAAACCTGATTACGTACAACGTCATTTCCTCTGGATCTTTTTTTTCCGCTTGAGAGCAACAAGTGTCAAGATGAGAAACCCCAAATCCTGATTCGAAACCATGGTATCTACACAACACCGATTCACTACAGTCCAGGAGGAGCAGTTCACTAGTCGAAAACTCCGCTACAAATGAGAAAAGATTGATGGGATGCTTGATGAGCCCCAAGGCTGCTTGAAGCGCGTGTCAATCAGCTGGACGCGCTGTTTTGATCAAGCGGATTGATAGTGTAGGGCCTGCTTAAGATAAGTTTGTTAAGTGCGAATATAGATGCATCAAGCAAGTAGAAGTGGTTGGAATTTCAAATATGAAATCCCTGTGGCTTTGTTTGTTCCAATAACAGTGGTAAAACTAAAATTAAAGATACAATTATTAAATTTTAACAAGATAAACTAAGTTATATGTGATAATGTTTGTGTATTTAACATAATTATTACGTATTACTGAAAAAAAGAAAAATGTATTTAAATTAATAACCATATAAATTAATTTATCTTGTTAATATTTAATAATTTCATCTTTAATCTTACATTTACCATTATTATTGAAAGTTAGTATTTCAGATCAAAGAAAATCCTAATTGTAAGCCACGGACATTTCCTAATTGAAATTTCTTTACCACTTCCAGCCGGTAGCTCAGAGGTAGCTTGCTTGCCTTCTGAACTCAAAATCGCGGGTTTGAAACCCGGCCGAGGCCCTCAGATTTTTTTTATCTGGGACGTGAAAAAACCTTGCGCACGTCATCCTCCGGATGGGCCGTTAAGCGATAGTCCCGAGCCTGTACGATGCGCAATCGGTTGACTGGTTTTGGAGGTTGTGCGAAAAGTAAATTGATTAATTCGTTCTGGGGAAGTACATTGCCTGTGATTTGAATTTTTTCACTTTTTTCCTAAGTCGGGTTTTCTGTTTATTTTTAATTTATTAATTTTATTTGGCTATATATTTTTTTCTGTTGGTTTATTAATGAACTTTGGGTCCATTCATTGATTGATTTTGTCAACAAACGAAGTCAGAAAAAAATATTTATAAAATATAATTTAAATAATTTAATCACATAATAAAGAAAGTTTTGTTTGTTAGCCTTACTTCTGAAAGTTTTGTTTGTTAGCCTTACTTCTGAAAGTTTTAAAATAAGTTAGGTGCGTACTTAATTCAATATTCCCTCAAACAGAATCTAGAAATGTTCCCCTCTGGATTGAATCCAGCCTCTTACATTTATTAGATTGGCAAATACTACAGAGATTCAGCTCATCTCAGTGTCTAAAGATATTTATTGTACATCTTCAGTATTTCTCTTAAATTTATATTTTAGTGCTATATATATCCCAGCTATATAAAGTATAGGGGAAGCTATGTAATCAAAAATTCGATGCGGAGTTTTCAACGGAATTTCTTGTTTTCCGGACTCTAGATTCCAAATATGAAAACAAAATGTCTGTATAATATAGACATATTATGTGTGTGCAACTTAATATGTGAACCCTCCAGAACCCTTTAACGACGACAACTATTGTTTTTCATACAAATCGACCAAAGGGATTAGGAGAGAGGGCTCAATTAGGGGTGTAAAACTCAAGGACATCGCTAGTTTTTGAAACTATCGATATTACTATCGAAATATTTTTTTAAGCAAAAATTACGAAATGTTTTTGTTGAGCTCAAGAGAAAACGAATTCCACTTCCACTACCTCTATTAACTTCTGTATCTGTAGGTGTGCACAAGGCGTTTCCGTTGTAATCGCTGTGTTGTTTTCTCAACAAGTGATCCTTCAAATTGGAAGTGTTCCCGGAAGTTCTGTATTCGGCACTGCACAAACGACAGTTAGCCAGTTTTTTTGGACCCACATTCTTATCGAAGTATCTCCACACATCGGACTTCCGTTTAGGACTCATTTTTCAGTTCGAAACAACAAAGCACGCTACAAGAATAGTACATTTTCAGTTCAAAGCAACGAAACACTCTACAAGAACAGTCGATAGTTTAACATCCCTAGGCTACACTCAAAAACTCTAATAACTGCCGATATTAATGAATTTATCGACAGAAAAATATGGGGATTTAGAAGCCAGTGTAAGTCAACTATTGACTATTAGGGCGAACGGTCGACTGGTTTTAGAGGAGGAGCAAAAAGTTAATTGATTAATTCGTTCTGGGGAAGTACATTGCCGGTGATTCACTGACGACTTTCATCTTTGTGTTTGGATTTTTATTATTTCCTCAGCAATACTAAATAGTTGGTCAGAAATTTGAATAGTTGAATTTTCACCAAAATTTCATGGTTTTCCGAACCTCCGGGTTCCATCATTAAAAAAAAAAAAAAAAAAAAAAACAGTTGCCGTGTGGACTCGAGTGTAGGGCTTTGATTGAATGGACTCTTCAGGGGTGCGAGTTCGTATCCCGTCCAGGGGAGAATTTTATTTCATACATAAAAATTCTCTCTCGGAGCCATGGATGTTTGTAAATAACCCCGGTAATGTAGCTCGCTTCTGTGGTGCCAAAATAAAAAAGGGCTACTACACTCCCCCGCCCTGTAACAGCCAAAAGGGAGAAATTATCAAAAGGGTGGGCGTTAAAAAAATAAATAAAATAAAAAATATTGAATTCTATCTTCCTCCAAAACCAATCGACCGTTTGGTCAAAAAATCAATAATTGACTTACAGAGGGGCATCTGAATTTTTATATAAACTTGAAAATTAATAGATGCTGCACTTTTCAATTTAAGTATACAATTTCATATCAATACATTCAGTATACCGGCTGTCTACGCACAAACATGTCACAAACTGAGTGGACTGTATTCGATAGGTGCTAGTTCATGGATAAACTAAATTTAACATAAAATAATGAAAACTGTGTAGCTGTTAATATTTCTTAAACACTATTATGTACTCACGGATAGGTTTAACTCTTGATACTGGATTTAGCCCTATCTATAAGGTACATAATACAGGGGGAAACAATGATATATGGAATTAATATGCGAGTATAGTGCCTGGCCAGGCTTATATTAAATTGAACAGTGCTTGACTGCTCTGTTTGGTCTATAAGCAAACATAAACTGAGAAAACGTAATTAACACATTATGAACTGTTTCCCACGATGGAAACTACATAAGAAGCGAAGTACCACATGTACTTTCACACACTGAGAAGCCAAATCACACTGCTCTACACGAGACGATTTGTGGGATCGTCTTCCTCACACAAGAGCTAATTTGGCACCACCTGGCCCTAGACTCACACAAGAGTTGCACAAAACATCTTGAGCTTAGAGTTAAGCCCCCTCCCGTCCCTATTTTCCCTTTGACCGATTCCGCGGAAAACTAATAGAGGTTGAAAGGTTTTTATTAAAGTATTTATTGACTTGTTGCCTTTCACAATAAATTTAAAAAAAATGAATACAATTTTGAACAATAATAAAAAAATTTAAGTTAATTGACTCTATAATTTCAAAAATAAAATAATCTACCATATGGTTGAGTGAAGCTCTTAAAAAAATGAAAAACATATGTTATAAATAACTCTGTAAAATTTTCAAACTACGTTACTTGCACCAATCCAAAAATCCAAAAGTCTCCCGGTGTGATTCTGAAAATTAAGATTATTAAATATTGTGTCCCGATAACGATTGGCGCTTATCTCAAAGGTGTTGATTCGCAAGGCCTATGAGTTTTGAAATGTGAATTTCATTGAGAGAGATGTTGGGGAATTAAAAAGAAATTAAAACATGGTTATGAATTTACAAAAATTGGAAAAATTTATTTATAATTTGCTGATCAGCCATTTTAAAAAAATATAAAGGTTACTCACGTTCATGACGCCATTGAACTAAATTAAAAATTAACATTATTTACATACAAATATTAAACAAAAAAATTTACATCCTCCATCAGTTCGCCTCTTTTCAATGTTACTTTACATTCTATTCCACTTTCCACCACTTTTTCAAGAGTTATAACTTTTAAATTAGACACCTCGGAACACAGGTTTGTCCTATACAAAGACTGGAGGACAACTGCCTTACACCTTCGAAATGGTAGCTTGATATTGTCTTTCCGTCGCTGTTTTGTTTTCTTGAACTTGATAATTTTCAACTTTACAAAGTTTTTTTGCGTCTTCTTCCTTCGTTTCTTTTTCTTCTTTCTTATTAAATATTCTTTTAATTTTCTGCGGTTTTGATTTTCAATTGGACTCCTACTTTTTTCAAAAACAGTATTCAAACTTCGGTGAAATACACTTTCGGATCATTCTACAGCCTTGGATTGGATCCGTCCTCTATGATTGGATCATTTTTGGAACAGGCTTCCTTTTCAAAATTTTGAGCTGGCTTCTAAATCCGTTGCCTTGGCAACGGGCTTGTTTATATTACAAGGTTTTGAATTCACATATGTAATTTCATGTATACAAATAATATATGATGTGGCCATAACAGAGGCTTTCTTATACAAACCAATTTAGGTCACTCTTCCTCCCCCGTTTCCCCTCTCGGCCATTACTGGGTATAATCATTTGAGAGGCGGGAGTTGGAGGGAAAGTGATTGTAAAAAATTGATTGGTATAAGAAAGCCCTGTTATGGCCTTATTAGTTTTTTTTTCATTTTTTTTTTTTTGTTTCAAGATGATTAATAAAATTGGATGCGATTATCTGTTGAGAAAGAAAAGCATTATAAGGATCAAGATTGGGGAAACGGAGCTGATCCATCAATATATGTATGAAGGATGTCTGGAGGGGTGGAAATATCGGAAATATAAATAGAATTGAGGAGAGGTCCAAAAGTACTTCCTTGGGGAACCCCGGCGGCTAAAGTAAACTTGGAAAAATCTGTCTTTGGTTGAACTTCTAGATATGGACTTACACTCGAGGGCGTTTCATCGTGATAACGGGGTGTTGGAAGGGGGTAGGGGTGCTGCTGTACACCTAGGGACCTAAGCATCCAATGCTCTTATCCCTTCCCTGTTAGCTGTGACGGTCCAAAATGTTGCCTACCCAGGGTTTATTCATCTAGGATAGGAGTCATTAACGAGTACTTGACATTAATATGAAGATGGCTGATGTAGTGAGAAGTGATTATTTCACAGGTTGTCAAATAAAATATAGTCTGACCTCTCACAGATTTTTATTAGTAGTGGTAGCTAGCCGGCTTTCGAGGTTTCCGTCATCATCAGTCTACAAAAGAAACCATCCTTAATATAATATAAAGGCAAAAATAAATAATTAAATTGAAAAAATAAAAAATTGAAAACAATTTTTTGAATTAACCATACCTGATAATTTTTTTTAATTTAATTATTTATCTTTGCATTTATATTATACTAGCAGTAATACCCGGCGTTGCCCGGGGAACTTTGACTTTTCTCCCAATATAAGGCTATTCAGTTCCTCGACAGTACATTCATGATGTTATAATTTTCAATTATTCATACGGAATAAGGCTTATAGTCCTTCAACTGTAGTAACGCTAGCTTTGGAGCTAAAACTAATTTATTCAAAAAGATTTCTCATTAATCGTTGCAATGGTTTTCGAGTTACAAAGATTGCGTGAGTGGATGCTGGGATGGACCAGGGGTTGATTAAAAAAAAGACCTTAACCTTCCGGTAGATAAAACTTATCTATTCAAAAAGATTCCTCATTAATCATTGCAGTGGTTTTTGAGTTACAAAGATTGCGTGGGTGGATGCTGGGATGGACCAGATATTGAGGTACTAATACGCCTATAACCTTCCACAGACGATGACGAACAAATTTAAAAAAAAATTAATCAAATCCATCAAGCCGTTCGTGAGTTATAGCGGTACAACGCACAGACATTTTCAGCTTTATATATATGATTAAGGATGGTTTCTTTTGTAGAGTGCCTGATGATGAGGGAAACCTGGAAAGCCGGCTAGCTACCACTACTAATAAAGATCTGTGAGAGGTCAGACTACATCTTATTTGACAACCTATGAGACACTTAAGCAGGCCCTACACTATCAATCCGCTTGGTCAAAACAGCGCGTCAAGAGATGGTGTCAAGCGTGATTGACTATATTTTATTTGACAACCTGTGAAATGGCTGATGTGGTGAGAAGTGATTATTTCACAGGTTGTAAAATAAAATCTAATCTGACCTCACAGATTTTATTGATATAAAATCCGGCTTTCGAGGTTGCTCTCATCATCAGGCAGTCTGATAAACTGACTGCTGTGACTCAGATGGGGGACAGGAATAAGATGTCCCCATCCATGAAATTTTAAATTGTTAAAGTTTTAGTTTTTTAGATAGTTTTTTATGTACTTGCATTTAAATTTTTTAAATTTTATTTATTGAAACATTTTAATTACGTTATTTTCAAAATTATTTATCAAATCTGTGAGAGATCAGACTATATTTTATTTTACCTGTGGAGTACTTAACATCCTTCAGGTTCGGGACCATCTCTCAATCTCCCTTCCAAAGGAACGGCGTACTCTAGGTTTTTTCCTCCAGGTAACGAAAAACCTAAGGGCCTCCTACCATATTGACGTTTGGAAATTATTAATTAAGTAACGATTACGACTAAATCGTTTTCGCGCAAATCACGCAATATATCCAGTTTTTATGTCCAGCATTCATCCAGTTTTCCCCCCGATTTTCGGCATGTATCTCGCAAACCGAACGACCTTCGAAAAATGTATTGCTCATAAAATGTATCTTACAGTATTCTCTACAAATTTTATTTGTATACGTTTTTGATTAAGTTATAAATAAAAGTGTAGAATGTATTTAAAACATGTAGTAAAATGCGACTTAATTTTTGTCTAATTCTGGAAAAATCGACTGAAATCTTAGTTAGTACATGTGACATCTTCATTTCAAACATGTTGATTGTTAGTTATTGGGTCTCAAACCCAGTCTTTAACTACGAGGTCATATCGCCTACTACGAGATCTCTTTCGTCACTCTGGTGAACATGAGGTACTACTAACTCTACTGTGGGAGTCCGAAATTGTACCTATCCTAAATTTGTATACACCTAGACATCGTACAGGCTTGGGACCATAGTTTAACGTCCCATCCGAAGGGCTCAAGGTTTTTTCACTTTCCAGATAAAAAAAAACCTAAGAGCCTCGGCCGAATTTCGAACCCGCGATCTTGAGCTCAGTAGGCCTGCCAGCACGTTACCTCTGAGCTACCTGCGCTCAGATAATTAAATTACATTGGTAATTAGATTTTTCTCAATATATAATTTGATTCAGTAGACCTTAATACAGTATTAATATAATTTGATATCTGGTAGTCCCCATTAAAATTTATCCTATTTTATAAGTCTCAACGAAGTGTTGATCTGACATTTGACATAATGGGAGAGTAGAGTTTTTGTAATCGTTGTACAAACTTGTTGGGAGACCACACTGAAAAGTTGCTCATGGCAGTTTGGGACAAGAAATACTTTTTTATTTCCCTGTCTCGGCTTTCTCTCCCACTTAAAACTTTTTTTCCCAACTCATTATTTAATAATTTCCAAGTAATGTGCAATTAATTAATTTAATTAATTAAAAATGTGACTTTAATTAGTTTCGTATTATTTGGAAATTATTAAATAATGATTGGAAAAAAAGTTAATCAAAAATATGACTTTTCATATATATATGTATATAAACTCAGTTAAAGGAAGTATTGTAATCTTACGAAAATCTGAGATCGAAGTTGAAGGTCCTCTGAACACCACCTTTTACACCGGGTCTTATGTACAGTATGTTTTACAACATACCTCTTACATTTATGTCCTATTCTATAATCTCTTCAAATAAGAGAGACATAGTGTAGGAAATACTATTTTCAGAAGGTCGCCCGGTTTGCGTGATGCCGAAAACCATCTTAAAATGATGTCTAACCTAAAATGTGGGATGGGATCAATGTGAAGAAGCCCCAACAAATGCACAATAAATTTCTCTAGGAAATAGCTCAAAGCAATGCTCAAATTGTTCTCCTTGGCAACGAATTTTAAAATATATGTTTATTATTGGTATTCGAGGGCGCCGGTAGCTCAGTGGTATGCGTGCTTGACTTCTGAGCTCAAGGTCGTGGGTTCGTAGCCCGACCGAGGCCCTTAGTTTATTTTATCTGGGAGGTAAAAAAAACTTAAGCACGCCGTCCTTCGGATGGGACGTTAAGCGATGGTCCCGAGCCTGTACGATGTCAGGTACTCGCTAAAGACCCCTACCCTAGATGAATAAAAATTTAGGGTAGGCAAAATTTAGGACTCCCACAGTAGAGTCGGGCTCATGTCCACCAGAGTGACGAAAGAGCGCTCTGGTAGTAGGCGATATGACCTCGTAGTTAAAGCCCGGGCATGAGTCATAAAACCTAACCTAACCTATTATTGGTATTTTTATTATAATAACGATAAAAAATAAAATACATGCGATGTTATCATAATCTAGAGTTTCTTATCAACCACTTTTTAACTTATCATTCACCTTCTCTCTATCCTCAAATTCATTTCATATTGGATAGTTAGTTCGCCTACTACCAGAGCGCTCTTTCGTCACTCTGGTGGACATAAGCCCGACTCTACTATGGGAGTTCTAATTTAAATTTTTATTCACCTAGCGGAGGGGTCTTCAACGAGTATCTGACATCGTACAGGCTTGGGACCATCGCTTAAGGTCTCATCCAAAGGACTTCCCAGATAAAATAAACTAAGGGCTTCGGCCGGGTTTCGAAACCGCGAGCTTCAGCTCAGTAAGAAAGCACGCATATCACTCAGCTACCGGCGCCCTCTGTTGAAATTAATCTATGAGGGGAGAGGATAAGGGAGAATAATCTGAAAAAAATGGTTGGTATAACAAAGTCCTGTTATGGCCGCATCAATTTTTTTTTTTTAATAAGTTCAGTATTTTTTCAATTAATATTATCCCTTCTCTCTTTATTTTTTATTCCAATCCTTTTTCTCAATTTTCCTTTTCTGTTTACGTTAGATTTTCCTCTGTTTGGTAGGTAGCTGTGCGTGGTGTGGACTCGCCAGATAAGCTACCCACCCTGAAGGTGACCCCAGGACCTTCCCTTTATCTTTGAAAGGATTAACTTTTTTTCTCTTTCCTTATACTTTTCTTTCTTAACGAGGTTTTGGGCACGTTTGTTTTTGTTAAATGCTAATCCAACTGAGAAGTCGTCGACCTCTTTTGAAATAAACTCTATTTTGTTATATATTTGTAATTTTGTTGCACTACTACCCGGCGTTCGGCCGGTTTGTCACCTCCTGGGTGGGAACAGAACAAAGCCTTTTGACCCGGCGCCGCACAGTGTTTCCAAAACAACGTTTGTTGGAAACAACTATTTTGGACTGCGGATACTTATATGAAATTTAAAGGTGAAAAAAAAAGTTGCTATAAACAAGGGGTCGCAAATCAAGTCTTGATAGGTTTTTGGCAGTACTTGAATATTTACATTTTTGGCAGTTTATTTACAGATTTGCACATTTTACCAGTACGGTTTATAGTCTATTTCATATGTGGTGAATAAATCAACGGTTCAGGTAGTTACAATTCTTTAATTAAACATAGTGCTTGTTCGCTTAGTGGGAGCGTTTTCTTTTGTACATGTGGCCTCAAGTGCGAAATGAAGGGATCAGAATCTGTGCGAAGGTCACAGCCGGCAACCGCCGGTCCTGAAACTTTTACTGTAATTAGTTCAACATCATAGCTATAGAAAAAAATTAGGAAGAAACTGGAGGAAGGTGGAGCTGATTGTGAAAGCCTTTACAGAAATCGATAAGCCTTTTTTTTTTTTTTTTAGTATCTTATACATCCCTTATTTTTCTGCATATTTCCAATATACTAGGAAGCTGACGCGTGGCTTTTATCTTACATATGTTGGGTAATTAACATGCAAACTTTCGTAATTTTAATTAAAACAACAGGCGTCCGATGTAGAATAGAAGTTGCGAAGCGAAAACGTACGATAATCAGTACTCGTCAAAAGGCACTTTTTAAATTCTCTCAACGATCCCAAAAAAAAAAATCTACATGGAAAATTGGTGCAGTACATTCATTTTTGACTATTAACCTTTGCAAAACTTCAAGAAGTTGTCAAAAATAAAGAATTTCATGTTCGAGGTTTTTTCCACCTTGGAAACACTGTGCGCCGGGGGCGATTGACGGGCCAGGCTCGAGTTCTACCCCCGGCGATCGCGATGAAGTAGCAGCCTCACAGATCTCGAGCTCTCTCGGCGCCGCCAGGCAGCCGCAAGAGGGTCTGGGAGCGCCAGTCTGTCCCGCAAAGGACCAGAGACCCCCAGACATCCATAGCAACACAAATTATTTTTTTTGTAAAACCCAGCCCGATATCGTAGGAAAGGTATATAGATTAAAATATACCTCCCCTACGATATCGGGCTGGGTGATTTGCCGAAGCAGCCGTCAAAAAAGAAAAAAAAATTACACTTCACATCGTGTACAGAACGTATCGTGGACAGAACGATTTAGGTTGGACTAAGATAATCTCCTCAGCTGAATGAGTGAACTTGGGTTATGTGAGGGAGAAAGACTTCATGATGTGTATTTAAAAAATCGTCGGTGAAGCGACGAGAATATACTTCCCCAATACGAATTAGTTAACTTTTTGCGCCCCCCCCCCCCCCCCCCCCCCCTGCAAAACTAGGCGACTAATTGCTCTAATATTCAACAGTTGATTTACATGGGGGCTCCTAAATCCTCCTATTAAATTTTGTATAGATGCATTCATTACACCTGCAATTATTAGGGTTTTTGAATTGTGTGTCCCCTTCCCTTCGGTCGATATCGCTGAAATTTGACTGATTTTTTCCTCATTGGGTTTTGACGCATATAACATTTTTGAATTTCCTAAAATATTTGTTTGCTTCTATTTAAACGTTCATGGTAACAAAAATGAGTTTTTCTTCTTACTTCTCAAAAATGTAGCCTTTCTAAGGTAAGTTAATTATCATGAATGTACATTATTTTACGATACTGATGAAAATTAGGCTAATTTGATCTAACATGGATTGACTAGAACTTAATTTTCTGCTAGTTTAGTTATACCGTAGAAATTCGAATAGTAATTAAGTTTTATTAGTATTTAGTTCTTTAGAATTTAGTCTCGGCCATAAATAAAAGACGACTTGAGGCCTTATTCCAGAGAAGGTCTAATGAAGGAGCTTTTATTGTTAGACCGGTAATGAAATTGGGACAGACCACCTCACATTTTTAGAACCACATTAAAACATTTGTGAAGTTATGAACTGGCTTAGTTTAGATTGTCAAAGTTAAATTGTTTTAATTTATAGCGTGGTCTGTTTTAACCTGTCAAATGAGCGCTGAACTTCATGGTAGAACTAATCCTTTACGTATGTAATTTTAACATTAAATTTTGCTTATTATATTTAATTTTATATGAAATATATTGCAGCGTTACTTCTCCCATTTATTTTTTGTCTTCTCAAAACAAAAAAAAAACAAAAAAAAAACAAAAAAAAAAAAAAAAAGCAATTATAAACGTTTCGGGAAGCACTCTCATCATTAATATCTTATAATACATGTAAAAAATAAAGAAAAATGTTTGTGTTGTCATATCTTTCGGTGGATACCGTCGTCACTGGCTGCTGGTCGAGTACTGTGGGCGAGCGCTTTTGATGTGAAGACATCATCTTCAAGCCACTGTTAATGTTGTACTGAGGTCATTTGTTTATCTCAGTGGTCCGTCTCAGTTAGTCTGTTTGTCTGTAAGTTCGGTCTCAGGTCTGTTTGTCTGTAAGTTCGGTCTCAGGTCTGTTTGTCTGTGAGTTAAGTCTCAGGTAGTCAGTTTGGCTGTGAGTTTGGTCTCAGATAGTCAGATTACAGGTGTAAGTAAGTGGTCAAATTTGGTGGAGCGAATATATCAATGTCTCCTTTCTGGATGTGTCTGCGTTAGTATAATGTATGATGTTTCTATGGGTATTAAGGAAAGCGCTCGCCCACAGTACTCGACCAGCAGCCAGTGACGACGTTATCTATCGAAAGGTATGTCAACAGTAACATATTTACTGGAACTAATCCCTTAGATAATATAGGTACCAAAAATGTTTGTTATTAAAAATGTTGTATATTTCACAAAATATATGGTAGCAATAACGAAAGTACCTACGTATAATATTTTAACTTATTGTACTTTTGGTAATTGTTACGTATTTTTAAATTGTTATATTTTATTTTTAACTTATTTATTTATTAGTTAATGATTAACATGTACTGTAAAAGCTCGTAAATTCTAATCTAGTTTTTGGTTTATGTATGTTCAGATTCACCACCTGAAGATGGCAAATTACTAAAACTAGTTGTGGTTTAAATAAAAAATATGTTGGACTGATAAATCTAATTACTTATTTGACGTGCCTACGTTTTTCTTTATTTTTTATTGTTTCACAATATCTCTGCAGAAAATGTTAAAGTATCATAAATACATAAACATTTTCTGCAGAGATATTGTGAAACACAGCGATACAATTGCAAAGATTTCGGGAAGCACTCTCACCATCAGTATCTTATAATACATGTAAAAAATAAACAAAATGTATGTATTTTTAAATATTGTCTATTTCACAAAATATATATAATACATGGTAGCAATACCGAAAGTACTCCCATATATATATTGTGAAATAGACAATATTTTTAAATACATACAGTATCATATAATAAATGTGTTTTTAGGTTAACTATTCCTTCTGTCCATCAGCCTTCTTTTAAGGAACATATTTATTGGGTCGACTTCTATATTTAAAAATATTTCATGAAAAGAACATTCTGCTTGAATGAAGGAATAGTTAACCTAAGGAACACATGTATTATAGACACTGATGATGGGATTGGTCCCGAAACGTTTGTAATTGCTATTTTTTGAGAAGTCAACAAATAAATGGGAAAAGTGAACCTGTAATGTACACACAACTATATACATACACATTATTCTACAAAAATCTATACATAAAGTGTACCATTTTTTGTTTACGCCATCCTTCACTTTTGAACGTTGTGCAGACGATGGCGTAAGTCCAAATTTGAACAGTTTATGTATGTATTTTTGCGGATTGAGTTCAACTAGTTTTTTTTGTTTTTATTTATTTTATTAGCTTTCCACATTATCGACAGAGAAATATATTCGGACAGAAATGATTCAGCTCTTTAAAAATGTTGAAAGGAAAGCGTTTTTAACATTTCAACAACAAAAATGTCGTCAATGAATGTCCGGCAATGTTATTTTTCACTCTCCCTCCATCACCAATCGACCGAGCCATTGACAAGATCCATGAAACTCCTTTCTTAGCAGAAGCCCACATCCCACATCCATCAGAAAGTCACCAAATCCCGTCCCCTCTCATCTTTAGCTTCCTTCCCACAGGACAACAACCGACCACAACTTCATATCCCCTTTATCCAGGATAAATCTCTCTGGAGCTCCCTCCCCCCACTCTCCCTCCCTTAATTCATTCAAATTCCTACCTCCGATTCCCAAGGGTAGTAAAATCCTATGGGATAGTTCTCGTCTTCGTAATAACTCCATAGCTGATATTTATTTGTATTGTTTTATTCTGCTCAATTGAAAACTAAGTTCATCTTCATTTATTGCTATATATTTTTCTTAAAAAACGAAGTATAGGGGAAGTTATGTAATCGGTTGAAAATTCGATGTTGACTTTTCACAGGAATTCCATGTTTTTCGATCAGTACATTAGAGTCGGGCTCTTGTCCACCAGAGCGACAGAAGAGTGCACTGGTAGTAGGCGATATGACCTCTTACTTAAAGTCCGGGCATGAGTCACAATAACTAACTTCTATTTGCTCTTATAAGTAACGGTTGTTCACCCCTCTGATGAAATGTGTAAGATGGTTCCTACGCTATTTCCCTTAATCATTCTCGACGTAAGTTATTATTTATGATTCTCACGTTGGACATACAAAATATGAAAACGGACAGCGTTTCCATCATCATAATTGAATTATCCTGATGTAATTTGCATCATTCGTCACTAGACATGAACAAATCAGATACTGCCTTTTAACTTAACTTTTTTTTTTAGGATTTTTACTTTCCCACATATATTATGTAAGCCACCTGGGGATGGCCTGGTGAGCGGTAGGTGGCCGGTCTGGGGTCTTGGGCGGCGCCACCGGGTTCTCTGGACTGATACTGTCCCGGGCCTGTAGGATGTGGTCGGTGCCCATTACAAGCACATCCTCCTTATCAGGCCTCGCTTGTTTCTCCAGGGCCCAAGCTCTTTGCCTATATATACACCCGGTTTTGCCGTTCCTTGTCCCCTGGTCTGGTTAGGACGGCCCCTGAGTGTCCCCGGGTCCTGGACAGGGTTTCCGTCTGGCTCCCCCCTTCGATGACCAATATTGTTGACATGCCTTAAAAAAACATAGTAACATCCCAGAGAAGCTTATGAAACACCATTTCCTACTTTCCCCTATACACCATATTCCCCTATACGTTGTATAACTGGGGAAGTAACAATAGAAAGAACCTGTCAGTTATGTCTTACATTATATCCATAAGGCAGGAGGATAAATCTGCTCATATCCTATCCACATAATGAGTATAATCTGTTTTGTAAGTACACCGTCTTTTTGAAAATTTCAAGTGACTGGGTTAGGTAATTGAATATTGTGCAAAATTCCAGGCTGCTGGTTTAGAATAGGGGTGGTTACCCGTAGACTGTAATGTAATATGATTACCATGGAGGCCTCTATTTCTCTGGTTGGAGAGTATGAGGGATCATTAGGGCGAAGGGAGGAAACTGAATCCTTCTTCTGAGGGGAGCCCACCCCTTCAAATTTAATATAATATCGTATAGTTGGGGTTCACCCTTAGTAAATATTAGAGAAATACTAATATTAAATATTTTCTCCCCAAGCTATACGTAGGAAGTTAAGTAATCGGTCATAAATTCGATGTTGTTTCTACCGAACTTTCATGTTTTCCGGACTAAGTGAATTACCCGCAAAGTACTTCCTCTGCACGAATTAATCAATTAGGTGTTCGCTCTCCCTCCAAAACCAATCTATCTTTAGAGCCAAAAATCAAGAATCTTCATACTTTTCGTGTCGATACTGTGAAGGTTGACTTCACTTTTCTTTAATGATAGTATTATAATTATATATATTTTTTATTTATATTATTAGTTTTAATTCATTTATACCTGTTAGTTTTAAAGGAACTATTTATTTTTATTTGTATATTTATTATGTATATTATTTTGAATAGATATAATTAATTTCTATTATTGTTAGGTATAATAAGCATAGTATTAGTTCATTTAGTTATTTTGTGTTATCAAGGATTTTTTGTTTTTAAGAAAGATTGCCGTCTAAGCGTGGCTAAAGTATGCACGGAGTGGATTCCTAGAGACAGAAGAAGAGGAAAAGGAAGACCAGGACTGCGGTGGAGGGACGAGATAGTGGAGAAAATAGTGGATGGAGGGTGCACCGTGGCCAGCAACAGAGAAACTTGGAACAAATGTGTTACAGTACTATTTAAGAAATAACCCTCATTTTTACTTTTTGCTTTATTTTTAATCAAGAAGTAACATTTTTACTTAAGAAATAATTTTAGCTATTTTATTTTTATTTTATTATTCGTTTCAATTCATTGTATACCTGTTAGTTTTAAAGGAACAATTTTTTTTTATCCATATATTTATTATGTATATAATTGATTGTTGAATAGATATAATTAATTTGTATTATTGTTAGATATTATAAAAATAGTATGTATTAGTTTATTTAGTTATTCATATATTTTGTGTTATCAAGTATTTTTTGTTTTTAAGAAAGATTGCCGACTAAGCATGAGGACGCTATCTTTAGTATGTTAAAATTCATGGACCAAGATGGAGGTGTTTTAGTTGTATTGTTTTGTGTTTTATTTGGTGTTGGTACATATTGGAGGTTCATATGGATAAACTAAGTTGTATAAATTACAAGTTTGTTTTATTTTATTTAATACATTGTTTGACGCCTGAAGAATATATACATGCGGTTCGTTGCAATACATTTAAGGGAGCTATCATATTTACAGGCACACACAGGTATATATATATTTTTTTTTTCATTTTTGGAATCAGGGTAATACTCAAAATTTTGGTAAAATCTGAATATTAAATTGCTGATCGATTACATACTTCGTATAGCTGGAAAGAAAAAAAAAAAAGTATATGAACGTGATAACTCCCGATAAAATTAATATATTGACACGAAATCTTATATATAGATCCAGAAGTCTATAGGGATACGACATGTAAAGATTTTCTGTCAGATCGGCCAAAGGGAGGAGAAGAGTTTAGGGTAGACCTTTATTTTATTTATTTTTTTCTATTTACAAATAAATTTTTACAACTGTATAAAAAATAAATACAACAAGCAAATCTGCTAATAGAGAGATAATGGCAATGTCAAAATGTCAAGAGGGGAGAAATCACCCAGTGACACTCCCTAGACACTGAGTTATTCTCATTTGTAACTAATCACTGTCACTGATGCTGCTAAGGATGTCTCTAGGCCATTGATGCTTAGCCGACGTTGGTGAAGTGTGGCAGAATGGAGGGCACGGACTAGAGGATTATTGTGGAAACTAAGAGAGCAAAATAATTTTTTATACTTGGATTTAGCAACTTCGATGAAAAAAGGTACGTTAAGGTCAATGTGAAGAATTTCGTTGGAGACGTAATAAGTAGCAGTGGCTATTGTACGAAGGGTTTTCGATTGAAGGGATTGGATGCGCTGGAGATTGGATGCCTAGGCATAGGTTTGAGTCTGCGTTTGTATATAAGTCGTTTTATTTTCAAAGTTAATTTGGATCTTTTGTCTAGTAGTCTTAGTGACAGTTTATGAGGTCCGTTCATTCCTTGCCTTTTCAGTCTAGTGTAAGGATTCCAAGTTAACAGACTTCGTTTTTTATAAAGATAGGATTATTGTTAAGGTACCCTCGAGGGTAGGTATATTTTTGGCGAAGGATTGACTTCTTTTCGTTCACCTTACTCTTCACTTTTTCTACCAGGACTGAAGGGATATCAGGTGTTCTTGGAGGTGTCTGGATGATAGGACTAGGGATGAGGAGGGAGGTTAGCAGTGGAGTTGTGTTGATGGATGGGTGGAGATATCAGCTGTGTAGAGGATAGTGACAAAGGGTACTTACTTGTGGAACGCCAGCCTGTAATCTAAATAAGAATTCTTATTTTTATAATAAAATTGTTATTTCAGAATGTTGTATTTACCTTTCTATTTTGGAGGTAGTCTGGCTCTGCAAGTACGACCCCTTGAATTTTGTCCACCGTTTTGTTCGTTATAATGAGATCTCTTGTCCCAAGGTACAGAGTCAGTTTGTTGTTGGGGGATGACTTCTTGTAAACTCTGAAAATGAAACATACAAACAAACATTAAAATGGGATCATCTATTGATGTTTGTTTGCAATAATTTGATATTATTACTCAATATCATGTGGTATAGTTGTGAATGGCTGATGTCGGCGGTTTGCGGTATGTATCTTGCAGACTTTCAAAAGCGACTTTCAAAAAGGTATTTCAAATAAAAAGTGCCTTCAAATTTCCTCTACAACTTTTATTTAAAGAAAAACTTATGATTAGGTCGGCCTCATGTAAAATATAGTTAGGCCCAGAAGTAAAATGGTCTTAATTTTTGGCCGATTTCAACCATAATCTAATTAATTAGATCTGTTAGCACATGTGACTCCTTCATTACAAATTTCAAGTTCATACAGCGCCGGTAGTTCACAGGTAGCAAGCAAGTCTACTGAGCTCAAGATCGCGGGTTCGAAACCCGAGAGAGGCCCTTAGGTTTTTATCTGAGAGGTGAAAAAAGAGCGCTCTGGTAGTAGGCGATATGACCTCGTAGTTAAAGCCCGGGCATGAGTCATAATAACTAACATTATCGCGAAAATGATCAAAACGTACTCAGGGAATTCCTCAGGGAAATCCGTTGAAAACTCGATCTCGGATTGTGACGTGGTCATAACAGGACTTTCCATATACCAACCGCTCTTGTACAGATCACTTTCCCTTTCTTCTCTCTCTCAAATTCATTTCATATTGGCATTACAGAGTATAAGAAAGTCACTCTCACAATTATGTTGAACCTACAATGAAAAAAAAAACAAAAAAAAAAACGCTAATCCCATAACTTTCTTGAGAACAGTTTTAAAAAATGTATTATTAGAAAGCCTGATGATGAAGGTAACCTTGAACGCCGGTTAATAAAAAATAAATTTTATATTACAATCTATAAAACGTAATTCATTTGAGAGTCAACATTACCAAAAATAATTCAATTAGTTGTTTGAATCTTGGTACTTTCCGACAAAGTAACATTGGTTTGATGCTGTTGTATTGTGAGCTCCCCGTACAGAGAGAGCGCGGCCACTTACTACAAGTGGTTCTCTATAGTCTACTCAAGGTAAACAGAGACCCTTGAGAACCTGACTCTTTTGTTCTTCTCTTATCCTTTTTTTTTTTTTTTTTTTTTTTTTTTTTTAATCAAGGATAATGTGGTATTCTGGTTATCGTCCTCTAGAGCCTGTGTATAAAAGTTTCAAGTCAAACGTGAACTGTACTTTTTTAATAAATAGCAAAAATATAGTTATTATATATTTATATTATGAATAAATAAACTTATTTAGCAAATATGTTGATTTTTTTCGAGATTTTATTCTAGAGGTGTTGTTGAGTCTTGAAGAATGATGATGAATACAAGAACTCGCCAAAACAATCGATTTCTTGTTGATTGAACTACTTTGTGAATTCGTGTGTGTGATTTGATGGCGTCTAGTTTGTTTTTTCTAAAGAATATAAAACCCTTTTTTCGCATTGTTTGTAAGACTCGTTACTCAACAATTACCAGTGTTTTTCATTGCTCGCGGTTAGGCACAAGTTGTTGTGTCTATACACAAAGTATACTTATTATTCGTTAGTTGATTCGCGGTCTGTCCTCTTGTGTGGATGAAAGGTGAAAAAACTAAGTTCGCGGTGATAAAGGGACTTATTGTGAATAGTAACATTGTATTCGTCATTACGCGGTTTGTTAAGGGACTTATTGTGAATAGTAACATTGTTTTCGTCATTACGCGGTTTGTTAATAAAGGTGTTGTCTAAACATATATTAAGTGTTCCAAGCGGCTTATTCTTTAACCTATTTACCCAGATCCAACAGGTGTCTTATTTTTTATTTTTTGACAATATTTCGGGACACTTCCCCGTCCCTTTTTCTGGTCATGAAGGTTCATAGTGACCAGAAGACAAAATATCGTCAAAAAAGAGAAAAAGAAGACACCTCTGAAAAAAAATGCCGGAAAAAATCAACATATTAACATCCCTGAGAAGACAACTTCTAAGTTGAGGAACGTGGACATATTGTGGAAACTTTTAATAAATAAATTGTTATTGTATTTTGTGTTCGTAAATTAATTGTTAGTATATAGTTCATAACTAGACCTGACGAAGGTATAAGGCCGAAACCGGTAGTTATTTGTATATATCTTTAGTGGAATAGACAATATTTAAAAAATAAGTTTGTTTTATTTATCCCTAGGAAGTTTAAGAAACACATTTTTAGCAAAATCAAAGATTCATGGGATGAGTCACAAAATGTTAGTTGAATTAATCCTTTACTAAATACTAAATTTTGTATAGATAAATTCATTACATCGGAAGGTATGAGAGTTTTTGAGTTGAGCCCCCCTATGAACCTTCCCTTCCAATCGGCTGATCCAACTGAAAATACTCTGAATTCATTACAACTGCAGTTATTAGAGTTTTTGAATTAGGTCTCTCCCTTAATCCCCCATTCATGGCCCCGGGAGGGAGTTCTATCTACGAAATATATATCCCGGACAGGATTCGAACCAGCAAACCATGATAAGACCATCCGACCAAAGTCCTACGCTCTAGCCCACACGGCCACCATGGTCCCCAGAGATGGATTTTGGAAAAACGATTATTGTACAAATTGTCATTGAACAAGTAATTACTACCATTTGAAAATTAATTACATAAAGAGACAGTTATTAATTGAATGGATTAATCAAGGTAAACTGTTTTCAATTCAAATCTAGTGTACATTGGACGGACGTAAATGTGTGTTTTCAGTGGTAATTTAGGGGCAGTTTATATTCACATCAAATTTTAGTAAGGACTGGGTTTGCCTTTGGTTGGGTTAGTACTCGTACAGGGGTCGGCAAACTCATTGGTCTACAGAGCCAAATATCAACAGTACAACGATTGAAATTTCTTTTGAGAGCCAAATTTTTTAAACTAAAAACTATATAGGTAGGTACGTACATTGTTATTAACTAATTAGGGTACTCCTAAGCTTGCCTTTGCTAAAAAAATCGGACACTCGTCTTGTATACTTATTTAACACAGAGCACTCGCCTAAAGATAAAGACACATAAACACCAACTAAGGATGTCAAATAGAAATAAGAAAAGCAGTCATCACGAAGTTTCAATACAGTACATGCGCGCTCCCGCACGTGGAATTTTGTGGAAGAGCCGCATGTGGCTCGCGAGCCGCGGTTTGCGGACCACTTGGTTAGTAATGGAACATACCTATTTGAATCAAACACTATTTTCCTACTTACGGAATTACTCAGAAAATAAGTAGAATTATACACTCCTTTCCAAATTCTTAGTAAACATCTTACTTCCTGAAGTATACGGGAAGTTATGTAATCGGTCAGAATTTCCATGTTCAGTTTTCACCGGAATTTCAATTTTTCTGACACCCTAATTCTAGAAAAAAATTTTAAAAATCGTCGGCGCATCACCGGCTATGTATTTATAATGTACGAATAATCAATTATGTTTTCGTTTTCTCTCCAAACCCAATCGACTTTTAAGGCTAAAACTCAATCATTTTGACTTACATAATGGCGTCTGAGTACAAATAGTAAATTATGTCGATACTTTCATTATATCGGTAGCATAAACGGATAAGAAAATTGAGGTAAATTATCAAGAATAGTATTTAAAAACATAGAAGGCCCCTGTAGCTCAATGGTATGGATGCTTACTTAGATCACTGGTTCGAAATCCGGCTGAGGCCCTTAGGTTTTTTTCTGGGAAGTGAAAAAAGGTTGAGGACGACGTCCTTCGGGTGGGACGTTTAGCGATGGCCCTTAGCCTGTATGGTCAGGTACTCCTTAAAGAATCTTACTCTAGGTGACTAAAAATTAAGGGCAGGCGAAATTTAGAACTCCCATTGTAGAGTCGGGCTCATGTCCACCTAAAAGACGAAAGAGCGCCCATGTAGGAGGTGATATGACCTCGTAGTTAAAGCCCGGGCATGTTTCAAAATAACTGTTTGACTAATAACTAATTTAAAAAACTATAAACCAACTAAACGGGGTATTTCAACTTTGGGGCGGATAACTCTGCTATTACTGGACATAAATTAAAAGGATCATGGTCTGGGAATATGGAGGTCTTATTGAAATTATTTACTTTCTTATACCCTTAGTATATCGTGCGAAAATTCGAGATCGAGTTTTCAGCGCAATTTCACGTTTTAAGGCCCCCTAAATACGTTTTGACTGTATGTGTGTCTCATAATCACTCTAACTCACAAAATATTTGAAACAATGAACTAAAATGAAGATGTCACATATATTAACTTAGATCTGATTAGATTTTGGCAGAAATCAGAAAAAAATAAAGACCACTCTTATACTTATTTCCTAATCGAAAATATGGAATGTTACACGCCGAAAACCGTCCTGAAATGATGTCTCCGAACCCATTTTTTAAAATATGTTTGCTTGATTTACGCGAAAACGGTTAATCCTATCAAAAAATTGGTTCTTACCAAAAATGTTTTTTATTAAATTTCCAATCATCAGCATACACTCACATTTGAGATAGGAGCAATAAAACCGAAGTTACAGCGAAGAAAAAAAATGTAGGTACTATACGTTTTCCTACATTTTATGTTTAAATTGTAAAGCGTAGCAACGAATTTCAAAATATATTTTCATTGTCAGTGGTTTTTATTAAAAAGGATAAAATAAAATATATGTGGCCATAACAGGACTTTCTTATACCAACTACTTTTGTACAGATGACTTTACCCCTGTCCAAATCATTTATACTGGTATTACTTGACATAAGAAACTCTGGGAATTACGCTGTACAATCAAACAATGAGAACCGCTGATGCCAGCACATTACTTTTACTGTACTAGAGGCCAAAGTGAAAATATTTTTTCTCTGACATTTTTCTCTATTTTCTCTATTTTCCTTGCCCTGACTGGATATTTGGGATTGGGTCATTTTCTCTGGGACCCCTGGTACATCAATCAGACAGCTGGAAGTGTGTTGTTAGCTGGTGAGTCTCCAAGGTAGAATAGAGTGAAATAATGATCTTCTTTTACTTCCCCAGCTCAACGAGTTATAGGGGAAGTTATGTTATCGGTCAGAAATTCGATGTCGAGTTTTCAACGAATTTCCATGTTTTCCGAACATCTGATTCCAAAAGCTTGCTATGTATGTGTGCATGTGTCTGTGAACACGATAACTCCCGAAAGAATGATTGTATCGACACGAAATTTTATATGTGAATCCAGAACCCTCTAACTACAACATCTCTTCTGTCTCGCTCGCTCGCTCCCCCCACCACTCTGCCACCGACCAGGACACATACCCTACGGATACATTCACGGAACACAAAGACATCCCAGTGAGGACCCCTTCTGATCTTCTCATGTTATGTGAACACGGACCTGTATTGAGGAGCGCCGCGAGCAGATAAACCATAAACATTTTCATTCTTTAAAAGTGATCCATATAACGTTTATTTTATTTTATTCTTATTGTGCTCAATTATATTTCTTTTCATTTTTTTTTATTTCTCCACATTGCAGTTTTAATTCATGTGGAAAAGTGGTTGGTATAAGAAAGTCTCATAATACTTTTAATATGATCCAATCTTGTAAATGCCTAAATTCTCGTTTAGTTAAAATGTTTCAAATTATCTCCCGGCCCACAGACTCTCCAGAATCTTGAAATTGTCACCTAATGGCTCGTAAAATGAGATAAGTTGATAGGAATTTTTGAAACTTTATTTACAATTTTTTTTTTTTTTTTTCCCCTCCTAAAAAAGACGATATTGAAAATCGACAACGTTTTCCTGTTGCTTGCCTATTCTAAGCAGTTGTTCTCAACAGAATATATTAATTGAATTTTTATTCACCTAGGGTAGGGGATCTTTAACGAGTAACTGACATCGTACAGGCTCGGGACCATCGCTTAACCTCCCATCCGAAGGACGGCGTGCTAAAGGTTTTTTCACCTCCCACATGAAGCTTCGGTTACGAACCCAAGATTTTGAGCTCAGTAAGCAAGCACGCATACCACTGAGCTATCTGCGCTCTCTTGTAGTTGATATATTATAGCCAGACATTCAGATTGCCAAGTTTAGTTTTCATAGAAATCAATTTTTCTGGAGTTAGATTTGACTCAATTTTTCCATCTAATATACACTATACCTTGATGTAGTTGGTGGACGAAGTATACATTCGGTATCTCCATGTATCTCTAGGAAAATAGACCGGAAGTATACAATTATGTATTTAAACAATTGTTCTTTATTATGACCTCTTTACAAGAAATTAAGATAATTATGTTATTATCAAATAAGGAGAAAAATCATCTTCAATTCTGAGGATCATTCAGTTCGTTTTTGAACTACCAGAACACAACTGTAACTGCATTCTTTTTTTTCTTTTTTTCGAAAATAGGCTCTGTCTCTTGAATTTTGATAATAATTTTGTTAAGAAATCTGTTCATTATTTTTTATGTTTGTCGAATCATGAATCATTAATTCGTCTAAATTTCAGTTCTTCTTGGTGTTCCACTAGTAAGTTTCTTCAATGTTTCAGTTATTACTCATTTTATCTTCAATTATAACTTCATTGTTTTTAGTTGTGTAATATTTGAACCTTTCTCAACTTCCGTCTATATTTGAATGGAATCGTTAGCTGTGTAATATTTGAACCTTTCTCAACTTCCTTCTATATTTGAATGGAATCGTTAGCTGTGTAATATTTGAACCTTTCTCAACTTCCGTCTATATTTGAATGGAATCGTTACTTGTGTAATATTTGAACCTTTCTCAACTTCAACCTATATTTGAATGGAATCGTTACTTGTGTAATATTTGAACCTTTCTCAACTCCCACCTATATTTGAATTGAATCATTATTTATGTAATATTTGAACCTTTCTCGACTTCCACCAATACTTGAATTGAATTTCTTGACTTCCGTTATTATTTAAATTGAATCGTTATTTATGTAAAATTTGAACCTTTCTCGACTTCCACCAATATTTGAATTGTATTTCTTGACTTCCGTTATTATTTAAATTGAATCATTATTTATGTAATATTTGAACCTTACTTGACTTTCATATATATTTGAATTGAATCGTGTATTTTCAAAAGGTAACATGTCCTTACCTATACCATTATAAATTGTATTATACAAAATTATGTATTTCTGGAAGTTCTATTATTGTACTAAATGCCTTATTTCATGTATTTTACTTCACCAGCTATAATCAGTAGGGAAGTTAAATAATCGCTCAGAATTTTGATGTTGAGTTTTCACCGGCAAATATGCTTTGCTGATTCTGAACTGAATGAATTCGAAATTTTATATGTTTACCCAGAACCCCACAAGGACGACATTTATTAATTTTTAACGGAATTGGGGAAGGAGGGGATCAGAGGAGGGGGGCACAACTCAAAATCCCTAATTACTGCCAATGTAATAAATGTATCGGCACAAAATGTAGTTGGGGGACTTAGTTGATTAATTTGCGATTTACCGAAGACTTTTTTTTATATCATTGAAAAAAAATTTCATATATTTTTGGATTTTACTCTATTATATATATTTGTATTATTTTAGATACATCTTTTAAATGGTGCTGTCTATACAGAATTTTCTGGCACTGTTTCTACTTTATGTGGCCCACAGCAGTTTCATGAGAACAATCAGATACCACAAGTTCCTCCAGAGAATCTCGCTGAAACTTACGATTTCATCATTGTTGGTGGCGGCCCTTCAGGTTTACTTCAAAATTTATTTTCTTCATTATTAATATTTTTTAAATATTTAATTAAAAGCTGCTATTGAAGCTCCAGTGGCTTTTGATGTTATGAATCTTCCTCTATAACATGAGGCTAAATTCAAAAGAGCAACATTTATATGTAACGAATTTCATCACATTTTTTACTCTATAATAATATATTGTGTGACAAGTAATTTCTTAAGTCTTGACAAGGACAATACAATAAGAATATTCTTAAAAATATTAAAAAACTATCTTAGTTTTAGAGAGAAAGTGATTATTTTGCGTACACTATTTGACTCAAATAAACAAAATTCTGAGTATAGTCGCTAGACTATCTTATATATCTTATAATATTGGCTACGAGCTGTGAAGCCCGACCTTATCATTGAAAGTCTATAATAAATCAATTTTATTTCCGTTAAACCAGTACATGGTAATAGGATATCAAAAGAATTTATACATTAAGATAGCTTATAAATTAGATTTATAACTATTTGAAACTAATGTACGTATGATTAGTAATAACAAAACTATTAAAAAAAGTAAAATGAAATTATAAAAACTGAATAATTAAATATGTACTTAAAAAAAATATGAATACGAATAATATTAATATTAATACACAGATACATTTTTCAATTTAATAAAAATTAAGATAACTGAAAATAATAATAATATATTTTTTTCTGATTATAATAATAAAAAAAAATTTAAATATAAGAAATTAAAAAAAATACATTAAGTAATATACCAAGAGAAATACAATAAATTACCCGGTATACAAGTTATATTAAACATAATGTAGATTATTTAAAGTGCGTAGGAACTGAAAGCTTTGTATCAAATAATGTTTTTGGATATGAAACGATTTCTTATTGTGGTTATTTTATTCTTTTTGAACAGTGAGAATAAAATTCCTTTTCCGTTTAGAGGGTTTCCTCTAACATAAACATTTTTAGTTGAAGTTTAAATTTTTTTACTGTATCTATTGACTTCAAGAAGTGGGGAAGGGCATTGAAAATAAATAAAGAACATGCCTTAAACAAACCCACAAACGTCTTGACAAGCGAAAGATACATAAATTATCAATAATCCGTACGAGGCCGGGAGGGTGGCCTCCGATATATATTTATTTCTTCAGCCAATATCTGTTTACCAACAGGTTGTATTCTTGCAAACCGACTGACAGAGAATCCCAAATGGAGGGTGCTTCTTATCGAAGCAGGTGGAAACGAAGACCCCATCGCCAACACCCCTCTTATCCGTAGAGCCACCTGGAACTCCGACTTGACATGGAATTTTACGACTGTTCCCCAGAAGGATTTTTGCCTTAGTAAGTATTAATTATTTATCTATTGAAAATCATTTATTTTTTAATATATATATATTTAAATTAATTTTCAGCTACTGGCGGTAGGTGTGATTTTCTTCAAGGAAAAATCATTGGAGGAACTTCTTCAGTGAATGATATGTCGTACGTTCGAGGGAATAGACAAGATTATGACAATTGGGCAAAACTAGGCAACAAAGGTTGGGGATTTAATGACATCTTGAAGTACTTCCGGAGGTTCGAAGGGTACCGGATATCTCCCTTGGACAGATCACCCTACCACGGAGCTCGAGGTCCTCTTATCATCGACTATCCGATCTACAGAACTCATCTAAGAAATGAGTATATCAAAGCAGGGCAAGAACTAGGATGGAAGAAACAAGACTACAACGGCGAAAGCCAATATGGAATTGATTATTCTCAATTAACGCTGAATGGTCCTACCAGATCGAGTGCTTCTAGTGGATTCATATACCCAATTCTCAGTAGAAAAAATCTCAGTATACTTTTGAGATCAACTGTCATAAAAATTTTGATAAACAATAAGGTTGCTGAAGGGGTAGCATATTTAAGAAATGGAAAAGTGCATTCAGTCAAAGCAAAACGAGATGTAATCATTGCAGCTGGGAGCATTAACAGTCCACAACTCCTTATGCTCTCAGGCATCGGTCCAGAAAATGAATTGAAAAAATTTGGAATTCCAGTTGTGTGTAATTTGCCTATAGGGGAATTTTTCCAAGATTTTCCTGGAACGGATATAATTTTCGAAATAAACAAACCCATTACTATAAATATAAATACTTGGAGAAACGAAAAGAGTATTGCTGCTTACACAATCAAAAGAGAAGGTCCTTTGACTACCACAGGCGAAGAAGTTATTGCTTTTTTCAATAGTATCGATCCCAACGATCTTCCGAATATGGAAATGAGAATTTTCAGTAGGTATGATACAGTCAATGGAACTCAAACAAAAAATTTGATAAGTTTCAATTTACTTTCGTTGACATCAAAATGTTCGGGGTATATAAGGTTACAAAGCGCCAAACCATCTGACATTCCTCTTATAAATCCTAATTACTTATGTAATATTAACGATCGTATCGCACTAGAAAAAGGAGTTCAAATGGCAATAGACTTTATGGCAACGCCAACAATGAAGAAGTACTCCCCCATTGTGAACACGGACTTTCAGCCGATATGTCGAGGTAAGGCCGGACGTGAATTGATCAGTTGTCTCATCAGATATTACCCAGACTCCATGGGTCATGGTGCAGGCTCGACCAGGATGGGACCACCAGGAGACCCGGGCTCTGTGGTCACCTCGGATCAGCTGATGGTACGGGGTGTAAAGAAACTGAGAGTCATAGATGAGTCTGTGATGCCGGGCGCGATCCGAGGACATGTCACCTATGCTACCATGTTGGTCGGCGAGAAAGGAGCCGATATCCTAAAGAATTTTCATTCTTCAATACCCTAATTATATATGTAGAAGGAATTCGAGGTTCTGCCGTGTAAATGAAAACTCAATATTTGAATGAATGAAAATAAAATAAATTTTATTATTCTGGGACCGAGGTCCCCTAAGAATTAATACATACAGAATAAAGAAAATGAAACAACGAAATATAGTATCAGTACAAAGAAATAAAAAGATAGGTAAATAAAAATTAGTGCTACATTGGAGAAAAACTATACAATTGATAAAATAGATATACAAAAGATTAACAGGAAAAAACATAACATTAACAACTTCATTATGATGAAAAAAATAAATAAAAGTATCTACAAAAATAAAAAAGAATAAGTAAAAAAGGAAAAAAAAAAATTTATATAACTAAGAAATAAATAAAATTGATTATATAAATCGACCGAGCGTAGTACTATGATGGTTGATTATAAAAGAGAAGGAAGGATGCCCAGCCGAGGTTTGAAATAAAATTAATTTTAGAAAGTAGGGGCTAGATAGAAAAATGTGAGGAGAGAGAAGAAAGAGAAACATAGTTAAAATAAAATAAGATAAGATAAAAAATATATAAATGCATGATAAAAATATATTAATGTGTAAATGAACCAAAAAGGAATAATATTGATTATGATCGAATAATTTAGGAAATATAATGAAAGAAATATAATAAAAATAGAGAATGACAAAGACAAAAAAGAGAGAATGTATTTGGCCAACGTTTCGGAAACTATTTATTTCCTTCTTCAGGGCCTTATAATGACTGAGTGGATGTGTGTGGTGCAGGTGTTGAGCGTTTGTGTGTCATCCACTCCAAGTCATTATAAGGCCCTGAAGAAGGAAATAAATAGTTTCCGAAACGTTGGCCAAATACATTCTCTCTTTTTTGTCTTTGTCATTCTCTATTTTTATTATATTTCTTTCATTATATTTCCTAAATTATTCGATCATAATCAATATTATTCCTTTTTGGTTCATTTACACATTAATATATTTTTATCATACATTTATTTATTTTAAGAAGGAAATAAATAGTTTCCGAAACGTTGGCCACATATTGAGTTCTCATTTACACGACAGAACCTCGAATTTCTTCTACATTGAAAAGATACTGTCGACTCTATTAATCACCCTAATTATATATGTTTTACAAACTACAATTTGATTCTGAATTTATAATATATATTTTCCACAATTTTTTTTACTTCCAATTTACAATATAAGAAAAGAAAGTCGTCGGTCAATCACCGGCTAGGTACATCCCCAGCACGAATTAATTAAGTTTTCGCTCTCCCTCCAAAATCAAAAGACTGAACTAAAACTCAATATTTGACATTATTTATTATTAATTTCATGTTGATGCATTCATTACAACGGCAGTTATTAGACTTTTTGTGTTAAGCCTCCCTCTAATCCCCCTCTTTCCTTCTGTTGATTTGGCTGAAAATCAATAAATGTAGTCCTTGGAGGGTTCTGGATACACATATAAAATTTCGTGTCGATACATACTTTCTATCGGCAATCATCGTGTTTGCAGAACACACATAGACAAATTTCATTTTTATTTTTCGAATCAGGTGGTCGGAAAAAATGAAATTCCGTTGAAAACTCCACATCGAATTTTTGACCGATTATATAACTTGCCCTATACTTTGTATAGCTGGAGAAGTAATTACGTACTGCTGGGGGAATATCTGGTTGCATAATGAAGGCTTGGAGCTGTAACAGAGGACTTCATTTTAATTTAAATATGAAATAATAGTAGTAGTAGAAATCGTTGTTTCCTATTTTTGCCTGTACTTTTAAAATTGTTTTTAAAATTATTTTGATTTTTCAATTATGAATATTAATAATAGTACCTATATATTTTTTTTCCTACAATACATCTTAAAAAAAAAAAAATGGTTTTCTTTTATTACCTTTTCATAATTTATTACGTACGATTAACAAAAAAAAAAAAAAATGCCTTGTAATGAAATAAAATCAAAAATAAAATTAATTATTGTGGAGGTTAATTAATTTAAAGAAAATAATTTTATAGTGCTGAAAATAATAACACAATAACAAAAGCAAAGTAATTAAATTGAATTGAAATATTTAAATTAAAAGAAACAAAATTCAATCAGAAATAAATAAAGAAATAAGCCCTAAAAGAAGTTGTGGGTCGTCTGAAGGGCGAGATCCACCCTCCATCTGAACTTGTAATGGACAAATATAAGTTATTCAATGTAAGAAGCTCTTCGAATATTGGAAAGAAGGGTTTCTCAGGTAGGTTTGGAAGAACCCAATCTAAGAACCTGCTGAAAATTGGCTCTATGGCTCTAAGAAACTGTTGAAAAATGGCTATGTCACTGCACAATATAAAAAAAGAGTTCAAATAAAATTTATATGGAGGGATGACGTCGTCAAGTTAATTCTCTTTAGGAAAATAATAGTTCAGAATTTTCTTGTAAATGGACGATGTAGTGGGAAACTCGAAGATTGGGAAAAGAAAAATATAGTCCTTTGAAATTGGGTGTTCCAAGTAAAAAGCATGTTGAATGAAATGGGGGGGGGGGGGGGGGGGGGGGGGGGGGGGGGGGGATTATTAAATATATTGGATCCGGTAATGCTAAAATGCTCTGTGCCCAGGGTTTGGACGCATATGTGAATCATCATCTGAAGAATAAAGATAAATATTATCTTTTTGAATGCCGA
Organism: Aradus depressus; assembly: GCA_963662175.1. NCBI lineage: Eukaryota > Metazoa > Arthropoda > Insecta > Hemiptera > Aradidae > Aradus > Aradus depressus. Next base: position 41,722,443 of record OY759214.1, read on the forward strand.
TACAACACCTTTTATCCTAATATTTACAACCCAGATCAACTCCAACCATACCTGAACCTGAATGCTCCTTTCTCACACATCAAAGCACTGGCTCAACTCCGCAAGTACTATCTTAAAATCAGTTACAAAAATAATGTATACACCCCTAATCCCCAAGAACTTTGTACAATCTGCAATAAAGATGAATTGGAAGACGTATACCACCTGTTAATATCCTGTCCGATATACATTAGAAGCCACTTCCTGCCTCAGAGTACCAGTATAGACCGATCCAACTTTCATACATTACTCCTGACCCATAATAAAAATGATATCTCAAATATATTTTATTATTTAATCAGCGCTCTGAAACATAGATCATTCATTGTTAATGAATAATGTACTTCAACTTACATATTATATTGATAATCAATACCTACATCCCCACTCCATATTCACTGTCTTTGATACATTATTATTATTAATTTGTGATTACTTTTTCTATTCATTTATGTTATTTATTTCGTTCGTTTAAAGTTCCTTTGTATATGTAATTATTGTTTTATATGTGTATTCCTTTATATGTGTCATTATTGTGTTAATATTGTAAAAGTAATGGTCACTGACTCAATTGTATAGGGGTGATCCCTTGAAACAATACAAATTATTATTATTATAGTCCTTTGAGTACATGACAAGAAGGTTCTGTCGGAGAAGAAAAATGTTCGTCTCCACAGAAACACTATTTTAAATTTGATTGACTTATAAGTTAATCATTTTTTATATTGAATAATTTTTATAAGTTTTTTAAAAATTGTTCCAAGGATGGTGTAACAACCGAAAGCTTTCACCGTAAATATAATATCTTGTGTGAGAAAGGACTACATTTTGTGACTCATGCCCGGGCTTTAACTACGAGCATTTCTCGAATCACCTACTCCCATAGCGCTTTTTCGTCACTCTGGTAAACATGAGCCTCGCCTCTCTACTGTGGTGGGAGCCCTATATGTTTGCCTATCCAAGGCACCAGGATTTCCATAGCCAAATTTCATATCGATATATTCATCCTCTCGAGAAGTATCGTGTTCACAATCAGACATTTTTTTTTTTTTTTTCATTTTTGGAATGTCGGAAAATTAAATTCATTTTAATCCAAACATATTAATCCTCCAACTTTTTTTTAAAACCAGTTAATTTCAGTATACATTTTTTAAAAATCCTATTTTCTTTCTTTTAAATTTAATGTTGAGATAGTTGACATTGAGATATTGGTCAATAATGTTTCTGTTGATTAGTTTCTCAATGGATGCCTCAATAATGGTGAAATTACTTTTGAAATAGCTCGTATAAGTTCTTAAATAATTCTCTTCTCTCTCGTGACATAGTGGAAGTGTACAATATATTGGAATTTTTCTACTCAACTCAAAATGACTTTAATATGATATCATATTTGGAAATAATAAAATGGGGTGCCGGTAGGATAGAGCGTTCTTGTCTAGAACAAGATGGTGTGTTAGGAAGGGCGTCAAGGCCCTTCGAAAGAACACTCTGGTAGAAGGCGTTGTGGTAACGTAGTTAAAGCCTCGTCGTAGGTCACAAAACAAATCAATAAAATAATACAAAAAAGTAGTCGGTGAATCATCGGCCATGTACCCCAGTATGAATTAATCAATAACGTTTACGCTCTCCCTCCAAAGCCAATCGACCGTAAACTCAATATTTGACTTACATAGTGGCGACTGAATATCGATACATTCATTATATCGGCAGTTATAAGGTACTTGAGTCGAGCCCCCGATTTCGCGTAAAATTAATATGTGTCATCCTTATAGGGGTTTGTATTTACTAATGAAATTTCGCATTAATACATTCATTACAACGGCAGTTAAGTTATTAGTCATTTACTTATGAAATTTCGCATCAATACATTCGTTACAACGGCAGTTATTAGTCGATTATGTTTTTGCTTTCCTTCTAAAACTAATGGACGGTTTAGGCTAAAAATGAATAGTTGACTAACATATGGGCTTCTGAATCCTCATACTAGATGTTATGTCAATATATTCATTAAATCGGCAGTTAGTGGTGTTTTTTTAGTTGAGCCCTTTGATTCCCTCTTCATTTCGGCCGATTTGGATGAGATTGTGAATACACAACATTTAGTGCCGTTCAAACAGACAGACAGAATTTTTTAAATTCATTTTTGAAATTATGGAATTGGAAAACATGAAATTTTGTTGATAACTAAGCCGATTCTGACCGATTACATAACTTCCCCTATACTTCGTAAAGCTGTGGAAGTAAGAACACAACTTTATTTCTCTGAGAGCGCCAGTAACTCGTAGGCAGCGTCCTTTCCGAGATCAAGATCGCGGGTTCGCAACCCCGCCGAGGCAATCTTCACACTAATTTGTATAAGCTGATTTTTAAAGAAATACCTTAAATATTATAATCATTGAAATATTATTTATATATATAGTTCCAAGGTGCGTGGACATTTTTACTGAAAGTTGTCTCTTGCGTAAGATATAAAAATTTCTTCCACCTTCTTGATATGTACATTTGAGAGAAGAGACGAAGACATTGCTATTGGCCTCTTTTCCGAAAGCTCTTCACATATCTGATCCAGAGATATGTTCCTGTATTATTCAACACCTTCCTTCTAAAACAAACCACCTCTCTGAATGATAAGTTGTTTTATCTGTAAACCTCCCCTTTCCACTTCGTATACTATCCATTTCTTCATCTGTCCATATCTATATAGGTACAACACATATACATTTTGTCAACATTCTAATCTAATCTTTAGTCATATGGATCATATGTCTGTATTCATATGCTCAACCTAGACTTTGTGGTATTTTTAGCAATAAAAAATAACCTTACTGCAAAATTCAGGGCTCCCACTGTAAAGTCGGGCTCATGTTGAAGCTAAACTATCTATCCAACTAAAATTATTTTACTAGGCACTTGTTTTGTTTTCAATTTTACTGGTCATTGTGAATTGGAATTACCTCGACATAAAAAATCAAATATGAAACGCTAAGGAGAGGGGGATGAGTAGTGCATGAGCAGAAGTCTACTACGAGTTTAGGTCGGTCTCGATGCATCAGATGTTGTGTGCTACGTGTTTGTATACTGTTTATGCCTTAAAATAATACGTTTAATTATTAATTTAATAGGTTTAGTTTTATACTGAGTTAGTGTTTAATTGTTAAAACTGCCAAAAACTTCAACGGAACATGTTCTACAATTCCAAAGTTACCACAAACCACTGGTAACATTTGTAAGTTGGTAAGTGGTTACAATGATAATCCATTATTATTAATTTAAAAAAATAAATAAATGTAGTATAGAGTAGCACGCTGTCCTTTAGCGGTGAGGGGGCTCGACGGAGATCCAGGCGGGGGGCCTGTGTTAGAATGTGGGGGCCAAGGGAAAGTTATATAATCGGCAGGAATCCGAATTTGAGTTTTCACCGGATTTAAATATTCAAAAAAATATTTTCTTTCTGTATGTGTGTGTCAGTGAACACGATAACTTCCGGTATAATGAATGTATCGACACGAAATTTTATATGTGGATTCAGAACACTCTAAGAATGATACCTATCGATTTACAGCCATATCGATCAAGGGAGGGGGGGGGGATTAGGGGAGAAGCTTAATAGAAAAAAATTAATAACTGCCAATATAATAAATGTATTGACCCAAAATTTCATACGTAAATTCAAAGCTCTAGAGGGACGACATCTATTAATTTTCAGCAGAATTAGTCGAAGGGGAGGGAGGGGGGGGGGGGGGTCAGAGGGGGCTCATCTCAAAAATCCAAATAACTGCTGATGTAATTAATGTATTTTCATGTAATTTTATATTTAAAATTCGAACCCCGATAAGTATGGCAACTATTAATTTTCTGCAAAATCTCGAAAACTCTAGTAACGGCCGATGTAATAAATTTCTCGACAAAAATAATTGTATGTGGATTCAGAAGCCATTATGTAAGTCACATATTGGTTTTTAGCCCAAACGGTCGATTGGCTTTGGAGGGAAAGCGTAAACGTTATTGATTAATTCATGCCTGGGATGTACGTAGCCGATGATTCATCGAATTGTTTTTTGATAATGCTATACAAATTCCGTTGAAATGTCTAGCTGTCAATTCTGCAACTTGTAACCTCGTATCATCCCATTTGTTGTCTGTTTAGACAAGGATCTCCCATGTAATAAATTCATCTGTTTCGGAAATAGAAGAGAAGTAAACAGAAGAAAACTTTATAATTAAATTTTGTTAATTAACTTGTGTCCTAAGATTAGATAACTTGGAAATTCTACAGAGGAGATCCCAAACAAAAAGCTTTCACTTAATTGCTTAGTTTTAAATGTTCATAATAACTAAACATTAAATAGATAGACTCATTATTACTTCTGTTATTACTTGGGCCATAATGTGGTCATCAAGTATACAAAATAAAAAATATATATTATAGTTCCTAAGAACCCATTAACTGTCACTGAACTACAATAATGTATTAATTGATTGATTGTAGGGGTGGGTTTTGTATCCTGTTATCCAATGCTTCAAAGCCCAACAGTTTCTCGCTTGTACTTTCTTCTCATTGTTCAAAAAGAATAAAATAATCTTGTTATAAATATCGTGTTTTATATAGAAAAACATTAGTTGATACATATCTTTCATTTTTTAGAAAGCGCCGGTAGCTCAATGGTATGCGTGCTCGCTTACTGAGCTCTAGATCGTGGGTTCGAAACTGAGGCCCTTCGGTTTTTTTTCTGGGAGGTGAGAAAACCTTGGGACTCCCAAAGTACAGTCGGCCTCATATAGACCAGAGCGACGAAATACCGCTCTGGTAGTAGACGATAAGTCCTTGTAGTTAGAGCCCGGGCATGAGTCGTAATAACTAAATTTGAACTATATAAGACAGCCTATTTTGTATTCAGATACTCAAAGTAGACCAGGTGTTAGAGAGAGCCCTGGATAAGCATAGAGTCAACGTGGCTCCATTCCAAGAGATAACATGGAGATGTACAGAACTCGCAGAACTCAATAATAGACTTCAGAACGATGTGTGCCAGAAGATGGAGACGGGAGGCCGAGGATAGAGAAGAATGGCGGAAGATCGTTGCGGAGGGCCAGGCTCTAGAAGGACCGTAGCGCCAGGGAAAGAAGAGTATTACCTTGTTACGGTTTATTGGAAATAAATATTATTATCTGTGTCCAGAACTCCATAAAGACGATATTGATCTTTTGAGATCGGGGGAGGGGGGCTAAATATTGATTTTTAGCCTGGTCGATTGGTTTTGGAGGGAGAGCGAAAATTTAATTGATTAATTCGTGCTGAAAAAGTACTATACCGGTGATTCACAGATGCCTTTTATTTTTAAAGAATTTGTGGCTTTTAAAATTTTCTGTACTTAATTACTTTTCGTTATAGAGACTCCATTAGATATTGTCTTCGTGCAAATAAATATTTCTCACAATTCATATGTCAATAAATCTTGCTAAGGTTCTTGAACTGAAAAAATGGAGGTCTGGGACTCCCCCCACCTCTACAAGAAAAAAAAAATGGGGACGATTAAATTTAAAGTTGCGTCATAAGTCATGAGATTCATGGGAGGGGGGCTCCAGTTCTCTGGTGGCTTTATATCTCTCATGAATCATGTACACAGTTGAGCACTATTCGAATAATAAAATATTCGCGAATAGTATTCGTCATTCGTGGATCATGCGATGAATACATTAGGCATTTCTTTATTGGGCTGAGTTTACGAAGCTCTTTCTTAGGCGACTCATGTTTTTCGTTGTACTCGTACTCCTCTTAAACCCCTTTACCGATCACATTGAAATTTGCCACGATGGTAGTGGACACGGTGACGATGGTTTACTACTAAAAAAATCTGAAATCGAACATACCACGGAGGAATTATTACCGAAAAAAGGAAATCCCCATTGAAATCAATTGAGAGACAAAATTCTCGCGCAAAATAGAATTTTTCTATTTCAATTGTAAAAATCCGGGCGAAGCCCTTTTCGGCTTACCATCGGACACCACTTTTTTTGAGCAGTTTTTTTCTATGTTCTAACGTACAAACTTCGACTTTTTTTCGATAAAAATATTCACAGCTGTTGTTGTCTACAAAAAGGCTAGAAAAAATCCATTGAATTCAATTGAGACAGAAAGAAAGTAATTTATTTGGGCCGGCATTCAAGTGCCTTTCACAAAAATGACAAAATACAGAAAAAAAAAACAAAAAAAAAAGAAAAAAAACATTAATAGTGATAAATAAAACTAAAATCTAAGTTAAAATGTCCTGTGGGAGTCTGGGTCGCAGTCGGCGATGTGCAGTGGGCTGTCCAATATTGAAGTGGACAGCTCCAGGGCTGAGGGGCAGGTTCTGGAGGAACGTCTCAGTCAGAGATCGCAGGACGGTGTCCATGGGAGCTATGTCCAGTTCTTTATGAATTATACTGCCTCTCACGAACCACGGTACGTTGAGACCTATGCGGAGGGTTTTGTTTTGGAATGATTGTGATTTTCGTTTTACTGTTTTGCTTGCACTGTACCATATTGGGCAAGCATATGTTAGTAGTGGACGTAATAGTGATGTGTACAAGATTTTGATGCAATTTGGGCGGAGTGGAGTGTTGCGGTTAATGAGTGGATAAAGTTGTGAGAGTCTTTGATATGCTTGTGTTAGTTTTGTTGAGATGTGGGTGTGCCATGTAAGTCTTGTGTCCATGTGTAAACCGAGATATTTTAATGTTTGTTGTGAAGTATTCCAGGGAATATCAGTATTGTCAATTTGGATGTTGTTGGTTTGGCGTATTTGGCGGAGAGAAAAAATTTTGGCTGATGATTTCAAAGGATTTAATTTTAACTTCCAGTTAGAAAACCAAGTTGAGATGATGGAGACAGCTGATTGGAGAGTGTGTGTGGCAATGTGAATATCGGAGTGTTGTGCTAGTATTAAAGTGTCGTCCGCATAGGTAGCAAGCACCGTGGTCTGCGGGACTGGCATGTCATGGCAGTATAAGTTAAAAAGAACTGGGCTGAGAATAGCTCCCTGAGGGACACCTGCACCTATCGTCCTCCGTCTGCTGACCGCGGCGTTGATCCTGACCTGGAAAGAGCGATCCCTCAAGAAAGATGAGATCATATTCTGAAGGTACTGCGGTGGTCCTGTCAAGTGAAGTTTGTACAGCAACCCCTCATGCCAGATGGAGTCGAACGCGGCTGCCACGTCTAGCGATGCTGCAGCTGTATACTCCTTCTTTTCGAATCCTTTGATAATAGCTTCAGTGACCCGCTGAAGCTGGTGGAGTGTCGAGTGATTCGAACGGAATCCAAACTGGTGCTCCGGGATAGTTTGCGTTGAGTCCAGGTGAGTCAAAAGCCGTCGAAGGATAATTTTCTCAAACACTTTTGATATGGTCGGCAACAGGCTGATTGGGCGATAGCTGGCCGGATCATGCTTTGGTTTCCCAGGCTTGTGGAAAAGGAGGACTATTGCATTCTTCCAGGCCGAAGGAAAGTAGCCGAACCGAAGGCATGCGTTGAAGATGCTGGTGAGGTAGGCGTCGCCTTTAGGAGGAAGCTTCTTTAGCACCAGATTTGGGATGAGATCATCCCCTGGAGTTTTCCTTGTTGGGAGCTTTCTGATGACTCCTCTGACTTCCTGTGGTGTTGTGTATTCTATCGGGAGTTCTGCAGTGGAATGGTGTTGTGTCATGAAGTTAGTCACTAGGTCTGTTGTTTGTGAGTTGGCGGAATTATGAAGTGTAAATTTTTGTTCTAAATGGGCAGAAAATATGTTGCATTTGTCGTTATCAGTGATGGCTGGTGGTGTATGTCCGTCTGTAATCGTAGGTATTGGAGTATGCCGTCGCAAAATACGTTTTGTCTCAGTCCACAAGCTAGTGTCTCCCGGGGAAATGTCACTTAGATGTCGTTGGTAGTTAGATATACGGAGGTTGTCTAATTCCCACTTGACTGCGCGAGCCATGCGATTGAAGACAACCTTGTCCTGGGGTAGCCTAGAACGTTGCCATAATTTTCGCAATCTATTTTTCTCTTTTATTAGCGAGAGAATGTGTCGGGGGACTGTTCTCTGGCCAGGCCGGAGATCCGAGTACTTCTTGTACGTCGAGAGGTCGATTGAGCTCCTTATACTGTCATTAAAATGTCCAATGTGCACGTCGATGTCGTCTGTAGAGTTATAATTGAGAGGTATAGTAAGTGTATCTGTTAGTCGGTCACGAAATACGTCCCAGTCAATTTTCCCATTTATTAATTTTGGTAGAGGGGGGTTCTTTTGAAATTCTTCAATGAACGTTATTATAACCGGTAAATGGTCTGAGTCTAACTCAACTAGGGGTTTTTGGAAAAAAGGGAATCTGATGTTCTGTATGAGACAGATGTCCAGGATGTCGGGGAGAAAATTGTGCTGTGTGGGGAAGAAGGTCGGTTCGTCGGGAGGGATAACTAGCATGTCAAGTCTGTTGGAGTAATGAAGAAGTCTGCTTCCGTTATTGTTTGTCATTCTGCAGCCCCATAGTCTGTGTTTACTGTTTAAGTCCCCAATCAGGATAGTCGGTATCCCTGAGAAGACTGATAGCAAGTCGACCTCTAAAAGATTAGTACTGGGTCGTTGATAGGCGGCTATGATATGAATGGGGTTTCCAGAGTGACTGAACAGTTTGAGCCCTATGGCTTGGAGGTTGATGAGGTTATGGAACTCTATGGAGCAATGCTTGATGGTCCGTTTGATGAAGATTGCAACCCCTCCCGTCCGAGTCCGTTGGTCATGTCTGTAAACCTGGTAACCACCAACCCTGAGTCTGTCTTCAGCCACCAGGTGGGTTTCAGTAATACACGCGATGTCGATGTCATGTCTGTGAATGAATTCGGTGAAGGTGTTTTGTCTCTGTTTAAGTCCGTTCGAGTTCCAGTTGAGTATCTTCAAGTTTGTTAAGTCAGTAGGAGCTAAAAGAGATGGAGTTAGGAGTGATGAACTGTAAGGCGAGAAGTCAGTTGGTAGTACTGTGTTTGTGTCCGTCATATTTCAGGATGCAGTCTAGTTATGTTGGTGCTAAGGGAGTTTAATATTAATTGTACTATGGTAGGGATGAGTTGATTCACAATTTGGACTATGGTGTTTTCAAGTGTGCTGTTCGTGTTTGGTGTATGCGTATGAAGAAGTGATGATGTGTTTTGTGAGATGTTATGTTTGGGATGCATCTTTGGTAAGGAAGCCGTTATTACCTTTGCTGCCTCGGCATATGACGACTTGCTGGTGCTAGGCTGCACTGTCTGTGGATGTGAAGGAAGGCGAGGGGCCACTGGCGGTGCTGCTCTTTGATTCCTCTCTTGGAAAGACCTGTAAAAACTGCAACCTCTGTAATTGGCTGAGTGTTGCTCGTTACAGTTGACGCATTGGGGGGCCGTCCTCTTGTCCTGGGGGCACTCAGTCCAGTGGTGGCTACCGGTGCACTTGACGCACCGCGGCTGCAGTCGACAATAGTTCTTGGTGTGAAAATAGCGCTGGCAGCGGGTACACTGTGGGATCCCACGTGGTTTATGCCTGGGTTCGACCCTAACTATGCAGAATAGGAGACGGTCTAGCTTGAGGATATTTCGTCCTGCGTCGTTGTCTTCGAGCTCTGCCACTGCTATGGGGATGGGCTCCTTCTGCTTATTTAAAAGTCTCATGACCTTAAAAATAGGATAGTTTAATTGCTGAAGTTCATTTTTGATTTCGTTATCCGTGATAGATAGAGGGAGACCTTTTATAACTACAGACAGTCGTTTTTCATCTGGAGCTCTGTAGGTGTGATAGGGCACTTGATGATCATCGTAATATTTTGTGAGAGTGCGAAAGTCGGGAATGGTGGAAGTTAGTATTTTAATGCGACTTCCAGCTTGTTTCATTTCAAACTGATCACTGACTAACCTTTTTATATCGCTTAAAATGGCTTGAAAATTATTTACATCATGGAGAAATATCGGTGGAATTTTGAATTTCGGTTCTGGTTTGGTGTTATCTACTTGAATAGCATTCAACGGTTCGAATCTATTTTGTGTGTGAACGAGGGAAAGGTCAGTTAAGTATTTTTTGCTTACGGACTGACTGGTGGGAGAGTTGGCTCCAGGCCTCTTCCTGGAGTTGATTTGGGTCCAGGACCCGCTGTCTGCTACTGTGGGGAGGTCTTCTGCCCAGTCTATTGGGGATTCATTAGCCGCTAGTGACATGTTGACTGCAGGGATGGTTTTTATGTCTTTGGAAGACATTTCCTCATCTCTTCGGGTAGAGGGAGTCTTTACCCGCAAATACGTCACAAAATTGAGTAAATTTGGTTTACAATTTAGTCTCACGATTAAATTAAACTTTGTACATATATAAAGCTACTTTATAACCACAATGCTGAAACAGCTGTTTTTGAATTCAATTGAAATCTATTTAAAGTATTATTATATTCATAAAGAACATACAAGGTGAGAAGTTACTGATAATTATTTTATACAGATATGCCTGACTCAGCTCAGTTTTTGCAAACAGTAGAATGTATTGCACACCTAGTTTAATTGGTAAATGAGTTTCAGAGAGTGAAAGGTTAGTTAATTATTTTGCTGTGGGGAAGTATTTCACAAAAGCGGGCCTCTGTAGCCTGAGAGTAGGATGAATAGGCCGATACTGGCACAGAAGGAAACCTCCTCTTGTTATCCGTGTCAGGTTATGTTGGTCATATTTCGCCCTAACTAAACTCCATCAACTGAATTACTGACTAATCCATCTTCATAGATATCTTTAATCTCCCATATATTTAAGTAAACAAAACAAACATAATTGTCTACTTCCCCAGCTATACCAGGTATAGGGGAAGTTATATAATCGGTCAGAAATTCGATGCGGAGTTTTCATCGGACGTTTATGTTTTCAGACCTCCTGATTTACAAAAATGGTGAAAGTGTATTACGTGAACACGAATAACTGCTGATAGAATGAATGTATCGATACGAAATTGTAACCCTTTAATGATGACACCTATTAAATTTCAGCGGAATCAGCCGAAGGGGAGTGAGGGATTAGAGGGGGCTCAACTCAAAAATCCTAATAACGTTTGTGAATTTATCGACATGAAATGTATATTTAAATTCAAAACCCCCATAAGGGTTGCACCTATTAAATTTCCGCGAAATCGGCCGAAGGGAAGAGGGAGGGACCAGAAGTTGGGACTGGGCCCAGATATCCCTTTTAACTGCCGAAGTATTGAATGTATTGTCAACAAATGTAGTATGGGGATTCAGAAGCCAGTTTGTCAAATATGGAGTTTTAGCCGAAATTAATTAATTAGAAGAAGAGCGAGAACGTAATTGATTAATTCTTGCTGGGGAAGTAGATAGCCGGAAGTAGATGGGGAAGTAGATAGCCGGAAGTAGATGGGGAAGTAGATAGCCGGTAGTAGATGGGGGAGTGATTCACCAACTTTTTTAAAAAAATGTCTAGCCTACAAGAAATATAAACATAATTTTTAAATTTTAAAGATAATAAGGGAACTGTACGACTGAAATTAGGAACTGATCAAAATCTTCCAGCCTTCTTGTTATTTAAGATGACTTAAGCACATGCATTTAATGCGAAAATAACGAGGAAAATAGCATAATATTTTAAAGTAATGAGATGGTGAAGTTCCTTTTTGAAAGTTAGTCAGTTCTTCTTCTGAACTTTGTTAATTTATTTTGTATAAAGAAGTTCCCAGAGGGCTCTTGAACCACTCTTGCCTCCCTCCTTAGATCTGCTCAGATTTTAGTCCTATATTACTTCGGTTTTATTCTCGTGGTGAGAGTCCATTGAGGAAAGTTTTTGCACTCTTCGCCTTTTCAATCAAACATTTTCTCTACCTTGATGGCTAGATAAAAATGTTTATTAAAAAAATATACTATGTACAGAAAAAGAAATCACTACATCATCATGCTTCCCTTCTGAGCTCAAGATCGCAGGTTCAAAACCCGGCCGAGGCCTTTAAGTTTTTTATCTGGAAGTTCAAAAAACCTTGAGCATTTAGTATAACATTTAAGATTAGGTTACGTTTTATGACTCATGCCCTTTAACTACGAGATCATATCGCCTACTACCAGAGCGCTCTTTCGTCACTGGTGAACATGAGCCCGACTCTACTCTGGGAGTCCTAAATTTAGCCTACCCTAAATTTTTATTCACTCAGGGTAGGGGTCTTTAACGAGTACCTGACTTCGTACACGCTCGGGACCATTGCTTTACGTCCCGAAGACGTGCTCAAGTTTTTTTTACCTCCCAGATAAAATAAACTAAGGGCCTCGGTCGGGTTTCGAACCCACGATCTTGAGCTCTTTCGTCACTGGTGGACATGAGCCTGACTCTACTGTGGGAGTTCTAAATTTTGCCTACCCTAAATTTTTATTCACTCAGGGTAGGGGTCTTTAATGAGTACCTGACATCGTACACGCTCGGGACCATCGCTTAACGTCCCGACGACGTGCTTAAGTTTTTTTTACCTCCCAGATAAAATAAACTAAGGGCCTCGGTCGGGTTTCGAACCCACGATCTTGAGCTCAGAAGACAAGCACGCATACCGCTAAGCTACCGGCGCCCTCTATATAACATTTAATATTAACTGTTATCGGTACAAAAGTGCTTAATTTAATATTTAGATCACCAAATTAACACGTTTAATTTAACTTATGGCTGAGTTGAGACTAGAGGTGATATGCATGCTTGTTTAGCTCAAGATCGCATGTTCGAAACCCGTTCAAGGCCCTTAACTGGAAGGTGAAAAAAACTTGAGCACGCCGTCCCTCGGATGGGAAGTTAAGCGATGGTCCCGAGTCTGGTACTCGTTAAAGCATATACTAGGGGGCTCACCGCTGCTCGGCACATACTAGTTATTGCGCCCAGTGTCATGGTTTGTTGACAATCGATTGTTAAGATAAGCAATAGATTTATTTCTAAAATAATTCTTTAAAAAATTTGAAACATTTTTCTTTTTTTGTTTATGTAATATCTATTCTTATTTTTCAGGTAAGTGCGTGCTGTCCCATAAGAACATCTCCGTGCACACAGAAGCTGTGCAAAGTTACCACATTTCCATGGTTGGTATTCACAATTTTTTCTATTTTTCCTCATGGAGTCATTGGCTGAGTACAAAGAGAATGCACTAAGAGAAGCTATTCGCTTAGAGATAAGACAAAATTATTCTAACCTCTAAAAAAACCTCTAAACCTCTTCACTTTTTGAATGCACTCCCGATTAACCGGAATAATGATGAACCACGGATAAAACAACAAAAGCTAAAGTAAACATAAATGTTTTCCCTTAGAAATGTTGGTAAATGAGGTTAAATTATAAGAAGGATTTTTAGAATCCAGGACTGAGAAATATTAATAGAACCTTACTCTTACTGGAGTTTACTCCCCATACAAATAAAAGATGTTGTTCAGTTCTACTTTATCCGCTATGCTGTGTGGGTGGGATGTACCACTGATGATGATGCTGTTGTGTTGAAGACCGCTTCAGGTCAAAAATAAAACAGTGGGAAGACAACGTCTTTTATTTTTTTTACGAGAAATACACATCTTACTAACACATATGAAAAGATGTTCTTCCCACTGTTTTGTCTCCGATTAGAAACGAGTTTCAACGCGACTGCATCATCATCAGTGGCACGTACGACCAATACAGAGTGGAGTTGCTGCTCTTACTATGATTTAGGAATCTAACTGCACTCTTTGTCCCCACGCATCCCTCTGTTCCTGAAATGGAACGTATAACCTAGCTAATTCATTTGATTATTAGGACATTCATTCTTTATTTTCTTGGTAATTTAATATATTTTATATTATTTATTTTTATATTTACAACTTATAATTTATTACTTGCGATAGTAAGATGTGCTCATAGAAATAAAAGACGTTGTCTTCCCACTGTTTTCTTTTTGAACAGAACCGGTTTCCAACGCAACAGCGTCTTCTTCAGCGGCACATCTATGATTGAATAAATATAATATATAAATAATGAAATCTATAAAATCCTAAAGCATCAGGGTACAGAATAACAAAATAAAAACCACCCACACAGCACAGTGGTTAAAGGACAACTGGCATGGCTCAAAGGGGATAGCTAGGTTCACTCACTCTACACACAAAACATTCATTCAAATATACACAATAACTATAAAAACAAATATTTACATAATAGTCAAATTTTCAAAATGAGGTTCATACTGGTACCTATAAAGTGTCAATTTTGTATGAGGGTACCAAAGGAAGACGTACGGATATCTAGAAGGCTTGGAGATCCGGCCTAAGTCAAGTATCCAGCCTTTCTGTACCAGATATATTGTAAAACTTTTTTTTTTTTTTCTTTGGCTGGTTGTTTATAGTTATTTATTATGTGGATTTTATTAACTAGTATGTGATACTATTTTTTAAAATTTTTATTTATTTATTATATTTTATGACAAAAATTCCTTTGGCTGTATGGTGAATTGTATACTATTGGAGAGACAATATGCAGATTTATTTGACTATTATGTCGATATTTATTTTTATAGTTATTGTGTATATTTGAATGAATGTTTTGTATGTACAGTGAGTGAAACTAGCTATCCCCCACCCCTTTGAGCTATCCCAGTTGTCCTTTAACCTCTACGCTGTGTGAGTGTCCAAGTTAAACGTCTGTCTAAATGAAGTCCCAGATATTGGACAGTGTCGAATACAGGAATTCACAGTTGATCCTCCCCGGAAAATCAAGAGTGGAGTCTTTTTGTTTTTGCATAAACGTAACAACATTTCTTGTTCGTTAAACAAAAAAACAAACAAAAAAAAAAGTTAAATTAATGTTATTTTCATAAGTTGACTTTAATGTGTTGCTTAAGCGGATGGGTTCGTTGCACTGTCTTCTCCGTCATCATATCTTCATTATCTCTTAAAGCTCTGCAACCCTGATTTGGGTAAATCTATTAATAATAAGATCAATCAAGGAGTGGGCTTTGGTGGTCTTGTGGATACGGTTAGTGTCTGTTCACCCGAGGGAGAGAGATCAAGGTTCGAATCCTTGTCTCTTCTGAAATAAGATATTGTTCTTTAATAATTTTTGAATTGTTTTAATGATGGCTATCTCTGGTGATAGTCCTGTCCTGCTCATTCTTATATTCTCCCCCAAAAAAGTGTGTATATATAGAGGTTCTTTAGGCCCTGAATCTGGGTATAGAAATTATGAAAAAAATGAAAGCAAATAACGTTATTGAGATTCTAAAAGTGACAGGCGGGAAATACTGAGTGTATTCAAATAACGGAATGATATCGACAGTTGCAATTCTTTATTGTGACTCATTCCCGGGCTTTAACTACGATGTTATAGCGCCTACGATTGTTAAATTATGTAATATTTACTTTAAATGTTAATCGTCCAAACTTAGAGTTAGTTAAATTAAACGTGTTAATTTGGTGATCTAAATACTAATTGGCAGCTAAATTGAGCACTTTTATAGTAGGTATACCAAGAAAACTTTACACAAAGTGCAATTTCATCACTCCGGTGGACTTAAGCCCGACTCTACTATGGGAGTCCTAATGTTTGCCTACCCAAAATATTTTACTCACCTAGGGTAGAGGGTCTTTAACGTGACATCGTACATGCTCGGGACCACAGCTTAACGTCCCATTCGAAGGACGGCGTGTTTAAGTTTATTTTACCTCCCAGATAAAATAAACTAAAGGCCTCGGCCGGGTTTCGAACCCTCGATCTTGAGCTCAGTAAGCCTATGAGCTACCGGCGTCTATGAGTGTATATATATATTTTTGGGTGAATGCAATTTGCTATGGAAACGGCTGTAAATGTCCTGAATTGTATCTTCTACTGGGTTCATCATGAGGGCATTGTGTGATGAATCTGAGTGTCTTTGACTGGAAAGATGGCTGAAGAGTTTCAGATTAGATATTTTAGACGAACCATAACTAAAATAAAGGTTTACTAACTTGGGGCGGGGTCGAATTTATCATTTTTCCTTTCGTAATCGAAAAATGTTTTCAGGAACACAAAAATAGGAGATTTTATATCTATAAGGTAAAAAATCTTGACCATGCTGTCCTTCGTCTGGTCGGGTGTCTCGTTAAAGACTCGAATCCTAGCTGAATACACTTGGATAGGCAATAGTCGGGCTCATGTTCACCAGAGCGACGAAAGAGCGCTCTAGTAGTAGGCGATATGACCTCGTAGTTAAAGCCCGGACATGAGTCATAGTAACTAACTATAATAAAATAAAATTCCTATCGTGATAGTATTTTGTGTACATAAAATTGTATAGTTAGTTATAGTGACTCATGTCCGGGCTTTATATCGTCTACTACCAGATTTAGTTACCTAGCGATAGGGTTTTTGAAGTAACTGACATCGCACAGGCTCAAACTATCGCTTAACATCTCATCAGAAGGACAGCGTGCTCAAGGTTTTTTTTTTTTTAACTCTCAGTTAAAAAAGAAACAGGTTTTGAATCCTCGATCTTGAGCTCAGTAGGGCAGTACGCTACTTCTGAGCTACCGGCGCCCTCACCACATTTGTAATTATTTAAATTTTTCAAAAAGAACATATTAAATATAAGAAATAAGAAAATTGTTTTCTTTAATTATAATCATATAGATAACAAATTATGCTTTCAGTCTAAAGTTTGAATACACAATGTTTCCCGCTAACACTTATACGATTGTAAAGATAATCTGAGGCCAAAAACGCTGGTTTGAAACACGACTGAAGCTCTGATCTATTTTGCCATCCTTCGTATAGGACGTTAAGCAACGGTCCCGAGCCGGTGCGGTGTCTGGTAGTCGTTAAAGACCCCCTACCCTATGTAACAATATCTGAGTTGGTAAAATTTAGGTCACTCACATTAGAGTCGGCCACTTGTCCACCAGAGTGACGAAAGAGCGCTCTGGTAGTAGGAGATATGACCTTCATAATAAGTAACTCAAAGACCGTTTTATTTGAATAAAACAAAGCCGATTTACTGCACTATATCTAAGACATTTTTTGCATTGGTATCAGTAATAGATATGTGAAAGAATTATTTTTTTTTCTTGTTCCGAAATGTCTAAAATGTTCTAAATGTCTAAAAACTTTTTAATCTAAGGTTCCGAAGTAAAAATGTTTAAAAAATGACGATTTTTCAAAGCCTAATTAAATATGTTGTGAAAAAATCTATACGTAAATCAGGTACATTAAATATTTTTCAAGTTACTTACTTTTGTGAACTTAGTGCATCAGATGAACTCCTGAAACAAAATAATAGGTGAAGTTAGTTTTTGGATGTTTTTCAAAATTTATTTTGTGATGATTATAATCATTATTAATATGTAACACTTCCTTTAAATGTTAATAGTCGAGGCCCTTAGTTTATTTTATCTGTGAGGTAAAATAAACTTAAGCACGCCGTCCTTCGGTTGGGACGTTAAGCGATGGTCCCGAGCCTGTACGATGTCAGTTACTCGTTAGAGACCCCTACGCTAGGTGAATAAAAATTTAAGGTAAGCAAAATTTAGGACTCCCATAGTAGAGTCGGGCTCATGTCCACCAGAGTGACGAACGAGCGCTCTGGTAGTAGGCGAGATGACCTCGTAGTTAAAGCCCGGGTATGAGTCATAAAAGCTAACCTAACCTATAAATTGTTATACTTACAAAATAGCAGTTAATATTAAATGTTATACAATATAACAGTTAATATTAAATGTTATACAATATAACAGTTAATATTAAATGTTATACAATATAACAGTTAATATTAAATGTTATACAATATAACAGTTAATATTGAATTATTATGCTATTTTAGATCTGATTAGATTTTAACAGAAAACTGAGACCACTTTATTTTGGGACTTAAGTACATTTTACAAGATACCGCTTATATTTAAGACCTAATCAAAATTTTTTTCAAAATAAATGTTGTAGAAAAAATTAAAAGTCATATTTTATATGGAAGAGGATCTTTGCCAGGTCGTACGTTTGCGCGATACATGCCGAAATCGATTAGGTTAGTCCTTCAGAAAAATTGTTTTTAACAAATTGGCTAATGTTTCACTAGATTTGAAATAGAACCGATACAAACTAAGTTGTAGCCCCTCAAATAATACAATAAATTTTCGATAGAAATATTTCAAAGTAATGAATATATTTTTATTGTTAATAGTTTTGCTAGGAACCGAATATATACTTGATCTATTAGGGCGCCAAACAAAATAGAGAACACAATGAAAGAAAACCTTAGTGTATATTCCACAACATTACACTTTATTGTAACTAGCTCTCAACACGTCCATCTTGACTGACCATCAAAACAACTCTCAAGATAGCCTCAACACACGCTAGCACCATAGCCTGTCTCTGTGAAAACAAAAATAACATTCTAATTTATATTTATATTTAAATAACATTATAATTTATATATATATATATATATATAATTTATTATATATATATATATAATTTATATATTTATATATGTATATATATATATTCCATGGCATATATATATATATATATATATATATTTCAACGTATATCAAATAACAGGAATATTACTACTTGCCCCAAAAAATTACAAAGTATAGTTTCCATGGCATATCGTTGAAATGTTCTTGAAAAGAAAATGATTTTAAAAAGTCGTTGAAGTACAGACACTGTATTTCCACAGCAGGAAATGATCAATTGTTGACTTTGATTGAGGCGAGCCGATTGAGAAGCTTCTGAATTCTCATACTATATACATTTTGTCCCGAAACAATTCGCAACCCGGCAAGAATAATGTCACAACTCAAAAATGCACGAAAATACCAAATTATTCCAATTATTGACACAAAGGCACAACTAATAAAATTTTCATGTTCTCTTCGGGAAGCCTAACTAATAAAGGTGCATGTTGCACCAATTGCTCTTTCTAAACTATTTTGATTTTGATTTCACAGTGTAAGTGAACTTTACTTTTGGTGTACTGTAAAATGAGTTTTTTTGAGTAGTGACATTATTCTTGCCGGGGTGCGACTTATTGAATCTGCGATTGTTAGAGTTTATGAGTCGAGCCCCCCTCTGATCCTTCTTCCCATCGGCCAATTTCACAGATAATTAATACGTGTGACCTTACGGGGTTTTGAATTCAAATATAAAATTTCGTATCGATACATTCATTTTATCTGGAATTATCATGTTCATACATACACAGACTCAAAGGATTTCGAAAACATGAAATTTTCCAACTCTGATTCTAAAAATGTAAACAAAGTCGTCCACATTTGCTCTAATATTCAATAATTGACAGGGGCTCCTCAATCCTCATTGTGTAGATACATTCATTATATTGGCAGTTATTAGAGTTCTTATGTTAAGCCTCCCCCCTAATCCCCCCTTTTCTTTTGGTCGATTTGGCTGAAAAACAACAGATGTCGTCGTAACCGTCTGGTTCTGGGTTCATATTTAAAATTTCGAGTCGGTATATTCATTCTATCGGCAGTTATGTTCACAGACAGATTTTCTTTTTTTCATATCTGGATTCTGGAGTTCCGGAAACATAAAGATCCGTTGGAAACTCCGCAACGAAATTTTGGCCGATTACATAACTTCCCCTATACTTGGGAAACTAAAAATATCTGTGTGTCTGTCTGTGAAGAGTATAACTTCTGGTAGAACGAATGAATCGACACGAAACATTGTATGTCTCAGAACCCCATCAGGACGGCACCTAATGATTTACAGTTAAATCGATGAAGAAAAATGAGCATTAAGGGGGAGATCACACAAAAACTATAATAACTATCGTTGTAAGAAATATATCGACACGAAATTTAGTATGTTAATTCAAAAGCCACTATGTAAGTAAATTTGGAAAGCCTCATTTAAACGAAGGCAGAAAAATATCGCTAGGTTTTGATATGTTGAACTAGGGATGGACTCAATTTTGAACATTGTGGAAAAAATTTGTCTAATATGAGATTCCAATGAGGACAAGAGAAGCAAGCTGTTGGGACAATTTTAGTCTAGATTCTGACAATGGCCTTCGACCCGTTTCAATACAGCCGAAGAAACTCAGATACTTACCTGGAAGGAGGCAGGAGCCTGTCATTTTCCAGACAGAATCTTTTTTTGAAGAAATGATGAACCAAATATAAGACTACTTTCCTTTCGTTTTTTCATTCCCTGGAACTCGTATCTTCGTCTTCGCCCCATTTCTATTTCTATATATACCTATATATTATTATATATATTTACCCCCCTTCCCAAATATGTACACTTAGCTTCTGAATATTCACACTTTTCACTTCACATAAGAAGTTATCGGTGAAAAAATCGATGAGGAGTTTTCAACGAAATTTTAAGTTTTCCAACCTTTTTCATTACGCGTATGAAAAAAACAAATCTGTCTGTCTGTGTGGGTGTGAACACGATAACTCCCGATAGAATGAATGTATCGACACGAAATTTTATTTATGAATCCACGAGCCTCTAACGACAACACCTATTGTTTGTCAGCCAAATCGACCAAAGGGAATAAGGGGATTAGAGGGGAGGATTAACATAAATATTGTGATAACTGCCGATAAAACGAATGTAACGACACGAAATTTTATATCTGTGTCCGAAACCTCATAAGGACAACACCTATTGATTTTCAGCCAAATCGGCTAAAAGAATCCGAGAGATTTTACACAAAAACTCTAATAACTGCCGATGTAAGAATAAGCTACCCTTTATTTAGTAAAATGCAATATTGGAGCGCATTGAAAACGAAACGTATTCTAAGGTTGGAAATTCTCTTCCACAGTTTATTATTCCAATCAGAATTGTATCAGTTGGAGAGTTTCTAAATGGGAATTGGTCCTGATGGTCATAACATGAACCATGAGTTAACGACAACTGCCCCGAGTAATATCACAAACAAATACAGTATTCAATAACTGGCCATCGTTAAACATGGGTTGCCAATTTGCGGGTCCTGAAGCAGCAGTTTTTACTTCCCCCCGGGGGATGTTGCGCGATCGGTCAAAAATTAGATGGGAGTTTTCAACGGAATTTCATGTTTTCCGACCTTCTGATATGTCATGTGAACTATACTTTGTGATTTTGAGGGGCAAGTTGTAATATTCCTGTTATTTGATATACGTTGAAATATATATATATATATATATATATATAACCCTCTTATATAAGATATATATATCTTAATAAGTGAGAAGACCATGTTTTTGTCAAGGAAATTTTAACAAAATTATTTTTTTTATTTTATAGTTTCAGTGACAAATGAAACAACTTACAGGGAAAACGTTTTAAGGACAATACATGAGAGTAATGATAACATTGTTTTTTACTTTCTAATACCTTTAGTGTAAGAAAATATTGTAATCGTGCGAAAATTCGAGGTCGAGTTTTCGACGTATTTGTTTGTGCGTGAGTGACTTCATATTTGAAATGGGGATGTCACCACAGCTTACTTAGATCCCTAAGCTGCTTCCATTATTAAGAAGAAAATAAAGTTCAAACTGCGAAGTTTCGCCTAGTCTTCAGCCCATTAAGTGCACTTTGGTGGCTAATAATCTGGAAAACATGGAAAATGGGAGAAGAAAAATTAGTGATTTTGAGAAAAAAAAAAAAGTGTCATAAGAAATCACTTTAAATTAATTTTTTGCTAATAAATTATAACTCTTTTTAATCATGCCAATACCATTTCAATATACTTTGGATTTTTTATTCTCGGCCCCTCTGTTCTTAATTAATAAATCCCCGCTCCCCCCCCAAAAAAATGTCGGTGAACCTCCAATGTTTTTCTCCAGCACGAATTAATCAATTAAGTTTTCGTTTTTCGTCCAAAACCAACCGACTATTTTGGATAAAAATCAATAGCTGCCTTTTACACCTTCAGAGACTTCTGAATTTTCATACTAAATTTTCTGTCGATGCATTCATTACATCGTCAGTTAATCGATTTTTCATCGGCAGGCAGTCGAAGATGTTCCTGGGAGGGGAGTCCAGAGTTCTGAAAGACGGGATCCTGAACCTCAAAAGGAATGAGCTTAGGCAACTGACTGGAGTTCTCACAGGACATGGTCCGTTCAATAGACACCTACACACTGTGGGAGTCAGGGACAGTCCTACCTGCGATAAATGTGGGGAAGAAGACGAAACGGCGGCACACTTCCTGGGCATCTGCTCGGGGATATGCGCGAATGAGATTCCGCATCTTTGGTGGAGAGGAGCATTCTCAGATTCATTAAGGAAACTTGGAGACTGAGCCCACCATGAAGGGCTTGGTTCAGGTACTGTATAAACATACGGTTAATGTAATAAGGGGGAAGCCCAGCGCTTCCAGGGAAGGGATAAGAGCACTGGATGCTTAGGTCCGAAGGTGTAAAACACCAGCCCACCACATATTTATAAATATTTTTAGAGTCGGGCTCATGTCACCAGAGAAAGGAAAGAGCGCTGTTGTAGTAGGCGATTTGTCCTCATAGCCATAACCATCACAATTACTAAGTAACTAGAAGCTAAATTGATAAAAGTTTGTAGAAATGGCGAATTAATAAACAGAGAATTCCTCGATCATTCGAAAGTCATTCCTCAATTTGTCATAAATTGGAAAGATCCAAACTCTAACATACTTTCACAATACCCTAAGACGACTTGTGAATTCTGATCATTCCAAAAGATGTTTAAGCAGATTTTCCAGAATACTCAAAAAATCGATTATATATATATATATATATATATATATATATATATATATATATATATATATATATATATTGATACCAACTCTCTTCCCGTGACATTCTCGCACGTGCCGAGAACCAGTATAAAAACTTCCCCAATTTAACATGATTGGCCCGTGATAGTAGTTCACCTTTAAGCTACTAGGTAGAACTACTATCACGCCACTGTCCCCAAACCTTTTAGGCCCCTGGCGAGCGCGGGTGCGGTCCGGGGCTGTTGGGCGGTTGGGAATCCGTGCTAGAGGTCCCCTAGGGTCAGCTGACGCCTGACCCTACCCCTGATCGGCTCCCACTCCCTCAGCAGCTCTGGATTAAGGGGCCGCTAGTCGGAACTTTTGATACCATTGGTCCAACTAGTGTGCCCTGCCCAGCTCGCTCGGGGTTCGACATATATTCAAGTTACCAAGCAGGAGCAGAGTGCAAAGGACAAAGCCAGTTGAAGTAAACCAGTATCCAGTCTATTCTATCCAGCTGTGAAGCCAAGGGAGTCATCTCCACATCCCCCCCACGCCTTCCGGGGTATTTTTGGGCGGCCGGCTCTGCTGGCCAGTACATCACTCTACACCCCCCCTCCGGAATCATTTTGGCGCCCAACGTGGGGCCCGGAACAGAGTGATCACCCGGCACTGGATATGACTAGACGGACACCCCGAGCTTCCCACAGCCAAGAAGGCAGTCCCAATTCTGCTGCGGGACCGACTACTGCACAGGCCGCACTGGCCCTTCCCTGTCCATGTGGGGAGTACGGCTTTAAACATCCGTACCTTCTTCACCATGCTGTTGATTCGTCAGCTCAGGCCACCGCTACAATCGTGGCAAGCACAGTGAAGGCTTTGAAGACCCCAGAAAAACTCCCTCCAACATTCGCTGGGGATCCCGTGGAGGAGACAGAAACGTTTCTCAGAGAAGCCCGAGACTATTTGGAACGAATGGACGAGGCTACATCCGAGTGGACCCGGCGGACTATCACCATGCTCCGAGGACCTGCGGCCGAGTGGGCTCGTCAATTCGCATTCGAACCGCCCGAGTTTTCAATATTCTCCGAACAGTTCAAGGCCACGTTTGATGACGATTGTCGACGAGGAGAACTACTCTACATCGTGCAACAACGAAAAATGAGACCCGAGGAAACAGTGGCCGAGTTTTTAGAGGATGTCCGACCTATACGTAAACTCCTTCGATCTATGCCAGAAGCATTCATCGTTGGTGTAATAACTCCTCAGCTGACCCCGGAGCTCCGCGAGAAGGCTAGAAAAGTCAATGCACGGAGTTTCGCCGAGCTACTCACTCTGGACGGAAGGAACCCTCGACTTCTCCCAACTGTAAGTGTGGCCACGAGACGACAGCCCGAACAAAGATGTATGGACCCCATGAAGTCGGAGCAGTCCAGAATAGATCTGAACGGACAGAAGCGATGTTGGTATTGTCCCGGATACCACCGAAATAAGGACTGCCCCGATCGACCAGACCGCCCGACGAGGACCCCGCAATCAAAAGGCCAAAAAGCTGTTCTGTTCAACCTCCGAGCACGGAACAACGCCGTCATTGGCTTCAACCCTAGCCAGGTCTTGTTCGGCCATCGTCTCCAGAGACCAGGCGGATGGCGGTTTCAGCGGCCAAAGGGGACCGCAATCCAGAAGGTGGGGCGGTGTAACCAGGCCGGTTACCTGAATAGCAGGAGAGCGAAGGCGTTTCCCAAGAGGAGTGTCCGCAAGGTAGGCGACCGAGTCCTGGTGAAAAATATGGCTCAAGGCAGGACGTTCCAACCCAAGTGGCTGGGACCCTACATCGTAACGGAGGACCTCGGTAGCGGCGTTTTCAACGTTCGGTATGGGGAAGCGGAGTTGAAGGTTCACTCGTCGCTACTAAAACCCGCCGCCGACTGGAGACCCACTACATCTACCGAACCTGATCCTGACTCCCGGCCCAGAGGGAATCCTCGTGCCGTGGGACGACGCCGGCGGAACTTGCCGGGTCATTCCCAGCCAGACACAGAGCATCCAGGTGAGCAGCCACCGTGAATCATGCAGACTGACCGGACGGACATCTTTACCTTGTTTTGTTTTGTGTTGTGTTTGTGTTTATTCTTGTTTATATTATTGTGTTTCAATTGTTATCTTTAATAAATGAGGTGCTTCGTCCTCCCGTACCTGCTCCTGCCGGCCGTGCGAGAATAGTCAACCGGGGTGGGGGAAATTGATACCAACTCTCTTCCCGTGACATTCTCGCACGTGCCGAGAACCAGTATAAAAACTTCCCCAATTTAACATGATTGGCCCGTGGTAGTAGTTCACCTTTAAGCTACTAGGTAGAACTACTATCACGCCACTGTCCCCAAACCTTTTAGGCCCCTGGCGAGCGCGGGTGCGGTCCGGGGCTGTTGGGCGGTTGGGAATCCGTGCTAGAGGTCCCCTAGGGTCAGCTGACGCCTGACCCTACCCCTGATCGGCTCCCACTCCCTCAGCAGCTCTGGATTAAGGGGCCGCTAGTCGGAACTTTTGATACCATTGGTCCAACTAGTGTGCCCTGCCCAGCTCGCTCGGGGTTCGACATATATTCAAGTTACCAAGCAGGAGCAGAGTGCAAAGGACAAAGCCAGTTGAAGTAAACCAGTATCCAGTCTATTCTATCCAGCTGTGAAGCCAAGGGAGTCATCTCCACATCCCCCCCACGCCTTCCGGGGTATTTTTGGGCGGCCGGCTCTGCTGGCCAGTACATCACTCTACACCCCCCCTCCGACATCAATATATATATATATATATAATCTATTTTTTGAGTTCACAGGTTTTTTTTAACCCTCAAAGTTCACATTGTTCAAAACAACATTTCTGGTAAAGTCATGTGAAAAAGTTTTTCACATAATCTTTCTCTAGAATAAGTCTATAAGAGGGAAGCAGTAAAAATATATACTAGTTATAATAGAGATCTCTTCTCCTGTGAGCTAGGTACAGGGAATATAGGCTGGCCCTTTGAAATTTCCATTTAAATACATTCTAAACATTAACTTTCATCTCTACTTTGTAGGGCTGATCCATCCCCTTTCTATTTTCCTCTTTTCGCATAACATCGCTAGACTCAATACTTTGTTTTTGTCACTGCTGCAAGTCTTTGTAAGAATTCGTAATGAGAGAAACCGTCTAAGTAAGAACATCCCGAAATATCATCATAAAGAAGACATTTCTAGAAGAATTACAAAAAAATATTTGTGATAATTTAAAAAAAACTAAAAACTACATCTACTGTATTTATTAGTATTATTATTATTATAATTATTTATTTTCTAGTATTTAGGTCTCCGGTAGGTCAAAGTTCAAAACGGATAGGCAAAATTTATGACTTCCACAGTAGAGTCGGGCTCATGTCCACCAGAATGAGGAAAGAGCGTAGTACCAGGCAATATGACCTCGTAGTTAAAGCCCGGGCATGAGTCACAATAACTAACTTTATTTATTTTTGATTTTTATTTAATTTTATTACTTTTTTATAACAAAATATAAGGAAGTATTGTAATAGTTGGAAATTCCGACTTTTCAACGGATTTTCACGTTTCATGGTCCCCTGACTGTTTGTATATGATGGAATATTGTGAGTGCTCTAACGCAGATACGTATTTGAAATTTGGAATTGAGAAGTCACATCTGCTAACTTAGATCTGATTAGATTTTCGCTGATATTGGACGAAAATTGAGACCACTTTACTTCAAAACGCAAGTATATTTTACAAGATACCGCTTATGTTTTTGTCCTAATCAAAAATTGTTTCAAGTAAACGTTGTACAGAAAACTAAAAAACATATTTTATATGAAATACGATTTTTCGCACTAAAAAACATATTTTATATGAAATACGATTTTTCGCAGGTCGTCCGGTTATCGAGATACATGTCGAAAACAGTCCTGAAACCGTCGTTTTGAAAGAAATATTTTTTAAGACTCATGTCACCAGAGAAAGGAAAGAGCACATTGGTAGCAGGCGATTTGTCCTCATAACCATCACATAACTAAATAACTAGAAGCTAAAGTGATGAACGTTTGTAGAAATGGCCAATTAATAAACAGAGAATTCCTCGATCATTCGAAAGTCATTCCTCAATTTGTCATAAATTGGAAAGATCCAAACTCTAACATACTTTCACAATACCCTAAGACGACTTGTGAATTCTGATCATTCCAAAAGATGTTTAAGCAGATTTTCCAGAATACTCTTCCCCACATTCTGAATTCTTGAGATTTCAGGAAGATTTAGAAATATTTTCAAGTCAGTTTCCTCTTCTTATCCGTTTATAAATCTAGGTTTCTCTAACTTTTCTGAGTTTCCGGTCTTTAGATTTTCAGTTTGAGATCTAAGTTTTCCTCGAGTTTAGTTTCGTACAATATTTGTTTAAATTGTGCTTACTAAAGTTAGAGGGAATTGGAATTCCGCCTCCCCTCCACCGAAACTAGCCTTCTGTCCCCGGAACCTGCCTGAAATAAGATACAATCGGACTTATATAGATGGTAAATATGAAATTTAATCAAAAATACGGTTTAGTAATTTTTGCGGGTTAGAAACACAAGGACAAACAAAACTGCATTTTGCATATATATTTATAGTTATAGAGATAAAAACTTTTATTGAAAGCTATGTATCTGTTATATATAGATATATGCTGTCGCGGACTTTCTTGTACTCTTGTACTGTTTATTGTCAAAAATTCCTCCCTACATCATTTTGATATATCTTAGGTTCTTACTGAGCTGAAGGTCACGGGTTCGAAACCCGGCCGAGATCCTTAGTTTATCTTATCTGGGTGGTAAAAAAAACCTAAGCACGCCGTCCTTCGGATGTGACGTTGAGCGATGGTTCCGAGCCTGTACGATGTCAGGTACTCGTTAAATACCCTATACCCTAGGTGAATAAAAATTTAAGGTAGGCAAAATTTTAGGACACCCACAGTAGAGTCGGGCTCATGTTCACCAGAGTGAAGAAAGAGCGCTCTGGTAGTAGACGACCTTGTAGTTAAAACTTGAGCATGAGTCATAATAACTAACTATAAAAAATAGTATAAAATGAAAGACTACTCAAGAATTAACTCTAATAATATAAGTAGAAAATATATACATATTTCTAATTCTTAAACTAACATTATTGAAATGTGAAGAGATTCTTCATAGTATGAAGAAAACAAAATTGTTGTGAAGTTGTATTGTCTTTGATTTAGTTACAGTACATTCCAGCAGCTAGACATTTTCAAGAAAATTAAGGGAAATATGAAAAGCCATTTTTCGGCACTGTATTTTCCTTATGACGGATTTTCCTTGGGTTTATTTTAGTTTAAGCCCTAAAATTTTATCATTCTATTCTGAATTATCTTACGTTTCCTTTGTATACGTTTAATAGATCATAGAAAAAGGGGATGTACCGTAGACAAAATGGTCCAATACTCTGAGGTAGGTTTATAGAGAGATATATGTTTCAACATTTTATTTTTAAAAAGTTATTTTTTCTTTATTTTATAGGCCAAACGATCTATTGGTTTTGGAGGAACAGCAAAAACTTGATTACTTTGTGTTGGGGAAGAACATTACTGGTGATTCACCGGGAACTTTTTTGGAGGATATTAGGGGGAAAAACCCCCGTTTGTGCTGAAAAGAAGGATCCCATTATTTTAATTTAGCATAAAAAATTCTTTTAATTAATACTGTTTATTAATGTCGCCTCCACAAAGGGCCTTGCATCCCTTATACAGTCCATTCTGTTCTTCTTCTTTCATTTAAAGGTGAATTTTCTATTATTATTATTATTATTATTATTTAACAATGTGACTTAACAAAAGAATAGGAGGAAATTAATTATTATTATAGTGCAATTTCATTCTGAAAGTCTTTAACGTAAGGGGCTTTATATGTAAAATTCATATTTGCTTTGGTTCTCTGCCATTGTTATAATTCCACCTCTGTAATTCCAAGGTATAAAGTTGAATGGGAATGGGGATGAGACTTATCGTAAGTAACGATGAATAGTTAATGATTTTTGGTAAGAACCAATGTTTCGATGGTGTCACCGCGGCCAGAGTAGGCCTATTGTGTGCGTTGGGCCCTACAGCAACCCTGTATCTTTGATAAAGTCCAGGATTCTGCTGCAGGTTCCCTTCATTACCTGCTTTGGTTCTGTTATGGCAGATCCGAAGCAGTAAAACCTCTTACTTTCTAGTGCCTTACACTGACTTATGGTCCCATTTTCTTAACCACATTTTCTGCATAGAGGGCTTCTAGCGATGCGCACATATTGTGCAGATGTCTGTTCATATGACAGTGTCCTGTGATCAGCCCTGCCATATCTCTTAGATCCATTCTGCTCATATTCAGGAGCTCTCGGATCCCTTTTTCTGAGGAACCCCCCTCCAGAACTGAATGTGTTCCCTGGTCAACCAATGTTTTATTGCCGTCAGCGGAACCATAGTCTTTGTAATTGGATATATTCTTTGAATTCCATTCCCGATCTATACTATCTCAATTTTCGACAGATTTAGTAAAAATTACATTATATTTAAATGTAAACTACATTTACTGGTGGCGCAAATAACGTTTCATCGAAAAGCCAATAAGGTGATGGTGAGAGATGGTAGTGAGACCACCCGACAGGAGGGAAGAAATATATCTTGTGGGGATCCCTTCCAGTTGATCTTGTTAGGAGATAAGATTCACGTGTCAGAGGAGCGAATAGCAAGTTAGAATATGACAGGAGGATCTAAGTACCACATGCGAGCGAAGCACCGCACATCATTCACTGAGTCTTATCTGCTTTCAGTTCACTTGCCACACACTCCTGGGAGGCGTCAGGCATCAGCCATCCCCCGGAACATCCAATGGGAAAGAGAAAATATTACAATTATTGTGTTCCCTAGGTCTCATAGCTTAACAAAGAAATTCTTGAAATGAGTTAGTTATTGTGACTCGGCTTTCAACTATGATTTCATATCGCCTACTACCAGAGCGCTCTTTCGTCGCTCAGGTGGACATCGCCGACTCTACTCTGGGAGTCCTAAATATTCCATACTCAGGTTCATCTAGGATAAGGGCTATACTTCCCCCGCTGTACCAAGTATACATAGCATAAATGTATCGATACGAAATTTTATATGTGTATCTAAAACCCTTTAAGACCAACACCTATTGATTTTCATATTTGAATTCAAAAACCAATGTGGACTTAACCTATTGAGCGATATCGGGTAAAGGGAAGGGTGGTTCAGGGGAGGGGGCTCTATTCAAAAACCCTAACTATTGCCAATTAAATAAATTTATCGACATAAAATTTAGCATGAGGGTTTAGGAGCCTCTATATAATTCAAGTTATTAGCGCAAATGGTTGACTGGTTGTGGAGGCGGAGCAAAAAGTGATTTACCGACGATTTTTTTCCCGCTCTATGGGAGGTGACAGAGTTTCCTACCGTTTTTCATCTTAGCATACCTGTTCCAGATTTTCCCTCCGTCTTCCATTTCAGCATTCCTGCTCTAAATTTTCCTTCCGTCTTCCATTTTAGAATCCTTGCTACAGATTTTCCCTCCGTCTTCCATCTTAGCATCCCTGCTACACATTTTCCCTCCGTCTTCCATCTTAGCAACCCTGCTCCAGAGTTTTATTTATTTCAACCTTCCAAAAATAAAGTTTTCATTGGATTTATACATTTTATTAAGATGAATCAGAAGAAAACGAGACTCAGATGTCAAATCCTTTCACTTTAAATATTTGTTATAAAAGGAAAATGTTGTCTTTTTCTTCCCTTCTTTCTAGCCGATCTAATGAAAACTCCTTAATTTTCATATTTTTTTTGCTGTGAATAAATACAAACCATATTCAGTATTTATTTTAATAAAAATAAAACAAAATTGATATTTCCTTCAGGTGATAATGGAGAGAATACATTCTTCAATATGTTTATAACCGTATCTTGAATTTTATTTAAAAAATTTGTTCTTACCAAAAGAAGATGATAAGAAAAAGTTTACAGGATAGAATTATTTTTTTAATCTTCCCTTAGGCACCTACCTACTATCTCTAAATAAAAAAATAAATAAATTAAAAATAAACAATAAACCGGACTAAAAAGTAAAAAATCTATAACAGGATGTTTATTTCTTGGTTGTCAGACGGATTTAGTGGACTTGTTAAATAAGTAGGTAATAAAGAGGTCTCGGTCCAATTATATATCTTATTTCATACGTGATAGTAATATGTTGTGGGATGATATTTCTCCTAGAAATAAATGAACTCATCCCAATGTTTTATTTCCAACATAAACCGGCTTTCAACGCAACTGCGTCATCACCAGTGGCACAACACCCGTAAATGATCACTCAGACCCTGTAGTGTTCATTTTGACTCCATACAGTTCAGGTGGTGTGCCACTGATGATGACACAGTAGCGTTGGAGGCCAGTTCTGGTCGGAAATAAAACAGTTGGAGGACAATTACTATGTGATATATTTTATTTATATCACAACTAGCTCCGGCCATTC
This sequence comes from Aradus depressus, assembly GCA_963662175.1. Taxonomy (NCBI): domain Eukaryota; kingdom Metazoa; phylum Arthropoda; class Insecta; order Hemiptera; family Aradidae; genus Aradus; species Aradus depressus. The sequence continues at coordinate 41,753,725 of OY759214.1, forward strand.
GACCAGTTCGCCGGTTATCAGATGGTTCACCTTGAGATTCATCTCAAGATAGAAAAGAAGCAAGAAGAAATTATAGACTTATCTATTGGTTTTTTCATTATTTTTTAAATTATTTTATTTTAATTATTTAAAAAACAAATTTATACAATATATAGTTAAGGGCAGCTCAGTGGTATGCGTGCTTGCTTACTGAGCTAAAGATAGCGGGTTCGTAGCCCTTAGTTTATTTTATCCCGGATGTAAAATTAACTTAAGCACGCCGTCCTTCGGATGGGACGTTAAGAGATGGTCCCTGCACGATATCATTTAAAGACCCCTACCCTAGGTAAATAAAAATTTAGATTAAATGTAGGACCCCAGAGTCGGGCTCATGTCCACCCGAGTGACTAAAGAGCGCTCTGGTAGTATATGGTCTCGTAGTCAGAATAACTAACTATAGTTAGTAACTAACTGCATATTATATAATTTACAAGGGGCTCCGGTAGCGTGCTAGCCTACTGACCTGAAGACGTTTGAAACCAGGCCTAGGCCCTATAGGTTAGGTTATGTTTTATGACTCATGCCCGGGCTTTAACTACGAGGTCATATCGCCTACTACCAGAGCGCTCATTCGACATTCTGGTGGACATAAGCCCGACTGGGAGTCCTAAATTTTGCCTACCCTAAATTTTTTATTCACCTAAGGGGGTCTTTAACGAGTACCTGACATCGGACAGACTCGGGACCATCGCTTAACGTCCCATCCGAAGGACGGCGTGCTTAAGTTCATTTTACCTACCAGATAAAATAAACTAAGGGCCTCGGTCGGGTTTCGAACCCACGTTCTTGAGCTCAGAAGCCAAGCACGCATACCACTGAGCTACCGGCCCCCATATTTCATTTACTTGTTAATATTTGTTTAAGGTATTTTTTGCTTTTAAAAATATTTTCATATATATTAGTTACTATAAGGGATAAAGTTCTTACGCTACCCTTAAAAATCACTGCTATCCACTCATACATAATCTCCTTTTGTTTGGCTAGATATTCAAATTTGGTTGGATCTACCCCATGTTTATATGTCTGGAGTTATGTTTGTTTTCTTGAATTTCATTGAAGTTACACAACCATCACAATGATATTGTTTCTCTCTTGTTCTTGTTGTTTTGATAAACATCTTTTACACCTCCATTAGAAGGGTTTGAGCTTTCTACCCCCCCCCCCCCCCCTCCCCCTACCCCCCTCCATCTCACCCCCTTCTCCACTAAATACATTTATTTATCTGTTTTTCGAATAAATATATAGCTACAAAAAGGAAAACTGTTTCCTTGGTTTCAAGGTTCCTTCGCTTTGCCCTTCTCAACTTGAAGAAGTCATTACTTATTATGTTAAGAAGTTTCTTCAACTTCAACTTTTTCTTTGTTTTTCTACTTTGTTCTTCAATGTCAGTTGAATGCAGAGAGAGGCGAAATCCTCGACAAATGCAATTTGACCGTCGCATTTTATGACGATCTTGTTTATCACCAACATTTTACAATATAAAATGCGCCACATTATATTAATGTCAGAATACATTTCTGCGATCTGTGTTGATATAGTGGAAAGCTAATAAAATAAATAAAACTTTGAAATTGTCCAATTCCACAAAAATATATACATAAGGTGTACAAGTACCAGTTTCAGCTTATGCCATCGTCAGCACAAAGTTCAAAAATCGGCGAAAGCCAAAACCTGTATACTTTATGTATATATTTTTGAGGAATTAGACAATATAAAAAAAGTCGTCGGTGAATCACTGGCAATGTACTTCCCCAGAACGAATTAATCAAATAATATTTTGCTCTTCCTCCAAAACCAGTCAACCGTTTGCGCAAATATTAAATAGGTGATTTACATAGGGGCTCCTAAATACTCATATTAAATTTTGTATCGGTCATTTTTTTATATCGACAGTTATTAGGATTGTTGAAACGAGCCCCCTCCCCTGAACCCCCCTTCCCTTCAACCGATATCGCTTTAATTTGACAGGTTATGTTCTCATTGGGTTTTGACTTTATATATGAAATGTCATGTCAATACATTCATCACATAGGCAGTTATTGGGGTTTTTGAATTGAGCCCCCTCTGATTCCTTCCTTTCCTTCTGCCGATTCCGCTGAAAATTATTACGTTTCTTCCTTATGAGGGTTGGGTTACACATATAAAATTTCGTATTTACATATTCATTCTATCGGCAGTTATTAGAGTTTTTGAGTTGAGCCTCACCCTTCATCCCCTCTTCCTTTTGGTCGATTTGGAAAAACAATAAGTATCGTCGTTATAGTATTCTGGTCACACATATAAAATTTCATGTCGATACATTCATGCTAACGGAAGTTATCGTGTTCACACATTCGAAATTTTGACCTATTACTTAACTTCCCCTGAATTTCGCAAAGCTGGGGAAATGAAAGCTAAGCAAGTCCTTTTTTTATTTATGTATTTATTTATTACTACATTGAAACCTATTATGGCTTATTGTAGAAAGTTGGGATACAGTTTGAATATACATCCGATATAATAATAAAGTAAGAATATTACAGCTTTATAAAGTTCTAAATATCTAAATATTATAATAAATAATAATAATAAATGCGCACATTTACTTGAATACATACAGCCAATAGAAATGCAAAACAGAAAAAATATATACTTTTATATACGTACACATATACATATTTTAATGACTTTAAATAAAACCAAAGTAATAAACTTTAAGTCAAACCACTTTGTACTTAAACTGTAAATAACAAGTATTTAACAAAAATCTAATATGGAAATCTCAACTTTAATTCATTTTTCATTATCTTTATTATTTTTTTTTGTCCTCTATTCTTAATTTTTTTTTTTTTTTTTATTCAGAATTTTGACCTATTACTTAACTTTCCCTAAATTTCGCAAAGCTGGGGAAGTAAAAACTAAACAAGTCCTTTATTTTTATTTATCACATTGAATAAAAGTTAAAATTACTTTTTTTTTAAATGTCTATTATTCATATAATTTTTGGGAAGGATTGACTAACGATTGGAAGTGGGATAGTTCAGGCTTATGGTCGATAAAACAAACTTGTAGAATTTCTGCCGGTCTGGGTTGTCTCACAATGTTTGAATGTGGGTTGCTTTCTCAACTATGAGTAAACTATACTTCTGGAGTCATTCTGTAATCATATTGTACTTTAATATTCTGTGGTTTTATTACCTCTTTATTTTTAACTATAATATAATATATGTATATATAATATATATTATATATTTTGGTAGCGATGTCGTCCTCATTTATAAGCAGGTCTCTATATTTGCTTTCCCCGATCCCTTCCTTTTACTGATAAATAAATAACATCCCCACAGAATGGAGTGAGTGTACACAATTTTAAACATTTTTTACCATATTAATATATTTTTGTTTTATTTTAAATAGTAAAAACAAAACAAAAAAAAAAACTTTCAATGTCCTAGAATAGCAATATAAGGTATATTTTAAAAACAATTGTTCTACATCAACTAACACATATTTAGTTAGTTACTAATATTGTAATTAGTAACTAACTAAATATGTATTATATATAATATTAGGGATATGCCCCAATATAACCCCTTCATATTTGTAAGTTATTGATTGAATGTTAGGAGTAGGTTATGCAATACAAGCACTACATACAGGTATTACACATTGCCTACCAACCAGAGAGTAGGGGGTTTTGACCTCATCTGACAGCCTTAATATGAATTTCATTTTAGCTGACAATCCAGGAATGTTTGAAACAAGGACCTCTAGATAACCCGTTTCTCTAATAACCACAGAGAGATAGAGAGAGAGAGAAAGAGGGGGCTGAAGAGGGAGAGAATCGTCATACTTTACGATCCTAGCTAATGGAGATCTCTTAGTCAGTGAATATGAATATTAAAGCAAAACCGTGACAGATATCGACCGAAGTTTCATACAATACCACTGAGGTTCAGTATATAACATTATTAATGATTAATATTGTCAATATATAACCAAGAAAAGTGAGTCTGAAATTGATGCGGGATAACGTGTAGGTGTTTTACCGAAATCTTCTTTGAACAAATAAATGTAATGTAAACAACGGGGAATATTGGTCTAATATGGCATTTGTTTTTCTTCTACCTCTTTTTTTCTGTACGATATATTCATGAGATAAGTGTCGAGGCGTGGCCTAAAAATAAAACCAAGCTGATCTCCCTGAATATTCGAATAAGTGACACTTTTCCCTTTCTCCTTCTTTAAAGGAAGTAAGTCCTCACAACAATTCCCTTCTAAAGAGACTTACTCCAATACAAATTATTTTTAGTTATTGTGACTCATGCCCGGGCCTTAAAAACGAGGTCACATCGCCTACTACTAGAGTGCTCATTCGTCGCTCTGCTGGACATGAGCCCGACCCTAAGGGTACCCACACACGTACAGGAAATCCTCAAGGAAAAAGCCTTTGCGTCCACTTTTTTCAATTTTCGCGTACGCGGCCTCCTTTCTATGTTTATCATGGTACAGTTTTGAACTCACTTGCCACAAGCAAGGTTCATTCTCGTACATATGTCTAAATTCTGTTCTGAGACAGGTAAAATCCGGCCTTAAGGCGGGAAAAGAATTAATTTTTGTTCGAGATTTTTGGCCTTGGAGATTTGGCCGAAATCGAACAAACATTTGATACACTTTAGCTCTGGGCCTATGTACCTGTTATATTTATGATTTTATATGAAATACGATTTTTTACAGATTTGATAACATATATTTTTAGTCGTTTCCTTTATTTATCTGAAAATGGTTAATCCTATCGAAAAATTAGTTTTACCAAAAATGTTTGTTATTAAATTTCCATTCGCTAATGTGTTCTCAAATTTGAGATAAGACCAATACGACCAAATTAGTTATAGCGCCCCAAAAAATGTGAAATACATTTCATTAGGGAATATTTCAACATATTGTTTTAATTGCATCTCATTACAACAAATTATAAAATATAATATATTATATATATTCATAAAAATATTATTTTTCACTTATTATTGTTAGTTTTTTATTAAACTGAATAAAAAAAAAAAATGAAATATATGTGATGTGGCCATAACATTACTTTCTTATATCAACCACTTTTGAGAGAGAGTTTTTTGTAAGAAGCGTGGTTGGTATAAAGTCCTATTATGACCACATCAATTTTTTATTTGATACATAAATATCGAACAAATATACCAATATTATGATCACTAAGTACGTGTAACATTGAATATTTCTACCCAAATTGGAATTGTTTAAATGATTAACCTATAACGAAATGTCACCTTGCAGTTTGTAAGATATAATATGAATAACATGGTTGATTACATTCATCCTTTTTTCATTTAATAGCCTGTTATTTAAAAAGTTGTCTAAACATTTTGATAAGTAAGCTCTGTTTAGGAGGGCTGCCCGGGGAACAACTGGAAAGTGATAGCTTCTCTAGGCCAGTCTCCTGACAGGTCTGTTCCAACCTCACTTCCACTTCCACGCATCCCGAAACGCCCCGTGGGCAACTTATTTTGTTGCTGTTTGTTTTCTCCTATTGAAACGGTGATATTTTTCTCTCAATCCAGAAATAATATTAACTTAAAACATTACTTAAGAATTTTTGAGTTAATGTAACGGAAATTAATGTGCTATTTTCTAAATAGGACATTAATTTCTGTTACAGTAACCCAAAAATATATGCACATATATAGCTTATGTGTTTATAAGTAAGATTTATAAATAAAGATAAAATTTTGCTTCGGAGATAGAGTAAACATTATAAATAGGTTTTGTAGCTAGTGTTGGTACTTAGCAAATGGTGGAAGGCACTTGCCCCATTTTTGTAAATCTCTCCCAATGGAAACACTTTTGACCCATTAGTTGTAGGAACGTGAAGAAAACATCTCCGTTTTTACTTTTCTCCGCCCCCCGGTGTTTGTGACATGGAATCTATTTTATGTTAACAGTTTCGCTACTCCACTTCACATCGGGGTACTTTTAGTTATGTTGCGTCCTTGTTCCTATTACTTGTGTATCAAATATCGGGGAAGTTAAATAACAGGTCAGGAATTCCATGCTCAGTTTTTACCGGAATGTCATGTTTTCCGACACTTAATTAAAAAAAAAAAAATGTACGTGTTTTTGAACACATTGTTCCCGATAGAATGAATGTATCCACATGAAATTTATAATAATACATTTATTTCCGTTAAACCAATACATGGTAATAGGATACGTCAAAAGAATTTATACATTAAGATAGCTTATAAATGATATTTATAACTACTTGAGTCTAACTCACATTTCATTAGTGGTAATAACAAAACTTAAAAAAATAAGTAAAATGAAATTATTAAAAACTGAATAAATAAATACTTGAAAATATATGAGTATTAAAAAAAAGACTAATGCATAATAGATACATCTATAATAAGTAGATACATTTTTCAATTTAATAAAAATTAAGATAACTATTTTTCAAAAAACTCTTCGGAAATGTCTTTATCTCAATGATGTTTCGGGACGTTCTTACATCTCTTCATCAGGTTCCAATGTGGGAGATATAGAAAAGAAAAAGAAAACAATGTAACTATAACAATATATAAAAAAATAAAATGAAATAAATATACATAACAATCAATTATAAATGAATAAATAAAAAGTCTAAATAGATAAATAAAAAATATATAAATGAATAAATAAAAAGTTATAAATAAATAAATAAAACAATAACGTACATTCGACTGACCTTTAAGGTGTGGAGGAACTCTGCCCAAAAAATAAAAAATAAAAGCTATGTATCAAATAATGTTTTTGGATATGAAACGATTTCTCATTGTGATTATATTATTCTTTTTGAACAGTGAGAATAAAATTCCGTTTCCGTGTAAAGGGTTTCCTCTAACATAAACATTTTTAGTTGAAGTTTAAATTTTTTTATTGTATCTATTGACTTCAGAAAGTGGGGAAGGGCATTAAAAAGGTTGTGTATCCAAAATATAAATATCCAGGGCATTATATCTGTATCCAGAACCTCATAAGGACGAAGAATGAATATATCGACACAAATTTTAGTATGAGGATTCAGTAGCCCCTGCTTAAGTTTGTGTAGCCTAAACGGTCGTTTGATTTTTGAAGAGATAATTCATTCGTGCTGGGATACATTGCCGGTGAATCACCGACGACGTATCATCGTTTACTGTCCACGGAACACATAACCAAAAAAATGTATGCTTTTCATTCAATGCAGACAATATAAATGTTAAACAAGTTCTTTCCTTTTATTTGTTTTTTAAAATAAAAGTAATTTACCGGAGCGCCGTAGCCTCGCTGTCCCTTGTCGATGACTTCAGGAGCCATGTACTGCAGCGTCCCAGTGAAAGTTTCTGTGTTTGGACATAGGGCAGCTAACCGCTTTGAAGTACCGAAATCGGAGATTTTAACTACTCCACTGTACGTATTCACAAGTACATTGTCTCAAAATAATATTTTAATTCATTTATTAATTATATTCATACGCTGATGACATCGCCATTGTAGCCTCTCACATAGATCCTCACACCACGTCACCCTCAACAAAATTGAAGTTTGATGTAAATCTTGGAAAATTTAACACCACAAAATGTCAACACGTAACATTCACTCTCAGCCGTGGTGACTGCTTCCAGTATTCATTGAAAACCAGCCATTACCTCATAGCTCTTCCGTTAAATATTTAGGATTAACCCTGAATAGTAGGCTGACTTGGAACCCTCACAAACGAATGGCATGACTCACTAGACCGGCGACTTAGACTATTGTACAGTATTTTGAATAGACGTTCTAAATTATCTACTCGACAAAAAATGAATTGTTATACCTATCTTCTCCAACCTATCTGGACCTATGGCTTACAAATATATGGTACACCTAAGATTTCGAACATCAAAAAAATACAGGTATTTCAATCCAAGACTCTCCGACTGATCACAACTTTTATGTTGTCTAGTTCCACAAAAATATATGTGTATCGGTTTCGGCTTACGTCTCCATAAGCAAGTTCAAAAGTGAAGGATGGTGTGAACCGAAATTGGTACACATTATACTTTTATGGAATTAGACAATATAAAGATTAAAAAATGTTTTGTTTTTATTTATTTTATTAGCTTTCTGCTTTATTGGCACAGATCGCAGAAATGTATTTGGACCTTAACTTTTATTTATAAAATATCTGCGTTTATTCAGAAAATGCTACAATATCTTACGTTGAACGCTCCATTTATAATTCGCGAAGAATAAATTCTAGAGTGCGTAAATAAACTCATAAGATAGGAATATTTCTACGTTACAATTTAAGATGACTTTTTATCCCGTAGTTTCTGAACGTATAACAAAAAACCATGAAACCGACATCTCAAGTCCATGAACAGGCTGGTTTTCGCAGTAAATAGCCCCCAAACTACAAACAAATATGTAATGTATTGTAATGTACCACATATCTACTTTGTTCTACAATATTTAGGGTGCCTAATAAATTTTATGAATAAAATCAATGAAAACAATATTGTATTTTTCACATCTCAGTTTATTCCTATCAACCTCATAAAAACATCAAAAGAACACTAAAACACAACCATCTTGGTCAACGATCATAACAAAACTGAAGATAGCGTCACCTTGCTTGGTCGGCCATCTTTTTTACAACAACATACAACAAAATATGTAAATAACTAAATAAAGTTTTATTATTATTATGATATTTCATTAAGAATTAACTTTTGTTCAAAAATATATACACAATAGCTTATTCATTCATTGACAGTGGCGCGACAACCCACTTAGTTCGCGGGTTCGAAACCGAGGCCGAGACACCTTCGGCGGCTGTACGATGTCAAGTATTCGTTTAAGACCCCTACCCTAAGGTGAATAAAAATTTAGGGTAGGCAAAATTTAATATATAACCCCATGGTAGATTCGGACTCATGTCCACCAGAGTGACGAAAGAGCGCTCTGGTAGTAGGCGATGTGACCTTGTAGTTACAACTCAAGCATGAGTCATAAAAACTAAATATAAAAAATAGTTCCTGTAAAAGCATGTATTAAATAAAACACTAAAATAAATTAAATATATATATTTCTAATTCTTAAACTTACATTATTGAAGTGTGAAGAGATTCTTCTCATTTTGAAGAAAACAAAATTGTTGTGAAGTTGTGTTGTCTTTGATTTAGTTCCAGTACATTCCAGCAGCTCGACGTTTTCGAGCCATTTTTCGGCACCGTATTTTCCTTATAACGGATTTTCCTTGAGTGTACTTTAGTGTAAGCCCTAAAGTTTCATCTATTCCGAATTATCCTACGTATCCTTTGTATACGTTGAATAGATCATGAAAAAAGGGGGTTATAAACCGTAGACAAAATGGTCCAATATTCTGAAGTAGGTTTATTTAGAGATATATGTTTCAACAATGCATTCAACCATACAATATCTACAGTCACTAGAATGCATTATACTAAGCTATATCACAAATGCACCAGTTTATGTTTCCAGCTCATTACACATTATTGTTGTTGTCTAGCCCTTTGCTTTACTACGAGGTCATATCCTTACTACCAGAGCGCTCTTTTGTCGGTCTGGTGAGCCGACTTTATTGTTGGAATCCTAAATTTTGCTTACCTAGCGTTATTTAACTGTGGTAGGGTTCCTTAAGGGGACCTGACATCATACAGGCTCGGGAACATCGCTTAACGCCCCATCCGAAGTATTACATTTCATTGTAGGTTGCAAATGAGAGCGTGATGCAAAAATGTCTGTTCACAATAAAACTTCGTGACATTAATATTTCTAAATAAATAAAACATTGTTCGTTTTTTAAAAATATTGTCTATTCCAGAAAACATTTTTACAACTAGCGTTTTCGGCACCATCATCAGGTCCAAAACTAAACAAGTTTGCTGAATGCGAATCTTTTACATATGTATCATACATCAGGTAGGTAAGGAAGGAGTCCAACTTTCAACTAGAAAATCCCAGTGTCTTTATAGTTAGTAATTAGTTTGTTGTGAAATTTTTCTCAATAACAGTGGTTAGGTAGTTATTATGACTCAAGCCCGGGCTTTAACTACGAAGTCATATCTCCTACTACCAGAGCGCTCTTTCGTACTCTGGTGGACATGAACCCGATTTTGTGGGAGTCCTAAATTTTGCCTACCGTAAATTTTTAATCACTTAGGGTAGGGGTCTTTAACGAGTACATGACATCGTACAGAGTGATGGTCCCATCCGAAGGACGGCGAGCTTAAGTTTATTTCACCTCCCAGATAAAATTAACTAAGGTCCTCGGCCGGGTTTCGAACCCACGACCTTGAGCTCAGTAAGGAAGCAGGCATACCACTGAGCTACCGGCGCCTTCTCAGTAACAGTGACAAGACGAACTTATTATTACATATCAATTTATAAGTGATGTGCGATATAAATTAAAATCTTCTCACACCCATCGTTCTGAGGTCATCCTCCAGCCAACGTAAGCGGGGTCTACCTCTTCTTCTTTGCCCTCCGGGTGTCCCTCCAGTATTCTCCTCGGCAATCTGTCTGGTTCCATCCTCTGTAAATGCCCCAGCCATCGCAGCCGCTCCTGCTCCACTAAGGCCACCAGGTCCGGGCTCTTGTACCGATCCCTCTGGAGTAGGGCCGTATATCTTCCTCAATACCTTCCTCTGGGAAGTATTTTCTCATTGAGTAAGACTTCGTCCCTCCTAGTCAGGACCCAGGTTTCACTCGCATATGTGACGACCGGTCTCAGGACTGTTTTATAAATTGCTATTTTGGCGTCACGGGACACAGTCCTCGATCCGAGCACCTTCTGCAGTGACCGGTAGCATCTATTCCTGGCCGTTATCCTCGCTTTGATGTCTTCTTTAACGCTTCTTTAACTTTAATAATTTTTGTTTTACCTCTTTGTAATTGAGAAAAATGAGAAATATTTCAATTCAAAATAATTCTCAACTTTAAAGACACTATTACTTTCCTATTTTAAAGTTCGACTCCTTCCTTACCTACCTGATGTACCTACCTACAATAAATGATTCACATTTAGGAAACGGCAGTTGTATAGTATATTATATTTTTTGTGGAATAGACACCAAATTTGTTTCAATTATTTATTATGAATTTCCACAACTTGTCCGCGAATTAATATCAAGTTATTAATCCATCTTTCCACAGGACAGTCTTCGAACACACATCTCAAGGTTATGAAATGTTGCAGTAAGGGAATAAGATTGCTCCAGAAATAGCTTAGAGTCTGAATAAATGACATCAACTGACTTTCTGTTGTAATCAGTCTTTCTGCCCCAGATAAAGCCCTTTTGATATCACCTCGTTTAGGTCTATTCACGAGAAAACTGTTTCCTTCATACAAATCTTTTACATAGTCAGCATAATTTTTTTATTTTTAAGTATTAATTTGTCAATTACAATTTATGTGAGCTCCCATAACAGAGATGTGAGAAGGATTGCCTTCTCACATCTATTGAGTTGCGAGGGAATTTCCTCGCAAACTCACATTACTTTATGAGATACTTGTAGGTTGTGTTTCTTAAACTTCTCTGGGATGTTCCACTTTTGGTTGTTTCCGGCATTTTTTCTCCAGAGGTGTCTTCTTATTTTTTCGTTGGAAAATATTTCGGGACAATTGCAGGTTCATAGTGACCAGAAGAAGGGACCTGCAATTGTCCCGAAATATTGTCCAACGAAAAAATAAGAAGACACCTCTGGAGAAAAAATGCCGGAAACAACCAATACTTGTAGGTTATCCAGCCAGCTTTGCCTGGAACAGTTTAAGTTATATCATTTTTGAAATAAGTTAAAGTTTTTTTTATTGATTTTGAATGCGTTAGTTTGAGATTTTCGCTTCCTCCCCCCCCCCCCCCCCCCTCAGCAAATGAAAATTTCTGATGCCTTACGTCTTACGTAATACCTTTAAAACGATGTTTTTCTCATTGTACAATTCAAAACTTGAAACCCATCTTAACAGCGCTTCCCTCATTGATACATCAAATATACAAATGATCGAACGTTGACAATTTGATATGGTACATTTTTCATTTTATACATTAAACTCGAAATTCAGCCCATACAACTTTCTTTTGATCGGTCTTATAAAAATTTTATTTGTGAAATTTCATGAAAATACGATCAACCGTTAAAGAGCTAGGATTAATTTTATATTTCTCTCTCCTCTCGTTAATATATTTGAGGGCTTATCAGGATGATACAAATTAAATATTATCAAAATTGATCCAATCGTTTTTATGCCAACTTGTTGCAAACACTGGGTCAGACAAAACTACACATTTATACATAGAGATAAAACTCTTATTGGAGATTATCTGTTATAGATAAATATATACTGCTGCAGACTTTTTATTGCCAACAATTCATTCGTATATAATTTGAATATATATTTAACATTTTAGGCAGCATATGCAATAAATGGCGCCCGGGCGGCCGTTTCTCCTCCGACTTGCTTCACTTTTACCATCACTGCTCAGCTCCCTTTTGGTAAAGCGCCACGATGTATATCCTATGTCCACAGGGAATAAATAAGCCTCCCAACGGAAAGGAATTATCCAAAATGGTTAAATAGTTTTCGAGCTACCTCAAATACAAAAACAAACTGTCTCTCTTTATATATTTGTATAGAATGTTATAATGTATTAGTGAGTGAGGTTTTTCAAAATATACTTTTTATCATTTGGTAAAGTCGAAAATTTTAGGTTTTATAATTTTCTCTCGATTTAACTTTTGAATGGAGAGAGACTTGCAAGGTAACTTTCTGATATATAGGCGAGGCGGAAGTGGCTTATAATTAGATCGGTGAGTGTGTTCTTCACTCACCCTTATTTTATGTATTTAACATCCTATTTACGTTACACAATGTGAAGGAATTTGTATTTTAAGAAAAGTCTTCACTCCGAAAGCCCCCTTCTTTTCCTTTCCCAGTTATTCGGTATAGGGGAAGTTATGTAATTGGTCAAAAATCCGATTCGGAGTTTTCAACGGAATTTCATAATTTCTCACACACATAAATGTATCAACATAAAATTTTAAATGTGAATCCAGAGCCCTCTAACGACGACACTGATTGATTTTCAGCCAAATCGACCAAAGGGAAGGCGGGAATCAGAGGAGGGTTCAACTCAAAAACCTCTGTTACTGGCAATTAATGAATCTATCGACATAGAATTTCATATTTGAAGTCAAAAACCTAATGAGGAAGTAACCTGTCAAATTTCGACATCGGCTGAAGGGAAGGGGGGAATTCAGGGGGGGAGGGGGGGGGGGGGGTATACTAATTAGATCTGATTACATTTTGACCGAAATCAAGACGAAAGTTGAGCCCACTTTACTTCGGGGTCTAAGTATATTTTACAAGATACCGCTAATATTTATGACCTAATCAAAATCTGTTGTGAATTTCGCCCGGTTTACAAGATACACGCTGAAATCGTCTAAAAATGAAATCTCGAAACCAATTTTGTTAGACGTTTGCTTGATTTTGGTAACAACTGTTAGTCCTATGGTAAAATTGACACTCACCAAAAATGTTCCTCATTAAATTTCCATTAATCAAGCTGCTCAGATTTTAGATAAAACCACAATTACCAAAAATTCATAGCGCTCTAAAGAGTGTACAATAAATTTCCGGAAAAAATATCAAAGTAATGTTTGAATTGTTACCATAGCAACCAATTTTAATGTATTTTGTTCGATTTTCTTTTAGGGGCGCCGGTAGCTCAGTGGTATGCGTGCTTGCCTTCTGAGCTCAAGATCGTGGGTTCGAAACCCGACCGAGGCCTTTTAGTTTCTTTTATTTGGGAAGTAAAATAAACTTAAGCACGCCGTCCTTCGGATGGGACGTTAAGCGATGGTCCCGAGCCTGTACAATGTCAGGTACTCGTTAAAGAAGAGCTCTCTGGTAGTAGGCGATATGACCTCGCAATGAAAGCCCGGGCTTGTTTAAATTGTACCGCGTAGCAACGAATTATAAGATATATTTTTATTATTGTTTATATAAACTTAAGCACTCCGTCCTTCGGATGGGACGTTAAGCGATGGTCCCGAGCCTGTACGATGTCAGGTACTCCTTAAAGACCCCTACCCTAGGTGAATAAAAATTTAGGGTAGGCAAAATTTAGGACTCCCACAGTAGAGTCGGGCTCATGTTCACCATAGTGACAAAAGAGCGCTTTGGTAGTAGGCGATATGACCTCGTTGTTAAAGCCCGGGCATGAGTCATAAAACCTAACCTAACCTCGATTTTCTTTTATTAAACTTTATCCCTCCTCTCCTCCCTCTCCTCTCCCCTCTGAAATGAATTTCATAATGGCATTACTGAGGATATGAAAGTCACTTTCAGAATTACAGCGTGATGAAGCATAGAAAAATGGTGATTCAAATACATTACTTACTTACCCAATGAAATAAGAAGGGGGTTAGATCGATGATCTATCCGTCCAAAATACGACCTTTTTTATACATTTTGTAGGATGTACAAAGGTAGGCGTGAATTCTGACTACTTGAGTCAGAAGAAGAGAACACATGGAGAAGAAGTATATTTGATTGGGGGTGAATGGAGAGATAACTGATCTCTTGAGATTGGTTCTGATCTGTAAGCAGTAACTTCAGATCGGCCAGGGCTTAAGTCTATAGCTTAGATGCTGTAGGCTGCTTTCTGTGGCATTCAGACAGAACTCCAGAGTAGAGAAATCGATCTTGGGTCTTGGGATAGGTTGTTCTCTTAGCCGCAGCTTTAGATCGGCCCGGGCTTCGTCTCTGTAAACTGGTTTCTATGCCTGCCGGTCAGTCTCTTCTCTCTTCACACAACCTCCCTTCTATAGCTTAGATGCTATAGGCTGCTTTCTGTGGCATTCAGACAGAACTCCAGAGTAGAGAAATCGATCTTGAGTCTTGGGATAGGTTGTTCTCTTAGCCGCAGCTTTAGATCGGCCTGGGCTTCGTCTCTGTAAACTGGTTTCTATGCCTGCCGGTCAGTCTCTTCATACAACCTCCCTTCACGTTCAAAATTTTCAGACGCCACATAGTCTATTTTTCAATCTGGCGCAAAAGGATGCTACAATCCGGAAAATCTGTTCAGCCGTTTAGTATAGTACCTATTTTCTAAATTTCCTGCCAAAATCCAATCAATAAGATAGCCATTCATTTCAAATTTAAAGTTCCAATCACACACACAAACACGTACAAACAGATATCGCGAAAATGGTCAAAATGACATAAGGGGACTTTCGCACGTTTACAATACTCCCTTATATTATAGGTATAAAAAGTAAAAAAAAAATAGGCTTCGTAGATCGCTAGCAGTGGATTGTGTGGGGACGGCCATCTGCGCCTTCTCATCCTGGACAGACAGTAGGCCTGAGTTCATATTGCCAGAAGACTGACTTGTGGGCCTCCCTGACGGTCTTGTCATCTCCAGTAGTCTCGGACTTTTGTTATGCTAATTTATTAGTTAGCTTATAGCTATGGGATTTACATGCCAAGAGAGAATGGTTTATAATTAGCGCCTTCAAAATAGGCTTCCACAGTACAAGGGAAATTAAAGAAATTGGCCAGAACTTTGATGTTGAATTTTCGCCAGAATTTTATTTATAGAATTTCATGTCCATGCATTGATTACTTTGGCAGCTATTAGGGTTTTTGAGTTGAAACTCTCTCCTCCTGATCTCTTCCTTAATTCTCTTCGGTTCATTCGGCGGGTCGAGACCCACTGAATTCAAAAATTAAAGTCTTAAGTGTGTCTGTGAAAAAAATAACTCCTAATATCTGCCGAAGTAATCAATGCATGAACATGAAATTCTATTAATTAATCCAAAACCAAATAAAGACACCTATTGATTTTCAGCGAAATCAGGGAAGGGGGTTCAGAGAAGATGGGCTCAACATTAAACCCTTAATAACTGCTTATGTAATGCATCGACACGAAATTGTATTAGAGATAGGTCGATAAGTTCTGGAGGGAGAGCTAAACTTCGCGGTGGGGATGTGCAATTACGGTGATTTACTAACGGCTTTTTTAAAAAATACTTGCAATGTCAAAATGAGCAGAATGCTAAATAGATTTACTAATTGATTTGGAATTTGGCATAAATGAGAAATGAGACTTTAAACAAACTTTAAAATGCTTATTGTCTATTTCACAAAATATATGGGAATACTTTCGGTATTGCTACTAACGTCAGCCACGACCTAACTAATACTTTGGTTAAGTCGTAGCAGAAGACGGTAGCAATACCGAAAGTACTCCCATACAATTTATATAATTTGTGAAATAGACGATTTTTTTTAAAACGTACGTTTAAAAAAAATATTTTTAACCTCCGACGCAAAAGGAAGGGTGTTTGAAGCTTTTGCCTGTGTGTGTGTGTGTGAGTGTGTCTGTCTGTGGCATCGTAGCTCCAAGACAGCTGAACCGATTTCAAATCGTTTTTTTGTTTCAAAAGCTTATATTTGCGAGATGATTCCTAGCCATGTTTGGTGAAAATCGGACATGCCGTCTCCAAGATATTCAGGTTTCATCAGAGCCTGTGTAGGGATCACGGCCTCTATTACAGCTAGAGACTTGGAGTTTGAGCCCAAATATTTATAAGGCCAAGTCCCTCTCCCCTAAGGCTTTCAAGCCCCCCCCCCCCCCCCCCCGAAAAGCCTTCCCTACAAAGGTTTCTGTAAAAAAAAAATTAGTGTCGGTTTTTTTTTTTTTTATTTAACTTTTGTGCTTTTTAAGATATTATTATGCTATTATTATACATTTATTAAATGTTTCACAATATCTCAACAAAAATATTAAGTATCATAATTGTTTTCTTCCCATAATGGCAGGCGTGCCGCAAGAGTCTATTCTATTATACGCATTACACTCTTTACATCTCAGACATGCCCACGTCATACATTGACAGCTACATACTTCGATGACACTACCATCATAGCTGCTGCTGAATCTCACGTACATACCTCATTCGTTCACCATCTCACTCAAATTGACAACTGGTGTTACACTTGGAAAATTAAATTTAACAACGGTCAAATCACCATAAAAAAGATTTACACTAAGGCGAGATACGTGACCCGCTATTTTTATCTACAAGCTCCCTCAGGCTAACACTGAGATATTTAGGACTTACTCCCTCGTACACCTTTATACCCAACTCACCCATAATACATTTAAGAAACGATTTAAAAAGCTTTATTCCCTTCTACACAGATATTCAACACCTCTTATAAAATTCAAACCCTACAATCTCATGTCCTTCGTAAAATCACAAACGCTCCATTCTACGTCTCTAATGCTATCCTTCATAATGACCTACAGATTCGCTTTGTAAGGGATGCAATTAAATCCCGCTACAGAAAATTTCATTCTATCCTTTCCTTTCACCTTAATCCTTTAGTCCGCAGACTTGCCTCAAGAACCCTTCCTAATGTTCATGTTCGGAGACTGAGGCGGCAATGGCCTCGTGACCTACTAATGGATTGAAGACTAACCATCTACAAACGTTTCATGTTTCTTTTTCATTAAATTTTTTTTTTTTTTATATTCCTATATTTTAATTTCTCTTTCTCATCCGTAATAACAAGATAATGGAGTGTCATTATTGAATGATTTATCTTTCAACATCCAAGACATTTATTTATTATGTATCACACTTGCTTATATACTGAATATATATTTGTTGTAAATATAAAATTGTAAACAAAAAAAAACCTTTAACACAAAAAAGTAACTGCTATACAGTCTACACATTCATAAGAGTTTATACATTAAGATAGCTTATAAATTAGATTTATAACTACTTCAGTCTAACACATGTATGATTACGAAAAAAATTAAAGTATTGGGAAATCTGTTTTTATATGCTAACCTAAGAGAAGATAAACCACTTTGATGTGGTTTGTTCAACCAAATTGGGAAGAGATGGTTTCGTGAAATGAAGGTGGTTGTGGTTAGTGTGGAAATATCGGCCCGAGGGACCTCATTGTTACTTCCAGGAACACCCCTGTCTTGCCGTATATTTGATTTATATTCTACTAAGAACTGTTTCTCGAGGGAGTTCCTATGAAGGGAACATACGGATTTATTTTTATCGGTGAAGTATTGACCGTTTATAAAAATACCCAAATATCGGAAATAAAATGATACTGGTAAGTTAATGTATCGGGGAAAATGACTTTAATTTTGATTACATTTTTTTTTTAACTTTAGAGCCAGGGAGAGAAAAAATATATCGAGTTTCTTTGTGTAAATTCATCTTACATCAAAAAGGGAAGGCATTTAGGAGAGAGTCAGAGGGTTAACACTACTGAATGTATTGCCAAGACATTTTATATTTAAATTCAAAACGTGATAAGGAACCTATTAAATTCCCGAGAAATCGGTCGGAGGGAAGAGGGAGCTTAGAGGAAGGGGATCGATTCAAGAATCCCATTTAGGTACCGAAAGTATCGATATGAAATTTTATATTTAATTTCAAAACATCATATGACAGCAGCTATTAATAGGATTAAATAGGAACGGCAGCTATTAAAACGGAGGACGCTCTGGACTGGGATGAATTAGATCTAAGCCTAGCGGTTGGGAAGCAGAGGAATGGCGGCGCCCCTGGGATGGATCTCATAGTCGCCGCCATGATCAAGAAGGCATTCCCGGTCGTAAAGGCGGATCTTCATCATCTGGTAAACTCCTGCCTAAGGACCGGCCACTTCCCGAGTGCTTGGAAACGGGCCCTTGTGTGCACGTTTGTCAAGTCTGGGGACAGGTACCTCTCCTTGGCGGGTAGCTATAGACTCAGCCTACTCCCAGGCTCCGGCAAGGTGCTGGAGACTCTGATCTCGGGAATTCGGGCCCGGGTACAGGCCTTCGTGACGCACAGAAAATTCGGATGCATGAGGGGCGGGTCCACTGAGGTGCGTTAAGGATGCTGAGGGCGGATGTCGGAGAGGGGGTGGCGGACTGACCTGGTTCTTGCAGTACACGGCCGACGCGTTGACTTTCCGGCCGTGATCACGTACCTAGGTGTGGGGATCGGGGCGGGATTCAACGTCACGCCCCACGCTGTTGCCATCAAGGATAGGACAATATACCTTTAGCGCTCTGAGCTACCTAGCCCGAGCGACGTGAGGCCTCGGCTACTCCGCGTGTAAAACTATTTACACTGGAGTTTTCGAGGCAGTAAGATACGCCGCTGCCGGAAGGTGGAATCGCCCCTCCAAACGACAGCGTGCGTTGCTACTACAGGCTCAAAGAGCAGCCCTCCTCAGGGTACCAAGGCCTACCGTAATGTCTCCACGGCTACGCTGCAGGTGCTGGCGGGGGCTCCACCTATAGACTTAATCTTGGATGGGGCCGTTGCTTCGTACTTCTGCAGACGCGGCTTACCACGTGAAGCAGACACGGATGTGGCCTTGCATCAAGCCCTGGAGGAGGTGATGCAAGGACAGGCGAGAAGCCTGAGGGGCATTGTCCAAGAATGGATTGTGGAAAGATGGCAACACGGGCGCGATCGACAGATGGCCGAACAACCTTCGTCTATTTCCCGAACGTCCGGACACGCCTTGACACCCCATGGATACAACCAGACCATTGAATGTCACAATTGCTATCAGGTCACGGCGACTTCAGCGCCAAGCTCTTCTTCTTTAAGAGGAAACGTAGCGAAAACGTAGTTGATAAATTCGTTTTGGGGAAGTACTTTTTTTTTTGCTCGGAACATGGAGCAACTCCATGACTATGCTGCCCTTTGATATATGGTAGTTGTTACATGTTAACATCCTATCCTCCATATCAATGAGGTAAGGCGGATGCCATAGCCTGACTCGGATTGCCCATTTCTTAGATTGGACCATGAGCTGACCTTTTCACTTTTTGATCCGCCATTTATGTAATATTGATGGGAGGTCGGATATTAAGAAGATTGTGCTTCTCTGCTCTCTAACCATGAGGTAATCACGACAGTCTACTATAGAGGGCAAACCTATATTATGGATTACCTCGCTAAGGCTATTTTATATAAATTTTATATTTCTCTAAGGACATTAGAAAGGTTTTTGATTTATTAATGCAATTACGTAATGATTGCACTATCATCTTTCTTTAGCTGCCCGGCTTATGAGCTCCAAATTATTCAATCCTTGGAACACTCAAATAAGATGTATAGAGGATGTTATATAATTGGTCTGATGCCAAAAATATTTGTCTGTTTTTGATATGAAATAAAAAATAATCTTTATTCTGGGACTTTCGTCCCCTAAGAATAATAACATAAGAAATAGACAAAAGAATACAAGTATCGACAAATTGAGACAGAAATAGTGAGTTATATGACAGAAATAGTGAGTTATATATGAATTTAATCGCTAAAACTGGACAGATGAAACAGAAGAGTGACAATGTGTCCAGTGGAGTGAGATACTTATAGGAAGACGAGAACTATCACATAGGAGCCCGCCTTAGGAATCAGAGGTTTGCTGAGTTAGGAGATAATGGAAAAGTAGGGACTTAAATGAATGAAGAGAAGGAGCATGGCGGATCTGGAGAGGGAGAGAGTTCCAGAGGGAGTTAGCCTGGATAAGGAAGGAGTTGTGGTAGGGTGTTGTCCTGTGGGAAGAAAGGTAAAGATCAGAGGGACGGGATCTAGTGACTTTCTGGTGGATATGGGACTTAAATTGGACTGTTTTTGTGTGTGTGAACAGGATAACTCCCGATGGAATAAATGTATCGACATGAAATTTTATATATGTATCCAGAACCCCTTAAGAACGACATATATTAATTTTCAGCCAAATCGGCCAAATGGAAAAGAGGAGGATTAGGGGAGTTTCCAGAAATTCAGAAGTCCTTGTGTAAGTCAACTATTGAATTTAGGGGGAGACGGTTGATTAGACTCAGAGGGAGAGTGAAAACTTAGTTGAATAATCCGTGCTGGGGAAGTAAATTGCCGATGATCCAATGGCAGCTTTTTTTACTACACTTACATTCCAAAAAAAAAAAATCCTATTCTTGTTTCTTTTGTGACCACAATAAAATTTTACGTGTATCCAGAACCATATAAGAACGCGACTTATTTTTGGCCAATCCGGCCATAGGGGAGACCTAAGGGGGAGGCTTAAATCAGAAAATCTCATTATTGCCGATGTAACGAATGTATCGAGACGAAACTTTATTATCTGTTATAAAACCCTGAGTAATCTAGTTGTTCAATTTTTGCTGGGATAGTGATGTCTTCCCACTAATTCATTACTGATCAAAATTGGTTTTCAATGCAACTGCATCATCATAAGTGGCACATCCACGAATACATATAAAATATACATATGTAAAAGTATGAAAACAAAATAAGACTTGCTCAAAAGGGAGGGAATACGAAGTTTATTCACTCATTCTATATAGATGCAAAAACTACAATAAAGTATTATTTGCATGTATAGAGAGTGAGTGAAGAAACATCATATGCCCTCCCCTTTGAGCTATTAGCCAGTGTTCCTTTAGACACCACACTATACACATGGTAAGCTAGTTTTATTTTATTTTATTACTCTGTATCTTGATGCTTTAGTTACTTCTACATATTTATATTTTATATGTATTCATATGTGCTACTGTTGATGAAGCAGCAGCGTTGAAAACCGGTTCTGACCGGAAATAAAACAATGGGAGAACAACGTATTTTATTTCTATTCACAATTTATTTATTTACAGTAGACAATGAATCTTTTGTTAATCAGAATTTTTTCATTAATTAAAGCTTTTAATTATATAGCAGTGCCCCACCAGCTCCCGAGGTGGAAACACGTACTTATTCTCGTGCTGTCTCGACTTCAAATTGTCTATGATTTTGTGAATTATTGTTTTGTTTTGTGCATCACTATCTAGACTTTTGGGATGAATAGTGAGTAACTAACAGTTTCTTTTTGTTTTTTCTATTTTTTAAATTTCGAAATGTGTAGTGAGTGACGCCGATCCTGTCAAGTCCTGTCTGCCGGGCACTCAAGTTGTACTCTATATATGGTTCTGGCTCCATTTCTATCACTGTCACCGTGGAGTAGGAGCTAGACGGTGTCCCTTCTAACTGGAAGGTACCGAGTTCAAGGCTGCCTCTCGCACTTTTTTTTTTTTTTTATTATTATTATTAATTATCAGTACTTTATTTATTTCTAAAAATGGATGTTGTTCAAGACGACAATTCAGGATTCAATGTCGTGAGTAGTAAAGCACGGAAGCGAACCTACAAGAAAGCTCCAGATGCAAATAAAACAGGTTCACCCCAAATTAAACAAGCCAAAAACACGGAAGGAGAAACCTCAGAGGATGAAGCCAGCCTTCCCCCTCCCTCCACATCCCAGCAACCCGCCAACACCCAAGTCCCCAAGCCACCTCCTATCGTTGTGAAGAACATCTCAGACTTCAAAAAGTTCTGCTCCCAGCTAATTAGGACTGTTGGAGAGGGGACTTTCACGTGCCGCTCCCGTCTCTACGACCTAGTCGTTTACCCCCAAGACAGCGACACCTTCAGAAAGACTGTGAAGCATCTTGAAGACACCGAGGCTGACTTTCATTGTTATCAGCTTCGGGAAGACAGGTCTTACCGGGTTGTAATAAGAGGACTGCACCATTCAACGCAACCCGATGAGATTAAATCGGCGCTTTTTCAAAAGCACGGGTTCAGCGTGAAAAACGTTAATAATGTGCGTCATCCTATCTATAAGACACCTCTTCCCCTCTTCTTCGTGGACCTGGCTATAAGTGAAAAGAGCAAAGAAATATTTAAGTTACAGTATTTACTGTATACTAGAATACAGGTCGAGGAACCGCGACGCAGAAAAGATATTCCTCAATGCACAAAATGCCAGGAGTATGGCCACACACACTCTTACTGCCACCATCCCCCCAGGTGTGTGAAGTGTCCGGGCAACCATCTTTCGGCGGACTGTTCTAAGAAGGACCGTATTGAACCCGCGATCTGCGTCCTTTGCGGGGATAACCACCCAGCCAACTACAGGGGTTGCCAGGTCCACAAGAAATACAAGATCGTATGAAGAAGAGGCAAGCGGCAGCCAAACCCCCCATGAAGACACCGACGGCTCCTTTACCAGTCCCACCGCCACCATTGAGACCAGTGCCCCAGCTCAGGTTCCAGCCAGCTGCAGCCCGTCAGCCCAGAGCCACCTCCTCACTTCCCCGGTCCTACGCCCAAGTGGCCAGCCCACCACGAACACAGCCACCTCCTACCTCTCACTACCCACCTCCTACCTCTCACTACCCACCTCCTACCTCTCACTACCCCCAACAGCCAAAAAACCTTCCTCATCCTCTCCCATCCAGCCAGCTCCCTACATCCTCAACTCCTGATGTTATCAGTCACCTCACCTCCTGATTGATTTTAAGTCATTAATCACCCCTCTCATATCGATGTTAAGCCTCCTCGTCTCTAAACTCCTACCCGAATCCTCCCGATGATCCCTTTAAATTCCTTTCCTCTCCAGATCCTCCTTTGGAATTCGAATGGGCTGTTACCCCATAGACAAGAACTAGAACTACTACTAACTGACAGACATGTAGACATCGCTCTCATTACGGAAACCCACTTGACAACCAGCCTGTACTTCAGTATCCCAGGATACCGGAGCTACAGGTCTGACTACCCAGGAGATAGGGCCCGAGGTGGCGCACTCATCCTTATCAAACAATCCTTATCCCATCACTTTTTCTCCTCACAGGCTACAGAATCATTCCAAATCGCTACGATCTCCTTGTCACTTTTTCCCTTCCCTGTCACTATCTCGGCAGTATATTGTACTCCCAGTAAACTCATTCCTCATCACGAGTTCCTCACCCTTTTCCGATCCCTGGGGCCTCGCTTCATCGTTGGCGGTGACTTCAATGCGAAGCACCACCAATGGGGAAGCAGAGTTCCAAATTCCCGAGGACGAATCCTAAACGATGTTATTAACACCCAACACTATGACATCTACTCCCCCGGCTCTCCCACCTATTGGCCTACTGATCCTAACCGCAACCCAGACCTCGTAGACTTCTTTGTTGGATCTGGCACAGGATCCTTATTCTCCTCTACCTATTCCTTCCCCGACTTATCCTCAGACCATAGTCCTGTTCTCCTCACCGTTGGTCTAACCCCGTTATGTGTCCCACCAAAGCCTTCCTTAACTCCCGGCCCAGTGAATTGGGATCTCTTCAGAACCTCCTTAGAAAACCAAATTGACTTAAATGTAATCCTTAAAACTCCTGAGGACTTAGATGAAGCCGTACAAAAATTCACTAAAGCCATACAGGACTGTGCTTGGAACGCTTCATCTACTCCTACTCCCCCTACAGTTTCAAACCCGAACCCTCCTCTTCCTCGCCACATCCAACTTCTCCTTTCAGAAAAACGCCGCGCTCGTGCCCTATGGCAACGAACACGGTATCCTTCCGACAAAACTGCCTTCAATAACCTTTCCCGAAACCTCAAAATCCAACTTTCACAATTCCGCTCCGAAAATTATAATGAATACCTAGCTTCCCTTTCCACCAAAGATAATTCCCTGTGGTTTGCAACCCGAAAAATTCTAAAATATAGTCCTTTATCCTATCCCATCAAGCAAAAT
This sequence comes from Aradus depressus, assembly GCA_963662175.1. Classification (NCBI taxonomy): domain Eukaryota; kingdom Metazoa; phylum Arthropoda; class Insecta; order Hemiptera; family Aradidae; genus Aradus; species Aradus depressus. The sequence continues at coordinate 41,778,404 of OY759214.1, forward strand.
GGCTCCTGGGTCAGATCCGACGAGGAGAAGGCTCAGCTCTTTGCCTCTCACCTCAGTAAGACTTTCACACCCCATCCTGATTATAACGCCCTTCATACTTCAGAAGTTGAAGAGTTCCTTACCAGTCCTTTGCCTCTCTCTCCTCCGCCAAAGGCCTTTCATCCCTCTGATGTACAACACATTCTAAATAAAATTCCAATCCGTAAGTCTCCTGGATTTGACCTGATCACAGGGAAAATCCTACGAAACCTTCCCCGCAAAGCTGTCCTTTTCCTCACCCTTATATACAACTCAGTCCTCAGAACTACCTACTTTCCTGTCCAATGGAAGTATTCCATCCTTACTGTTATTTCCAAACCCAACAAACCTCTCTCTGATGTCTCTTCCTACCGTCCTATTAGCTTGCTCCCAATCTTCTCTAAAATCCTTGAAAAACTCTTGTTGAAACGTTTTATCCCAATCCTTGAATCTCAATCCATTTTACCTAAACACCAGTTTGGATTTCGTCCTGAACATTCCACTACCCAACAGTGTTTTCGGGTTGTCGATTGCATATCTAATGCATTAGAATGCAAGGAGTATTGCACGGGCGCCTTTCTCGACGTGGCGCAAGCCTTTGATCGAGTCTGGCACCCGGGGCTGCTCTTCAAACTGAAACACTTCCTTCCCAGTACCTACTACCTCATCCTGAAATCTTACCTTAGTGATCGCCATTTCAAGGTCCGAGTAGGCTCTGAGTACTCAGAACTCATACCTATTCGGGCCGGTGTCCCACAGGGTAGCATCCTAGGTCCCATCCTTTACAATACATATACTGCCGACATTCCTATCCATCCTCAGACATTACTGACGACTTACGCTGACGACACAGCAATCCTTTCCACCAATCCTGATCCTGCTGTAGCCTCACTCATCCTCCAGGAGCACCTCACTGAAATAGAGAGGTGGTGCAACCTCTGGAGAATTAAATTAAATGAGCAGAAATGTGTTCAAGTCACATTTACCCTACGCCGTCAATCCTGTCCTCCCGTCATCATTAACAACATCCTGATTCCCTCTTCAAACCAAGTCCGCTATCTCGGGTTTTACCTAGACAGTAGACTTACGTGGAACCCACATACACGACTTAAACGACAAGAACTGAATCGAAGATACGGACTGTTACGTCGACTACTTGGACCGAAATCGAAACTGACGACTAACAACAAACTTACGATTTACAAGACCATTATACGTCCAATTTGGATTTACGGACTCGAACTTTGGGGTACAGCTAAACAATCCAACATCAATCGTATCCAAGCATTCCAGTCCAAACTCCTCCGACGAATTGTCAACGCTCCTTTCTATGTCACCAATAAAGTCCTACACAGAGATCTCAGTATTCCCACTGTAAATGAATTAATCAAATCCCGATTCCAATCATTCCACAGAAACCTTTCTTCCCATTCAAATCCTCTCGCACAAGACCTTTCCTCTCATTCCCATCCTGACAATCCTCCCCGCCGCTTGAACAGGAGGTGGCCTCGCGATCTTCTCTCGGAGGATAGTGAATAATGACAATTAACTTTCGAGGGAGTGTCAGCGCTGGCTGGCTTCTCCCATCAAGTGACGTTATATTTTTCTTTTACCACATATTTGCTTATTATGTACCTATATATTGTATATAGATTGCAAATAGAATAAAAAAAAAAAATAAAAAAATAAAAAAAATAATTATATAGCACTTGATTGATTGATTTTTTTAACGATTTATTGACCCCTCAAACTGCTGCTGTGTTATCAGTCTTATTCTAAACATCATGGGATTATTCGGCAAGATTATAAATCTCATCCACACATGAGGCCATTATTTCAGTGGGTATATAGTAGGTACTATATATCTCTGTATAATCTTTCATTAGGATCCATGGACGACTTGCGACAGCCATGACCACGGAACGATATAGAGTAGGGTGTCCGTTATTTTGAAAAAGTTTAAATTTTGTTGATTTCCAATCGGATTCTGGTTTACAATCACGAAAAAATAAATCTCTCAAAATTTGGAATTTTTCGAAATGGAAAAACCCATGCCACTGATCATTTGAATTTCAAATGGAGTTTAACATTCGTTTTCGACACTTCAAGACATTTTACAGCGCGGTTCGTTTAATTTCTAATGTTTCGGCTTCAAAATTCATATTGTTAGGTTTTGGTGGGTGCTGATCACGAATCCGGTGTTAGAATTGCAGTTTTTCAGTTGACAACTGTCAAAAATGCTGTCAACTTTTGAAAAAAATAAAATAAAATCTGCTGTTTAAACGTCAACTGAAAAACTGCAATTCTAACACTGGATTCGTGATCAGCACCCACCAAAACCTAACAATACGAATTTTGAAGCCGAAACATTAGAAATTAAACGAACCGCTCTGTAAAATGTCTTGAAGTGTCGAAAACGAATGTTAAACTCCATTTGAAATTCAAATGATAGGTGGCATGGGTTTTTCCATTTCAAAAAATTCCAAATTTTGAGAGATTTATTTTTTCGTGATTCTAAACCAGAATCCGTTTGGAAATCATCAAAATTCAAACTTTTTCAAAATAACGGACACCCTAATATAGAGAGATGGTTGGTGTCCAGGCCTCCTCTTTACCTACCATCTCTAAGGTTATCAACTACATAATATGTTATATGTCTGCAAGATAAGTCCCTCACTCCTACAGTGGTAGCTGGCTGTGTTTCCTCAGGGAGATTCTGTCCTTTTACAATACCAGTCTGTATCCCTTCATCCCTTCATTAAGTCAACAAGACCTCACACCCTTCCTTTATTGTTTCACATTTTATCAACACTATCCAATATCCTGGCTCGCTTCTTTCCAAGATTTCCCCTGGGCACGAATTCCCTCAATATTTCAATTCCGAAGATAGTCAATTATTTTTTAGAATACATATATAAATAATAATATAGTAATACATATATATATATATATATATATATGCGGATCCAGCTGGAAATTTTGGAGGTGGGAGGGACGATAGAAGTTTTGAGGGCGATCTCGCGTAAATCGTAGCTGTCTCAAATCTGTGGACGCATTACTTACTTTACTTTCCCTGGCGCTACGATCCTTGTAGAAATTGGGCCTCCTCAACGATCTTCCGCCATTCTTCTCTATCCTCGGCCTCCCGTCTCCATCTTCTCACACCCATCGTTCTGAGGTCGTCCTCCAGCCAACGTAAGCGGTGTCTACCTCTTCTTCTTTGTCCTCCCGGGTGTCCCTCCAGTATCCTCCTCGGCAATCTGTCTGGTTCCATCCTCTGTAAATGCCCCAGCCATCGCAGCCGCCCCTGCTTTACTAAGGCCACCAGGTCCGGGCTCTTGTACAGGTCCCTCAGCTCCCTATTGGTCCGTATCCTCCATCTATCCTCCTATCCGTATTTCTTCCTCAATACCTTCCTCTCCCACGTATTGAGTAAGACTTCGTCCCTCTTAGTCAGGACCCAGGTTTCTCATATGTGACGACCGGTCTCACGACTGTTTTATAAATTTATATTAATTAGCGATTGGAAATTTAATAAGGAACATTTTTGTTTGAGACCAATTTTTAGATAGAATTGACCATTTTTGCCTAAATCAAGCAAACGTAAAAAAATGAGTTTCAAGGTGACATAGTTTTCGGCACGTATATCGCAAACGGAATGACCTATGAGAATAAGTATTTTATATAAAAAATGTGCATTTCAGTTTTTTTTCTTTTAAAAGATTTTTGTTTAGGACATAAATATAAGGGAGTATCATATCAAATGTACTTGGTCCTGAAGTAAAGTGGGCTCAATTTTTCCCCGATTTCAGCCAAAAACTAATCAGATCTAATAATTTATGGTTTCCAGATTTACTTTGTGAAGCTCCATTCTAGGAATAGATAATTAAAATACACAATTTCTTTGTCAAATTTCACTATATATTTTCAAATACTCAACTAGTTTCGCCGTGTTAAGGCATTATCAAGAGTCACTTATAAACTGACCGAAATGGTTCACAGGGTAGAAGGTACAGTTATGGAGGGGGTTTTTAGGTAGTGACGGGGAATCCCTTTTTTTGTTACTCTATACATTCTAATAAACAGATATTTACAAGATAATAATTAATATAAAATAAAAAAGAAAATACATATATAAAATCTAATAAAGTGAAGTTAACAGTAAAGTGTTAGTATTTATATAGGTAGAACTCTAGAATAATCAGATAGAATTGAAATAAAAGACGCTGTCTTCCCACTGTTTTATTTTTGACCAGAACCAGTTTTCAACGCAACAAAAGGACAACTGAGTCTTTTATTTCTATGAGAAATCTCTTCCCATATCTTACTATCACACATATGAATCAGATCTAAGTTATACATGTGACATTTTCATTCTAAATATCAAGTATCTACATAGCAAGAATGTTTTCTGGGTTATTGAAAATTCGATCTCAGATTTTCGCACGATTACAATACTTCCTTCTACTATAGATATCATAAAGTAAAAAAGTGTTTAGAAGAAAATAATACAATGAAAATTTGAACAACTCTCATGGTCTTGAGGTTAGTGTGTGAAAAAAAAACGAAGTCTCTTTGGTTGTTCAATATTTAACCTCCCACTTTCGTCTACCTGGAGAACTCATTGAAAATTTCATGTCTTCTTTATGTTTACTTGTTAGTCCTTTCACGACAGTATTTCATTATTAGTTTCTAGAAACTTTTTTTATATAACTGTAACATTGATTCACTTTATTATTTTATATATTTTAATAATTAACTGGCTCCTAAGTCATCCTACTTTTCCCACTATTTCTACTTCTTACTAGGAAATTCGGAAAAGTCTCAGTTTTTGAAAATAAGTCCTACTTTTCCTACTTTATCCACTATATTTGGTACTTTATTCTCCCCTCGAAATTAAGAGAATTATTTTCTTTTCTTATACCTGTAGAATAAGGAAGTATCGTAGTCGTCCGAAAAGACGAGATCGTCTTTTCATCAGACATGCACATTTCAAGGTCCAATACGTTTTGACCATGTCTGCCTGTGCTCGTTTGTGATGGTCCCGGCCTGTACGATTTCAGATACTCATCTCTCTATGCATGAATGTAGGCTAGGCAAAATTTAGGACGTCTACAGTAGAGTCGGGCTCATGTTCAGAGCGACGAAAAGATCGCTCTGGTAGTAGGCGATATGACCTCGTAGTTAAATCCCGGAATCACAATAATTAACTAACTAAAAAAATAATATTAATAAAATATATACCTACCAAGAGGGCGCCGGTAGCTCAGTGGTATGCGTGTTTGCCTTTTGAGCTCAAGTTCGTGGGTTCGAAACCCGACTGAGGTCCTTAGTTTATTTTATCTGGGAGGTAAAATAAACTTAAGCACGCCGTCCTTCGGATGGGACATTAAGCGATGGTCCCGAGCCTGTACGATTTCAGGTATCTTGGTACTCGTTAAAGAACCCTGCCCTAGGTGAACAAAAATTTAGGGTAGGCAAAATTTAGGACTCCCACAGTAGAGTCAGGCTCATGTCCACCAGAGTGACGAAAGAGCGCTCTGGTAGTAGGCGATACGACCTCGTAGTTCAAGCAAAAAAAGTTAAAGGGCATGAGTCATAAAACCTAATCTATACCTACCAATTTTAAATCAATGAGTTGTGGTTGCATTCTGACGAAGGACTTCTGATGGTGCTTTTTAAAGGCCTAACAACATCAACGTGATTCCGCTAGCTTTGTTCGAGTCTATTCGCAAGAGCGTCTGTTCGTCAGTATAATCTTTCACAACAATTTTAGCCAAGTTGATGTACCAACCTGATGTTTTTGGCCAATATCATATTACCGGGAAATAATTAGAGAATATATGGGAAAGAGGTTCAATTAAAAACCTATTAAATGAAGTGCTTTGTTCCATAACTGCTTCCTCGGAAGAAAATCATAATTATTGATTAGGCATATATTTAGAATAAAATGTATCCATTTATTTTAAAGAATAGCACGCAATAGAGTTATGGCTGCATCTAGTACGAAATAGATTAAATATTATTTTCCCAACGATGAGAAATAATTTTTTCTCATAAAAGATTTTAGATCTAAAAAGTTCTCCCCTCAAAGTCAAATGCTCCTTACTCTTCTGAAGTCCATTGTCAAGCCTCTGTGTGAGGTGGAGCGGCTCCCTGCAAGATACGGCGTTTTTTGACGGTTTACTGAGCTCAACATCGCGGATACGAAACCCAGCCGAAGGCCCTCAGATTTTTTATCTGGGAGGTGAAAAAACGTTGAGAACACCGTCCTTAGGGGATAGTCCCGTGGCATGTACAGTATCAGGTACTCGTTACAGACCGACGTTAGTAGAGTCGGGCTCACGTCCAAGCGATGGTCCCGAGCCTGTACAATGTCACTCCCATAATTCGCTCCACTAGAGTGACAAAAGAGCGCTCTGGTAGTAGGCGATATGACCTTGAAGTTACAAGTCCGGGCTTGAATCACAATAAATAAATAAGAAGAGAAATGAATGGATTGAAATAGAAAGAGTTCTCTCCATTCCAATCCGAAGACATTTTTGTATAAAAGAAAAGTTATTTTAATAAGTGATATTTCCAATTTGTATTGAAATGACAAAGGGGGGGGGGGGCTTTAAGTAATTAATTTACTGCTTAATACTTGACTAATTGGAGCTTGGTGTCTAAGCATTGCCTTCATTCAGATATAATCCAGATTACTTTACTTATGGATTATATTAACTACGACAGCAGTTATAGGTACTCGTATGTATCGTAATGGATCTGCTTACTGTAAGCTGTCTCAACACTCATAATCATAGGCATGTAATTTACGTTGATTTTATTTACTCTTCTTAGGAATACCTTTAGAGAGGGCCGAGCTGGGGGGCTTGGGCGGCACCACCGGGTTCTCTGGACTGATACAGTCCCAGGCCTGTAGAAATTAGAATTAGAAGTAGAACTATTAGGTTACTTTTTACTTATCACCAGTTCACCTCAGAGGCACTGTCGATACGATAGTCTCCTCCCACTTTTTTAGGCGAGTTGCACTTCGTATGAATTGTAATTGATTAATTTTTCTTTTTTTCTCCTGTTTTTCGGATGAGTTGTAATTTTAATTAAAATTTAATAATCGTTAAATAATCATCGATTATCCGATTAATCATAGGCTGATGACATCGATTGAAAAATCAAAGATTATTTTACCAAAACATCGATTATTACGATTAATCGGTTAATCGATACCCATCCTTATTACATCGGCAGTATATTTTTGAATCGAGCCCCTCTCCCCTTGAGCGAATTTGGCTGAAAGTCAATGTGTCGTCCTTTTGAAGTTGTGGATATAAAAATAAAATTGCGGGTTCATATATTCATTTTATTGGGAGTATTCGCCGATTTGTCTGAAACTCAACAGATGTCGTCTTTATGGAGTTTTGGATACACATATCAAATTTCGTGTTGATATTATATGGGGAGTTATCGTGTTCACAGACAAACACACACACGAAATCATACAAATATTATACTTCCCCAGTTTTACGATCCGCTCATTCTAAAAATGAAAAAAAAAATATATATATATATATATATATATATATATATATATATATATATATATATATCCAAATCCCTCTAAGGGGAGGGGGGATTAGAGAGGAGGCTTAACACAAAAATTCTAATAATTGCCTAAAACTCTAATAAACGAAGATATTAATTTTCAGCGGAATCTGTCGAAGTGTAGGGGGACCAGATCCTTCTCTGATCGACTCGATTCAAATACTCTAATAACTGGCGATGTAATGAATGTATGGAAACAAAATTTATTTTTGAGAATTCGGAAGCTATATTTCGGGTATTTGGGCAAAAGGGATTAAGTCAGCAGATCTGAATTTTAGGAGGGGAATTTCTGAAGGTTTGAAAAATCCCTGCAAATCAGGTAAAACACATTTACGTTACTTGAAATATTATTTCTATAAAGTATTAAATATAAACAAAGTAAAATATTCCAACACTGACTTAAGCCCTTTTGCCCAAACACCACAGATATACTATACTATGTAAGTAAATATTGAGTTTTAGCCCAAACGGTCGATTGGCTTTGTAGGGAGAGCGACAACATAATTAATTATTTCGTGCCGGGGATGTACATAGTCGGTGATTCACCGACGACCCTTCTTTTGAAATCAAGGGGGTTGGAGAACATGAAATTTTAGTGAAAACTGAACCGATTACATAACTTCCCTTATACTTAATATCGCTCGGGAAATAATACAACGACGAAATGTTTCAGACGAATTCATAGTTACAACAAATTGATGGTTAGAGGAATGTGTTTTAGACGAATTTAACTAGATCCGAGAAAATGTGTCATGCTGCGATTTTTCGTAGAGTTACAATATTTTCTATATTGGTGAAGCTCGCCCATTGGTCAAAAGATGTTCTATGAAAGCCAATGAAAGGCTTTGATCGATGTCAATGAAAGGCTCTGATGGATGCCAATGAATGCTTTCATACAAAGTTAAATACATATTTCTCTCCTTTCATTATTTTGTCAAACTTCACAAAAGAACCGATGTATAAAATATATCATTTCAACAGCTTCACCGATATTGACCTGATCCAGTCAATAACCCACAAAACCGACAATAAACTAATTTAAACTTAAATTAAAAACGTTTAAGTTACAGAAGTTTTTTTTTTTGTTTTTTTTTTTTTCATTGTTCAAGAATAATAAATACATATAAAAAATTATTTTATACATAGCTTTCATTTTAATTTTTTTGGCAGAGTTCCTCCAATAAGATCTGTCGAATGTGTATAGAGAACCACATAGGAACGACATCTATTGATTTTCAGATAAATCAGCTCAACTCAAAAACCTCAAGAAAATTTTGATTAATTCGTTTTGGGGATGTACATATCCGGTGATTCACCGACGATTTCTTAGTTTGCAATCTGAGAATAAAAAATAAATATATAAATGAATAAAGCACGTTATTCATAGATGTTAGTATGAAGATGGCTGATTATTTCACAGGTTGTCAAATAAGATGTATGACCTCTCACAGATTTTTATTAGTATTAGCTAGCCGGCTTTTGAAGTTGCCCTCATCATCAGGCAGTCTATAAAATAGTTGCTGAAGTTTCGGTGTAGTGATCTTCTACAGGTTTCTTAGAGTAGACTGAATTTTTTCCTTTGTAGCCACAGTAGCTTGACTGTTCAACTCAAAACCTCAAGAACTGCCGATGAAATATGCATCGACAATTAGCACAAAGGGTCGATTGATTTTGAAGAGAGAGTGTAAACGTACACACTGCCACTGATTCACCCACGAATATTTTACATTGTACTATACACCAATATATTCTGTTTGTATCATCCATAAACATAGAATACGTGCTTCCATGATCGATAAACTTGTTAATGACTACATCCATTATTTTTTGTATTCTCGCAAAAATTATCAATGTTATTTTCTATTTTGAATGAATGAATATATAATTTATTTACACTAAGTTTATTTGCACTAACAAAACATTCTAATATCGAGTATACAATACTGACGATGGCCAGGGCCGTCTGTCAGGAGAGAGGGTCATAAAAAGCAAAAATAAATAATGAAAGTTCATTCTAACAAAAAAAGCAAAGAAAATTCCTGTACCATTGTATCAATAAGACAAATAAAAATAAAATAAGGGAAAAATAATTAAATTTTCTATTTAATTTGGCCTAAAGAACTTTTAATTTTCCTATCTAGCCCGTATATAATAATTTTTTTTGTAATTTTTTGCCCATACCTGGTCTAGGACAAGGCAAACTGATGATGTCCTAATGAGAGCGAAATACAGTCTGAATAGGGAGAGGTATAGACATTAATCCAATTGACATATCTGGGACATGTTCGGCAAGAGAATTAGAGGTGGGAACGGAACTTGGAACAAGAACAGAGAGCATCTGTTCAGCTGATCGAGAACAATGCTCATCAATTGATCAGGTTATTAATCGGAGGCCTTCTCCGAAAAATGGCTGCTATAGTATCAGTATTGAGACTGTTAACCAAATTGAATAATCATATGTGCTGGTAAGATGTTGTGGGACGAGATTTCTCATAGAAATAAAAGACGTTGTCTTCCCACTGTTTCCTTTTAGACCACAACCGGTTTTCGACTCAACAGCGTCATCATCAGTGGTTCACCTGTGATAGAATAATAAAATATACAAATAATGAAAAATATAAATCTTAAATCATCAGGGTACAGAGTAACAAGATAAAATTATAAACTTACTTACCTCACCCACTCAGCACAGCCGTTAAAGGACAACTGGCATAGCTCTAAAATGAGCAAAGGGGTGGGGATAGTTAGGTTCACTCATTCTATACATACTAACCATCCATTCTAATATACACAATAACTAAAACAAGTCTCTACATATTAGTAACATAATATAAAAAATTTCACCATACAGCCAAAGGAATTTTTTGTTGTCATAAAATATAATAAATAAAATAAAAATAAATAAAATTGTATTGATACATCCATTAGAATGACAGTTATTAGGGTTTTTGATTTGAACCCTATCTCTGATCAATGTCTTGACTTCGGCTGATTTCACTGAAACTTGACAGTTGTCGTCCCTGTATGCTTTTGAATTAAACAGGTCACTGAACATGAAATTTCAACAAAAAACTCCAAGAAATTGTTCGGCTGACTCATAACTTCTCTACCCTGAATATACCTTAATTCCACAAATACGAAAAAAAAAATGAATGCACACAATTTTATATGTGTATCCAGAAACGCATAATAATAATAATAATAATAAATTTATTTCCGTTAAAACAATATATGGTAATATCGTAGGATACGTCAAAAGAATTTATACATTAAGATAGCTTATAAATTAGATTTATAACTACTTGAGTCTAACACAGGTATGATTAGTAGTAATAACAAAACTATTAAAAAAAGTAAAATGAAATTAATAAAAGCTGAATAAATAAATACTTAACAATATATGAGTATTAAGAAAAATTAATACATAGATACATTTATAATAAGTAGACACATTTTTCAATTTAATAAAAATTAAGATAACTATTTTTCAAAAAACTCTTCGGAAGTGTCTTTATCCCAACGATGTTTCGGGACGTTCTTACGTCCCTTCATCAAGTCCCAATGTGCGAAATATAGGAAATAAAAAGAAAAATAAATATATATATATTAATTAATTATAAATGAATAAATAAAAAATTCTAAATAAAAAATATATAAATGAATAAATAAAAAATTCTAAATTTTATAAAAGGAACACAGCTATTGATTTTCAAACAAATCGGTTAAAGGGAAGGGGGGGATTAAAACAAAAACTATAACAACTGACATTGTAATGAATGTATTTACACCCAATTTTATATGTAATTAATTAATTAATTAATACTGCATGTATTAATTTTGACCGGAATTAACCGAAGGAATTAGAGGGGCTCAACTCAAAAATCTCTGATGTATGAAGGTATCGTCATGAAATTTCATATTTATAATAATGTATTTTCCATCTGTTAATGTTTCGCGAAATAGGCCGAAAGGAAGGTATATGAATATATAAGTCAAATATTGAGTTCTAGTCCAGATGGTCGATTGGCTTTGAAGTGGGAGCAAAAACTTTGATTAATTCGTGTTGGGGAAGTACATATCCGGTGATTCACCGACGATTTCTTAGTTTGCAATCTGAGAATAAAAAATAAATATATAAACTAATAAAACACTTTATTCATTCATTCATTGATCCAAACGGTCAATAAACGCACATTAAATTAATACATTAGTCATGTATCGGAACTGAGTATTGAGAGAGAGAGAGTGAGGAGGGAGAAAGAAGAAAGCGTAGAAGTACTAAAGTAACGTAGTAAAGGGCAAAGGGACGGAGATGTTGGACAAGGGAATGAGGGGGACTGTCCTACCGTCTGTCTCCTTGTCCGCGTATAGGCATACAACATCTAGTGGCTCCTTGTGCAGCCTTTGTAGGCCCTCTACAACATGTCAAGAGGTCTTTCTCCACTAAAGGACATTCAACAACTCTTTGATCAAAGTAGACAGGATATATATATATTTCATATAAATAAATCAAAATGTCACCGTTGTATCACCGGCAATGTACTTCCCCAGGTCGTCCTTATGGGGTTTTGAATTTACATACGAAATTTTGTGTCAATACTCATACGACATTAGAGTTAAGCCTCCCCCCAGTGGGGGATTAACCAATAGGCAAACCTAGGCAGGTGCCTAGGGCCCCCGATGCTGAAGGCCCCAATGTCTAAAAAAAAAACAAAAAAAAAAACCTTGTCACTTTTAAAATGATTTTACACGCAGCAAGAGCGACTAGATATGTTAAGTCTTCTTAGTATTGAATCCGACATTTTGAGAAAAATTGATTTCCATGATGTGATCGATAAATTCAGCGAGTCGAAATGCAGGAGAATGTGTGTATAAAGTCAATTTTACAGCGAATTTAAAATATTATTCTTAAGAATTATAACTGTATCAATAAATTCATTAAAAAAATTGCTGAAAAGTTTTCGTTTTTTATGGGGGGGGGGGGGGGAGGTAAAAATAGGGGGGCCCCACGTTTGCAATCGTCTAGGGCCCCGCAGAAGCTTAATCCGCCACTGCCTCCCCCGTTTCTTTGTCCGATTTGGGTGAAAATCAATATGTTGTTGCCCTTAGGAAATTCTAGATTCCAAATATATAAAAAAAATTGTCTGTGTATGATTACGGTAGCTCCCCATAGGATGAATCTATCAACATGAAATTTTCTATGTGTATTCAGAACCCCCTAACGACGACACCTATTTTTTTTCAGCCAAATCGACCAATGGGGAGAAGGGATTAGGGTGAACATAGAAGCTATAATAACTGCCGATAGGATGAATGTATCGACACAAAATTTTTTATGTGTGTTCAAAACCTCATAAGGGCAACACCTACCGGTTTTTCAGCGGAATGGGCAGAAGGGAAGGGGGTGTCAGAGGGGGGCTCAACTCAAAAACCCCAATAACTGCCAATGTAATGAATGTATCAACAGTACAAAATCCAATGAGGATATTACCTGTGAAACTTCACCCATTACAATTCAAAAACCCTAATAACTTTATAGTATTTAGGAGCCCCTATGTAAGCAAACTGTTCAATATAAGCGCAATCGATCGACTGCTTTTGGAGACGAAGCGAAAAGGTAATTAATTCGTTCTGGGGAAGTACATTGCCGGTGATCCATCGACTTTTTTTTTCTTTTTTTGAATGAGGGGGTAGTAATACACGAAATTCTGGTGAACACTCAGTAACGAATTTCTAACATATTTCATAACTTCCCCTATACTTTTTATATCTGGGGAAGTAATATCCTTGTTATTATTAATGAGAAAGGCAAAATTCAATATTTCTTGCATGGAAATGGAAGTACGGTCATCGCCTGAGGCTACAGAAGGTCAATCGATTTCGTTCTGTTCTGTAGGATTCAGAGTTTAAATACCCTATATATCCCTGTGGAATTTGTACCCTTCCTGATTTTGTTTCCCCCGCCTGGATTGTCTCGGTAAGAGATGAACTAGAATTGCTAGTTTGCTGTTGAACTGTTTCGAGTAATTGATTATAGTCTCATGTACACTGATAGTTTCCGATTGGAGTACCCATGGCTTGTGTTCATTAAGGCAGTTCTCTAATTGTCAGTCAGTTGATTCAATGCAGTATCAAGCAATAGGACAGGGTGCAAAGCAAATCCCAGTCCAGCCATTTGATAGGGCAGATTTGGTGTCCTTTAGTAAAGTGTCAACTCAAACACAATCTCTGGGCACTTCTTGAATAGCAATGGATAATATATTGTATTTTATTTATATAAATAAATTAAAAAAAGTCGTCGGTGAATCATGGGCAATATACTTCCCCAGAACGAATTAACCAATTAACGTCCCCCTCTAAAATCAGTCGACTGTTTGCAATAATATCCAATAGTTGACATAGTGGCTTCCGAATCTTCATACTAAATTTTGTGTCAATAAATAAAATTTGTGTTGACGTTAGAGGGTTCTCGACTAACATATAAAATTGTCGATACATTTATTCTATCGGAAGTTGTCACAGACGCGGGATAGCACGTATAGCTGGCGAAATATGTATGACGAGGCCAGGGTGGAGTTGATTCGCGGGACCGGACCTGCTATAGCTGGTGATGGAGACCGGATATCCAGTATTCAGTCGGTTTGTCGGCTCCTGGCGGCAGCAGAAAAAACGATGTGACGGGCTGAGTCTCCCGGCCCGCAATATGCGGATTTTTAAACGGAATCTCATGTTTTCTGACTTCTAGATTCCAAATGGAAAAAAAAAACATTTCCGTCTGTGTGTTTATGAACGCGATAACTCCCGGTAGAAGGAGAAACTTTATACGTATGACCAAAACCCCATAACATATCGATTTTCAGCTAAATTGGCCTTAGGGGCTTAGGGAGAGGCTTAACTCAAAAACTCTAATAACTGCCGCTGTAGTGAATGTATCGATACAAAATTTCATATGTAATTTTAAAACCTCAGAAGGGGAACACTTATCAATTATAATTGATAGATAATTATCGCTGATAATTATCAGCGGAATTGGCAGAAAGAAATGGGGAATCAGAAGGGAAGTTCAACTCAAAAACCTCAATAACAGCTAATGTAATGAATCTATCGACATGAAATTTCTTACTTTTTAAGTGAAAACTCAAAACTCAGGGGCATAACCTGTCAAATTTCAACGATATCGACTAAAAAAGAGAGGGGGTTCGGAGATGGGGGTTCAATCGAAAACCTCAATAACTGCCGATGTAATTAATGTACCGATAAAAATTTAGTATGAGGATTTAGGAGCCCTATGTCAGTCAACTGTTGAATATTAGGGCAAACGGTCGACAGGTTTTGGAGGTAGAGCGAAAAGTTAATTGATTAATTCGTGCTGCGGAAGTACATAGCCGGCGATTCACCGCCGATTATTTTGACAACATTTCGAGATACTTCCTCGTCCCTTTTTCTGGTTCAGGGAACAGGGAAATATTGTCAAAAAGGAAACGAAAAGACACCTCTGGAAAAAAATCCCGGAAAAATCAACATAGTATCAATCACAGAGAAGATTAAAAAATTAATTATTCCAATCTTTTATTATCGATTATTTCTTTAAATTAATGTACATTTCCATCATTATTGAAATAAAAACATGACGAAGGTAATCAATAAACTGATGGGTTAAGAACAATCGCTAAGAATCAGAACGTGCGCGCATTATTGAAGAGAAGAATCATTGGGAAATGGAGAAGAACACGCCGGATTTCTGAATATTACTAGCAAAGAAAGTGGCAAGAAAGAAGAATTACTCCTTCAAGAGACCTGGACTGGAGGTTACAAGAACTAGCTAAGGATGATGATTTGTTCAAAGGCAACAGAACAAGAGGGTGTAAATTAGTGTATGAAGAGCGCTGGGCACTTCCATTACAAACCTTTCTGGAAGATCAAAAGGAAGGAAGAGAGTTACTGAAGACTCATCTTGTACCAGCTCAGAAGGCAACTACAGTCATAATGACGATAAAAGATATGATGTTGCCGAAGATGTAAACTTAAGGCGTTAGTCAACGACCATTAAATGCCTATTTTCAGTTCCCCAAGTATAAGAAGCTATAGGAAAAGTTATGGAATCGGTCAAAAATTTGAAATTTCATGCTTTCCGACCTCCTCATTCCGAAAAAAAAAAAAATTTGTGTGTCTATGAACAAATCCTGATAAAAAAAATGCTTCGATTGGACACGAAATTGTATGTGTATCCAGAACCCTGTAAGAACGACACCTATTGATCTTCAGATCGGTCAAAAGGGGTGGGGGATTAGGGAGGTGGTTTAACACAAAAACTAATAACTGCCTATTGACACAAAATTTCATACGTAAATTAAAAACCTTAAAAGGACGACACCTATCAATTTTCAGTGGAATCAGAGGGGGCTCAGGTCAAAAACCACAATAACTGCCGATGTAGTGAATGTATCGACATGAAATTTTATATTTAAATTAAAAACCTCGTAAGGTTAGCACCTATTAATTTTTCTCACACAAATCACTCGTAGGGGAGGGGTACCAGAGAAGTGGGCTCGACTTAAATAAAATAATAAATGTCGATATAATGAATGTATAAAAAAAAAATTATTATGCGGATAAACCTCTATTAAATTATCGGAAATTCAATAAAAAGTCCAGAGACGAATTTGCACAACTGCGAAACATTATCTAGTATAAACAGTACTAAAAAACATAAAGAGTGGCTGGTATGGAGTGGTTCTTTGTTCTCCCAGTGAACACCTGGACATACCTTGTTCTTTCAGAGTGATGTGCCTATGTATTTTCCTGAGTTTCACCCAATCCTCCAACAGCTCTGCAAGATTCGTATCTCAATTTCGAAATATTTTAACATCCCATGGTATTTTCATATTAGAGCAACCATGTTAAGGAGATACATAATATATACGTGGAGGGGTGAAAATTTCTTGAATAGCGTAATTTTATAGTGTAATTAACAAGAAAATTATATTATAAAAGGTGGGAGAGAGGACGGCCATCATATTAGCCATTAGCTCCTGTGCCAAAAATTACTTTTTTCCATTACTGACAGGACTGAGGATTGAGGTAGCAAAGAGACTTGAGTCTGGAATGGACGACCGGGATGTGTCTACAGAAGGGTCAGCGTCACCAGAGCGGCTGCATGGAGGCATATCGAGCGCACCCCTGCAGACTAGGAATAGAGTCTTGGAAAACTGGCAATGTTATATAATCCTTAGGCCAGTGTAAGCTTGGGAGTTCGGTCTTGCATGTGGGATAATAAAGGAAATATAATAAATAATGTAAATAACCACATATAAGCAGATTGAAAAGCTTTTCTTGGTTGTGGCTTTAATAAATAATTCCCCACAAGGGATGCCAGTTGTAAAGTATTTCTAAAGGAAAGAATAATTAATAAAGTAAATCTCCTCGAGGGATGAATAAAAAATAAGGGTCCCGGTGAGAGAACGGGTAACCTATTTGCTTATGAAACCCAAATCAAGGCTCGCATCCCAAAGTTGGCAATAATGCAAACTTATAATATATATTCCTGCCGACTATTGGACGTTCAGAACAGGACGGCTTAACTCGAACACCCCAATAACTGCTGATGTAATGAATGTATCGCCACAAAATGTATTATGAGAATATTTTTATGTACCTATTTTAGCAATTAGAATTTGTATGCCTGTTTTACTTTTTTTTTTAACTAAATAATGGATTTTTGTAGACTGCGTGAGGGCAACCTCGAATGCCGATAATAAATTAGCACAAATAATAAAATCTGTGAGAGGTGAGACTACATTTTTATTTTACAATTTCTCAGTAGGTAAATCATCCATCGTCACATTATCTCCATCGTAGATGTTGATTAGCGACTGTAGATTCTAATTGTAGGAATATTGAGGTCAGTCAAAGATGGAAAAAAAAAAACACTATTCAAATGCCAACGTTTCGATATATTTTTGATGATGATATAAAATATATCGAAACGTTGGCATTTGAATAGTGTTTTTTTTTTCCATCTTTGACTGACCCTCAATATTCCTACAATTATCTCCATCCTAATGTTCGACGTGAAACCAACAAACGCCTTACGTTTTTCACTTTCCCGTCGGGCTACTACGTCGGCCAATTTCCCATCCGGCTACTATGTCGGCCACTTTCCCATTTCTTTCCAGGCCCACCATTGTTTCAGAGTTCATTTTAGCTCACTACTCTCATTAAAGATTCAAGACACGTTTGAGCTGAACCAACCCTCTCATCTATCTTTAAAATGTATAAGTTTTCACATTAATTAATTAACTAGCTGATAACATGAATATTTTCTGAACTAAATATAGTTGAAATTCCGTCGAACTTCATACAAAAAGAAGCTGAACTTATTTTTTTTATATGTGTAAACATCTCGCTAAAATAAATAAAGAAAAAAGTATAAGAAAGTATATGTATATATATATCCATAACATAATGGTCTATGAACAAAACAATGAATAAGAAGTCGTCGGTGACTCACTGGCAATGTACTTCCCCAGAACGAATTAATCAATTAACTTTTCGCTCCCCTCCAAAACCAGTCGACCATTATCACTAATATTTTTTTTGACTTTCATGTATTTACTTTTAGGGGACCTCGGTCCCAGAATAAAATTTCTTTTCATTTCATTTCATTTCAACATGGGTAGTGTGATGTAGAAAAAACACACATTAAAATAATTAAGTTATAAACATTTAAAAAAATAATTATATTTATTTTTTTTACATAAAGCAAATTTGTTTTTAAACAAATGATTAAAAAAACAAAACACGGCCATCAGCTGTTTTAATTAGTGTTGTGTATAGTGAAGAAGTCGAGGACTAGCTATGGCGGTGGTCTGAGTAAAATGTAGAGTGGTGTTTTAGGCTTATGTTGTAATGAACTAAATAGAAGTGTATTGACGGTAAAACTGATTCAAAAATAAGGTACTTTTATTTGTTTATATGTACAGAATATATGCCCAGATATACATAACTTAACTTTAGAGAATGGCCCAAAATATAAAACAAAAAGATTAAATAAGTTTAAGAATTTAGTTTTTTAAATTTTTTCCTTTGATTTTTTGTTTGTTTTAATGTTTAGTTTTCTTTATTTCATAATGTAGTTGATTAAGAAAATACACCCAATTTTTGTTCTCAACGATTCTATTCTATTCATTTTCCCTGTTGGCCCAGTAATATTATTTTAAAACCTTTGGATTAGATTTAAAATTAGTAAAAATGGCATCTCTTTAGAAATCGAAGTGAAAAGTTTGTAAATTGCATTTTTTTATACGTGCACTTTCTTAAAAATTGCACGTCATGAACATTTTTTTAGGACCCTTTTCGAAAAACTACTGTAGAAATCAAAATTTAGTAAAAGAAAAGAGATCAAATTTCTACAGGAAATGTGGTAAATTATTGTTTATTTAATTATTATTAACTACATAATATTTGTATTTATTTATCATTTAAGTTTAACATTTAACACTTAAACCTCTTCTTTTATTACCACAGTACAAAAGCCACCCCCTCCAATCAATAAATCAATTCCAACTTCTTCAGTACATTAACATTTTCTATAATTTAAACTGAATCTACATTCATGAAATTAGATAGTTATCTAAAAATGGCCCACCAAGTGTTTCATGTAGATAGATGGAGATAGAACAGACTAAACGTATATTTTTCAGCCCAGATTGACCTAAGTGGTTGGTTAGATTTATCGCCTTTAAGGCCCTTTACCAACCCTCTTTCAGTTTTAGCACACAAAACCATTCACCCAATTTGCATTCTTCTTTCTGCCAAAGTAACCAGAAATAACTCATGTTTCTGTTTGGTTAGACATATACTTTTGCATATTCTGATTGAACATTATTATTTAAATAATTTTTAACATCATAAATCTTATATTGGATCATTCAAAAAATAATAATAATATTTATTTCCGTTAAACCATTTTTTCCGACACATAATATGTGTCATATATTATACGATTGTACATAATATGTGACATATATTATATGATTGGAATTAACAATACTACTAAAAAATACAATGAAATTAATAAATACTTGAAAATATTAGTACAAAAATAATAATATTAATAAATATAGTAGATAAATGTTATAATTGAATTTAAATTAAGATAACGATTTTTTATAACTTCCCCGGAAGTGTCTTTTTCACGACGTTCTTACGTCTGTTCATCAGGTCACAAAGTGCAATATAGAAAAAAGTGTTACAGGTAGCACGAGGACAGTTTATTTATTGTGGCAAATTTTTTAGGTTTGTGATAGCTAAAATAATTATATTTTTTTAGATTTACACTGCTCTATTATTTTCTGTTACCACAAATTTTATTTATTGTGACAAATTTAAGCTATCGAAGCATCTTAAAAGTTTCTTGCCAAAAGATGATTTTATAGTTCGTAATATTGATATTTTAGTTAAATTCACTAAGATCAATAATTTTGTAAAAATACAATGTTATATCTAATCATGTTTTTTAGAGTTGTTTTATTGTTATTGGTTTTATTATATATTTACCTTTACATTCATTCACATGTGACAAAATATATTACACAATAATGCAGTCGAAATATATTACACTTTCTTCGATGATCAGAACATTAAAAGTACCTACCACAAAAAAGTACAACATAAAAACCCAAATGCAGTCGAAATATATAACACACTTCCGTCGCCATTCGAGTGAATCGTTTGGTCATCGCTGGAAATGTCTTCTTCGTCCAAATTTACTATTAATGATTCGGTACTGTTGTTGGGATTGTCTGTACGTTTTTCGGGGTTTTCCTTATAGAAGTCGTCTATTAGTTCCTGTATAATGTCATCTGAAGTCTGTGTTTCGCCTACGTTAAGTTCGATACGGGAAAGTGCATCCGCTACTTTATTTTGCACTCCCTTTTTGTAGATGACTTCGTAATCGAACTCTTCTAATTTTAAGCGCATTCGGACTAATTTCGAGTTGGGTTCCTTAAGGGAAAATAGCCACTGGAGTGGACGGTGGTCACTAAAAATTTTGAATCTTCTCCCGAATAAATATGGCCGAAAATATTTCGTTGCCCAAACAATTGCTAAGAGTTCTTTTTCGATAGTAGATAAATGGGTTTCGGTTTCATTAAGAGTTCTGCTTGCGAAGCATACTGGTAAGTCCGCGCCATTAAAATTTTGACTGAGTACCGCGCCTAAAGCTACGTTGCTCGCGTCTGTCGTTAAATGAAATTGTTTTGAAAAGTCCGGGTATTTAAGTATTGGTTCGTTAGTCAGTAGATTTTTGCAAATATTAAAACAATTTATATATTCTGGATCGTTAATGTTTATTGTTGCGCCCATTTTTAAACATTTAGTGAATGGTTTAGTTGTATCGGCAAATTTTTTTATGAATTTTCTATAGTACCCTAGCAGTCCAAGAAATCCTCCTAATTTGTTTTGTTGTCTTAGGAATGGGGAAATTTTGAATGGCTTTTACTTTGTCCGGGTTTGGTCTAATTCCGTCTGGAGTAACGATGTGTCCTAGGTACGCTACCTCTTTTTTTAAAAATTCGGTTTTGTCAAGTTGTATTTTAAAGTTTGATTGTCTCAGTCTGTTAAGTACATTACGTAAGTTGAGTAGATGTTCCTGTAAGCTGGTACTGAAAATGATAATATCATCTAAATATACAACACAGCCTGGTTCTCCGGCTAGTATACTATTCATGACTCTTTGAAATGTTGCTGGAGAATTTTTGAGTCCGAAGGGCATCCGTAAGAATTCGTAATGTCCTGTGTCTGTCGAAAAAGCTGTTTTGGGGATGCTGTCTTGTTCCATCCCGATCTGGTGGAACCCAGAGGCGAGGTCAAAAGTCGAGAAGTACTGGCATTTGCCAAGTTTGTCAAGTAAGTCTGTGATATTTGGTATGGGGAATTTGTCGTCTATGGTTTTTTCATTTAATTTGCGATAATCTATTACTAGTCGCCATTTTCTGTTTCCGGAAGAGTCTAATTTTTTGGGACTATCCATATGGGGGCGTTCCACGGTGAAATTGACGGTTGTATAATTTTGGCTGTCAACATTTTTTTTATTTGGGTTTTTACTTCCTCTTTGTGGACTTCGGGATATCTATAAGTTTTGGTGTAAATAGGGATCTCGTCTTGAGTACGTATGTGATGTCTAATTCGATTGGTTGAAGTCAAGGGTTTATCGTCAGTGTAAAACAGGTCGTTATATTCTTTCAGTAATTTTAAAATAGAGTATCGTTCTTCCGAATTCATATGTTCTGTACGGAATTTAGAGGGGTCAAATTTCTGTTCGTCGTCACAGATGAGGTTTAAATTTGGTTGTATTTCTTTTTCTGTCAGTTTGTCGATTTTTTCTACTGTCAAAGGATTTTTTTATGTTAATTGTAAGTCAGTGTCCGTGGGTTTTTTTATGATATAAGTAGCTTCAAAATTTTGTACTGTGATTAGACTTGCCTGAATTTCTCAATTTTTGAATTTTGTATGGGGAAGAATAGCTTCGCCATTTTTCAAGTTCCTTATCGGGATTTTTATTATTGTTTCTGTATGTCCCTGTATCAAGTATGTCTGTTCTGTTTTAGTTTTTTCGTATAAAATTTTTATGGTCGAAGTGGGGGTAGTCAGTAAATGGTTAGTCATGTCTAAGTTGGCTTTTAAGAATTTCAAACTGTCTGTACCTAGTAGTAAGTCAAATCGTTCGTGAAATTTAAAAAGATAGAATTTTAAATGTAAATTGTCGATAATAAATAAATTTCCGCATGGGACAACAGTGCTAAATTTTTCGTTACTTACTCCATGAGCAGTTAAAATTTTGAAAGGATCCTTTTTTATATTGGTCTTAAAGAATGTTTGTGCGATCTCTGGGTTAACAAAAGACTTGGTGCTACCAGTATCAATTAAAATTTTTAATTTAAGGATTGGGGATACTATGTAGGGGAGTTCGTTTTTAGTGTTTTCTGTCAGGTTGGTCAAATTAAAGCAGGGCTCTGCACCGAGGCCTTTTCTTCTAAAAAATAATTTTCTGTCATTGTTGGGTCATTTTGATATTCATTCATGGTCAGTGGTTGTGGGTCACCGTACCCTGATTCGGCATGATAATCGTAATCGGGTTGGTAGTCTGGTAAGATAGGATTTTCTGGGGTTTCTATTTCAGGATTTGGTTCTAAGTTGTTCAATTATCCTATTGTATAGTTCTGTTGATATGCTCATAGGTGTTGGTGTATATAATGGTGTTTGCCTACTTGGTAGTGGCGTTTGAAAGTTTTGTGGTCTATGTGGAGTAATAATTGAAGGTTGTTGCGGTCGGAATGTGTTGTATGAGTGAGGTAGCCTTGTCTGGTATGAGGGGTTGAATGACCTAGTTATCTGTCGGTGTATTGGCGGTTGATAAGGCATGTTGGGACGGGGGCTGAAGGCAGGTCTCTGCCTATTGTCGAGGAAAGGTCTTTGCTCAAATTTGTGAGCTGTGCGTGTGGGTGTTTGTGTGTATTGTTTATTGTATTGTATGTCATTGGTCAGCATATTAAGGGCGGATTCCAAGCTCTCGGGGTTCCTAGCCCTGAGGTGTGAACCCATCGGGTCTTTGAGACCTCTAAGAAGGACTCTAAGAGCTAATTTTCTAGAAATTTCTGTTAGTACTAAATGTTCGGAAAAGTGGTTTCTGAAATAGGATATCAATAAATTTAAAGTTTTTTGGATCTTTTGATATAATTCAAAAGTTGATTCGCTACCTTGTTTTAATTCTGCTAACTCAATTTGAAGGGTGAAACAGTCCCTTCTGTCTGAATAACCGTTAAGTAAAGCCTGTTTCAATTCTGCCCAAGTCGTGATGGAATTAGTTGCTATAATTTCCGATGCCGGTCCCTTTATTTTTGCTACTAATGAGGACATCAGAAATTCATTTTGAAAATCTGTAATGTTTTGGAAATTGAAAAACTTATTGACTAATTTTTCGCTGATTGTAAGAAACCGACTCAAATGTTCTGGTTCTCCAAAAAATTCGGGAACCATCCCCAGATATTCTTTTTTTAGAATAGGGGGAGGCATGGTTAGTGGGCTTGTGGTAGATTTTGTTTCCATAATGTGTTGTGTGTGATATAATTATGAATCTTAAAGGTAATTAAAACTATAAAATTTAAATTTTTTTTTTTTTTAAATGTTCAATAAAATATTTTCTTATAATTAATACTTAAAACTACTTACAGAAGAATCAGTGCTACCATGGTCATGTTCCTTGATCTGGAGACTTCTGGAATCTTCTGTGGTGGCCCCCAGGTAGTGCTGCTACTTCTCGATTGAAGGAGTCCTTTGCCTGATGGGATGCAGCGGTTCCCAAATTCGCTGCTAGGAACACTGCAACTAACTCTTAAAAGAGAAGCTATTGCTCATGTACGCTGAACAAGACGCTTGCAGTGTCCTACCGACTGCGCCAGTTTTGTAAAGTTCACACCGCAATTGCTTTTTAAAAAATTGAACTTTATTTAACTTTCACTTAACTGAAACTTATATCCACTAAGTCAGAAAGGAGATGTTAGCAACACGGGAGCCAGGGATAGACTGAGGATCCTGGGAAAGTGAAAAATGAATGTCGTACACAATACTAGGAAGGAATGATGAGGATGCAGGAATTATGATGGGGTGTACAATATTTGTTACTATAACTTACATATAAATAAAAAGTACCTTTTCTCTTCTACGTACTTCCAATGTTATTATTTTCACTCCTACATCTCCTCTACATCTCTCATTCAGACTGGTTCCACTACACCTGAACCATAAAAACACTTCTCTCTCTAGACTGTCCACTTCCACAATACAACTTAGACTTTTTTCACTATTTACAACAGCTGATCGTCGTCTTCTGTTCTCCATTCATTGTTTGTTCACATTTCATTTTTATAAAAATGTGACTAGTCCATCTTTGTATATTTATTCACTAATTAAGATATTTTACTCCTAACAGCTGTTTTTATACTATTAATAATAATTGATTTTATAATATATTAATAATCTTAATGTGTGTAAATAACTTTATAAATATGTTTTGAGATGGTACAAATTGATGTAAGATGGGAGAAAGATTGTCTGTTCGTATAGAAGCAACAGATGGTTCTCCAATCCCTCCATTTAGACCAGCCGTTCTTATTGCTCTACTCCTTGGCAAACACAATTCAGAGATTTTCTAATCAATAAAATAAATCAGAAAATTATGGTGAATACATCATACAAAATATTAATTTTGTTTCATATGGGTGTTATTTTTATAAAAAAATACTAAATATAATATAATATAATATTATATATATATATATATATATATATATATATATATATATATATATATATGAGCAGTTCCATTACTTTTCGGAAAAACCGTGCGCACAAGGTTTTTCAATTATGCTCCCGATTTTTTGTGTGAAAGTACGCGCGAAAAAATGACGATCTACAAACTTTCAGCACGATTGAGATCAACTCATTGGAGTTACGATTTTTTATTGTCTAAAAAAAACGGCTATTTAGACGAAGTTTAATAGTTATTTCCTTGCCATGTTTCGACTAAAAAAATTTCTACTATAGGTTTTTTTATCGTCAGGATGTCAGCTTTTCAAAAAAAAAAAAAAAAAAAAATCCGACTAATTTTTTTCACATCCTTATGAATTAGAGCTAATATTAGCTACGCGTGATATTACAAAAATCGCACGAAATCGAACAGCTTTAAAAAGCTATTGAAACAATTGTTTCAAGGTAGGATTTTTTTTTATTCACGTATTTATACAGGTTGGGGAAGTTGTAAATTAATGAATAACTCCACAAAAGTTGAAATTTCTATGTTATAATCGAATTAATTCACCTAAGAATTTTGCTATTGAACGTTGTGATAATGTGCACAATTTGCTTCAACTGTCGCAATAAATATTTTTTCGACTTCTGACACAAGTAAACAAAAAATCAAAAACCACCTGTAACCACGAATACGTTCGAAAGAATTATCTATTATCAGATATAGATAACGTGAATGATCGATAAACCACAGTTACCATCAGAGCAAACGAAAAATAACGAATTTTTATAGACCTGAAAAACTAAAATAAGAACGAAACAGATTAATAATAAATCTTAAATACATAAATTTGTGATAGAATAATGTAATAGGGATAAATATTGCGATAGAAACTCAAATAGATAATTGAAATAGTGTTATTCTATGTTAATTATATGTGAAAATGAATTTTTTCAAAAATTCATAGAGCTGGTTTGTCCCAAGGTTGAGATTTAACAGAATATTCTTCTAAGTTAGGACTACAGGTGGTAAAATTTTCACGCGATTTCGTCCACATTGAAAAAAGTTATCGTTAATAGAAAGAATCTCTTTTTTTTTTAAATAGCGAAATTCCTAGGTAAATTAATTCAATTATAACATAGAAATTTCGACTTTTGTGGAGTTTTTCATTAATTTACAACTTCCCCAACCTGTATAAATACGTGAAAAAAATCCCAGCTTGAAACAATTGTTTCAATAGCTTTTTAAAGCTGTTCGATTTCGAGCGATTTTTGTAATATCACGCGTAGCTAATATTAGCTCTAATTCATGAGGATGTGAAGAATTTTTTTTTTTGAAAAGCTGACATCCTGACGATAAAAAAAAACCCTATAGTAGAAATTTTTTTAGTCGAAACATGGCAAGGAAATAACTATTAAACTCGTCTAAATAGCCGTTTTTTTCGTGCTGAAACTTTGTAGATCGTCATTTATTCGCGCGTACTTTCACACAAAAAATCGGCAGCATAATTGAAAAACCTTGTGCGCACGGTTTTTCCGAAAAGTAATGGAACTGCTCATTTATTTTTTTATAAAAAAAACACTTATTGGCCATTTAGTCTCCTAATTTTAATTTTATTTTATCATTTCACAATATTTCGTCCATCGGAACATTATCAAGTCCCCCTCTGTGAACATAAGATATAACAATTACCGTGCAAAAACATTGCCCATCATATAATATACATATATATGACTATATGTATTTCTCTAAAATACATTCTATCAACCATAATTTAAATTAACTCTTACCTTAAATTGTATTACAATTCCTGTCAAAACAAATTACAAATCCAACCCAATGTATCACATAGTATTAACGTCATCTCTCTTTTCTTTTCAACTCCCGTAATATTGTCAGAAACAACTGTAAGAAATTAAGAAGCAATTTTGATTCTCTCACCACATAAATTCATTCCTCAAAATACTGTTAAAAATAACATAAATTACTTTTTATTTTTGAGGCCCCATACTACTCAAAGATATCTTCGGGTAATCTGTATTTATCGTCTATTTTGGTGCATTTTTATTTTATTTTTAATTCTTTATTTTAGTTAAAAAATTCTGTTTGCCTTCTCCTTCTTTATATTTGATATTTTTTTGTTTTATTTCATTTATTAGACACTAATTGCAAGTTAGAAGAATCTATATTCAGTTTTATTAATTTTTTATATATGTATATTCCCCCCATTTTTTTTTTTTTATTTTTATTTTTGATAATGTCTTGATGGACGAAATATTGTGAAATGATAAAATTAAAATTAGGAGACCAAATGGCCAATAAGTGTTTTTTATAAAAATAACACCCATATGAAACAAAATTAGGATAGAAGGTCTCAAAATTATTTAATACTCAATAATAATATGTTAATATTAATGTTAAAATTTACAAAGGTAATATTTACAAAAATTTGATTTAAAGAGAGGTTTGTATACTATTATTTCCATAAATAATGTTTACGTTTTAAAATTGACCGCAATGTCGACGGGCTAATGTTTTTGAAAAGGATAGAATATTTATGACTCTGATTTTTTTTCAACTACGGAATAGGATTTTCTTGAATTCGATATTATTATATATTATTTAAAAAAAAAAAAAAAATTGTATAACAAGAGGGAAGTCGAGACTGAAGATAAATAAGAGGGAAGGTTGGGGTAAGTTGATGTTGTGGTAGTAGGCGATTGTGACCTTGTAGATAAACGCCAAGTCATATTGACTAAGTTCACTTAACAATTTGAATAAGAAACCAAACAAAAACAACTCATTTATGAGGCAAGCCCCCAAATTTTGAACAGCAGATGTATTGATGCAAAATATTTTCAACAAGTATATTTCCTCAGCAGTGATCATCTTAAGTTCTTAACAAGGTATGTGAATTTGATTTTTGTAATTTGAGGGCGTCAGTGCCTAAGTGGCAGCGTACGTGCTTAATGAGGTTAAGATCGCGGGTTTGAAACCCGAGGCCTTTACGTTTTTTCTCTGAAATGTGAAAAAACCTTGAGAACGCCGATGGTTCCACGTGAATACAAATTTAGTGTAGGCATAATTTAGGACACCCATAGTCGCTCGTGTCCACCAGTGCGAAGAAAAAGCGCTCTGATAGTAGGCAATACGATTTCGTAATTAAAGCCCGGGCATAAGTTAATAACTAACTTTATAAAAATTAGTAGAGATACAATTTCTAACATTTCACTTCGGTAAGAAGCATCTTAGAAATACAGAAGAGGTACGAGTATATAAAGAGAAGGAACCTACATCAACTGGTTACCTTTCCAAAGCACCTGTTGCCGTAACCCGCCAGCGCCTCACTAACTAGGAGGAACCTACACCAACTGGTTTCCTTTTCCAAATACAGTTTTTGATTTGAGCCCTATCCCCTGAACCCACCTTTCTTTTTAGCCAATATCACTGAAATTCAACATGTTATATCCACATTGGGTTTTGACTTTAAATATGAAATTTCATGTTGATGCATTCATTATAACGACAGTTATTACAGTTTTTGATTTGAGCCCTATCCCCTGAACCCACCTTTCTTTTTAGCCAATATCACTGAAATTCAACATGTTATATCCACATTGGGTTTTGACTTTAAATATGAAATTTCATGTTGATGCATTCATTATAACGACAGTTATTACAGTTTTTGATTTGAGCCCTATCCCCTGAACCCACCTTTCCTTTCAGCCAATATCACTGAAATTCAACATGTTATATCCACATTGGGTTTTGACTTTAAATATGAAATTTCATGTTGATGCATTCATTATAACGACAGTTATTACAGTTTTTGATTTGAGCCCTATCCCCTGAACCCACCTTTCCTTTCAGCCAATATCACTGAAATTCAACATGTTATATCCACATTGGGTTTTGACTTTAAATATGAAATTTCATGTTGATGCATTCGTTATAACGACAGTTATTACAGTTTTTGATTTGAGCCCTATCCCCTGAACCCACCTTTCCTTTTAGCCATTATCACTGAAATTCAACATGTTATATCCACATTGGGTTTTGACTTTAAATATGAAATTTCATGTTGATGCATTCATTATAACGACAGTTATTACAGTTTTTGATTTGAGCCCTATCCCCTGAACCCACCTTTCCTTTCAGCCAATATCACTGAAATTCAACATGTTATATCCACATTGGATTTTGACTTTAAATATGAAATTTCATGTTGATGCATTCATTATAACGACAGTTGAATAAATGTTACCTTTCTCTTGAATGACAAGGCTCATCTTCTGTCATTCTGCAAATTTCCTGGCCGGCAGGGGCCTGAAACATAAATTATATTATATGTTATATTATAAATCATAGTATTATATCAATTTATTATGAATTTTGAAGTAGTTTATGTACCTACATAATGCTTTTTATAAATTATATGTAAAGGTCTTCCCGACTTATCTATGAATCATTCATAAGAGAAAGTTTTCGGATGGACACTGTCTCATATCTTGAGAAAGCCAAAATTACAAAAAAAAAAAAGTATCTTATTATTATTAATAGATGAAAGAAAATAAAAGAAATCAATAAACAATTAATATTTAATCGGCAGATCCAATGTTTCGAGGTCGATGATGGTCTCGAATCTGTACGATAGGACTCCCATTGTATGGCAGATCCAATGTTTCGAGGTCGATGATGGTCTCGAATCTGTACGATAGGACTCCCATTGTATGGCAGATCCAATGTTTCGAGGTCGATGATGGTCTCGAATCTGTACGATAGGACTCCCATTGTATGGCAGATCCAATGTTTCGAGGTAGATGATGGTCTCGAATCTGTACGATGTCAACCTACATGAATAAAAATCTAGGATAGGACTCCCATTGTATGAAGTCGGTCTCATGTCCACCAAAGCGACGTTAAAAAGACATTTTGTTCATAGTGAGCAGAAGAAGAAACGTGAAAGTGTCCCGAAGTTTGTCAAAAAAGAAGACACCTCTGGAAACAATGCCGGAAAAAATCAACACTTAAAAATACATTTCAAGAGGGTTTTTGGCATCTCGAAAAAAATACGTCCTGCGAAAAATCTTATTTCAAGTAAAATGTGTGTTTCAGTTTTGTCTACAGCTTTTACTTCAAAAGATTTTTGATTAGGTCCTAAATATAAACGAAATCTTGTAAAATGTATTTAGGCCCCGAAGTTAATTGGTCTCAATTTTCGTCCGATTTCAGCCAAAATCTAATCAGATCTAAGTTAGCACATGTAACTTCTCCCATTTCACATTTCAACATGCGTTAGACGTCGCATTGCGTTAGAGCGCTCACAACTTTTTATCTAAATACACACGTTCAAACTGACATCTTCCCGAAAATAGGTAAATTGTATTCAAGGGACCTCGTTGAAACTAGATCTCGGATTTTTCACACTTTAGTTATAACAAAATAGAAAACATCAGCAGTATGAATGAATAGTTTTTTCTTGGAGAAATTCCTTGTTAAATAAAACACCTGTAGATCGGATAGGAACACTCCGGTAATATGTTTCCTATGGAAGTAGCTTGAACAAGCGATATATTTTTCGGTTTTTTTATTGAATTTTGTTATCTTTTTCCATATAAAAAAAAGAAGTCATCCATACACTCACTCATCTCATTCTGAGGTACTTCCCTCCGTGGCTATAAATTTAAAGATTGGGACGTACCTTTCATACTAGAGATAAGCAATGATGGATGACCAATGATTAAAAAACATCGATTTTCTATGATTTTACTACCGATTGTTTTGTATCGATGTTTCCCTGTCATCGATGGTAATTCCTGTAGAATTTTCGAAGAAATTATAGAGACAAGCAATATTATTTATTAACGTGCTCTTAATACTCTTCTGAAATAAACAAATAACAGTATTGTTGGACTGGTACCTGGTAATAAAGGTCGTCGTTGAATCACTGGCTGTGTACTTCCCCAATAAGAATTAATCAACTATGTTTCTGCTCTCCCTCCAAAGCCGATTGAACCTTTGGCTATATTTTGGCTCACATAGTAGCTCCTAATTCCTCACTAAATTTTGTGTCGATACATTCATTACAACGACAGTTTGGTTATTAAAGTCGAGTCCCTTATTTCCCAGGCAACGCTGAGTACTATAGCTAGTATTATTATACCTATATTATCGATTAGCAAGGCTAATTGAGTTTTCCTTTTTCAGCTATACGAAAGTTTGATAATCGGTCAGAAATTCTTTGCGGAGTTTTCAACGGAATTTCACATTTTCCGACACGAAATTGTATATGTGTATCTAGAACCTTCCAAGCACACCTTGAAATCAAATGTTGAGCGGAATCAGCCGAATGCGAGGGGAGAATCAGAGGGTCAATTAACTCAAAAATCCCAATAACTGCCGATGTAATGAATATTTCGACATGAAATTTTATAAATATAAATAAATTCAAAACCCCGTAAGGAAAATTTGATATGAAGAATCAGAAGCCAGAATATAGTTCAATTCAGCTATATAATTTAATATTTGTTATATATAAAATAATATTTATTATAAGTACAGTAAGCCATATTATACTTCTCTCTGGAGCAATGATTCAATATTATGAAAACAAAATCAAAATATTTGAGTTGTTACCTTTTGGAATTAGGTTCTGGAAATAGCACAAATTACATTTAAAGGAATAAATACATTTTAAAAATATTACAGAATAAAGAATATATATGAAATCTTTGTTAACAAATAGTGATTTCTTATAAATTGTATACTATAAATAAATAAAAAATCTATTCTTATAAATTATTCTTTACATGTGTTTCATGAGAAGAATTACTTTTAGGTATCTTTCATGAGCTAGCGTGCGATGGGAACTTAGGGACAGACAAACAACGGAACAAAAAGTGCTTGCTTACAGAGCTCAAGTTCGCTGGTTCGAAACCCGGCCAAGGCCCTTTGTTTATTTTATCTGGGAGGTAAAAGAAACTAGTGGACTGGTGTTTTACACCTAGGGACCTAAGCAACCAGTGCGCTTATCCCTTTAAAAAAAACTAATGCACGCCGTCCTTTTCGGATGGGAGAGCGAAAACATAATTTATTATTTTGTGCTGGGGATGTACATAGCCGGTGATTCACCGACAACTTTTAACTTAGAGTTACAGGTTAGTAGCCCAAACCCAGGGAACATTTTGGAAGTGTTTGGGGGAAAAGTGTGTTTAATTTCCTGTACGAGCTGGATAGGTTATTTTGTTAGTAAAGTTGGTCGGCCATAATAACAGTGCCGTGTTCTGGATTCTGAACTTTCCTCATCTAGTCTCTGTTAGTTAAGTATTTTATTAGATAAGTTCATTTCCCAGCTTAGCCCTGCAGTTTATCGCCCTTTTATGTGGCTATGGTAGGCACACTATTGTTTTTAACTTAAGTTCACGAGAACAACATATTTGAATAAATATTGTGACATATGTAAATTGAAATGAGTGTGTGTAAGGTCATATTTGAATTCGGCGTGTCAACACATGTTGGATTAGTCAAGAACCTGAGTCGCAAACAGGGGCGTAGCCAGGATTTTTAGCAGGGGGGGGGGGGGGGGAAGTTAGGCTACAGTGGTGGGGGTATAGACTCCCGGGGGCACAGCCCCCAGTTTCCGTGGTTAGCGTTGCAAACTTTTTATGTTTAATTTGGGAGACTCGGACCCCTAGAAGCTCCCCCTGAGATAACCACTGACTGTAATACTTAAGTAGACTTTACATGAGCAGCAAAAATGCAAAGTGCAGCAGCAGCAAATGCACGCTGTGGTTTCTGTGCTTTTAGAATTAAATGACTCACATCCAATATCGTGCATTGGCTGCTGCTGCGCTTTGCATTTTTACTGCGCGTATAAAATCAGCTTTAAGAGTATAAAGTATAATATAAATGAAGATTTTGAGCGAGAAAATGAAATGATCGAATTCATGTACAATTAAAAAAATTTAATAAGACTTGTTTTCTTCATGTACATTTAAGTAAAGCACAATTTTCGTTTATCCTCCGAAAATCGTGAAATAACTTCCTCTTTGAAATGTTCTTGATCGTTTTCCAGCAAATTTTTTTATATTATTTAATTTTTATCTTGGTTTTTTGCTCTGGCCAGGGGGGGGGGGGGCACGTGTCCCCCCTTGCTACGCCCCTGGTCGAAAATACTGATTTAATGAGGTAATATATATAATATTATATAAAGTTGACTAAGTTACATACACACATACAGACAAAGGCTTCAAACTTATAACACGCTTTCTTTTGAGTCGGAGGTTAATAAATATCGTCAAAAAAGTAGACACCTCTGGAAACAATGCCGGAAAAAATCAACACTTAAAAAGACATTTCAAGACGGTTTTTGGCATCTTGAAAAACATACGTCCTGCGAAAAATTTTATTTCATTTAAAATGTGTCTCACATTTCTCTACAACTTTTACTTCAAAAGATTTTTGAATAGGTCCTAAATATAAACGCTAAGTTAGCGACTTTTCCACTCCAAATTTCAGGTTCATAGTTATAATAGTTCCTGCGTTAAAGCGTTCGCACCTTTCCATCACATGCACGCACACATAGACAGACATCATCGTGACAAGGTGATATTGCACTATGGCAAGATGCATCCTTTATTAAATTTAAAGACATAAAATGTATAAACAAAATAATAATAATAATAATAAGGCTCCGTTCATATTGGATCATACTGTGCCTACTAGGAAATTTCATTACGAACATTTTTTGTATGCCCAATTTCTGCATATAAACGAATGGTGCCCCAATTGGCCCCAAAATACGAGCTAATAACTCGTTTAAACGGATAATTTAACCATATTTTTATTTGATACAAGTTACATTTGAAGAATTGTTTGATTTCTAAAAATGTATAAAAGATATTTGAAAAATATAGTTAGTGCCCACAGAAATGTGATTTTTATAATTGGCCATTATTGGCAAAAATCTACTCAGACCTGCATTCTATGACGATGAAGGTAAACTGGTATCTTGTAAAATGTACATAGGGCCCGAGGTAAAGTGGTCTCAATTTTTTTCCAAACAAAAGTTTGAAGGAATATTGTGTACATATGTAAACAATAAACTTTCATCCCATCCTAACCCATTTGCATAGGTTTTTTATCCCCTCAATGCCATCCTGACAATCCTCCACGCCATCTGAACAGGAGGTGGCCTCGAGATCTTCTTTTGATTCTCCCGAATATTAATTACTAAACTTATGACTGCCAGCGTCTTGTTGAAAATATGTATATATATATATATTTTTTTTTTTTTTCTTTTATTTGCAATAAAATAATATAATCTACATACTGTATACATAATAAGCAAATGTGTTAACTATTTACATGAATCAGTGTCTATGTCAGCCAGCGCTGACACTCCCTAGACAATCATAAAATGTTAAATTTCACTAGATAAATTTTAAAGTGGTATATAATACTGTATTTAGTTATTATGACTCATGCCCGGGCTTTAACTACGAGGTCATATCGCCTACTACCAGAGCGCTCTTTCGTCACTCTGGTGGACATGAGCCCGACTCTACTGTGGGAATCTTAAATTTGCCTACCCTAAATTTTTATTCACCTAGGGCAGGGGTCTTTAACACGTGACATTTCGTAATGATTGATGAATTAATCGATTGGAATGTATGTATTGACATTCTAATTACACTGATACAAATGATTGATTGGTTAATTATTGATATTCAGGGGGAGGGTCAAATTTGTATTTTTTCAGATAGATATTATCTTTCGCTGATTGAAAAAATAGCATTAGCAAAAAAAAAAAAATTGTCAGAATGAATATATAGTGATTCTCAATCCTCATACTAAATTTTATATTAATGAAAAAAGTATGAAATTCCGGTAAAAACTAAACATCGAATTTATATTGCGTTTAGCTGTGGAAGCAAAAAATAACACAAAAACTGTAATAACCGATGTAATTAATGTATCGACAGAAAATTCATTATGAAGATTCAAAAGTCTATTTGTAAGTCAACTATTGATTTTTAGCCGAAATCATCGATTGGTTTTAGAGGGAGAGCGAGAACTGAATTGAGTAATTCGTGCTGAGGAAGTACATTTCCAGTGATTCAGCGACATCTTTTTTTTTTAGTCGATGTGGAATAAATGATGTCATTTTCAGTTGAACAAGTTTCACGTAACCCAAAATCCTTATTAAGGTTCACAGAATGTGCGTCACTGGTCTCAACAATGAACGCCATCTATTCATCTAATTGACTTAACTGTTTGTATAGTTTACAGATCTGTCTTCAGAGATTCAATGTAGAAATCTGAACGTTTTTAGAAAAGCATTATCATTTTTAATGATATTTAACATTTTTGCAGAGATATTGTGAAACACTTGAAACATTTACAGAAAACCAACAATCACAGACTCCATCATACACAATACATCAAACGCTCCCACAACACACAAACATGCAGCATTTTATTCACTACTTCACAGAGCCTACACAATACCATTAAACGAAGACAACAGAAACACAGAGTTAGGCATCATTAATAATATAGCAAAAGAAAACGGATACAATAGCCACATTATTGATACGATAAGACGTAAAGTCATAAACAGAATAAATTTAAAAGACATTTCAAAATTAGACACAACAAATAATACAGGGACAAAAAAATGGGTGGGATTACCGTATTTTGGAAAAATTTCAGAACAGATAGGAAATATACTTAACAAAGAAGACTTTTGGATAGGTTTCAGAACTAATAATACTCTATACAAATATCTCAACAACACGTACAAAATAAAAACAGAAGAAAAAAGCGGGGTTTACCAACT
Organism: Aradus depressus; assembly: GCA_963662175.1. Taxonomy (NCBI): domain Eukaryota; kingdom Metazoa; phylum Arthropoda; class Insecta; order Hemiptera; family Aradidae; genus Aradus; species Aradus depressus. The sequence goes on from OY759214.1 coordinate 41,814,172, forward strand.
AAAATGTAGTTCTTGTAATTTTGTTTATATAGGTCAAACCGGGAGACAATTTAAAAATAGGGTAAAAGAACACATATCAGAAATAGGGCTAAACACTGACGCATCATATAACTCAGTAAAATCAACATTCGCACAACACATCAACGAAAAGAAATACCATTTCGACATAAATACAGGCATACAATACCTACATTTTTGTGACAAAGGTACATTACTCAACTCACTGGAACAACTAGGAATAAACAGAGCGCTACAAAAAGGAAATTGTATGAACGATCAGACCAATCTCAAATACTCACCCCTTTTATCGCCAATAATATAATCCTCCAGTCTCTGTGTATACTTACTAGACAATATTTTTAAAAAAATAAACATTTTTTTATTATTATCATTTTTACTCATTTTGAAAATTGACAGGGGCTTTCCGCTATTCAGCAGGATTTTTAGCAGGGGGGCAAAGTTAGGATACAGTGGTGGGGTACAGACTCCTGGGGGCACAGCTCCAAGTTTCCGTGATTAGCGCTGCAAACTTTTTGTTATTAATTAGGAAGACTCGGACCTCTAGAATCTCTCCCTGAGGTAACCACTGACTGTATTACTCAAGTTGAATTTACATGAACAGCAAAAATGCAAAGTGCAGCAGCAATAAATGCACGCTGTGGTTTCTGTGCTTTTAGAATTGAACGACACACATCCAATTCACCCACATAAAGACTTCTGAATCCTCATACTAAATTTTGAATCGATATATACATTACATCGACAGTTGTTAGCGTTTTTGTGTCTTTCATATAATTTCTGACCGATTACGTAACTTGCCATACACTTGGTATAGCTGGGCCCGAAACGTCTATAAATATGAGTTTCAAAACTACATTTCAGGACAGTTTTAGCCAAGTATCTCGAAAACCAGACAACCTCAAACTCGTATTTCATATATAATATATAGATCGATTTCAAAGGCTTGCTAATAGTATTTCTGATAAATTTCACTTTTTCATAGACAATATTAATGCTATTAAATCAATTGTTTAGAAATGGCGACATAAAGCATTATAATAGTACTTTTTAAATTATGCAATAGTTGTCTTACACTCATATATTTATGTTGTTTTTTACATTCTTCATTTATTATTATTTCTAGCTATTATTTACCAGTTTTTCTTTTATTGTTTCCATAATTATTAATATATTGTTAATTTTATAACCAAATTGTAATATTTAAGTGTCTGTTAATTAAAGTAAATTTTAAATAATTGTTATATTTGTTTACATATATCAAAATATTTTATTTTACTTTTTGTTTTATTTATGATATATTTTATGAGGTTATTTGTAAACCATTTATTTTGTTTTATTTTATTTTATATATATATATATATATATATATATATATATATATATATATATATATATATTCTTGTGTAATAATAGGCTTTGCCTGTAGAAATAAATAAATAATTAATATGTATTTCAATTTTCCTTACAACTATTACTTGAAAAATGTGTTGTTTAGGTCTAAACATAAGCGGTAACTTGTAAAATTAGGCCTCGAAGTGAAGTGGTCTCAAATTTGGACCGATTTCGTCCGAAATTTAGTCAGATCTAAATTAGCACATATAACCCTTTCATTCCAAATTTCAAGTTCATAGCTGCAATCGTTTTTGCGGTAGAGTGCTCACAACTTTCCAATTACAAACACACAGACAGACATCACCGCGTACCGTGTCTAGTACATTCGCGCCGTGTGTTATGTCAGATATAGAACGAAACCCTGATTGTCATTGTGGGAAATGTCCAGCCGGACCTCAGGACTCACAATGTCCACTGTCCCCACATCTCGAGACACCATTACCGCCAGTGACAGTACTACAGGTTTTATCAGAGCCTGTGTAGGGATCTCGGCCTCTATTACAGCTAGAGACTTGGAGTTAGGCTCAAATGTTTATCCCCCCTAAGCCTTTCAAGTGCCTCCCCCCCCCCCCCCCCACCACTTTTTTAAAGGTTTTATTTTAGTGTCGGAGGTTTTTTAAAGTTTCAATTTAATATTTTTTTACCCTACATATATTTCCCTGCATCCTACATATGTGGGGTTTTTTGATGAGTCTTTGCCTACCTAATGATGAGGACAACCTCGGCTTTGGAATTAAGGGAATGATTGAAACTTTCCATGAACTGGAAGGAAAAGATGAGTAAGAAAGATGACAGCTTTGCGGGGAAGATTCTATATTTAAAATCTAATTTTTATATAGTTTTGGCTATTTATGTCACTATATAAGCATACACGTTGGCTGTCTGGCAAGAGGAATGTATCATTAAAAGAAATAATAATAATTTAAAAAAAGGCTCTCTTTGAAATCGGGGAATCTTATAAATTTATATCATATCATATTTATATTTTTGTATATAAATACAGACATTGGCAAGAATGCCTTTAATCTCTCTCTATGGTTCAACATCCTGAGAACATTTATAGCTGTTTGGATTTCTTCCGGCATTTTTTTCTAGAGGTGTCTTCTTTTTTTGACAATATTTCCATGTCCCTTGTTCTGGTCACTATGAAAGGGTTAACCCTTTTCTTGGCAAGAATTGAAATAATTAAAATACATGCATGAAATACAATTTTTTATTTTTGTTTTGCTATTCAAACAGATAAAAAGTTCCGAGAAACGAGCGTTGCATCATATAGAACGCGCTACACTCTTTTTGAAAATTGGTATCTTGTAAGACACCTTGCCAATATGCCGAGGGCAAACAATAGTATCTTGTAAGATACCTTGTCAATATGCCGAAGGCAAACATTGGTATCTTGTGAGATACCTTGTCAACATGCTGTAAAGTAAACCTCATCCACAGCCCATCATGCTAATGATCAAGAAAAATAGCAATAATATTATTTTTTACATATTTTATTATTTTGTACAAACATTTTTTTCAAGTTTAATTTTTAAAATATTTAATATTATATATAATAATGTACCTATTTATTATGGAAGTTGTAAAATCATTTTTTTTTTTTGGCATGAAGCATAATCTCAAACTGCATTTCGTGCAGTGTACAGTCGTCTGCCCAGAATGAAAGCCCCGACAATTTCCTTTGGTTCCGAAAATCGGGAAATGGGACGTTTGGTCCAAAGACACCGAATAGGGTGGTGGGCAATGTGTCGCTGACGATTTCTTTTTAGTCATCGCATCGAGCAACTTAGTCGCTAGAGTAATTCTAAATTGCTTGAGTGGCATACTTTTTTCTCCTTTTTTGATGGAACGTCTATATAAAAGCCATGAGTTTACGACACATATATCTAAAAGCTGCACAAATATCTGCATGTATCATTTGTGACATTTTATATAAAGAAATTAGCATGTCGCTAAGGTCGACTCCGCCCATATATTTGTTATATTCTATCACGGCGGCATGCTAGGTACAGGAATTCTTTTTTTCTCGGTCGATGACCACCTTTTTACTATTTGTAAAGGTCCCACTCCCACATAGGTACTGCATAGTACCACAGACTTGTTGTCATACCACTTGTTGTCAAAACAATCTTCTTATTGTTGTCAACAAGCTCCTCATAACTTCCTCGTTCTGGAAAACAAATTTCACTATAAAATAACCTGTTTCTGCATAAAATTCACTATAAACAAAAAAATTAGGGCGTCGCCGGATTCCTCTCCAATTAAGAGCAGTGGGGGGGAACAGTCTAATCCCCACATCACGATTCCTCTCGGACGAAGTTGAGTGCTCTCAACCGAATGGCAGAATTCCTCTCAGTTGTGTAGGGAATAAGTAAATAATAAAGTTCAGATCACATACTTAATATAAATTGTAGGGGCGTAATAGCCGGCGTTCCGCCGGCGGGACGATATATCTGCCCCTCTCCTTAGTTTCTAAGCTATGAGGACAATTCAGGTTAAATAATTTTATTATATAAATAATGATAAATAATAATGTGAACACTGACCTTGACACTGGGACACTGAGCAAGGGATGATTTCCAGACGGATGCGTGAATGGTGAGATAAGGGGTGGTGACGTAAGTAAACAAGATAGGTTAGGTTAGGTTTTATGACTCATGCCCGGGCTTTAACTACGAGGTCATATCGCCTACTACCAGAGCGCTCTTTCGTCACTCTGGTGGACATACGCCCGACTCTACTGTGGGAGTCCTAAATGTTGCCTACCTTAAATTTTTATTCATCTAGAGTAGGGGTCTTTAACGGGTACCTGACATCGTACAGGCTCGGGACCATCGCTTAACGTCCCATCCGAAGGACGGCGTGCTTAAGTTTATTTTACCTCCCAGATAAAATAAACTAAGGGCTTTGGTCGGGCTACGAACCCACGACCTTGAGCTCAGAAGTCAAGCACGCATACCACTGAGCTACCGGCGCCCTCTAAGTAAACAAGATCTTACAAGTATCTTACAGGATACTAAGGTGTTGATCAAGGAACTTGGCATGGTATCTTTCAATATACCAAAGGTTTTTTGCAAAAATTATTACTATAAAGAAATTTTATTCAATTACTTTTGATAGAAATCAAAACTAATAATGTTGCAGTTTGAAAATAAATTAATTCTACTTCAAATATTCAAAATAAAACATAATAAAAAAATATTAAAACTTACCTTCTGTTTTCAGTCGGTACAGCAAAACAAAACAGATGCACCTGTTCGATATCAGCTAAATATCTCGACTTTCTGTGGCTTTGTGGTAACAAATAGTTTATCCAACACAATAACTATAAAATAATGACGTCATAAGAATAGCTACAGGGAAAAAAGTGTTTGCAAGGTATAAAAAAAAAGCATTCAAAGTTTGGTATCTCACAGGATACCGTGCCAAGAAAAAGGTTAATGGAAATGTCCCGAAAATCTCTGGAAAAAAAATTCTGCAAGAAACAATATAGTAACATTCCCTTAAGAAAGACGGAAAATGGCCAATATGCGGTCATCAGGTCGAAGGAATAAAAACCATTTTTTTATACATCTTCTCTATACCAACTTCAATAATTATTCTGATATTTAATATGATTACACAATTTAATTCTAATTAAAACATTCAATCTGTAACCCTGGTATAACCTCTTCGTTTCTCTACCTCTATGATTTGACGTGTGGGGCGTGGCACATGTCCAAAGACAACCTCTTACAAATTGTATGTGATGTTTAATGAACCGTCCATATATATATATATATATATATATATATTGTGACGTCAGCAGTGTCGATTCGAGGTTTAACCGACATCAGAAAGGTATTACACTCCTCCCATTGCTTTTGCCAATTATTTTTGATGGCCAGTTTGATTGCCTGTTTGATGTCTCCAGGACGGACTGGTATGGCCTCTGTTGTGATGTATAAAAATAATACACACATTAAAATGATTAAATTATAAACAAAAAAAATTAATTACCTATAATTATTTTTATATAAAAAGCAAATTTCTTTTAAAATAAATGAGTAAAAAAAGGCCATCAGCTGTTTTTTTAGTGTTGTGGAGTGACGAGTGGAGGCCTGGGTTAAATGGAGATGGTCTGAGTAGATGGACAGTGGTGTTTAGGCTTAAAATAACGTGAACTAAGTAGAAGTGATTCGAAGGTGAAATTGATCCAAATAGAAGGTACTTTTATTTGTTTAAATGTACAGGATATATGCTCAGAATTATATAACTTAAATAATAAAAAAAAAATTGCCAAAATATAAAACAAAAAAATATTGAATTAGTGTTAGGAATTTAGTTTTTAAGATTTTCTTTTGATTTTTGTTTGTTTAAATAATTAATTTTTTTATTTTAATAATGTTGATTTAAGAAAATAAACCCAATATTTGTTCTCGTAAATTATGTTCTATTCATTTTCGCTGTCGGCCAGGTAAGATAATTTGAAAACCTTTGGATTAGATTTAATATTATTTAAAACTATTGAAGAAATCCAAATGAAAAGATGGTTAATTGAATTTTTTTTTTTAAATACGTGCACTTTCTTAAAAATTGCATGTCTTGAACTTTTGATATTTTAGGGCCCTTTTCGAAAACTACTATAGAAATCAAAATTTAGTAAAAGAAAAGAGATAACATTTCTACAGGAAATGTGGTAATTTATTGTTTATTTAATTATTATTGTTTCATTTGTTTAATTTTATTAATTATTTATCTAATTATTATTTAGTTAGTTTTATTTAACACTTAAGCCTTTTTTTTACCACAACGGCTGCTGTAGCTTCCTTGGCGGCTCGGTCCGCCAGCTCGTATTTTCTTCTTGTACATCGTTATGTCATATAGCCTTAATGTCTATATACTATTATATTTTCGTAATTTCATTATATTACTGACAACTTAAATATTTGTAGGCGTTACGTTAAGGTAGGTAGAATTCGGGCTACAACATCTTCACATGTAAAAAATAATTGTACATTTAGATTTTAAAAGATTTTATTCAATATTTACAATAAAATAAATATCCAAAACCAAACACCATTTGAACAACAAAGCTAGAAGAATATGTACAGGCATAACTTGCCTCAACATATAATATGTCCACAAATAATAACACATAATATTTTATAATAAACAAAAAAAATATATAATACTATTTATTACAACAAACTGGTTCCTAAGTAGACATTTTTCATGTCATTTATTTCTTTATAGATTTTTACTATAATAAACTGACTACTTTTTTTTTCCAATTCTAAAACCCGGGTTATTCATTAGTTCAGGGCTATATCAGGTTGGCGTCTAGCAGCAGCAGACCTAGCACCAGCAGCATTTGTCTGTTTATAGAAAATAAAAATAAAGATAAGTGGGGAGAGAAAGACATCTTGGGTGAACATAATTAATGTAGAAATTTCATCGTCTAAATTTTAATAATTTACTAGTTAGTTATTATGACTCATGCCCGGGCTTTAACGAAGAGGTCATATCGCCTACTACCAGAGCACTCTTTCGTCACTCTGGTGGAGATGAGCCCGACTCTACTGTGGTCCTAGATTTTGCCTACTCTAAATTTTTATTCACCTTGGGTAAGGGGGTCTTTAACGAGTACCTGGCATCGTACAGGCTCGGGACCATCACTTAAAGTCCCATCCGAAGGACGGCGTGCTTAAGTTTATTTTACCTCCCAGATATCGAACCCACAACCTTGAGCTCAGGAGGCGAGCACGCATGCCCCTGAGCTACCGGCGCCGTTAAACCTTTGTGACAGTCAAGACTACGTAAGAATATTGGGAACTGCCTACTAAATAATAATAATAATTTACTAAACAAAGAACATGTTTAACAATATAAAAGTTACCCAAGTTCTTCGTTTTTATTATATTTATTTTATTAATTTTCCACCATACAGACACATATAGCAGAAATGTATTCGTTCATAAAGATGAAGCTAATTGAGTTCCGCTCCGCATATTCATAAGAATGTAGGTAATTGAGTTACTCTTTGATCTTTCATAAGAATGTAGCTATTCGAGTTAAAACTCGTCTCTTTCATAAGAATGCTAATTCACTTACAGTCCGCTCTTTCATACGAATGTAGCTAACTGAGTTTCGCTCCTCTCCTTCATGAGACTCTAGCTAATTGATTTACGCTCCGCTCATTCATAAGAATGTAGCTAATTGAGTTACGAACAGCTTTGTCATAAGAATATAGCTATGTCAACGTCCGTCCTACAAATATCTTTATATTACCCTTAATTCAGACTTAATTCTTATTTAGAAGTTTTACACCTTCCTCATCTATATTACTCTTTCCTTAGGCCAAAGAGACTGTTGCTTATTCAGATATAGTAACTAAAGATGGCAGCATTGAATCTGGGTTGATGATGTAGGCTGAAGGGGGCTCACTTTAGAAACCCTTCTAACTGGCGATGTAATGAATTTATCGACACAAAATTTCATATGTGAATTCAAAACCCCTACCATCAGAGAGACCAGAGGGGTTCAACTCATTAACCCCAATAACCATTCAGCCCACAAAATGTTTAATATATTTTCAAAATAAAATATATTCCTTATATATTATCTCAATAACAAACAAATATGTTTGCTCGGAACCTGTCCGTAACACTGTTCGACAAGGGTAAATTTTGTTATAGGAAAATAGTTTTTCTGAAGGAATCTCATATGGGAAATTCAAATATGAAATCAGAAATTCGCTATCAGGCACAGTTTTTATTTATACGAGAATATTTGTCTAATTTAACTGAAATTTTTAAGTCTGGGATAAAGATAAAAATAGTTGGCAACAATGAATTTTGTCTTTCATTTGTTTTCAAGTGTTGACATCCCGTTGCAAATAGATTTATGTTAGTTAATAAGCAAGTTATTGTTAAACTATTTAAAATTGAATTTTATAGCGTGTTAAACTAGCAAATTATAATGAGAGATTTAACTGTCTATACTCGTACATATTCTAGAATACTTCAACTTACGGCTGTAATTAAATTTTGATTTCTCTTCGCATACTCTTTGCCACTGCTGGAATCACTACCGGGAGCGGCCTGAAAATATAGAATATGTGAATTTGCCATTAAAGGACATTCTTATACCAACCACTTTTGAACAGATCACTCTCCCTCCCCCTTCCCCATCTCTAATTAATTTCTTCCTTATGGCATTACTGCGGATAAGAAAGTACGGTGATAACTTTTTTACATTTTATTATTTATTTACCAGCAGGTTATCCCGCGTCGCCCGGGTCGTAATTTTAAGCAGGTTATTAACTGCAACCAAATATATGAGAGTCCTACCATTGAAATTTCATGAAAATCTCATCAAGCTTAACACCCTGTGTGCAGCTTTGAAATTACATAATAGCAAATGTTTGTACCGACCTTATGAGGATGCTACTCGTGATATTTCATGAAAATCCGATCAACCGTCAAAGAGAACTCATGAAATACCTCCTCAACGTATATTACTTATTTTTTATTTCGGTCCCCGTTCAACATTTTAATATCCCATGTGGCCTATGTCAGATAGGCCACATGGGATCTTATAATGATGCTACATGTGATATTTTATGAAAATCCGATCAACCATTATATAGTTAGCATGTATACTTTACGTGTTGCTAACTCCCCCTCCCGTTCAAAATTTGGCCACGTAGCCTATATTTCTAGTTGGACGGTACACGTAATAAGGCCCTGTAGATTTCGTGATTATAAATTATACATTCAGAAAATGAACTGATGTTCTATAAGGCTTTTATATAACATGAAAAATGGCGCCTCTGAGCTTACTAAGCTCAAGATCGCGGGTTCGAAACCCGGCCGAGGTCTTAGGTTTTTCATCTGGGATGTCCTTCGGATGGGACGTTAAGGGATGGTCCCGAGCCTGTACGATGTCAGGTATTCGTTAAAGACCCCTATCCTAAAAAAATTTTAAAATTTAGGACTCTTATATACTATATGTCAGGCTCATGTCCTCCAGAGTGAAGAAAGAGAGCTCTGGTAGTAGGCGATTATTGCCTTGTAGTCAAAGCCCGAGCATGAGTCATAATAACTAACTATCCAACTGTAAAGTATTATGATTAAAGTTTTTTTGTTATTATTATTTATATTATTATTATATAATATATAAAGATTGCATTGTTTTTAATTTTAAAAAATCGGTGTTTTGATGCATCATTTTCCTTAATTTCCAGGCGGTCTGATGTTGAGAGAATCTCCAACAACCGGCGTCTTATTTGAAAAATTAAAAAAAAAAATTTTGGAACCCTAATTTTTGACAATTAGGAGTCCAGATTTTGGACAGTCATGAAATAAGTACAAAGAGTGCATAGTTAACGCCAGCCGCTTCAGCAGTGGACACCTCAAGTATTTTTAATAATATTCGTAATCCCAGGGTAATATTTTTTATTTTTTTAACTGGCCAAGAATCTTGGCTGGAGAGCCCGGGGTCGTCCTCACACGTACTTTTTCGTAATCTGGAATTGAATAATCTAGTTGGTCATACGATTTTCTTGTGTCTGCAATCCGAGTTACTGCGACCCCTAATATAGAAACTTCATGTTCAAAATATAAGGGAAATAGGTGGATAGCTCTAGACCCTATAATATGCTGATGGTACTTACAGTTGCGATCAGGGCTATGGTTAGCCATACGGCAGCAATGAAGAGAAATCTGAAGAAAGATGCCTGCATTTTGGAGTCTCTGCTATGAATGTACAAATTTTACAGGAATATTTCTGATGAGGATCTTTTAGGGCACGTCAGATTTCTGGGCTGTAACACGATTCACTCATAGACCACGTATGTATATCATGTTGACGTATACTCATTATGTGGTATAAACATCTTTTAACAGCACCATGTTTCAACTCCCCTATACGAAATATAGGGGAAGTTATGTAATCCGTCAAAAATTCGATGCTGAGTTTTGAACGGAATTTCATGTTTTCTGATTGCATAACCGTCACACCTGAAGGGGTTGATGTTCGGACAAAATGGCCGAAGGAAAGGGGCTCAACTCAAAAACCCTAATAACTGCCGATGTAACGAATGTATCGACACAAACTTTAGTATGAACTTAGAAGCATCTACTTATGTCAACTATACGTTTTTAGCGTCGAATGGTTTTGGAGGGAGAGCGAAAACTTCATTGAGTAATTAGTATTGGAGAAGTTCATTGCTAGTGATTCACCGACGACTTTTATTTTTACTTTTCTGAGCGCCAAGCCAAAACGCAGGTCCTCGTAAGCAAGCTTTTTGAAAATGTTACAGTAACAAAAAATTTACATATTTGTCTCTGATACAAAAAAAAAATAGTTTGTAAACAATATAAATACATACTTATAATCAATATAAATACATAAATAATGAAACAAATAGTTTGTGAGCTATATGAATACTTAAATCAATAATTGTATATGAGTTCAAATTAATATCATTTTCTAAGTGACGAATATTTCAAAAATTATTTTTTTCAAATGTATGTGTGTCGGACGATTGTGCGCGCAGCGCACACACACAAATTCACACTTCTTTATTTGTGATGTCAGCTGTTGTTGGCCAATATGCGCATCAGGTCAAAGGAAAATAAAATAGAAAAATGACCAATATGCGCATCAGGTCAAAGAAAAAAAAATTAGAAAAATAGCCAATATGCGCATCAGGTCAAAGGAAAAAAAATGGAAAAATGGTCAATATGCGCATTAGATCCAAGGAAAAAAAAATGGAAATGGTCAATATGCGCCTCAGGTCAAAGGAAAAAAATATAAAAATGGTCAATATGCGCCTCAGGTCAAAGGAAAAAAAATAATAGAAAAATGGCCAATATGCGCATCAGGTCAAAGGAAAAAAACATAGAAAAATGGCCAATATGCGCCTCAGGTCAAAGGAAAAAAATATAAAAAATGCCAATATGCGCATCAGGTCAAAGGAAATAATAATAGAAAAATGGCCAAAGGAAAAAAAAAAAAAATAGGAAAATGTATCTTAGGATTAAACTATAGTTTTTTGTGATGTTTCGCACATTGACATTGTTCGATGGCAGCACCAGTGGAAATTTGAAATAATTAGTTATTGTAACACTTTGAAGTAATATCGCCTACTACTAGAGCGAAACGTGAGCTCGACTCAACTCTGGGAGTCCTAAATTTTGCCCAGCCTAAATTTTTATTCATCTAGGGTAAGGGGTATTTTAGTCGGCCTGCTCAAGGTTTTTGGAGCTCAGTAAGCAAGCACGTATACCACTGAGCTACCGGCGCCCGTACAAATTTAAATAAGTGTGAAGAAGCTATTTTTATTTATTTATCTATTTTTTTTTTTAATCACTTTTCATTTTGGCATGAAAGAAAAATGTTATTCTTTCCAAAGTCAGTTTTCTTAAAAGATCTCTTGAAAAAAAGTTGGCTAAAATTAATTATTTATTAAAATTCCACTCTTGGGATAAGTTTGGAAAAGAATTAAAAATAAAAGTGTTGAATTTTCTCGGGGACCCACTCCCGGGACGAGACAAATAAAATAGTGGAAAACTCTGGTAAAACTTATAACGACCCTTGACCCTTGCAACCATTCGGCTACTGGTCTTTTCATGTATATATATATATATATATATATATATATATATATATATGTTAGGGTGGTCCTTAAATATGACATTTCGCGATTTTTAAACGTGCGCACCCTAGAAATTTTCTTCAACCCGAAACAAAATTTTTGGTCCTAAAAAAATTAAAAATACCATTAAAGAACCCGTGCCCCACAAGGGTTGAAATTGAATTTCGACCCGAAATTTGAGCTCAGTGACCGCGAAAACATATATGTAAAAAGCGTTCTTATACGGCTTTTTGAAAATTGGAGCCTTGTTGACAACGTTTTGACAGCTGTCAACTGTCAAAATCGACTTTTTGACAATGGCATCTTATTCAGCGACCTCGAAAACCTCTAAATACCATAAGTTTTAAGAATACCAATGAAAACCTATGGAGCTAAGCATGCGCGAAAGCAATAGTCGTTGAATCCTATGTTAAATTCAATTAAAATTTCAACCCTTGTAGGGCACGGGTTCTTTAATGGTATTTTTAATTTTTTTAGCGCCAAAAATTTTGTTTCTGGTTGAAGAAAATTTCTAGGGTGCGCACGTTTCAAAATCGCGAAATGGCATATTTAAGGACCACCCTAATATATATATATATAATAAATAATATATATATATAGTAGCATGTCTACCCTATAGACAATATATAATACTCAGAACTGGCGATGTCTGCGAGAGAATCATCGCGATCGCTAGGAGCAAAGTGTGGTGTTGAATTAAAGAGAATTGCATTTGGAAGAGCATGATCGGAACCAGCGATGCCTGCGAGGGAATCGTAATCGCTGGGAGCGAAAACAAAGAACAGATTCAATGGAAAGGAAGCCAAGATAATTGTCTACATCCGGTGTATAATGAATAAGCAGTGAAGGTTTCCACAGAACTTATTTTTAGAAGCTAATATAATCGGTAATCAGTGATTGGCTGGAAATAAAGTGAGCGGAGACCGACAACCAATCAGACCTCGGGAACCGTTCCCCTACCACGATTAGGTCCCACAGACCACACCCAACTTTACTTATTCTTGGTTCGTATCTCGGGTGATCACCACGTTCCTTCTTTGTAAAGTTTAGTTTGAATATGTGAATTGAGACATTCTTCTTGGTCCATGTCTCGGTCGAGCACCACGTATCTTCTCTGTTCCAATATTAGTTTGAATATGTGAAATTACTAATTCTTGGTTCGTATCTCGGGTGATCACCACGTTCCTTTCTTTGTAAAGTTTTGTTTGAATATGTGAATTGAGACATTCTTCTTGGTCCATGTCTCGGGTGATCACCATGTATATTATCTGTTTTAATATTAGTTTGATTATGTGAAATTACTATTTCTTGGTTCATTTCTATAATTAATATTAGTTTGAATAGGTGATATCATTTCTTCTCCATACTTGGGGCCAGACTGGCCACATCGAAATAGTCAGTGAGATAAACATTTTGAATTCGGACGCACAAAATCAGTGAAAAACGTAAATTCTATCGTGACATCGAAACTACGCAGATCTACAAGGACTATGTGAGTGGATGGTGTCTGCGGGATGTACATAAACGATGTCCACATAGTCACCTCCAGGGATCATTATCGAGGTACCTCGTAATTGTTATAAAGTCCTTCAGACATATGGCCAAATCTTATTCAATTAATTTTTTTTCTGTTGTAAATATTTAATGTTCTTTTAATAATAAATATGTTATTATTCTAAAGTTGGTTCATTCCATTTCCCCCTTCCCATGCTTCTTCTGGTTGGCAACAGTAATTTATTATTATTAATTACTGATGGCAACTACCAGTTAGGAACTTGTAACCGTTCTTCCCGTGGGAGTGCACTCAGCTATCCAGGCATTGTTTTGATTAAAGTCGCGATATAATAATTTTCAATTTTAATCATGTTTTCGGTATTAATTATATTTTATTTATTTTTACTAATTACGTAAATTGCACTCACACGAGAAGGAGAGTTGTTACAATATATATATATATATATATATATATATATATATATATATATATATATATTCAATATATATATTTCGAATTATAAATGGTAATACAGCTAAATTGACATATAAAAAATATAAATATTCTGTACGAAGAATGGTACGAGGAATGCCCGGGTATGAGTCATCATAAATAACTAACAGTATTTTTTGTTGCTGTGAGGCTATATGCGCTAAAATTATACATTTTTAACCCCCGAGCGAAAGGAGGTAGGTTATTAGTTTAAAGCTTCTGTCTGTGTGTGTGTTTCTCTGTGGCACCGTAGCTCCATGACGGCTGAACCGATTTCAACGCGGTTTTTTTGTTTCAAAAACTGGTATTTGTACAAGATACCGTTTATATTTATGACCTAATCAAAAAATTTCTTCAAATAAAAGTTTGCGAAATACAATGTTAAACCTAAAATGTTGTTCTGAAACTCATTTCTTTAGTTTTTAGTTAATTTACTCGAAAACGGTTAGACCTATAAAAATAGTTTTTAATACAATTGTTCCTCATTAAGTTTCCAATACAAGTTTTAGCGCCCTGATCATAGTGGTCTCAACTCAAAAATTCCCAATGTATCGACATGAAATTTCATTATTAAAGTTAAAACCTCATGAGAATTAAAAACCTGTTAATTTTCAGAGAATCGGCCGAAGGGAATAGGTAACTCAAAAATCCTCATATCTGCCGATCTAATGAATTTATCGACACAATATCTTAGTATGAGGACTTGGAAGCCCCTATGTAAATTAACTATTGATTATAGTTATGGTCGACTGGTTTCCGGTTGGGGGGGGGGGGGGGGGGAGGGGGTGAAACATTTTTTGATTAATTCGTTCTGGGGAAGTACATTGCCGGTGATTCGTCGAAGACTTTTTCTATTCTGCTATTATAGTATGGGATTTGGAAAACTGGAAACTTTCCAATCGGGTTAGTAATTTTCTCAGTAGAGTGGGGGAAGTAAATGGGATTTTCTGGTTGAGCTCTTCGACTCATTGATAAAACAGTTGAAAGTTAAATTGAGCAGAGAATGACAACGACTCATAATAGGAAAGTGGTTCATGATGCCGACGTATGAGTAACATGGCTGGTAGAGGCTTCTCTCAACTTGAACATGCCTCGAGTTTCTTAAAAGCCCTATCCTAAATTAAAGCCAGGGAGAAGGGTCCAATTAGGGAAGGTAGATGAGGAGGGGAGCTTGCCAACGTCTCATAGGTTAGTCTAAAAGGGAGATGAAGGTTAGTGTCTCCCCGGGGTATACTCTCTGCCACGGGTATAGCCAGGATATGAGGAGGACTACAAAGCTAGTCTAACTCACATCCAGACTTCAAACCAGGACCGACCCTTCGTTCTACTGCAGGGGTGGGATCATATAGCGGGAGCTAATTTTCGTTTATAGATAGACCTACCTACATACTACTAATGTAAATGAAAATAGATCATTCAAAGTCTAACTGAGTATTGATCTAACGGAATATAGATCTAACTGATTATAGATCTAACTGAATATAATAGATCTAACTGAATACAGATCTAACTGAATACAGATCTAACTGAATATACATCTAACTGAGTATAGATCTAACTGAATGTACATCAAACTGAATATACATCTAACTGAATATAGATCTAACTAAATATAGATCATACAAAATCAACTCGCATCCTGGAAGGGGTACGTACCATGGTTGGAGTGAAAAAGCTCTAATATGGCCACTTCACATATTTATTTTCTTTAATAATAATAAATAGGTACATAATTTAAAATTTGTTACTAACCATTACATTTTAAAAATTACTTGCAACTATTGCCTATCGAGATTTATTGTACAATCTTCGAGATGCTATTACTTTTTGGTCGTGTTGTACCTACCTTAGATGCTATTACTTTTTGGTCGTGTTGTACCTACCTTAGATGCTATTACTTTTTGGTCGTGTTGTACCTACCTTAGATGCTATTACTTTTTGGTCGTGTTGTACCTACCTTAGATGCTATTACTTTTTGGTCGTGTTGTACCTACCTTAGATGCTATTACTTTTTGGTCGTGTTGTACCTACCTTAGATGCTATTACTTTTTGGTCGTGTTGTACCTACCTTAGATTTAATAAATTGAACAAACATCTAAAAAAAAAAGTAGTTGGAGATGTCATTTTGAGACGGTTTTCATATTGGGGAATTGACGCATTTAGCCTTTGTTTCTATGACCTATCCACCAAAAAATTAGTTTCCTCAACGCCCAGAAGGCTTAATGCCATAATACAAGCCAAAGGAATGCATACAAAATATTAATTTTGCTTAAAATTGGAATAATAATAAAAATTGAAGTAGTTAATTTGTATTTCAGGCAATTGCTTATACTTTTTTATTGCTGTTTTTCCCAATTTTTCAATATTGATTTGTTGCAATGTTTTTTTTTTCTAAACTACAAATGTTCGAGTCTTTCTCATAATAAATGTTTCCTTTTAAAAAGCTTTTTGTTTTGTTCTTTATTTTGTTACAAGATTAAAACCCTCAAAAATGAAATTGCCTATACTTTTTTGAGCCACTGTATATAGGTATATAATTTGGTTTTTTAGGCAGAGTTCATTATTAAATAAGATAATCTAGTCTTTCATAATGGAAAAATTTAGAATTTATATTAAAAAGTGAATCTGGTGAACTTTTTCTTTTTGAAGGACATTTCCAAGCTGACTTTTCCTCAAAATTTAATTCTGGATGTATATGAACAATATGATGCTGTTGATGGCTAAAGAAATAACGCAGATGAAAAAGTATTGACCATGACCTCGTCACAAGGTTTGTGGCTAAAGAAATACGAACTAAGTTTTTTCATTTTGTATTATAAGTAACTCCAAAAATGGACAAGATCTTCTTAACATAATTACACAAATTTCTCTAAATTTACTTCAAGATTCTTTAAACATTTTCAAAAGTGTGAATCACCGGTTGCGTACTTCCCCAGAAAGAATTAATCATGTACGTTTTCGCTCTCCATGCATAGCTAATCGACCGTTTAGACTAAAACTCAATATTTGACTTACACAGTGGGTTCTAAAATACTCTAAAATTTGTATCGATTCATTACATCGGCAATTATTAGGATATTTAACCCCTTCCCCTCTTAAATGAATAGATGCCATCCCTTATTGGGTTTTGGATTCAAATATACAATTTCATGTCGATACATTCATTACAAGAGTTATTGTTATTTTTGAGTTTAGCTCCCCTCTGATCCCCCCCCCCCCCCTTCTGCTGATTACGCTGAAAATCAATTGATGTCGTCGTTAGAGGGTTTGTATTTACATATGAAATTGCATGTCAATATAATGGCAGACTATGGCCATTAGCGTTTCTGCTTCAAGAGACATTGAGCTGGTCCATAGATCTACACATATAAAATTTATGTTGATATATTAATTCTATCGGGAGTTATCGTGTTCACAGACACACATACATACACAATCGGACAGACTTTTTTTTTTTTTTTTGAATCAGGAAAAGATGAAATTTAGTTTAAAAGTCCGCATTGAATTTGAACCGTTTACATAACTTCCCCTACACTTCTGGGGAAGTAAAAAGTTGTTAAAATTGTTATATTTCAATCATCATAATATAAAGAATACATAAATAATACCTGAATACCTTATAGTCTTTCAAAATATATTATATAATATATATTATCGTTACGAACTGAATCTTTTATATTTGTCAGTAGGTCATTTCATGTATTCGTTGTTGATCTAGAATAGCTTCATCTAGAAAAGTTTCATTTTGTAACCTTAGTATTCAAACTTACCAATTATCTATCGATTTGTGTTTATTTTCTTTCAAAAAACCTTTTATGGCCGGTTTATGTTTAAAAGTAGTTTTCTTTATACTATTAAGTTAGTAATGTTATTATTAATCAAAAAGATTGTTTTAGATGAAGTTATCAGTTGTAGACCTTCCAAATAGTTCGAATTTAGTTGAATTTGAGCAAAGAGTATTGCAGAAGTCTTCTGTCCATCGCCTTCAACATCCAGTTGATGATAGATATATGTAGCAGAACAGAAGTACTTCATGTCTTCAGCTCTTGGGCAAGAGAAGTTCCCCACATTTAACTCTCTATACTGGATATAGTTTAGACTGGTTTCTTTATTTTAGTTCGTTCTTCATCCTCCGTAGATTTACCTCCTGATTTGTCTTGATTACTTGGAATCCGGAACGAGCGCTGGGCAGGGTTCCATTAGTTGGACTGATCGTATAGAAAAATACCAACCAGTGGTAGCTTAACCCCAGAGCTGCTGAGGGACTAGGAGGCGATCCCAGGAGCCATCCTAACACGGATTCCCGACCACTCAACAGAACCCGCGCTCGCCAGGGGCCTAGATGGGCAAGTTTTAATAACTGTTCTCGGCTCATGCGAAAATGTCACAGGAAGATGGTTAATTGGTTGATTGGTATCAACTATTATTCTCGCTTCTGGCAGAGCTGAACGCTCTCGTTCAATTCTTGAAGTGTACTTTTCCGAGGAAATGCAAGTTTTATACACAGTTTGTAATGAAGGATTTAATTTAGAAGCTCTTTTAATTAAAAACGCTTATACAATCCTGAACAGGATGTTTTGAAAGATTCCTGGAATGTCTTTTTCAACGTTTGATTTAGTTCAGTTTATTGACGCCCAGATAAATTTGGATTGTTCTTTTCGTTCCCGGTATTACGTTTTCAGTTTTTGTAATGGGTGTCTTTGTCGTCTATATTTATTCAGAAACAATGAAAAGTAAAATTTAGTTCCTAATTGTTAATATTCAAGTATACTTGAGGACCTTTGGTGATGTATTTTATTTTCTGTACTTTCAACACTGACGTTACGACCAGAGCATAACAGTAATATTCGCCAATGAATTCTGCTCTTAGTAATATAATAATAATAATAATAAATTTATTACCGTTACCAATACATGGTAATAGGATACGTCAAAATAATTTATACATTAAGATAGCTTATAAATTATATTTATAACTACTTGAGTTATATTTACTACTTATATTTATAACTACTACACACGTATGATTAGTAGTAATAGAAAAAGTAAAATGAAATTAATAAAAGCTGAATAAATAAATACTTACAAATATATGAGTATGTATTAAAAAAAATTATTACATAGATACATTTATAATAAGTAGGACACATTTTTCAATTTAATAAAAATTAAGATAACTATTTTTCAAAAAAACTCTTCGGAAGTGTCTTTATTCCAACGATGTTCTTACGTTCCTTCATCAGGCCCCAATATGCGAGATATAGAAAAGAAAAAGAAAACAATGTAACTATAACAATATATAAAAAAATAAAATAAATATATATATATATATATATATATATATATGTATATATATATATATATTAATCAATGATAAATGAATAAATAAAACAATAACGTACATTCGACTGACCTTTAGGTGTGGAGGAGCTCTGTCCAAAAAATAAAAACGAAAGCTTTGTATCAAATGATGTTTTTGGATATGAAACACGATTCTCTATTGTGATTATATTATTCTTTTTGAACATTGAGAATAAAATTCCGTTTCCGTGTGAAGGATTTCCTCTAACATAAACATTTTTAGTTGAAGTTTAAATTTTTTTATTGTATCTATTGACTTCAAGAAGCGGGGAAGGACATTAAAAAAATAATTCCTTTATATAATAATTTAACTTCCCCAGTTATAAGAAATACAGGGAAAATTATGAAATCGGTCAAAAATTCGATGCGGCGTTTTCAAGGGTTTTTCGAGCTCTTCTAGTGAATGTCCAACGACTAGAGACACCCTTCTGTTTATAGTGAGTCCAAATCCAGGTAGGTGGTCCTGGACCGCGGAGGGTGACTAAAACAATTAGTGCAACTCGGAGGTCATCAACTCAAACTAACTCTATTAATAGGCAGTTTGGTGCTAAGTTGGGCTCACCGAACCATATCCCTCAGTTGGGAGCCTCTATCCCACCTTGATCCAGGTTCATCGCCTCACCGCCCTATCTAACCTTGATACGGGATCACCGCCCTATCTCACCTTGATCCAGGATCATAGTCTCCCCTTCCTATCTCACCTTCATCTAGGATCACCGCCTCACCGCCCTATCTAACCTTGATACGGGATCACCGCCCTATTTCATCTTGATCCAGGATCATAGTCTCCCCTCCCTATCTCACCTTGATCTAGGATCACCGCCTCACCGCCCTATCTCACCTTGATACGGGATCACCGCCCTATCTCACCTTGATTCAGGATCATAGCCTCCCCTCCCTATCTCACCTTGATCTAGGATCACCGCCTCACCGCCCTATCTCACCTTGATATAATATATTGCCCATTCCGATGTCAAGTAATTGTTGACCCTTAACCCTAGGTGAATAAAAATTTAGGGTAGGCAAAATTTAGAACTTTCACTTCAACTTAGAGTCGGACTCATGTCCAAAACGAGTGACGAAAGAGCGCTGTGTTAGTAGGCGATATGACCTCGTAGTTAAAGTCTGGTTGTCACAATACTATAAATAAGCTTTCCTCCATAAAAGAAAAAGGGTTGAGA
The DNA here is from genome assembly GCA_963662175.1 of Aradus depressus. NCBI lineage: Eukaryota > Metazoa > Arthropoda > Insecta > Hemiptera > Aradidae > Aradus > Aradus depressus. The sequence goes on from OY759214.1 coordinate 41,834,759, forward strand.
AACTGAAAAACTCGTTAGAATACGAGATTGGAAGAAAAGTTCTTAAATAAGTTGAAAACGTAAAATGTATCTATATCAAAGAGAAAACGTTATCAAAAATAGAAGCTTATTGGAGGAACCTTGTCGTAAACCTTGACCATAACAATATCATTACAGAACTAACAATAGATGTGCAAACAAGAATCGTTGTTATCTGATGTCAATGACCCTCATTATCTATAAAAAAAATAATGTGATATGGCCATAACAGGACATTCTTATACCAACGCCGCAAATTCATTTCGTAGAAGCATTACTGGATCGTGACGTACTAAAAAAGTACACATGTGAAAACTTGTTAAAATTAAATTTATGAAAAAAAGTGGGACGGCTAAAAGTTGAAATTTTTATGTGAACAATAATATTCAAGGCTATGGTAACACTGTTTCAATATTAACTCAACCAGACAACAGATGTTCAATATATTAGAAGTGATTTTTATAATTTGGAATAGAGTTTTTTCAAAAAAGTGTTTTCTCTCTATAATCTATATAAATAAAGCTGAAACGGGGTTTGTTTGTATGTTTGTTCCAGCATCACGCCCAAACGGCTGGACGGATCTTCATGAAACTTCACATGTAGCATTCTTTTGAGCCCGATTGAATAATAGGCTATGTGGCGTCCCAAAATTTTGAACGGTAGGGGGGGTCGTAAGGGGGGCCTAAGTATATAAATAGTCCTACCTCATTAACGGTTGGTCGGATTGTCACGAAATTTCACATGTAGTATTCTTAAAGGCCAATATGAAAAATATTGTGTGTGGCGTCCCAAAATTTTAAATGGAAGGGGGGGTTGTGGGCGTAGGCCTAAATATAAATATAGTGATAGATCTTTAACGGATGATCAGATTGTCATGAAATTTCACATGTAGTATTCTTAAAGGCCAAATTGAAAAATATTGTGTGTGGCGTCCCAAAATTTTAAATGGGAGGGGTGGTTGAGGGGGGGGGGGCTAAGTATAAATATAGAGCTAGCTCATTAACGGTTGATCGTATTGTCACGAAATTTTCCATGTAGTATTCCTGAAGGCCAAATAGAAAAATAAGGTGTGTGGCGTCCCAAAGTTTTGAACGGGAGGGAGGGTTGTGGGGGGGCCTAAGTATAAATATAGAGCTAGCTCATTAACGGGTGGTCGCATTGTCACGAAGTTTCACATGTAGTAAAAAAAAAAGGTGTGTGGCGACCCAAAGTTTTGAACGGGAGGGGGGGTTGTGGGGGGGGGGGGGGGGGGCTAAGTATAAATATAGTGGTAGCTCATTAACGGGTGGTCGTATTGTCATGGAATTTCACATGTAGTATTCTTAAAAGCCAATATAGGGTGTATAAGTCACAAAATTTTGAACGGGAGGATGGATTGATGGGGGCCTAAGTATAAGTATAGTGATAAGTCATTAACGGATGATCGGATTGTCACGAAATTTCACATGTAGTATTCATAAAGGCCAAATAGAAAAATAGGGTGTTCGACATCAAAAAATTGTGAACGGGAGGGGGGTTATGGGGGTAGGCCTAAATTTGAAGATAGTGATAGGTCATTAACGGATGATTGGATTGTCATGGAATTTCACATGTAGTATTCTTGATGGCCAAATAGAAAAATACAATATGTGACATCTTAAAAATTTGGAGGGGGGGGGGGGGGGGGCTAAGCATAAAAATAATGCTGAATGATTAAAGGGCAATCGGATTGTCATGAATTTCACATGTAGTAGTAGTAACTATGTATTCGCTGTGGGGTTCACTGTTGCAAGACATTTACTAGCTGTGATGCCCAGCGTTCCTAACTATGTAGTATCTATGGGGTCCGCTGTTACAAAACACTTACTAGCTGTGTTGCCCAGCGTTCCGAACTTCGTACTAGCTGTGGGGTCCGCTGTTGCAAGGCACATACTAGATGTGGTGCCCAGGGTTCCTAACTTCGTACTAGCTGTGGTGTCCGCTGTTGCAAGGCACAAACTAGATGTGGTGCTCAGCGTTCCTAACTTCGTACTAGCTGTGGGGTCCGCTGTTGCAAGGCACATACTAGATGTGGTGCTCAGCGTTCCGAACATCATACTTGCTGTGGGGTCCGCTGTTGCAAGGCACAAACTAGATGTGGTGCTCAGCGTTCCGAACTTCATACTAGCTGTGGGGTCCGCTGTTGCAAGGCACAAACTAGATGTGGTGCTCAGCGTTCCTAACTTCGTACTAGCTGTGGGGTCCGCTGTTGCAAGGCACATACTAGATGTGGTGCCCAGGGTTCCTAACTTCGTACTAGCTGTGGGGTCCGCTGTTGCAAGGCACAAAGTAGATGTGGTGCCCAGGGTTCCTAACTTCGTACTAGCAGTGGGGTCCGCTGTTGCAAGGCACATACTAGATGTGGTGCTCAGCGTTCCGAACTTCATACTAGCTGTGGGGTCCGCTGTTGCAAGGCACAAACTAGATGTGGTGCTCAGCGTTCCGAACTTCATACTAGCTGTGGGGTCCGTTGTTGCAAGGCACAAACTAGATGTGGTGCTCAGCGTTCCTAACTTCGTACTAGCTGTGGGGTCCGCTGTTGCAAGGCACATACTAGATGTGGTGCCCAGGGTTCCTAACTTCGTACTAGCTGTGGGGTCCGCTGTTGCAAGGCACATACTAGATGTGGTGCCCAGGGTTCCTAACTTCGTACTAGCTGTGGTGTCCGCTGTTGCAAATTAATACAGCTATGTTGGTAGATAGGCAGCATCCAGAAACGAAGATGGTCAACCAAATAAAGATTCAGATGTATCGGGAAAGTCCCATCCGAAGGACGACGTGCTCAAATTTATTTTTATCTTCCCGATCAAAACATCTGACCTAAGTGACTTGGCTAGATTTCGAAATGGCGATCCTGAGCTCGGTAAACTCCATTCTTCAAATTTCTCGCTTTTAAACGGTTTTTAGTTTTAATATTTGTTAAAACTGATGAACAACCGGGATATCTGAATCCTACACAAAAATTGAAATAAAAATGTTTTTCGAAAAACGTCGGGCTAAATACCATTCTTCAAACTTCCTGCTTTTTAATGGTTTATAGATTTAATATTTGTTAAAACTGATAGACAGATTTAGATATATCGGGAAAGTCCTATCCGAAGGACGACGTGCTCAAGGTTTTTTGAACCTAAGTGAAATTTTAGCTACCTAGGTTTAGTTACATAACATAGGACTCATTATCGAGCACCTGACATACACAAAGGCCCTCGATCATAGCCTAAAGTCTAATCCGAAGGACGGCGTGCTCAAATTTATTTTTATCTTCCCGAATAAAATATCTGACCTAAGTGCCTTGGCTAGATTTCTAAGTGGCTATCCTGAGCTCGATAGACTCCATATGTATGACAAAATAAGTTACCGTTTGGTTTCTACTAACATTATCAAGGAAGAAATGTGGAATATAAGTGGGCTTTGGAGATGGTAGTAGGAAGTTGGCAGGAGTGTTGGGTGATGTCACGTACCCTATGTTGAGCGGAACGTTTAAGTCTATATTAATAAAGCTGAAACGGGGTTTGTGGGTTTGTGTGTTTGTATGTTTGTTCCAGCATCACGCCCATACGGCTGGACGGATTTTTATGAAACTTCACATGTAGCATTCTTTTGAGCCCGATTGAATAATAGGCTATGTCGCGTCCCAAAATTTTGATCGGGAGGGGGGGTTGTAAGGGGGGCCTAAGTATATAAATAGTGCTAACTCATTAACTAATGGTCGAATTGTCATGAAATTTCACATGTAGTATTTTTAAAAGACAAAAAGGAAAAAAAGGTGTGTGGCGTCCCAAAGTTTTGAACGGGACGGGGGTTGTGGGGTAGGCGTAAATTTGAAGATAGTGATAGATCATTTACGGATGATCGGATTGTCATGGAATTTTTTATGTAGTATTCTTGATGGCCAAATAGAAAAATACACTATGTGACATCTTCAAAAATTTAACAGGGGGGGGGGGGGGGAGCAAAGCATAAAAAAATGCTGATTGATTAAAGGGTAATCGGATTGTCATGAATTTCACATGTAGTAGTAACTATGTATTCGCTGTGGGGTCCGCTGTTGCAAGGAACATACTAGCCGTGGTGCCCAGCGTTCCTAACTACGTACTAAATGTGGTGTTCGCCGTCGCAAGGCACATACTAGCTGTGGTGCCCAGCGTTCCTAACTACGTACTAGATGTGGGGTCCGCCGTCAGCGTTCCTAACTTCTTACTAGCTGTGGTGCCCAGCGATGCCAAGTATTCACTAGCTGGGGTTTCCGCCGTTGAAAGGTGCATACTAGCTGTGGTGCCTAGGGGTCTTAAAAACTTTCTAGCGTTACTATAGTTGAAGGACTATAAGCCTTATTCCGTATGAATAATCGAAAATTATAACATCATGAATGTGGTGTCGAAGGATTGAATAGACTTACAGGAGATATTGAGAGAAAATTCAAAGTTCCCCGGGCAACGCCGGGTATTACTGCTAGTTATGAATAAAAACTAAAAACAAGAAAGAAATTAAAGAAGAAACATCAAATATTAGAATAAACAAAAAGTGAACATGTGTTTAACGAGGGAGCCGGTAGCTCAGTGGTATGCGTGCCTGCTTACTGGGCTCAAGTTCGCGGGCTTGAAACCCGGCCAAGGCCCCATCGTTTATTTTATCTGGGAGTTAAAATAAACTTAAGCAAGCCGTCCTTCGTATGGGACGTTAAGCGATGTGAATAAAAATTTAGGATAGGTAAAATTTAGGACTCCCATAGTAGAGTCGGGCTCATGTCCACCAGAGCGAAGAAAGAGCGCTCTGATATGACCTCGTAGTTAAAGGCCAGGACATGAGTCATAATAACTAACATGTGCCTAAAAGTTTAAACATAATTTATAATAATATATGAAAAACAATATTAGATGCGCTTTTGTTTAAAATGAGTAAGGATAATAGCAACGATAGCAGCATAATAATGTTGTTTGGATGGAGGAGCTATTAAATGTATATTGTAGATTGAGTTATGGCGTGTTTTAGATGTGAGAGACATGATTAAGTCATGGCGTGATATGGATGAGAGAGATCTCCAAGACAAGTGTGAGTGAGCATACAGAAGAAAAAAATACTAAAAAGCCCAAAGGAGATTGGCCATGAAGAGAGAAAAAACTAAGATTGGTATTAAAAAAAAAATGGAATTATTTTACAAAAAGAAATCATACAAACTAATTACTTAAAACTATATCAGTCTTTTTTTTGTTTTATAGTGGTCACTATTTATAATTCTTTTATATTTTGGGCATACAGAGCCAGCCCGAGGCAAGTATTACTTTTATAAAGAGATCATTCATTTCTATTATTTTACTAACTAATAAAACAACAGATAAGGTCATTCACATACCATACTAGCCACTCGCTCGCAATCAAAATATCGAAAAGCGAAAAAAATCTTTTTTTCCTTCATTTTTCTTTACAACTGAGGCGCCCCCTGGGACTTGGCGCCTGGAGCGGCCGCTCCGTTCTCCCTATGGTAGGGCCGGCCCTGTGGGCATATGAACATATAGGTAAATAAAAAGTACCTTTTCTCTTCTACGTATTTCCAATGTTATAATTTATTCAAAGTTCAAAATAAATAATTTCGGTGTTATTTAAATAAATAAATTCAACTTATAAATAATAAAAAAGCTCTTTCTTCGTAATTATAACCGTAATTAAATAAAAAGTTGTTTATTTAAATTATCAAGATCAGGAATACTTATTCTCTACGAAATATAAATATGGTTGTAATTTCCACATTGATTTCCATATTGTAATTTCCAGACCAGTTTAATGACAAAGAAACGAGATAATCTCCAGAATTGACGGTTAGTTAAGATTCTCTACCCTAAAATGTAATAAATATCAGGAGTTATCATGTTCACAGAAAAATACTCAGACAGACAGGACAATTTTTTTTTTCATTTTTGGAATTAGGAGAACGGATAAAATGAATTTCCTGAGAAAACTCATCATCGAATTTTTGACCAATTACATAACTTCCCTTGTACTTCCATTTAAAAAAATATTTTTTTTGTAGGGCAATTTTTTTCAAATTTGATTTACTCAAAATGAAAAGCGGAGATGCTATAGCTTTAAACAAGACGCATCGCCATTGACGGCACCTTGAAAATGTTGAACACTGAACCCCAATTCATGCTAATTTCGTCCAGTAGAGGTAGCTATTATTTGAAACTCCACTTACGTTTTTTTTTTTTTAAGAAATGTTTACTTTCTTGTACCTTCAGTATAAGAAAGCATTGCAATTGTGCAAAAATCAGAGATCGAGTTTTCAACGGAATTTCACGTTTCAAGAACATGTTTTGACTATTTTTGCGATGTTGTCTGTCTGTGTCTGTGGGTCTGTGATTGGAACTTTGTGTGAACGCTCTCTCTCAAAAACGATTCTAGCAATGAAAATTGAAATTTGAATTGAAGATGTCAAATTAGTAATGTACATCTCTAATCTTACAAAAAAAAAATGTAGGCCACTTTAATTTGGGGCCTTATTACATTTTACAAGATACTGCTCACATTTATGACCTAATAAGAAATCTCTTGAAATAAAAGTTGTAGAGAAAGCTAGATGGCATATTTTATATGAAATACGATTTTTTTTGGTCGTTCGCTTTGCGAGATACATGCCAAAAACCGTTCTAAAATGTCGGTTTGAAAACCATTTATTTGCGAAATAGTGTTTTTTACCACAATTATTCCTCATTAAATATATATATATTTATAAATTAATTATAATGTACAATGAATAAGTAATACAGATGTATCAGTCCCACATAGTTTATTTTTCACCACAACTAGTTTCTTCAAACTGACATCAGATGCTGAATTTGAACATACATAAACCAAATTAGTCTAGAATTTACGAGCATTCACAGCTCATGTCAATAATTAATATTAAATGTTAAAAACAACAATGCAATTACATCGACGTTCAACTTCGATTTATTTGAAAGCGAGCGAAAACTGACAAACTTTATGACAAAAGGCGCATTATATTAGGACTTATTGCCATTTATGAGGATCATAATTTTGAAAATTGTCGCCCTAATGGCGAGTACAGTGCAAAGTGTGTCTGGCCACGCTATGGGTACTTGAAGTGATGGATTGCTGAGGTAAGGTTTCAGTCTGTTAGGTTAGGTTAGAGAGACTTCCACCCATCACTCTCCTTACAAACTTCACATGAGTGATGGCCCAACTCTGATTAGCAACAACACTATCTAAATGTTTACTCTAGCCATATTCTATCTAGAACAAATTTAATTTAACATCCCCCCCCCCCCCCCCCCCCCCACGGTCATGTTTCTTTCTTATGATTTCTTTTTTACAAATATACAATATATTCAATTCAGTACAATATTCATTTAATTAAATAAATATAAGAAATGTGGCCATTACATAACTTTCATTACAGATATATATATATAATTTATTCTTCTTTCAACTTATATAATTTTTTTTTCAGGTAAGGATTAGATACTGTTTCTACTATGATTACCTATTGTAAGTATCATCTATCATTTTATTATTCTTATTTTTAATCGGTAGCCTTCATTCGGTTTTTACCAGACCAAAATAAATTCTATTAATTATCAATTCATTATATTAATTGAGGTGATTACACTTTTATAGTAAATAAAATTATATTGTAAAAACGGAGATAAGCTGTAAAAAATATGTGGATAAGCTGTAAAAATGTTCAGTTGCTGGATTAATATTTATATTCAAAGGGAACAAAATGCGGTATTTTTTAATTTTTTTAACGGGTCAATAACAATGATCAAATTTGTCTCCTGTGGTAATTTAAAAAATGTAAAATTAAATAAAATTAAAAATAATGGAATAAGTAAAATTAAATAAAATTATCACATTTCCTGTAGAAATTGTAGCTGGTCTTCTACTAAATTTTGATTTCTACAGTAATTTCCGAAAAGGGCCCTTAAAAAATTTCGAAAGTTCGAGACCTGCAATTTTGAAGAAAGTACACGTACTTTAAAAAAAAATTCAATTATAGTTATTTCATTTGGATTTCTTCTAAATACAATAATGAGATGCCATGTTGTTTTCCTAAATTTGCAAAGATGTTAAATCTAATCCAAAGGTATAAATTATCTTACTGGGTTCACAGGGAAATGAATAATATAGAAAAAGAGAACAAATATTGGGTTTATTTATCTAAACCTACATTCTAAATCAAATCAAAATATCAATATGAAATAAAAAATCAAATTACTTTAGTTGTCTCTTCTCTTTTTAAATATTGTGGCCATTCTTTAATTCAATGTTATTTTGGGCATATAAACATAAGAAATAAAAGTACCTTTGCGCATCTACTTCATTGTTATTTTCACTCCTACATGGTTCACTACACCTTAAACCTGAAAACAACTCTGTCTCGAGACTGTCCACCTCCTCATCTCTCCTTCGACTGTTTCTCACTATTTAAAACAGCTGATCGTCGTCTTTTGTTGTCCATTCATTGGTTGTTCACATTTCGTTTTAAAACAAAATGTGATTAGTCTAACTTTGTATACTTATTCACTATTTAATTATTTACTTCACTCCTTATACACTATTTACTTCACTCCCAACAGCTGTTTTTATACAAATAATAATAATTGATTTTATAATATATAAATAATCATAATGTGTAAATTTTTTACATCACACTCCATGAGTTACTTTCGAATATTACTATGTTTCGAATCCGCGATCTTGAGCTCAATAGACTAGCATCCTACCTCTGAGCTACCGGTAACCTCAATTAGTAATATTAAAATGTAGATATTTCAATGAAGTTGCTTTTATTGTTTAATCGAGCCAGTTTCCTAGTATTTGGTTTTGAATTAACTTTTTTAAGTATATAATGTAAGTAATGTTTACATTTTGTCTTTGGGACAAGCGCCATTTTTATTAGTAATATAGTTGTGCCCACATTTTGGATTCGTCAATTTTTCTTCTGAACTGGCCTGGTTATTGAGTGTGTGTAGTTAGAAAACAGTGATGAAAAATTATTTATTAAATCACAAGCAGACTCAGAAAAAAGAATACTTTAATGCATGCATAATCCTGTTTTAGTTTCTCAACTATACGAAGTACAGCAGAAGTTATGTAATCGGTCGGAAATTCGATATTGAGTTTTCAACGAAATTTCATGTTCTCCGACCTCCTGATTTCAAAAATGGGAGGAAATAATGCTGTCTGTGTTTAAGAACACCAAAACTCACGATAGAATGAATGAATCGACACGAAATTTTATTCCTATATCCAGAACCCTTCAAAAACAACACCTATTGATTTTCAGAGTGAAGGAGGGGGGGGGGGGGGGTCAACTCAAAAATCTCAGTGACAGCTGATATAAAATGTATCTATTTGAAATTGTATACTTCAATTCAAAACCCCATAAGGGAGGGACTCGACTCAAATACTGAGCTAAAGATAGCTGGTTCGCAACCCGGCCGAGGCCCTTAGTTTATTTTATCTGGGAGGTAAAATGAACTTAAGCACGCCGTCCTTCCAATGGGACGTTAAGCGATGGTCCCGAGCCTATACGATCGCCAGGTACTCGTTAAAGAAGGGGTTCTAGGGTAGGGGTACCCTAGGTGAATAAAAATTTGGTGTAGGCAAAATTTAGGACTCCAACAGTAGAGTCGCGCTCATGTCCACCAAAGCGACACAAGAGCGCTCTGGTGGTAGGCGATATGATCTCAAAAAACTAACTCATTAACAAAACAAATTAACTATTTACAAAAGGATTATACCACCCATCTACACAATCCTTTCTTTCAATCCGAAGTCCTCCTTGTCCACCAGTGACGAAAGAGCTCTTTGGTAGTTGGCGATATGACCTCGTAGTTAAAGCCCGGACTCATAATAACTAACTCTACGAGTATACAAATATTAGATTTGTGTAAGAAATTTTCAGTGAGAAAGGTGCTCTTTCAGGATCACCGCTAATAAGCTAAGGAATGATATAGAGAAAGTGTGTGAGGAACGAACGTATTTTCTCGTCTAAATGAACAGGGAGGGGAGGTTGTGGGTGGGGGTGGCGTGTTTCATTGGGATTTACGTCTTTCTTGAATTGAGCTCCTGGTAAGGTTCAACCTTAAAAGGTTTAGCAAAGTTTGGCGGGGGAGCCTACCGCCCCCCCGAAGGGGGATCCAACATGAATTAAAAGTTTATCTTCCCCGCTCTAAATTATTATGTGATGATTTCATTTTTGTGGTTTATAAACTGGGTGGCATCATTAGTTCATCTTCCATTACTAGAGCCCAGATCTTTTGCAGTAAAAAATTTTAAAAACCTGCAATAAAAAGGCCAAAACGTGCAACAAAGAATAAAATCATGCTATTAACTGTTTTTGGGCGAAAAACAAAAATGGATTTAATTTGTAAATTAAATAACTCTTTTCTCATCATAAAATTGGGTAGGGTTTAAAATAAATCTATAAAATGAAAAGACTAAAGGAATTTATCTATACAATTTATAAAAAATATTTACTGAAAACACAAGTTTTTTTTACCTCCATGTTTTAATTATAAATTTTTGATTAAAAAAACACTATAGATATGTAAAATACAAAACAGTTCTTCACATTACTCGAGGCCGAGAATTTGACATCAATTAAATTGATAGGTATATAGCTTTTACTTAAGCATTTGATGTGTTACTAAATACATTTCAAAATTCTTGTCTGAAACTTTGTGCCGTTTGAAAATCATAGTGAGAATTTCCCAGAAATGCGGACCGTATTCAGTGCGTTCAAAACAGCCACGTAATATTTCACGCAACTTTCCTTTATAAATTTGTATTTATGTATACATTTTCAAACTAACTTACAAATAAATATTCTAATTACGCCAAAATATGCAATATTGTGCAGTCAAAACTTAAAACGGCGACTTTCATGTATCGAGTAACACCAGTTTGAAATGAATTGGAGTGGGGAAGGAGGATCTGTACAATTGTGGTTGGTATAAGAATGTCCAATGTTATGGTTTTATCAGGTATTTTTTTAATTATTATTATTTTAGATAAGTTAGCCAACCGACTGATACAGAAGATATAAAAAAATATTGATTATGAAGATTACACGGTTTTAATTTAGGGTGATAAGATATGAGCATCACCGATTTAGTCGGGCTCATATCCACCAGAGTGACGAAGAGCGCTCTGGTATTAGGCGATATGACCATGCAGCTAAAGCCTGGGCATGAGTCGTAATAACTAACTTGTGTAGTTAGTCTGTAAAATAATATTAAAGTTAAACAAGTTCTTTGATTTTATTCACTTTACTAGCTAAACCCGCCATGCTTTGAAATGGGTATTTTTGTAAAAAAATAAATTAAATTAAAAATTGTCAAAACACTTTTTAAACCGTTCCAGTGATGTGTGACATTTCTAATGCTCTATAGAATTCCATACAAAACATTTTACGCTAATTCGTGTAATAATTTTTGTTCCATAAGCGAATGGACAAAATGCTGGGTTGGGTGCGTGGGTGGGGTAAGGGTGGAATAAAACTATGTTCTAAACCTTCTCGATGACTCGACGAACATAATTGCTGAACACAAGAACAAAATCGGATCGAAGTTTAGGAGTCTATAAAACACAAACATACAGACATTAGATTTTATATATAAAGATTAGCTCTTTACTATATCGATACAGATCGCAGAAATGTATTCGGACATGTGATATAGATGAGTTCTGAAATAGTCCATATTTTCGGCATAATTTCCAGTTGATATTTCCTGGTCATATATATATATATACTGTACGAAACATCAAATTTACTTATGGTTTCTTTTGACCGATTGTAAATACATATATGTACACAAAAAAAAATTAAATTCCTATATGCCGTTCCTTGTCCCCTGGTCTGGTTGGGACGCCCTTCATATAAATTTATAATAGACATAGATACTGATGTTTAGAGGCGCACAACATCTGTGGTTATTAGCGCTTGTTTCCTAAAGTAAAACAGTATTAATTCTATATCTAGAGTATTGAATATTAAATTGGCAATTTAATGTGATAATTCATCTTTTAGATAACATTTTTTTTGCAGAGATATTGTGAAACACTTAATAAAACAAATAAAGAAAAAAGTATGTTTTTAAAAAAATATTGTCTATTTCACAAATATACGGGAGTACTTTCGGTATTGCTACCATCTTCAGCTACGACGTAACAAGTTTTCAAGTCGTGACTGAAGATGGTAGCAATACCGAAAGTACTACCATACATTTTTTTGAGCTGAGTTTACAAATCTCTTTCTTAGGCGACTCATATATTTCGTTGTACTCGTACTCCTCCCAAACCCTTTTACCGATCACATTGAAATTTGCCCCATTGAAATCAATTGAGAGACAAAATTCTCGCGCAAAATAGAATTTTTCGATTTCAAATGTAAAAATCCGGGCGAAACCCTTTTCGATTTACCATCGGACACCACTTTTTTTGAGCCGTTTTTTTCAGTGTTCTAACGTACAAACTTCGACTTTTTTTCGTTAAAAATATTCACAGCTGTTGTTGTCTACAAAAAGGCTAGAAAAAATCCATTGAATTCAATTGAAATATATTTAAAGTATTAATATATTCATAAAGAACATACAAGGTGAGAAGTTAGGTACTGATAATTATTAAAACATTAACTGAGTTTTTTATACAGAAATGCCTGACAGCTCAGTTTTTGCAAACAGCAGAATGTATTGCACACCTAGTATATTTTGTGAAATAGACAATATTTTTAAAACACGTTTATATTAATACTTTTTGATTAATTTTTTGTTAATAATCACTGGCTTATTTATTTATTAACATATTTACGACATATTATGTGCCATTAGTATGTGGGATAGGTACTGCTGAGCTATGAGACCGAAGAGGAGTCCAGACTAATCTTGGAGCAGGTCCCTCTGCCATACCCGCTTAAGGCGTCGGAGTGTATTTGTGGGGAGAGTTTATGGCTAATAGTTGAATAAGTTGATTTGCGTGATGATGGAGTTTGTCATGAAAATTCTAACAGAGTATCTTGGATAACAGAAGGTACAAATGGGTTGTTGAGGTCATTGCAATGTGAGATTGAAAACGTAAAATGGCGCATTGGCAATGTGGCGTAGTATAATGAAGTGTAGCGACTGCAGCCGCTGTATATTTGATTTTTTTTTAAATTTCATTTCAATTTCAAAACCATTAGTTTATGTATTATAATTGCTTTGTGAAATAAATCAATAAACGAAGTTATTATATTATATTTATTAAAATCATTGAGAATATACCTTATATCTAGAAGTCTCATTTAAATTGAAAATTTAATTTGATAATTCATCTCTTGTTAATGATCAGTGGTTGGTGACAGCTAAATTGTGTTATCCATTTTAACTAACCTAATTTTAGTTGGTCTTTGATATTCCAAGTGGAAAGGTCTCTGATATACCTCAGGGGCCTTATTTATAATGCTAATATGGGTCATATATACTTTCTTCGTTTTTTGCAATATTGTATATTCAACAAGAAATGTATACATAATAAATATACATTTATTTTTGTGGATTTCTAAAAATGAAGTTTGTTTTATTTATTTATATAAGTTTTCAAAATATGTCCGAATTTATCAACTTAGAATATGAAAGATCAACTTTAAACTTATTAATTGTGCATAATTATGCTGCCTCACAAAACTTTGTGCCAAGCACAATTTTATGTTTCACTTGCTGGATGATGGCAACAATCAACTTTACTTATAACCACAAAACTGCATCTATTCTCACAAACAACAGGAAGACATTTTGAGAAAAACATCGATGTTGTATCGATATATTGTTGGTTTGTTACAGAAGTCTATATATTGAAGCATTCCAGCTTTAGATTAATAAAGTTAGAACACCACGTTAGAGCCATCTACTGGTGATTAGTTTGAACAACTACGATTGCGATAGTGTAATGATTACTATTGCATATAATGTCACTTTAATTTTATTAACTATAAATATATTATTTTATCTGTATTTGTACTAACGCAATAAGAAATAAAACCAGGAAAAGTTATTGTGACTGTTTGGTAAAACAAGAAAGTTGAGGTTCTGTTTATTTAAGACCATTCCTGAAGGCTAAATGTTCAATAATAATTTTATGAATTATTCCAGAAAGTAATGTTTGGAAAGGGAAGTTCTCATCTGTTTACTTTGTAAAATGTAATATACAGAGTTTGGTTTTACCGCAATGTACGAGTGTGAAACTTCTTCTAAACAGAATTTGAATAATTTGTTTTGAGACTCAATTTCTAAGGATATAAGCATGCCCCAAATTATAATGAGGTGCGTAATCTCTCCTTGATAAGTTTTATTAAGAAAGTTATCTATTACTTAGCTCAAGATCGCGGGTTCGAAACCCGGTCGAGATAAAACAAATACCTTGAGCAGGTACCGTCCTTCTTATGGGGCTTAAAGTGATAATCCTCAGCCTGTGCGATGTCAATTACTCGATTCCTACCCCTACTTAGCTAAACATGGGTAGACAACATTTAGATCTCCAATTGTTAGAATCGACACACATGTCCACCAGTTCGAAAAAAGGACTTTCCGATTATAGGCGATATGACTGCATAGTAAAGCCCGGGCACGAGTCATTAAAACAAGTAACATTTTTAATTATTTTATTAAATTGATTTATTAAATATTTGTTTTTATGTAACATAAATTTATTTCACTCCATGAGAATTTTATTGAAATATCAATTAATATTAGTTATATGGAAGCCTTCCCTAGTTTTTATGAGGCTAATAAAAGCTATTACATGGTTTGCCTACCCTCCTGTAATTTAGAGGCTAATAAAATCTATAACATGGTTTTCCTATCCTCCAGTTATTAAGATGATGATAAAATCGATTGCATGGTTTTCCTATCCTCCTGTTACTAAGATGATGATAAAATCGATTGCATGGTTTTCCTATCCTCCTGTTATTAGGAGGCTAATAAAAGCTATTACATGGTTTTCCTATCCTCCTGTTATTAGAAGGCTAATAAAAGCTATTACATGGTTTTCCTATCCTCCTGTTATTAGGAGGCTAATCAAAGCTATTACATGGTTTTCCTATCCTCCTGTTATTAGGAGGCTAATAAAAGCTATTACATGGTTTTCCTATCCTCCTGTTATTAGGAGGTTAATAAAATCTATTACATGGTTTTCCTATCCTCCTGTTATTAGGAGGCTAATAAAAGCTATTACATGGTTTTCCTATCCTCCTGTTATTAGGAGGCTAATAAAAGCTATTACATGGTTTTCCTATCCTCCTGTTATTAGGAGGCTAATAAAAGCTATTACATGGTTTTCCTATCCTCCTGTTATTAGGAGGCTAATAAAAGCTATTACATGGTTTTCCTATCCTCCTGTTATTAGGAGGCTAATAAAAGCTATTACATGGTTTTCCTATCCTCCTGTTATTAGGAGGCTAATAAAAGCTATTACATGGTTTTCCTATCCTCCTGTTATTAGGAGGCTAATAAAAGCTATTACATGGTTTTCCTATCCTCCTGTTATTAGGAGGCTAATAAAAGCTATTACATGGTTTTCCTATCCTCCTGTTATTAGGAGGCTAATAAAAGCTATTACATGGTTTTCCTATCCTCCTGTTATTAGGAGGCTAATAAAAGCTATTACATGGTTTTCCTATCCTCCTGTTATTAGGAGGCTAATAAAAGCTATTACATGGTGAAAGTTATTTTATTTATTTAAGTTAGTATCAAATGAAATATCCCCACAAGAAGGGTGCCATAATGAAAGGTATTTTTAAGTGTGACTATTTTATATTATCTATATAAAAAGAAATCATATAAGACTGATTTGAAATTTTATTGAAGTTAATTTACTAAAGTTTACAAAAAAATGAATTATAAATTGATTAATGGAGTGAAGCTCCCAAGGAAAAACCCTATGTCATAAATAACTCTACAAAATTTTTAAAATTACGTTAATTGTGCCAATCAAAAAAATCAAATTATGTTTCCCGAGTAAAAAAAAAATGCATTGTTAATTCTTCTGTCCCGATTAATTGGTACATACCTCAAAGGCGTAGTCCGTGGAGCCCCATGAGTTTTGAAATTTTAACTTCGTTGAGAGAGCATATGGGGAATCAAAAAAAATCAAAACATATTTACAATGAAAACTATTTTAATAAAAAAAAAACTTCGAACTTGAAAATTGGCCATTGAAATCTATATACAAAAAAATATAAATGAATCCTACCTTGTGACGTCACCTTGAAATATATTTACAAATTTTACTCTTTTAACATAAATTATGAGGTCCACGTTCTTCCCGCATCCTCTCTACCCTTCACTATTCACTTAGTACTCACTTTAACTTGTTAACTCACTCTTTTCACTAAAATTGTCAAAAAATATAGAGACTAGTCTCTCATAGGTTCCACCTCTACCAGAACCCAGCATAGACTAACTATCTGCCTCCGCACGGAATTATGGGTAGCAGATTCGAGTTTCTTTTTCCTGTTGTCTCTTGTTTTACTTCTAAATATTAAAATTTTTTGGTGTTTTCTCTCCTTTCTTCCGTTTCTTCTTTCTTCTAAACTGTCCTCTTAATTTTCTGTAACTTTTCTTTTTAATTTTGGCTTCTTCTTTTCTCGAAAATAGCATGTAAATTTTGTGCTATACACCTTCAGATCATTTATACCGCTTTGGATTGGATCCGTCCTCTATAATTGGATCACTTTTGGAACTTGCTTCCTTTTTAAAATCTTGAGCTGGCTTTTCCATCTGATGTGGGTAGTTTTTCTCTTCTTTTCCTTTTTCAAATTCTTCTTAATAATTAACTGTCCTTTTCTAAAAATTTCCACAACCTTCTACCGACTCGTTTTTTAATTATTGACCTTTTCTTATTTCTTGCTTATAATTTCCTCAAATTTTCTTCATTCCTTCTTCTTTTAGCTGTTTCATTATATTCCTAAGTGTTAAATTAGTCCCTTCTGAATATTTGGTTTCATTTTAAAGTCGGTGGATCTTGTAATTGATGTTTAAAATGTAAGTTGATAACTGTAAGGTTAGGCCTACAGCCATCTTTTCTTCCTTTTGATTTCTTTTAAAGTTGTTCTTATTTTCTTCCTGTTGATTTTCTATTTTATTTTCTTCATCCTTAGGTTTCTTTCTTATTTATTTTCTTTGTCCTTTTCTAAATTGTTAAAAAAAAATATATCGTTGCTTCTAAATCAGTTGTCTTGGCAACGGGCTTGTTTATATTACAATGGTTTTCCTATCCTCCTGTTATTAGGAGGCTAATAAAAGCTATTACATGGTTTTCCTATCCTCCTGTTATTAGGAGGGTAATAAAATCTATTGCATCGTTTGTCTATCTTCCAATTATTAGAAGTTCAATAAAATCTATTACATGGTTCCCTACTCTACGGTCATAAAGTGGCTAAAATCTATTAAATGGTTTGCCTATCCTACAGCTGTAAAGAGATTAAAATGTACTACATTATAAAATAGCTAAAACTGATTACATTGTTATCTAACTGCAAAGAAAATAAAATCTATTACATGGTTTGACCATTCTTAAGTTAAGTATCTACTAAATCCTTGATATAGTGCTTCACTGAAAAACACACGGTGGTAAAAACAATTTAAAAAATAAGTAAATTTTTTCATAAAAAATATTTAAGAGCAAGTTCTATTGAGCCATCACTTTATTTTACTGTGTTTCAGAAGTGGATCAATGGGAGAGTATTAATTTTTTAAAAATGGTGAAGAAGATCATATCTGTGATGCTGAAAAGGCTAAAAAAAAATTGTAAAGAAAAAAAAAAAAGGAAGTGTTTCAAAGGGTCTAATTTTATTTCAGGGCATTTTCAGCACGCCTTTGTCAGTTTTTTTTCTAACCCTCCTCTTTTACAAGACAAATCTCCTCTCTACGAACTAATTTTATTTTTGATAATTTCATTTCAGAGTTTATTACCGATATTAATACATTTTTTTCACTCTGTTATCACAAATTTTCATACAAAATGTAATGGGTTTGAAAGGAATTATTTTCAATTTGACTTCATTCAGTAGATTTAAACAGCCATGATTTACCATAGAATGAAACTTTACATTATATTTGTTGTGAATTCAATCAACCATATTAAATACTTATGTATTTAATGTTAAATTATTAAATACATTATTGTATTTATTGTTAATTACATTCCACTTTATATTTTATCTGGACTTGTAGAATATAAAAGATCAAATTGACTATAACGTACAGTACATATAATTGATTGGCTCAAAGTAATAGTTTCAGAATAAATTTTATTTTTTATTTGTCATTACGATTATTTTCATAACTATTATTTTAATATTTACAATTGGTATAATAATACGAATGAGAGCATGAAATGATTTTGAGAGAAGGGGAGAGTGTTCTCACATCACATACTTCGTATTTATTTGTAATCATTTTACCTTAAAAAAAAAAACATCGATAATAAAAATATATATTTTAAAATTTGTTACTGTTCTTTACGTTTGAAACATCATTTAAACAATTGTCAATGCTTCTGTTTCCAACCTTACTCTCCACAATGACCTTAAAATTCCATTTGTTTTTATCACTCGACCTAAGTTATAGGACAGTTCATGGCGCGAAAATCCGTGATCGAATTTTCAACGGATTTCCATGTTTCAAGGACCTGTGTATGTATATATGATTAGAATTTTGTTAGCGCTCTATTGTCTTAAAAAGATCGTGCCAAAGGAAACGTAAACTACTCTATATTACGCATATTTCCATTCCATGATCCGTTACAGTTTAATACATTGGGGCTCATGTAGCTCGAGTATTAATATTTTCAGACTTCAAAAAAAAGAATTAAGAATTATAAACAATATTACACGAAGAACAAGCTGCAGAGAAATATTTAAACAACTTAAAATCCTGCCTTTGCCATCGCTGTTTATATTTGAAACATTAATAGTTATTAAGGAAAATAGAAATATTTTCCCTCTCAACAATACTAGTCACGATTACGATACCAGGAAGAAAGAAGACTTTCGAATAACTAAACATTGCTCTTCTCTTTTTGCAAAAAGTATAACTCTTAAAGGAATTAATTTATTTAATGCCCTTCCCCACTTCTTGAAGTCAATAGATACAATGAAAAAATGTAAATTTCCCTTTAAATTCCCCTTAAAACCCCTTTACACGGATACGGAATTTTATTCTCACTGTTCAAAAAGAATAAAATAACCCCCCCCCAAAAAAAAAAAACGTGATTCATATCCAAAAAACATTATTTGATACAAAGCTTTCATTTTTCTTTTTTTGGGCAGAGTTCCTCCACACCTTAAATGTCAGTAGAATGTACGTTATTGTTTTATTTATTCATTTATAATTTTTTATTTATTCATTTATAATTTATTAATCTATCCGAAGAGTTTTTTTGAAAAATAGTTATTTTAATTTTTATTAAATTGAAAAATGTGTCTACTTATTATAAACATAGCTTGTATTAATTTTTTTATATACTCATATATTTTTAAGTACTTATTTGAATTTTTATTTTGAGTTTTTATTAATTTCATATTACTTTTTTTTAATAGTTTTGTTATTACTACTAATCATAGGTGTGTTAGACTCAAGTAGTTATAAATCTAATTTATAAGCTATCTTAATGTATAAATTCTTTTGACGTCTCCTATTACCATGTATTTGTCTAACGGAAATACATTTATTATTATTATTGTTGTTAGGACTTTGAATTGAAAGGACTGGGATATCCTCCAATTTTTGATGTTTATAATAGATATTTACAACGGTATAAAAATGAATACAACAAGCAAATGTGTTAAGAGAGAGAGATAATGGTCAAAATGTCAAAAGGGGAGAAATTACTCAGTGGTGACAAATCCCTAGTCACTGAGTTAGTCTCATTTGTACCTAATCACTGTCACTGCTGCTGCTAAGAAAGTCTCTAGGCCATTGACACAAGCCGTGTGGCAGAATGTACGTTAAGACAGACAAAAGGTACATTAAGGTCAGTGAGTTTTGTTCGAGACAAAGTCAGGAGGATTGGCTATTGTACGAAAGGTTTTGGATTGAGAGGATTGTAAACCTTGGCAGAAGCCCAGAATAATAAACTAAAAACCAAAATCAAAATTAAATAGTTGCTTCTAGCTAAAATACTAAATGAAATGTTAATTTCCCAAAGATAAGATGTCACCAGGAACAAAAAAACATCAAATTGCGTTTAACTTTCTACGTCGAAGAAGCCGTTTTCCTTTCGAATGTTTTTTCAATATTCGACACAGGAAATTGTGAAGCTCAGCCGGATTTAGACTCTATCGAGTTGACCAATTCGGATTTGTCGCCCTCACATTTTCCTTCGAACAAACACAATCCAACTCGAGAAGAAAATTAGATTTTGTTCTAAGTTTTCATAATATTTTTTTATCCTTGTTTTTTTTTTTTTAATTAAAAAGGATAAAAAAAATAAATAAATTATAAAATCTTTAATGTGACCCCATAACAGAACATTTTTATACCAACCACCATCATGCAGTACAATGAAGCAAAGAAAACCACTCATTTCCAGTAATGCCAGTATTAAATAAAGTTGAGAGGGAGGTGGGGAAGTGAACTGTACAAAGGTAGTTGGTATTAGAAAATCCTGTTCTGGCTACATCACACATTATTTATTATATCCTTTATAACTATCTTTATCAATAAAAAACTATAGACAATAAAAATAAAATAAAAATTTGTTGCAATGTTTTCATCTTTTTGTTTTTCAATTTAAACATGACACGTCTTGGTTCTATCTTAAATCTGAGGACATATTGGAAATTTAATTAAGAACATTTTTGGTGATAATACATTTTTCAATAGGTCTAACCGATTTTTGGTGAGAATATATTTTTCGATAGGACTAACCGATTTTTGGTGAGAATATATTTTTTTATAAGACTATCCAATTTCTCTGTAAGTCTATAAAAAAATCTTTGCAGGTAGCGACAGTTTTTGTGTTAAGCCCTCCATCTAATCCCTATCTTCCCTTTGACCGATTAGAAAATCAATAAGTGTCGTCCTTATGGGGTTCTTGGATACACATATAAAATTTTATTTATATTCATTCTTTCGGGAGTTATCGTGTTCACAGACATGGAAATTTTTTTTTTTTCATTTTTGGAATTCCGGAAAACGTGATATTCTAGTGAAAACTCAACATCAGATTTCTAACCGATTACATAATTTTCTCTAAATGTTCTATAGCTGTGGAAAAAATGGAACTTGTAAAGAGAATTTTAGAGCGAAAAAGTGTAAGAAATAAACAAATCGTCGTCACCATCAATGTACTTCCATTAGGCGAATAAATGAACCTGTTTTCGCTTCTCCTCTCAACCCAAATTACCGATATGGTTCAAAATCAATCGGTACCCTACTTTGGTACCCTTCTAAATCATCATACTAAATTTCTTGTTGATATATTCGTTACATCGATTGTTATTAGTGTTTTTCTGTTATGCTCCTCCACCGATCCTCTTTGGCCGATTTGGCTGATACAAAATAATTTTGTTTTTTCATTTTTTTTGAATTAGGTATCGAAAAACATGAAATTCCGGTCAAAACTATTTTTTTATTTATTTACAAATAGGTATTGACAACTGTATAAATAATATATGCAACAATCAAATTTGATAAAAGAGTAATTTAAGACATTGTCAAAATATCAAAAGAGGAGATATCACCCAGTGGTGATAGTCCCTAGGCACTGAGTTGCTCTCATTTATAACTCACTCTGCTGCTACTAAGGAGGTCTCTAGGCCATTGACGTTTAAGGCGTTGTTGGGTGTGGCAGAATGAAGGGTCATGGTCAAAACTCAACATCCAACTCCCTTATACTTCATCACTTAGAAATTGTCCTGAGCTTAAATTTCATTTTGAACATTTTTCCTTTCTTTAATAAGTTACTGACCATTTCGTAGGTCTCTTTAATCTTGAAGCTTAATGAAAGGCATGCTATGTTCGCGGGCTACGCTGAGCCACTGCCGTAATTGGTTTTACAAAGCCCCCAAACAAGGAGACAACAAATTGGCCGAGTCTGTTCAGCACTTAGTCAACCAAAGCCAACTACCTCTGAGGAGGGAACTTGTGTCACAACTTAATCCATCCCCTCCCCTTACCAACCCCATCACAAGCAACTTATTGCAAACATGACTATTGCTTGATAAGTAATTAGATTTATCAGTCCAACATTTTTTTTATTTAAACCACAACTAGTTTCGGCAATTCTTCTGGTGGTGAATCTGAACATACATAAACCAAAAATTAGATTAGAATTTACGAGCTTCATTCATGTCAATCATTAACTAAAAAATGAATAAGTTAAAAATAAAATATAACAATTTAAAAATACGTAACAATTACCAAAAGTACAATAAGTTAAAATATTTGAATTTCAAAAACAGTACAATAAATTAAAATATTCTGAATTAAAATACCTTTCTAGAGAAGGTAACTTATTTAACAAGTTAGTCCACTACATCTGCCTACCACCAAGAAATATATTGACTATTGCTTTATGAAACATTTTAGAGGCAGTATATCCAGGGCCGCCGGTATTTATATACTGTTCAGAAATTCCATTTCGATTTTTCACCCCGTATTTCATGTTTTATGAATCCCTGATTCCAAAAATTAAAAAAAAAACATATCTGTATGTGTCGATAGAATGAATGAATTTCCTTGTATATCGGGAAAGGGCTAAACACAGAACTATAAACCCCTATAATGCCGGTGTTATCATTTCATACACTTGTCAATTTTCAGACAAATCGTTCAAAGTTAAGGGAGGATCAGTCTTAAAGTAGAAATGCCAATAACTGCCGTTTTAATAAAATAATCGGGATGAAATTTTGTACGATGATTCAGAAGTTGATGAATAAAACACCTATTTATTATCAACATAATCGTTAGGTTCGTTTTAGAGGGAGAGCAAAAACTATAATTAATTCAAATGCATTTAGTCTGGGTGCACTAAGAGTGACTACGTACTGCAACTGGAATATTGCACTGCCAAGCTGCTTCAAAACCTTAACCAACCCACCAAAAAAATTATCCAATTTTAGAAAGATTTAATTTTGGGCATCATGGTCGTTGCTATTAGCTGACCTCGTACAAAACTAACTAAACGACACAGTTTATGAGGGGAAAGTGATTAGAGTGATGTTAAAGTCCTGAAGATAGTTGACTATTATAGACTGTAGGATGACGGACGAATGATGAGTGGTTCTCGAAGGGAGGATCATAAAAGAAGGTCTTAAACAGACCATGAACAGAAGAGAATGAAAATGTTGCAGAGTGAGGACAGAGGACAAGCCAACCACTCAGCCGATGAAGACAAGGGAGACAACAAAACAGTCGGCACTTTCTCTGATCAGAGTAGATTACATAATAGGTGAACCGCCCTTTACGGGGGGAATGGGGAAAACAAAAGATATCATACAGGGCTAGCCAGCTTTCGAGAGTTCCCTCATCATCAGGCTCTCTACAAAATATATTGGTTATATGCGCTAAGAATAAAATAGAATAGAATAGTTTTATTTGTCGGCGTTCAATGTCCTAGATTTTTGACGCCGTACAAGTAATTAGATTAATTCTATGAGGTGACTTGTCTTCATTGAGCATAGGACGGCTTCGATAGATGAGTTGTGGTCTCCGAGCATCTCATTTAGGTCTCTTGTTCGTAAACCCACGGCCTCTAGTATTTCCTCATATCCAGGGCACTTCTCCAGGATGTGGCTTACTGTGAGAGGCCAGGCCCTGGGTTAGACGAGTGTGGCCTACACGGAGCCGCATCAGACATACCTCCTCCTGCCTATTCTGCCTTTCGGAGCTTTTCAATTTATCTATATTTGTTTTGATGGACCTAAGTTTATTTGTTAGGTCCATGTTAATCCATACAGAGGCCCAGCTCTCTTTTATTTTGCGATGCAGGCAGTTTTTCAGGTCTCGTATTGTTGTCACTACCTTTTCTTCTCCAAGCAACGTTGCTGCTTCCTTTGCCAATTTATCTGCTGCATCGTTCCCTTCGATTCCCACATGTGAGGGGATCCAGCAAAAAATTACTTGTTTTTCATTATTTGTGCAATTTGCAAGAAGTTTTTGTATTTTATATACAACTGGGCAGCGGCTGTTAATCTGATGAATGCTCTAGAGAGCGGACATGGAGTCACTACAAATCATGTAGTTCCGACCTACATCGGAAGTGACAATACCCAATGCTTCAGCAACGGCGCTCAGTTCTGCAGTGTAACTGCTGCAGCAGCTTGGCAGACTGTATTTATATACTGAAGACTGCGTTACCACTGCATAGCCCACTTGTTCTTCACTTTTCGACCCGTCCGTATATATATATTTTGGTACCCATGGAAGGTTTGTCTTATATATCGCTAAGATAAATTGTTCATAAAAATTAAATAAGTAACATAAAATTAAGTGAATTTCATGAATGGATTTCTGTTCCCAATCTGACTCACAACTGGCAGCATAGAGTGCATGAGAGCAGACAAACTTATCCCCTTTCTACAATAGAAGAGGGGGCTTCTCTTTTCTTCCTTTCCAATTGCATCTCTCAAAAAGGTCTCTAATCTACTTTTGAGTATTTATTTGCATGTATATAGTCCCCTTGTTCCCCTTTGAGCTGTTAGCCAGTGTTTCATTAGATTCCACACTGTACCGGTAGGATAAGCAAGTTTTATTTTATTTTGTTACTTTGTAATCTGATGCTTCAGTTATTTTTCCATATTTATATTATATTCGTTGGCTAGCTAATATGACTTATACCCGGGCCTCAATTCCGAGGTCATATTGCCTCCTACCAGAGCGCTCTTTCGTCGCTCAGGTGGACATGAGCCCGGGTCTACTGTGGGAGTCTAGGTAGGGGTCTTTAATGAGTACCTGACATCGCAAAGACCATCTTAATGTCCAATCCGAAGAACGTTTTTTTTTTATCTCCCAGATAAAATAAACTAAGTGCCTCGCTCGGGTTTCGAACCCGCGATCATGAGCTCAGTGGACTAGCCGGCGACCCCCCTCTGTATATATAATATATATACTATTATTATTGTATATATAATATATATATATTATTATATTATAATAATAAATAAATTTATTTACGTTAATATATATAGGATAAGTCCAAAGAATTTATGGGAGAGCCCAAGGTCACTTACGTGATAAGACTGGCAAGGCTTCGATGGACAGGCCATGTGTAGAGGATGCAGGAGGCTGAAATCCCATGAAAACTGATGCTAGTGATCCCGGAGGGGAACAGAGGTCGAGGAAGACCCAGGAAGAGATGGATGGACGCAAGGAACCTTCGAATGCAAACCTGGAGAACGCTTGCGCTGGACAGGAATCTTTAGGGGTAGTCTCTGGAGGAGGCCAAGGCTCGAATGGAGCGCCGAGGATGATGATTATTACATAGTAAGGTATTTCTTACTTAAAATTTCTTTTTTCAACATTGACACATAGTCGACACTTACTTCAAATCGTATTTGCGTTCAGTTGTGTACAGCAGAGAATAAAAATAGGATTTGGACCAAGACCTACCAAAGGGTGAAGAGCGCCGTTATGATGACAAAACTAATTATGTGAGTAATTAGAAAAGGTCTTTTAACGTTAAGAGAGGCTTCTTAAATGGCTTCTCTTCCTATCAGCTTTGATGAAGTTGTGAAAGTTTAAATACTTAGACTTAGGATTTAGGCTAAGTCCCCCCCCCCCCTCCCCCCACCTCCTCTGGAAAACTGTGACGGATATTGAGAGGAAGCTGATGAAAGGATTCGTACAAGAGTTACTGGCTTCTAAACCAGGGGATGAGCTGTCAATGGGCTTCCTATAGGCTGGAGTTATGGAGGCAATCTATTAACTATAGATTCACAATGTTCAGGGCTATGAAGGCCGTAATATGGCCTCAATATCTTCGCTTCCAGCTAATTTGCTTCTATTACCATAACACACCATCGATTGTTAACAAATTACCTTTATATCCCTACGAATCATTCATAACACGATTCAGATTGCCTTCATCATTTCCCACCATATATTAATATTATTATGTTAACAAGGGATTCCCATACAAATGCCCTGCACCTAGGGATCTAAGCATCCCTACGTTTCCTCCTTACTTTGACGTCTTGTCTTACCTGGATCTGAAGATATCCAGTCCTTTATGAAAGACCTAGTCTCCCAGTTTCCTTAGGAAATCTAAGAATATTCCCTGGCTCATTCTTCTAATAGTCTTCTTTTTTTTTAAGGGAAACTTCTTTATGCGCACTAAGGGACTAAGCTGGTAAATGAGTTACGAAATTATGTGACGCGCTAAACACCTCCCAGACCCGGTCTAGTGTTTTAGTTCGTCTCCCAAAAAAGTGGTTTAATGTTTTTTTGAACAAAGTGTATAATCTATGAGGGCACCGATTAAAGACCCTATATTCCAAATTTGGACGAACGAGTGTTTTGCGCACAGAGGAGAGTGAAAGCATTTAACGTCACTTTCCCGCTTCGCCCGTCGTTGAACCCTAAAATCATGACAGACAGTGGATAAAGACTCTGAATATGAGAATAATAGTCCAGGACCGTCGTCCAAAAAGAGGAAATTAAGTTCAGAAATTACAAGTGTTGCATCATGTTCGGAGGAACAACATTGTCATATTAATAACCAATCTACTGATATTTTTATTCATATATGAATAAAAATAAAATAAGCCAATAAATAAAACTGTTTGCACCTAAAATGTTGAATTAATAAAGAAATCCCATACATCTTAAAAATAATATTTACGGATTAAAAAATCAAAAAAAATCGCGAAAGAAGTTTCACTTCTGGCGTCTGTTCCAAGCACATACTATTTTTTTGTTGTTTTGGGCGTAGAGAATCTATAAGTAAATTTGATATCTGTGTGGTAGTATATATATTTACCTACAAAATAAAAATAAAATAAGACAATAATAATAATGAAGTATGTACAAAATAATAAAATAATAGTAAAAAAATAATATTACACACTAAATAAATAAAATAAATGACATTCAAAAAAGTTATTAGAGTTTTTTAAGCCTCTCCCGTAATCCCTCCCTTCCATTAGGCCGATTGGGCTGAAAATCAATAGGTGTCATTCTTAGAGGGTTCTGGCTTCTTCACATATAAAATTTTGTATCGATACATTCATTCTATCGGGAGTTATCGTGTTCACAGACACATAGAGAAAGGTAATTTTTTTTTTCGTATTTGGAATCAGGAGGTCCGAAAACTTGAAATTCCGTTGAAAACTCCGCATCGAATAGTGAACCGATTACATAACCTTCTCTATACGGGGGAAGTTATAACCGAATAAAGAGGCCAAAAAAAAACAAAAAAAAAAACGAAAAATATCAATAAAATTAATTATATCTAGACACAAAACAAACGAAACAGGTTAGTTGAATAAAAATAAACAGATTTGAATGATAAAAGTATGTTGGTATATTGTTACGAAATGGAACATGCCCCGGGCCGTTTTAAATTGAGATTGAATACAAAAAACCTAGCGTCAAACATAAAAGATTCGGTTCGTTGCAATATATAAAATTGAATGCCATTTTCATAATTGAATTTTCATGAACGAATGTTGGATCAGGACTTCAGGATCATACTTCTAACAACTGATTTCTTATTGGACCACTTCGCCTAATGGTTTCAATGGCTTTATGAAGTATAGGGAAAGTTATGTAATCAGTCAGACACTCCATGTAGAATTTTTACCGGAATTTCATGTCTCCCGATCCTCTGATATCCAGAAGCATATATAAGGTATAAGGACCTATTGATTTTCAGTCAAATGGGCCAAAAGAAGGGAGAGAAGGGGAGGGCTTAACACAAAAATATATACGTCACATGTGCTAATTTAGATGTGATTAGATTATTAGATCACTTTACTGTAGGGTCTAAGTTCATGTTACTAGGATGTGTAATGGTTTTTTTGGACGCTTGATATACACGAAAATAGTAAGTCATATTAAAAAAAGGGTTCCAAAACCTCAAAAATACGCAGTTCTGTGATAATGAAAAGTATGTAAAATAAAATAAATAGTAATTAAATAAATAATAAAATTGAATTAAGTTACCACATTTCCTGTAGAAATTATAGCTGGTCTTCTACTAAATTTTGATTTCTACAATAATTTTCGAAAAGGGCCCTAAAAATATCAAAAGTTCAAGACGTGCAATTTTGAAGAAAGTGCACATATCTAAAAACATGTCAATTAACAAATTTTTCATTTGGATTCTTCTAAATATAATAATGAGATGCCATATTGTTTCTTTTCAAATATTAAATCTAATCCAAAGGTACAAATTATCTTACTGGGTTCACATAACTAATTACTTAAAACTATAAGTCTTTTTCCTGTTTTTCTTTTTTGTATATAATATATATACACATATATATGCCCAAAATTGAAAAACAGGAAAAATACTGATATAGTTTTAAGTAATTAGTTCGTAAGATTTCTTTTTGTAAAATATATATGTATATATATACCTTTGTGCATCTACTTCACTGTTATTTTCACTCCTACATGATTCACTGCACCCTAACCCTAAAAACAACTTTCTCTCTCTCTCTAGACTTTCCACTTCCACAACACAACTTGGACTGTTTCACACTATTTAAAACAGCTGATCATCTTCTTTTCTTCTGCATTCATTCGATGTTCACGTTTCGTTTTAAAACAAAATGCGACTAGTCGATTTTGTTTATTTATTCACTATTTAAGTTACTTCCTTCCTAATAGCTGTTTTTATATAAATAATAATAATTGATTTTAATAATCTTAATGTGTGTAAATGTTTTTACATCACAGTTTATACTTCATTCCGCCGTCTTAAATTCATTTCATACACCATTACTTTGGTATTTGAAAGTGACTCTCACAATGTAATAAATTTATCGACACAAAACATAGTATGACGATTAAAATACTCTATGTAAGTTAAATATTAATTACAGGCCAGCGATGAAAAACTTTTTTGATTATTCTACCTTTCCTCTATGTATTTTGGCCTCTTGAATTCGAAAATGACACTGAAATTGCTGTACCACAGACCGTTTTCTCACTAAATGCAATTCTGATATTGTTTGTATTAGTATCTATTATCCGATAATTTTCTGTTCTTGAAAATAAAAATAATTTTCTCATCGTTATCAGCTGTGTCTCTGTGTTACTCATGTTGTCAACAAAGTGAGAAAAACCTATGTACTGCGTTTTGTGTTGAAGTCATGGCGGAACCGTGGATGTGTAAACTCTCCAAACAGTTTCTGTTACATTTGTGTAGAATTTATGATTAAGAAACATCCAAGAAATATTACTAGTTTTATAAAAAAAAGTGTACTATTCTCACTTTGGAGTGAAACTAGGAGATGAAGATTATTAACCCAAACGGTCGACTGGTTTTGTAGAAGGAGCGAACAGTTAATTGATTAATTCGTTCTGGGGAAGTACATTGTCGGTGATTCAACGAGCACTTTTTTTGTTTTATTCCTGTACAGTTCGAAATCCATTTCTATAGCACATTTTCTTGGAAGGCATCAAAAATTAATCCTTCTCTCTTCTTTCCTCTGATGGAATTGCATTATTGAATCAAAAGGCCCTTTAAATTTTCTATAGATCTCGGCTTGTTTTATTTTTTGTTCTTTTATTTCTAAAAAAAAAAAAAAAAAAAAATTTTTTTTTGGAGAAATATTGTTGATTTAAAATAAATAAATAATGAAGCATGATGATGAAAACAAAGTGAACTGATAAAGAAAAACAAAATTGACGGTGAATCATCGACAATGTGCTTCCCCAGAACGAATTAATCAATTAACTTGTAGGGGCACATATTAACTAAGATTGTAAACTAAAAATTGGCTTGTCTTTGTGTGTGTGGGGGGGGGGGGGGGGGGGGGGGGGGGGGGAGAAAGATTTGCCTTTGAAGTTCAGCGTAAGTAAAATGTGGTAATAATCAAAAGAAAATACTATATAATAAATAATTAATATGAGAAAAACTATTTGAAACAAAGAGAAGCTCCGTATAGGCGGAGGGCAAGAGAAGTAGGTACTACTCTAGCAGAGTGAGCTGCTGGGGATTAAAACTCAGTAGTTAAGTCCCCCCGGCATAAGACCATTAAAATGCACAAACAAACTTTTTGCCTCCCTCCAAAACCAGTATATCCAATATCCAACAGTTGATGTTTATAGGGGCTCCTAAATCCTCATAAGAAATTTTGTGTCATAAGACTTATCTCTTATGCTTTTGGCTGAGGATGGTAGAAATACCGAAAGTACTCCCATGTAAATATAGTTGGTGAAATTAGACAATACCATAAATAAACAAGTTTTATTTCTTTCAAGTTTATTTGAATTATTTCACAATATCTCTGCAATAATGTCAGTTTTCATTACATAGGCAGTTATCGATTGTTATTAGGGTTTTTGATCCTACCTTCCCTTCTCTCGATTCCGATGAAAATTAATAAGTTTCATCCTTATGGGATTTTAAATTCACATATGAAATTTTGTGTCGATACATTCATTACAACGGCAGTTATTAGAGTTTTTGTGTTAACATTCCCCTTATTCCCTTTCTTCCCTTTATCAATTTGCCTGAAAATCAATCATCAGGTTCTGGATTCACATATTCGTGATGATGCATTGATTCTATCGGGAGTTATCGTGTTCACAGACAGACAGAAATATTTGGAATCGGAGAGGTAGGAAAACATGAAATTTCGTTGGAAAATGCGCATGGAATTTCGATCGATTATATAACTTCCCCCTATATAGTTGGGGAAATTTAAAAAAAAGTTTAAACCTAAATTTGACTCCCGAGGGCTGTACAAAAGCAGCTTGGATTTTCATTTTGAGCTAGGAAAGCTGAGAATGTAATTTACAGGGTGAGGAAAACTCTGCGGAAATAGGCCTTGTGTATCTGACAGACTGTAAGGAGTGCTCCTTGGCCATTATCCCATCCAGTTTTCCACCTTGTCAACGCTTTTCTGAACTGAGGAAAGTCTAATCCGTAATTCTTTTGCGTCGAGCTCAAGATATAAGTGTTTATTTTTTTGAATTGTGGAAACTGCAGATCCCTCATAGGAGATGATTGAATAGTTAGTTAATGTGGCTCATGCCTGGGCTTTTAACTATGTGGTCATATCGCCTACTACCAGAGCGCTCTTTTGTCGTACATATCTCGTAAACCAGACGACCTACGAAAAATATTATTTTATGTAAATGAAACGGATGAGTTAGTCTTGCTTATCTTGCAGGATCTGAGGTGTTAGGTACTGAAATGAAAACTTCATATAAATGAAGTAAATGTATTAGTATACATTACATTAAATAATACAAATATGTTATTACTTTTATTTTACATTATTATACACTTACATTATAATATAAATTTTGCATATTTAAGTTTTCTCTTTACTAGTTTTTGCGTAGAAACGTGATGAAGAAAACTGATGTATTGTTTTTTTCCCGCATCTTTCGTACATTTTATTATTATTATTATTTTTCTTTATAGTTAACCATCATTTTATTATGCTCTATCGATTTTTATTAATTTATTTTATTTTATTCACATTTCATTATTACATACATTCTTCTATTTATATAGATACTTTTATTTCTTCATAATTAAGCTGTTAATTTTATGTTTTTTTTTCATTTTAATTTTTTATTTATCTCTATTTATTATTGTCTAGTTTTTCTCCATTATAGCACTAATTTATTTACTTTTCTATTTATTTCTTTTTACGTCATACTGATACTTTATTTTATTGTTTTTTATATTTTTTACTCTGTACGTATTTATTCTTAGGAGACCTCGGTCCCAGAATAAAAATTACATGAAACAGAAATGTTTCACAATTTGTAGGAAATGTTAAGTATCAATAAAAGCTTATTGGTTGTGATGACCGGTCAAGAAAGTATAACTGCAGGATGGTTGGAAGAAAGATACGGTGGACCATTACAGGAACACACATAAAGGAAAGTTTGAATGTTCTCCGGAATATTCCTACAAGTCTCTGGGAACCAGAGAGAGTTTCCATGTTTCCTCCATATTCGGCACTGATAAAGGGCCATTTCAGTGGATCGACATGATTCGCTAATTACCATACAACACGGATTTTATAATATGTATTTTATGCAGTTTGACACGAGATCTGTTAATAACTAATAGGTATATTAATTATTTCCTCAAATATAAATTAGTCATAAATTCGATGCGGAGTTTTCAACGGAATTTTATTTTTTCCGAGCTAGAGGTCAAAATCTATCAAGAGATTCCAGTTATGAAAATAAAAAGGTCTATGTCTGTGAACACGATAACTTCCGATAGAATGAATGTATCGACACGAAATTTGATATGTGAAGCCAGAATCCTCTAACGACTACACTCATTGTTTTTCAGCCAAATCAACCGAAGGAAAGAGGGGGATTAGGGGAGAGGCGATAACAAAAACTATAATAAATGCTGTTGTAATGATTTTTTGACCGATTACATAACTTCCTCTATCCTTCATATATCTGGGGAAGTAATAGTTTTACGTAAGATTCTCTGAAATGGCCCTTTATCAGTGCCAAATATGGAGGAAACATGGAAACTCTCTCTGGTTCCCAGAGACTTCTAGAAATATTCCGGAGAACATTCAAACTTTCCTTTATGGTTGTTCCTGTAATTTTCCACCATAATACCTTTCTTCCAACCATCGTGCAGTTATACTTTCTTGACCAGTCATCACAAGCAATAAGTTTTTGTTGATACTTAACATTTTCTGCAGAGATATTGTGAAACATTTTACAAAAATTTAAGAATAAATAAAATATTGTCTATTTCACAAAATATATATAATATGGGAATACTTTCGGTATTGCTACCATCTTCAGCCACGACTTAACAAATACTAAGTGGAAGTTCAACATGTTTACATTCCGAACTGTCCCATTTCAGCTTTCTTCTGTACTGTAAAGTCTTAAAAATATGTAAAGAAAATTTCGTCTTGAACTGAATTTTTAATAATAAAAGAAATATTGGATACATTATCAGTGCTGATTCAAATAAAAATATATATGAATAAAAAAAAAAAAAAAAAATCAAATACGACAATAATAAATATATGAATAAAAAATACAGTTTAGAAAAAGTAAGTACGTATACACAGAGACTGGAGGATAAGGTAGACAGGGTCTAGGTCGAGGAACCGGATTCAGTATTAAGTGCAGGAACAACCTGCCAAAATAATACCATAACAAGCCAAAATCAAACCACAATAAATCAAAAATTCTTGTATCTATTGTCTATATATATGGTCTGTCCATAGTTATGGTTCAAAAGCACCTGCTTGCTCGGTCTATAACCAATCTCCCGGCTAAAGCGAAGAAGAGGGATAGTGAAATGATATATTTAAATTCAAAACCGCTTATTAATTTTCCGCGAAATTGGTCGAAGGGAAAGGAGACAAGAGAAGAGGGGCTCGACTTAAATACCCTAATTACTGTAGATGTTATCAATGTATCGACACAAAATTAAGTACGAGGATTCACAAGTCACAATTTATGTCAAATATTGAGTTTTAACCCAAAGGGTAGATTGGCTTTGGAGGGAGAGCGAAAACATATGTGATTCACCGATGACGTTTTTTGGAGTACATACTGGTCAGTCCAAAAAAAAGTACATTTGTTTCCATAAAGTCCTATATTTAGGAACATATCTGTCATTGGTCTGGAAAATGATGGAGTGTCGCTGTCATTTGATGGCTATGCCCCCCCCCCCCCCCCCCCCCTCCATTTCATTCTTATCTTGAACAGAATAAAAATTTATGTTTTTTCTTTTTTACTTCCCCAACTATATGAAGAAATCGGTCAGAAATTTGATGTTTTCATCGGAATTTAATGTTTTACGCCCTTTGGTTTCATTCAAACATTTAATAAATAAATGTCTGTCTGAAGCCTGTGAACAGGATAATTACCGAAAGAATCAATTATCGACACAAAATTTAAAAGTTCAATTTCATAATTTCAATACCTACTCCATAAGGACAACACCTATGAATTTTCCGTGAAATAGTCTCAAGGGGAGAAGGGAGGGTCTTTATTATTAAAATATACGTTTATTTTGGTATTACTTATTTTAATTCAATTCAATTTCTTTATTGGCCCTTAAGAAATAAATATTTTAAGCAAGGGGTTCGGTCTGGTATTCATATTCTTGAATATTAAAAAGAAGGAAAACATAACATAATAAAAAATAATAATAATAATAAAATACAAGAAAATGAAACAATAAATATAATTCAGCCAGACATTTGTATTATATTTAATGACCTCTAAATTTTAACGCCATTACTATGTATTGACACTATTGAACTTATTATTACTGGTATCAATGTTCAAGAGGGACACTCGATGAAGAAGTGGTGGATGTCGTCCGGTCGATCTTCGTTGCAGACACTACAGCTCTCTTCCCTGTTGAAGAAGTAGGTCACTTCTCCCACCGTCACTCTAGCCAGACTCTCTGAAGAAGTGGTGGATGTCGTCCGGTCGATCTTCGTTGCAGACACTACAGCTCTCTTCCCTGTTGAAGAAGTAGGTCACTTATCCCACCGTCACTCTAGCCAGACTCTCTGAAGAAGTGGTGGATGTCGTCCGGTTGATCTTCCTTGCAGACACTACAGCTCTCTTCCCTGTTGAAGAGGTAGGTCACTTCTCCCACCGTCACTCTAGCCAGACTCTCTGAAGAAGTGGTGGTTGTCGTCCGGTCGGTCTTCGTTGCAGACACTACAGCTCTCTTCCCTGTTGAAGAGGTAGGTCACTCCTCCCACCGTCACTCTAGCCAGACTCTGAAGAAGTGGTGGATATCGTCCGGTCGATCTTCGTTGCAGACACTACAGCTCTCTTCCCTGTTGAAGAGGTAGGTCACTCCTCCCACCGTCACTCTAGCCAGACTCTGAAGAAGTGGTGGTTGTCGTCCGGTCGGTCTTCGTTGCAGACACTACAGCTCTCTTCCCTGCTGAAGAAGTAGGTCACTTCTCCCACCGTCACTCTAGCCAGACTCTCTGAAGAAGTGGTGGTTGTCGTCCGGTCGGTCTTCGTTGCAGACACTACAGCTCTCTTCCCTGTTGAAGAGGTAGGTCACTCCTCCCACCGTCACTCTAGCCAGGCTTTCTCTACACAGCCATATCTGAACCAACACTCTCGTCCTCTCGATGTTTGTTCCTCGCTCATGTACTCGTTGTAGCCTTAGATATCCATGTAAGTGCAGTTATAGCTAGATTTCAGGATGTGCTGAATGTCCCCGGAGCGGCTTCTCTCTTCAATTCCACTTACGATATATTTCTTGTGCCTATTGATAAGATCAGGGTCCTGCCTATGGAGATTAGAATCTTGCGAAGTTGGGACACCCAGTTGTAGGCAGGTAGATCTGAGGGCTGCTTGCTCAGGAACAGACATTGGGCAGTGGTTCTCACCTATGGATCGCAACCCACGTTTCCATCAAATAGAGCCATGGCACTTTTTTTTCTTCCTTTATGTTTTAATTATACCTATTTATTTATTCTTTTAATAATCTTCAGTCACGGTTCCATATTATAATACTATATATTTTCCCAACCACATATTTGTGTGAAAAGGGGTTTTCGGTTTTAACGAACATCAAAATCAAATGGAGGAACCGCTTGAGAGAAGATCACGACCTAAGAGTCTCCCTTCAAAGTCAAAGTCAACGTTCCCACTAATAAAATATTTTGACTAATTTACAAATAATATGAATACCTTTCTATTTTTATTAATATAAAATTTTCAATTAAAAACATACTTTCTACTTTTGTGAAATTTGATTTTGTGATAATTATAATGAGAATTTATTTGTTCATTTTCTTCAATTAATGTATTTTTTTTGTTCCTATATTTTTGTCTATGAAATACATCAGTCCTATCACAAAAATAATTGTATTTATATATATCCTATTTTATTATAAAAAATAGTCACAGAAGTAGACTATTAACTCCCCCCCCCCCCCCCAAAAAAAAAAAAAGTGTTACATTCATGGCAGGTTTAATGGTTGCTATTTTAGTGGGTCGTGGCTATGAAAGGTTGGGCACAACTGGTCTAGGGTACTTGTCGGCAGCACGTTGCTCCACCAGCACACTGCTCTTCCTATTACCATGACAACTGATGTTGTACCTCTCAGTTTCGTACCTATTTTCTTACTTTATTTCCCCCCCTCACCCTTATTTTTAATAGAGATTACTCATTTTTGAAGAGTATCTCCAGAATTAATGAAAAGGGTATTAGATTAATAATTAAACTTAGAGGTGAACTGTTGCATCTAAGCTATACACCTACCAATCAGTATACCTCCGAAGATATGGACTTTGTATGCCCAATGTGATACAGCCCCTGTAAAGAAGATCTACATCACTTCCTCATTACCTGCCCCAAATATGATGATCTAAAAAAAGAAATATTTAAAAACACCACAGATACTTCATTTATGTTGGATTTATTAAATGGTAAAGACTGGCAACTACTGGCAAAATATTGCAAAAAGGCATACAATCTCAGAAACTGTAAATTAAATAAATAAAGAAATAGGAATAAAGTTATATATACCTATATTATTTGATTTTAGAAAGAGAAATGTGTTTTGATTAAGTTTATAAGATAATATTTTGTAAATGGAGACTCCTCAAGACGGCTTAGGCCATTGAGTTAGTCTCCATAAAAGATCTCATTAATGTATATATGGTTTGAATGTGATATTCTATTATGTTAATAAAGACTTTACTACTACTTAATGAAAAGGAAACGGATCCTTTTATAGAGGTCGGATTACACCTCAACTATCTCCATATTCTTTCAACTTAACTTGCCCCTAGACCTTCTAAAATCTCTGTTTCAATCTCCCAACAGATCTGTCTGTGTACAAAAAGCCTTACTCGAGTGTCAACTTCAGGTTCCTGTTACTGCGTGGGTGTGCTTTGCTTCAATATTGAATGCTTTTCGTTCTTGAATAACAAACACAGAAGTGGAATTCTATGTCACCTCCCTACCCCCTCAGTTTCCAAATTGATTTGGCTCACTTAGGTAGAATTTGCCCTGTAACACAATATAAACCTACTTCAAGGTAGAGTCTAAATGAGCCAGTAAATATTATTGTATATTTTGTACATAGTTTTCTTTATTTTGTTTTATGATATCTTTATGCCCTTTACTTCTTTCGCGTCATTTATTTTATGAATCTTTCTTTAATTTCTAACTATTATTTTATTATTTTGTATTTATTTATTATATAAAAGAATAAATATATACAAAATATACATATATATAAATATAAAAAAATTAAATATATATATAATAATGTAACCACAAGACATCAATATCAAATTTACTTATGGCTTCTTTGTTCGTACACATAACTACCGTAATAATGAATGTATTAACATAAAATATAGATATTAAATATATACATATATATAGATATATCGTATAGATAACTACCGAAATAATGAATGTATTAACATAAAATGTAGATATTATATATATATACATATATAGATATAGATATATCGTATAGATAACTACCGAAATAATGAATGTATTAACATAAAATGTAGATATATATGAGGGCGCCGGTAGCTCAGTGGTATGCGTGCTTGACTTCTGAGCTCAAGGTCGCGGGTTCGTAACCCGACCGAGGCCCTTAGTTTATTTTATCTGGGAGGTAAAATAAACTTAAGCACGCCGTCCTTCGGATGGGACGTTAAGCGATGGTCCCGAGCCTGTACGATGTCAGGTACTCGTTAAAGACCCCTACCCTAGATGAATAAAAATTTAGGGTTGGCAAAATTTAGGACTCCCACAGTAGAGTCGGACTCATGTCCACCAGAGTGACAAAAGAGCGCTCTGGTAGTAGGCGATATGACCTCGTTGTTAAAGCCCGGGCATGAGTCATAAAACCTAACCTAACCTAACCTATATACATATATATAGATATAGATATATCGTATAGATAACTACCGAAATAATGAATGTATTAACATAAAATGTAGATATTATATATATATACATATATATAGATATAGATATATCGTATAGATAACTACCGAAATAATGAATGTATTAACATAAAATGTAGATATTATATATATACATATATATAGATATAGATATATCGTATAGATAACTACCGAAATAATGAATGTATTAACATAAAATTTAGAGCTCAGTAGCTCAGTTGATTTTGGAGGGAGAGCGATCGTGCTGGGTTAGTACATTGCCGCTGATTCACCGCCAATTCCTAATTTTTTTTCGGCTCAAATAATAAATCTAATTTTTATAAACAGAAAAATAAATATAACTTATGGATTAATATATTTCTATTGGTATCTTTTTTATATTGATTGAGGACTTTAACTATCTTTTGTCAATGATCATTATTTTCTTATCAAATAGACCCTTCTTATTGTTAAATTCCTTCGGGAACTGGTTCCCCCACTCAATTAGCATAAAATAGGCCAAGAAGAAGGATTACCTCGTTTTATATTTGTTTAATATTATTTCTAGTTGGAAACGTTGGTTTGTTGAACTAGTAATAATTTGAGTTGCCCTGAGACCTTTGTCTCATCAGTCAATGTCATTATTTATAAAAATTGTATGAAAAACCACTGATTGTTGTTGATTGACTTAACGTTGACTTATACATGGACTTCGGACTTCACATCCTCGTTTCAGCCAAAGCATCTGCAGTTATTATGGTTATAGTAACAAGCCCCACCTCTCATCCTCTCGGCCGACTTCGCGGAACATTAATAGATGACATTCTATTAAGTACTTATTAGTAACAAAAGGAAAAGGGAGGATTAAAGGGTAGGTTTAACACAAGGAACGTTGTGGGATGTGGATAAACCTTGAGCACGCCGTCCTTTGGATGGGAGGTATAAGTTGTATTTTTCTCCCAATTTCTTTTGTCTATATAATAGCAACATTGACAATAGACGTTTCGGGAAAACCTCCATCATCAGTATCTTTAATTTATTTTCTGATCTTTATTGTAATCAATATTTTTCTTATATTGATTTTTAACTAAATAATACTAAATTAGGACAAAAATAGTTATTATGACTCCTGCCCGGGCTTTAACTGCAAGGTCAAATCGCCTACTACCAGAGCGCTCTTTCGTCACTCTGGTGGACATTTCCTAAATTTTGTCTACTCTAAATTTTTATTCACCTAGAGTAAGGTCTTTAACGCGTACCTAACATCGTACAGGCTTAACGTCCCATCCGAAGGATGGCTTGCTTAAGTTTTTTTTACCTCCCAGATAAAATAAACTAAAGACCTTGGCCGGATTTTGAGCTCAATAAGCAAGCAGGCATACCATTGAACTACCGGCGCCCAAAAATTCAATTATAATTCAAAAATATATATTATTACCAATTGAATCTCCTTACAAATTCTGAAAGGAGTGTTATGTTTTACCTAATCTAACCCCTAATGTAACTCAATCTTGGGTACTTTAAAAAATTTCGGAACGTCCCTTCATCGGGTCACAATGATCAAATGCTCCCCCTTATGTCCCCAACATCGACTCTAACTCCTCCACCTTCCAAGAACTGACTAATTGCCGACGGCTCCTTGTTAATTTTCTGATTGACCCTTAGCTCACTTCTGTGTAATTGCGACCAAGCGTATCTTACGATTTTTTTTTTTTATTGAGCCATCCACCAACCAATCACAAAATTTAACGCTCCACTGTTGTAGTTCTTCAATCTGCTGCTACCCAGTGGTCATGTTATTGTCCAAATTTCGGCTTCTACATCTCGGACAAAACCAGATCATCTTCTTGCTGCTTTGTGCTTTTTCAATGCCAGGATACTTGCTTAGAGAATCAGATTGTCCGGCTCCATCTCCTTGGTCACGGCAGATTTTTGAATCGTGCTTGAGATCCATCAGAAGTTCAGACACTTCTTCTTCTGTCGCAGCTTATTTACCCCCTCATTTCCTAGCCAGAGATGATGTGATTTCTATCTTCCGCAGGTTCCGTTAACATTCTAGTCGTTTCTCCATTTACAAACGGCAGAACCATTTCCTTATTGACGCTACCATGTGTCAAATGGCATTATTCATGTCGGCATATCTGTACATATTCTGTTGATGCTCCTCATTCTAGATCTTCATATCTGGAAGTATTTATGTTAGAGGATATTTATATGGAAACTTTTTTTCTTATTGTTCAAAAATTAATTAATCATAATTTAAAAAAATCGTGTATCGTATTCAAAAAGATTATTTGAAATATAGCTTTCATTTTTATTTTTTTGGCAGTGTTCCTCCTCAGATCCTTTTCAAGGTCTGTCGTATCTACACTGCCTTATTTTTTATTATTTATGAACTAATTTATTTTGTTATTGTTTTTACTTCTTTTAATTTTTCTTGGTTTTTACTTTTATGTATTTCTATTATTTTATTAATTATTTATTTTTTTTATTTATTTATATGTACACTAAATATATACATACATATATATTTAGTTAGTTATCATGCCCTGGTTTTAACTACGTCATATCGCCTACTACCAGAGCGCTCTTTCTTCAATCTGGTGAACCTGAGCCCGATTCTACTTGGGACTCCTAAATTTTGCCTACCCTAAATTTTTATCCACCCAAGATAAGGGGTCTTTAACAAATACCTGGCATCGTACAGGCTCGGGACCAGCCCTTACCATCCCATCTAAAGGGCGGCATGCTTACGTTTTTTTTTATTTCCCAGATAAAATAAACTAAGGTCCTCGGCCGGGTCTTAAAATAACTACCGATATGAATGTATTGATACGAAATTTTATTTGTAAATTCAAAATCCCTTAAGAACATCACCTATTAATTTTCCGAGCCACAAGCGTGAGTATCAATCTCCTCGATCCTAAATAAATAATCTGTACGACTAGTAATTCCTGATATAATACCTACTTCCTTACAACACAAAAAACCATTCTAGCAATGAACTTGAAATTTGATTAATCAATAATCTCTTGATACCGAAACTATATCGAAAGGCCGAGGCCCTTAGGTTTTTTATCTGTGAGGTGAAAAAAAAATGAGCACACTGTCCTTCGGTTGGGACATTAAGCGATGGTCCCGATGTCAGGTACTCGTTAAAGACCCCTATCCTAGGTGAATAAACAAAAATAAATGTTATGGGCCATATCACATTTATTTTATGAATGTATTTCGTATTGTGTTTTTTAAATGCATTTTAAATGCAAAAAGGGGAGCAGGGTTATAAGAGGCTTAACTTCCAAAAACAAATTTGGGCATTCTAGAATTACACATAATACAGCGGAAATATATTGTTATTTACCAAATTTTTTTTCTCTCTTTTTAGGGCAGAACATTAATTTATCCAAACCATAAATTTCCATTACCTTTAGAATCAAGTAGGAAATTGTTAACTACCTGGGCTTTTTTTGAAGAAAGACTTTTGCCCTTTTCGTCAAGCCATGAACCTTGAGCACACCATCATTCGGATGGGATGTTGTGCGAGGTCAGGTACTAAAGTACTTCAAGCCTCACTCTAGGTAACTAAATCTGGGTGGACAAAATTTAGAACTCTCACCATAGAGTTGGGTTCATGTCCACCAGAGCGACAAAAGAGCGCTCTGGTAGGGTGTGATGTATAAAAATAATACACACATTAAATGATTAAATTATAAACATTAAAAAATTAATTATATTTATTTTTATATAAAAAGCAAATTTCTTTTAAAAACAAATGAGTAAAAAAAAAACACGGCCATCAGCTGTTTTTTTTAGTGTGTGTAGAGAGAGTCGAGGCCTGAGGTTCTATGGCGGCGGTCTGAGTGAAAATGTAGAGTTGTGTTTAGGCTTATGTTGTAATGAACTAAATAGAAGTATATTGACGGTGAAACTGATCCAAAAAGAAGGTACTTTTATTTGTTTTTATGTACAGAATATATGCCCAGATATACATAACTTAACTTTAGAGAATGGCCCAAAATATAAAACAAAAAGATTGAATTAGTGTTAAGAATTTAGTTTTTAAGATTTTTTTTTTTTTTTTTTTTTTTTTTTTTTTTTTTTTTTTTTTTTTCTCTTTTGGCTTTATGTACGGTGCATATTAGCCATGTCAATGTGTTGTATATAATTATTTAAGACATCCATGGCCCCGGGAGGGAGTTCTATCTACGAAATAAAACTCACTCCCGGACGGGATTCGAACCCGCAAACCATGGTGAAACCATGCGACCAAAGCCCTACGCTCTAGCCCGCACGGCCACCATGGCCCCCAAGATTTTTTTCTTTCAATTTTTGTTTGTTTCAATGTTTAGTTTTTAATTTTAATAATGTAGCTTTAAGAAAATAAACCCAATATTTGTTCTCAAAATTTCTATTCTATTCATTTTCCCCGTTGGCTCAGTAAAATTATTTGAAAACCTTTGGATTAGATTTAATATTTTTGCAAAATTTAGAAGACAAGATGGCATCTCTTAAGA
Source organism: Aradus depressus (assembly GCA_963662175.1). Taxonomy (NCBI): domain Eukaryota; kingdom Metazoa; phylum Arthropoda; class Insecta; order Hemiptera; family Aradidae; genus Aradus; species Aradus depressus. The sequence goes on from OY759214.1 coordinate 41,877,390, forward strand.
AATCCAAATGAAAAGTTTGTTAATTAAATTTTTTTTCAAATATACGTGCACTTTCTTCAAAATTGCACGTATATTTAAACCACTTTTCGAAAAACTACTGTAGAAATCAGAATAATTAGAAGACCAGTTATCAAATGTCTACAGGAAATATGGTAATTTTAATTATTATTATTTATTCTTTTTTGTTTATTTAATTATTAATTATTATTTAAATATTTTATTTATTTATAATTTATTTAAACTTAACACTTAAACCTTCCTTCTTAAACCTCTTCTTTTGTTACCGCAAGGGGCATATGACCTCGTAATTAAAGCCCGGGCATGAACCACAATAACTTACTAATAAATTCAGTTATTAATTATAATATAAATAATGGACTTTAATGTTTCATGAAATATGTATTTACGAGTTCACGTGAACTGATTTGGTAAGAATGCAGACTGCATAGAACCATATAAGTTATGCATTCCACCGATTCTCCTTTAGCGTGACCTAACCAACATTTTCTTTTTAATTTACTCCATTTCGATCGATATTCAACCTAGTTCCTGGCCCATACCTCGTTTTCTCCTTTATAATATTATCTATAACTTTATTGACGTAGAACTACGTATTTCCCAGTCTTAGATTGAGGGTTAACAACAGGGAGCTTGAGTGCAACTTAAGCATGTCTCAATTTGAACACTTCTGCCATCGGACCAATCCCACACTCCGAAACTCTTCCAGTACCTAAAAGACCAACAAAAGAAGACACTGAAACAGATGTTGCAGAAAGTATGAGTGAAGAATTGACATCTCCTGAAAAAGATGACCATACCAGTCCGCAAGCTCTTTGACTCCGCGTTTCTTGACCCAAGCATATCTGAACGACTTAGTTCGTGATTTAGGCCTAAGTAAACAAAAAGCAGAAGTACTAGGTTCGAGATTGCAAGAATGCAATCTATTGCAACTAGACACGAAAAGTACTGAGTTTAGACATAATACTGAAACATTATTCGAGACTGCAAAATTGAACACAACAGAAAAAAATTAGCCTTTTAAATTCTTGGGTAAAAGATGATTTTTTTCATATTTTCTAATCTTAAATAAGTTTTTTTATACAATATCTGATGATAATTTATGGGCTCCTTCATGTTTTTGTTTTATCCTGTCTAAAATGTTTCTAAATAATTTTATAAGTGACTAAAATATTGATAGTTGCATGTTTTGCCTTTATAAATACACAGCGTGGAAATAAAAAGTGTAACAATTTTGAAAAAAACTGAAATTGCGTATAACTTGAAAACTATGCCTGACAAAGAAAAATTACTACTAATTACAGATTTGAATCCAGGAGGCAATTTCCCATAAGAATCAAGAATGATACACCCAGAAAAATGAATTTAATTTTTTTTGTTGAACAGTGTAATCGTAGTTAGTTATTGTGACTCATGCCCGGGCTTTAACAACAAGGTCATATCGCCTACTGCCAGAGCGCTCTGTCGCCCCCCTGGTAGACATAAGCCTGACTAGGAATTCTAAATGTTGCCTACCTCTTTATTCACCTAGAGTAGGGGGTCTTTAACGAGTACCTGACCTCCTTAGCACCTCTATTATTCAGCTAAACAGTTTTTGTTCCGTTTTTGTCTGTCTCTAAGTCCCCGTCGCAAGTATGAAACATGGTAATGTAAGTTCAATTTGGAACTTAGATCGTCCCATTTAAATTTTTCTCAAGTTGGTTGATAATAAAGGGATGTTATATATTAAAATAATAAATAAAAAGTCGGCTATGAATAAACTATGTACTTCCCCAGCAAGAATTAATCAATTACGTTTTCGCTCTGCCTCCAAAGTCAATCAACGATTACAATTATTGCATCGGCAGTTATTGGGATTTTGAGTTGAGCCACATCTCATTCCTCTTCCCCTTTGGTCAATTGCTGAAAGTCAATAGATATCGTCTTTATATGGCTTTGAATTTACATAATTCATGTCAATACATTCTTTACGATGCAGTTATTGCAATTGTTGTGTTAAGCCTCCCCCTAATCCCCCCTTGTTTTTGACCCATTCGACCGAAAATCGATAGCTGGATAAACCGATTAAATTTTGCGTCAATACATTCATTCTATCGGGAGTTATCATGTTATTGCGATTTTTGAGTCCCTGCTCTTCGACTAATTCCCCAATAAATCAATAGGTATCGTCCCTAAAGGGCTATAGAGTATTAGAGTTTTTTTGTTAAGCCTTCCGCCTTCCCTTTGGCCCTATTTGGCTGGAAATCAATAGGTGGTCGTCCTTAGAGGGTTCTGGTTACACATATAAAATTCATTCATTCTATCGGGAGTTATAGTTTTTTTTTACTTACAGCTAAAATCCCAGATATACGAAGTATAGGGGAAGTTATGTCGTCGGTCAGAAATTCGATGTCGAGTTGTCAATCGAATTTCATGTTTTCCGACCTTCAAATTTCAAAGATTTCTGTGTTTCTCTGAACATGATAACTTCCGATAGAATGAATGTATCGACATGAAATTTTATATCCTTCCAACTCCAATAACCGTTGTAATGAAATTATCACGGAATTCATATGTAGATTCAAAGTCCTATAAAGACGACATCTATCTTCAGCGAATTTGGCCGAAAGGGAGGAGTGGAACAGACAGGGTTCAACACAAAAATCACAATAACAAAATTTAGTATGAAGATTGAGAAGCCACTATGTCATAAATAGATCAAACGGTCGATTGGCTTTGGAGAGAGAGCGACAATTTCATTGGTTAATTCGCGCTGGGGAAGTACATTGCCGGAGATTCAGTGAAGCCTTTTTTTTTTTTTTTTTTTTTTATTAGATTCAGGGGATTGGGAAAATGAAACATTCTCACGTAATTCCGCCTCCACGAAATTTTAAACTGTTGAAGTTTTCAGAAGGTTTCATTTTTTTTATAGTTTATTTTTATAATAAAAAAATTTAAATTTTATTTACTAAATTAATATGAGGGCGCCGGTAGCTCAGTGGTATGCATGCTTGACTTCTGAGCTCAAGGTTGTGGGTTCGTAGCCCGACCGAGGCCCTTAGTTTATTTTATCTGGGAGGTAAAATAAACTTAAGCACGCCGTCCTTCGGATGGGACGTTAAGCGATGGTCCCGAGCCTGTACGATGTCAGGTACTCGTTAAAGACCCCTACCCTAGATGAATAAAAATTTAGGGTAGGCAAAATTTAGGACTCCCACAGTAGAGTCGGGCTCATGTCCACCAGAGTGACGAAAGAGAACTCTGGTAGTAGGCGATATGACCTCGTAGTTAAAGCCCGGGCATGAGTCATAAAACCTAACCTAACCTAAATTAGTATTTTAATTAGGTTAATTTAATTTTTTTTTTTTTTTTTTTTTTTTTTTTTTTTTTTATCAGGTTATTTCAAACTCAAGTTGTTACTTTTTATAATTTAATGTATTTATATTTATTTATTTATTTTATTTTATATATTTACAACGGCATAATAACATTTGCCATTAGCAATTGTGATAAATAGAGCAGTGTCAGGTGCGTGGCTGTACTGCTGAGGTACGTGACCGAAGAGGAGTCCAGGCTAGTCCTGGAGCAGGTCCCTCTGCCATATCCGCTTGAGGCGTCGTGGTGGATTTGTGGGGAGAATGTTTGTAGATAATTCTTGTATAAGTGGATTGGCGTGATGATGGAGTTTGTCGTGAAAATTTTGATATCGTGTCTTGATAACAGAAGGTACAAATGGGATATTGAGGTCATTATGTAATGTGAGGTTGGAAACGTAAAATGGTGCATTGGCAATGTGGCGTAGTATGATGGATTGTATTGACTGAAGGCGTTGTATGTTTGATTTTTTGGCTGATCCCCATATCTCGATGCCGTAAGTCCAGATGGGTTTTAGTATAGTGTTGTAAATGTGAAGTTTGTTTTCAAGCGATAATGTCGATCGTCGTCCAATGATGGATTTCAGTCGTCCAAATCGTCTTTTGAGGTCTGTGCGTTTCAGTCTGATATGAGTTGTCCAAGTTAAACGTCTGTCTAAATGAAGTCCTAGATATCGTACAGTGTCGGATGCAGGAATGGGCTGGTTGTTAATGTAAACTGGTGGACAAGTGTTGTGTCTGAGGGTAAATGTGGTTTGCAGAGATTTGTCTCCATTAATTTTTATTCTCCATTTGTTGGCCCAATCTGTTAGCTGGTGTAAATGTTCCTGTAAGTGTGAGCTTGCTTGTGTTGGGTCTGAGTGTGTTGAGAGAATGGCTGTGTCGTCTGCGTACGTAGCGAGTAGTGTGTTTTCGTGTTGTGGAATGTGTGATGTGTAGAGAGAGAAGAGTAGGGGACTGAGGGAACTTCCTTGGGGGACTCCAGCTTTGACCTCCAAAAAATGCGATGAAAAAGATCCCTCAGACACCCTAAAGTTTCTGTTCTCTAAGAATGACTTAAGTATTAAATAATATGTGTGAGGAAGGTGAGTTTTAAGTGTGTATAGCAAGCCTGGGTGCCAGACACGATCAAACGCTTTTTCAATGTCCAGAAATACGCCTGTGCAAAACTCTTTTCTTTCAAAGCTGGTGGCGATGTAATCGACCAAACGATGGCACTGGTGTATTGTCGAATGTCTTTGTCGAAAGCCAAATTGATGGTCTGGGAGAAGGTTGTCTTGTGCAGTGACGTAGGTTAGTCTGTCCAGTAGAAGTCTCTCTAGTGGTTTGGATATCACAGGAAGCAGACTTATAGGACGGTATGACGAGGCCTGGTCTGGGGTTTTCCCTGGTTTGAGAATCATCCTTACTACTGACATCTTCCAGACAAGGGGATAGTAACATAGTCGTAGTACTGAGTTGTATAGGTTCGTCAAATAAATTAGTCCTTTTCTCGGTAGCTGTCTTAGTATCTCAGCGGTTATCAGATCATGACCTGGAGATTTGCGTAAAGGGAGTTGTTTGATTGTCAGTTCAACTTCATTGGGATTGAATGCCTTTGGTGGGGGAGTTAGCTGAAGAGGGGTGGTAAGTTGTGTCAGTACTCGGTCTGTGTGTTGGTCGTCTCCTATGTCCTCGTGGGGAGTGAATACTTTGGAAAGATAATCAGCGTAGAGGTCTGCCTTCTCCTGGTCTGACCTAGTCCAAGCCCCGTCATCCTGCCGAAGGGGGTGTGATACCCGAGCATTGCCAAGAAGCCGCTTCGTCGCTGTCCAAAGTGAGTTATCTCGAGCCGCCAGAGTCGAGATATATGTCTCATGTCTGTACTGTTTTAGTTTGGAAAGTTCTGTAGAGAGGGTTCGCCGGAGTTGATTGTATGTCTGTCTGTCGGAAGGGTACCTCGATCTTTGCCATCGAGACCTGGCCGCTCTTTTCTCTCTTATCATCTGCAGGATGTGTGGTGGGAGGGATATGTTGTTGTGTGAGCGTCTTGGTCTGGGTGGTCGGCAGGATTTTGTCACAGCTTCTTGAATCCAAGTTGTGAATTTACCTGCTGCGTCTTCAAGTTCGTCTCTTGTCCGTATGGTACTGTTTAAGTTTATTTTGTCCTCCAGTTCTCCTCTGAAACAGTCCCAGTTTATTGGTCCTGTTATTAGTGATGGCCTCTGAGGCCGGGCCAGGGGTTTGGAGCCTAGTTCAAGTAAAACTGGGGAGTGGTCTGATGATAAGTCGTCTAAGGCAGTCACAGATGTATGAGATGCGTTTATATGGGATGTAATAAAATAGTCGAGTAAGTCAGGGGATTTAGTGATGGATGTGGGCCAATACGTTGGTTGTCTTGGGGCTATGATGTCATAACGGGAAGAATTTAGTAGTCCAAGTAGTCTCCGTCCTCTAGTGTTGGTCGTGCGGCACCCAAAATGCACATGTTTGGCGTTCAGATCGCCACCAGCTATGAATCGTGAACCCAGGCCTTGGAGGAATGTGGTCATGTCGTGTTGTGTCAGTGCCTTGTTGGGTGGGCTGTAAGCTGAACAGATTGTTAATGGGCTGGAGTTGCAATTAATAGAGACGGTTGTGTATTGAAGTGACATGGTAGGTGTTTGTGGTATGACGGTGTGCTGGATGCTGTTATGTATGAGGATGAGGCTGCCGCCATGTGCTGTTCCGTCAGGATGGTCTGTTCTGTATGTTACGTAGTCCATGATGTGAAAGTATAGTTTGGAAGTCAAATGTGTCTCAGTAATTAGTGCTATATCAATTTTTTTGTCGTTAAGAAGTATTTCCAGTTCATGTTTATGGGAGATCAGCCCATTGGCATTCCACAGTAGGAGTTTTAGTTTGTTATTTGTGTGTATTGTGTGAATCATTTTGATAGTTTTGGAATGAGCTCTGAAACAAGTGTTGTGAGGAGGGTGATGAGGGGTGTGATGACAGATATATTTATTTAAATCTTTGTTGCCTTTATATTTTATGATTGTTGCCAACAGAACCTGTTTCTTTTGGTTTTTGTTTTTCTTGCTTAAGAGGATGGTTTCTTTTGTAGACAGCCTCGAAAGCCGGCTAGCTAATACAAATAAAAAAAATCTGTGAAAGGTCGGACTACATCTTAATTGACAACCTGTGAAATAATAACTTCTCACTACATCAGACATCTTCATATTAAACATCCTCAAATTTCTGACCGATTACATAACTTCACCTATACCTTATATAGCTGAGGAAGTCATAAGTCAAACATTAGAACAAGGAGAGGGCAATAAAATAAATAATAATAACAAAAGGTGTTTAATGAATAACTGTCATCAATGTTATTACTCATTAAAATCTGTAATAAGTTTGTTTGTTGGTGACTTAGAGAAATAGGAGAGAACTTGGAGCAGTCAGGTTTGATGACAGAACCTCTGTCAGATTGTTTGAGTTTCGACAGTTCCTAATGGGGGGCTTTATCTAAGTTTCCAATCACCTGAACCGAAGAGAAACATATTACATAAATTAGGAAACTGTTCTATAGTTTAACTTATTAAAAAAAACATATTATTGAAATTATTTAATATATATAGCAGAATATATTATATAATAATAATATATAGGTATAATATTTAGCAGAAGAGGGCGCCGGTAGCTCAGTGGTGGCTTGTCTTCTGAGCTCGAGATCGTGGATTCGAAACCCGACCGAGGCCCTTAGTTTATTTTATCTGGGAAATAAAATAAACTTGAATACGCCGTCCTTCGGATAGGACATTAAGCGATGGTCCCGAGCCTGTACGAAGTCAGGTACTCGTTAAAGACCCCTAGGTGAATAAAAATTTAGGGTAGGCAAAATTTAGGACTCCCACAGTAGAGTCGGGCTCATGTCCACCAGAGTGACGAAAAAGCGCTCTGGTAGTAGGCGATATGACCGTAGTTAAAGCCCTGAGTCATAAAACATAACCTAACGTATATAGCAGAAGAAAGATATTAGGTATATAAATAAGAGGGCACTGATAGCTCAGTGATATGCGTGCTTACTTACTGAACTCAAGATCGCGGGCTCGAAACCCGACCGAGGGCATTAGTTTATTTCTTTTGGGGGGTTAAAGATAAAAAACATTCGGATGGTCCCGAGCCTGTCTGATATCAGGTATTCGTTAGAGACCCCTTACCCCAAAATTTAGGACTTCCATAGTACGAGTCGGGCTCATGACTAAAGAGCGCTCTGGTAGTAGGCGATATGACCTCGAAGTTGAAGCTCGGGCATGATTCATAATAATTACCTAATTAACAAAACAAATTAACTATTTACAATAGGATTATACCACCGGACGTAAAACGCTAAAAATTCCAACATCAATAGAATCCAATCCTTTCAATTCGAATTTCTCAGAGAGTATTATATATTACATGGGAAACTTAACACAAAAACATAACTGCCGTAGTAATGAATGTATATAAGAGTACACGAAATTTCATATGTAAATTCAAAGCCCTATGAGGACGAAATCAATAATTGCATATCATATTTGAGACATGATATTGCATATTTTAAATCGAAATCCCATTAGGACAATACATGTTAATTATCAGCGACATCGGCCGAAGGGAAGGAGGATTCAGGGGAGAGGGCTCAACTCAAATACCCCGAATACTGCCGATGTATTGAATCTATCGACACAAAATTTAGTATGAGGAGAAGCCCTAAATCAACTATTATTTCTATTATTTTTTATCGGTGACCGAGTCAAAATCGAACAAGGCAGCCAGCCATTCAATGAACGGTAATGACCAAGGAAAATATTTTCCTAGAAATTGCTTACCCTTGGGTGCTTACTTTAGCACATCAAAACCCCTTAAGAACCCTTTAAACAGAGTCTTTAAACACGAGACACTGGTGCTTAACAATAGGTTAAAGCCAGATATAATTCTAGGAGCACTTAAATTATATGAGTTTTATATAAACAATATTTGATAGCAGAAATGTGTTAGACAAATTAAATTAAATAAACAGTAACATAAGAACAAATAAATTAAACCAAGTTCTCTTTTTGAATTATTGTCTATTCCAGAAAAGTGTATAGAAGAATAGAAGTTAATCGATGTTATAGATTGCAACGATTTATACTTAGACCCAAATCAATACAATAAAAATTAGGAGGCCGCCGGTAGCTTAGTGGTATGCTTGCTTTCTGAGCTCAAAATCACGGGTTCGAACTCGGCTTTCACTTTATTTTTTATCAGTGTCGTTCCGTTCAAGTTTTATATTGATAATATCTTGTTCTCTGTCCAACTTATGAATACTAAAAAGTTAAAATATCTATATATAATGTAGGAAATTAAATTGTATTTTAGTATACATATGAGATTAAAAACAATTAAAACCACTCACATCAACTCTAGAAGGCGCCGCCGGTAGCTCAGTGGTATGCGGACTTGCTTACTGAGCTCAAGATCGCGGATTCAAAACCCGGCCGAGGACCTTAGTTCATTTTATCATAAGCATGTCGTCCTTCGGATGGGGGTAAGGGTCCTGAGCCTGTACTCGTTATATTCCCCTATCATAGATGAATAAAAACTTAGGGGAGGCAAAATTTAGCACTCCTATTGTGGAGTCGGGCTCATGTCCATCTGAGCGACACAAGAGCGCTCTGGTAGTAGGTGATATGACCTCAAAGTTAAAGCCCGGGCTTGAGTCACAAAAACTAACTCATTAAAAAACAAATTTAATATTTACAAAAGGATTATACCATCCATTTACACAGACGGACATAAAACGCTAAAAATTATAATATAAAACATCAGTAGAATCCAATCCTTTCAATCCGAAGTCCACAAACTCGTTTTTCTATGTCCTTAACAAAATCCTTCCTAAAAATCTCAACATCCTAATCCTTAATTGTATTAGAACGCCTATCCTTAGAGAGTTATAAGTAAATCCAAAACCTCATAAAGACGACACTTATTAATTTTCAGCGGAATTGGCCGAAGGGAAGAGTGGGATCAGAGAGAGGCTCGACTCAAAAACCGATGTAATGAATGTATCGTCACGAAATTTAGTTTGAGGATTTAAAGGTTTTTAGAAGGAGAGCGGAAACATAGTTGATTAATTCGTGTTGGGGAAGTACAACGTCAGTGATTCACCGGCGACTTATTTTTTTTCCCCGTAACAAACAAGAGTACTTGAGCCCAAGGTCGCCCGTAAAGATTTCACCATCCAGGTAAAGTGTCTTCTTGAGACCACTTAAGTAAGAACATTAAAATAGAAAAGGTTGTTGTAAAACTCACCAACCTAAATGAGGGTAGAAAGATACTCAGCTACTTTTGAACACTAAAATAACATAAGTTGACTTTTTTTTATGCATCACAACTTTATCAAAACGAAAAATTATGCAAAATTACACAAATCAGAAATTTACTTTTCACAAGAATTTTATTGAGCTGAGTTTACGAAGCTCTTTCTTAGGCGACTCATGTATTTCGTTGTACTCGTACTCCTCCTATACCCCTTTACCGATCACATTGAAATTTGCCACGATGGTAGTGGACACGGTGACGATGGTTTAATACTAAAAAAATCTGAAATCGAACTTACCACGGAGGAATAATCACCGAAAAACGAAATCCCCATTGAAATCAATTGAGAGACAAAATTCTGGCGCAAAATAGAATTTTTCTATTTCAAATGTAAAAATCCGGGCGAAACCCATTTTGGTTAACCATCGGACACAACTCTTTTTGAGCCGTTTTTTTTTCAGTGTTCTGACGTACAAACTTCGACTTTTTTTCGATAAAAATATTCACAGCTGAACTTGAAAGAAATAAAACTTGTTTATTTATGATATTGTCTAATTTCACCAACTATATTTGAGGGCGCCGGTAGCTCAGTGGTATGCGTGCTTGACTTCTGAGCTCAAGGTCGTGGGTTCGTAGCCCGACCGAGGCCCTTAGTTTATTTTATCTGGGAGGTAAAATAAACTTAAGCACGCCGTCCTTCGGATGGGACGTTAAGCGATGGTCCCGAGCCTGTACAATGTCAGGTACTCGTTAAAGACCCCTACCCTAGGTGAATAAAAATTTAGGGTAGGCAAAATTTAGGACTCCCACAGTAGAGTCGGGCTCATGTCCACCAGAGTGACGAAAGAGCGCTTTGGTAGTAGGCGATATGACCTCGTTGTTAAAGCCCGGGCATGAGCCATGAAACCTAAAACCTAAACCAACTATATTTACATGGGAGTACTTTCGGTATTTCTACCATCCTCAGCCAGCATAAGTCCAGTCTTATCTCTTATGCTTTTGGCTGAGGATGGTAGAAATACCGAAAGTACTCCCATGTAAATATAGTTGGTGAAATTAGACAATATCATAAATAAACAAGTTTTATTTCTTTCAAGTTCATATGAATTATTTCACAATATCTCTGCAATAATGTCAGTTTTCATATTCACAGCTGTTGTTGTCTACAAAAAGGCTAGAAAAAATCCATTGAATTAAATTGAAATCTATCCAAAGTATATTCATAAAGAACATACAAGGTGAGAAGTTACTGTTAATTATTAAAACATTAACTAATTTTTTTATACAGATATGCCTGACAGCTCAGTTTTGCAAACAGCAGAATGTATTGCACACCTAGTTTTATATGTCTTTACTTCTAGCTATACAAAGTATAGCAGAAGTTATGTAATCGGTCATAAATTCAATGCTGAGTCTGTGTTTTTGTGCGTCTTTGTGTCTGTAAACACGTAAAACTGATAGAATGAATGTATCGATATGAAATTTTATATGTGTTTCCAGGAGCCTCTAGAGGCGACATCTATTGATTTTTAGCCAAATCGGACAATCGGGAAGGGGGCATTAGAGGAGAGGCGATAACAAAAACTCTAATAACTGCCGTTGTAATGATTGTATCGATATGAAATTTCATATTTGAGGACACAACCTGTCAAATTTCAGTACAAATTAGGAGGCCGCTGGTATGCGTGCTTTCTTGCGCCGAAGATCGTGGGTTCGAAAGCCGGCCGAGGATCTTAGGTTTTTTATCTGGGAGATGATAAAACCTTTAGCACGCCGTCCTTCGGAAGGGACGTTAAGTGATGGTCCCAAACCTGTACTATGACAGGTACTACCGGGGGTTTAAGACCCCTAGCCTAGGTGAATAAACCTAGGTAGGCAAAACAAGAGTCATAACCACCGCGCAAAAGAGGATTCTGGTAGTAGGCGATATGACCTCGAAGTTAAAAGCCCGAGCAAGAATCACAATAACAAACTACCCTATGATATAATAGTATATAAAAATTACCCTCAATTAACTTCAACTTATTGTTAATTTAAATTAGGTAATTCAATTATTGATGGAATAAAAATTTTAAAAAAGCCCCGTATAATGGCTTTTGTACAAGTAAACCCTTTTAATTATTGTTCAGCTGATTGTATTCATCACCTGTATTTCGTCGAGCAGAAATATTTTTGTCATTACAAATTTTATTACATAAAATTAGTTTTTCAAAAGTTGTTGCAGGTTAACTACCCTCAATTATTATTACCTATTTTACAAAAATGTATTATTAAATGGAACCATCTACATGCCAAATCAAACGAGTATCCTTGTATGTTTTATAAGAATTAGAACTAATTTTCAAAACAATTGGAAGAGGAGGAACCAGAAGAGGGGAGCTTAACTGAAAAACCCTAAAGAATATATCGACACAAATTTGAGGATTCAGAAGTTCCTGTGTAAGTTAACTATCGATTTTAGCGAAAACGGTCGCGCTGGGGACGTTAGATTGCCCTTGATCCATCGACAACTTCTTTTAAAGGTTATTTAACCAAGAAATTAATTTAACGAATAAACAAAATAATGTCAAATATTAATTTTTATTGGATCAAAAAAAAATCTATTATGAAACGACAAATTAATATTCCTAAATTGGGGTCCGGTTCATAAATCTTGTAACGATACTTTTTTCTTATTTTAATCCCCCTTCTCCCCCTAGTCACAAACTGTCACAACTTTCGAGACCCTCCGAGAAGTGTCACACAATAAATATGTAAGTGACCGTCCATAAATTAATTATTATTAATTATTAATTTATGGACTGAAATAAATCAAAAACCTAATTTATAGTTAACAGCATCATTGAATGACAGTTTAGTTTTCTTCGTTTATGTCGTTTTTTTCTCCCACATTAGTAGAAAATTTACACATAGACTTTAAACTCAGCGGGGATTCATATGAGACACAATCAACTGAACTATAATAGGGGCCTCTTAACGTCCCATCCGAAAGATGGCATGCTCAAGGTTTTTTCACCTCCCTGATAAAAAAAACGACCGGGTTTCGAACAAGCGATCTTGAGCTCAGTAAGCAAGTGCGCATACCACTGAGCTACCGATGCCCTCCAGTAATAATATACATATGTACATATCAATTTTTTTTTTTTATTTACAAATAGGTATTTACAACTGGATAAATATGCAACAAGCAAATTTGCAGAAAGAGCAAAATATGGCATTATCAAAATCATCACCCAGTGATGACACGTCCTAAGCACCGAGTTGCACTCATTTATATCTCAGACTCACTGCTACTAGTAAGGAGGTCTCTAGGCCATTGGTGCTTAATGTATCGTTGGGGAAGTGTGATAGAATGTGTAAATATCTTAGGTCGCAACCCCAAAAAAAATTCGTACTGAAGTCTCATGGAACTGTGACGAAAAACCGAACGGATATACATCAAGCGCAGTAATGCATCAAGAGAGGTTATATATCCAGAATTCTCTAAGGACGACACCTACTGATTTTCAGTCAAATCGGCCAAAGGGAAGGGGGAATTAGGGGGGAGGCTTAATACAAAAACTATAATAACTGCCGTTGTAAGGAATGCGCCTCAAGAACCTCCCGTCCATCCACTCTCATGTTTTTTCCCTTCATAACCTATCATCTGACCACAGTCCCGTTTTGCTCCTCGACGGAAAAAAGAAAGCGGAAATCTAATAGATTAATTCATGGGGAAGTACACTGCGAGTGATTCACCGACGACTTTTAGTATTAGTTATAGAGGAGTACCCTATGAGAAATGTTCACTTTTAGTTGATGTTTAATGTTGCGGGCCTAGCGAGGTCCTCCTTACATCGCAGACTGAGCCGTGTCCTAGAAGCCTATTACCATGTCTCGATTTATGTATGTAAATAAATTCCGCTCCTTGTCGTACATCAGCAACTTCTCCCAGATCCAGGACCCTTCCTACCATGTTCACAGCACCATTTACATATATTAGCTTACATTTTATATGAGTTTTTTCACCCTTAAAGATACACACCCCATCGTAAAATATATTTATTATCAAAGTATAACAAAGTTCATTGACCCTCTACAATAAAACTAGAATTATACAGTCGCTACTCAATATCGACTGTTAATGTCATTTCATGCTTCGTCCTATATCTTATGATATGAATAGTAACAGTTTGTCAATAATAATAATAATATATTTATTCAGTTACTGTTTTTTCACCCGTAGGGAAAGCTAAGCGATCTTGGGAAATAAAAACGTTAATTTTTTATTAAAATATCCGAAAATGGATATCAGAAACATTATAATTACGAATAAAAAGTAAAATTAAAAGAAGAGAGAAATTAAGAAAGAAACATAAAATATAAGAATAAACAAAAAAGGGAAAATGTGTTTAAAAGTTTAAATAGAATTTACAAGGAGGGCGCCGGTAGGGCAGTGGTATGCGTGCTCGTCTTCTGAGCTGAAGAACGTGGGTTCGAAACCCGACCGAGGCCCTTAGTTTATTTTATCTGGGAGGTAAAATAAACTTAAGCACGCCGTCCTTCGGATGGGACGTTAAGCGATGGTCCCGAGCCTGTACAATGTCAGGTACTCGTTAAAGACCCCTACCCTAGGTGAATAAAAATTTAGGGCAGGCGAAATTTAGGACTCCCACAGTAGAGTCGGGCTCATGTCCACCAGAGTGACGAAAGAGCGCTCTGGTAGTAGGTGATATGACCTCGTAGTTAAAGCCCGGGCATGAGCTATAAAACCTAACCTAACCTAGAATTTACAATTAAAATATATATATATATATATATATATATATATTGTAGCATGTCTACCCTATAGATAATGCTCAGAACTGGCGATGTCTATGAGAGGATCGCGATCGCTAGGAGCAAAGTATGGGTTGTGTGGTGTTGAATAAACGAGAATTGCATTTGGAAGAGAATGCTCGGAACCAATGATGCCTGCGAGAGAATCGCGATCGCTGGGAGCGGAAAATAAAGAATAATAGAGACACAATGGAAAGGAAGCCAAGATAATTGTCTACATCCGGTGTATAAGGAATAAGCAGTAAAGGTTTTTTTTCTTACTCCAGGTTTTCACACAACTAGAGGCAGATGTTAATTGGTAATATGCGATTGGCTGGAAATAAAATGGGCGGAGTCCGACGACCAATCAAGCCTGGAGAACTGTCCCCTACCACGGTCGGATATCGGAAGCCACTCCCCGTTTTACTCATTCTTCGTTCATATCTTGGTGGATCACCACGTTCCTCTCTTTGTAAAGCCTAGTTTATGTATGTGAAAGTACTTTCTTCGTTCATGTCTTGGGTGATCACCACGTATCTTTTCTATAAGTAATATCAGTTAGAATATGTGAAATTAACATTCTTCGTTCATGTCTTGGGTGATCACCACGTATCTTTTCTATAAGTAATATCAGTTTGAATATGTGAATTAGTCGTAGAGACACACTTTGATCTTGGACGGTGCAAAGTCAGTGGGGGTGTAACTTCTGGTGTGCCCTCGAAACTACGCAGATCTTCAGGGACTATGTGAATAGACGATTTCTACGGGAAGTCCAGAAAGGGTGATCACGCCGTCATTCGCCATGGATATCGTATCGAGGTACCTCGTAATTAAGTTATAATTCAGTCCTTCAGACACACGGCCAAATTATATATATATTCAATTGTTGTTTTGTAAATATGTTCTCATTAAAATAAATATGTTAAAGTTATAGGTTTGATTCATTTCATTCCCCCCCCCCCCACTCATGCTTCTTCTGGTTGACAACAGTAATTAATTATTGTTAATTACTGATGTCAACTAACCGTTAGGATCTTGTAACCGTTCTTCCCGTGGGAGTGCTTTCAGCTATTCAGGCATTGTTTAATTAAAGTCGCGATTTAAATAATTTTAAAATTTAATAATTTTTCGATCTCAATTTTATTTATTTTATTAATTACGTGATTTGCACTCACACAGGGAGGGAAATGGTTATTAATTGGCGCCCGAACAGGGACTTGATTTGTTTATTAATTATGCCAATTAGTATAATTAATGAACCCCACTAATCGGTCCCTTATTAATTAATTAATTTTTTTTTAAAAAAAAAATTTTTTTTTTTTGCTTTTTAACGTAGATTCCAGCCTATTAGGCCACAATGTTATATTTTCACTTAAAGTCGGTATTTAGAATCAAAACTGAAGAAGGATGGGTGAGGGTAGGGACAATGAATGACATCATTTATTGAAATAATTTTATTTTTTTTTGTTTTTGATTTTTTTTTTTATGTAGATTTAGTAGGCATTTATTTTACATATTATAACTATTGTTGTATTGTGATGCCATCTGACAGGTCACCATAGAAATTAGGTTAGCACCAGACCTCCCGTATAATTCATTTAATTGTTTTGATATATATTTCTTATCAGAATGGAAGGGAAAGGGAAGTCGGACTTAGAGCCGATACAGACACGGTCTAGGAAAACTATCCGTACGCCCCCGGAGTCCCCGGTAGAAAATCCTAAATTTGACCTAGAGGCGATGTTTAAGGCCATGCAGGAACAGATGGGAAACTTGGGAAAGGATTTAAAAGCGGACATGCAGGAACAGATTTCGGGACTAGGACAACAGGGAAAGGCCATGCAGGAACAGATAGGACAGCAGACTTCGGAGATAAAGGAACAAATTTCGGCAATGGCAAATAATATCGAATCCATTAAACGTAATATGGGTACCGTACAATCTGAATCTAGGCAGGACAATTCAGAAGGGAGATATGACAAACATGTTTCTAAAGTTAGGGACATGGTAGGTGTCAGTTATCATGAAGTTACAGGTGGGATCGTGTCAGAAACACAGCATCTAGATAAGGAGGTCGAAGAAATAAATTCGAACCAAAATATTATTAGTACCGATTGTGAGAAGAGATTCGCCGATATCTCGAAGAGAATAGATACTGTTTCGGGTCAAACTCAGATCTCAACCCCAAAACAAGATGACCGAATGACATTTACCGTACCCGAAGGACATAGGAATTGGCCTACGAACCAGACTTTTGCTCGCGAACAGCCTAGCAATGTCACCTTCCAAGATGTCTACGTGAAAAATTACGAACGTGGTGAGGTGGCGTTACGTAATAGCGTTTTGGATTTGCCCAACCATTTTGTATTTAAATTCTTACTATTCTGGGAAGGACCTTACCAGATTTTAGACAAGGAAAGTCCTCAAATTTTTATTTTAGGACATCTCGGCAGCGACGTAGCGGAGGGAGGAGTATTTTATATGACAGCACACAAGCCGTATATTAGCGGATAAATTTACAAGCAGGCTAGAGAAGCGCTAGGGCTCTCTTTGAGATTAACGATCTTACTTCAGCCGAGTTAGGGGGGCGATTATTGCAGACGAGATCGCGGCCCTAGAGTCAGGGAAGAGATTTGTGACGTCTCTATGGGTGTCCATCCCCAGCTATCCCAGGAACAGTTAGACAAAGTCACACACACATAAAACAGACACTATTTTTATTATTTGGGAATTATTTATTATTTTACACTAACGGCCAACACCTCATTATACAACAACACACAAAGAATCACACATACACATTTATTGGGGACACGGGATTTATTATTTAGTTATTTTTTTTGTAAATAGGATAAGGCAGACGGGGACATTCTGGCACTCCCCTGGGGCTTAACATCGAGCATACCCCTCTTAGTCGTGCTCAAAGATTCCAAAGTGAATCGCCAGGTTGTAAATAGTAATTTTAGATAATAAGTTAGGGTTAGTTTTTTTTTTAATTCTAGATATTAAATTAGGATAATTTTTTGTTTATATTTAGTAATAGGATATTTTTTTTAAATAGTATTAGTAAGTCTTTTTCTTTTTATATTGATAGTTGGGATAATTTAGTTTAGATAGGTTTGTGGCTTCATTTGAAATTGACATAATTGTAGGACGGGGCAGACGGTATATGGATTGGCCATCCATGGGAATATACCTACGTATTTAAATTTGATTAGGAGACGCGGATCTGAGTAGGCTGACAGCGAGGCGATGGCACACACATTTGTAGGTAGTCACGTATGGTAAATGTACTTTCAATTGTATTTGTCTGTTTTGTTTTGTATTTTAAAATAATATTTGTATTAGTATCCGACCGTGTGTATCTATTGAAAATGTCACATTGACCCATATTTTATCTAGTGACCATGATGGGCTATGTTAACCCAATGAGAGCCTTGTAAATATATTTGTCACATATATCCAGGTATGGACCTTACTTATTATGATAGAGTGTCGACCACGGTAGGTCAAATGTCAATTTTGTTATTTTATTTAAGAAATCCTAGGGCAAGGTGCCGAAGCATACATGACTAAAGGGGGAGATATATTATAAACTGGAGGGGATACCCAGAATTGAATATTTAATTATCTTATACACGGAGAAGGGGCCACTCCATTGATGCTTGTAGAATCCATTTAAAGGGGCGGGAGTTTGTTTAATTATTTTTTTTATGCCATGAACTGACTGTTGAACTGAAGAAAGGGTTTCGCTACTTGATTAATGCGGATGCCGGAATTTACATATATTTATGAAACTGAGATGGGATTTGAGTGGGCTTATTTTTCTATTTTATATTTCGTCGTCGTTCCGGCAGAAGGTAAATACCTGTCGAAGGCCTAAGGAGGCATATGGTTAGGGTTTGGTCAACCCAAATTTTTGTTGAAGCGGATTAGGTATATGGGAATTCAGTTGAAACATTGTCGAGGCGTGGGGCCTTTTTGGATGTTTTAACTAGTCAGTGAATGTATGCTAGAAATAGAATCATCGTTATTTGCCAATGGAGAGGGTTAACTCCAAGAAGTACAGCGTAAAGTAAAATCATGCTTTGGTCACGCATGCATAGGCAAGCCATGCCGATTCGAAAGGAAATTTAAAATCATGTTTTGGTCACGCATGATAATGAGGTCGATACCTGAGTATTTGGTTAAGTGTATATGCTCAGTGAACGAGCAAGTGTTAAGTGAAACTAATAAAATATGTGACTTCCAATGGTCATTTAGCCGACATATTTTATTTTAACGGGAACGGGGGATATTGTAGCATGTCTACCCTATAGATAATGCTCAGAACTGGCGATGTCTATGAGAGGATCGCGATCGCTAGGAGCAAAGTATGGGTTGTGTGGTGTTGAATAAACGAGAATTGCATTTGGAAGAGAATGCTCGGAACCAATGATGCCTGCGAGAGAATCGCGATCGCTGGGAGCGGAAAATAAAGAATAATAGAGACACAATGGAAAGGAAGCCAAGATAATTGTCTACATCCGGTGTATAAGGAATAAGCAGTAAAGGTTTTTTTTCTTACTCCAGGTTTTCACACAACTAGAGGCAGATGTTAATTGGTAATATGCGATTGGCTGGAAATAAAATGGGCGGAGTCCGACGACCAATCAAGCCTGGAGAACTGTCCCCTACCACGGTCGGATATCGGAAGCCACTCCCCGTTTTACTCATTCTTCGTTCATATCTTGGTGGATCACCACGTTCCTCTCTTTGTAAAGCCTAGTTTATGTATGTGAAAGTACTTTCTTCGTTCATGTCTTGGGTGATCACCACGTATCTTTTCTATAAGTAATATCAGTTAGAATATGTGAAATTAACATTCTTCGTTCATGTCTTGGGTGATCACCACGTATCTTTTCTATAAGTAATATCAGTTTGAATATGTGAATTAGTCGTAGAGACACACTTTGATCTTGGACGGTGCAAAGTCAGTGGGGGTGTAACTTCTGGTGTGCCCTCGAAACTACGCAGATCTTCAGGGACTATGTGAATAGACGATTTCTACGGGAAGTCCAGAAAGGGTGATCACGCCGTCATTCGCCATGGATATCGTATCGAGGTACCTCGTAATTAAGTTATAATTCAGTCCTTCAGACACACGGCCAAATTATATATATATTCAATTGTTGTTTTGTAAATATGTTCTCATTAAAATAAATATGTTAAAGTTATAGGTTTGATTCATTTCATTCCCCCCCCCACTCATGCTTCTTCTGGTTGACAACAGTAATTAATTATTGTTAATTACTGATGTCAACTAACCGTTAGGATCTTGTAACCGTTCTTCCCGTGGGAGTGCTTTCAGCTATTCAGGCATTGTTTAATTAAAGTCGCGATTTAAATAATTTTCAAATTTAATAATTTTTCGATCTCAATTTTATTTGTTTTATTAATTACGTGATTTGCACTCACACAGGGAGGGAAATGGTTATTAATTGGCGCCCGAACAGGGACTTGATTTGTTTATTAATTATGCCAATTAGTATAATTAATGAACCCCACTAATCGGTCCCTTATTAATTAATTAATTTTTAAAAAAAAAAAAAATTTTTTTTTTTTGCTTTTTAACGTAGATTCCAGCCTATTAGGCCACAATGTTATATTTTCACTTAAAGTCGGTATTTAGAATCAAAACTGAAGAAGGATGGGTGAGGGTAGGGACAATGAATGACATCATTTATTGAAATAATTTTATTTTTTTTTGTTTTTGATTTTTTTTTTTATGTAGATTTAGTAGGCATTTATTTTACATATTATAACTATTGTTGTATTGTGATGCCATCTGACAGGTCACCATAGAAATTAGGTTAGCACCAGACCTCCCGTATAATTCATTTAATTGTTTTGATATATATTTCTTATCAGAATGGAAGGGAAAGGGAAGTCGGACTTAGAGCCGATACAGACACGGTCTAGGAAAACTATCCGTACGCCCCCGGAGTCCCCGGTAGAAAATCCTAAATTTGACCTAGAGGCGATGTTTAAGGCCATGCAGGAACAGATGGGAAACTTGGGAAAGGATTTAAAAGCGGACATGCAGGAACAGATTTCGGGACTAGGACAACAGGGAAAGGCCATGCAGGAACAGATAGGACAGCAGACTTCGGAGATAAAGGAACAAATTTCGGCAATGGCAAATAATATCGAATCCATTAAACGTAATATGGGTACCGTACAATCTGAATCTAGGCAGGACAATTCAGAAGGGAGATATGACAAACATGTTTCTAAAGTTAGGGACATGGTAGGTGTCAGTTATCATGAAGTTACAGGTGGGATCGTGTCAGAAACACAGCATCTAGATAAGGAGGTCGAAGAAATAAATTCGAACCAAAATATTATTAGTACCGATTGTGAGAAGAGATTCGCCGATATCTCGAAAAGAATAGATACTGTTTCGGGTCAAACTCAGATCTCAACCCCAAAACAAGATGACCGAATGACATTTACCGTACCCGAAGGACATAGGAATTGGCCTACGAACCAGACTTTTGCTCGCGAACAGCCTAGCAATGTCACCTTCCAAGATGTCTACGTGAAAAATTACGAACGTGGTGAGGTGGCGTTACGTAATAGCGTTTTGGATTTGCCCAACCATTTTGTATTTAAATTCTTACTATTCTGGGAAGGACCTTACCAGATTTTAGACAAGGAAAGTCCTCAAATTTTTATTTTAGGACATCTCGGCAGCGACGTAGCGGAGGGAGGAGTATTTTATATGACAGCACACAAGCCGTATATTAGCGGATAAATTTACAAGCAGGCTAGAGAAGCGCTAGGGCTCTCTTTGAGATTAACGATCTTACTTCAGCCGAGTTAGGGGGGCGATTATTGCAGACGAGATCGCGGCCCTAGAGTCAGGGAAGAGATTTGTGACGTCTCTATGGGTGTCCATCCCCAGCTATCCCAGGAACAGTTAGACAAAGTCACACACACATAAAACAGACACTATTTTTATTATTTGGGAATTATTTATTATTTTACACTAACGGCCAACACCTCATTATACAACAACACACAAAGAATCACACATACACATTTATTGGGGACACGGGATTTATTATTTAGTTATTTTTTTTGTAAATAGGATAAGGCAGACGGGGACATTCTGGCACTCCCCTGGGGCTTAACATCGAGCATACCCCTCTTAGTCGAGCTCAAAGATTCCAAAGTGAATCGCCAGGTTGTAAATAGTAATTTTAGATAATAAGTTAGGGTTAGTTTTTTTTTTAATTCTAGATATTAAATTAGGATAATTTTTTGTTTATATTTAGTAATAGGATATTTTTTTTAAATAGTATTAGTAAGTCTTTTTCTTTTTATATTGATAGTTGGGATAATTTAGTTTAGATAGGTTTGTGGCTTCATTTGAAATTGACATAATTGTAGGACGGGGCAGACGGTATATGGATTGGCCATCCATGGGAATATACCTACGTATTTAAATTTGATTAGGAGACGCGGATCTGAGTAGGCTGACAGCGAGGCGATGGCACACACATTTGTAGGTAGTCACGTATGGTAAATGTACTTTCAATTGTATTTGTCTGTTTTGTTTTGTATTTTAAAATAATATTTGTATTAGTATCCGACCGTGTGTATCTATTGAAAATGTCACATTGACCCATATTTTATCTAGTGACCATGATGGGCTATGTTAACCCAATGAGAGCCTTGTAAATATATTTGTCACATATATCCAGGTATGGACCTTACTTATTATGATAGAGTGTCGACCACGGTAGGTCAAATGTCAATTTTGTTATTTTATTTAAGAAATCCTAGGGCAAGGTGCCGAAGCATACATGACTAAAGGGGGAGATATATTATAAACTGGAGGGGATACCCAGAATTGAATATTTAATTATCTTATACACGGAGAAGGGGCCACTCCATTGATGCTTGTAGAATCCATTTAAAGGGGCGGGAGTTTGTTTAATTATTTTTTTTATGCCATGAACTGACTGTTGAACTGAAGAAAGGGTTTCGCTACTTGATTAATGCGGATGCCGGAATTTACATATATTTATGAAACTGAGATGGGATTTGAGTGGGCTTATTTTTCTATTTTATATTTCGTCGTCGTTCCGGCAGAAGGTAAATACCTGTCGAAGGCCTAAGGAGGCATATGGTTAGGGTTTGGTCAACCCAAATTTTTGTTGAAGCGGATTAGGTATATGGGAATTCAGTTGAAACATTGTCGAGGCGTGGGGCCTTTTTGGATGTTTTAACTAGTCAGTGAATGTATGCTAGAAATAGAATCATCGTTATTTGCCAATGGAGAGGGTTAACTCCAAGAAGTACAGCGTAAAGTAAAATCATGCTTTGGTCACGCATGCATAGGCAAGCCATGCCGATTCGAAAGGAAATTTAAAATCATGTTTTGGTCACGCATGATAATGAGGTCGATACCTGAGTATTTGGTTAAGTGTATATGCTCAGTGAACGAGCAAGTGTTAAGTGAAACTAATAAAATATGTGACTTCCAATGGTCATTTAGCCGACATATTTTATTTTAACGGGAACGGGGGATATTGTAGCATGTCTACCCTATAGATAATGCTCAGAACTGGCGATGTCTATGAGAGGATCGCGATCGCTAGGAGCAAAGTATGGGTTGTGTGGTGTTGAATAAACGAGAATTGCATTTGGAAGAGAATGCTCGGAACCAATGATGCCTGCGAGAGAATCGCGATCGCTGGGAGCGGAAAATAAAGAATAATAGAGACACAATGGAAAGGAAGCCAAGATAATTGTCTACATCCGGTGTATAAGGAATAAGCAGTAAAGGTTTTTTTTCTTACTCCAGGTTTTCACACAACTAGAGGCAGATGTTAATTGGTAATATGCGATTGGCTGGAAATAAAATGGGCGGAGTCCGACGACCAATCAAGCCTGGAGAACTGTCCCCTACCACGGTCGGATATCGGAAGCCACTCCCCGTTTTACTCATTCTTCGTTCATATCTTGGTGGATCACCACGTTCCTCTCTTTGTAAAGCCTAGTTTATGTATGTGAAAGTACTTTCTTCGTTCATGTCTTGGGTGATCACCACGTATCTTTTCTATAAGTAATATCAGTTAGAATATGTGAAATTAACATTCTTCGTTCATGTCTTGGGTGATCACCACGTATCTTTTCTATAAGTAATATCAGTTTGAATATGTGAATTAGTCGTAGAGACACACTTTGATCTTGGACGGTGCAAAGTCAGTGGGGGTGTAACTTCTGGTGTGCCCTCGAAACTACGCAGATCTTCAGGGACTATGTGAATAGACGATTTCTACGGGAAGTCCAGAAAGGGTGATCACGCCGTCATTCGCCATGGATATCGTATCGAGGTACCTCGTAATTAAGTTATAATTCAGTCCTTCAGACACACGGCCAAATTATATATATATTCAATTGTTGTTTTGTAAATATGTTCTCATTAAAATAAATATGTTAAAGTTATAGGTTTGATTCATTTCATTCCCCCCCCCACTCATGCTTCTTCTGGTTGACAACAGTAATTAATTATTGTTAATTACTGATGTCAACTAACCGTTAGGATCTTGTAACCGTTCTTCCCGTGGGAGTGCTTTCAGCTATTCAGGCATTGTTTAATTAAAGTCGCGATTTAAATAATTTTCAAATTTAATAATTTTTCGATCTCAATTTTATTTATTTTATTAATTACGTGATTTGCACTCACACAGGGAGGGAAATGGTTATTAATATATATATATATATATATATATATATATTAAATGCGCAGCAGACGTTTAATAGAAAGAAGATGAGGCTTGTGGTCGATAAAAACAAACTTGTAGAATTTCTGGCAAACTTTCGGCACTGAGTGTACCTTCTTCACGACCTGTATTGACATATATACATTATCTATAAGTCAATATGAATTTAATAATACCTTACTTATTTTTTATTTTTCAATTTGGTAAAATTAGGCAATTAGGTATATTTATTTTCAATAATACTTTATTTCATTATCCTTAGACGTTTCGACTTACAAGTCATTTTCAATTCGAAAACGTAAAGTTTTAAAGTTTTAGAATTGAAAATGACTTGTAAGTCGAAACGTCTAAGGATAATGAAATGAAGTATTATTGAAAATAAATATACCTAATTGCCTAATTTTACCAAATTGAAAAATTATCTATAAGTTTATAAATGCCTATATAAACATATAAATACCTAGTCACATTCCATAGTCCCAGGTTTTCTTTCTTTTTTTTTTTTTTTAAATAAATTAGTTTGGGAATAATACCCTTGAATTGGGATGACTAAACCTGAATATTTCAGGTCAATACTGGTTAATTATTGACCTAAGAAGGTCTTAGTGGTGACTCAGCCAACCGTATGACAGCAATCCTCTCGACCCCTCCTAGCCTAGAGCTCCTCAACAACGATGGTTTAGTGTTTAGTGTGTCTGACTACCAAACTGAGAAACTATTCTTCGATATCCTCCCCCCCCCCCCCCCCCCCCCCCCCTGATCCACTAATTTATTTTTTATTTATTTCATGTTTTTATTATTATTTCATGTTTTTTTCACCTATAGGGAAAGCTGTGCGATCATAAAAGGAAAAAAAAAAGAATAATTTTATTTTTGTGAGATATCCTATGTTATTGCCGAGTAAAGCCGGTAGAGCCTGCTAGTATTCCTATAAGACTCAGTGAATGATTCCATTCTGTACAGATTTGTATAGAACAGCTGAGGCTTTCTATCTAATAGCCTGCCATGAAGTAGGGCCTCTCGCCTCTCCGTCAGACTGTATTCAAATGAAGCCATTCATTTTGGTTCTGCCTGTTTTCTGCTAATACTCTTCCATACAAACGGATACTGTTAACATTATACGTCACTTTCTAGAGTACTTGTTTTATGAATGTAATTTGGTTTTATTGGCTCATTGATTGATAGCAGTGCATTTGAACTTCGGTAACTGACAGGAATCTTCATAGAAAACGGTCAATAGATCTACATGTCAAGGATAATCTTACTTGTGATAGATGTGGAGAAGACGGTGAGACGGCATCTCACTTCCTGGGTAGATGCCAGGGATATGCTCAGACCGCATTCCACGTAAAGATATGATCATAAAGGACAATTTTAGAATTAAACCTCAGGAATATTCTTAGATTTGCTAAAGAGTGTGGGGGACTAGGCCCTTCATACCTTCAGGTCCAAGTAAGCCGAGGAAGCCCAGCGAATTAATCCCTTCCAACGAAGGAATAAGAGCATTGGTTGCTTAGATTCCTAGGTGTATGCACCAGTCTACCCAGTACATGTTCTTTCAGGACTGTTCTGCAATGTGCCTGTTGGAATCCTAGATCCTTCTAGGTCCTTTGTCGTTGTTGCATGAGCCTATATTGTTATATATTTACTAATGTTCGCGTTTTTATAAAAAATAATTAATTTTTCTTTTACTTTACTTCAAATACGCGGAGATTTTCTCAAACGGTATAATTGATTGTTACTAAAATAAAATATTAATGGGATGCCAGATTGCCTATTTAATAGAACGATACTTAAATTACTGATTTTAATATATAATAAATTGGATTTCTATAAACCAAAAGCGAAAGATCAGCTAAGAAAGTTTTGAAAAACTAAATTGTTAAATCACTATTTACTAGGTTGACCACGTGTATAACGCTATATGGATGGGTTTCACGACTCTTCCTAGTTCTTCTTCTTAATTCCTCTCTAGTTCTTCCTCGATCTTGTTTTCCATACATTACATAAAAGTTTGGTAAAGCCAGTCCAATAAGGGGGACAACTCATCAACACTCATAACTTCCACTTCACTTCAACGTACGGGGGGGGGGGGGGGGGGGGGGGGGGGGGGGGGGGGGGGGGGGGGGGGGGGGGGGGGGGGGAGGGGGGGGGGACTGGACAAGGGACGCCAAACAGCTACAAGCCACGCTAAAACATCTAGACCTTTCTGTTCATAGCGTCCCCCAACATCTTCCCAATATGGCCGACCCAATCAACACCACTGCCACCTACATTAAATTTTCTTTTTCTGAACTTAAATATATATTTTACTTCCACTTTATATATTATTACTTACTATAAAGAATATAAATGAAATAAGGGTCGAGGTTCTGTCATCTAAAGAAAAAACTTAATACTTGGCCAGCGTTTTAGAAACTATATTTCCTTCTTCAGGACTTTATATTGACTAGAGTGGATGTGTTTTCACAGCTCATTGTCAGACACAGACCCATGATAACTTCACCATACACATTCATTCAAGTCATTATAAGGCCTTGAAGCTCTTACGACAGCAGAATCTCGACTTCCCTCAATATTATGAAGGTACTGACGATGACGATGTTGCGTTGAACTGGTTCTGGTCAAAAATAAAACAATGAGAAGATAATGTCTTTTATTTCTATGAGAATTCAGTAAAAAAAAAAAAAAAGTTCTCAACTCAAAACAAGGAAGTTCGTTAGTTAGGTTATTAGAGCTTAAAGACCTTATGTTCTCAATCTAAGCAACAAAGTACGTAAAAGGGCTTTGTAACTTTATTACTTTGTTTGTGCTTCATAACTTCATTTGTTTCACTTCCTTCATTCATGGACTTATTTTTTAATAAGACGTAGAAACTTTATAATTGATAATTTTCCTCTCACCGATCCTATGAAAAGGATTATCTTCATATTCAGGAAAGTGTTAATTGAAGTATTTCTTGCCTACTCTCCAAAAAATAAATTTAGGTTTATGAATGATAATTTGCTGTTTGTGTGTTTGTCTGTGAGTTTAAGTGTCCCCCATTAACAATTTATCTTTAATTGAAAAAAAAAAAATTCCAAAACTTTGTAATTAAGTTTAACAATAGTTTATGGGTGCATTTAAATGTTGGTTCGAATCACTGTTCCAGCTGTACATATTAGTCAATCGGTCAACAATTAGATGCTCAGTTTTACATCGGAGTTTTACCGATTTCCTTTCTCTTCCCTGAATCCAAAAATAAATATAAAAAAAAAAAAAAAATCATGTCTATGTGCTTGTGTGCCTGCGGATTATTGACATGAAATTTTATATTTGGATTCAGAACTCCCAAAGTAAGACACTTATCAATTTGCAGCAAAATCTAACAAAAGGAAGTCATAACACAAAAACCATAATAACTTCGGAAGTAATTAATATGTCGCCAGAAAGTTTTATATGAGAACTCTGAATCTAAAAAAAATAGATTTCTGTAAGAATTAAAGGTATAAAAAATAAACCAGTAGACAGTTTGTGCTAATATTCAATAGTTGTCTTACATAGGGGCTCCTAAATTATCATACTAAATGTTGTGTCGATAAATTTATTACATCGCCAGTTATTAGGGTTTTTGAGTTGAGCCCCCTCTGATCCCACCTTTTCTTTTGCCTCATGCTGAAAATTATTAAGTGTCGCCCTTATGGAGTTTTGAATTCACATTTGAAATTTTATGTTGACACATTCATTCTACCGGGAGGTATCGTGTTTACAGACACACACAGATAGACTTTTTTTTCATATTTGTAATCTGGAGTTCAGAAAACATGAAATTCCGTTGAAAATTCCGCATCGATGCTGACAGAATGCAATGTTAAGATTGCTAAAAATACTGCTGTCATGCTGACAGGATGCAATGTTAGGATTGCTAAAAATACTGCTGTCATTCTGACAGAATGCAATGTTAAGATTGCTAAAAATGTTGGATGTAGTAATCCCCTTCCTAATTTATTCAGTTACTTATCTGTGTTGTGGTCCGTCGGTCAATATGAATGTTCTTAATTCTTTTATACATATTTCATACTTGATACGGTTGTTGACATATTTTAGTCTAAATAATAAACATTTACTAATTCTTTTATAAGGAGAGTAGAATTTTTAAATAAAAAATAGTTCACTTTTTTTTGTAAATACTAGTGCCCTTTAGTAAATACTATTGTCTCTTAGTAAATACTAGTATCTCTTAGCAATTCTAGTACCTCTTAGTAAATACTAGTGTCACTCAGTAAATTCTAGTGTCTCTTAGTAAATATTATTGTCTCTTGGTAAATACTAGTGTCTCTCAGTAAATACTATTGTCTCTTAGTAAATAATAGTGCCTCTCAATACATATTGCCTTCATTCGCTTATAAGAATAAGCAAATAAGCGATCAAAAGTTAGAAAAACTTTCAGTACTGTCAGCGATCGTCCCGAGCCTGCGCGATGTCTATTGCATTTACTTATAGGTAACTAAACCTGGGTATTGAAAATTCAGCAATTACAGAACTTCCCCAATACTTCGTATAAAACCTACTTTTCAGCCAAATTAGCAATAGAGAAAAGGAGGACCAGAGGAGAGGAGGACTTCCAATCTATTGAGTGTACCGAGACAACTTTTTTGTATACACTTCTTAAAGAAACGCTCTAATAAAAATCATAGACAGTTTTTTTTTTTTTTTTTTTCAGCGGTTCAGCCTCTGTATAAGTTGGAGGATAAAATACAGAACAAACATGTTTACAGGATAAAATATACAAAGATATTCTTATAAGCCGAGTATAACGTAGAGGAAGTCTAAGAACGTCACAATATTACAGTTCTGCCACCAGGGTGCGGTGCTTTGCCACAATATTGAGCAGAAATATTGTCTCTACGTGACTTGAATAGAGAAAAACTAATTCAACAGTTGGCAAAAATTCTCTCTTTTATTTCAATATAACTTTTGTTGTATTCTTGTAAAAATGTTAGCCACACAGAGGCCTCAAGGGAAAAATAGCCTTATGAGAACACTTCCCACATCAACTCCCCCTCTTTTGAACTAAAGTTCTATTTAACTTTATATTTGAGGGCGGGGAGAGCGAAAACTTAATTGATTAATTCGTGCTGGGGAAGTACATTGCCGGTGATTCACCGATAAATGTTTTTGTATTTATAACGACAATAAAATAATAATGGATTTATTTTTACAATCATAGAAATATAAAAAACTGAGAATTGTTTTGATGATATACTTTTTTTTTTGTCTTATAATGTTGGTCGCGACTGTTGCGATCACGCAACAACCAGCTACCAAGAGGACTTGATTGATGATGTCCTGATTGGCGTGAGAGAGGAAGGCTACCCAGCGGTAGCTCCTCAGGGCGAAATTTAAAAACAATGAATATTATGATTTTGTTTCAAGAAGTGGGGGGTTGCAATTTGGGATTATAGTAAGTCACGGTTCCACCTCTTCTTCAATCTCCTGGGAAGATTGTGGTGTGACAAGTGTGGTGAAAAAAGTGAGTGGATGTATGGATTTGGGTGTGAATGCAATTTGCTATGGAAACGTATGTAAAGTTCCTGAATTTTGTCGCGTATGTGTTCATCATGAGGGAGTGTTCTGTTACTTACGTATGGTGTAATGAGTCTGAATGTTTTTGACTGGAAAACCTGGTTACGTTTCAGGCTAGATATTTTATCTGAACCGTAGATTTGTGGGCCCTACATTCAGAGTGGTTTTACTAGAAATGTGTAGCAGTTACGCTTTTGTGTTAAGGGTAATTTGATGATATACTGGAGAAAAAACTGCATTGTTGTTATGCATGTATAAATATGGGCTAAGATTTTATGTATTAAAAAAATATATATACATAAGAAACGTCTACATAAACATAATTTTCATAAAAATAAAACATAAATAAATAAAATATCTGTGTTTTTTAAAGCATCTCTGCAATAACTGTTGGTTACATTTTCCGGCATTTCTTCCAGAGGTGTCTTCCACTTGGTTCGACAATATTTTGAGACAGCTTCTCGTCCCTTTGCTGTTTTTTTTTTCACAGAACCGCCAATCACCTCTATTGATTTACGTAAAACAGTTCAACTCTCGAACTTTATACATTGCATCAAAACATGCGGATATAGCTTTTGGGTTAGGTGAGGAGATTCTGAATTTATATATAATATATTTATTATAGCTACCCATTTATTACAAGGTTTTAACAAGCAAAAAATAAATGGGAGAAATTTAGCATTGATAAATACTTTTATAATATAAATATTTTCTTATTTATACTAGTTAATTTATATTATCATCAATTTTTGGTTGTGTAAGAAGAATTATTTTTTTTTGTAGTGTACTAAAATTTCTTTTAGAGTAATAAATTTTGCCTACCAAGATTTAGTTAACTAAGGAAGGGATCACGAGTATGCGCCTTCTAAAAAAATACTACTAACTGAATACTACGTCTCACGTTGTTTTATTCGTTAATTAATATTTAAAATGGAACAAAAACAAAGTTTGCGTGTCATTTCTACTGATTACATTTTAACAGCTAGTAATTAGTTACTTTAGGGATCCAAATGAGATATTCATTACTTAAATAAATGATTAATGCAATGTCATTAGTTGACAGTAACTGAAAGGTTCGCGGTAAAGTCGGAAGGGAGGGCCTTCTTTACGAGCACCATATTATTACATTTTTGCTATATTGCTGCCATTTTTCATACAAAATAAAACTGAATCGACAATATATGTATACATATACTGGGCAAAATTACCCAACTTTAATAAATAAATAAATAAAACAACTTTTTTTAATATTGAGTGTTTCACAAAAAATTTGTATATGATCTAACTTTAGGGATTTGTTTTTGTCTGAAATATTTTCTTGGTTTTTTTAATAACAATGATACAACTAAACATATAGATACAATTAATTCTAACAAGATAAACTTATTTATAAGTGATATGCGTGAAAAGATGTTTGTGATATAAACTATATCCAGTTAATATCCTTGGTGACTCAAGGTAGCACTGTTATCTAGGAGGCTGTGGGTAATCAGCGGGAATATCCATAAACAATTTATGTTTTAAGAGTCAGAAAATACGAATATCAAATTATTTTTTATTCCATTATACATATGTATATTAATATTCCATGCTTGACTTCAATTTGACCTTGTTTGTGAATAAATAAAATATTCGAAAAGTTGTTCGAGAAAATGTTTTAAATTCTTTACCTCGAGTCCAAATTTAATCTTCAGATTTTGAGATCTACTAATACAAATATTTTATTTTAAATAAAAAATAATCTTTGATCTTTTTTACCTTCACAAAATCAAAGCCTCTCAAACGGCATGGACTTCTCATATGATTTTACACTTTTGGAACTTTTTATCGTAGTTCTTTCCCCTCGAACTCGGAAAAGACTTAATACTCCGATTAGCTCATAAGTGTCGCAAGGTGAGAGTTTATTCTTGACATAATTCAGTGAAGGGTGTACTACCCCTTCTCAAACATTGAACACTGAACCAAAAAATGTGTGTTTCGTTGTATCAGTAATGCGGCTGATGTTTTTGAAACGGTCTGAAAAATACTTTTCTCTCGGAGCCTCACCTATGGAGGTAACTGACCCACCCGAAGGACGAAATGATACCAGACTATACGAGGCGGGGGAGGACAATATTGCCCCCTCTCCGTTGAAAGGATCGACATTTTCTCCAGATATTGCCCTCTCTTCATTCCTGTGTGTTTGCCCAGAGGTATACTATTTTAAGAGTGTGTTTAAATGGTCTTCGACTTCTATCTCAGGTGGCATACCCCACAAAAACACATTTACAATCTTTTATCTTTTGGAATCAAACGGTGGCCAAGGCGATGTTATGCAATATAACACCTCAACTGGAGTCTCTACCAAATTCATGCGGAGACATCATCAAAATACTATCGTCAGAATGTATTTATATTATACATTAATTTGGCATACTATAACCTTCTTCTAACCTCTCTGCTTATTATCCAATGCCTGCTAGATATTGTTGGTGTCCACAGTATCACTGCCTGTTACTTTCCCACTGGTTACCCACAGCCTCCTACATAACAGTGCTACCTTCGCCATCCTTTCAGCCAACCGATTGTTGTAACCAATTGTTACACTACTTCACATTCATCACTAAATGTGTTATTCCTCTATAACACTGTATGGCGCGTTCTAATCGTAGATAAAACCCACAGGGATTATGGGATTTGCTGTACAGCGACAGAAGTAGAGTCCTTCCTATATTATATAAAGGACTGAGGTTACAATGGGACGAAGTAGTCCTTAAGCCTTTACTATATGTGTGGGGTATGTTTTTTTATTTTGTTAGAGTAACAAGGAGACCCTGATGCTTTAAGATTTGCTAGTTACTTTTCATTATTTATATTGTATATTTACTCAACCATAGATTTGCCACTGATGATGACGCTGTTGCGTTCAAAAACGGTTCTGGTCAAAAAAAAACTCTTTTGTTTCTATGAGAAGTAAATGACTTTGAAATTTCTTTACATGGGCTTAAAAGGTTCCACATACTATGTATGTAACACCGGCATCAAATTGTCCAGTCGGTTGTGTCCGTTTGTCTCAAAGTGTAGACTTGTCTTGACAATTTGTCTTCCGAGAAACGAATGTCTGTTTGTTTTGGAACTATTCGACAGAAAACGTTTCTATTATCAACCTTAGTCAAACTCATTAAAATAAAAATAAGTTTCCGTAATAAATTCTGATATTAATAGCCGTTTTGGGTCTGGTCTCATTTAAGTTTTATTTCCAAAATTAAAGAAACCAAAACAATTCTCTTCTGCACTTCAACAGGATTCTGAACTTCAAAAGAAATCAGTTAACTTCCTTCAAGTTTATTTTTACGAAACATATTTCTTCAGAATAGCCAAATGAAAATAAACATCATTGTTCTGTAATTCAGGTCAGAAGACTCGCCACTTGCTTCCCATGTGAGCTTACTCTCAAAACAAATACCCCAATAACTGCCGAAGTTATAAATGTAATATGTGTTGTATAAAATTACACACATTGTAATTATTAATAATATATTATAAAATTAATTATGTTTATTGGCATAAAAAAAGAACAGCTGTTAGAAATGAAGTAACTAAATTAGTGAATAAATATATGAAATCGCATTTTGTTTTAAAATAACCAGTGAATGGAAAACAAAAGACGATGGATGATCAGCTGTTCTAATGGAATGTACCAGTCTAAGTTAGGTTGTGGAGGTGAGAGGACTGGGAGAGATGTGAAGGTGGACAGTCTAGTCTAGAGAAGTGTTTTAAGGCTTAAGATGTGGTGAACCAAGTAGGTACGTGTGAATTAACAGTGAAACAGATGCGCAAAGGAGACACTTTTATTTATTTATATGTACATAATATGCCCTAAATAACATTGATATAAATAATGACCCCCAAAAAATATAACAGAAAAAAGACTGATATAGTTTTAAATAATTAGGTCGTAAGATTTTTTTTGTTGTAAAGTAATCTGTTTTTGTTTCATATTGATATTTCGATTTTATTTATAATCTAGGTTCAGGTAAATAAATCCAAATAGTTGTTCTCTTATTCTATGCTATTCATTTTTCCTGTTAATCCAGTAAGATAAATTCTACCTTTGGATTGGATTTAACATTCTTGCAAACTTTAGAAAAACAATATGGCATCTCTTTAGACAATTTAGAAGAACTCCAAATGAAAGGTTTGTTAATTAACATTTTTTTAAATTACGTGCACTTTCTTCAAAATTGCACATCTTGAACTTTCGATATTTTCTTTAGGGCCCTTTTCGGAAATTACCTACTATAGAAATCAACACTAAATTTTAGTAGTAGACCAGCTACAATTTCTACAGGAAATGTGGTAATATTATTTGTCAATTTATTTAATTATTTTATTTTACATAATTTTCATTATCACAGCCTATTGTTATGGTTTAATGGAAATAATAATAATTATAATTTATATTATTGTTGGTATTACTATTATACAGAGGTATATTGGGCGTGGGTTGACCCCTCTCCCGTTAAGACCCTCCAGTCGGTTTACCAACTAATTGAAACTGCCTCATCGAGCAGTACAAACACAGCTGAGGGTCGTGATGCCTGTAAATTAAACCCGACTTGTCGTTCTGTGAGCTCTCTAATCTCATAGTGTCCCGGGCCTGCAATGTCAACACCACGTTTTAATAACAACCTTCAGACTCAACTACCCCTCAACTTATCTCTTCACTTTTTTTTTTTTTTTTTCTCCCCCAGCAATTCAAAGTATAGGGGATGTTATGTAATTAGTTGAAAATTCGATACGGAGTTTTTAACGGAATTTCCTGTTTTCCGATCTCTTTATTCCAAAAATGAAAAAAAAAATGTATGCATGAACAAGATAACTCTCGATAGAATGATTGTATCGACATGTAATTTTATATATTTATCCAGAACCCTCAAAGGACGACACCTATTAAGTTTCAGGCAAATTATCCAAAGGGGAGGCTTAACAGTAAAACTCTAATAACTGCCGTTTTAATGAATGTATTGACACCAAATTACATATGTAAATTCAAATGTCTATAAGAAGGATGCCTATATGTTTTATTTCAAGTTTTTCGAGCCAGTCGAGTGTTTGGCATTTTTGTCGGTCAGAAAAATGATCCTTTAATTAGAAACCTCTACTAGAACTGGGCAAATGTTCTAATAGTCTAGCAAATAATTTTCGTCTCGACTGGCCTACATAGGTCGCCCCGCATTTGCAGGTAATTCAGTATACCCCACTCCTGTCCTGGAAACTCGACTCTGTCTTTCGTCCTCGAAGGCCCCTAAGAGGTGGACAATTTTGAATCCGATGAGGAAGGCCTTCCTTCTTCAACCTTTTTTACTTGAAACGATACTTTTCCTTTATATGGAATGGAGCAAAAGCCCTTCATGTCACGTAAGTTACTTATCTTCTCTGACATAAGTTACTCACCTTCCTAACATAAGTTAATTAAATTAATCAATACATTTTTTTATCAATCAACTAATTAATAATCCTTAATGATACTTAACATATTGTAGAGAGGTTAGGTTAGGTTTTATGACTCATGCCCGGGCTTTAACAACGAGGTCATATCGCCTACTACCAGAGCGCTCTTTCGTCACTCTGGTGGACATGAGCCCGACTCTACTGTGGGAGTCCTAAATTTTGCCTACCCTAAATTTTTATTCATCTAGGGTAGGGATCTTTAACGAGTACCTGACATCGTACAGGCTCGGGACCATCGCTTAACGTCCCATCCGAAGGACGGCGTGCTTAAGTTTATTTTACCTCCCAGATAAAATAAACTAAGGGCCTCGGTCGGGTTACGAACCCACGACCTTGAGCTCAGAAGTCAAGCACGCATACCACTGAGCTACCGGCGCCCCTAGAGATATTGTGAAACAATGAAAAATATAAAGAAAACATACGTTTTTTTAAAAATTACTTTAGGTATGGCTACCACCTTCACCCTCGTCTTAACAAATACTAAATGGAAGTTCAACCAGTTTACATTCCGAACAGTTCCTTTTTCAGCCTCCACGGGTTTTTTCCCTGTTCCTTTTTCCTGTATACTTACCTTAAAATATAAAACTTCGTCTCAAATTGAAAACGTTGTGACAAAGGTACATTACTCAACTCACTGGAATTGGAAATAAATAGAGCACTACAAAAAGGAAATTTTACGAACGATCAGACCAATCTCAAATATTCACCCCTTTTATCGCCAATAATATAATCCCCTAGTCTCTGTGTATACGTACTTTCTTTCTTAAAAATGTTTATTTTTTATCCATATATTTATTATTCCCATCTTTGATTTATCTATATACCGGGTGATTCATTTAACCTGAAAAACAGGAATAAATCGAAAAATAAGCTTTATCGAAAAAAATTGTTCAAACAAAAGTAGTTTTAATTGCATACTTGTATTCTACGTAAAAAAATACGTATCTTTTGTAGGAAAAGTTTTGTTTGAAAATGCCAATTTTTTATGGTTTTGAGAATTTAAAAACACAAATTTGATGCACAAAGAAATAAACATCGATTAAATTAAAAAGGATGTTATTGTAACAAAGAATCAATATTTTACACAAAATGTATTTATTTATTTATTTTAAAAGTAAATAAAATGTAAACATAACTGAAACAAAGAAGTTATTTATTACTACGAGGTGTAAACAATAGACCTAATTCTGTTGTAGTTGATATCTTGTGCTTTATCTAGACGTACACAATATCAGTGATAAAATTTTGAATTTTTCTAAAAATTAATAATGGAATATTCAACTATCCCGGAGAAAATTGAAATTATTTTCATTTATGAAGAAGCTCGTCGAAGCATAAAGAATGCTGTTCAATTGTATGCTGAACGTTTTCCCGATCGAAGGCCAATATCTACATCGTCTTTTTATCGTGTTGTAAATCAATTTTCTGAAGATGGTTCTATTCAACCAAAAAAAAGGAAACCATGGAGAGTGAATGTATGGTACAGAATTATTGGGGATAAACTTATAGGCCCTTTTTTCATTGATGGTAATTTAAATGGAGAAAAGTATGCAGAATTTTTAGACCAACAATTACCAGAGCTTCTTGAAAATTTGACCCTTCAAGAAAGAATGAATATGTGGTTCCAAAACGATGGTTGTCCAGCGCATTATGCAATAACAGCACGTGAATTATTAAAACCGGACTTAACTTCACCAGATTTTTTTCTAAGGAGATATTTAACAGAACAAGTATACAAAAATGTGCCAACTACCACTGAAAATATGAAAGAGAGAATCAGAAATGCATGTCGAGAAATTGACAGAAAAACTTTATTAAGGACGGTGTAATGTTTCATTACACTTGTTGAAAAATGTATTGAAGTTCAGGGACATCATTTTGAACATTTATTAAGATGATAATTAATTGTTGATAAGTGGTTTGAAATTATTCAATTAAAATTTGTTTACTAAATTGTGTGTAAAATATTGATTCTTTGTTACAATAACAATCATTTTAATTTAATCTATGTTTATTTCTTTGTGCATCAAATTTGTGTTTTTAAATTCTCAAAAGCATAAAAAATTGGCATTTTCAAACAAAACTTTTCCTACAAAAGATACGTATTTTTACACGTAGAATACAAGTATGCAATTAAAACTATGGGTTTCTATTGAAAAAATCGAAGTTGCCCTTGATTTAACCCTGAAAACGCCACTCGAGGTTAAATTTCGTATTACCATTATATGTCCCCCTTTAAACCCTGCAACTTTTGTTTGAACAATTTTTTTCGATAAAGCTTATTTTTCGATTTATTCTTGTTTTTCAGGTTAAATGAATCACCCGGTATATATATATATATATATATATATATATATATATATATATATATATATTTGTATTTTAATTAGCACTGATACTATTGTTTTCAAATTGACGGGGGGCTGAAAACGGGACAGTTCGGAATGTAATCATGAGGAACTTTCTACATTTAGTATTTGTTAAATCGTGGCTGTGGATGGTAGCAGTACCTAAAGTATTCCCATATATTTTATATATTTTGTGAAATAGATAATATTTTTTTTAAACATACGTTTTTCTTTATATTTTTTTAATATTTCTTATATAATTGCTTACGAATCCTTTTAGGTTCGAATAACTTCGGTGTTGAAAAACCATTCTGGTAATTTTTTTTTTTTTCAAGGACGATGGTTATTACAATCAAAAAGGGGTGGAGAGGGTTGGATTAATTAAGGTAACAAGAGTATTAGGTAAGGGTTCTTTCCGTTTATATAATTATGGAACCAAAATAGAATTTTAACAATTCAGAGTAGGGGCGGTATATATATTTTTTTCTTCAAAAATACACTTTTGTTTTTGTTTTAAATCAATGGCGGGTGAGAGGAAGACGACAAGGCGTGTATAATTGGGGTGGGGTTGAGAGGCCACGACCTACCTGCCTTCCCAATTAGACATAGGTTAGGGAAGACCCGGTGTGTCATGGCTAGATAACCAGACCGTTCGAAAACTGTATTAAAGTTGACCACTCGCATGCAGGACTTTAACATTCACTTCTTGATAAGTGACAAGACATACGGTGGTACCGAGAGGTCCAGATCTATCGGCCTCCCTAATTAGACACAGGTTAGGGAAGATCCGGTCCAAAAAGTTGGACCGGTGTGTCAAGGCTAGATAACCGGACCGTTCGAAAACTCTATTAAAGTTGACCACTCGCATGCAGGACTTTAACGTTCACTTCTTGATAAGTGACAAGATATACAGTGGTACCGAGAGGTCCAGATCTATCTACCTCCCCAATTAGACACAGGTTAGGGAAGATCCGGTTCAAAATGTAGAACCGGTGTGTCATGGTTAGAAAACCGGTCTGTTCGAAAACTGTAATAAAGTTGACCACTCGCATGCAGGGCTTCTTCATTCATACCTTGTTTCGGTCATATTTTTCGACCCATCACCATTCCTTCGTTCCTTCGGAGATAAAACGCACCAATCAAGCGAATTCACCATGAATATTGAACTTGGATCATTTCCACCGATGGTACGGATTAGTTGACATCTGATATCGCTCTACAGCAGTTACTCGTTTCTCCTGTGAAGAAGTCTGAGCAGTGTCAGCACCTCACTTCTTCCTGACTCCTTAAACCCTGTTCTCGTCCTATCTTGTCTTTACTTCTCATGTTATCTTCAATTAATTAAGTTAGTTAACCTACAATAATTTTCGAAAAACTTGTAAAAAATGTGTAATGACAAAACGTTTCTGCTCGACGAACTACAGATAATGACTGTAATCAGCCGAAACGATAATTAAAGAGGTTTATTCGCGAGGAAGCAATTTCATGGCGTATTTTTTTTTTATTCTTAATTAATTTAAATCGTGAAAAAGTTAAAGTTAATTGAATGCAATGTTTTATCCAGCATTAATATCCTCTCTTTTCCAGTAAGTTTTTGTGCATTACCATCTAGCTCACAGAGATCAATGCGAGGATTATTGAGGATTGCCGTAAGGACTCCTCAAGTGGTCTTGAAAGGCAACCGACCCCACCACAAATTCCTTCAATGAAAACACCCTCTCACTTCTCAACCCAAACCGCTTCTGGAATTTGGGTTATGTCGACGTGCCGTCTGATGTGCGATCGGAATTCACTAGTCTAATGGAGGTTCGAAAGAGGAACAATATGAGTTTGAATTTACTAGATGTTTTTGCGCTGTCATCGCATGGCAAAATCAGACAAAAATTAAGACCCAATTTATTTCGGGACCTAAATACATTTTACAAGACACAGCTTATATTTATGATATAATCAAAATTCTTTACAAATAAATAAAAGCTATAAAGGAAACTGAAAGGCACATTTATAATTATAATTATAAAATATAAGAAATTCGAGGTTCTGTCATGTAAATAATAAAACTTGATAGGCCAAAGCCAACGTTTCGGAAACTATTTATTTCCTTCTTCAGGGTCTTGTAATGACTCGAGTGGATGTTTGTGGTGATGATACGTCCATACCCTTCATATCCACTCGAGTCATTACAAGATCCTGAAGTAGGAAATAAATAGTTTCCGAAATG
The DNA here is from genome assembly GCA_963662175.1 of Aradus depressus. Lineage (NCBI taxonomy): Eukaryota > Metazoa > Arthropoda > Insecta > Hemiptera > Aradidae > Aradus > Aradus depressus. Next base: position 41,917,270 of record OY759214.1, read on the forward strand.
TTGGCAAAATACTGAGTTTTTTTATTTACAGAATTCCTTCCTCGAATTGAATCCTGTCGACTCTATCAATCATTACATTTATTTACCAATACATTTTTTTAGTTACTCCCATCGAAAAATGTGCCCTTAAAAAAAAGCTCCTTATTAAATTTCCAACTACCATCAGATTTGAGGTAAAATCAATACGACTAAATTTTCTTTACTTTTTCAACACCTACGCTGCTGTGGCCAATAGTAGCGTCCAGTCTAGAAGACAGGAGCTAGCAGGTTGGACAACCAGTCTAGCACCAAGTCTAGGAAATATCTGAACGGATAGCAAGCCTCCAGAGTGCTTCCCAGTCCTTCAGTAAACCATCACCTTTCTATTATAGTATTTTCTCGATACTTGGCCAGCTTCTAACAGTCCTCACAGTCAGCTACTATCCACAGAAGACATACCTTGGAACTCTGTTCCAGGAGGTTCCATGGCCACTCTTTTAAAATATCTTATTATTATTGGTAATTTTTTATTAAATAGGATTAAAAATAAATATGTGGTATGGCCATAACTGGACTTTCTTAAACCAACCACTCTTTTACAGATCACTTCCCTTCCTCCTCCTCATATTCATTTCATACAGACATTACTGGGTATAGGAAAATCATTCACAGAATTACGGTATATGATGAAACAAAGATGCCACTTTCTTATCCCATTTGAAATGAATTTGAGAAGGGGAAGAAGGGGAGGAGTGATTTGTAAAAACATGGTTGGTATAAGGAAGTCCTATTATAGTCACAAATATATTTTTATTTGCTACTGAATATGATATTGATACTTGATATTGGATCAATAATGTATTAGTCTTAGCATGATTAGATATTATCCTATTTCTGCTATAAGTTCCCTCTTGTCTCAGCGACTGACTGATATCTGACCTCCACTTCCTCCGGACTCACTCTCTCTAATTATTTCCCAGGAGACAGTCCGGATCATGTTTCCAACTGATCACCGGTCAGTCTTTGCCCATAACTTGTATCAAGCAGAGCTAGTCAAATCTGCCGCTGATTTCAACAAATTATGAGTATGATGCATTCATTAAACGGCCCTGGAGTAAAGTGGTATCAGTTTTTGACCGATTTCGGCCAAAATCTAATCAGATCTAATTTTTTCTAATTTCTAGTTAGCTATAATAAAGCTCGTTTGCGGTAGAGCGCTCACAACTTTCCAATCACATACACACAGTCACTGACACAGACAGACATCATCGCGAAAATGGTCAAAACGTATTCAGGGGACGTTTTGAAACGTGAAAATCCTTGAAACCTCGATCTCAGATTTTCACACGATTACAATACTTCCACCATCGTATAAAGTAAAAATTTCAATATCCATTTTTTTTTTTTTTCTTTTTAATAACGTTTACTACTGAAAATACAGATAAAATGTTCTTGCTGAGGGAAGCCAATTTTCCATGTGAGAAGCAAGAATTCCTTCTGTTATGTTAACATTATCTACTTATATTACACCTCATTTCAAACTTTGTACATATCTTTTATGTTAAAACCACAAAAAGGCTGACAGGAACTCATTCGACAAACTGCCATGGATCTAAATTTAACTGGGATAATGTGCTAATGAAGAAGTTTAAGTGGTAAAGTTTACCTGAGCAGAAACCTCCTTCAAATGTTATATCTGAAACTTTGACAACTTACAACCAATTACAAAATATATTCCGAGTATCCTCCTTGTCCTGTATATATTACACATGAGAACACATTACGAGTATTACATAGTTAAAGTGCTTAAACGACTGAAAAAACAGGTGCTAAACTAGTTGAAATGCTCTGTAGTCTAAATATGAATATGGCTGATGTAGTGAGAAGTGATTATTTCACAGGTTGTCAGATAAAATGTAGTATGACCTCTCACAGATTTTTATTAGAAGTGGCTAGCCGGCTTTCAAGGTTTCCTCATCAGGCAGTCTGATAAAAAAAATTAAACATTTTTTGAATGAAAACTAAATAATTTTATAATAAAAATAAATAAACAAAACAATCTAAAAACTTTAACAATTTAAGATATCATGGATGGGGACAGACGAGTTATTCCTGACCACCATCTTGTGACTCAGATGGTAGACAGGGATGACTCGTCTGTCCCCATCCATGATATTTTAAATTACATCTCTTTTATTACATCCTTACCTAGGTTTTTAGATTGTTTTATTTATTTATTTTTACTATAAAATTATTTAGTTTTCATTCAAAAAATGTTTAATAATTTTTTATCAGTCTGCCTGATGATGAAGGAAGCCTCGAAAGCCGGCTAGCTACTTCAAATAAAAATCTGTGAGAGGTCATACTACATTTTCAATACCTGCACTCCAGTGTACCTTAACAAAAATACCATCCCTTTAAAAAACGAAGTCCGCTATCTAGGACCTCATACTTGACAAACGACTAACTTGGAATCCTCATACGAGACTGAAAAGACAAGAAATGAACAGACGTCATAAACTTTACTTTTTTGTACTCTTACTTTTTTTTACTAGATCCAAATCCCAAAACAAAACGACTTATATACAACGCAGTACTCAAACCTATGTGGACTTACGGACTTGAACTATGGGGTTCTGCCAAGGCTTCCAATCTCCAGCGCATCCAATCCTTTCAATCCAAAATCCTTCTTAAAATAGCCAATGCTCCTTATTACATCTCCAACAAAAACTCTTCACACTGACGTTAACACACCTTTTGTCACCGAAGTCGCTAAATCCATGTATAAAAAATTATATTCCCTCCTTAGTTCCCACAATAATCCTCTAGTCCGTGCCCTCCATTCTGCCACACTTCCCTAACGACGGCTTAAGCATCAATGGCCTAGAGACCTCCTTAGCAGTAGCAGTGACAGTGACAATAATTAGTTACAAATGAGAGGACAGAGGTCAGTGACTAGGGAGTGTCACCACTGGGTGATTTCTTCCCTCTTGACAAATGGTCGATTGGTTTTGGAGGACGAGCGTAACATGAATTGATTAATTCATGCTGGAGATTCGCTGATATCTTTTTTTGAATTTTCATGAATCTCCTGCATTCGTTTGGACTTACCAATCGAATTAAATTCGTGGCTATAGATTCTGATTACAGTGTTCTCTCTCATCAATCCAAACTAATTAATGCAGAGGCTTCCAGAATACTAAAAAGACTGGAATCACAAAATAACAGGAACATAGAACTGTATATTACACAACTTTCCCATTATTCCATGTAAACATTTTTTTTTTTTAATCGTAGTTGAATCCCCAGCAATGTTCTTCCCCAGTGCGAATTAATAAAATAAGTTTTCACTCTCTCCGAACCCTATTTACCAATTGTTGAAAATCAATAGGTGTCATGAACTTCAGAATCCTCTTACTGGTTTTTGAGTTAGGCCCTTTCCTCTGATTTCCCACTTCCCTTTGGCGGATATGGCTGAAAAAAGATATTTTGATGATATCAAAATATATTATATATTTATATGTATTACATATATATTTTTATGTATATTTATATGTATTATATATATTTTAATATATATTAAAAGGATAACATTTTGTGTTGATACTTATTTATATATTTAATATTTCGGCAGTTATTGGAGTTTTATGTTATTGAAAATTGGGTAATTATGAGGATTCCGGATACACATAAACAATATATACCAAGGCGCCGGTAGCTCGGATGTAGCGTCCTTGTTTATTGAGTTCAAGATCGCGGGTTCAAAACCCGGCCGAACTTCCTAGGTTTTTTATATGGGAAGGTATTCGTTGAAGACCCTACTAAATATAGTTATATTATTATAATAGTTAGTTATTATAAAATCTGTTATATTTTCTCTTTATTCATATGAAGTACAGGGGAAGTTATGAAATCGGTCAGAAATTCAATATTGAGTTTTAACCATTTGTTCATGTTTTCCACTCCCATGATCCAAAAATGAAATAAAAAAGTACCTAGTATAAATATGTAGTTATTATGACTTATGCTCGGGCTTTAACTATAAGCTCATATCGACTACTACCAGAGCGCTCTTTCGTAACTGGTGGACATGAGTCCAACTCTACTATGGGAGTCCTAAATTTCGCCTGCTCTAAATTTTTATTCACCTGGGGTCTTTAAAGAATATCTAACATCGTACAGGCTCGGGACCATCGCTTAAGTTTATTTTACCTCCCAGATAAAATATACTAAGGGCCTCGGCCGGGTTTCAAACCCGCGATCTTGAGCTCATTAAGCAAACACGTATACCACACTGAGCTACCGGCGCCCTCTGTACATATATATTAATTAATTTAAGTAACTTAAGTCATGTACACTCTGTGTATTTACATGTGTATGTAATTTTGTGTTCTGTTAAACAAAAATATGTTTCCAAATTGAGAATTTATTAATTTATAATTCATTTGTTACAAGTATTTTTTTGTCAATATTTAGAATAGTTATTAAATATTCTTTCCTTTCATAAAAGAGGAAGATTTCAGGCGTAATAGTAGTATAGTGTGTTGGTCATATATTTGAAGTAGAATTTTCACCAAAATTTCATGTCTTCAAAACCTCAATTCCAAAAATGAAGAAAAAAAATCATCGTTGAATCACCGGCAATGTACTTTCTCAGCAGGAATTAATCAATTACGTTTTCGTTGATTTTTCAAAACCAATTGACTTTTTGAACTAAAAATCAATAATTGACTTACTTAAGGGTACTTTTGTACCCTCATACTACAGTTATTAGGGTTTTTTAGACGAACCCCCTTTCTTTTCGGCCGATTCCGCCATTGTGAAATTTTGAATAATGAAATTTTGTGTTGATACACTTATTACATTTTTTTTCAGTTTGTCACGCCTACGACCCCCCTTCCCTTCGGCAGATCCCATAGAAAATTGATAACGGTCCTTAAGGGCTAAATTTATGAAAGTTTGTGTGGATACATTCATTATATCGCCATTTATTTTCACTTTTTGTGTTAAGTTTCCTCCTAATCACCCCCTTCCCTTTGGCTGATTTGCCTCAGAATTAATATACACATATCTGTGCGAAACTTTTAACCCCTCGCATCAGGGGGTTGGAAAATATGAAATTCCGTTGAAAACACAACATCGAATTTCTGACCGTTGCATAACTTCCCCTATACTTCGTCTAGGTGGCGAAGTAAATTTATATCTGTAAATTTTTCTTCCGTTTTGATTTACACTCAATTTGTTTTAAATATTTTTCATGGTTACTCTATTCCGAGGGTCAATTAAGGAATGATCGTATTTCTGCGAATTAAGAGCATGGCCTTTTTCCCCGTAACATCTGTTATATTTTCTCTTTATTAATTTTCTACGTCCCGTATATGAAGTATAGGGGAAGTTATGAAATCGGTCAGAAATTCAATATTGAGTTTTAAACGGAATTTCATGTTTTCCACGCCATGATCCAAAAATGAAATAAAAAAGCTCGTCGGTGATATGAAGTACTTCCCGTACAAAAGTTAATGAACTATGTTTTCGCTCTCCCTACAAACCCGAACTTATATTTGAGCTAATTATCCATAGTTGAGTTACATGGGGACTTGGGACTTCTGTATCGTGATACTAAATTTTGTGTCGATATATTCATTACATCGGCAGTTATTAGTGTTTTGAATTGAGTCCTCTTCCCTAATCTCCCTTCCTTTCGGTAGATTTCGTAGAAAATGAATAGCTTGCGTCTTTATGGGAGTTTGAATTATATATGAAATTTAACGTCGATACATTCATTATATCGGCAGTTATTAGAGGTTTTGTGCTATGCATCCCCTTCTCTTTGGCTGATTTGCTTGAAAATCAGTAGGTATCGTCCTTTTGGGCTTCTGGACCCACAAACAAAATTTCGTTTCGATACATTCATACTATCGATGCCCAAATACAGATACACAGAATTTTTTCTTTTATTTTTTCAATCAGGGTGTCAGAAAACATGAAATTCCCGCGAAAACTCAACATCGAATTTTTGACCAATTACATAACATCGCCATATAGCTGAGATGTAAAATGTCCTGTCTGTGAACACGATAACTTTTGATAGAATGAATATATCAACAGGAAATGCTAGCGTACTGAGATTTAAGAACGCGGGTTCAGAAGCTGGTTTATGATTTTGGGAGGTGAAAAGACCTTGAGCACACCTTCCCTCGGATGGGACGTTAAGCGATGTTGAATAAACCTAAGTAGGCAAAATTTGAGATTCCCACAGTAGAGTCGGACTCACGTCCACCTCAACGACGAAAGAGCACTCTGGTAGCAGGCGAAATGCATGACTCACAATAACTTAACAGGAAATATATATACCTATACATCTGTATTCCGAAACCCATAAAGACGACTTCTATTGATTTTCACCCAAGTCGGCCGAAGGAAAGAGGGTTCAGAGGTGAAGTGGGCTCAACTCAAAAACCCTAAATTCTAATAATTTATGGTTTCCAGATTTACTTTGTGAAGCTCCATTCTAGGAATAGATAATTAAAATACACAATTTCTTTGTCAAACTTCACTATATATTCTCAAATACTCAACTAGTTTCGCCGTGTTAAGGCATTATCAAGAGTCACTTACAAACAGTTTGTAAGTTTGACAAAGAAATTGTGTATTTTAATTATCTATTCCTAAATTCTAGTCAAGATTGGACGTTTCCTATACCTTGGCAAGTATTTGGTGGAAGTAGTTCATTCACAATGAAATTGTCATACTAAATTCAGTTCTTCGAGAAATTTTAGTGGAAAAATGGCAACAACGTTGTTCACGATGCTTGAATGGCCGAACGACGTACGCATACTTCCCGGACGTCCGGGTATGCCTTGACTCAACATGGGTACAGCCAAATCACTGGACGTCCCAAATATTATTAGGTCATGTTGATTTTAACTTCAAGTTGTTCTTCTTTCACAGGAAGAACACACCGAACTGTTCGTGGTATCGAGACTGCAGAACATGTGGTCCTCGAATGTCCGCTGTACGACCAAGCTAGGGTGGAGTTGATTCATGGGACAAGATCGTATTTGGGACTAGATCCCAGTCTCAGTAACTCCTTGATCTCTTGATCCCCGAGCTGTTCTCACGTTTGACTGGGTAATATTGCTACAATGGAAGGCGCACCCTCCTTTAAAATTAAAAAAAAAAAAAAAAAACATTCATTCCGGAAATATTATTTTCTTACGGAAAATTAAGTTGAGCGGAAAAGTCACCGGGGTATGCGCGCGCACCGCTGCTAAACCAAAAAATATAAAATATTCTATTCAACTATTGGCGGTGATTCACTGGCGGCTTTAGACTTAGTGCAAAGTTCGGATTATCCTTGTACTTATAGTGGACTTTGTTGGGATTATTGGTAGATGAGACGATGTCCAATTTTAGAATATCAACCACACTTCATTATTCACCTCAAGAATCTCAATTAGTAACTTCCTTATCACACCATTTTCACGAGACTCCATTAAGAAATTATTAAATATTAAATTAAAGAGAATTTTCATTTATATTTCAGAGGTTGTAAAGTTGGTATTGCTGTGAAAGATTCCCTTTTTGACATTTCGTTTTATTACAACTTAACCCTTGGATAGCTTAAAAATCTGTAAGGAAAATAAAAATATCTGCAAAAATTTTCACAAACCCATTAAAATAATTTATTTACTTTTTTTGCATATAGACTCTGTCCTAGAATTTCCCAGAGGTTTTAGAAGATGTTTAGACGCCGCCACTCTTTCGAAATTTGTGACAGGCATAAAAAATTAACATATTTAGTAAGAATGAAAGAATGTAGAATTTACTCAGCTATACGAAGTATAGGGGAAGTTACGTAATCAGTCAAAAATTCGGTATTGAGTTTTCACTGGAATTTCGTGTTTGATCTGTTCCAAAAATAAAAATAAAAAATTCTGTCTGTGTGTCTGTGAATATAATAACCCCCCAATAGAATGAATGTATCAACACGATATTATATATGTGTATCCAGAACCCTCTAAGGACGACAATCAGAGGGGGCTCAACTCAAAAATCCCAATAACCCTATTAATTTTCCGCGAGATCGAATGAAGAGATCAGAGAAGAGGGACTCGACTTAAATACCCTAATAACCACCGGATATAATGAATATATCGACACAAAATTCGGTATTTGGATTCAGAAGCCACTATGTAAGTCAAATATTGAATTTTAGATTGGTTTTGGAGGGGGAGCGAAAACGTTATTGATTAATTCTTGCTGTTATTTTTATTTATTATTTTTTGAGTAGGGAGAGGAGGGCTCATTTCCCTCCGGCCGATTCCGCTGAAAATTAATAGGTGTCGTCCTTATACAGTTTTGAATTTACATATAAAATTTCGTGTCATATTAATTCTATCGGGAGTTAACGTTTTCAGACATACTTTCTTATTTTTTTATGTATTTAGGAATCAGGTGATCGGAAAAAATTAAATTTCACCTTGTTTGCTCAAACAACATCAAATTTTTGACTGATTACATAACATCCCGTATACTTTGTATAGCTGAGGAAGTAAAAGGAAAAATGGCGGCCCCCCGGCATTACACCGATTAATTAGTTAGTAATAGTGTGGACACTAGGCTGTGTGGTCTCATTTCTCAGATCAATTACTCCACGAAGGGAGTATAGACGGTTCTCTGGTCCTTGAGTATACAGAGGGCCAGGTAAACAAGTTCTTACATTTAACTACAGATCCATAACACTGTTTCTTCTCTGCTAGAGCCTTATCTCGGTGGATATCCTTAATGTTCGTCTTTCTATGTCTCCTTTGTTGGTTGTCTACAAGTTGACTGTAAGATCCTGTCTGATAACCTAACTATTACGACCCCGTTCAAATAGGGACTCGTCTGTCCCAGAGAAATCATCAAGTGGACGACAATGTTCCTTTCTCAACTCATCAATTCAATCTTGAACCGTCTAGATTCGATCCTTTGCCCAGTTCCAAAACTCGGATTTAAATCGTCTAAGAACTGATTTTCCTCCGAGTCTTTGACCTGACATTTTGTCTCTCCGCCCACTTCAGGCGTTGTTTACTGTCTAATGGTATGAGGATAATCTTTTGATCTTTACTAATTGCCTGTTGGAAATGGACAAGGAAAAGGAGCCAATAGCGTCATGTTTATTTGACAACAGCCCTACGTTGTCACCCTTGTCTATAGTAGCATTGCACTCCCATCTCACCCCTAATCTTATAATTCAACTGATTTTTACGTTTCAAGGTCCCCTAAATACGTTTTGACCATTCTCATGTGATGATATTTGTCTTACGCGTGTTTGTGTTTGATTTAAACTTTGTGAGCGCATGTCACATGTGCTAGTTTAAATCTGATTAGATTTTTTAGAAATCACACGAATCATAAGACCACTTTACTTCGGAGATTTGCAAGATACCGCTTATATTTCTGGCCTAATCAAAACTCTCTTAGAATAAAAGTTGCAGGGAAAACAGAAAGGTACATTTTATATGACATACGATTTTTCGCTGATCGCCCGATTTGCGAGATTCATGCCAAAAACCTCCTAAAATGTCGTTTTAAAACCCGCTTTTTTAGATCTTTCCTTGATTTAAGCGAAAACTTAACGCGTTAGTTCTATCGACAAATTGGTTCTTGTATGTATTTCTAAGTAATGTTAAATTGTAACAAATAGCAACGCATTTTAAAATATGATTTTATTATTGAATTTTTTTTTTATTATTAAAAAAGATAAAAAATAAATAAATAAAAATATATGATAATATATATTATATACAGGACTTAAATTCTTTTCATACAGACAACGAGACAATGAAACAAAGAAAACTGTTGTTGCCAACACATTACTTTCAAATATCCAGTAACGCTAGAATGAATTTGGAGGAAAGGGAAGGGAGAGAGATCTGTAAAAGCGTCGTTGGTATAAGAAAGTACTGTTATGGCCACATCTTTTTGTATAACTATTATTTCTTATAAAACTGAGAAAATAAGGATATTTGCCGAAAACGATTCAAGGAGTGCATGTGGCGGGCGCAGGAGTAGATGAAGGAAGCGGCAATATGGCAGCTCATCCTCAGCCTACACTATGGCACGAGGGACATGATTCACCGGCCTCACTGTAACAATAGCGAGCGGTGGTAAAACATAAGATATCTCACATATTTGTTGCTATTTAACCTATCCAGTTATTGTATTGTTTTCGAAGAGAACCTCCATTTTTTTTTTTGACAAGGACAATATAATATATTATATTATATTTCATAAATGTATTATGTAAATGGAGTTGAACAGAGTGTCACTCACTTTGGGTTAGGAATGAGAATGAATACCCATTGGAAACCTTTCTGACAGGTGTGCCATCTGTAAGTCAAGACGGGACAAACCAGAAAAATACTACCTAATATTTTTACTTCTCCAGGTATACAAAGTAACCGGTCAGAAATTCGATGTTCAGTTTTCAACGGAATTTCTTGTTTTCCGACACCCTGATAAAAAGCAAAAAAAAAAATCATTCTATGTTTATGAACACGATAACTCCCGATAGAATGAACTTAAAAACATGAAATTTTATATATGCATCCAGAACCCTTTAGGGACGACACCTATTAATTTTGAGCTAAATCGGCCAAAGGGAAAGGGGAGGCTTAACATAAATACCCTAATAACTGCCGTTTTAATAAATATATCGGCAGAAAATTTCATAAGAGAGGGCGCCGGTTGCTCAGAGGTACCGTGTTTGCTTACTGAGCTCAAGATCGCGGGTTTGAAACCCGGCCGGGACCTAAGGGGTTTTATCTAAGACGTTAAGCGATATCAGACCTCAAGACTCAATCGACCAAACCCTAGGTGAATAAACCCAGGTAGGCAAAATTTGGAAAGAGCGATCTGTTAGTAGGCAATATGATCTCGTAGTTAAAGCCCGGACTAGAGTCATAATAACTAACTGGTAGTAGCCGATATGGTGTAGTTAAAGCCCGGGGTGAATCATAATAACTAATTTTACAAATTTTTCAAAGATTTGCCTTATATTAGTCACTTTGTCTGTCTGACGGTCGAGATTATTTAGAATAACTTCGCTTTTTTGAGCTAAGATGATAGCGGTGCTTATACAGAGCTTTAGGCCAAAGCTCATCTAAATCCCTCAATTATTAACGAGAAGCTTATCAACTTTTAAAGCACGGGCATGAGTCATAATAACTAATTACATTTTCTCATGTGTTACTGTTCTAAAATGACATAAAAGCCATTTCTTTTAGATGTTTGCTTGATTTATGCGAAAACGGTTAGTCCTATCAAAAATTTGGTTCTTACAAAAAATGTTCCTTATTAAATTTCCAACTTTATAAAATGTTTTTCAATTTTCTACGTTTTTTTGTACATGTTGATCTGAAGCTTATAATTACATAATATTTTTTTGTGTTTTCTGTATTCCATTTCTCAACCAAAGTAGGGGCGCGTAATCATCCCGACATATCTTCGTGAATGATTTATAATTGAAAAAAAAAAAGTCCATTGTCGTTTTGATGTTAGTTGTTATGACTCATGCCCGGGCTTCAACTTCGAGGTCATATCGCCTTCTAGCAGAGCGCTCTTTATTCACTCTGGTAGACATGAGCCCGACTCTACTGTGGGAGTTCTGTAAGCAAGCACGCATACCACAGAGCTAACGGCGCTCTCCTTATTTTGATGTACAGAATTGTATGACGTGTCCAATTTCATGTTATGGTTCAACGGAAATACTAATAATTATAATTGGGTAATTTGATAATATAACACGCTGGAAAAGAAATAAAGCTTTTAATTGAGGTAGGTCGTCTGGTTTAGGAGATATTGGTAACATTAGTCAATATTTGTCATGTCCGTCCCTCATATTTATCAGTTTGATTAATCCTAAAATTTATCTGAGTGATTAATCCTAAAAATTTACAGGGCGATTAATCACATTGAAACATTTTTATTTAATACGTATTAAGTTACAAGTACAAAAACGTCTTGTCTATCCTTATCAAAAGGATGCCTCAGACATTATCTCTGGAAGATATACAGATTCCTGAAGATATAAGACTAAGTCTTATAAAATCTTTTCGTTTCTTCTTCATCCGACGATTGAAGGAATGTTGTTGGAAAACTGTTTCCGACTCACCTCATTGTGAAAAGGTCGTTGGTAAATCACCGGCAAGGTACTTCCCCAGAACGAATTAATCTATTATCTTTTCGCTTGCCCTCCAAAACCAGTCGACCATATGTGCTAAATATTCAACAGTTGACTTACATAGGGGATAATTTCGTGTCAATACATTCATTTTATCGGCAGTTATTACAGTTTTTATTTAGCCTCCCCTTAATTCCTCCTTCCTTTTGGTCGATTTGGCTGAAAAACAATAGGTGTCGTCGCTAGAGATACAATTTCGTGTTGATGCATTCTACAAAGACAGGCAGATTTTTTTTTTCGTATTAGGAATCTAGAGGTCGGAAACCATAAAACTCCGTATCGAATTTTTGGCCGATTATGTAACTTCCCCTATACTTATAGGTGGGGAAGTAAAACCCTTGAGATGCCGCCCTTCGAGGGATGGTCCCGAGGTCCTGCCCTAAGTGAATAAAATTTTAGGGTAAGCAAAATTTAGGACTCCCATAGTAGAGTCGGGCTCATGTCCACCAGAGTGACGAAAGAGCACTCTGGTAGTAGGCGATATGACCTCATAGTTAAAGGCCGGGAATGAGTCATAATAACTAACTAACCTCAATGTCTTCTGGAGTGTTTGTCTCTGTCTATGCCATTAGATCCGGGGGAGGTGGCTCCCTTACTCCAGGTCCTCTGTATTTCTTATTCACCTCATGTTGACCAGAGTGACGAAAGAGCGCTCTGGTAGTAGGCGATATGACCTCATAGTAAAGGCCGGGAATGAGTCATAATAACTAACTAACCTCAATGTCTTCTAGAGTGTTTGTCTCTGTCTATGCCATTAGATCCGGGGGAGGTGGCTCCCTTACTCCAGGTCCTCTGTATTTCTTATTCACCTCATGTTGACCAGAGTGACGAAAGAGCGCTCTGGTAGTAGGCGATATGACCTCATAGTAAAGGCCGGGAATGAGTCATAATAACTAACTAACCTCAATGTCTTCTAGAGTGTTTGTCTCTGTCTATACCATTAGATCCGGGGGAGGTGGCTCCCTGACTCCAGGTCCTCTGTATTTCTTATTCAGCTGATGTTCACCAGCAACAAGTTACTAAAGAAAAAAGGGACATCCACCAATCTATGGGCTTCTTCTCTCAGCTTCTTACCCTTTTGGCAATGTTATTTGACAAGAAAAAAACAACCCATTTCAAAATAAAGAAAACCCTCGGTTTTACGATGTCTGTTATAATGAACCGGCATGGTATATCACAAACCTCGGTTATAAGGAATTATTCATTTATAACGTGATACGAACGTATTTCACTGTGCCTAGAACCCGATATGACGAACTTTTCAGAGAATCTGCCTAATACCGTTCGTACTTGTCATCATGTACTTCCCCAGTTATACAAAGTATAGGGGAAGTTATGGGATCGGTCAAAACTTCGATGTGGAATTTGAAACGAAATTTTATGTTTTCCGACCTCCAGGTAACAAATATGAAAAAAAAAGTGTCTGTGAACACGATTATTCCGGATAGAATGAATGTATTTATACGAAATTTTATATGTAAATCTAAAACCCTCTTGCGATGACACCTATTGATTTTAGGCCAAATCAGTCGAAGGGGAGTGGGGAATTATGGGAGAGGCTTAACTCAAAACTGCACTTTTTTTTTCATTTTTGAAATAAGAGGTCGGAAAACATTGAAAACCGCATCGAATTTTTGACCGATGTAAGTAGTCAACTATTGAACATTTTATTTATTACTGAAACGAAATTTTTTATGTGTGACCAAAACCCCATAAGGACAACACCTATCGATTTTCAGCCAAATCGGTCCAATGGGAGGGAAAGATTAGGGGAGAGGCTTAACTGAAAAACTCTAATAACTGCCGTTGTAATTAAACTACCGACTCAAAATTTCGTATGTGAATTCGATAAGGATGTCACTTATTAATTTAAAGCGGAATCGGCAGAAGGAAAGGGGGTATCAGAGGGGGCTCAACTCAAAAACCCCAAATAACTGCCGATGTAATGGATGTATCGATACAAAATTTAGTATGAGAATTTAGGAGCCGCTATAAGTCAACTATTGAATATTAGCACAAACTGTCGAATGGTTTTGGAGGGGAAGCGAAAAGTTAATTGATTAATTCGTTGTGCAGAAGTACATTTCTGGTGATTCACCGACGACTTTTCTTTCTTTATTACAGAACATTTGGTGTGCTGGAGCCTGTAATAAAGTTTTTTTTTTACGTTTTTGTAAAAAGAAGGTATTCTTATTTTTTTTCTACTTTTTACAGTGTCTTTAGAGTCATACTGCCTCTTCATTGCTGGCAATCCTTACACAGAATAATAAATAAGTCAATAAATATTGTTCTTAGCCTCAGTATTGTTAAATTATTAAATTTAATTAAAAAATTAAATAAAAATAAATAACATCTATATTAATAAGAGTTTGTGGAGTTGATCGTTCCAGCATCACACCTAAACGGCTGATCGGAGTTTCCTGGAATTTCACATGTACCATCTTAAAAGCTCGAATCAAACAAAAGCTATGAGGGGTCTCAACATTTTGAAAGGGATGGGAGGTTATGGGAGGGGGGGGGGGGGGCATAAAAGTGGTGTTAGCTCTTTAACGGTTGATCGGATTTCCAGAAAATTTCATATATAACCTCGATTAACCGTTAGACTTTGTTGTATCTCAAATTTTTTAACTGGATGGGAGGGTGTCAGTTATTCTGAAATGGTTTTCATATTAAAAAAAAAAAAAAATCCTTGTGTAGAATGATATATATTTGACGCCTTATTTCCATAAGAATTATTGAAAATTGCAAAATCATAAATGTACTGTCGAAGAATGGTCTACAATTTACATAGTTTACCGTGCAACGCCGGGTAATACTGCTAGTTTAATATAAAATAATAAATTAGTGAGCATAGATATCGACAATATGTCTAATAGTTTAGATTGAAAAAATATAATTTTTGCGTACCGGTTGAATAATGTTGTTTTGGACGTCCAGGATTGGTACGTGACGCGAGCTGCGGTGACGGTAGCGACTTACCAACTCGAACACTGCTCCCACTCGACTGAGGGGGCCAGTAGAGTCGGCCCACGTCACATCGATCCTCCCACCTGACGAGGGCTACTGTTGCGCACTCCCCCTCTCCCCGCTCTACTCGCCCTCCGCTGTAAGAAGACATCCTGATAGACATCGGACAGAGGGCTATTAGATTTGCGACAGGATGTCTGCTCGTCCGGTCGCCTCTCATTCACAGGTGGCTGTCTTGGGATGTTTCACTGCAGTCTCACTTAATGATCAGTCACTGAAGCGTCCATCCTCTCCTCGGATTGGAGTAGGGGGGCTCAGCCAAGCGTATTAAATATCAAGCGAATTCAGTCATTCCAATCCAAAGTTTTCTCCCCTCTCGCCTCTCAGTCCTTTCGACGCCCCGCCTCCTGGTCTTCCTCCACTGCTGGATGGTTGGGCAGAGTGGTGGGGGGACAGTGCTGGTCTCCCGCGGCCTCTTCCCCTCTCCACTAGTTGGAGAGTGGTGGATGTCAGTGTATGGGAGTCCTACTCTTGCTGCTCTCATTGAGTTTTTTTATATATTTTTATTTCTTTTTTATCCCTTTTATGTTATGGTTTTTTTTATTCATTTATTTTGAACATATTTTATTTATTTTTTTTTGTATGCGTTTGCTTTTATTTTGTACATATTCATTTCTTTCTCGCTTTTTATTATTTGTTTTAAATATTACTTATTATTTCATATTTTATTCTTATAGTCAACACTTCTGCTTATTGTTTTTGTACAGTTTAAATATATAAAATAAAAATATAAGAAAAAAAAATTGATGGAGAAGAACAGAGATGTTGTCGGTACGTCGCGACGCGTCGATACGGTCGAAGGTGGGCTAGACAGACCCAAAGACCTCAACTGTAGGCTGATCATCAAGTGAGACTGCAGTTAAAAATTCTCGACCATGACCTCATCTTCGATACATTCATTACAACGGCAGTTATTAGAATTTGTCTGCGAATTCTTTTTGGTCGATTTGGCTGAAAGTCAATAAGTGTCTTTCTTATGGGTTTCTGGGTACACATAACATTTCATGTAGACATTCTATTGGGAGTTATTGTGTTCACTGACTTTGAAGAAAATGTTGAAGAGAAAAAAATATATAATCGGTTAGAAATAACACATAAAAATTATTAATATATTAAAAAATCAATTATTATTATTATTTGTATAAAAAAATCTGTTAGGAGTGAAGTAACTTAATTAGTGAATAAATATACAAAGTTGAACTAATCTCATTTTGTTTTAAAACGAAATGTGAACAACCAATGAATGGACAACAAAAGACGACGATCAGCTGTTTTAATAGTGTGAGACAGTCTAGGGAGAGATGTGGAGGTGGACAGTCCAGTGAGCGAAGTGTTTATAGGTTTAGGGTAATGAACCATGTAGGAGTGAAATAACAGTGAAATTGAAGAGAAAAGGATCTTTTATTTATATGTTTATATGGCCAAGATAACATTGAATTAAAGAATGGCCACAATATTTAAAAAGAAAAGAGTCTAATAAAGTAGATGTAGAAATTAGTTTGTAAGATTTTTATTGTATATTGTATTTTGTGTTATTCATTCCCCTGTGAACCCAGTAAGATAATTTATACCTTTGGATTAGATTGAACATTTTTGCAAATTTAAGGAAGACAATATGGCATCTCATTATTATATTGAGAAGAAATCCAAATGAAAAATTTGTTAATTGAAATTTTTTTAAATGCGTGCACCTTCTTCAAGATTGCACGTCATAAAATTTCGACATTTCTTTGGGGGCCTTTTCTGAAACTACTGTAGAAATCAAAATTTAGTAGATCAGCTATAATTTCTAAGGGAAATGTGGTAATTTTATTTAATTATTATTTATACTTTTTTTTTTATTTAACAACATTTATTATTTAATTATCACAGTATCGATAACACATTTAGTATCGTCTCGTCCTTAAAACCTCATCAGGACGTCACCTATTAATTTTCAGCGAAAACGACCGAATAGAAGGTATTGAATAAATGTAGCGACATGAAATTCAGTATGAGAATTCAGATGCCCCTGTATGTCAACTATAGATTTTTAGCAAAAATTGATCATTTTAAAGGGAGAGAGAAAACTTACTGCGTAAGTATATTGCCAGTAATTCAAGTTCATTCATTTCATCCCTTAGTTGATAATTAGGGTTAAATTGAATAACAATATCAATATTTATAGTTTGTTCAACTAAATTGATAGTTAATCCTTGTTAGCTACTTACTGTAAGTAGACGATGTTATTCGATAACACCTCGTAAGTCTTCCAACCTCTCGCCTACTACTAGTCTTCTTCGGGAGCCGATAGCTCAGAGGTAGGTAGTCTGTAAGCCAAGATCACGGATCCGAAACCCGGCCGAAGCCCTTAGGTTTTACTTCCCCAGCTAAGTATACCAAGATGGCTGATGTGAGATGTGATTATTTCATTGGTTGAAAATAAAATATATTCTGATCTCTCACACATTTTATTAATTTTTGCTAGCTGGCTTTCGAGATTGCCCTCATCATCAGACAGTCTGATAAAATAAGTTTGAAAACAAAATAATTTAAAATTTTTTAATAAATAAGATTTAAAAATTAAAATAAACATGTAAAAAACAATTTAAAATTTCATGGATGAGGACAGATATGTTTTCCTGTTCCCTCGGGCAACCTCGAAAGCCGGCTAGCAAAAATTAATAAGATCTGTGAGAGGTCAGACTATATTTTATTTCACTACCTGTGTATAGGAGAATTTACGTAATCGGGCAAAAATTTGATGAATGATAGAATGAATGTATCGGCCAAAGGAATGGGAGGTTTAGGGGAGCGCCTAAACTCAAGAACTTTAATAACTGCCGGTGTACTGAATTTATCGACTCAAAATTTAGTATGAAGATTTAGAAGCTGGTATATAAGTCAAATATTGAATTTAGGACAAACGGTCGACTGGTTTTGGAGGCGGAGGGAAAAGATAGTTGATTAATTCGTTCTGGGGAAGTACATTGCCGGTGATTCACTGACAATTTTTTCTTATTTGGGAGGTAAAAAAACTTGAGCACGCCGTCCTTCGGATGGGACGTTAAGCGTTGGCCTGTACGATTTCAAGACCCCTACTACTCTAGGTAAGTAAACCTGTGAAGGCATAATTTAGGCTACGCCCATAGTAAAGCTAACAGGGAAGGGATAAGACATTGAATGCTTAGGTCCCTAGGTGTACCTTTCAATATATCTATTTGTCACATATATTTTTTATATATAGACAATTTCTTTTTCTACATTTACGTTTCACTTGTCAGCGGAAGATAAATGAACTTGCGTTTTTGGCTTAGTCCCATTTTTTAAAATTAATTAACATTTTTAAAAATTAATTTCCAATCAGGTGTGGCAACTATTTTTGGATGGTACGATTTGGTCTCGCATATAAAAATGGCCAAATACTTCAACGTTACTTGTACGATTAATAAAAAATCGAATCAACCGACCGTGTACTTCCCCAGTAGGAAATAATCAACTAATTTTTCGCTCTTGCCTCCAAACCCGTTTGGCTTTCTAAATCCTCACCCATACTAAATTTTTAGTGTCGACACATTCATTTCAACTGCAGTTAGTAGGGTTTTTGAAATGAACCTCACCCCTAATCCTGAAGATTTGTAAACCAATTTTTGTCAGATTTAAAAAAATATATGTGTGATGTGGCTATTATAGGACTTTTTATTATTATTATTTTATAATCTTTCTTAAAAACTAGTGTGATGTATACATTTATACACATTAAGATTATAAAAATATTATAAAACCATTAATTATATTTATTTGTATAAAAAAATAGCTGTTAAGACTAGTCGCATTTTGTTGTAAAAAGAAATGGGAACAACCAATGAAAGGAGGACAAAAGACGACGATCAACTGTTTTAATGAGTGTGAAACAGTCGGAGTTGAGATGTGGAGGTGGACAGTCTAGTGAGTGAAATGTTTTTAGGGTTAAGGTGTGGTGAACCATGTAGGAGTGAAATAAGTAAAGTGGATGCGCAAAGGTACTTTTATTTATTTATATGTTTATATGCCCAAAATAACATTGATTTAAAGAATGGCCTATAATAAAACAGAAAAAAGACTGATACATATAAGTAGTTTTAAGTAATTAGTTTGTAAGATTTCTTTTTGTAAAATAATTTCATTTTTTTTATTACCAATACTAGTTATGCATTTAATAATGTAGGTTTAGGTAAATAAACCCAATACTTGTTCTCTTATTCTATGCTATTCATTTTCCCTGCGAACCCAGTAAGATAATTTATATCTTTGGATTAGATTGAACATTTTTGCAAATTTAGAAATACAAGATGACATATCTTTAGTAAATTTAGAAAAAATCCAAACGAAAAAATTGCACGTCATGAACTTTCGATATTTTTAGGGCCCTTTTCGGAAATTACTGTAGAAATCAAAATTTAGTTAACCAGCTATAATTTCTAGAGGAAATTTCGTAATTTTATTATTTAACTATAATTAATATTTATTATTTATTATTTTTGTTTTAATTATTATTAATTCAATTATTTTAATTTTATTTTATTTAACATCATTTTTTAATTATCACACTAGCAATAGTAGTTATTATGGGACGCATGCCCGGGCTTTATCTATGAGGTCAGAGCGGTGGTGGACACGAGCCCGACTCTACTATGGGAGTTCTATATTTTGCCTACCTAGATTTATTCACCTATTTGGCGTCTTTAACGAGTACCGGACATCGCTTAATGTGACCATCGCTCAAGGTTTTTTCCCCTCCCAGATAGAAAAACTTAAGGGCCTCGGTCGGGTGAAGTGAGGGAACCCGCGATCTTGAGATCAGTAAGCAAGCACACATACCACTAGCAATATAAAAAAAAAAATACTCACAACTTTCACCTATGCATACATAGACAGGGAAAATGGTCAAAACGTATTCAGGGTACCTTGAAACGTGAAAACTCGATCTCGTATTTTTTCACGATTTCATTACTTTCTAATACTATAGGTATAAGAAAGTAAAAATATAATGGTCAATGTTCAACAAAGGATGAAAATGGAAGGAAGAACACAGTCAGAAAGTTCTGAACTTTTCCTATAAGGAAAAAAAAGAGGAGAAACATTCTTATTTTTCCGGTTGAGGGCGGAAAATAAACAAAAAACAACTTAAACATTGCTATTTTTTCTCGTCATTTTTCAATTTGTTATATAAAACTTTTGTTTATTGTTTTAAAGTTATTTGTTCCCTCCTTTTTTAAATTAACGCTCTTATTTTAAAATATTGAACCCTAAAAACGACACATTCCTATTATTTACGTATTTACAGAAAAAAAAATCTTAATTTTAGCTTATAACTAGAAGTATTATCCGGCGTTGCCCTGGGAACTTACTATCTCTCATTCCATTTCTTTGACTGTTCATTCATGACTTTTAAAGAGGTTAACTCCAAATTTTGAGACAAAACAATGCCTATATTTCGATGCTACATGCGAACTTTCTTGAAAATTCAATTAACCGTTAAACTCATTTCTATTTTTTGCGCCCATACAACCCCCCCCCCCCCCCCCCCCCTCCTTTCTCCCATTCAAAATTTTGAGGCGCATATTCTATCCGGCCTTATAAAAATGCTAAATGCAAAATTTCATAAAAATCCGTTAAATCGTTGAAGAGCCTAACCAGTCATTTTATGTTTGGGTTCTCCCAAACAACTCTACAACTATAGAAATTTCCCCAGTCAAATATGATTAACCTTGATGCTATTGTCTACAAACCTTGTTTAGCCTCTGGAGAGCGGGGGATCGGGGGAGGAATAAAAAGCAATTAGGAAAACTATACATGCACCATTAGATTCAGAGTGCCCGAATCTAAAGATTCAATTTTTAAGTCAATTTGGCCAAAAATGGAGTTAGTGAGTTCTGGTAAGAAGCCCCACAATTGTTACTGCATTCTCAAATAGAAGAAAGACTCTTGAATGGAAACATTCGAAAAATATCAATATCATCGTCTTCATAATGCTTAGATTGTGGTTGTATCACTCGCCATTTTCTGTATATTAAATTGACAATTATCTTGAAACACAGTGCACAGCTCTACAATGACCTTCGTTGATAATTCTCCCTATATTTAGGTTGAATTCTGTCTAGTGCGCCCGCGTCACTTGAATCATGATTAACTCATCTAATCGTCCGAAAAGAAACAAAGCTTGTTATTTGGCCCAGCACTCAAGTGCCTTTTACAAAAATTACAAAATAAAATACAATGAAAAAAAACAAAACTGTTTTATAGAGACAAAATGTCTTGTGGGAGTTCACAGATGTGCGGTGGGCTGTCCAGTGTTGAAGTGGACGGCTCCAGGGCTGAGGGGCAGGTTCTGGAGGAATGTCTCAGTCAGAGTCCGTAGGACGGTGTCCAGATCTTAATGAAGTATGCTGCCTCTCATGAACCAATGTACGAATTTTCATTTTGACATGTTTATAGTTTTCGTTTTGCTGTTTCACTTGCGCTGAAACGAATTGTGAAGCATATATTAACAGTTAGTTATTGTGACTCATTCCCGGGCTTTAAATTTAACGAGGTCATATCGCCTCCTACCAAAGCGCTCTTTCGTCGCTCTGGTGGACATGAGCCTGACTCTCCTATGGGATTCCTAAATTTTTTCTACGCTAAATTTTTATTCAGTCTTCAACGAGTACCAGACATCGTACAGACTCGGGACCTTCTCTTTACGTCCCATCCGAAAAAATTCCCGCGGTTTTGAGCTCAGTAAGAAAGCTCGCTATCTCTGCGTAATAGTGATGTGTACAAAATCACCATTTTGTATGCAATTTCGGCATAGTGTTGAGGGTAATGAGTGGGTAAACTTGTGAGAATCCTTAGGTATGCTTGTGTTAGTTTTAATGTTACAACTGTCTTAACGTGTAGGCTTATACAGGGTGTAACAAGTCGAGAGGGCGATACTTGGGGATCTTATAGTAAATTTAATTCTGAACAAAAAAGTTCCTATAAACATAGGTCCGCAAATGCTTTTTTAAAAAGTTATAATCAAAAAACTCCAGGGCAAAGAAAGAAATACCTGCAATTGGTATAAGGGATTAGGATCTGAAAAGGGTTCAATACCATTCATGTAGCCTCATCTGTCCATAAGATGTTGTTACCAAAGTGATGATTGGATGCTAAACGACGAAGAAACCAGTTACAGAATTGCATCCTTGCTTCACCATCACCTTGTACTAAATACTGTATTGAATTAAAATGATAGGGGTACATACGTTCGCTCCTTAGGGTTCTGTACACTTCCATATGTGAAACCTGCATTTGAAGCCCGGTTCGACGTGGGCTTGTCGTCGGATTTACTTCAAAAGCTCTGATGATATTTTCACTTCGATTTACATTGACTCGTGGATTAATTATTCTGGTGGGCAGCTCTGTAACACGGCCAGTTTCTCTTATTCGTTGATAAGTAGCCTGGAAAACCCTTCGATGGGGGATCCGTCGAAGAGGGAAACGTCTTCGGTACTCAACAGCTGCATCACTGTTCCCGTTACAAAAACCGTACACAAATAGAATATCTGCATATTCCGCATTTTTGGACATTCGCGGCATTTTATGCAAAACTGATTCACAATAAATGAGATTAGTTGCATTGAAATAGAACCCAACATTCATAAACATGAATGGTATTGAACTTTGAACCCTATTCAGACCCTAAACCCTTATACCAATTGCAGGTATTTCTTTCTTTGCCCTGCAGTTTTTTGATTATAACATTTTTGTTCAGAATTAAATTTACTATAAGATCCCCAAGTATCGCCCTCTCGACTTTTTACACCCTGTATTCTGTAATGCTTGTTGTAAAGTATTCCAGGGAGTATCGGTGTTATTTTAGATAAAGATTATGAGGGATTTAATTTTTTTTTTTTTTTTTTTTTGTCTTTTATTTATAAAGAAGCAACTGTTGCTACGGTGCAACAACCAGCATCTATGTTGGTAGGTATAGATATTTTGGCGTGAATGGCATGTGAGAGGAAGGCCACCCAGTGGTAGGTCCTCGGGACGAAAATTTATATTAATTATAAGAACAAGGGAAGAAATAAAATTTAAAAAAATAAATAAATTAATTTAAAAAAAAAATAATAATAAGTAAATAAATAAAAAGGAGTTGAAGGACACCGTTGATGGAATGGGTAAGAGAGATGATAAAAGTAAAGGGAAATTATGTAAAAAAATAAAAATATTAAGAACGAATAGGAATTAAGGTGGCAGTAAGTCGCGGTTCCACCTCCTCTTCAACCTTCGTGGGGGGTTTTGTGATAAGTGTTGTGAAGATAAAGTACGTATTTCTGGGTTTGTATGTGTGTAAAGTTTTCTAAAAAAACGTATGTAAGTAGTTTGTATTGTGTCGGGTACTGTGTGTATCATAAGATCGTTATGAAGTGTTCTGTTGTTTATGTATGGGGGGCACTTTGTTATCAGTCTGAGGGTTTTTGACTGAAATGCCTGAATTCGTTTGATGTTGGATGTTTTTGCTGAACCGTAGATCTGTGATCCGTATGTCCATAATGGTCTAAGTAAGTAAGTATAGGTAACAGTTCCGTTTTTGTGTCATGTCTAATTTTGATCGTCTATTTAAAAGTCCGTAGAGTATTTTGAGTCGACGGTTCAGCGTGTTTCGTGTGAGACGTGTGTGAGGATTCCATGTCAGTCTTCGATCCAATGTCAGTCCTAGGTATCGTACAGTATTAGTTTGAGGGAGGGGCTTGTCGTAGATGAAAACGGGGGGGCATGTTTCTCGTCGAAGTGTAAATGTGATGTGCTGTGATTTTTCTGTATTAAGTTTTATTTTCCATGTGTTGCACCAGTTTTCAATTTGTGTGAGATGGTGTTGTAGTGTAAATGAGGCGTGTATGTGAAGTTGAGCTGCAGCTAAGATGGCGGTGTCATCGGCGTATGCAGCTGTCATTGTGTGGATGGAGGTGGGCATATCAGATGTGTATATTGTATATAATAAAGGAGCTAAGACAGAACCCTGCGGTACACCCGCCAATATGGGTCTTATTGAGGAGACAGCAGAGCCCTGACGGACGGCGAAGTATCTGTTTGTTAGATATGAATGAATGATTAAGTAATATGTGTGAGGAAGCAACTGTCTCAATTTATAAAGAAGTCCCGCGTGCCAAACTCGGTCAAAAGCCTGACTTACATCAAGGAACGCCCCCGTTGCGTAGAACTTTCTTTCTAGGGCAGACACCAAGGTTTGTGTGAGATGGGAGGCGAAGCGCTCTGCTTTCTCCTCGTCTGTTATGGCCCATGAGTCATTGTCATATCGCAGAGGTACTGACGTTGCTGGTTGACGCAGCACCCGACGAGTTTTTCGCCAGAGACTGCCATTTTCAGCATTCAAGTTGGAGAAGTAAGTATCAAATTTAGCTTTTCGAAATAATTTAATTTCCGTCTTCAGTTTGTTATTCAGTCGATTGTATATCTGTTTGTCAGTCGGTAGTCTGGAGGATTGCCATATCTGCCTCGCTCTCCGCTTCTCCCTGATCAATCTGCGAATGTACTCTGGGTAAGCCGGTAGATCTTGCCTGGAAGCCAGCTTTGAGGGAAATGATGAAGACCATGCGGCATCCTGAACACAACATGTGAAGAACTCCACTGCCTGCTCTAGCTCCTCCTCTGTCTTTAGGGAATATGGTACAGAGAGCCTAGCGTTTAAGGTTTCCCTGAATAACTCCCAGTCCATCAGTCCTGGAGTTAGCGTCGGTTTATTCTCCTTTTGAGACGGCTCCGCCCAGACGTTTAAAAACACCGGTGAATGATCCGAAGAGAGGTCGGTCGTGGTGCTGGCAGATGATGGCATACCTCTTAAACCTTTGTGTACAAAAAAGTCAAGTAGGTCTGGTAATTTGCGTCTTGAAGTTGGCCAGTATGTTGGTGTATTCGGTGAAGTGGTTTGTAAGTTGTCATTGTTAATTGTAGTATTGAGACTCCTTCCCCTTGGTGTACAGAGTCGCGAGCCCCATTGCTGGTGTTTAGCATTGTAGTCTCCACCGGCAATGAAACAGAGTCCCCAATCCCGGAAAAATGTTGAAAATGTAGCAGGAGCTATGGCGAACCTCGGAGGGCAATAAACGGCAACAAGGTTAATCTTTTTGTGTCGTGTATGTAGAGTGATAGCTGCTGCCTGGATGTGAGGTGTGGTTACGTTCGGAAGTGGATAGTGTGTGAGAGAGGACTTTATAAGAACAGCTGCCCCGCCGTGACTAGTGTCGTCAGGATGATCAGCTCGATGTGTAGTGTAGTTCCGGAAGAACAATTTTGATTTGGACGTCAGGTGGGTTTCAGAGATTAGGGCAACGTCAATCCGTCTGTCATGTAGAAGTATGTCCAGTTCGTTTTTATGTTGTATAAGTCCGTTCGCGTTCCACAGAAGAACTGACAAGGAACCAATGGTGAGTGAATTAGTGTGCATACTGTGTGAAGAGTTGTGTCATTTGTGATAACTGTGAAAGGAGGGTGACAAGGGGCTGGATAATAGTTTGTAGACTTGATAAAAAATTATTAAAATGTGGAGGGATACGATTATTAGGAGGTGACCACTGGGACCCTTCCTCTCCCCTGACCCCTGACGGAGGATCGGTTCTGTCCAGTCCAGAGGAAGTTCTCTGATGTCGAAGTGCATCGGCGTAGTTAAATTTTCTTTCTGTAGTGGGTGGTGGACGTGAGGCACTGACATGTGGCCGCCCAGTCGCTGCAGGATGAGTCGTCGGAATTGGTTGAGACCTTTGAGGCATGACGGGAAAATCTGTTGAATTCATCGGCGTGAACCTCTTGTTGTCTGCTGGAGTAGAAGAGATTGTCCGTCGATTTCGAAGTTCTTGGTAGATTATGCACCCCCTGTAGTTGGCAGGATGAGAGCCCTTGCAGTTGGCACATGTGGCTGCAGTGGTTCTTGGTTTCTGGCATGTACCAGAGACATGGTCCTGACCACACCGCACGCACTTATGGCGCAGTCTGCAGAATGACTGTGTGTGTCCATACGACTGACATCTTTTGCACTGGACTATTGACCTTGTTCTATAGGGTTCCTCTACTTTCACTTTGCAGTACAGTAGAGATTTAATATCAAAGATATTTTCGTTAAATGACTTCGGTTCTACATCGATAAAAAAGAGTGGGAGGGGGACATTGATTGGAGCGGAGTCCGGCACACGGGGGTCTTGTTGGAGCCATGTTTTCCTGTAGACATTCATGACTCCTTTCACCTGATAACCCTTCTCACTGAAGGCTGCGATGATCTCCTCCTTGTCGGACGAAGGATGAAGGCCACGAACTACCACCCTCGGCACCTTTTCCGACTTCAGTTGATAAGTGTGATACTCAACTTTATGGTTATCGAGAAGATGGATGAATGCCCTATAGTGTTCGGGCTTCGTGGGATATAAGGTAATCCCTCTTGTCGTGGCTTTCAATATAAAGGAATCGGGCCCAGAAGTTTTAATTAATTCTTCAATGAAGTGCTTGCAACTGGTCACTTCATTTTTAATGAAAATAGGAGGAGGTTTCTCGAAAGTTTCCTTTACTGTCTCCATGTTGTCATCTTTTGTTGCTAATGGAGTGTAAGGGTTACTTACAGGAATGGTGTCTGCAGGACGAGCGATTTTCCTTGGGTCTCTATTTTCTAGCGGACCTCTTTCTGGAAAATGCTTTTTGCCACGGTGTGATTACTGGAACAGCATTGTTGACTTCTTTCTTTTCTTCAATGGTTGCCATTAAATGAAATAAAAGAAAATAATAATAAAAAAAAAATAAATAAAAAAAAAAATTAATTAAAAAAATAATAATAAATAAATAAAAATCAGCTAGCTTACGATGTTTTGACTTGCATTATGAAAAAGTTCTTAAACAAAACAAAACAACTCAAACCAAAAATAAGAGAAGATTTTAAACAAATTTAACAGAATATACTTTTTTAACAAAAATATTGAAGAACACGAAAAAAAATGATGTTTACTATATCAATATCACAGCTGTTCTCGGGATTTAATTTAAATTTTAAATTAGAAAACCAGGTTGAAATGATGAAGACTGCTGACTAGAGTGTGAGTGTGGCGATGAGTATGTCGGAGTGTTGCGCTAATATTAGAGTGTCAATAGGTGGCAAGCACCGAGGTCTCCCTAAAAAAATGGTTGATTAGTTTAACCAATAGTTATATTGGTTTGGACTCTACTGAGTTCCCGGACGCTCGGGGATTCAGGGAAACGAGAAGGCAGACCGACTAGCCAAGGAAGGTTCAAGTAACCCCTAAGGAAGCCGGGCGCTTCCAGGGAAGGTGGGCTACTATAGCACTGGATGCTTAGGTCCCTAGGTGTAAAACACCAGCCCTAGATGGTGGTACCGTGCCTAACTTGTACAATAATCAAAATTGAGGAAGACAATCTCCTTTGAGGGTTGGATGGTAGGCTGGGTGGTGGGAGGGGAGGGGAGGTATGTGGGTCTGACTCCAGATCACAAGTGCCCAGATACCTCTCTGCCTACCTGGTATGCCATTTATATTCCTGCAGGCTACCCGGGGGGTATCACATCTGAAGACAGCCCTCACCCCTCATTATCTAGCTGCTCTTGCCTACTACCAATAGGCTTCTCTAGCGGTCATCTAGGGGCGCTGCGACAGACAATTATGATTATTACATCCCCAGCTAAATCAAATATATAGAAGTTATATTGTCAAAAATTCGATGCGGAGTTTTCAACGGAAACGTCGGTCTGTTTGTGTGACTCTGAACACAATATCTCCCGATAGAATGATTGTGTCGACAAGAAATTTCATATGTGACTTCGAAACCCAATAAAGACAATTATTAATTTTCAGCAAAATTGGTAGAAGGGAAGGGAGGATCAGAGGGGGTTCATCTAAAAAAAAAAACTGTCGATATAATGAAAGTATCAATATGAAATTTCTAATTTGAAGTCGGAACCCAATGAGGTGTGTGTATGTGTCTGTGAACACGATAACTCCCGATAGAATGAATGTAATTCACGAAATTCTATATGGGAATCCAGAACCCTCTAACTACAACAACTATTGATTTCAGTCAAATCGACCGAAGGGAAGGGGGAAAAGGGGGGAGGCTGACACAAAAACTCTAATAACTGCCGAAGTAATGAATGTATCGACAAGAAATTTTATAATCCAAAACCCAATATGGCATCAAGTTACTGCGCAATCAGCCGAAGAGAAGGGCGAGATCAGTGGGGGGCTCAACTCAAAAATCGTAGTAATGAATGTATCGACATGACATTTAATACTTAAAAATCCCATAAGGATGGTTAATTGATTAATTCGTTCTGGGAAAAAAACATTTTTCTTAATTTTTCTTAAAATAGAAGTTATCTCAAGAAATGAACGTTAACTTAATGTTATTAGAAGCTGTTTACATCATTAAACAAAACATTAAACGAATTAGGTGACGTAATTAAAGGAAAAGTACTTTGGAAAGAATGTTTTTAAATTAGTGTTACAGAAGAAAATGTTTTCATGTCATAATGATGGGGCATACTATCGTGAGGTATCCTTAGAGAAAAGTGGTCAGTGATTCACCGGCGATTCACTCCCCCTCCAAAACCAGTCGAACGTTTGCCCTTATATTCAATAGTTGACTTACATAGGGGCTCCTAAATCCTCATACTAAGTGTGTCGATAGATTTATTTCATCGGCAGTTATTGGGATTTTTGATTTGAGCCCCCTCCCCTGAACCTTCCTTCTCTTCGGCGGATATCGCTGAAATTTGACAAGTTATATTATATTTGGGTTTTGACTTTAAATATGAAATTTCATGTCTATACATTCAATACATCTGATCCACATTCCCTTCAACAGATTCCGCTGAAAATTGATAAGTGTCGTCTTTATAGGGTTCGCGTCGTTAAATTCAATACAATGTCAACTATTGAAGATATTGTGTTTAGTCTCCCCGTTCCCTTTGGTTGATTTGACTGAAAATCAATAGGTGACGTAGTTAGATGGTTCGGGATTCTCGTATAAAATTTCGTGTCTATACATTCATTCTATTGAGAGTTATCGTGTTCACAGGCACTCAGATTTTTTTTTTTTTTCTTATTTGGAATCTACCTAGTGATCGGAAAACATGAAATTCCGTTAAAAACTCCGCATCGAATTTTTACCGATTACGTAACTTCCCCTCTATTTCGTATACCTGGAGAAGTAAAATGTGTGTCTGTGAGGACGATAACTCCCGATAGAATGATTGTATGGACACGAAATTCAATCCAAATCCCTCTACCTACGACACGTATTGATTCTCAGCCAAATCAATCAAAGGGAAAGAGGCAATTATGGAGGAGGCTTAACATAAAAACTCCAGTGACTGCCGAAAGAATGAATGCATCAACCCAAAATTTCATTTGTGAATTTAAAACCCCATAGGGACGATAACTTTTCAGCGGAATCGACAGAAGGAAAGAGGGGGTCAGAAGGTGCTCACCTCAAAAACCCGGGTAACTGTCGATGTAATAAAGATATCAACATGAAATTTTGAACGATTCACCGACAATAGTTTCCCTCATCATTTCTTATCCCTCTGAGGTCTAATAAATGTTCTACTCTTTGCCATAACTCCATTTGTTGAGATTAGCTGCTTAAAGAGTGTTGCAGAGTGTCCCTAAGGAGTGTTCTGTCATGGAGGATTCAGGTTACCAAGTTAAAGGGTGTTTGGATGGGAGTGTTGAGGACAAAGGGAGGGGGGGGGGGGGCCCTTCTGTGTAGATAGGGTTGAGTGACACCCTGTAGCACACCGCCCGCCTATCTACTACCAATTCTAGTTCTCTCACTATACGAGTATCTCCAACAGTCTGTCTCTCACCTCTTCTCATAGTCAACAATCGACCAGTCTCACCGGTATTGTTTCACTTTTACTTCCCCCTCCATACCTCCATACCATGTATAAGGGAAGTTATTTAATCGGGCAAAAAATTGATATTGAGTTTTTAGCGAAGTTTCTTCTGAATCCTTAGCCTAGTCGTCCACTGGGACCGGAAAGTTGCGAACTGCGAAGCAACGAAATCGGGCGAAGCCGTTCGTGCGAATGCCGATCGTCCATTGATCCACTCAGTACGTCCGAATGCGTAGACGGGATGGCTCTTCGGAACGGTTTTTCCGATGATTCTGACGACGAATTTTTAGCGTTGGTATTATCACCTTTGATTTATCGACGAAGGCGATATAGATGTAGACGGGAAATGTGGGTGAATCCCATTTTCGAAAAAAGAGAAGAGTTTGGCGAATTTTCTCATTTGTGGCGTGACCTTCAAATCGATGATAATCACCACTTCTCTCGAAAAATTCAGTAATTTTCGTGTGGCGATTTCCCCACTAGAACGGCTGGCTGTTACATTAAGGTAAGTGGAAAGAAAGAAAAAATCACTGTACTTTTTTTTTTACACAAACTGTATTTTTTTATACTTTCAAACTAAACTAAGGTACATAATAACGATACAAACGAATAACTAGACAAACGTAGTACAAAAAATGTAAGTAATTTTTTATTGATTTCGCACCTGTTCGTCCGTAAAATCCCAACAGAATGGGATCGCTTTGCACTTCGCACCTGTTCGGCCGAAAAGTGACGAACGATACGGGTCTAGTGGACGCGGTCCCCCACCTTGTCACATGTTTGGATCGTTCGTGCATTTTCGGCCGAATTCTGACGAACTGATTACGCTACTTTTCGCAACTTTCCGGTCCCAGTGGACGACTGGCCTTATCCTAAATTTTGTGTCGATACATTTTTTTTGTTTATTTTTTGGCCTTAGCTTTTCGCCATAGTCAATCTATTCAATATTAAATTTATACTTTTGCATTCACCGACCCTAAAAACTGCACAATACTACCATATATGTCAGTGTTGTTTGATGCCAATAAAGTGGTGTAGCAAAAAGGCTGTGTTACCAATTTCTCTACAGTGGATAACATTGTTAATCGTTCTATTTGGTACTTGCTACAACTCATAATCATATGTTCCAGAGTCCCTTCACCCAAACAAACCTAACTCTTGTTCCTTTATTCTCAAGCAAGCAGACACTTTCTACGATCCCCAATACAATGTTGTTGATATTCTTATAGGTGAAATTGCTTAGTTGTCCTAACGAGACTTGACTTTCGCTTAAAATATCCAAATTTCTAATTTCATCCATCTGCAAAGCATATTTGAGGGCCTCTAAAATAGCTATAAGTCGGCAGACGTGTCGATACATTCATTATATCAGCAGTTATTAGAATTTTTGTATTAACTCTCTCCCCTAATCTTCCCCTTTTCCTTGGTCGATTTGGCTGAACGTCCAGATAGGTTTCTGGATACACAAATGAATCTTACTGTCGGTACATTCATTCTCTAGCGAGTTACCGGGTTCATAGACACACCTACACACAGGATGAAATTCCGGTGAAAAATCAACATCGAATTTCTGACCGATTACGTAACTTCCCCTATACTTCGGAAGTATAATCCATTAAAAAATTATAATAATATATTTTATATTTTAATTCAGAAATATGTGTGTATCTGCCAAATCGGTTAAAGGGAAGGGTGATCAGAAGGGCTCAACTCAAACCCTTAATAACTTCCCATGTAATAAATTAATTGAGTGGAAATTGTATATGTAAATTCAAAAGGGACGACACCTATTAATTTTTATCTTTATCAGATCACGGGACTCACATCAAAATAATCGATACAAAATTTACTATGAGTATTCGGAAGTTTCTGCATAAGTGTTTATGATGATATTTGATGATTGAGGATACACAACTTTTTATTTTCTTAATGTATTTATTTATATGTTTACTTTACAATGATTGGAGACCATCTGGTTTTGATCTGAATAAAATGAGAGTGGGGTTATTTTTTTTAAGTGGGGGTAAGCTATGGTGGGGCACGGATTAACTTTATTTAAGTTTTTAACAAGAAATAATAATTACAATTATGAACATTCCGGCCCCCGTTGAAGGAACTTCAACAATTATTCTGAATGAATGCAATGAATAAATTTAACAAAATAACGATTTGATTTTAAGAACAAATGCAATGAACAAATTTTGATAAGTATGTATGCAATAAAAAATGCCTTTAAACTTGTGTTTCTTGTTGAGGCAATAAGCAAAGTTTAACGACTAGTCGCCGTATGGTTCCTTGCATCGTCTTGACGTCTACTATACGGCTGAGTCCATCTTGTTCTGGATGTAGTTGCGTTACACGTCCCAATCGCCAGTGAAGGGGAGGTAGTTGCTCGTCTCTAATTAGCACTACTTTACCCAAAACTTTATTTAAGTTTTTAACAAGAAATAATAATTACAATTATGAACAATAAGTGAACTACCTATTTATAGCCAAAACGATCGATTGGTTTTAGTGGGAGAGCGAAAACTTGATTGATTAATTCATGATTGGAATATTGACGGTGATTCTTGCCTTACCTTGTCTAATCTTAGCCAACGACGACCCAATCTGTCGATTTTTGATGTTTTTTCGGCGATTTTCTCATCGGCAGCGCCATCCTTATTTAACTATGACCAGGGTTGCTTGTATTGAAAACCTGTTAAACTCTACTTTCAATAAAGTAGTCTCTGAATCACTGGCCATGTACTTCCCCAGAAAGAATTAATAAATATTGTTTTCGTTCTCCCTCTCCTTGCGCTAAAACTCGATACATTCATTACATCGGAGGTTATTAGGGTATTTAAATCGAGCCCTTCTTCTCTGGTCTCCCCTTTCCCTTAAACCGATTTCGCGGAAAATAAATAAGTGCCATCCTTATAAGTTTTCGAAATTTAATATAAAATTTCATGTTGATACATTCATTACAACATTTATTGAGTTGAGCCCCTCTTTGATCCCCCACTCCCCTTCTGCTGAGTTATTGGGATTTACCCCCCTATTCCCCCCTTACCTTTGGTCGATTTGTCTGAAAATCAACAGGTATAATCCTTGAACGGTTCTGGCTATAATATAAAATATAATAATATATAAAACTTCATATTGATACTTTCATTATATCGGGAGTTATCGCATTCAGGAGGTCGGAAAACATGAAATTCCGTTGAAAACTGCGCATCAAATTTTAATAACTTCCCCTATACTTTCATTAAAGCTGGGGAAGTAAAAGTAAAATTGACTCAGTAAAGCAATTAAAGTTGAAAATAGAATTAGAATGGATTTATATAAAAAAAGTACCGTAATGGAGTTTTTTAACTTGTTTGATTGGACTGTCCTCCCCACCTTTCTCCAGTTACTTTTTAATTAGTCAATAATTTAATTATTTTATTAATAATCTCTAAAGCTCATTAACTGCTTTTAAAAGTACTCATTATTCAGAAATAAGTTATAGTTTTAGCTCAAGACTAGTAGAATTAGTTATATTTAAAGTTGTTCTGAGCTTAACTTTAAGTTTTCTCTTAGTTAGCTCTCTTGGTTAATTCGGAGGAGTAACCAATGGGTCATCGATTCTATTTCTTTACAAACAGTTCCACGGAGGGCCTGAATTAAGTTTTTTTATTTTTTCTTCTTTAAGGTACCACTGGGGTCATAGATGCTTGTTGGATGGAAGTCCTTCTTTTTTTTCTATTTTTTTATTTATTTTACAAATTTGTAAAATCAAGAGGGGAGAAATCACCCAGTGGTGACTCTTCCTAGTCATTGAGTTACTCTCATTTGTAACTAATAACTGTCACTGCTGCTGCTTAGAAAGTCTCTAGGCCATTGTCGCTTAAGCCGTCGTTGAGGTAGTTTGGCAGAATGGAGATGACTTGAGGATTATTGCGGGAACTAAGAGAGGAAAATAATTTGTTATACTTGGATTTAGCAACTTCGGTGACAAAAGGTTAGTTAGAAGAGTTTTGTTGGAGACGTAGTAAGGAGCATTGACTATTGTACGCAGGATTTTGGATTGAAAGGATTGGATGAGCTAGAGATCGGAAGCTTTGGCAGAACCCCAGTGTCCGTAGTCCACATAGGTTTGAGCGTTGTTTTCAAAGTTAATTTGGATCTTTTGTCTAGTAGTCTTAATAACAGTTTATATCGTCTGTTCATAT
This sequence comes from Aradus depressus, assembly GCA_963662175.1. Lineage (NCBI taxonomy): Eukaryota > Metazoa > Arthropoda > Insecta > Hemiptera > Aradidae > Aradus > Aradus depressus. Next base: position 41,951,591 of record OY759214.1, read on the forward strand.
CTTTGTTTTTTAGTCTCGTTTGTGGATTCCAAGTTAATCGTTTGTCAAGTATGAGGTCTAGATAGCGGACTTTGTTTTTTAAAGAGATTGGATTGTTGTCAAGGTACACTGGAGGGCAGGTATATTTTCGACGAAGGGGGAAACTCACTTCTTGTCGTTCTTGACTCGTTTTTGACTTCAGATTTGAAATTTCATGTCGATACATCCATTACGTCGGCAGTTATTGGCATTTTTAAGTTGAGCACCCCTCTGAACCCCTCCTTATGCCGATTCTGCTGAAATGGTTAAATGTCGTCCTAATGGCATTTTGAATTCACATACGAATTTCGAGTCGATACATTCATTACAACGGCGGTTATTCAGTTACGCCCCTCCCCTAACCCAATATTACATAACTTCCCCTATACTTCGTATAGCTGGGAAAGTAAAAACATGATTACTTTAGATTTTATCTGTTCACAATAAAAGAGAATGGTTTTTGAAACGATTTACGATAAAATTTGATGAAGGACATTACGGGTCTACCAGCAGCATATCTAGTGAAGAGGCTGCATTCTAAGGATATTGTTAAGTATCTGAGTTGTAACTCTGGGATTAACAGGCAGTGATTAGTTTACGTGTTATTGGAGGGGTGTCAAAGCAGAGTCTTTGGTGCAATTAACCAGATTTTATCTTAATTTAATGAGTTTCTTTAGAAGGAAAAGTTACACTTGCTTCAGTAATTTTCAGTAATTCATACGTGTAAATTGACAAAGAAAATAAACGTAAAAAACAAGTTTAAAAAAAATATATTTTATAATTCAATTTAAGCCATCTAACATCAAGGGTATCCAGCCCTAAGAACAATAATTATTGTCAATGCACCCTTCTATGTTGCTAACCTCACCCTCCTTAATGACCTTACTTAAACTTCCTACAGTTATGCAGCCTTAAGTACGATGCATATTAGCCATGCTCTATAACGGTGTTATTTAGTTAACATCCATGGTTCTGGGAGGGAGTTCTATCTACGAAATTAAACTCACTCCCTGAAGGGATTCGAACCCGCAAACCAAGGCGAGACCATGCGACCAAAGGCCATAGCCCCCCCCCCCCCCCCCCCCCCAACCTGCCAAATTTTGAGAATTAAAATCTTTGCTTTTGATTTTTTTTTAGAAAAGAGCAAAGAGACAGACTTTTGCCGGGCGGAGAACGGGAAGGCTGAAAGTTTGCCCGATGAAGATGCCGTATTTAAAGTGAGACTGAATAAAAGATAGGTCTGAAGTAAGATATACAGAGGAAGGGATCTCCATACATGTGTGCGAATCCTCAGGGGTTCACATCATCTACTGACAACAGTTACTGTATGTTACTGTAGTACATAGTTACTGTAGTACATATATGTCTTTAATTCAACTACAATCATTATGCTTGAATTAAATGCAGTTATTATGTTTTCAAAGTATATTTTTCTGAAAAATAAAATTGAAATATCGCTATATAGTCCCTTTCAATTATCAATAAGTGGAGTTGCATCAAATATCATTAGAAGTAGTTCCTTTCAAATAGCACTAGGTGAAGTTTCTTCAAATATCGCTAGGTGGAGAGTTCCTTCAAATATCGCTAAGTGTAGTTTCTTTAAATTATCGCAAGGTATAGTTCCTTCATATGTCACTAGGTGTAGTTCCTTCAATTATCGCTAGCTGGAGTACCTTCCTTTCGTTTAATTAATTAATTTTTGTGCATGTGACATCATATGCGATATCATGTCCTAAGTCAAATATTATTTTTAATTTCGCAGTCGGTATTATTAATATTTTTAATGTTTGCAGTCGATATTATTAATATTTTTAATTTTTGCAGTCGATATTATTAATATTTTTAATTTTTGCAGTCGATATTATTAATATTTTTAATTTTTGCAGTCGGTATTATTAATATTTTTAATTTCGCAGTCGGTATTATTAATATTTTTAATTTTTGCAGTCGATATTATTAATATTTTTAATTAATATTTGTCTAGACACTTGATTTTGTGACTCATCACGTGCTTTTGAATTCAATCCCACGCCCCAAATTACTTCAATCTCTTTGGCTTAAAATCAAGATATTTATATATTTTATACATGTGAATACACATTAAATTTCGATTTAACTGAGTTAATCGGATTTTGGAATAAGATTCGGCAAACAATTATTACCTTAATTATATATTTTGAATCCACGAATAAGAGTTCAGTTAGTTATTGTGACTCATGCCCAGGCCTGAAAAACATGAAATTTCCATGAAAACTCAACATCGAATTTTTGGCCGATTACATAACTTCCCCTATACTTTTTATAGCTGAGGTATTCCTCATTATTACATTATTATGTGTTAAAACTAATTTTCATTCTTTAAAAAAAAACTATATGTTTCAAAAGAGTACATTTAAATTTCTTAGTACCTATCCTATGAATGCTTTTCAATGGCATTTGAACAAAAGAAAAAATTTCATTGAAAGGAAACAAAGCTTTTATCCGGTTGAGTTTTATCAGTGTGGAGGGGGATGGAGTGTCTGCTCCCTGGATAACAGGTTATTAGCCAACATTCTGGCAGCGCTATTGGATTATTGATATCCGATTATCTCTCCTCTAAACCAGTTTCAACACTGAAAAAATCCAAATCATTTACTTTTTATTCATTAATTTATTTATTCTCCAGTCTATTGTTGTTATTGTTATTGTGATTCATACCTGGGCATTAACTACGAGGTCATATCGCCTACTACCAGAGCGCCCTTTCGTCACTCTGGCATGTGCTCTACTGTAGGAGTCCTAAATTTTGCCTAGTCAGGTTTTGTTAAGGGTCTTTCTGACATCGTATAGGACCATCGCTTAGCGTCCCATCCAAAGGACGGCGTGCTCAAGATTTGTTCACCTTTAGATAAAAAAAATCGAAGGGCCTTGGCCGAGTTTCAAAGCCATGGACTTGAGCTCATTAGACAAGCACGCTTACCTCTGAGCAACCGGGACCCTTAAATCTACAGTCTCTTGAAAGAGACAATCAAAACAAAGGCTGATAAAAACAAATAAAACGCAACTATTAAAATTAAGTTGAAGAAGTTACAGTAATCCGTCAACATTTACGAGGGCAATGTTCCTCAGGAAAAAACATAATTGGAGTGATTGAGGATTGTTTAAGAAAATTGGTAAAAAATCAAAAAATCCTGAAATATTTAATCGTACTATATACTAATAAAAGAAAGTGTATAGTAATTAATATTAAATGTTAAACAGATATGTACTAATATGTAACAAAAAATTTAAGTAAAACTTTATTTTATTAAGTTTTTATTATTATTATATTTATCTTCGGATTATTATAATGTTTATATTTTTTCACATCAGTTTTTTTAAAATTAATTTTGACTTAAACCTTGTCTGGGCATTTTTTCTTTTATGGTTAGCTATTTATGTATTCTGTTGTATATATTTTTTAATAAATTTCTCTTTCTTCTTTGTATTTATTTAGATACATTTATTTTCATTCATTTTTTCCATAATTAAACTATTTTATATAAACAATTTTTTTATTCTTGCTATTAACTTGTTTGTTTTCTCCATTGTAGCACTAATCTAATTTGTTTTTAAACCTCAAAAGGCATTCTGATATTTTATTTATTTATTTATTTCATTGTTTTCTTATGTATTTATTCTTAGGTTTTTTATGTATTTATTCCTCGGCCTCTGAATAAAGTTTCTTTTCATTTCATTTCAAATTGAAGAAAATCAAAACAATGGCTAATTGTAAAATAAAACAATTTTTAATAAATTTTCATTATATGTTTAAAAGAGCCAAAGATAGAGGGCGCTGGCTGAAATAAAATTGTGATGGCTGTTGTTAGTTTTGCAGACATCCGCAGTTGTCTCGGAAATTCAACTTGAATTGCAGCCTAAATTTCCCTCTTCAATTTTTAATTCTTCAAGTTCTTATCAGTTTCTTACTCAATTGCATTTTTACAATTGAAATTTGAACTTAAAGGAGTCTCATTTTCATATTCTTTATTCTCTTTCTGATTTTCATCTTCTTCCAATCGTAACTCCTCTAAAATCGTATTCGCGATATTCAAATCGCGTGAATTAAATTAGTGCGCATGAAATCAATCGTGAATACGCTAAACTCGCCAATCACGAATTTCCGAATGTTCAGGAATTATTATACCGAATTAATAATTATAATGAAAAAAGGCTCAGTTTAATATAAATGTGCTCTATGTTTTTAAATTATTTTTCTTATTTGAAATTAAAATAATGTTTATTTATTTATTTTCAGCGGATATTTACGATGAGACAGTACAAAAGCTGAATGCATTGAAGTTGGAGTCTGAGTGCATTGGAGGCGGTCGTATCGAACACAAGCCTCAAGATAAATACATCAAAATTTATGGATATTCACAGGTACGATTTTGATGTAATAACAATAATTATATAAATAATTGATTCATACATGAATACACTGCTCAACACAATTAACGTATACCTTTCTAAAATATACTATTTTATTTTTAAAAAGTAATGAAAATAAAGTAAACTTGAATGTACTCAACAGTATATATTATAATTTCCATAAGTTTGTCCGCCATGGGAAGACTTTGACTCCGCGAAATAAACGAAAAAAACATTACGGCATAGTCAAGGTCCACGCCGTAGATTTTCCGTGAAAACGTCGGGATAAAATCATAACAAGTGTTTCGTCGCACGCATTTGAACGAGGAGTATATGCCTTTTGTGACTCGCAATCGTAGTATCTTCATCGCCATGTAGAGCATGTGATCGGGTGTCACACCTCAACGGCGCACCTCGCTGTTGGCTATTTTGTATGGTGTGACAGGTACGTTTGGCTTGAAGGAACGCGCCACACCATAGTAAATGGATGGAAATGACAGCTCCTCTGCATGCACATCGTAGATTATATTCAGCGGTACATTGTGCTACCGGACCGAAATCCGCGGATAGATCCTAATACGCCCGTACACAGACCAATACATACTCGTCTGGCGCTGTCACGATGCTCGTGATCTCTATATTACCACTGTTTTCTTTATTGCCTTCCAACGACGTCTGCACATGATCCGTGGACGTTTGGACTGTCGGTGGCCGCACTACGCCCGATGGGCCACCTACGTAGCTCTTGCATTTGCTCGGCACGGTTTTTTAAATTTCTTTTGATGCGACCTTTCCTCTGATTTGCGTTTCCTATAATTCCATATTTACGATTCATATGAGATGACATCTTTAATTTTTTTTGCAATTTTCAATTTAATACAGATTTTTACATATATTTCGGCGAATATTTTTATTGTTCCAGTCCTAGTAGTGCTCCTCAAGCTCTTTACAATGACACCCGAATCAACGTCCTATCTAAACGCGTTATCACGCTATACTAATTTCTAATTTTACACAACGCTAATTCGTAACAATCATCCGCCGGCGCCCACACTAGCCCGATAACGTCACAGGCAAAACAAACACGTACATACATGCTCTATCCATTGTGACCTCAACCGTTGTTATCGCATTATTAGTCTCGTAGTTATTAGCGATTGAAATCTGACGGTATTTTGTAACACAAGAAAGTTTGACCGGCTATCACTGTGCTTAACGAGCGAATAGACGTTTTCACGTCAAAAAAAAAACATTAAAATAATAATTGAATAATCAAATAACAACTGGAGGTTATTTAAAAAATTAAAATTGTATTATTATACTATGTATGTAGGCACTATGCGATATGTAGGGAAGAAATTCATCTAACTCAGTAGTTGTTTATGTATTTCATAACCTAAAATGATAATGTAAATATATATATATATATATATATATATATATATATATATATATATATATTGTAGTCGTGCGAAACTCCAAGATCAGTGTATTTAACGGAATTTCATGTTTCAAGGTCCCCTGAATGTTTTAACAATTTTCACGATGATATCTGTGTGTGTGTGATTGGAACTTTGTGAATGCTCCAACTCCCAAACGATTGTAGCTATGAACTTGACATTTGAAATTAAGATTTTGCATGTAATAACTTAAATCTGATCAGATTTTGTACGGCATGAGTCATAATAACTAATTACATTTTTCCATGTGTTACTTTTCTAAAATGACATGAAACCCATTTTTTTAGATGCTTACTAGAGTTACATTAACAAACTATTTTATTGTGTGAATCGATTTTGCATAAATTTGATGATTGAAGCTTAGATTTTATGAAAATATTCTTTGCACACCTGCTTATCTTTTATCATCTGGAAATTTATTTTTAGATATTAGTTGTTGTGGTTCAAAATTTAGAAATTTTAACCTTTCTGAAATTATGTTAAGGAAAATAAATTTTTGTATTAGATTATATTTAAAAAATGGACTATTATGATGAACGGCGGGATCGTCCTGACAGAGGGGACTATATAGAGCAAACTGTAGAAAAAGACAAACTACATTATTCTATACAACGGCTCCAGGACTATATGGTACATCTGAGGGGCAAACTGGCCTTGGAGAAGGAGCAGTTGTCCATCGTGAAAACAGAAACGCAGGATCTGGCCAAACAACAAGCCGTCCGGTCCTCGCCTCTAGCTGGGTTCCATCTACCATCCTGTCCCATGTCCCAGTCCACCGTCAGCTACTTCGCTAAACAGAAACCTGCTGCGGCTGTCGTCGATAAACAGGAGGAGGTTGTCTATGCTGATGATGGCACTGTACCAACAGATAAGGTTAAGTCGTGTTTGGATAGACAAGATTATATGAAACAGTTGTTGGAGATAGACAATCTGTGTAAAGAGGAAATGTTAAAAGTCAGTTCCGTTGTCAATAAGTTGGAACCCTTGAATCAGTTAGCTAGTGATTGGAAGTTTGAAACGAAAATTAAAAGTGTTGTAGATCCGAAATTTCTGAAACAGATTAATTCATTAGCTGAAGGGGATACAGTTGAAGAATATCTGACTAAATCTGGAACCCCGCTGCCTTATGTGAGTCCTCTAGAGCCGCGGAAAGGCAAGCTTGTAGTGTGCACTCTTCAGCAGGACAGAGACCGAAGAGTGAAAGTGACAGAAGGTCCAATGTTGGGAAGTGTATACCCCCAGGAGTGTCGGCCTCCCCCGCAACTTGAGGAACCCCAAAGAGCAATGTCACAGGAAGAAGTGAGTACACTACAAGAACCACCTTCGGAGGAGGAACAGAAGAGTACCGAAGAAGAAGAGGTGTTGAGTATACGGAAATCAACAGACACATCTCAGTCGACCTCAGCCCTCAAGGAGGACGTGGACAAGGAGAGACAGAAAGGAGGGAAGAAGAAGGATAGAGCGGGGAGCGACTCGGACGATACGACCAAGAACAGCCAGTATGACATGTCCTTCGATTCCTTCACATCCAACCTCATCATGGTCGACAATAAGGGCAAGAAAATTAAACCGAAAATGAGGAAAAATTCAAAAGGAGAAAAACTACTTGCTAAAGAGCTAATGTCGTACAAAGGGTCCAATAAGACCATTCGACATACTCCCTCTTTCGATTCAGATCTCAGCCATCTGGAGAGTATAAGTGAAGTGGACTTTCTCTCCAAGTATATTGACACTGAATCTGATTATGTCTACTCTCCTATTTTCACCAGCGAATCAGACTCGGATTAAATTATTTTTTTCGATTTGTGTTTTTTTTTGGCATGTTTTGTTGTGTATTTTTTTAGCGAAAATAAATAATTTTAAGTATTATGCTTTAATGTGTCTTCAGGATTGTATAATAAGAGCCTAAAACAACTTACTGTCTCGCTTTGTTCTGTACTAAGTTAGTTATTATGTCTCATGCCCTGGTTTTAACTACGAGGTCATATCGCCTACAACCAGAGCGCTCTTTCGTCACTCTACTCACTGTTACTAATGTGGGATTCCTAAATGTTGCCTAACCTAAATTTTTATTCCCCTAGGGAGGAGTCTTTAACGAGTACCTGACATCGTACAGGCTCGGGACCATCGCTTAACGTCCCATCCGAAGGACGGCATGCTCAAGTTTATTCTCAAGTATATTTCTATGTTCTATGTTTCTAGGGTTTCGGGAAGGCGGACCATGAGGTATCGGCCGGTCTTCTGAAGGAGGTCTACGCTGACTACAACATCACCTGGACTGATGATGGCTACTGAAGACCAGGCTCAATATTCATTTTGAAAACAATATTTGCTCACATGAAAATAATGCAATAATAAAATCTCAATTCTTCTCACTATTTGCATTTCAGTCTTTTTTGTAATTTTCACTATATAACTAATTGTATTTTTTCATATAAATACATTCTCAGTAGACTAGCGATGGGTACGCAGACATTAACGAACAATAATTGTTTCCATGTTTTTTAAAAATTTATATACACCTGATTCTCCCTCTAATGTAAATAGGGTTTAATTTTTTATTTTTTTCCTAAGGGCGAGGAAGTGGTCCAAAATATTGTCAAAAGAAATCTGGAACAAATCAATTTACTATAATCCTAGAGAAGTTTAAGATACAAAATACAAATAAATAAATTCGTGCCCAACATTGTCATAAGACTGTTAATAACCTCCCGTATACTAATAGGTAATGGGACTTAAAATATATATATATATTTTTTTTTTCAATTATTACGCATAATTACATCTTATACAATCAATAAAAGCACAACAAATTACTTGTAAATTACGAAATACTGTAAACAAAAATTTAAAACTAAGACTTGTAAGCACATAACTATATTCGCTAATTTATGTACGTACAAAAAAATTTAAAACAAAAAAATGTCACTTCATTAAACTGCAGTTATCAGAATTGAAACAAAAAAAAAAGTTTTATTTTTGGTTTATATTTTTTAGTTGATCAAGATACTTAAATATTGTTGTGCTTTGAACTTCAGGTAAAAAGAAGCAACATTTATAAAAAAATTATTTAATTTCATGCAAACTTGCAACATTTAATGTTATTGAATAATGTACCCTTTCTACTTTCATTTCATATATATACCTCAAAATGTATATTTGAAGTTGCAAATCCACTAATTTTAATTTTATTATTTTCTCTCAATCTCTATTATTAATTGGATTTATTTCTCTATTTAAATTCATATTAATCTCTGAAGCCCAACTACAAAAAGTTTAACTCGCTTTCTAAAGATAATCTAGATGGATAAATATTTTGTATATTTGTTATCCTATTTCATTTATTTATTTTATACTTTATTCTCACTTTTATTTGTGTACCCATTTTTTAAAAAAATTATTTTATTTATTCAATTTATATAGTTTTGTGTATGATATAGTACCATTACCGTTTAAATATATTAGATATTGTCACTGCATAGGGGTGATCCCTTGAAACAATAAAATTATTATCATTCATCTAACTTTTTGATTTGACTTGATTTTTGCCTGGAGAAACAATTCTTCAATTAATATGTTGTAGATTTTGGAAATGTGTATGAAATAAATTTATATATGATTGCTTGATAGCTTTTTCAGATTATATTTATAAGAATAAATGAATTAAACTTTCTAAATGCTGTAACCTTTTCAAATGTTCATTGGTAATACCAACGGCTTTCTTTATGATGATGCATGTACTTTCATAATAAACATAGAAATATTGTAGTTTTTGATAACTTTTTGAATTATACCCTTTTTCAAGAAATGTCAGAATACATTTCTGTGATTTGTCTCGATATAATGGAAAGCTAATAAAATAAAAATAACTTGTTTAACTTTATATTGTCCAATTCCACAAAAATATGTACATAAAGTGGCATAAGCCGAAACTGGTACACTTTGTGTATATATATATTTTAGTTGAATTACACAATACAAAAGACAAACAAGTTCTTTGTTATTTACTTTTAAAGAAAGAGATGTAAAATTACTTTAAATTTTTTTATCCTAATTGTAATAGTTCCTATAGAATCATTGAATCTTTGAATTTAGTTTAAAATAAAGTAGAACTTAATCCAAAGAGGAAAAATGTGTATTACCTAAAAATGAAAGTTCTTTTTCTGTACCAGAGTCACTGGTGATAAGTAGGAATAAATTGTGGAGTTTGAGAGCAACGACAGTGTGCTTGACAACTGAGCTCAAGATCATGGGTTCGAAACCCAGAAGCAGCCCGGGCTTGAGCACACCGTCCTTCGATTGGGACGTTAAGCGATGGACCCCAGCTGACACTACTATGGGAGTTATAAATGTTGCATATTTAGGTTTATTCACCTAAGGTAGGGGGGAGGGGGGGTTCTTTAAGGAGGACCTGACATAGTATAGGGTCGGGACCATCGCTTAACGTCCCATCCGAAGGACTCAAATTTCAGATAAAAACCTAAGGACCTCAGCCGAGTTTCAAAGCCGTGACCTTGAGCTCAGTAGGCAAGCATGTTACCTCCAAGGCACCGGCGCCCTCATGAGCGTCGCAGTGCGGGCAAAACTAGAATAGATTTATTTCTTCGTCTGAGCAACTATATTTCGCTTCTATTTGTAGGTGAATGGATACTAGGCGGGGTTTTCTTAAACCACAAAGTTGTTTTTTCGAGGTTTTTAATTACTTCTTTTAAAAAAAAAATTTAGATGAAAATAAAATATCAACATTTTACTATCCACATTCCTGGAAGAAAATTTATGTAAGCATTAATTTCACTTAGGTCGATTACCCAACCGTTTTCGAAAAATGAATGATAGATTTTTAAAAAACTGGATAAAATGGCGTCTATGATCCGCCATTATGTTACCAGATTTTTATTGTACCCACGGTCACTCCCAGTATTCAGAGGAATCATTTAATGTATGTTTGATGAAAATATAACCAACCATTTAGATTCTATGAGGGAACGAAGGAACACATCTTTTACGTGGCTCATTCGGGTTAAAAAAAAAAATTAAAAAAAGCAAAAATGTTTATTTAGCTCAACACAGATACAGTTTAAGCAACTTATAATACATATATTCTAAATACAATCAAAATGTAAACATGATCATATTAAATACAATACTACTCAATAATTATAAATATATATATATATATTTCCTATCCCATAAAGCTTGGGCTCTTGGCAACAACGAATCAAAATTATTATTTTTTCTATTATTGTTTTAAAATGTTTATTACTACTTTTCATTTAATAGGAATGAGCCCCCTGAAAATAATAAAATACACTTTTTTTTTTTCAAGTTTCTGAAAAATATTTTAATTTGTCTAAAATAATATGCAACTTATGAAAATATTATTAAATAAAAATCACAACCAATAAGGAATGTTGATATAACGACTTATTTTAGTGAATATACATCATAATCTATTTAAACATTACAATACAGTGAATTTTCCTTAAATGGAAAAATTAATTTTTAAATTTCCTTTTCGTCAAAATCAAAAATGTAGGCCGATGAGATCTATGCTTTTTGAGGTTAAGTAACTTTTTCAGCTTGCGTAGAAGAAAACAGTGTTTTGGCTTCACATTCTGAATTCACTATACGAACTACTAGTACACTTCGTAACTACTCAAATAAAATATAATTGTTAACAACTGAAAAAAATATATTACCTCATAGAAAAGCCATAAAAAAATAATTGCAAGAGAATACCATTAATGTAGTGATTTTAAATGCCGTTTTTTAAAATAATTTATTTGAATAGCTTTACATTTTTTTTTTTTTTTTTTAGTTACAAAAATATACATGAATCAATATTTATCCTAATTATCTGAACAGATTCAGACACAATTTTGCAAACATCAACTAAACAACGAGAATACATATATTTTTCCTATGTTATGCATTTTGTGTCAAAAGAATATATTTTACAGCATTATTCGCTAAGAGTAATACGAAAAAAAACATTTCGATTGGCAGCTTTTCACATTACACATTTAGAATTTGATATTAATTTTTTTTTTTTTTTTACAAATATGTTATAGAAATAATGTTATTTTTACGGGAAGACTTAATGTACATAGGGTATATTTAGGATTCAGACTTCAAAATTCAAGAGAAAGTAATACAATGATTTCAGAGAGCTCTGTATTATTAATATTCTCACCAGCAACATCAAAACGTCAATTTCAAAAGCGTGCAAATATATATATATATTTTTTTTCCAATAACTTTGATTGAAACAGTGGAATAACTATTTATATTATAATAATAAAGTGATTTGAGTATTGAGTCTATTACATCAAAAAACATGTAAGTCTAAAAATATGAACATTTTGAATTTTTTCACAATTCCTAATTCATTGGTGCATAATAAAAATATATAATGCAATTAAAAAAAAAAAACACTTAACTAACATTGAAAAACTTCCGATGATAAAAATTATATAAATATTGATTAATAGAGTCGACAGTATTTTTTCAATATAGAAGGAATTCGAGGTTCAGTCGTGTAAACGAAAACTCAATATTTGGCCAACGTTTCGGAAACTATTTATTTCCTTCTTCAGGGCCTTATAATGACTTGAGTGGATGTGTGTTGAGATTTTGTGTCCAGTATAGAGCTATGGTATCGTGTGGTACCATTGTGGTCACGCGATACCATAGCACTTTACTGCCACAAAATCTCAACACACATCCACTCAAGTCATTATAAGGCCCTGAAGAAGGAAATAAATAGTTTCCGAAACTTAGGCCAAATATTGAGTTTTCACGACAGAATCTCGAATTCCTTCAATATTATATAAATATGTTAGTAGATAAACAGTTTCTGACTAGAAATAATACATTATTTACCTAAATATTTCGACATTATTTACCTAAATACTTCGTCATTATTATTATTTTCATAATAATCAAACTGAATATTAAGAAAAATACCACAATAATTCATGCTAAGTTATTATTTCATATATAATTTAAATGTTTGCTAAATTTAAAAATTAACATAAAATTCAAATTGTGAAACTAATATTTCATTTCAATACAATGTTTATAAAATTATTCTCATTATGATATAACTAATCACACAAATCGAAATTCCGTATATTACCAAAAATAGGAACTTGGAAATGGGTATAACAAAAAAAAAAAAGTCGATGCAGGCAGAAACTGCGTTACGCTAGCGGATTTCCATGGTAGATATTGACAATTTTATCGATGTCATATTAAATATAAAAGCATTTACAAATTAACAAAAGCACTTCGTTTAGAGGGGACTATCCATAAATTATTTAACGGAAAAATCAATAAATTCCCCACTCTTCCTGTTAATTTTTTTTTCCCCAACAAGAGTAAAATGACAACTTACAGTTTTACGACCCTTAAGTCGTTACTATTCGTTTCAAGGGTGGTCAAATTGAAGAAAACTATACTATTAATATTTTTGTACTTGTCGCATTAGTCTCTCGTTTTCAAGCGCATTACAAAAAATATAAATACAAATATCACTAAACATTTTATAAAATATTAGAATATTGAATACATGAAGCCACTTTGTTTATATCTTGCCATTTGATTATAAGAAAACGTATTTATGATTTTGTTTTGCAGATAAATCTCTTTTCTTTCAGATAAAAAAATATTATTCCATGTCCTTGTAGGGCGCATCAGATGATAATGAGGGCTGCGGTAGTCGAACCCAGCTCTGTGTCTCTCACTGAGGAGATTGAAATTACTAAACTATATTATAGGTTAGGTTTTATGACTCATGCCCGGGCTTTAACTACGAGGTCGTATCGCCTACCACCAGAGCGCTCTTTCGTCACTCTGGTGGACATGAGCCCGACTCTACTGTGGGAGTCCTAAATTTTGCCTACCTTAAATTGTTATTCACCGGAGGGGTCTTTAACGAGTACCTGACATCGTACAGGATCGGGACCATCGTTTAACGTCCCATCTGAAGGACGGCGTGCTCAAGTTTATTTTACCTCCCAGATAAAATAAACTAAGGGCCTCGGTCGGGTTTCGAACCCACGTTCTTGAGCTCAGAAGGCAAGCACGCATATCACTATTATATAATAATTTAAACGAACCCTCAAATCGTGTTCAGGGGGGAGGACGTTGCATGAAAATATGGAGGTAGTTTCCGTAGATCTTACCAATCGGGAATGAGTGCATAAGTTCATTTCTATAGAAATCCGCTAATAAGACAATGTGAAAATACTTTCTCGGCAATTTGTCATTATAAATATTAAATTAAAACAGTACTATATATAAAGAAAAAAATAAAATAATAATAAGTTTTAAATGAAAATGAAGAAAAACGAAATGAAAATGGACGGAAGATATGAAAAAAGTTTAAATAATAGTCAATAAATGTAATAATTCACTTTTTTAAATAAACCCTTACAATACGTTACATTCGAAAAAAAAAATACAAAATAAGAACACATTGAAGAGAGAATTTGGGATGAAAATGTTAAAGAATTTATTTGAAAGGTACTCTTAACTTTTTTTGAAGTGTCGCATTTGAAAGTAAAAATTAATTATAAAATTAATTTTAAAAACCATGTTTATTATAGGATCCTAGTTAAATGATTAACTGAAGAGCGCAGAATAAGAACTATGCGATATTTTAAGAGAACCAATGAAGGTGGTTCTAAGGCGGACCCCAAAAGGATGGGACGTGCGAGGGCGTTGGAGCATAACTGGAGAAGGGCGAAGTGTTTGAATCTAAAATTTGAACGAATTTCAGAAAATTAACATAGGATGGATGAACTTCATTATGATCTGAGAAATGTAAAATGTACAATGTACGGTTAAACTTGAAATAATGCCATGAGAGTCCGACATGGTTCTCCCACTCCACATTTCAATTATTAATAACCAAAATAAAAGTTATCATGAGAAGGAAATAAAGGAACTTTAGTTCATAAAAATAAAACATCACATTACACAATTATACATCTAGTTGTCAAATTAGCTAAAATCAAAGAGCATTTCATATTCCTATTTGACAGTACAAAATATAAGAAAGCTTTAATTTCGTCGAAAATGTTATTTTATGATGTTAATGTTATTTTATGATGTTAAATGTTATTTTATAATTAGAGCAATAAATATTATTATGAAATTAAATTTAAACGAAACAAATTTATAAAAAAATAAGAATCAACAATATCTATTTCCTGGACAAACACATAACGGTTTAATATAATTAAAAAATAAATTAGTAACATATGCCATATAATTACAGACAGTAACTAGAGAGTTATAGCTGGTTATAGAAGGGATCACCTTCCGATATGTATAACAATGTAACAAATCAACGATAAACAAATGTATCTATTATAAACTATTACTAAATTCCCTAGATTAAAAAGACAATATTAAATTGTATGTTATTCAACATACAATTATTTTTATTTAGCCTAATATGCGATAGCAAGTCCGAATGACGTACGATAGGATGAGTTTAAAAAAAAATATACCATTATGTTCTAGAGGGGCAGTAGATGCAGTACACAAAATAATTAGGAAAAGAAAGCCTGAGGGTATTTTAAATGCTATCATTAAATTATCTTAATTTTTTTAACAGGTAAAAATGACAATAAAAATGTATAAGGCATCCCTCACACCGGAGCAAGACAACTAACGCTATTATTTTGATCGTCCTCACACACTGGAGTAACTAGCAAATGTTGTGTCCCCACTTCCCCATAGTTGTATCAATACATTAATTATATCAGCAGTTATTAGGGTTTTTAGTGAAGCTGAAAATTAATAGTTGACGTTATAATGAGATTCTGAATACACATATAAAATTTCGTGTCGATATATGTATTCTATATTGTCCACAAACGACGAAGTTGGCAACCTTTTCGTACTGGCGATATTGCGCGTTGTCTTGGTGTGAGACTCTAAGCAAATTGACGTATAGAACCAATGTTGCTAGCTGCCTATCGCTCGGATGTTAGAGCCGTTTAAATAAAATTGATCATTTGACTAATATAAATGTTATTGAGCAAATTATACTTTATTTCTTTCTTGGTGTTAAACCTATCCATTTATATAGGAAGTGTTGAGAAACCAAGTGGACTAGAGAAACCTAATTGAGATGAACCAAAGGCCGTTCATATCGACAGGGAATGTTTGTCATTTCTGAGAATATTTAAGCAAGAGGCAAGAGAGGATATTGGAAGGGGGCCCAAGAGGACGAAGGAGAAGAGAGAAAACCCGTTAGCCGGGGGGACCTTAAGAGGACGGGACTTGCGAGGGCGATGGAGGGCCGTAGCGTCGGAGAAAGTAAAAAAAATATTTTCAGAAATATCATATATATGGGAATGTACAATTTCCGCACATTCCTTCAACTCAGCGGTGAAATTAAACTCTGCTCTCTTGGAGGTTAGTTTCACTTGAATATAGAGGCCAAACCAGGCATTCACTTAGTCCACTTGGGTTCTCAGGGGCTCTTCTCTCACTGATGGGTATACGGAGAGAGCTCTACTGTTTTTCGCTGCAGTCCCTGGTGTCCTGGAGTCCTGCACAGCAGTGAAGCATGAGAACGGTGAGAGCCTGTAGCCGTTCCTCGCTCTTACCAACGAGGAAAGCAAGCCTGGCTTTGATCGAGGGGTTCTCCGTGTCTTGTTCCTCTTTCTGCAGACCCTGATGGTTCTGGCTCTCCGCGTCCAAAGCATCCTTGATCTTGTTCATCTGACAATATAACAAAACAATTAAAGTTAGACTATTATATATAACGATATAACAATGCTTTATGATTATGACATGTACAATTTATACTACTTCAAGAATTAATTTAGTTTTTGATTTGTGTAAGGATATATTCTTAGTTCATATATACGTTCGTTAGTATTTTCAAATTGTATTTCAGTTTAACAATAGTAAATTACAAACTTGCCAAATATATGTGTTTTTAGGTTGACTTTTCCTTCTTTTAATCAGAATCTTCCTTTTATGGAACCTGCGTAACATTTATATATTTTTATTTTATGTTAATTTAGTTGTATTACACTTAAAATCCCAAAATAAGAAAGGACACGTATTTAAAAAAATGTCAACTAATAATTATTTCAATTGGATTTCTTCTAAAGATACTAAAGAGAAGCCATCTTGTTTTTCTAAATTTGCAAAAATATTAAATCTAATCCAAAGGTATAAATTATCTTACTAGGTTAACAAGGAAAATGAATAGTTAAGAATAATAGAACACATGTTGGGTTTACTTACCTAAACCTACATTATAAATTGAATATCTAAGATTGGTAATAAAAACAAATGAAATTATTTTACAAAAATAAATCTTACAAACTAATTACATAAAACTATGTCTTTTTTTTTAATTTATATTGGACATTATATATCATTCTTTTATATTTTGGGCATATATACATATAAATAAAAAGTATCTTTTCTCTTCTACATATTCCCAATGTTATAATTTTCACTCCTACATCTTCTCTCACTCAGACTGGTTCACTACACCTCAAGCCTAAAAACACTTCTCTCTCTAGACTGTCCAATTCCACATCTCTTCTTAGACTGTTTATCTCTATTAGAAATTGTTCTCCATTCATTGGTTGTTCACATTTTGTTTTAAAACAAAACGCGACTAGTCCATCTTTGTATATTTATTCACTAAGTTACTTCACTCTCAACAGCTGTTTTTATACAAATAATAATTGATTTTATAATATATTAATAATCTTAGTAATGTGTGTAAATGTTTTTACATCACAATCCATGGCCCCGGGAGAGAGTTCTACGGAGGAAATAAAACTCTCTCCCGAGACAATGCTACCAAAGCCCTATCCTCTAGCCCACAAGACTTCATTAGGTTAGCATTCTTATATATAAATATTTAAAAAATATTCGAACTGAAATGTTATTTTATAATTAATTATTTATGAATTTCTTATGATATTATTTTTAATGATTTATGTACAAAACATTTTTAGATACTGATGATAGAAGTTCTTCCCGAAACGTCTGTAATTGTTAGGTTGTAAAAACCAAAAAATTAATGGGAGATATAAATAAAGTTGTAGAAAATATACATTATATTATAATATTTTATATTTACGGGCAATAGACTCACCATATCGTCTATTTTGACTCGACGCAGATCGGGAGGGAGCTCTGCGAACAGCATTTTTCCGGATGCCTTGGCAGCGTCCATGAGTCCCTCGTCATGTGGCCGCGAGAGAAGCGCCTCAAGAGCTGCGTTGATCTCCCCTCCACTCGGACTAGACAAAGAGAACAAGGTCTCGTCTGCTACCGACGCCTACAGATATCATCGAATATATCAATATTAGTAACAAACTACATTTCAGTTTACAGTTAAAATCTCTATCAAAGTTGATACAGCAGAGCAAACAAACTAACGTTTATACAACACTGAAAACTGAAATTATAAAAGTGAATATTAGAAGAAGAACAAAAAACACAAATAACTGAGAAAGACATTCAGTTAAGTTCGTCAGTCAAGTTCATCAACTTGAATACTGTACCGGGGGCGCCGGTAGTTCAGAGGTAGCGTGCTTGCCTAAGATCGCGTGATCGACCTTAGGTTTTTTTATCTAGGAGATAAACAAATCTTGGGCACGTCGTTCTTTGGATGGGACATTAAGCATGTTGTCAAGTAATCGTTGAAGACCCCTAACCCCTACCCTAGTTGAATAACTCTGGGTAGGCATAATTTCGGACTCATACTGTTGAAACGGGCGATGAAAGTGCGCTCTGGTAGTAGGCGATATAATCTCGTAGTTAGAAACTTAGAAAAATTTACGGATTCAGCCGAAACTTTAATATCAATTTACTAATAGATGTAGAACCATATCTGATATCAACTTTTTGTCAGTAGACCTACAATTTTTGAAATTTGATTACTTTGTCAGTTCTTGACTTGGAGTTATAATAGAAGTTATGTCACTTATGAAAAACGTCATGGCTGACTCAACTGTATGTGATGTGATACAGATGTCTACAATGTAGAATATCAAGTTAATTACCCATTTAAAAGTACAGTACAGTCTCGACAAACCGAATTCCGATAATCCGTGTTACCAAACCGAGTCAATTTTTTTGTTTATACATACATAAATAAAACGTCATGTCATACCACCTCCTTAAAATTTTACTTACATACGTATTTAGTCCTAAATAAATTTGATCACGAGCACTGTTAAAACAGAAAACAGTATGAGGAAACGGAAACACCTTTCATTGCCGTTAAAGGTGAAAATGGACGCGTTATCTCGAATTTATAGAGATGTTAGTTATTTTGACTCATGCCCGGGCTTTAACTTTAACGAAGGACGGCGAGCTCAAGTTTCCTTGGCCTCAGTAAGCAAGCAAGCTACCCTACCCCTACCTCTGAGCTACCGGCGCCCCGTCAAATAACATAATATTGCTGTCTGTTCTACCTCTCAGTATACTGCCATCTGACTGGGAAAACAAATACCATTTGGTCAGTATTTGTCTTGTTCAATTTTCAAACCACTGTAAATCGCATGTGAGCGTGTTACTTCATTAATTCTTGCTCTATTTTTTCCTCTTTTCAAAAATAATTCAAATTGCTGATTATCTCATGAAATTGTCACTTTGTCATTTCTTGATTTGACACATTCAATTATTTTCAAAATTTATATTGGTTCCTGTCTTGATAATACCAAGATATAATTTAAGAAGAGCACTGGGCTAAAATCTGTCGTAATATATAGATAATATCTAGACTAGATTCTGATCAAGGACCCTTCAAAAATTTAATGAGTAACGGATCAAAATCGAATATGTTGCTATTTTTTTGAGGGAAGTCGAGATTTTGTCGTATAAAAATTCCCTCAACATTGAAATGGTACAGTTGACTCTATCAATCATTGCTATTCTTGTACTAAAATTATATAAGTGAAATATAGTCATATGAAGTATATACTTTTCGAGAAACAAATATTTGTACAAATAAGGAGCATCATGAAAAAGGTTTATATTCAAGTGTACGTTAGAGGTCTCTCTCTCTCTCTCTCTCAAAACCAATTGACCGATTTAATTGTAAATCAATAAGTGTCTTACTCAAGGATTTCTGAAGCATTATATAAAATTTTATGTTAATACATTAGATCGGCCTTAGGGTGGTTTTCGAGTTAAGGCCTCTTTTCCTTCAGTCGATGTCGCTCTAAATCAACAGATGCCATCCTAATAGAGTCCTGGATCCAAATATGAGATTTCGTGTCGATACATTCATTCTATAAAGAGTTATCGTATTCACTAACATGTACACAGACAGAAAGGATTTTTTTTTTTTAATTTTTGTATTCATTTCAATTTTTTGATCTATTACCATAACTTCCCTCATTTTTTCCAGCAGCTGGGGAAGTGAATATGTG
Source organism: Aradus depressus (assembly GCA_963662175.1). NCBI lineage: Eukaryota > Metazoa > Arthropoda > Insecta > Hemiptera > Aradidae > Aradus > Aradus depressus. The sequence continues at coordinate 41,971,887 of OY759214.1, forward strand.
TCCAATAGCCCACACTATGTCAGAAAGTAGAATAAAATTGATAGAATTTATTATATGCACTCAGACATACTTCATAACTACAAAAAACAATAAAAAATAAAACATAAATGCTTAAAACACATTTCTAGAAGACAGAAATGGCACAAAAAAAAAATGCTAAGGAAAACGAAATATCCAGTTTTCAAAGAGTAAAAAAAACTAAACATTGAAATAAACTTAATAGTAAAAATATAATGAAATAAATATATAAAAACAAAAAAATATTACCATGCAATAAAGATGAGATATATACAGAAATCTGGTATTGTGTGTGCAAGGAGATAGAAGCTTTGTACAGTGCAATCAGTAGCAATAAGCGTCCTCAAAGCAATGCCTGTAAAACTTAAATATCTTGAGTATTGCCTATAAAAAGAAATTGTTCTTAATCAATTACATTTGATTTTATATGTGTATTTTTACTAAAAAAAAAAAAAAAATTAAGGCAAACAAAATGCCAGGAAAAAAATGTTGAACAAACTGAAAAGTTGAAAGAAATCTCTTGACAATTATGTGCAAAAAAATTGTCTCCTGTCATGATTTGTTAAATAATATTTACAAAAACTCAAATATGTTCAACCCAAAAATTTTCCAATACACAACACATGTCTGAGGGTCTCCTCAAAGATAGATATCCTTCCAATTGTAATATGAAAAGTATTCAAGAAAATCATTACAAGTACAATAAAAGCATTTCATACTACTAAATTATAAGATATCTAATGAAAATATTTATTCATATATTCTTGTATATTATGATTTTTTATTGGAAAAAAAAACATAAGCAGAAGAAGAAACAAATAGAGAAATTTTAGGAAAATTTCAATCTAAAATCTATTACTGGACGACATGCTGAAGTTTTCAGGCAAAGTCGAGTCTTATAAGGAGATAATGTATATATATTTATATTTTTGTTAGTAAAACTCTGTTACAACGAAGAATTGTTCTTCGTTATAAAACGAATTCTTCCCGCAAATGACAACTTTAGTTATAGTAACTTACAAGTCAAAATTGCAAATATATAATATACAACCGTAATTATATAAAGTTGATAAGTGGTGCCGTCTGGAGGAAAAAGATTCAATTTTTCGTTCCTGTCTGCTTCCCCTCCTATCTTTAACTCCTCAAATTCCTCACTTAGTAAATAAACTTTTTTTTTTTTACTCTAATCTGAATTTTTTTCATCGACACTAATGTTCTGTTTCAAAGTTTTTTTTAATTGTTTTTTTTCAAATAAATGTAATTATAATAATAAATAAATAATTTTAAGTTACTTAATATCTTCCTTATATTAAAAAAAAAAAAAATGGTAATTTTCTCGGTGAAAATCGTTTAAGGACTTGACAATTTTCTATATACCTCAATATTGTAATATATAGTTAAATTTTGATTTATAAATTTTTTCTAATGTAAAAAAAAAAATTGACTTAAACGACAAAATTATGATAGATTTTTAGCAACAATATATAAGAAGCTATTTTTGATTCAAGTTCCCCAGAAAAATATTATACCAAATAACTTTTAGGTACAAATAATTCTTCATTACAACATTCATTCTATAAAGAGTTATCGTATTCACTAACATGTACACAGACAGAAAGGATTTTTTTTTTTTAATTTTTGTATTCATTTCAATTTTTTGATCTATTACCATAACTTCCCTCATTTTTTCCAGCAGCTGGGGAAGTGAATATGTGTCCAATAGCCCACACTATGTCAGAAAGTAGAATAAAATTGATAGAATTTATTATATGCACTCAGACATACTTCATAACTACAAAAAACAATAAAAAATAAAACATAAATGCTTAAAACACATTTCTAGAAGACAGAAATGGCACAAAAAAAAAATGCTAAGGAAAACGAAATATCCAGTTTTCAAAGAGTAAAAAAAACTAAACATTGAAATAAACTTAATAGTAAAAATATAATGAAATAAATATATAAAAACAAAAAAATATTACCATGCAATAAAGATGAGATATATACAGAAATCTGGTATTGTGTGTGCAAGGAGATAGAAGCTTTGTACAGTGCAATCAGTAGCAATAAGCGTCCTCAAAGCAATGCCTGTAAAACTTAAATATCTTGAGTATTGCCTATAAAAAGAAATTGTTCTTAATCAATTACATTTGATTTTATATGTGTATTTTTACTAAAAAAAAAAAAAAATTAAGGCAAACAAAATGCCAGGAAAAAAATGTTGAACAAACTGAAAAGTTGAAAGAAATCTCTTGACAATTATGTGCAAAAAAATTGTCTCCTGTCATGATTTGTTAAATAATATTTACAAAAACTCAAATATGTTCAACCCAAAAATTTTCCAATACACAACACATGTCTGAGGGTCTCCTCAAAGATAGATATCCTTCCAATTGTAATATGAAAAGTATTCAAGAAAATCATTACAAGTACAATAAAAGCATTTCATACTACTAAATTATAAGATATCTAATGAAAATATTTATTCATATATTCTTGTATATTATGATTTTTTATTGGAAAAAAAAACATAAGCAGAAGAAGAAACAAATAGAGAAATTTTAGGAAAATTTCAATCTAAAATCTATTACTGGACGACATGCTGAAGTTTTCAGGCAAAGTCGAGTCTTATAAGGAGATAATGTATATATATTTATATTTTTGTTAGTAAAACTCTGTTACAACGAAGAATTGTTCTTCGTTATAAAACGAATTCTTCCCGCAAATGACAACTTTAGTTATAGTAACTTACAAGTCAAAATTGCAAATATATAATATACAACCGTAATTATATAAAGTTGATAAGTGGTGCCGTCTGGAGGAAAAAGATTCAATTTTTCGTTCCTGTCTGCTTCCCCTCCTATCTTTAACTCCTCAAATTCCTCACTTAGTAAATAAACTTTTTTTTTTTTACTCTAATCTGAATTTTTTTCATCGACACTAATGTTCTGTTTCAAAGTTTTTTTTAATTGTTTTTTTTCAAATAAATGTAATTATAATAATAAATAAATAATTTTAAGTTACTTAATATCTTCCTTATATTAAAAAAAAAAAAAATGGTAATTTTCTCGGTGAAAATCGTTTAAGGACTTGACAATTTTCTATATACCTCAATATTGTAATATATAGTTAAATTTTGATTTATAAATTTTTTCTAATGTAAAAAAAAAAATTGACTTAAACGACAAAATTATGATAGATTTTTAGCAACAATATATAAGAAGCTATTTTTGATTCAAGTTCCCCAGAAAAATATTATACCAAATAACTTTTAGGTACAAATAATTCTTCATTACAACAATTATAATAACATAAATGTTACAATCTATAGACGATTGACAAATTAGCTCCTGCTGCGCTCATTGCAACCGAGTTGTACTATAATTTCTCTATACTCTAATCATAATTATATTGAATATTTCAATTAACTTTATTTTTCTTATAAACTCATTATTGTTGACTTAATGTTAGTGTTAGATACGATAAGTAAGAAGGGTACCTTTCTGGAGGTGGAAGGTGTGTGGCTGGGTGAGGAAGGCAGGGACACGGAACCAGAGCCAGAGGACTTGTCCGGGGGAGCCAGACAGGTGGAGGAGCCAGGATGCTTGAGGCCAGACAGTAGGGAGCTAAGTCCACTTCCACTCTGACAAAACAGTCTAACTCACTCACTCATTCACCTCTAGAGCAGAACATCTTGCCACCAACCAGACCGCTCATATGTCGAGTCCACACTCCTATAGTTGGATCATTTCAACTTGGTTTCTGTAAGGATCTTCCTGCTTTTCTGTCTGATATAGACATCAAGAGGCAAAAGTGATAAGGGGAAAGAGAGCGTGGGGGGAGGGGGTTGCGCATGCCTTCTTGCCTCAAATGCCAACTCAAAATGAACCAACTATCCTCAAGTTTAAGAACAACAGCAATATTAACTAAGTACGTGAAACCGTAATGTTATTGGTTGTTTATTGTTAATGTACACAGTTTTTATTTACTTTATATATATTTTTTTTAATTAACATTAAATTATTCAAAAACGTATGTTATTATTGCTAACGCTAATGTGGACCCAACATATCTACTATATACACTTTAATGAAGCCCAACTATTGATAAATTACATGTTTTAGGTTACATTAATATATATTCACATATATTTATTTATATAAAAAGTATAAAGGAAGTGCATGAGGACATTAAGCTCATAAAAGTAACCTGTAATATAAAAAAATTGAAATGGTTATATGAAAGAAAAAAAATTGTGTTCACCTTAAGAGGATCTTGACATATGTGTGTGGAGAACTATGAACATCGGAACAAAATTGTTGTTAAAGTTAATAATAGTAGCTGCTGTGAAGATGCTTACATCAATAACATTATTTTAAAAAGGTCTTCAAAAAAAAAAACGTTCGTGCAGTAGCTGCGTAAAGTTACCGGGTTACCATGGTAGAGGTTAGTTAATTATTGTGACATGCCCGGGCTTCAACTGCGAGGTCATATCACCTACTATCAGAGCGCTCATTCGTCACTCTGGTGGACATGAGTCTGACTCGACTATCGGAGTCCTAAATCTTGCCTTCCTGGGTTTATTCAACTAGAGTGTGGATCTTTAACGAATACCTGACATCACATAGGTTCGGGATCATTGCTTAATGTCTCACCCGAAGGACAGCGTGCTCAATGTGTTTTCTTCTATATAAAAGACTTAAGGGCCTCCGCTGGAATCCGAACTTGCGATCTTGAGCTCAGTAGACTAGCAAGCTACCTCTGAGCTATGGGCGCCCAGTAGTTATTCATTTTTTCTTATTTTTTCCCTCATGACAAGTCGTATTGGATATAGTGGAAATGCAAAAGTCAGCGTTTACTAATGGACAGAACGTTTAAATGTAAGATGCTACTATTCTGAATCGGATATCTGCGCTTTTAATGGATCTAGAAGTAGCGTGCTAGTCTATTGAGCTCAAGATCACAAGTTCGGAACCCAGCCGAAACTCTCAAGTTTTTTTTAAATGGGAGGTGAAAAAACCTGAGCACGCCGTCCATCGGATGGGACATTAAGCAATGATACCGAGCCTGTGCGATGTCACAACTAGTTAAAGATGCCTACTCTGGGTGAATGAACCTAGGTAGGCCAAATTTAGGACTCCTACAGTAGAGTCGTGCTCATGCCCACCAGTGACGAAAGTGCGCTCTGGAAGTAGGCGATATGATCTAGTAGTTAAAAGCCCGGGCATGAGTCACAGTAACTACAGCTCAAATTAAAGGAAACATTATTTAATCTGTATCTAACGAGCGAATAGGGCGATTTTTTTAAACAACTTCACTAATTCCGTTTGTTAAAAAAAGTCATCCTTCTTTTACAAGAACAATGCTTGTGCAAAGTTTGAAAGAAATCAACAAATCCGCACGTACGGACACAAATATTCAACACAACATATCTCTGCCACTTAAGAATCTAGACAAACTTTTTAAGGTCCAAATTTAAGAAAACTATTCCTGACAAAAATTTGTGTACAGTAGAGCACGTTTGATGAAAATATAATGGCGATTTTCGAGAGACTTCCGAAACGAGTGAGCGTATATGTTGATTTTTGAAAAAATCCGCTTATGTATCTTCAAGAATCGTCTCATTACACATACCAAAGATTTTAAAAAAATGTTACATACTTTCAGACCATGGATAAAGTAATAAGACAAAATAAATGTTCAAAACTATAAACCGGGGCCAGGGAGGAAAAAAAAAAAAATTGAGCATGCTGTCCTTCGGAGGAAACATTAAGCTTTGAAAGATCATAGCTCCCTGTCATATTTTCATACTTATCTTAATCCAATCTCTTGACTGTAAGGCATACTTGTAGTATCTTAAATAGTCTCCAATCCAGATTCCACTCCCTCCGGTCCCAGCCCCCAGCCAGGACAAGTTTAGGAGAGTAAATCATTGTGACAACTCACATTAATAATTAATCAAATCACCTCCAAGAGACTTTCTTGTCTTAGCAGTGAATAAAAAAAAAAAAAAACACGGAACAGTATAAAATCCCTGCGCACTGTCAAATGTCAAATACTTATGCCCTAACCTAATTAAACCTATAACGAAAAATTTATAACTCCCAAAACAGTCAGAGTCGGGCCTATATGTAACCTTATAGTTGATACCCGGGCATAAAGTATACAAACAAACAAAAATTATAAACATTCATAACAAACGTTCCGGACAAGATTTAAAATAATGCAAAAATAAATACAAAAAAAGAAAAAACTACGGGGATTCTACAGGAATAATAATTGTAAAAATATAATGAAAAACATATCTCATTAGCATAAATGATGAATGCAATATATTAATGTTTAAAATGAACTCACAACTAAAACTTGTCAATATGTGCTAAGAGGTGTAGGTTCCAATTTGTATAATTCAAGTACAATATGTAGTTATTGTTCGTGACCCAGTATACGAAACTATACCTCAAGAATTACTTACAATCCAAGCACTGAACTGACTTCATTCGGGTGAAAGGATTTTGTTTTATGGGGCCAGGTTCTCAAATAGTAGTTGTCAACTCCAGGAAAAGAGGCTTAGAATTAGAATAATTGATATTCTTAAATTTTTTACAACGACGAATTGTTCGTCATTAGTAAGTGCGATGTTGAGGTATGACATGGAAGTGGTTGTACTTCTGAGGTAAGTGACCGGAGAGGAGTACAGGCTAGACCTGGAAAAAGTCCCTCTGCCCACTTGAGGCGTCGTGGCACCTTGAGTGTTTGTTGTGTTTGATGGAGTTTGATGTTAGACAGGACACTGTTTTCAGGAAAATGTTGATGCCTTGTCCTGATAACAGAGAGTACAAATGGGATGTTGAGGTCATTATACAATGTGAGGTTGGAAACGTAAAATGGTGCATCGGCAAAGTGGCGTAGTATAAGAAGTTATATGCCTGATTTTTTGGCTGATCTCCATATCTCGATACCATAAGTACAGATGGGTATTAGTATAGTGTTGTTGCTGATATGTCAAGTTTGTTTTCAAGCGATAATGTCGATCGTCGTCCAATGATTGATTTCAGTCGTCCAAATCGTCTTTTGAGGTCTATGCGTTTCAGTCTGTTGTGGGTTGTCTAAGCTAAATGAAGTCCTAGATATCAGACAGTGTTGGATGATGGAATGGGCTGATTATTAATTCAAACTGGTGGACAAGTGTTGTGTCTGAGAGTGAATGTGGTTTCCAGAGATTTTTCTATATTAATTTTTATTCTCCATTTGTTGGCACATCCATTTTTCCATTTGAAGTAGAAATATTTTGAAAATACGATAATTTTGATATATATAGGAAATTCCAATGTTTTCAGCTTATATCACCTTCTCACTTCTTGTGCTCTAGAAGGATTATAAAGGTTTACTGTATTTTTCTGAGAAGGTAAAACATAGTTTCGTGTACTGTTCCACAAAGAGCTGAGTGACCATGTGAAGCAGCTGTTAGTCAGAGCGAATGGGAGGCCAGAGAGTGGGTTACCTGGGTGTTGGCTTCATCAGGAGGAGTGGTGATGATCTCAGGTTGGACGGAGGGCCTCCGGAGGTTGGTTCGAGCACAGCCCGCGCCAGCCTGCGCTTTCACAGAGCACTTCTTGTGGCAGGACATGAGGCAGTCCTGGCACTGTAGAGCGTCCTTCAGCCAGATCTAGACAACAGAGTGGCGTGAGAGTGCGATCCTTATGAAAAAGAAAAGTAGTATTTATTCATTTTTATTTATTACTAGTTGGTTATTGTGAATCATGCCATTAACTACGCCTACTACCAGACCGCTCTTTCGTCACTCTGGTGGACATGAGCTCGACTTTACTGAGGAATCCTAAATTGTGCCTACCTAAGTTTATTCAAATATGGTAGGGGTCTTTATCGAGTACCTGACATCGCACAGGCTCGGACCATCGCTTAACGTCCCATCCGAAGGAAGGCGTGCTCATGTTTTTTTCATTTTCCAGTTAAAAAACCTAGGGGCCTCGGCGGGGTTTCGAACCCGCGATCTTAAGATCACTAGGCTAGCTGAGCTACCGGCGCCCTCGTCTTTTACTATTAGTATTGTTATAACTCACCACATATATGTCAAACTCAGAGTTAATAGCTGCTTATATATCTACTCTATAAGCTATTAATATATACATTTTTATGACGTATCCTATTACCATGTTATGGTATATTATTTTATTAATATTAAACTTTTATACTAAATTTTAGAAAATATAATTAAGTCTTGTTATACCTTTTTAAAACAGAATCCACACTGGGTGACCTTTTCAAAGTGGGTCCTGACAAAGCTGTGTTGTGGTGGCAGCTCGATGGGGGCCGGGTCCAGAGGAGGGTGAGGAGGCGGGGAGGGAGGGGTGGTTACCACAGTCGCAGCAGGGGTGGGGGGTGGAGAAGGGGCGGCACCTCCAGGGACGGTGGTGGGGGTGAAGGAGAACATGAGAAGCACATCACCGAAACAGAGACAGGGTTCAAAGCCAGGTTGACCACTAGCACTACCACCAATACTGAAATTCACAACAGAAAAATATCAATAAGCATGTATTTATTTAGGATATTTGTATCAAAAGTTTCTCTAAGATGTCACATTATTCTTTGAGAGAAATGCATATCATGAATTAAAATTATAGGCTGCATGAAAAATGAAAATGTATGTCATATAGTCCTCATTTCTTATATATAAATAATATATATTCTACTATAAACCCTATTCTCTAGCTTTTTATTAATTTCTGACTATTATATATTTTTTTATTTCTGTACTTTATTAGATTATTGACAACTCAAATATTTGTGAATGTTATGTTGAAGTAGGACTTCCCAAGGGGACAGGTTGTTACAGTCTTAGGTAATCACAGGTATCCTGAAGATTTTATAAATATGACAACCTAGCAAATTTAAATGTCACTTTTGAACTTTGCGCTGACGATGGCGTAATCCTAAACTGGTACACTTTATATATTTTTGAGGAATTGGACAATAAAAAAGTTAAACAAATACTTTCTTTTTATTTATTTTATTAGCTTTCCATCGTAAAGTGTATTTAAAAAAATGAGGTAAATATCATTTCTAAAAATATAAAAGCTTTTGCACAGCCTACAACACCAAGTTCTACATTAAAAATAAATTTGCAATTCGAATTTCTGATCTCAAACAGTGAATTAGTTAATAAAATAAATAAACACAATATATGATAACTGATACCTGGAGGTGGAGCTAGGGTTGGGAGGGAGAAGTGAGTAGAGTGCGAGATGGTGGCCGGGGGTGGGGGGGCAGCAGTGGGTGGCTACCGGTAGACTGATGTGACCAAGTAGGCTGTTCTTGTCTGGACCTCGGCTCCACACGCTGAGGTTCAGATATTTGTGCTCCCCAAGTACTGTCATCTTCAATGTCTCGTTGAAACTGACCACCTTCACAATAAACAAATCACACATTACTAGCCATCATAAGTTACAAGGGACACTTCTATAACCAAAAATTTTAAAATATAGGTAAAAACTTAGTTAATTCTTGAAGATATTATTAAATACAATTAGTTTGTAAATGTTAAATCACGAAACAGCAAATTTCAATGTGTCTATTCAACTTTAATTCATATTTTCAATTTCTATTCTCATCCTTGAAAATGAACATCCTTTTGCTCAATTTCTGTCATCCCATCCCAATAGAAAGTAGAAAGAATAGTTGGCCTTTAAGAAATAGTTATTATGATTCATGCGCGGGCTTTAAATACGAGGTCGTATCGGCTTCTACCAGAGAGCTCTTTCGTCGCTCTGCTGGATATGAGCCCGCACCGTGTGGGAATCCTAAATTTTGCCTACCCAGGTTTAGTTACCTAAGAGATCTTTAACGGATACCTGACCGCACAGGCTCGAGACCTTCGATTAAGAAATAAAAAATGATAAATATAATATACCTTAGAGAATGGTACATCCTTGCTGGAAAAAAGTTGAGGTTTAGTGACATCTATCTCCATTTCTGCACCCAGAGACAGTCTCGGAATCCCCTTGCTGCCTCCATGGTCAGGACTTCCACTAGAAGATCTTTTCGCCGGAGAATCTGAATATCAGGAAATATGAGTATAACATTTATAAAGTTGAAAGATTAAACAATTTCAAAATCAACAAATAAGAAATTGCAACTAAAAAAAAATCCTTTTTCCGTCAGTTGGAGGTGGGGACGACCATGAGGAACCATCATTTAACGCAATATGTTACAGTGGTAGCAGAGCCACAGTGAGAGGTCTCCAGTGGGCTGCTTTCACTGATGCGAGAAGTAGAGGAACAGAAGTTACTCAGACTAGTTCTCGGTCCTGTCAGATTCGAGCTAAGCGCAATTTACTCACCATGCTAATTCCGTTTGTACATCTTGTAGTTTTAAATATTGCTAACAAATTTGATCCATTAATGTTAACAGGTTGTCTTAAAAAGTTTGAAATTTCCTGATTCTTCCTTATCAAAAACGAACTGAATAGAATCTCATCGTCGGATCTCATTTCAAGTGTTGCATAAAAATTAACAATAAATAGGTAGATTGATACCAGAAGGAGAGCTAAAACTTGGTTAATTCCCACTGGGGAAGTACATTGCGGGTGATTCACCGACGCCTTTGCAAGCCACAAATGCCTTAGGTTTTCAAGTGCGGCCGCACATTAAAATAAAATAAGCGAAATAACCGCTAGGATTCCGGACTTTTCCACAAATGTGGAATCCAGTCAAGGGTAGACCCTCAGTGTTAAACCCTTAACAATATGTCCGACCACTAAGATCAGAGATCATCTTATTCTCTTGAGTAGGATTCACATTCTGGTTGTTCATAGCTTTTATAGAAAAAAAATATATATATATATATATATATATATTTTTTTTTTTTTTTTTTTTAATAATAATTATTATAGATGTTGATTAGCGACTGTAGATTCTAATTGTAGGAATATTGAGGGTCAGTCAAAGATGGAAGAAAACACAATTCAAATGCCAACGTTTCGATATATTTTATATCATCATCAGGGCCTACAAACATGGGGGGGAAATCAAAATTAGAATCAAAAATAAACAAAAAATTGTTGTTGATAAACATTACTAAAATAATACTAGGGTGCTGAAGGAAACAGGTACAGGGAGTTTCCTTCAGCACTCTAGTATTATTTTGTACCATTTCATTGCAATGTAAGACTCCATCCAGTGTACATGCCTTCTCCCCAACCCTGCTTATTCATAGTAAGTCAGTTTAATGTTTACTCTTTTTTATGTTCCACCTATTTGTCTATTTCCATTATTAATGTTTATGTTTAGTAATGTATTCATATTTAATTTTAATGTTTAGTAATGTATTCATAGTATGTCAGTTTCAATTTTTAACTTGTTATAATGTATTTTTAACGTTCAGTAATGTTGATCAACAAAAAATTTTGTTTATTTTTGATTCTAATCTTGATTTCCCCCCCATGTTTGTAGGCCCTGATGATGATATAAAATATATCGAAACGTTGGCATTTGAATAGTGTTTTCTTCCATCTTTGACTGACCCTCAATATTCCTACAAATAATTATTATTATAAACGAAGCGTTACCTGATGCTGAAGGTGGATTACTGCTGTCACTGTCCGTCTTATCCCCGCCAGCGCTACCTCCTCTATTTCTCAGTCCAAACTGCTCACCGCCCTTCAAAACGAAAAAAAAAAAGATAATAACAATAATCATAATAATAATGATAATATAAGATGGTTAACGTGACGTTTCGTCCGAATTCAGGCGAAAACACTTAAAAAAAGGTTGTTGGGGAATCACCGGATATGTACTTCCCCGGCATGAATTCCCCAATCGACTGTTTGGGGTAAAACGCAGTATTTGACTTGCATAATGGCTTTTCAATCCACATACTATATTATACATTATGTTGATACATTCATTACGGTAGTTTTAGGGTATTTCCATCGTGTCCTCTTACTCATCCCCTTTCCCTTCGACCGATTTCGCGAAAAATTAACAGTTGCCATCCTTATGTGGTTTTCTATTTAGATATACAATTTCAGGTCGATATATTGATTACATCGGAAGGGATTCGGATTTTTGGAGCCCCCTCTGATCCCATCCACCCCCTTAAGCTGATTCCGTTGAAAATTAATAGATAATGTCCTTATAGGACTTTTAATATACATATGAAATTCAAGAGTCGGGCACATGGATAAAAGCATGTGAAATCTCAGTAAATCATCAATAAAATGATTTTGAGAAGGGGAGGGGGAGATAGTGTGATCTGTAAGCGAGGTTGGTATAAGAAAGTCCTGTAAAGCCACATCACATATTTGCCATGGATACAACATACCTGATTCATTTTCTCATCGCCCCCTCCAGTTGGAGTTTTCAGTCTCCTTTCTACTCGGAATATTAGTCTACTTTGCGCCTGTTTTATTATTTTATTTAATATAGACAATGATTGAATACTTTTTCCATCTACCATTATTACAATGTCACCAGTTTTGAGATCTTGGGTAAAAGGATTAGAAACACTCTCCACCACAACTCCAACCTAGAAATATGAAACATGAATAAGGTATTAATGCACCTTTTAGTTCAATAAAACTATTGAAAGCCTCTAAGGTTCATAATGGTAAAAATTCATAATGGTAAAGGTCAGTATGATAGCTACTGTGTTTTCTCAAAATGTAGGTCGAAGTTTTTTCATTGTACCCAAAAACATTGGTTTCTACCCTCTCAACAATATACATGTTACCGTATCACACTATCGATTGTTTCGATAGTTCATAAATAATTTTTATTTACATTTTCCCATTACACTCTATTTAAAAATACATAATTATTCGTTATAAAATACATTTTAATATTTCTTTTTGATGAAGGGAAAGTAAACAATTGCGTTTTGACTTTAAATATGAAATTTCATATCGATACATTCATTACATCGTCAGTAATTCGATTTTTGAGTTGAGCTCCCTCTGACGACCCCTCCCCTACAAACGATTCCTCTAAAAATTAATAGATGTCACATTCATGGTGTATTAAATTCACATATGAAATTTTGTGTCGATACATTCATTACAACGGCAGTTATTAGAGTTTTTATGTTAAGCCTCCCCCTCCCCCCCCCCCTTACCTCCCCTTTGATCGATTTAGCTGAAAAACAATAGGTGTCGTTAGAGGGTTCTGGGTTCAAAATTTCGTATCGATATATTCATTCTATCGGGAGTTATCGTGTACACAGACACAACGATTTTTTTTTTTCATGATTGGAATCTAGAGTTAGGAAAACATTAAATTCTGTTGAAAACTCCACATCGAATTTTCGACTGATTACATAAATTCCCCTGTACGAAGTAACAAATTTCTATCATTTTGATTCAACAAATACATTAACACCAGTATGGTGCTCAATGGTTAAAAAGTATTATAATAAATGGAAATTATAATTCAAAACTTTACGCAAAATAAATAAAAACTGTATAAATTAAATTAATAAGCCAAAACAAACCTGATATTTGTCAGCGATAAACTCTTGTTTGAAAATAACTCCTAAATTTGACCCAGCGTTTTGTTTATTTATAATAATATCTACAGTCAAATAACTAGCAGTTCCAGAATGGGTCATTTCAATCCAAGCTGAATCATCTAAAATAAAATAAAACAGTTGTTTAACAAACAAAGCTGAGCAGTGAGTGTGTTGGATGTTTGAAGTGTTCAATTATAGTTATTGTGACTCATGCCCGGGCTTTAACTTCGAGATCATATCGCCCGTAACCAGAGCGCTCTGTCGCTCTCGTGGACATAAGCCTCATTCTACAGTGGGAGATCTAAATTTTTATTCACCTAGGATAGGGATATTTAACGAGTTCCTGCCACCGTACAGGCTCGGGACCATCGCTTAACCTCTCATCCGAAGGACGGAGGGCTAAAGGCTTTTACACCATCCAGATAAAAATCCGAAGGACCTAAGCCGGGTTCCGAACCAGCTATCTTGAACGCTACCACTGAGCTCCAGGCGCCCTCTGTTCAATTATACAAAACGAACTCTTTGAACTCAAAGAAGATCCAAAAAATTATTCAAAGAACAAGGAGAGCTATTGGAAGAATATACGACATTCCATAACACGCTGTACATCATCTGTATCAATTTCAAACAGAAAATAATTAATTTTAACGAATTCTCTGAAGGCAATTGTTCGATATGATACACATAGTTTCGCAAAAATAACGCGAACGTCTATTTTTTACCTATTTCAAATATATTGTATACCGCTTGTCTGTTGTTGACATATAAAAAAAAACATTTCCATATAAAGTACATATTTTAATTGTATTAACAAGTCTTCAAAAATACTTCGATTCGGTGAATCACCGGCTATGTACATCCCCAACACGAAATACTCAATTATGTTTCTGCTCTCCCTTCAAAGTCTCTTGAGTAATTGGTCTAAAAATATTTTACATACTTCTGCTTCTGTATCCTTATACTACATTTTGTATCGATACATTCATTACATCCTGCAGTTAATGACTGGGAATTTTGAGTTGAGACCATTTTCCCTTCAGCCAATTCAGCTGAAAATCGATAGCTGTCGTCTTTATAGGACTTTCAATTTACATATGTAATTTCGTGTCAATACATTCATTATAACGGCAGTTATTGTGTTAAGGCTTCTCTCATATCCCTTCTTCCCGTCGGCCGATTTGGCTGAAAATTGATAGGTGTCGTCCTTATAGGGCTTTGAATTCACATATTAAATTTCGTGTCAATACATTCATTACAAAAGCAGTTATTACAGTTTTTGTGTTAACCTCCCTCCTTCCCTTTGGCCCATTTGGCTGAAAATCAATAGGTGTCGTCCTAAGAGGTTAGGTTAGGTTTTATGACTCATGCCCGGGCTTTAACTACGAGGTCATATCGCCTACTACCAGAGCGCTCTTTCGTCACTCTGGTGGACATGAGCCCGACTCTACTGTGGGAGTCCTAAATTTTGCCTACCCTAAATTTTTATTCATCTAGGGTAGGGGTCTTTAACGAGTACCTGACATCGTACAGGCTCGGGACCATCGCTTAACGTCCCATCCGAAGGACGGCGTGCTTAAGTTTATTTTACCTCCCAGATAAAATAAACTAAGGGCCTCGGTCGGGCTACGAACCCACGACCTTGAGCTCAGAAGTCAAGCACGCATACCACTGAGCTACCGGCGCCCCTTCCTAAGAGGTTTCTGGATACACATATAAAATTTCGTGTCTATACATTCAGTCTATCGGTAGTTATCGTGTTCCCAGATACACAGACAAACAGCAATTTGTATTTTTTTCATTTTTTGAATCAGCAGGTCGGAAAACAACTCCATTGAAAACTCCGCATAATATTTCTCACCTATTATATATTTCCTCTAAACTTCTTAAAGTTGCGAAAGTAAAATATAATTGTAAAACTTGACTGTTGTTTATTTTCAAGTTAAAGAAGGAGGGCTCAATTAAAATATAGTGTGTCGACACAAAATGTATTATGAGGATTCAGAAGCCACCGTGTAAGTCAAATATTCAGCTCTAGCTCAAACGGTTGATTGGCTTTGGAGGGAGAGCGAAAACGTAATTGAGTATTTCGTGCTAAGAAGCACCTTTTTGCTTTGCTAAGTTCCAACAAAAACTGGTATTGTAATGCTCTAAACATATTTGTTAACCATGAGAGAAAATGGTGAATGTGAACCGAGGATGAGATTGACTCCTCTACCTTACCAATGGCCACATTACAGAAGACAGGCCCTGCTGTCTCTGTGAGTCGGGTAGCCTCCACTATTGTGAGCTCTAGGACTCCAGGGGTAGGTTCCAGACCATCCTCCTCCTGGAGTGTCTCCACCTCAGGCTTCACGAAGAACGGCTTGTGGCGGATCTTGTAGAAGGGAAGTGTGTGTTTCCTCTTCAGCGCTTTGCGGATCTACAATAATAAAAATATGAATAGCTTCTTAATAAAGGATATTTGCTGTTTTACCTTCTTAGCCCCAAAAGAGATTCATTTAACTTCCCCATCTATACGAAATTATGTAATCGCTCAAAAATTCGATGCGGAGTTTTCAACGGATTTTCATGTTTTCCAGACAACAAATTCTGTATGTATGCGTGTATATGAACACGATAACTCCTGATAGAATGTATCAACATGAAATTTTATATGTGAACCCAGAATCCTCTAACGACACCAATTGCTTTTCAGCAAAATCCACCAAAAGGAAGGGGGCATAGGGGGGAGACTTAACTCAAAAACCCTAATAACTGCCGTTGGGATGAATTTATAGACATAGTATTTCCTATGTGAAATCAAAACTCTATAAGAACGACGCTTATTAATTTTCAGCGTCGGCAGAAGGGAAAGGGGGGACTCAACTCATAAACCCCAATAACTGCCGATGTAATGAACCGACTTGACATTTCATATTTGAAGTCAAAACCCAATGTAGACAAAACTTGTCAAATTTAAGCGATATCGGCCGAAGAGAAGAGAGAAGAGGGTTCAGGGGAGGGGGCTCATTTAAAAAACCTTAATAACTTCCAATACAATTAATTCAACGTCAAAAGATTTGGTATGAGGATTTAGAAGTCCCTATGTAAGTCGACTATAGAATATTAGCGCAAACGGTCGATTGGTTATGGAGGGGGAGAAGAGTTGGTTAATTCGTTCTGGGGAAGTACATTGCCGGAGATTCATCGACAACTTATTGTCAGATGAGGAAATTATATCATTACAGCAATTAGATGAATGGAAATATTAGGAGAAATGCATTGGTCTATGAGTCTCACAAATGCAATGGCATCCAACAATATTAATAAAGCAAGGGGATGCGAACTTAAATTGAACTTTTGAACTCTGTACCAACGATGGTATAAGCCGAAATCGGTACACAATATGTATACATTTTTGTCGAATTAGATAATATAAATTTTAAAAAGTTATTAAGAAGTTTTAACACTTTTAAAATATAAAAAAAAAACCATTAGATAATCATGACAGAAACCATTAAGAGGTAGTACTTGAAACTGATATGGCATAGTATCGAGTATCTTCAAGTGTTCTATAAAAGGTATTAATACAGTGAAACCTGGTTAAGTGGGACCTGGATTAATGAGAAACCTCTATTATTGAGAGTTGCAATGAGGTCCCGGTTCTTTTTCATTAAATTACCTCTGTTAATGGGACTTTTTGAACCTGGTTAAATGAGATTTGAATTCTAAGACTTTTCCGATGTTTACCTCTATAATTGAGACTCTGTAGCTCAATTACCTGTATAAATGAGACAAATTAATCAGGTATTAACACGTTTTGACATGTTTGTTTACATACATTTCGCGTCGTCTTTCGCGCATGCTTTGTTTGCCAGTACTATCTCAGGTTTTGACCTAAAAACAAGGGAATAAAAGTGTACAAAATGTCCAAACGTAAATATAAAACGTTATCAGTATCTGAAAAATTACAACTTCTATCAGATTATGATTGTGGAAAGTCGCGTGATGAACTGTGTAGGGAGAATAACATACCAAAGTCAACCCTGTGTAGAATTATTAAAACCAACGAGAAAATTCGGTCTCAGTGTATTGATGGAAAAGGAAAACTCAAACGAATACGAGCAGCAGAGTATCCTGAAGTTGAAAAGTGTCTCTGTACATGGATAAAGCAGGTACGGAATAATAACATTCCAATAAGCGGACCAATGATTAAAGAGAAAGCTCAAGAATTTGCAAGTAAGCTCCATATTGATAATTTTTCTGGCAGTAATGGGTGGTTGGAGGGATTTAAGAAAAGAAACGATATCGCATTCAAAAATGTTTGTGGCGAGAGCAATTCTGTGGACAATAACGAATGTAATGAGTGGATTAAAAACCTTCCAGCTTTATTACACAATTATTCCACTGATGACGTATTCAACGCCGATGAAGCGGGCTTATTCTACAAGTGTCTACCGGATAAAACATTTACGTTCAAAGGTCAGCCTTGCCATGGTGGTAAATTGAGTAAAGATCGGGTCACTGTACTTGTAATTGCGAATATGTCTGGAACTGAAAAACTGCCACTTCTTTTAATTGGAAAATCTAAGAGCCCAAGATGCTTCAAGGGTATTAAAACGTTGCCTGTTAATTATCAAAACAATAAAAAGGCCTGGATGACTTCTGAATTATTTGCAGATTGGTTATTCTATCGAGAAACAGGTTTCAGCAACTAGCAATCAAGTACAAACAAACATAACCGATTACTTTAAGTCATAAACTTTACGTATTGTTTTTTTTTTCGACGCAATACATTATGTATATACATTCATACCTACATTAAATTCATAACACCAAAAATACGCATTTTTATTAACATTTCCACCTCTAAAAATGGAATAACGACACATTTCGACCTCTGTAAGTGGGGGCCTCTGTAAATGAGACAACTATAATTTTAAACCTGCTTAATTGGAAAACTGGATTATTGGAAACCCTCAATAATTGGTACATATGTCTTGGTCCCTTGAGATTCCAATTAACCAGGTTTCACTGTATTATCAAAATGATTGTCCCATTTAAGTGAAAATTTTGGCTCATAATAGGTTTTTTTTTTTTAAACAAATAATTATGTGTACTGTGTTGAGGAAAAGATTTCCAATGATGACTAAACAGTAATGAGTTTAATAAACTTCAATGTTATTCACAAATAAAGAATAATTCGTGATTTTTCGTTATACGTTTTTAATTGATTATTCCTGAATAACGAATAAATAATTAATGCATTATTTGACGAATAATAAATTTAGTTGAATATGTAAATTTATTCGTTAGTAGCAAAAATTGAGTCCCCCGCTTCCCTTCAGACGAATCCCCTGGAAAATGATAGTCCTCACAGGGGTTTTGAATTTACATATGAAATTTTGTATTGCTAAATTAATTAAAAGGGCAGTTATTAGAGCTTTAATGTTAAGCCTCCCTCTCATCCACCTTCTCTTTGGCGGATTTGGCTGAGAAATCAATAGATGTCGTCCTCAACGGTTCTGGGAAAGGTTCTTTGATCATAAACTAAATAATACTAAATTAGGAAAAAAATAGTTATTATGACTCCTGCCCGGGCTTTAAACTGCAAGGTCAAATCGCCTACTACCAGAGCGCTCTTTTGTACTCTAGTGGACATGAGGCAGACTCTACTAAAATGTTGCTTACCCTAAATTTTTATTCACCTAGGGTAGAGAGAGATCTTCAACGAGTACCTGATATCGCACAGGCTCGTGACCATCTCTTAACGTCCCATCCGTAGAACGGCGTGCTCAAGGTTTCTTCACCTCATATTGAGCTCAGTAAGCAAGCACGCATACCACTGAGCGACCAGAGCCCCTAATAGACTTTTTTCTTTCTCGTTTTTGGAATCAGAGGGTCGGAAAACTCAACATCGAATTTCTGGCCGATTGTATAACTTCCCCTATACTTCGCATAGCTGAGAAAGTAAAATTAAACGATAGAAATCAAATGAAATAGGCATATTTTATTTCGAATTCTGCCAAACTTTGATATCGAGTAATGACGAAGTTAAATATCTAATGGTACCCGCCAAAACAAGATGTCATTGTTACGGAGCTCACGAATAGGTGTTAGAGCACATGTTTATAATCCTTGTCTTATCGCCTTAGACGATAAATTGAAAAATTCACAAAAATTTAAAGATTAATCAATTTGAATACCTGACTGGCAATGAGTGAATTAATTTGGGGCCACAATCTGCCCTGAAATTGAGACTCCACAGAAAGATTTATGGCAGGATCATTGTAGAAGGTGAAACACCAATGTGTGTATGGATATCGGGTGAACTTCAGCATGGCCTGACCGCTTAGTTCATTAACTGAAAATAAATTACAAGTTAGTATAAGAAAAGTCGTCGGTGAATCACCGGTTATGTACTTCCCCAGATCAAATCAATCCATTAGAGTTTTTATGTTTAGCCTCTCCATATACAATCCCCACTTTCCCTGTGGCCGATTCGGCTGAAAATTAATAGGTGTCGTCCTTCATATAGCTGGGGAAGTAACAAGACTGTAATCATCCTGATGGATATCGGAGAAGAAGGTTTCGCTGATTTGGTGTTCAGTGTTACTATTCTGAAAGGAGTCTCTGAGTGGTTAGTGTTACTATCCTAGAGAAGCTTTAGTGATTACTGTTATTATCCTAGAGGTGTTTTAGTGGTTAGTGTTACTATCCTAGAGAAGCTTTAGTGATTAGTGTTACTATCCTGGAGAAGCTTTAGTGATTAGTGTTACTATCCTAGAGAAGCTTTAGTGGTTAGTGTTACTTAGAGAAGTTTTAGTGGTTACTGTTATTATCCTAGAGGTGCTTTAGTGGTTAGTGTTACTATCCTAGAGAAGCTTTAGTGATTAGTGTTACTATACTAGAGAAAGTTTAGTGGTTAGTGTTACTATCGCAGAGGCTTTATTGGTGAGTTACTAAGCTGAGGAGGCAATCGAGGCACTGAACGCCGAGCAGTTAGCGGCCAAAGTAAAATATAGTCTTCCATTCTCAATGTACACGGTTCGAATCTTAGGCCATTGTGTTTAATTATTTAAATTATACAAAAATACGAGTATATTTTACTTCGAGTGCTCTCACTGATCTAGCATGCCTGTCCTGTCGCCAATAAAGTTACACATAAAGCTCTACTGTTCTTTAGATTGATCGATCCGACTTTGTTGTGATCTTCCAGTTGATGTTGTGTTGTAAAGAACAATAAATTAATTCAAATTTACATTTTGAACATTAAAATATAAAAGATAAATTAAACCAAACAGAACATTCTAACCTTTGACAGATACATGGGCCATTTTGGAAAGACGTGTACTGGCATCGATGGACAATTGGAAACCTCCAGAGTACTCCAAGTCGAGACAGAGCTCCACTTCGTCTATCAGCTTCGTACTCGAGTCTACAGACAAAGTCTTCACTTCTACACTCCTTATAGCGGGCAGATGGCTTCCTAAATCTAGATCTCGCAGCTGAAAAATATATTTACATCAATAAAAATATAGTGTATTACTTTTTTAAAAGTACAGTAAAACTTCGACTAACCGTCACTCGTTTAACCGTCAGTTTATGTTATCCGTCATCGTCTAAAAAAATGCGTGACTATCAACAAGCAGACATCTTAAAAATTGTCCACAGATTACTTCTACACCCAACTGAATTAAGGTTGAAGGGACTGTATTGGATGATGGCGGAAGTGACTAATCGTCGGTGGCGGAGGAGTTGAGCTTGAAAACCCATCACTAATCAGTCTCTATTGTGTTACATACTGGTCTCAGTCGAGACAGAGTAGCCTGTGTGTTCGAATGAATGTTTTGTTTCATAGTGCCCAGATTAACTAGTTCGGCATAACGTTACGATATTGCTACTGTTCTGCATTTTTAAGCTGTGCTTCGATTTCGCCGCTTATATTTAGGCCTAAAAAAGTAAGGCCTGATCTCATTGATTTTATTGTTCTGTAAATGTTTTAAAATGGCTGAAAAGCGGAAACGTGTAGTGCTAAGTTTTAACAAGAAACTTGAAATTATCAAACGTTTGAAGAAAGGTGAAACTGCTACTAGTATTGCTTAGATTTACGGTGTTGGAAGATCAAACGCGATGGTGAAAAGATTGAACATATCTCAAAAATGCAAAGCACCGATGGAGATGTAAAGACTCGTAAAACGATGAAGGATCAGTTTTTAACCAAAAACTTACAACTAGCCACACAGAAGCAGAAACATTGTTAGCAAAGTGCATCGGCTGATTTGAAATGCAAAAGGAGGCAAATGCAACACAGATCCTACTTCTGCGTAAGATACGGAACATGGCCGCGCAGAAAGCTCGAGCCTCAAAGACACAGAAGGAATGACAGATTATTTTAAAGTAATGTAGGTTTATAGTATTACAATACATTTCTGTACATTACTACTCTTATATTGATCATTGTAAGGTTAAATACAATATGTATGTATTATTCACTTTTAAAGGATTTTATTTTCATTTTCGTCCCAAGCCCGCAGTGAAATCACGTTATTGTACATATGTATTAAGAGATGTCTGTTATCAATCAGAACCCTGGTCCGGACGGTGACGGTTAATCGAAGTTTTACTGTAGATATTTTAAAAAAATGTATTACCACTATATTCTCAAATAATTTTCCAGTAGTTGTCCTTGTCAGAAGCTCTTCTAGCTCCAGTCTTAGCCTATGCCTAAACCATTTCCTCACGCGTTTAGTGTTACGAACTTCTTGAAATAAAAATTGAAGAAAAGCATTAATCGCACCTGATGACTGTTTTCCCTGAGTAGTTTCCTCTAAAATACTCTATAACATTTAAAGAACATTAGTCATATAGCAATACTATCGTAATTAAATGTAAAATAATAAACAGCTATTACCTGAGGTAAGGAGAAGGATGTAAATAATGGTTTCTTCGAGGGACCAACATAAGGCAACTTTTCTAAATACAAATTAAATAAATACCATTGCACAACTAGAGTTAAAATTATACCAACGACAACTGATAATAACAACAAAAAAAGAAGGAACAAGATTCCCATATCACTCAATAAAAATTTGAAAATTAATAAATATATCAACGAAGTCTAATCTAAAACTACCACATTGGGCATGTAAAGTGAATAAGTGATGTCAGGACACCTGTAAAAAATAATAACAAGATTTACATAAGACAGTTAACAATAATATGCAACAAAGTTTCACAATTTACATAGAAAAAACAAAGAAGTGTCAATAATTGATAATGTCCGTAGGCTACAATCAGAGAATTGATGTTACACTACATCATACTTCAAGAGCTATCTGATTACATAAAAAAGACGAAAAGTGCAAACATTACCTTCATTGTGAGTCGAACAGATCTTTTGTCCAGCCAACAGAATAAACTTATTACATAATGACATTTCAGCTCTCAAATCGAAACCTACCCTACGAGATTACTTAATATGCCTAATCGAAAAATCGAACAATACTTTAGTCTATTGCGGAATTTATCAATGAGGTTTAATAATGTCTGATAGAAGCACAACAATTATTTCAATATTTAAATACGACGAAAAATGGGATATAAATTAGAATTAACAACAGCTTCATTCTTATTTACTAATAATTGATATTTTAGATATGTGAAGATTTCTATGACAAATCATTGCCAATTCAATTAGAGCTATATTTAATATAATTCCCCTTTAAAATAAAAACATTATAACACTGAAATCGAAGTTGAACAAAAAAAAACCAAAACAGCGCTGTCAGGTTCAACAATAGTATAAAAGTAAAAGCAAAAAGTTTAATTTTTAATGGAAATCTTTATTTTTGATAAGCAGATAATTTTAATAAACGTGTTATTTCTCATTCTTCAATGGAGCATATTCAGTTATTTCAACTTTAAATTCATCAGTCAGAACATTTGGATAAATAGATACACATGAGAGTTCTTTCAAAACAAAGTCAATGGCTCCTTCATGTTTACTGTCCCCTTTCTTGCTTTTAACTTGTCTTGGAGGAGCTATTGGGCCGGGTTCAAAAATAAGTCTGGAAATTCTTTCAAATACTTCGTTGATTGGTCCATGACCATCAATGGTGTTACAATTTTCTCCACAGTATTTCAACATGTCCTACATCAAATAATCAGTATTAACATAAGTAAAATATGTATATCCCCCCCCCCCCACCACGTTCGCCATTTCATTTCCCTAGCTATAAGAAGTAGGAGAAGTTATGTGCTCGGTAAAAAATGCCGGAAGAGGGGGGGGGGGGCTTAATATCAACTATCCTGGCTTCGCTCGTCATCTATAAAACTGATACAGAACGTATTGAGTTACTTGTACATGTTTTCTCACCTACTCCCTATATTATCAACATTTCAAAAAACAGAAGGACTATGTTTTTGATCCCCCACCACCGCCATGTTGAATATAAAAGTTAGAAAAAAAAAATCATATATACTCGCAGTAGACCTTTGTCTTAGTCATCCTAGTGACAGAAAGGAGCAGTAACGTTTTGACAGGAATGTAATGGGACAAGAGTTTAGCTCCTGAAAGTATTAGGTATTTTTTGAAATAGGTATTATTTTCATATAGCCCCAGGAGTTATATAGCGACAGAAAGGAACTGTAACGGATTCTCAGAAACATATTGAGCCACAATTTAGCTTCAAGTCTCTTTTTGATTTTATAAAGTAGCATAAATTCGTCTCAACTAAAAGAAAGAATCAAAATATAATTACCGAGATGGATTCTGAATGTTTTTGCTGTTCAGGAAGTACATTTTTTTTAATGTCTCTCGGATGGGTCAGATATTCTTTAGGATTTTCATCTGAATCATTTGCTAGCTCTTCTTCTGTCATAAAATGTCCTGTGTATACATTCACTTTACGTTTCAAATTTTTTAAAGCTTCTCGCTGGCTCACAGTCAAAAATATTACTCTGAAAAAAAAAAAAAAAAAATTACATTCGGCTTATAAAAGAGGCTGTAACAGTACACGTCTTTATTGCCGAATTACGCCAAATCGATTGCAGTTCATTGTCAAACATTTGTCTGATTTATGTGAAAATTATTGGTCCCTATCACAAGGTCGTTCCTATTTGCTATATTATAATACAAAATATATTCTTAATTTTTAATATTTCATTATCTAACAATAGAGTTAGAGATTTTCTTACTTATTTGGTGGCGTGTCAAAGTCATCAAGAGCTCTGAAGTCAGCTACATCTCTTGGAAAGCCAGTTAGAATCCATCCTCTATTGATACAATCTCTTTGAAGTAATCTTCGCTATAAATTTAGATATAAATAAATAGAAATATAATAACACATATATTTTACAATTATTATTATTATTTTTAGGTTACCTGTATCATACCGAGAACTACTTGAGCGTAGATAGGTACCTCCCGCTTTTCCATTTCACGTAGTCTTTTCCCTGTGTCGTCGTCTACTTTTTTCCCTTGAAGAATCAATTCCTCCATATCAACTAAAAGAGTGTACATGTAAGAAGGAAGGATAAAAGTTAGGATGAGAGGTATGGAGTTAATGGTTTAATGGGAAATGATTCTCCTCGTCAGTCTAAGCCTAAACGTCCCTAGACTGCCTCTAGTTAGTGCTTGGCTTACTACATTCATTCTCTTTACATTTATACAATGTCCTGTTTTCCTCAATAGAAACAATATTTTAATTTTAATTTATTATTAATAATAAAGGATGCCGTGAATTGTCTGGTTAATTATTGGAAATTATGAGTAAAAAAAATTTAACAAAAAAGTATGTTCAGGTCATACACTGAACGTCTCCGAAGGCGAACATTGCGTTGATGTATTAATACACTTTTCATAATTTGTAATGTTCTGAAATATAGTTTTCGCGTACGCTATTCCTGACAGTCATGAAAATTGAACGATTTCATGTTTTCGAATCCATAGCTATACTGACTTGATAGTAAAACAAAAAAGTCGGTGAATCGCGTGCAATGTACTTCCCCAGAACGAATTATTCCATTAACATTTCGACCCTTCCTCCAAAACCAGTCGACCGTTTGTGCTAATATTCAACAGTTCACTTACATAGGGGCTCCTAAATCCTCAAACTAAAATTTGTGTCGATTAATTCATTACATCGGCAGTTATTAGAGTTTTTTTTTTTTTTTTTTTATTTAATGCCTTTAGATAATTACAAAATAAAAGATAAACATTACAAGATAAATAGGCTACCTCCTCCCAGAAGACGGAGTCTGAGTGTGGGAGGGGGAGCAGTCAGCTAGGACTGTACAAACACTGTTAAAAATTATTTAACATAGTATAGAGAGAAGAAATACAAAAAAAAGAAAAATACAAAAATAAATAAATAAAAAATAGTATCTTTATAAAAAATAAAAAAAATACAATAATAATAATTTAAAAAAAATAATAATAATAAAAATAAAAGAATGAGAAAAAGAAAAAGTGACTAAAATAAGAAATATTCTCGTAATATAGAAAAAAAGTAAAATAAAAATTGATGAATAATGAAGTGCTGATGGAATGAACCTGACAACCCGGAGACCTGGCACTGAATTTTGAATTGAGCCTTCTTCCCTGAACCCCCCCTTCCCATTAGGTGACTTTTTCTTTTTCATATCATGAATCCAGAACGCTCTAACGACGACACCTATTGTCTTTCAGCCAAATCGACCAAAGGGAGAGGGAGATTAAGGGGAGGCTTAACACAAAAACTCTAATAAATGCCATTGTAATAAATGTATCGACGCAAAATTTCATATGTGAATGAAACCCCAATAACTGCCGATGTAATGAATGTATCGATGTGAAATTTCATATTTAATGTCCAAACCCAATGAGGTCAAAGTTCAGCGATATGGGCCGAAGGGAAGAGGGGTTCGAAGGAGGAGGCTTAATTCAAAAACCCTAATAACTGCTGATGTAATGAATTTATCGACACAAAATTTAGTATGAGCATTTGAGAGCCCCTATGTAAATCAACTATAATATCAGCACAAACGGTCGACTGATCTTGGAGAGGGAGCGAAAAGTTAATTGATTATTTCTTCATGTGGAAGTACATTGCCGGTGATTCACTGACGATTTTTTTTTCTTATTTTAGAAACTTTAATATAACATTTTTCTGGAGGTTGCACGGTGGGTCAGAATTAACCAGCACTGAAGTAGTTATAAATGTAAGAATACTTACTGTGGACCATATTATACTTGGCTTTCAGCATTTTGGCGATGGTTCTTCTTCGTGAACCCCTGGTTCCAATAAGAACAATTCTGGGTAACATTGGAGCTCCTCGATAAACAGGCTGTTTTGCATGGAATATACACTGCTTGGCTAGTTGTTGCAGGTTTTGGCCTGAGACCGGAATTTGCTTTAAAATAATACATATTAATAAATAATAAAACTTGTTGGGGCTAAACAATTATTTATACATTATATACATTCAATATTAATAGAAATAGATAATTATTTAATAAGAGAGATTGTCATTTTGTCACATCAAGCCTAGCTAGAGAGAGAAAGGCCGGTAGGGATTACTATTAAGTAGAGGGGAAGTTATGTAATCGGTCAAAAATCCGACGCAGAGATTCCAACGGAATTTTGTATTTTCCGACGCCTATATTCCAATTATGAAAAAAACAATGTGTGTCTGTGAACACGATAACTCCCGATAGAATAAATTTTATATGTGAATCCAGAGCCCTCTATCGACGAAACCTATTGTTTTTCAGCAAAATCAACCGAAGGGAATCGGGGGATAAAAGGAAAAATTTAAGATAATAGTGTAATAACTGCCGATAGAATGAATGTATCGACACAAAATTTCATATGTGAATTTAAAACACCATGAAGATGACACCTATTAATTTTAAGAGGAATCGTTAGAAGGGGAGGGGGCGTCAGAGGGAGCTCAACTCAAAAACCCCAATTGCAATGAATGTATCGACATGAAATTTCATATTTAAACTTAAATCCCAATGTGGACATACCCTCCAAATTTCAGGGATATTGGCTGAAGGGCAGATGCAAAAACCCTGTTTACTGCTGATGTAATGAATTACAGAGCCACAATATTTAGTATGAGGATTTAGGAGCCCCTATGTAAATAACTGAATATTAGCGCAAACGGTCAACTCATTTTGGAGGGGGAGCGAAAAGTTAATTGATTAATTCGTTCTGGGGAAGTACATTGCCGGTAATTCACAGACGACTGTTTTCATGTACCTATTATAATCCTCAGAATCTTTTATTTTATAATTTATTGGTACCTCTCCATTCATATATCGATTTTATTTTCTGTTTATATCGTATTATTATGTTTCTACTTTGCCCATGTTTTTTCCTAAAGACACCATTTTAATATTGCAAGGCAAGCCTGCATTTCTTTTAGTGTGTAGGGATCTCTATTGAACAAAGAGCCCTGGCATAACAAGCAATTTTACGAATATAATAATTAAAAAATAATAACAATAATGATAAAATAAAAAATACCTTTAGGGTAGTACAAAAAGCTTTTCTTAAGCCTAATACTCTCAACTTGTATTCGGCCATTGCTTTTTTAAAATTTTCTTCTGTCCATCCTTCCATGGGTTCGAACCAAGCATCATCCATTTTATCTGTATAATATTGAAATTTTTCTCAAATAATATACCAACTAATTGATGGTAAAAACAAAGTATTAATAATTAATTATCTTTAGGGCTACTGACTGTTATACTAACATTTTTTCCTGTTCGGAATTATTTCAAGCGTGTGGCTTGGATAAATGGCATGCTTTTGGAGCGTTGTTGCTTCAATATAGTCCCTTGGAAACTCTGTGAATATATTACTGTAACTATATTATAAATGTCAAGGTCATCCCATAAGTAATGTCTGTTTTTCGAAATGATTTCTACTATTTATTTTACTAGGTCAAAGCCCCTAGATTATGATTTGTATACAAACAAAGGAAAAGGGAATAATTTTTCATCGTACTATGGTGGGACAAAAAAATCATATTTTCCTTCTAGTTTACATTATAAAATGAAAGTGACATGTGAATATCTGCGGCATGTTGTGATGAAGAAGTTTGAAAAAGGCGAGAATTAAGTTTCCACATACTGGAAAGTAGTGGACATTTATTGCGATATGTGCAGAGAGGCCTCCATCTGCAGAAATATTTTCTGTTTGGTCGAGAATTATCCAATACAAAAAAATTAAAATAACCAGATAATTACAATAGAAGTCTTTTGATCGTTTGAAGCTAACCATGGAAGAAAAAATGTCCTTCTCTGTTCAACAGGCGCAAGGTTTTATTTCACCATGATAATGCGAGAGTTCATGTTGCAAGAGAGACCGTATCCTCCAGACATTGCTCATTCAGATCTGTCCGAGTCTCCAGTCTCTGTTTAATTGGCCAGCAGATGGATTCGTGGGAAGAGGTTGGAAGTGCAGTCGAGAATATATAATTAGTGTTAGCTCATTAACGGCATTCAAATTAAGAAGGAAAATCGATTATAGATATTACCATATGTTATCCATCCTGCTCTTGCGTCTTTCTTTTTCTGAATATATAAAACTAATCTGTCTGCCAGCTGGCAAGGGCTTACCTAGAAAATGAATTATTGATCAACATTAATTTTTGCATATACATATAAAAATATAATTACTTTTTTTTTAGTACCTATCATAAATATAAGTGAACATTTATTTAAGTACCTATAAAAATCAAACCTGACTTTTATCTTCAGTTTGTGCTAAAAGATCTACGAATGTTATTACATGAAGCCGCAGTGTGTCAGCGATTAGTTGCGCTAAACCTAGGCCATCTGCAATGAAACATTATATTAAACATCTAATCAACTGTATGGTTTTTTAAATCGCCCTATTCAAAATTTAGTTGACTTTAAAAAAAAAAAGTAAATAGTATCCAGGATATCAATAAGACTATTTTCTAAGTTCGATGCGGAGTTTTCAACGGAATTTCACGTTTTCCTACCGTGTACAAGATAACTCCCGATAGAATGAATGTACTGCAACACCTATCGATTTTCAGCCAAATCGGCCAATGGGGTATCAGAGGGGCTCAACTCAAAAACTCCAATAACTGCCGATGTAATGAATGTATATCGACATGAAATTTCATATGTGAATTCAAAACCCAATGAGGACATAACCTGTCAAATTCCAGCAATATTGGCTGAAAAGAGGAGAGTTTTCAGGGAATGGGGCTCAGTTCGAAAACCCTAAAAAATGCCGATGTAATGAATTTATCAACACAAGATTTAGATTTAGGAGCCCCTAAGTCATCTGTTAAATTAGCGCGTATGGTCGACTTGTTTTTTAGGGGAAGCGAAACGTTAATTGATTAATTCGTTCTGGCGTAGTACATCAGGGCCGGCGGAAGGGCCGGGCGAAGCGGGCAAAAGTCGGGGCGCCAATTAAATATTTAAAAAATAGATAATTTGTAAAAGTGAGTTGATGTTTAATTAAAAAGTTAATATCATGCTACTAAATTTTTTTTATTTTACTCTCCTCTTGTTTAAAAGAATTAAATAATTGTTCAAAAAAGTTATGAAATTAATAATAAAATTGATAATAAAATATTTAAAATTCAAATTAAAATCAAATAAAATTACTTTATATGTAAAATTTAATACTTAAAGTATTAATATAAAAATAGTAACTTTGAGGGAGCCAATTTCAGTATTGCCCGGGCGCCATTTTCATGTTCCGCCGGCCCTGAAGTACATAATATTAAATATGTAGATTTACAAGCTTACTTACCCATATGTGGAGGAACAACAAGTAATATTCTTGGTTTGTCTCGGGTTTCTTTCAGATCACATAAGTAATTTCTAACGAAAAGAATATGATCTTTAGGCTTATTAATAGCTACCGCAGTCGAGATATCCTGTCGGGATTTGAAATCAATTTGTTATACGTATTATGAGGATTAATATGAATCACTGATATCTTGAGTTGCACATGTTCTATTCTCTAAATGTATAAGTATATACTTGTGATTAAATAAATATTTCATCTCAGGAAAAACATTGGTTAGAAGCAGCCGAGATGAGCCCGACTCTACTGTGAGAGTCCTAAATTTTTATTCACCTAGGGGTCTTTAACGAGTATTTGACATCGCACAGGGTCGCGATCATCGCTCAACGTCCCATTCGAAGTACGGCGTGCTCAAGGTTTTTTTACTTCCCGTATAAAAAACCTAAGAGCCTCGGCTGGGTTTCGAACCCGAGATCTTGAGCTTGGTAAGCAAGGACGCCTCTAAGCTACCACGCCCTCATGAGCTTGTATAAATGTATTTGTAAAATCTTGATGGGAGCAAAAAAATCATAATTAAAAAGAAAAATTCGATATGAAGCAATTTACTATAAATAAGAATTGAATGGAAGGAACACAAATCACTGGTTTCACTTGTCAGACTTGGCAATGAGCCCAACTTTTATTTCAACAATTGAATACTTTAAAATTATAATGAAAACCTTATTTTTCTAATTTTTATTGCGAGCAACTAATATTTTTCCGAAATTAGAATTAAGCCTAACACTGAGTCAGATATGTTTTTTTCTAATTTTTGCTTTTTTAGAAATTATTTCTTAGCATATTTCAAATGTTTTAGAGTAAGATATGTTACACTGAAGATGTGTTTGTTATATTTGAAATTTAGGAATGGGCTTTTGGTGTTTGAGTAGTGTTACTAAAAAAAAAAATTAAATGTACATAAGTACATTTAAAAAGTAAATCAGAGATTACTTACATAGATGAGATCATAAATGCGAAACTTCTCAATGTAAGGAACAAATCTAGGGTTAATATCCAGTTTACCTAAAGAAGCATCATTTGCCATCTTCCAAGTACGTCCTACAAATAACTTATCCAATTGCGTTCATAGAAATAATAATAAATGCGCTCATGTAGTTAGCGTGGATAATCAAAAAAAAATTATAATGATACAGCGCCTTCCTCTCTATTTAAATAAACAAGGAAACACAATCCACAATCCACAAAACGTACAACATATGGCTACTAAGTTTGAAATATTAATTGTAGATAAAAATTAAACATTAGAATAAAAATACTTCATGTATTTATTGTTATTGTTAAGAAATAAATATTTTGGAAAACATTATTAATTACTTCCATGCACATTTTGAAGTTAAAGAAGAATATCCTTGATAAGCCATGATGATCAGTTTTTAATTTCGTTAACCTATAAAATTTAATGGTTATAATTTGTTGCATTTAAGAAAAGGGCGCCGGTAGCTCAGTGGTATGCGTGCTTGACTTCTGAGCTCAAGGTCGTGGGTTCGTAACCCGACTGAGGCCCTTAGTTTATTTTATCAGGGAGGTAAAATAAACTTAAGAACGCCGTTCTTCGGATGGGAGGTTAAGCGATGGTCCCGAGCCTGTACGATGTCACTCGTTAAAGACCCCTACCCTAGATGAATAAAAATTTAGGGTAGGCAAAATTTAGGACTCCCACAGTAGAGTCTGGCTTATGTCCACCAGAGTGACGAAAGAGCGCTCTGGTAGTAGGCGGTATGACCTCGTTGTTAAAGCCCGGGCATGAGTCATAAAACCTAACCTACATTTAAGAAAAGGTAGTTAGTTATTTTATATTGCCTATTACCAGAGCGCTCTTTCGTCAGTCTGGTGGACATGAGCCCGACTCTACTCTAAATTTTGCCTACCTAGGGTATAAGGGTCTTTAACGAATACTTGATATCGCATAGGCTCGGGACATCCGAAGGACGGCGTGCTCAAGGTTTTTTCACCTCCCAGATATAAAAACCTAAGGGCCTCGACCGGGTTTCAAATCCGCGATCATGAGCTCAGTATATGAATTCCGCTAAAAATTGATGAGTCGTCCTTATGGGTTTTGAATACACATATGGAATTTTGTGACAATATATTCATAACAACGGCAATTATTGAGGTTAGGCCTCTCCCCTAATCCCTCCTTCCCTTTGGCCGATTTGGCTGAAACTCGATAGTAGTTTTCCTAATGGAGCTTGGGTCACACATAAAAAATGGTCGATACATTCATCATCGGCAGTTATTAGAGTTTTGACTGAATTTTTTTTTCATATTCAAAATCTGCACGTCGTTAAACATGAAATTCTGATGAAAATTCAACGTCGAATTTTGAACAGATTCCCCTATACTTCGTATAACTAGGGAAGTAAACGTGTACTACCAATTGCAGTACTACATGTCCTTACGGGGAGCTGAAGCCACAAATATAGCACCGGTTGTGCTCAGAGCGTGCTTGCTTAGTGAGCTAAAAATCACGAGTTCGAAACCCGCCCAGAGGCCTTTAGGTTTTTTATCTGGAAGGTGAAAAAACCCTGAGTATGTCGTCCTTCGGATGGGACGTTAAGCGATGACCCCGAGCCCGAGTCAGGTACTCGTTACAAGACCCCGACTGTACGTGAAAAAAAAACCCACGTAGACGACATGTCCTCGTAGTTAAAGACTGTGCATAGCTATGACTATTAAGGTTAAAATAATAACAGTAAATAAAAGTTGAAGATTGACATAAAAGTACTTTATTTACATATATATATATATATTTTAGTTATTTTTGAGGAATAAATATTTTAGAAAACATTATTATTTACTTCCATGCATATTTTATATAAAAAGAAACAGAAACAGACATGTAAGAGAATTAATATTATATGAATAAAACAGTTCCAACAACACAATAGAGATTACTTTCTCTAATCGGAGAACTATCAAGCAAACACTGTCAAGGTAGGTATGTTTCATTAATTTTTTTCACATATTCATTTTTTTAAATAATAAGTTTTAATAAATGGTCATTTCTTTTGTTGTGCCATTTTATACATTACTAGAAACATAATTCTTAAAAAGTGCGAACAAAATAAAAAATTAAATACAATTTTGTAAATACCATCTTTTTGCGCTTTACTTGAAGAAGCATTTTTTAAACTAATAACAACCATGAGTGATTTTCTATGCATTTACAGATACATGGATGTGAAGCAGAACCTCGCGTCTATCTTGAAAACGGAATCAGTGAATTTTTCATTTTTATTATTACTATGAAATTGTCTTTTTGAGTAGGTTCCGCTTTGATTGAATCGGATCAAAATAGAATGCACTTGCACAAAGATATATAAAAATGAGGGGACGCCAAGAGGGATGATTATTTAAGGATTTATTGACCTGAAAATGCGGATGTAATCCAATATTTTCATTTAGGATTTTTTTCTTTGTTAAAATATTTCATTAAACCATAAGTCCGGGCAATTTGTTTTTGTTTTGTTGGTAATTCATGCTAAGCTTAAACTGTGCCTACCAGAGCGCTCTTTGGCCCGACTCTTAATTTTGCATATGAAGGTATAATCGGGGTAGAAGGGTCAGAAAGTTTTTTAAAAATAATGTTTATTTACCAAATTAAATACTTTTTTTTTTTAATAGAGCTCAGTGGTATGCATGCTTGCTTAATAAGCTCAAGATCGCGGGTTCCCGCCCGTGGCCCTTAGGGTTTTTTACCTGGGTAAAAACCTTAACCTTCGGATGGGAGGTTAAGCGATGGTCCCGAGTCTGTGCGATGTCAGGTACTTGTTAAATCTTACCTAGCTGAATAAAAATTTAAAATAGGCAACATTTAGGACTCGCATATTAGAGTCGGGCTCATGTCCACCAGGCGACATAAAAGCGCTCTGGTAGTAGGCGATATGACCTCGAAGTTAAAAGCCCGGGCATGAGCCACAATAACTAACTAAAAGTATTTTTTATGTGAATAAAAAAAAAATAAAAAAACAGGTTATCTTTTTATTTACATTTATCGCAATTGGCTCATTATTATTATATTCTATAATTAATTTCCCTGACAGATAATCATACATTAATGGTTTTCTCAAGTTGTGTTATTCTCAGAACAGAAAAACCTTCAGTTACAAAACAATCATTGCCTCAAAACATTTTTGACACTTCCACAAACAATTTCAGTACGAAAAATTCACAGCTTCATTAAAAAAAAAAAAAGACAATTTCAAAGAAAACAATCTGAAAAGAGAACCACTTGTTTTAACAATCCATTTTCGAGTAAAGCACTGGGGAACTGTTTTGTTGACAGCCTATGTGTAAGCACACACGTATGTACATACGAATAAAAGTTAATTTGACAAAAAATAATATACATTCGTCATTGAATTACGAAGAACACAGAAACAAAAATGTCTCCTACCGCTATTAGAAATTATCTGGCAATAACTATATGTATATCAGTATTATTTTTACAGGTCAAAATTATTTAAATAATTAATTTCTATCAATATTTACATATTGACTATATATTTCAGACTATGTTAGCTAATTTTTTTTTTCTTAATATATAAAAGTTAGTAATTTTATGATGGTATAATCCCACAACACCATTTATAATAATTAATTATATTAAAAGAATCATTTTTTTAAACAGTGCTATTAAAAACTTTTTTTATTTTATGGAATGATATCCAATATTCAATTAAGTACTCAATTATATTGTTATATACAACGGGTTCTAAGTTAGTAATACATTTGTATAATTTAAGTATATATACATGGTCAAATAAATAAATTATTGTAAAACGTTTCAACAACCCATGAAAAAAAACTAAAATTACACAGCTACTACATGGATCACTAATTATATCGATTATAAAATATTCTAATATTTAAAACGATTGGTGTAAATATTAAAAAAATTAAGAATGATAATAAATGTTAATCCTAATTTTATGTACACTTACCTTTAATTAAATAATAATAATAATAAGGACCTGAGTACGGACGAGTAGCACTTTCAAGATGAATTTTATATAAACAGTAATAAAACATTTTGATTTTTTTAGAATTTTGTAAGAGAATTTAGGAATTTTTATTTTTCAATGATTTAAAACAATGACCTATATAAAAAAGGCGTCGGTGAATCATTGGCTATGTATTTCCCCAGAACAAAATCAATATTTGATTTACATAGCGACTTCTGAGTCCTCATACTAAATTTCGTGTGGATACATTAGTTATTGGGATTTTCAAGTTGAGCCCCCCGTCTGAACACCTACTTGGCTTCCACTGAAAATTAATAGGTTTCGTTCCTATAGGGCTTTGAATAAGAATATGAAAATTTCGGGTCAATAAATTTATTAAAACGGTAGTTATATCAGTTTGTTTGTGTTTATTTGGGTTCAGCCTCCCCCCTTTTGAATTTGGCTGAAAATCAACAGGTGTTTTAATTAATTTCATGTTGATATATTTTATTATATTGGGAATTATCGTGTTCACAGACAAACAGAAAAAAAAAGTAACACAATTGATAAAATTCTTGTTTAGAATACGATGGCGATCTATAAACAGAAAACCTGGTAGCTAACACATCCTACCCCCCCCCCAAAATATGGACCTTTAAAAAGAACAAATGTAAAATTCTTGGCAACTTAATTAATTTAAAAAAAGTTTTGATTCAAGCACGTTGCCTTGGAATATTTTAAGAATAATTTTGTCTATTATCCAACAAGAA
Organism: Aradus depressus; assembly: GCA_963662175.1. NCBI lineage: Eukaryota > Metazoa > Arthropoda > Insecta > Hemiptera > Aradidae > Aradus > Aradus depressus. The sequence goes on from OY759214.1 coordinate 42,007,968, forward strand.
TTTTTCATAGGACATCTCCAAACTTTTTGAATCCGTCAGGAAATTTAAAGACCTTGATTTTTGAGATCACGGATTCTTCCTTCCCCCTCTCCTCATTATTTGTGGCGTTTTTTTTCTCGATTCCAAGTACATTATCTAAGAATGGAGATCTCACAGGTTGCCAGGGTTAACAGACTCGCGAGTAGCATAGCGTTCAACATCTTCAGACACCAATATAGGTTTCTTATTATTTCTGCGAAAAGGTCTATGTAATGCGATGGCGGCAAAGGAGTGGAGAAAATAGAAACTGGGAGACATCTTGCAAATGTCACAACAATCCTACCAACGTAAAAGAAGGATAATAATTGGAAGGATGCAGTACATTTTTTTTTCTTCTCTTTTGCCCAACCTCATTTCATTTTACTATATTTGAGTATAGAGCCACAATTATTAAATATTTCTTAGGATAGGTAACCTCAGGAAAGCAATTTTTTTTTGGTAATGTTCATTAGAGAACTAAAAATCCAAATAAAAAAAACACATATTGACTTTTTTATTAATTTTGTACCATACTAGCAAAATTCTGTCAAGCCAACGTTAAATTTAGAAGATTAGTAAAAAATGTATTATTCGTATAACATAATTTAATATATGAAAAAGTTATTTACCCTAATTTGTGATGAAAGGTAGAATTTAGATTAGAAAAAAAAAAAAATCAGTCGGTTGAGGATGCTACCTTAATTCTAGTCCATGTAGTAGCAATATTAATGACGATCCTACAATAATTAAAGTATTTTCAAAATTTCACCAATTATATAGAGGAAAAAAAAATCTTATTATTCTTTATTATATCAAAATAATACGGCCCAACTCTAATAACGAGCAGTGGATTCAAATATAGCCATCGAAGATAAAAATAAAATAAATAAAAAACAGCAGCCAACACGAATTTATTTTGAATTTGTTTAATGTCTATAAAAAAATTAATTATATATATATTTATATATACAAAAAAGAAACAAAAACAAATGAATAAACTCTTACAAATGAGACTGTTTTAACTCAATAGTTTTTTTTTCTTCTTTTTAAATAAAATTAATTAAGAAAATAAACATAATTAATATTATATCTCCTAGAAATATAAACATTTAGGTATAAACATATGAAAATAAATTCCATAATAACTATATATAATTTAGTATTATACAGTTAATTTTATAGACAAAAAACTTACAATATTTTTTTCCATATTTTCCTTTAGTTGATATTAATGTGAAATGCCAAGAAGTCAATCAAACCCTCTCAACTGAATTTTAAAAAATATGTCAGAGAGCAACTATAATTACACGTCTGAGGTATAATTAACACATAATAATTATAATAAAAAAACTATTTTACAAAATTGTATTAATGTTATTTAATTAGTAATAAGAGAAAAATGTTCAAGAATTTTTCAAAAAATAATAATAAAATGGAAGTTTTCTCTTACTAAACCGATGATGTAAAAAAAGGTTATACACAATTTATTATATTATACAGTTAAAAATATAAATATATTTGACAACAGTAATTGACCAGGTACAGAGGTCCCTCATTTTTTCCCTCATCAGTTTTATGATTTTATAAATATTAAATTAGAATGGGCTGTTTTTAATAAGAAAACAAACCCTAGGCTTCATTGTGGTAAAAAGTTTAAGTGAAAGAAAAAAAATTAAACAATAAAATGGCAAAAGATGATAATCATTTGAAATACAAAAACAATTTTTTTTTTTAATTTAATAACATGGTTTAATCAATAATACCTTGATACACTATGCCTTTCTTAAATGACGCCAAGATTAATTCAAACCTACAGCCATCACTTCTAATCTGCTGTAAGTGTTAATATCTGTATATGTATCATTATTTACAAGTTATCTTAATGTATACATTCTTATGACGTATCCTATACATTGTTATGGTTTAACAGAAATAAATATTATTATTTTCAGTTTCATGAGGAAGACGTACATCGACACATTGTCCGTAAAATAATTTGTATTTGATTGAGTGAATCTCGATATTTTCATGTGATATACTATACTCGAATCGATTCAACTTTGGAGAAGCAATCGAAAGGGTAATAATATAAATAGTGTTATCCAAATTATAATTGTATGAGTTTTGAATTTTTTAGAGATAATAAATATATATATAATAAATAATAAAAACTGAAGTCCCAGAGGAAAACAGAATTTGACTTAAAAAAGATGGCTTCGAATGTAAATAGCTTCATCTTGGTCTTCCACATTGGTTTAAGGTAAATATGAAAGAAAAAATATTGCTATATTTTTTTACAGGTGTAAGAAATAATAAATAGGTGAAAATACATTTCTCGCACATCAACTTTATATAAGTATATAATCAATATATATATTTTTACAATTTTACATCACATACGAAATAGTATTGTAGCATATCAATAATTTTTAATTTAAAAAAATAATAACCATAAATGACACAAGAAACATAGAAATGTGTTCTGGTCATTTCTTCCCAATAAGATGGTATAAATAAAATTTATAATTTTAAATACTAAGTTTCTTGAACTTAGAATATTAAATAATGTATTATTAAATATTTTATACTCCAGAACAGAAGATGCTAAGAGTTTGAGCATTGTTTTAGGCCTTAGCAATTTGTTCTGCAGTATGCCGACATTAACAACGACACAACTATGTACACCGCACAAAAATGTTCAAATGGTTCTTATTTAATGAAGCTCTCCATCTAAAAAAAATAATATATATGTCTATGCACTGTTTTTAAATGCCATAAGACTTTGTCATCTTCAAAATGGCATCAGAACTGATAATAATATATTTACAGATAATACACAGACAGACACACAGGGAAAAAAAAAAAAAAAAAATGATATAACATAGTACACGTCAACCTAAATTTAAAAAAAAATGTAGCTAGCACGTTAGTTTACAGTGTCTGTTCAAATGCAGCCATTAGGTCACTTTGACGATTCATGTCTATTTGCCCAGCAAGCTGAAAAAATAAAAATAAAATACAAATAAAAATAATTATAAATATATATAAAAAAAATATATGTGATGTGGTCACATATTACAGGACTTTCTAATACTAATCACTCTTACAGATCACTCTCTCTCCACCTCCCTCTTCTCAAAATCATTTCAAACTGGCATTAGAAAGAAGATTTTTGAACAGCTAAACATTGCTCCTCTCTTTTTGAAAAAAGTAAAATCCATAAAGGAATTAATTTCTTTAATGCCCTTCCCCCACTTCTTGAAGATAATAAGAAAATTTAAACTTCAACTAAAAATGTTTATGTTAGAGGAAACCCTCTATTCGGAAATGGAATTTTTTTTTTCGTTGTTCAAATGTAATAAAATAACCATAATAAAAAAATCGTGTTTCATATTCAAAAACATTTTCATACGGGCTCAGCCAAGAATACAAACATTGCACGGATATGGTCTATTCAAATCTATCATCCTGAGTTATCAACACATCCTTTTCCTTATTCCAACACTAGATTTCATACCAATCTAGATCCTTCATACTTTCGTATACATTAGAGACGGAATACATAAGATGTATCAAGGAAAGATACAACATCCCAATTCTACACTCCAGACCGACCCTAAAATAAGACCTCGACGAATAGGGCAGTAGTTGAAGAGACCCATATAAGTTTCCTTCAGGAGTTTCTAGAGCTCCAAAGCTGAGACCTCGGGATGCTCTGTCCGTGTACAAACTGTAACGTGAAGTGGACAGTGGAAAAAATGATTCGAGACATAAATGGCAGTGAAGGGCCATCAAGTGACAGAACTTGAAACACTAACACAAGCTCGACCAACATCTTGAAAAAACTGTTAGAGAGAAAATGGATGTGATCAAAGGAAAGACGTCCGCTGTGGAGGAGAGATTTCAGATACTCAAAGAACCTCTTCTTCAGGGTCAAGTTCAGCTGAAAAGAATAGTGTACCCACGACGAAACTTCAATACACAAAACAGTGTTGGCGGGCAATGATCAGAATATAATCTATATGTAGTTGGTGAAACTGACTGATGTACTACTGTGTCTATTGAAAATACCTCTCCTCTTCCAACCACAAAACCAACCCCAAGCAACTGAGAGAAGAAGCTGATGTTTATGTTATCGCATTTAATAAACATTTAAATAATAATAATGTTGTTTAAAAAATAAATATTCCGGCTGTTAGTCAGAACGCAAAGTATGCCAGTATAAGCATATATATACGTTTTTTTTTGCTTTGTGTAAAAACAATGAAATAAAAAGATGTGAGAATGTAAAAATAAATGCACCGTAAAATTTAGTTTTAATTAAGGTTGTGCGTGCGCATAGATTATGTAATAAATGTAAATTGTGTATAGCGTCCCTTGCGCTGAACTGAATAGTTTTTTTTTTTTTTTTTTGTAATAAATGTAGACGAAATACGCATATTTTATTACTGAGGGCGCCGATAGCTCAGTGGTATGCGTGCTTGCTTACTGAGCTCAAGATAGCAGGTTCGTCCGTTCGTTTTTTGTATCTGATATATACAGGTAAGATCTGATGTTTGTACAAATGTTAATAACCTGTTCCTGATGAAATTTAAATTATCAAACTGAATAATAAACTTATCGACTCCCACTGTAGAGACGAGCTCATGACCATCAGAGTGGCGACATGACCTCGTAGTTAAAGCCAGGGCATGAGCCACAATAACTAACTCGAGTGAATTATGTTCTTCTTGATCATTACAGAAATATCATTTCAAAAAAATAAAAATAATTGTCCACGGAATGGTTAAAAAACAAAATAAAAAACACGTATTACAAAAAAGATTTTATTCAAGGCTTTCTTTAGAAGAAACGAAAGCCAAGTTAAGAACACCTCTCAATGTTAATCGATGATATCCATTAGTTAACGTATTTTAATATTATTAAAAAATACATATTAAAATATGTTTTTTTAGAGTTAGGTATTATGTATGACTTATTCCCCGGCTTTAACTTCGAGGTCGTCTACTACCAGAGCGCTCTTTTGGCACTGTGGTGGACAAGAGCCCGCTCTACTATGGGAGTCCTACATTTTTTTTCATCTAGGGTAGGGTGCCTTTAACGAGTATCTGACATCATACAGGCTCGGGACCAACACTTTACATCTCATCAAAAAGCTCAAGGTTTTTTTATTTAAAAAGTGAAAAACATTATGTGTTGTTACAAAATGTGTAAGAAAAATAAGAAACTCTAGCATAATAACAAGAAAGGATGGAAAATTTGGTTGTCCACACGTGAGATCCTTGTAAACTATGTAGGCTACCGGCGAAGACAACTAAGTCTGTGGCACAACTCTGGTTTCAACACTAAATAGAGCCAACACTATAAAGTGTCAAGGTCATCCCATAAGTTTACTTACTTCATTAGGTCAACAAAGCCTCCTTATATTCAGGATGCAGCATTTTCACAGAAGAACTTTTCACATTACTGCAAGCCTTTATATTTGCATCCCATTGCAAAATTACAATTTTTTTTTTCACGGATTTTCTAAGCTCGATTTAGGCGAATTAAAATTTATGGTCAGTTGAAAAAAGCATTCACAAAATTCACTCATGGCATTCAAAATAAATTAAAAAACAGAAAAAATTGAAACTAATATGGATCCCGTCCCATGTTGGCATTCCTGGGAACGTAACAGCAGACATTGCCGCAAAATACGCTGCACTTTCCCCCTTATTGCCTCAACAAACAGTTAACACAGCACAAGACCTTTCGACCTACTTCAGAAGAAAAATTGAACAACACTGGAACGGACTCAAATGGAAGACAACAAACTCCGAAGAATAAAAGAAGAAAACAAGCTGTGGAAACTTCCAAGCACCAGGAACAGACGAGACACGGTGATCACCACAAGACTAAGACTTGAACATACGAAACTGACACACTCCTACCTACTTCTTGGACTTGAACAGCCGACATACTCCTGCAACCAAGACTACACAGAGCTCACAGTACAATATATACTGACTGACTGCACAAACTATACCATATGAAAAAACTACTCCAAATACCCAACGCCGAATAACGGACTCATCCACTTCCTTAAATATACAAAACTCTACGAGAACATGTAGACACAATAGTCGTCGCTAATGACCCTGGAGTCGATGCGACGTTAAATAAAAATAATACATAATACAAAAAAAGACCTCCTTATGATTTGTATACAAACAAAGGGAAAAGAAATAATAAGATAAAAATCATATTTTCCTTCTAGTTTACATTATGAAATGAAAGTGACACGTAAGCATCTGCAGCATGTTGTGACGTAGGAGTATGAAAAAGGGGAGAATTTGGCTTCCATATACCAGAAAGTAGTGGAAGTTGAGAAGGGCACATTAGATCTGGTCAGTGGCTGAACCGTGCGATACGTGCAGAGAGGCCTCCATGCGCAGAATTAGAGTCCGTTTGGTAGGAATTATTCATTATAAATTTTAAATCATAACAAGCCAATTGTAACTTCATTAATGCAAAATTTTCAAAACGTTCTTTTCTTGGTCATTACAGAAACACCATTTCAAAAAAATAATTGTCCATTGACTGATTGACTAAATCAAGCATATTTAAAAAATATTAAATTAAAGGATTTTATTTAGAAGAAAAGAAAGAGTAGTAAAGAACACCTCAATGTTAGAAGTCTTCTGACAGTTTGAAGCTTTCTGTCACTAAATTGTCATTGTCAGGCTAAATTGTTAAATTCGTGGGAAGAGGTTGAAAGTGCAGTCGTTTTATTTTTCGGATTAATACCACATTTAAACAGATTAAAAAGAAGAAAGGTACTGATACTAGATAGGGTGTACATATGGCGTCAAAAACCAATGTGGTGTCAAGGTTATAACACGCTACTCCTGATTCTCAGGAGGCGGATCAGCCGTTTGCAGCTTATCTGGAGTATTTTCGTGCCGTGTTAAGTTACGGAGAATGCCAGATTTATTGAGTGGTAGTGACAGTGTCGACGAAACGCCAATGCCGGAGGCTAGGAGAGGCCTCCACCCGCGGAATGTGTTTTTGTCTGTGGTTCAGTCTTTTTATGTCTCGGATCAATACCACATTAAATATATTAGAAAGAAGAAAGGTACTGATACCAGATAGAACATACATATGGCGCTAATAGCATACATATGGGAGTCAATAACGGATGTGGTGTCTGGTGGAAGGTTATAACTCGCTACTCCCGATTCTCAGGGGGGCGGATCAACCGTGGTGCGGTTTAACCGGTTTACTCTGGTGCCAATATAAGAAGAGCAGATTTAGTGACGGGTAGTGACAACGCCGACAAAATGCCATTGTCGCAGGCTAGGAGAGGCCTCCATTCGCGGAATGAGTTTTTGTCTAGTCGGTGGGATATAAAAGGAATTAACCATAACTTTTTTAATGTAATCAGGCAATTACATAAGAAGTCTTCTGAACGTTTGAAGCTAACCCTGGAAGAAAAAACGTCTTCTGTTAAACAGGCGCGGAGGTTTATTACACCATGACAATGCGGAGATCGTCCTTTCTTCTCGAGTTGGAAGTACAAAGAGGTTAAAAAAACAAAACAAGCAATTGCTTTTTATAGCTCCCTAATAAAATTCACATTTTTACAGAACTATGATTCACCTAAAAAATCGAATGAAATTACCATAGTAGACCGGCCGTTGTCTTTATAGAAAGCCCGTGTACTTAAACGTTAAGAAAACATGATATAAAAAGGACCAATATAAAACTTTTGATTGATTTCAAACATTCCCCATATAAAAAAAGTAAAAAATTTGTAAACCTAATTTCTTGTTCAACAAATAATTAATAAAAATATAAAATAACTTACTGCTTCACGTCTTCTTCTTTCCTGCTCTCGTTGCCGGAGCCTCTCTCTTTCCGCAGCGGCTTTGTCCTGGGAACTAGGACTGGCTGCATCTTCAGGTGCTTTGACTTCCTCAACACGGCCACTGGCAACGTTCACCGAAGCAGCTTTCCTGGAACACAGACTAAACCTAAGTTCGTAGTTATAACTTGTTCAGTACAATTTGAACATAGAAATTTCATATACAGAAAAAACAAATAATAATATAAATACAATTAGCATGCCCTACTCCAGTACATCTAGTTGGACTGCTGCGGTATATTGAATGTTGTACGTACAATCCGCTACATATATGGGATTTAATACAAAATTATATCAAATGTTTATCAATAGGTATTTGCAATAACTTTGCAACTTATTTTTTCCGATATATTCAAAGAATACCAAATATTCTTCGAGGATATAGGGATAAATATTAAATAAAGTCGACGGTGAATCAACTATTTGACTATTCTGAATCGTCATACTAAATTTTGTGTCGATATATTCATTGCATCGGCAGTTGTTAGTGTATTTAAGTCGAGGCCCTCTTCTCTGTCCCCCTTTCCCTTCGACCGATTTAGCGGAAAATTGATAAGTGCCATCTTCATTAGGTTTTGAATTTAACAATACAATTTCATGTCTAATACATTCATTGCACCAGCAGTTGTTGGGATTTTTGAGTTAAGCATCCCCCTAATCCCCCACCTCTTTGGCTGAAAATCAATTAGAGAGTTCTGGATATACATATAAACATTCCATCAGGAGTTGTGTCATGTTCACATTCACACAGAGAAATATATATATATATATTTTTTTTTTCAATTTTGGAATTAGAGGTCGGAAAACATGAAATTGCATTGGAAACTCCGCATAAATTTTTTACCAATTATATATCTTCCCCTATAATTCGTATACCTATATAGGCACGATTCGAGGAGTCCAAGGGAGCCCCTCGGTGGAATATTCTCGGGAAAATTGGAATTTGATACCTACAGATTTTCCTACAACTACAGAAATTTTCTATTCCATTCTATCAACGATATTACATTTATAATACTGAGATACAATTGATTCGGTTTTTGCATTTGACTACTGCGGTTACAGAGTGAGCTTTGGATTAGCATAAATTTACATAGAGCATTTGTTAGGGGGGGCAGCTGCTTTGTAATGGAGGAGGGACTGTTGGAAATTTATTCCGAAGAACGAAATATATTCTGCAGTACTTAGGACTCGGATTTTTAATGAGATAATGAAACGGAGGAGCTGAACTTTTTGGAGTTAATATGGAGAAAAACTTAAGAATATATTTCGCTAAATATTTCTTTTTAATTCTATTATTTTTGGTTTAAAATAATAAACTAAATGGATAAAGTTAAGTTTTCTCAGTCAGAATGTTACTCTCTGGAGAGAAAATATTGATGCGGAAAATTGCTAAAGTCTTTAAGGTTAAATAAAGTAAAGATCCCTCACCTGGCCTTCTCGAGGGCTTCCTCCTCCTCTCGTTCCCTCCTCTTTTCATTCTCCACTCGGAGTCTCTCTCGTTCGGCCTGATCCTTCTGATGTCGTCTCATCTCTTGCTGTTCTATCAAGGCTCGTTGCTGAAACAGACAATAAAAACAAATACTAAAGTTCATCCATCAAGTACCATAGTTCCGAACATAAATAATAAATATAATATAAAATAATAAAGACAACCAGTTATATAATATACTTAAAGTGGTCAAGATCCTTACATTATTTACCTTTTTAGCGTTTTCCCTGGCCTGCTTCTTGAAGGCCTGGAAGCTGTCTGCCATGGAGGATTTGAGAGCAGCGGCAGTTGGTGGTGCGGCAGTTAGTGCAGGGGTCGGGGACTGGGCCAGAGAGGACCATGAACTCGCGTTCTTTACATTCTGTTCAACCGTCTGAAACAGAAACAATTAAAAAAATTAGATTAGGAAATTTAATACACTTTTTAGCAGTGGTTCAACTACCATGAAACACTAAAATAATAATCATGATATGAGTTAAATATTTAGTTACAATACATATATATCTTGAGGTATTCGGCATATAAAAAAAAGAAGAAAAAAAAAGCGTCGTATCAACGGCAATGTACTTCCCCAAACCGAAATTTTCGCTTTTCCTCCAAGACGTTTGCGCTAATATTCAATAGTTGACTTACACAGGGGCTCCTCCTAAACCCTCATACAAAAATTATGTGTCGATAAATTCATTGCATCGGAAGTTAATGGGGTTTATGAGTTGAACCCCCTCCCCTGAACTCTCCCTCTCCTTCAGCCGATATCGCTGAAATATGACAGGAAAAGGCCTCATTGGGTTTTGAATTCACATAAGAAATTTCATGTCGATACATTCATTACATGGGGTGTTATTAGGTTTTTTGAGTTGAGCCCCCTCTGAACCCCCCCTTCCCTTCGGCCGATTCCAATGAAACTTAAGTTTCGTCCTTATGGGGCTTTGTATTCACATATGAAATGTTATATCTATACATTTATTCTATCGGCAGTTATTAGAGGTTTTGAGTTAAGACTCTCCTTAATCCCCCTCCCCTTCCCTTTGGCCGATTTGGATATAGTCATAGAATTTTTGGCCGAAAACAGAACTTCCTCAATATTTAGTATAGCTGGAGGTAAAAAAAAAAAAATGAAGAGAACTATGTTTTGGGCATGATCTTTATAGTAAACTAAAATGTTCCGTTACTCGGCTCGAATTACTCAAACGAGATGAGACGACCACTCAACCTTCTGCAGGATAGTAACATTAACCATACTAAAACCACTCAACATCAGCATGCTTACAATGTTGTGATTTTTATTTTCTCAGCTACAGGCAAGTATAGGGAAAGTTGTTTAATCGGTCAGAAATTAAATGCAGAGTTTTCCGACCTCCTCATTTTCTAAAAATGAGAAAAAACACATTAACTCCCGATAGAATGAATGTATCGACAGGAAATTTTATTTGTGTATCCAGAATCCTCTAAGGACGACACCACATTGATTGGGGATCGACTCAAATACCCTAATGACTGCCGATGTAATAAATGTATCAACACAAAACTAGTAAGTCAAACATTAAGTTTTAGCAAATTAATTGATTAACTTGTGCTGGGGAAGTATATAACTGGTGATTCACCGATGCCTAGTTTTGATAGTACTGACTTTGTCAGGGGAACATGGGGTTACTCTGCCTCCCCTGTTAAGAATATTATTTTTGAATTGCCCTTGTCAAGATTCTTTCAAGGATATATTTCACAATATATTATAGAATAGATGTGTTTTTCTTTACGGTAACACTTTTTCGTTACTTGGAATTTTGTTCTTTTGGGATCTACTCAACTGTCGAGAGAAATGCCTAGCAACAAAATTGCAGTTTTCTCACCTTGGGTTTGAATGCATGTTGTAAGTTTGTTGTTTGAGGTAACTGTGGTGGTTGCTGTGAATTTTTGTTCATGTCCAGATGGGCTGGAGGAAGGCCCACGTTGGAGATGATTATCGGCGGTGGCACACTGCTCACTGGCAGCGTCGTGTTATTTAACAAACCTGCAATCAATTAAATTGTGCAATTAGTCACTTTTTCACATTGATATACTATATATTTTACGAGGTTTTAAAAAATTGCATTTCATGTCTCGGATTTTGACAAAAATTGATAATTTGTCTTTCTGGAAGCTGCTCCAAAGTATTTTTTCGGCGAATAATTCATGAATGACTTGTGCGATTTAAAAATGTTGCTCCATTCTCTTTCTCCTAACGAAGTAGTTTTTGTTAGAGATAAGAGAACTGCTCAATATGTCAGTATCGTAACTAGTTGAAATTGTGCGGAAATTACATTTGTATGTTCATTCGCACATTTTTTTTTTTTTTTTCAATCGAAAAATTACAATTAGACACTTACTTTTATGAAGACCCTTTTGAAAACCTTAACATTAATTATGTTAATTTGATTATTTTGTAATAAAATGTTCAAAAATTGAAGTGGACCACGCACTTTTTCCGTATTTATTTTTTAAGAAAATAGGTGCATTAGTATAACTTTTATATACATAACAAAAAAATGTTTATTGAAAAAAAAAAATATATTTAAGAGAATAAAACAATGGTCTTGTAAGTTCCTCCAAGGTGATTTCTTGCTCCTCTAAAAAGCTTTCAACCAACCGACTACTCGAAAAGGTCGAGCATTATCGTTATCAGGATAAAGCTTCTCCCCGATTTCTTGGGACAAAGGAACAAGAACAGGTCTGAGTACCCAGACCAGATAAGTTTGTGTAGTCACATGTTCACCCCCTAAACAATGTCAGCTGGGTTTGCCGGCTACTCGAAATGTTTGCCTAGGCCATTATCGAGCCTCCACTGTATGCTCGAAAAGATTTTGTCATACCTCTGCGATATCTTTAATTTTTCTCCTCCACTCTAAAGTGACAATCTAAGTGGTAAGATTATGAATTTTGACTCGTCAGTAAATAAGAATTTTTCCCAATCCTCATCGGTCGAAATACTCACTGAAGTCCTGCGGGTGGGACGTTAAGCGATGGTCCCGAGCCTGTTCGATGTCAGGTACTCGTTAAAGACCCGTAGGTGAATGAACATTTAGGACTCCGTTAGTAGAGTCGGGCTCATGTCCATCACGAATGAAAAAAGAACGGTCTAGTAGTAGGCGATATGACCTCGCAGTTAAAGCCCGAACTTGAGTCATAATAATATATAACCAGCGCTTTGAAACTTAGAGCATACATAAATAATGTATTTCTACTTCCATATTATATTTATATTCAACACCTACAACCTCACTTCATATTTACTCTCTTTGTTATAGTAATATTATTATTAATTTGTACTTACTTATTTTATTATTTTTTTCTCTTAAACAATATTGTTGCCTTCAGTTGTTTCCCTATTTAAATTCATATTAATTTAATTCATATATTTTGGACTTTATTCTCACTTTTAGCTTTGTATCTAGTTAACAAAATTAATGGATTGTTTATTTTATTTAGTTTTATAGTCTTGTGCAAAAATTCCTTTATATATAGTCATTACAGCTCAGCTGATCAATCTCTTATTTTCAATATGTGAATGTTAATAATGTAAATGTAATGGTCACTGACTCAATTGTATACAATAAACAGAAATTACTATTATTTAAACAATAAATACTAATATTATTTTATATTGTATAATGATATATTGTGCCAAATATAAAAAAATGAAGCATAATACACAGTATTTACCATCATTGTGATGAGTGGGAAGGTGCGCGATTGGCTGCTCTTCTTTGACGGTAACAGGGGGCGAGTCTGGAAGTGGGTCGAACACTGATGGCATTACCAGGTCATTCAGCTCCGACTTCACCTCCAGAATACTTTTAAAATCCAAATGATCAGACACCGGCGGCGTATTGATATCTGGAGTGTTCATTTCTTGTTTGATTTCAATACCACCTGAAAATAATAAACACATATTTAAAGAGGACGCGCCGGTAGCTCAGTGGTATGCTTACTGAGCTCGAAATCGCGGGTTCAAAACCCGGCATTTCCATAAAGCTCACATTAAATGATAAAATATAAATAAATAACTGACCTGAGTCAACGTGGGAGGGTGGCGGGGGTGGAGCTGCGGAGACGGGGACGACAGGAGGAGGCGGCACCACGTTGTTGAGAGGTGTGGCAGTGGGGAGACTGGGCCTCTTGACAGTGATGGGGGCAGCAGTGGCGGTGGCAGAGGGTCGGGCCGGCTGCGGGGGCAACGCGTGCGAGGCCACCACCGGCTTCATTAACCCTGAAATAAAAAAACATTTATTTAAATAAAATAATTTATTTTTTCAGTAGGCAATATAGCAAAGGATGTCTCACAAAACATTGATCATTGAATAATGAATTGTCTTGAAAACGAGAAAGCGACAAATGATGTTGGAAAAAAGACATTTAACTGTCACCCTTTTCATCAGGGCCTATCGCTAATGAAAAACGTCCACCTTAGAGGCAAAAAAAAAAAAAAAAAAACATGCATGAAACATTAAGGTGTAGTCAAGGTCCACGCCGTAGATTTTCCGTGAAAACGTCGGGATAAAATCATTTTTCATTTTCTTTTCGATGCTGCCGTAGCTCGGCACTGACTTTTTAGGTTTTTTAAATTCCGTTTGATGCGAGCTTTCCTCTGATTTGCGTTTTCTATAATTCTGCGCATATTTACGATTCATATGAGACATCTTTAATTTTTTTTGCAATTTTCAATTTAATACAGATTTTTACATATATTTCGGCGAATATTTTTATTGTTTCACTTTGAGTCCTAGTAGTGCTCCTCAAGCTCTTTACAATGACACCCGAATCAACGTCCTATCTAAACGCGTTATCACGCTATACTAATTTCTAATTTTACACAACGCTAATTCGTAACAATCATCCGCCGGCGCCAACACTAGCCCGATAACGTCACAGGCAAAACAAACACTGCACAACAAACACGTACAGACATGCTCTATACATTGTGACCTCAACCGTTGTTATATATTATTAGTCTCGTAGTTATCATCGATTGAAATCTGACGGTATTTTGTAACACAATAAAGTTTGACCGGCTATCACTGTGCTTAACGAGCGAATAGACGTTTTCACGTCAATACAACAGAGATGTGGAAACCAGTCGCACAATAAAGATTTCCCACTTATTTTCGCCACACCATTTATGCTGTGTTCATATCTTCCTATAAATTAATGTTAACTTCCATCTTCAATACGCTGCAAGAAATCAAGGGGAGTGCATACATACAAATACATCAAACACTGTTCTCCATTCCGTAAAAGATCTTCAACTCTCGGAATTCTAAAAATACAATTTGAATTATGTATACTAATACCAACGAAGAGACAGGGAGGGGGAGAGATGGGGCTTTGTGGTCGATAAAAAACAATTTCTGGCAGACTTTCAGCACCGAGTGTGCCCCGTTCCTTTTACTGATGAACAAATAAACGTCATGAGATAATGAAGTGAGTGTATTTTAAATTGTCAACCATATTAATGATATATATTACAATTTAAATAATTTAAGAATTCTCTCATAATGTAGGTTTGTTGTTTGGTCACATTTAGTTCTAGTGTAATATCTTTACTATAATTCTAGCATATATAACTTTTTTTTTTTAGGGCTGATGGTATCACCGCGGCCAGGGTAGGCCTATTTATTGTGTGCCCTGTATCGTTAATAAAGTCCAGGATTCTGCTGCAGGTTCCCTCCATTACCTGCTTCGATTCTGTTATGACCGAAGAAGTAAAATCACTTGCTTTACACTGGCTTAGAATATGAATCAGAATCTCATTTTCCACGCCACATTTCCTGCAGAAGCGATGCGCACATACTGTGCAGGTGTTTTGCTCATACGCCTACAGATAAAACTAAATGATTCAGGTCGCAACAATAACTCATATGAGAGTAGTAAGTAGACGGAAAAATTAAATTATGGATATGTGCATGATCCCAAGGTTTGATGCAGATGCAACACATGTGTCGCCTATTGTACATACAGACCAGAAGTATACTAGACACAAACCTTGGTCGGGCTGAGTGGTCGGAGGAGCCGGGGTGAGTGGCTTGTTGGCAGGGATTCCTACCGTTCCAGATGGCGGCGCAGATTTATTTACAATGGCCCCAGTGGCGGTTGTCATGGTCAGGCTAGGGACTGTCTGTTGCGTGGACGAGCTCTGCAATACACAAAACCAACATAAATATAATCTAATATGCAAATTAGAATTAAGTAAAACAAAGCCTTTTATTTAATAAGACAACTACTCGTATTTAACGGAAACATTATATTTACTCGTAGTTCCGGAAATGGGAAAGTATATCTACTCGTATTTAACAGTTGCGGAGATACGAAATTATATCTACTGGTATTTTACACTTGCGGAAATGAGAAACTACATCAACTTTATTTAATGGTTGCGGATTCAAAAGTTGCGGAGATGAGAAATTATATCTACTCGCATTTAAGTATTCCAGAAATGAAAAATTATATCTGATCGTATTTAACTGTTGTGGATATGATCAATTACATCTACTTTATTTAATGGCTGCGGAAATTAGAAATTATATCTACTCGAATTCAACAGTTGCGGAGATGAGAAATGATATCCACTCGTATTTTTAACTATTCCAGAAATGAAAAATTATATCTACTGTTATTTAGCTGTTGCGGAGATGAGAAATTATATATACAAGAATTTCACGGTTGAGGGGATGAGAAATTATACATACTCGTATTTAACGGTTGCGAAAATGAGAAATTATAATCTCCAGGGGAAAAGGTTTATTATTAGTCCAAAAAATTGTCTCAGTCTACAAATAAACTATTTCAATTGGACAATTCTTTTGAAATAGTGGGTTTCTTTATTTCTACGATTCAAAAATAAGAATCTGCAACGGCAAAGAGAAATATTATGGTGAAACCTGATTTAAACTAACTAGCCTACAAAACTTGTAGCTCGAAAACTTCCAAAAATTAACAGCATTTCGAATATAACATAAACATCCTGTCCTGTTCAAATAAAGAGGAGTTAAGACCTTACCGTGGTTGTAGCTGTAGTTGTTGTACCTAACTGATGGTTTTTCCTTGTTTTTTTTCTCGCAGGACGTCCTGGCTTTCCTATAAAATTGACACAATCTACCTTCAATTAAAATATGAAAAAAAAGTTATATCTTAAAAAAAAATAATAATAAAATAAAATAATAAACGGAGAGATTTTTTCATCACGAAAGTTTTGAAATTATCAAAACATTAGAACAAGTATTAAATAGGCCAACAAAATATTATAGACTTTCCAAAAACAAACAGTTTTCCCAACTCAATTTGATTATTTTCCCAAAACAAACAAACATATATGTAAGTATATATGAACATATATATATAAAAACGTATATGCACATAAGATAATGGACAATGAGTGCAGAATGTGTGAATTAAAAGGTAAGGTAACAAAATAAAAATAAATAAAAAAAACCAGCTAAAATGTACAAGTAGAACTTATTATTAAGTTTTATTAATAACTGTATACAGATTTTTTTAATGTATTTTTTATTTATAGTCTTCAACTAATATATAAAAAAAATGTACAATCCATATTCAGAATTTCTCAAATTAAAAAATATATATATATATATTAATGAAGTTTAAAAAAATAAAAACTAATGGTAGTAGGTATATAGAACGAATAAAATTCAATTTGCACCTGCACAGTAGATTTTTTTCTTTTTTCGCTCCATTATTTGTTTTAATACTTTTGTCTAAATTATATTTTATATTTACAATTTTTCAAGAAATGTAACAAATCATTTATGAAGATTAAAAAAAACAAAAAACTAAATATGTATAAATATTGTACAGCAGTAGAAAAAATGTATTACAATTGATTACGATCAGATAAAAACAGGGCAATAAAGTTAATATTTTTGTTTTCTAACAATACTATTTATTATATTATTCCATGGATTTTAGTCCAACAACATAAGGTACGATGTGATTTCATGTAATAATAGTTAGTTAACTAACTATAATAATATAATATAAAATAAAATTCAACTTATTTTTTTTTACCTAATGGTTCGGATGAAGACCACACAATGTTTCTATCACATGTTAAAAAACAAAAAAAAAAAAAAAATGGAAATAAAATTTAAAATATATATATATATAAAAGAAATTTATCCTAAGAGAACTTATCAATTCTTAATGAGGATCAGAATTTTATATTTATTTTATATATTAAAATTTAATTTTACTCATTAAAATCAATTTATTTATACTCTGTCTTTCTCTCCCTATTTTTCCTTTCTATACATTATACACATACACGTGAAAAAATAAATTTAAGCAAAAAGTGCTTATACTGTTTTCTTCCGAATAGAAGTTTGTGAGCTCATTTACCAATACCTAAAGTGGTAAATTCCTAGAGATGGATAAAAATTAAACTACATAGACTGAGTATTGACTAGGCCACATAGTCAAATAAAATATATATATATATTAAATTTTTTAAAAATAAATATATTAAAAAACGTTCTCGGAATAAATTTTCAAAATACTGCATTAGAGAAATCCTTCCCATCCCAAAAAATAAATAAGTAAAAAAAAAAATTAAAACTATTTTTGAAAAAAAAAAAAAATAAATTACGTCTAAAAAATAGTTTAAATATCTATACAATATATTAACTGATTTATCTAATTTAAAAATACTTTTTTTTTTTTCTTCAACTATATATAACAAAAAAAAATGTTATTGTACAATCCGCTTAAATTTGAAATTGAAAATTTTTTTAATTACGTAAAAGCCGATTGTTCAATCAAGGGTCTAAGTTGCACATCAACTAGTGTGAATTTCTAATTGAATGCAGTATAGCCCGAATAGTTAAAATTAAATGGCATGAATTAAAATTTCAGTAAATTGTATTTAAAATAGTGCAAAAAAAAAAAATAATAAAAATAAATTGTGAGTGGCTGTTGTGGCAAGTGAAGGCTCAAAGACTTCAAAAAGAAAAGAAAAAATGACATAAATAATTATATGAAAATCAACATTAATATATTAAAATCTATACTTTTTTTTTTTATTACAGAAATAAAGAAAAATGATTATCAAACCGTTCATTTATAGTTTTAATAAATTTTTTGATTCTTAAAATAAAAAAATGCTTAAAAATTAATCTTTTACAGTGATTTATTAATTAAAACTAAACTTTTTTTGCTCCTGGACAAAATTTAAAAAAAACAAATCCTTAAAAAATACATGCAATTTCCTTAATAATTTACTAGTTTTTTTTAGTCATTCATATACTTAAGGGAGTGTTAAAAAAACACTTAGCACAACCTTACAATTATCATTATCCATCTGACATGTAATATACGGGGCGGCAGTAAAACAGATGAATTAGATCCTTAGTGTTCGAAAAGTTGTAACATGGGGGGCAAATGTGAAACCCAAAAATGTTCTTAACATGGCAGACAAGCTTCAACTAAAATATTGCAAGGGCGAAATGAACAACGCTGTCACTATT
The DNA here is from genome assembly GCA_963662175.1 of Aradus depressus. Lineage (NCBI taxonomy): Eukaryota > Metazoa > Arthropoda > Insecta > Hemiptera > Aradidae > Aradus > Aradus depressus. The sequence continues at coordinate 42,026,893 of OY759214.1, forward strand.
TCAATATATTACAAAATCAAACTACAATTATATAATAATCCATACAATACAATGAATGTTTTAGTATGATTAACGTTTTGTTGACTATCGGATTGTACGATTTAACTTTTTGTGGAAAGATTAGGATTTATCCGAAAGAATAACATTTCGAGCTTCTCGTCGTATTTTAGTGAAGTATCGTAATATAGGTTCTTCTGTTTTGTGAACTGGGTTTCACATATCCCGAATAATACGATGTATCCTAAAGAATTCAATTTTGCCCCCCCCCCCCCCCCCCAGTTTTTTTTTTAGCGAAGCAGTACATTTTTCACCTAAAGCACTGCAGGTTGTCCTGTCGTATATATATGATTTATATTCGTGAAGAACCATTTCTAGATCACATTTCGGGCAGTTTACCATTTCCACCCACTCGGTCATCCGCTCAATTTACCGTTTCTAACCAAGCAGTAGTTCACCTTATTTACCATGTCGAGGCAACCCGTCTTCCGTTCAGCCATCAATTTCAGCAAGAAACATAATCCAGTTCTGACCTCAGATAGAGGCTTCATCCGTCCAATTTACAAACGCCCGTAATATCGTTATTTTTGAAAAGTCAAAAAAATACAATAAGAAAAACTAACGTAATTTGATTTACATGAGTAAAAAGATACAAGTTGGTATTTCCATATTAAGAGCCTCATTACATTCAAAACGTCAAATAACAACAAGTTTACAGACAGCGAAGTCAAGATGTTTCCCGAAACCGAGATTGATAGCCTCTAGAGAAGGGTCGGGCAAGGAAATGGAAGCTTTTCATTCAACTGCAGAATTTTCTGGAGAGGTTTCGAAACGTCACCATATCAGGTTTGAAGCCGAATGAGAGGTGTTGGAGTAAGATGAAGAAGTCCTGCTGCAGAGTTCATATCTCATCTCAAGCTTATCAATTGGACAGCAGAGAAGAGGTTATCCAAAATAAAAAGGTTAGTCATTGAAAAGGCGCGACAGAAGATCAGGGGGGTGTGAATTTCGTGCCTACAGTTAGTGTGAACTACTGGGATACTAAGGATGTCCCTTTCGTCTTTTTATAGGAGATATTTTCTTTCAATGTAAGACAGTGCGAAATTGCTGCAAGACTACGACAGTATTTACTGAGGTCAAAATTCAATGTACTGCCTGTACAATGCAAAGTGCAGACATGAACCGACGACCCTGTCTGAGACATAGTCCTAGTTTGAGACAGCAGCCTTCAGGTGTAAAAGAACTTTCCTGATCTACTGAAGAGGTGATTACTCCAGTCTCTGTGGTACAACTCCCGTTGTAAATATCCAGCCCTTATGTTAACTTGATTTATCTTAGTAACCAGAGTAAAATACTTTAAAATTGCTGGGTAATATTGTATTTGAATACCACTTAAGCATATACAAAAGACTAAAAAAAATTATATTAATTATTAAGGAGAACTACAATGTTTATTAGGAGTGATCCTTCAGTTTTGTACAGGAGTGTAGTTATATATAATAGATAATTCTGAATAAGCTGGCATAAGAAGCTTGGTCACACACCAAATTAGGTTAAGTAAGGTTATATCCACATTATTATTATAATAAAATTATATTACTTCATTTATACAAATAATTATATACAAAGTTTAAAATATACTAAAGAAAATGGGGACTGTAACCGAGCTTCTATGGTTGAGCCAGAGTACAAACAATGTGGTTGGAGGCAGCAGCAGACATTCAGGTAGTAACGACATAAGTAACACGAGAGCTGAACACAGCCCCCAAGTCACATTGTCTGCACCTACACTCCACCAGGCGCAAAATGACCTAACTCACTCAAAACTCAAAAAAAATCTCACCATGATACTAAACTCATTTTGGTTTTTTAAAATTTTTTTTGGATATTTTTGATCGGGGTGTATTGTTAAAAAAAATACCGATAAAAAAATAAATTTTTAAAAAATTCCTACCTTAAATTAAAATTAGCTGGCTGACCCCAATCACATATTCTGCACTCATGGCTGTTATCTATACATTCATATATGTACATGTTACAAATAGATTTGTTTTACGTACAATTATTTTTTACTTTTCATTTATATGAATATATATATTTTACATAAATATGTACACAGATAAACACGGATATTTATCAATCCCTCCAAAACATAAACGCACGCACGCATATATATAAATTAGTGCGGGAATGGACAACAAACTACGCCGCCTTGTGGTTATTCACACCACCTATAAAAATAAAATAATGTTCAATTAAACTTTTACATATGAGACTACAGCTCAACAGTTTATGTTGGAGGACACACACAAAGGAAGAAATCATTTTAATAATAAAAATAAGAAATAAACAACAAAAAAAAAAAAAGAAAAAAGGTTAAAAAATCGCGAAACGAAGAGGGAGGAACCAAAAAACAATTTTCATAAATGGGAATAAGTGAGCGGTTAAAAATGCCTCCTACCTGTTGATGTCTCTGTTTTTTTCGCCTACTACCACATACTTTTTTTCGTCCTTCTGGTAAACATGAGCCCGGCCCGACTCTACTGTGGGAGTCCTAACTAATATAGGTTTAGTTGGTAGGGGATGGATCTATAACGAGTACGTGACATCACACAGGCTCAGTACCATCGTTCAACATACCATCAGCCGAAGTATGGCGTGCTCAAGGATTTGTTTGCCTCCCCCGATAAATTAAAAAAAAAATGCTCAAGGGCCCCAGCTGGGTTTTGTACCCACGATTTTGAGCACAGTAGTATGTGTGTTCAGTCAGTTTTTCTGTTCTTGTAATCATTCAATTGTAAGACTGGTCATTAGAAGAAAAAAAAAATTATTCTGCGCAATGTCTAAGAAAAAAACAAAAACACATCTACGATTTGTGCATACAATACAACGGAATGCTGTCAGGGGCAGCAGCAACAGCTCTCATTTCCCGACAGTATTATTGACTGTGTTGATTGCATTTTTTTTTTAAATAATACAAAAATAAGTACACTAATTTGCAACTTTTTCGTACCAAGTTTAAAAAATGAATAATTTTTTTCTTCAAGCTCACAATAAGAAAAAAAAATATGAGCTATATCTCAGTAAAGAATGGAAATAAAACTCAATAAAGCTCAAGAACTACTTACATAAAAGAAAAGTGTTATTAGGTATTAGTAAATATTTAGTGGAATAAATAAAAGATCTGAAAAAGGGAGAATGAAAGGGAAACTTTTCGAAAAGCTTGTGTAACACAGAGTTCCCCACAGACAAAAGCTTTCAGCTGGACAGTAACTTCAATGTTAGGATAAGTTAATCTAGCTACATACATTTTTGAGCGCCCCCTTCAACAACAACAAAAAAAACCTAGCGCTGTAAAACTATAATGTTTAAAAAGAAGAGTCTTTCTCAACCAAGGTTAACGTTAATAGATCCGTCATTTCATCCTTCGCATGTCCAAGAGACATTCAGATCCCTATAAATATGGTTGAGTACATGTTCGGTATGACGCCAAATAACCTTTCAGCTATATTCATGAAATTTTCAGAATTTCTAACCGATCACATACTTCCGTGAAGCTGGAGAGGTAAAATATATATTTATGAATTCGTCTCCTCAAAACCTTCGAAAATGATACGCAACACTATTATACAGGTGGGTAACAAAAAAAAAAAAAAGACAGACTTTCAGCTTTATTTATGTAGATGAATAAATAAATTAAATATTATATTACTTTAAATAATACGTAACTATGAGAAACAAAATAAAAATAAATCATTCAGGAAAACCAAAAACTCAACAAGAAGAATAGTAAGAAGGCGGTAGCGTGCTTGCTTACTGAGCTGAGGATCGCGGGTTCGAAACCCGGCCGAGAGGCAGCATGCCGACATTCGGATGGGACGTTAAACGATGGTCCCGAGCCTCTATGATGTCAGATACTCGTTAAAGAAAACCTATTTCAGAGTAGGCAAAATTTATGTCTCCTACAGTAGAGTCGGACTCATGTTCACCAGAGCGACGAAAGAGTGCTCTGGTAGTAGACGATATGACCTTCTAGTTAAAGCCTGGGCATGAGTCATAATAACTAACTAATAAATACAGTTTTAGTTATGATATCCTATAATTCTTGCATGTCTTCTTTCAAGAATGCCATTTCCAGACGATCTTACGTTCCTTCTTGAGGTCACAATGTGCGAAATATAAAAAATAATATAATAAATCAATATATAAACCAATAGAATTAAAATAAATGAGTAAATAATAAAATTCAGATTTTTTTATTTGAGACTTTAATTATTACGAACTAATAACGTTTAATTTCGATGAAATTTCCCAAAAATGAGATACACTGATACCAT